>WHVB01000004.1:0-1247710 GCA_015178965.1 Russula ochroleuca | reverse complement strand
AGACTGTGCGGCAGAAGGAGTGGGAGAGAAGGAGGAGAGGACGGAGAGGAGGAAAAGGAGGAGGGAGTAGGAGAGGTTCATGGCTCCAGAGAAGAAAGTCAGTCTGAGCTCGACTGTTGCGGTGTCAACAGCCTTCCGGGCCGGCAGAGCGCGATCGGTGAATTGTCTCCGTATGGATCCTTGTTCGCTTTCGCACTCCGAGCCGCGGTGTTGCGTTCTTTTGCCCCGCATTATCACAGATGCGAACGGAGCCGAATTTAGCGACCCCACATTCGATGAGCCCCTTGTCACCGAGCGGATTCGCCGCGCCGCAATCCTCTTCAAACTCAGTTCACTGAGGAATCGGCAATTTGTTATTTGAGGTGGGCATCATAGGGGGTCTGGATTTCTCAGCCAACTAAACTATGACAAGTTTGATACCTAGTAGAGATCCTCGCGACTCTGCTCTGGTTTGCAAAGAGTGTATATATGCAAGGAGAGCTGTATCATCTTACGCGGCGTCTTGGCGAACTTCTGTCCGACTAAACATCTACGGTAAGTCTTTGCGACACTAGAATCCGAAATTGATTGGAAGGATTAGATAGGCTTTCTGATCTAGGGGAGGAACCCGACAAGCTACTGGAGCGAACGACCTATGACTCCCGAATCCACCATCCTCTAAGCCCTTAGGAGAGATGCTGCGACTGATTGGTTCCTTTTGCGCGTCGGTCGCGTACCTTATCCACGGCACTTCATATGACGATGGTCTGATGCAAGCGTTTTGTGGACCACGAAGGAACTCCAGGAAAGCAACACATCAGACGGTCCCAATTTCGTCCGCTCGCTCATCTCACGAAATCTGAAAAGCTTTTAAAAATGCCGGCAACTCGTTATTTTCCTCAAGTATAGCTCCAGCGACGCCATTTATATCGAGGATGTTATGAAGTGGGCGAACTCGTAAGACGTATAACCCTGCTCGATTCTGCGCTTACAGTAATTTGGAATCCGTCAGAGCCGTGACTAGGAAACCTCCAAACAACTTCCCATTTATCCTCAAGAACATTTTATCGGCGCCATAGTAAGGGAATGGACTTCACTTTCGAAGAAACACTTCCATTCCGCGAAGAAGGAGCTTATTATACTCATGGCCGCCTCAAGTACTAGCCAGTGATGTGCGTTTCGATTTCTCTTACACACGTGCCTCGTTGACATATTATGCATGGTCACATACAGAGGTGTGCAGATGCGGCCAAGCAGCATATCAATTTACTAAGAGGAACCGCTCACCATGGGCGAGCACTATTTCATGGATTTTCGCTCAAAGTATCTAGGACATTACAAGGGAATTCGCAAAAGGCCGAGAGCATCTTGTAGACAAATTACAGAACGAAGGAGACGATAAGCCTGCAATGAGCCCGGTGACTTCTAGCCTTGCTGCGTTATACCTTTCCCAGGTAGACCGCAGTCGTGTACACTGCGCGATGTTGCGTGGCATAAAGGTTGGCCTCGAATTAGCATTCAATGGCATGGATGTGAACATTACAGCTCGCCTTTGAGAGTCAGAAGACATCGTTGTGTGCCATATCGAGCTGCAGAAGAGGCGTGACCAGGCGTTTGGATGACGCTGGAGCTTGTCTAATCTCGTGTCATTCAGATTCAGGTATTCAAACAATATATTTCTGGGGTGTCAACTGCTGATCGCGCCCGTATGATGTTCGCAATGATACCGGAAATAGTATTTGGTGCATTCTAGAGCGCAGCGGGCGTTTCGAGAATAGTGCCACTTGTCCGCATGTTGTCTCGTGACAAGGTATGCCAAATGTGGTGAGGCTCACGATTCAATTAAGGAGAGGAGACCACAAGTGTTGTAAGTAAAGGGGATGGCCCGCAGTTCAAATTTCAAAGGGAGGTTGCGGACATCTACTCTAAGCGATGTAGTAGCGCAAGGTGGCGTACTGTAGAACGTATTGAGGACGTCCATGGTGCGGTGCCATCGAGCTGCGCACTCGGACTCGTGCACACTTCCCTTTGATACATTTCATCTAGAATGTCAACGGCAGTCCGAATCAAGGGGACATAGACAGGGATCGTCCGAATTCTACCATTTCCAGAATCCAGTTACTGTAATGTAGGCGCCCTTTGGCTCCAGGCCCTGAAGCCGTTCCCGGTCCGGTTGCAGTGGTGTTACTTTTCTTTTGATCACCATCGAGCCCGAGTCGACCTCGTACACATATCATCCTGTTAGACCTTTGTATTACTGTCAATGCTGCCGATGATGGCTGGTCGTCACCAACAGTTGCGCGCGCGACTACTACAATTGTCAGGTTGTGGCGAGCCGCAGCAAGAGCCGCAGCTAAAATGACGCCCTTGTCCTTGGCTACACCGATGCGGCACCTCATTGATTGTACTTGTCGCCCTTATCCTTGGCACTTCATTGGCTGTACTCGTTGCTATTACCATTAGCTGCATGGATGTGGCACCTCTTTGTGCCCTATGGTCCCATCCCGATATCCGCGCGTCTGTTGCGTTGATTCTTTGCATTTTCGCGAGTCGCTCCATCAGTCTTTTCCCCATGTCGCCTGAGTGTAGCGCTCATTATCGCACCGCCTTTCTTTCTTCGTCTATGTGGGTTCTATTGTGAATGGTTTGGGTTTGACCGTTTATTGATCCTAGGGCTCCAGGAACCTGCATGCTGCGTAACCGATCCACCGCAGGTTTCGCCACCGTGACAAGAGTACCTTTCGGATCACTTTCAGACGTCTTGCGATTGTATTACGTTTTCTCACAGAAAAATCTATAAAAGCCCGTTCTTCCAGCTCGTCTCCTTCAGAACACAGCTCCCACTTTCAAGTTTTTACAAGCCAACAACTATGAGCCATTTCGACAGTGGAACAGACCTGGATAGCGACTTCGGAATACCGGGTAGCCACACAGACACCACGGACTCCCCCCCAGTTGGTCTTTCAGAACCGCCAAATGAGCGACGCAGGATGATCGATTCTGTGGAACGCCTTCTTACGACTAGGTGAGAATTATCCACATTATTGCCGTCCACCACCGATCTTGACTTTTATTTATTATTGCAGCATCTCTAACACCGTTGTCCTGGGTTCTCAGAGTGCTGGTCCTGCTGGAAGACCATCGTCCACAGAGGCCCCGGAGAGTGCCTTACCCAATACCGCAGATGCCCCAGTCGGCCTCTCGGACCCGCAATATGTTTCCGAGAGACGCAGGATGCTTGACACTGTGAATCGTCTTCGTGAGATAGGGTGAGAGTTGCCCCCGTGTTTGCCATCCAGTACTCCCCTCAACTTCGATTTACTTCTCTCAGCGCTCACCTGGAACTCGACATCCCCGTCATCGCCGTCCTGGGGGCGCAAAGCGCGGGGAAGTCATCGCTCATAGAGGCGATCTCAGGAATAACCTTACCACGCGCTTCGGGAACTTGTACTAGGTAAGTACATCGTCGGCTCCTACCTTGTTATTTTTTCCATGAATCTCATGCTGTGCACAGGTGTCCAACAGAGTGCCAACTCTCGCGCTCATCTGAGCCCTGGCGTTGTGTAGTTTCATTGCGCATCGTCACGGAGCACGGCGTGGTTCTTCAACAGCCTCGTAGAGAACAGTTTGGCGATCCGATCTTCTCCAAGACACTTGTCACTGAGCGGATTCGCCGCGCCCAATGCGCAATTCTCAACCCCGAGACTCCGAATGCGTTTTTCCTGGAAGCTCCTCTTGACGTCCTAGAAGGAGAGAATCATTTGTCATTTTCTTCTAACATGGTCTGCCTAGAGATAAGCGGAAGGGACGTCGAGAATTTGTCCTTTGTCGATCTCCCAGGTGTGTACTACCAATGTCTTGACTTGATGGTGGATTAAGCCATGACAGGCTTGATTGTCGGAGGGGTGCCACATGACGCCGATCTAGTTCAAGAACTAGCTATAGAGTATATTCGCAAGGAGAGCTGCATTATCCTTTTGACAATTGCGTGTGAAAGTACGCCAACCTTCTACCTTCCCCGTAGTCCCCGCGTCATTAATATGAACAGCCGACTTTGAAAATCAAATCGCGCATATTCTCGCTGCCCGATTTGACCCACAGGGTGCTCGGACCATCGGTAGTTTGGTTTTACATGATGTTTTTCGAGCTGCTAATGCCGGTTGTGCAGGTGTCCTTACCAAACCTGACCGGATACCTACGGGAGAAGAGGCGACTTGGATAAGCAAGATCCAGCGCAATGGCAACGACGGAGGGGTTGAGTATTACTCAGTGAAGAATCCCAACTCGGAGGATATCAGAAATGGAATCACGTATGAGCGAGCCAGAGAGGAGGAAGCCGAGTTCTTTTCGACCAGGGCACCGTGGTCGAACTTAGAATGGCTTTACAAGCGGCGCTTGGGTACAGATATGCTCACGCGGCGTCTAGGCCAAGTTCTCGCAAACTTGATTTCGAAGCGGTGGGTTTCAAAACATCAAACCTTTGGGGTTGGCTGACATTGTTTGGTAGGCTTCCAGAGCTACAGGGTGAGGTCGACAGGCTGCTCGAACAGGTTAATGATGATATATCCAATCTCCCTCTCCTCCGCCGACCTCCGAGCCAGTGGTGGAGATAATGAAACTGATAGGCACCTTTGTCCGCTCAATCGAACACATCGTCGCGGGTGCTCCCGACGACAATGGTCTGATACAAACACTTCGTGGGCCGCGAGATAAATTCAAGCAAGAAATCCGCCAGACAGCACCAGACTTTCGACCCCTTGAGCGACCGAGAGATGGCAGCTCTGCGCCGGCTCTCCCTGAGCCACGCTTCCTTTCGAATGAAGAATCAGAATCGGATTGGCAGCCTGGTGACCCCAATCGGTCTATTTTTGTCGACGATGTCATGAAGAAGGCGCAATCGTAAGTAAATGTCCTCTCCCCGATCCTGCTCAGTCATAACCTCCACCCTGTCAGCGCTGTGACCCGGGAGCTACCGAACAACTTCCCATATATCGTCAAAAAGCAATTTATTGGTACTGTCGTGAAGCTATGGGATCGACCATCGCGGCAGTTCTTCGATTTCGCGCGGAAGGAACTGAACAAGCACATCAAGTTACAGATTGAGGAACATTTCTCACAGTATACCCATGGTCATCTGAAGCAGCGAGTCACGTACGCTTCGATTTTCCCTAGCCAATGTTCCATTCATTCATGACGGCTCAGGAGCATATTGAAAGGCCATATAGAGACATGTGCTGATGCTGCGGCACAACACATTAACTCCTTGCTGGAGGAAGAACGAGAGCCGTTCACCATGAATGATCAATATTTCATGGATTATCACTCAAAGTTCTTGGTCTACTACAAGGAAGCACGGCTAAGAGCCAAGAGCCAGTTTATACGGAACTTGGAGAATAGGGACGACGGTGATATGATGGGAGCCATGAACGACGCCATCCGTTCACTGACTAGGATGGGGCTAGAAACAGCCAACGCCCCAGAACTGGCTAACCTACTCCCAACGGATCCCATGGACCCGGCCATCGGAATAATGGCAGACGTCCGTGCCTACTTCCAAAGTTCGTAATGGATCTTCTTCTCGTTCGTCTTCACTATGCCTAACCCGCAGTTATATCACAGTCGCATACAAACGGTTTGTGGACAACGTTCCAATGGGCATCGATAGGACACTGGTGCGTGGGATGACTCTCGGCCTCGAAGGGGTGCTTTTCAATGGTCTCGCCATCGGTGGTCCTGAAGCGTTTGAGAGGTGCAGGATGCTTTTGAGCGAGCCGGAAGACATTGTCGAACATCGTGGCGAGTTGGAAAAGAGGCGGAAGCGGCTCCCATCTGCTCGAGAAGAGCTGATAGAAGTGTTTGGGTGATTGATAGCTTGGTCAGGCCTGAGCGCTGAGCGCTGAGCACGCATGTCGATGCTGCCTCGCCTTTCTGGACTTCTCGTGTAGGTTTATACGGAGTAGGATCAACTGTACAGTAGGATATCGTGGAACGAAACGACGTGTTGGAGTACCTGTCAGTACGAGACGAGTACATGTTCTTCCCCCGTGGCAGTAACCAATCTCCAACACTGGACCAACAGTGCCAACCCTCATACCGCCTGCATTTTGGCGGGAATCCTTTGTTACTTCGCCACATTCCATGACACATCCTTCAAGCCGGACCTCCTGCCTCCCACCGCTGGCGGCAACCCTGGAAGCCCAGGCCCCCTCAGTGGTAGTGGCCCTTTCAAGCCAGTCCGTCCCACTACCCCAGGGTCCATATGGAGGCGTTGATAGGAATACCTCCTTGCAGTTCTTTCTCTCAGACCTCTTTTCTCAAAAGCCCGAGCGCACTGCTTCTTTCATCGGATATAGATAGCGTACTTTCCAGATTCGTCCAACGAAGCCTAGAAACCCACCGCTTGAAAATGCGAAATCAAGTAAAGAATCGGGAGTTGGCGTGGATCATGGCCCCGATGTTATCTACATCCTGTAGGTCTGAGCCTGTCTAAGCCTGTAGCGGTGTCTCAGCATGCCTCTCCCTTGGCTGCTTGGACATATTAACATGCTGAAGAAATTGAGGAGTCAAGAATATCACGATATGCAGTAGAAGGACAAGTGCAGGAGGGCCAATCCGCACGATCAAATACTAGTAGTAGCCGGGGGTGCCTGTAGACCCGTCAAAGCTACCACCGAAGTACGTCTAACACGTGGGGAACGCCGTAGAGCTCGTCAACACGAATGAATCTTTAGTGCTGTAAGGTTACTAACCCATTTACATAGCTCAATCTTGAGGACGCCTAGCCAGAATAACGTTTTTCAGCAGACTCGCCGAGTCAGTGTTTCCCCTCCATTAGATCTGGTCTCGGAACAGCTTCACATCGCGCAGCAAAAGCCTCAGATACGGGTATTAACAGGAAGGTATTGCCTTAATCACCAACTCCGGGGTGCTAAGGTCCGTCATTCTCGTCGAGTCGTCGTAACGCTCCTTTTGCGTTTTCAGTGTTTTCATACGACTAACTAGCGTTGCTAATGACGATCTCTGACGATCTCTGACACTGACATGTACTGACATCTTGTCGTGACTACAACCTTTCAGCTCAACTCCACGACGGCAATGTTTTACTAGTCGACTCAAGACTCGACTGGACATGCAGTTGGTGGCAATTTCTATCAACGTCTCATTGAGATCGCAGCCAATACTTTTTTCGTAAAGTATTCGGCCACCTCGGCCACCTTACTTGAATTTTCTACTTTATTAGATCAAAAAATATTTTATTTTTACCTTTGTCGAAGGTGCCAGGAAATTTTTATGAGCCACTGTATAGACTGAACGACCAAAGTTAGCAGCCAGGCAACCGAGCCCGCACCTTTTTCTAGTCCTCTTCAACCCAATTCCTCGGAAGAGTTACCAGATACTTCATCGTCGATGTCCATACTATTTTCGCGATCGTGTTCGCATTACTTGCGATCGCACTCGCGTTGCTGGTTGTCCCCCAATAAGCACCAATCGCGTGCACCGGCCAGTCTCACTTACCTTCTTTTCGTCGAATGACTCTACATGCACGCGGGTTATGTCCAACCGGCCGACGTCGAAAACCGCCGAATAGACGAAAATGCTCTTCGGGAGGTCGCTCAAAGTTTGACCTCGCAAGGATCTGGCTTTGCAATTATCATCTGTGATAAACACGTGGCACCATTTTCTTTTGTTTCTAATGCCGCGAATGGATTCCTCGATATCATCGAAGCATTTTCTGTTTGTGCTGTGCACTTCAGCGATGGTCACCTGAACCGTAATGATGAATTTGTTTGTAAACACGATGGCGTCGACGGCGTCAGGTGTTTGGGATGTTGGCAAGAAACACCATGGCAGTGCATCATTCACCACTTTCACTTTCTTCTTCAAAGCGGTCAAACTGCCGAAAAAAACCGTCCGCTCCTCCCCGCACGCCGGAATTTCGGGGGTAGTGCGAAAAGTAGAAGGGGTGCATTGAAGAGGAACTGCGCTCGGATGAGAGGCCAACCAAGAAAGAACGAATCTTTCGAACATCTGGCCAGCAGATGATTTGAACATCGGTTGGTTCGACATCTTCTGGTAAAATTCGATTCGCTTTCGGGCCAGGGCGTCGGCGGCGGCGTAAGAGATAATTTCTTTGATATGATCAGTTGCTATTTCCGCAACTAAGGTCCTTCTCCCGTCCTCAGATTCGTCGCCTGGTCGGACGGAAAAAAGGATGTGAGCCATTGTTGTCGCATTTTGGATCGCTCCAAGGAAACTATCAGGGTTCAAGACAAAAGCTCTTGCGGCACTTGATACATCCCGTTCATGCCGCATTTCCCGGTTGGGCACCCGTGATAACAGCACACAAGTGCGCGCTGAAGGACCCCACTTTTTGTAATTGCGTCGGAGACTGTTCGGGTTGAGGTTGAGCACTGTGCTGTAGGGAATGTTTCAGCGAGCAAGAAACCCTTGCAGACAACAAGTCAAACCCAAGAGCTGTCATCTCACTAATAGAGAAGCTCTTCATCACGAACATATCCGCTGTACGATACTTCTCCCACGTTTTCCACCTGTCTTCCAAGGGAGACGTGGTCTGAACGATCCAAGCACGTAGGCCCTGAGGCCTGAGCAGCAGCCAGAAAGGTAGGACAAGGTTGTGAGGCTTTTTCGTCGGAGTCGAAAAGCGCCCAGGTCCCATTTGGGAGGAAATGCGACTGCGCGTTGGTGGGGTATCTATCGACACCATGGTCCTGAAAGACAAATATATGCTCATTTCGCTGAAGGGCTACGGGCTTCTGTTCACTCAACCGTCGAAACAACAGGTAATAAAGAAAACAAGTTTTCCCTGGATTTGCATTTAAGAAGGGTCTATCGATAATCAGCGAGGAGAGCGCACCTATTCCAGGCTGTCCGGTCACGATAATACCACCGCAACCAAGTTCAAGTGCAACTTCACTTCTAAACACGTCCTTTTCCAAAGCATCGACGTCTTCTGGCCGGATTAGAAACCCGCCTCTTTCATCCAAACCGAGCCACAACAGTTCCACGGTTCGCATCCATTCCTTCGGCACATATTTCCAGGTGTCTCCCTCAACGGATATCGTCTCCAGTACGGTGTTGAGATTAATCCCCCATAAGCTATTCTTCAGTTTCTCAGCAGCTCGCATTTCTTCCACTCTAGATCAGGGTTGGTTCTACAGTTGAAGGTGATACTCACCTGGACCAAGATCAATATAAAGGTAGACATGGATCCTCTCCGTGTCACACCAGCGAGACGGTACTTCGTCTTTAATGGGTGTATCCACCCACCCACTGCCTTCTACCCTTTTGCGGAGAGTATCCTGTGGATCCAGGGCAACTGGATACGACTGGGCAGTTAAGTCTCAGTTGTAGTGCATAGTTTTTGAAAGATCACTGACTAAAGAGTGGAGTGAAAGATTGGAAGACTTCACCCCCGGCAGCTCCATTCCATGCCAGATCTCCATATTCACTTTCTCCCAGATGGAAATCAGAAGATCGCCAACGGAAAGGCTATTTCTCCACGGGAACAAAACAACTCTCGGAATGATTGGTATGAAGACTGCGATCGACATGTGGTGGGAGGAAGAAACTGGATGAAGCTGGATGAAGTTGAAGTCGGGCCTTGAGTCGGACGCTGTAAATGACGTCATCGCGTCGCAGACTAATGGCTCCGCTCAGCACCAGCCCAAAATGGGATGACCGTGGCTTGCTGCTCTGTCGTCGTCGCTCTGGTCTTTCGTCTCCTTGTTACTCTCGCCCCCCGAGCCTTCTTCGTCCTTGCCGTGTCACCCTCACCCTCGCCGCCTCTCCCCTCATCACCGTCGTCCTCCGTGTCTCCGTGTTCTTATCCGCACCCGCCCTCGTCCTCGTTCTCATCCTCGCTGTCGCCGTTGGCCTTGCCGCTATCGCACCTCGACACCATCACCGTCGCCTTGCTGTCGCAGTTACCCTCACCCTCACCTTGCTCGACGACAGGCCGACGACGGCAACGGCCCAAAGATGACGGCGATGGCACGAGGATGATGGCAATGAGGCCGGAGTCATCTGGCCTCGAATCAGCGATATGAAATGGCAAGGATATTAGCAGCCCAGGAGGGTATGAGCGTTGCAGGTCGGTTCTGAGCGAGCCAGAAGACATCGTTGCGCGCTGCACTGAGCTGCAGAAGAGGCGTGACCCGCTCCCAAAGAGAAGGTTTTGCAGGCGTTTAGATGATGGAAGCGTGTGTGATCCCTTTCATTCAATTCAGGTATTCGAAATAATTTCGGAGGGTGTCAATCGTTGGGCGCGCTGGTATGATGTTTGAAATGATTCGGGAAATAGGTTTGGCATATTCCACTTATTGTACTGTACCCTTGGCCTTAAGGCCGCGCTCGATGATCAAACTAGCAGGCCTCTTTTGGTCACCGTCGAGTCCCGACTCGACCTCGTTCACTTATCAATTACTGTCAATGTCGCGCCGCTACAACGACTCGCAGTGCTGTCGTGACTGTACTCGTCGCCCCTGTCCCTTAGCTGCGCACCTCATTGTGCCCCTATTCTCTGTCCGTCTCCTGGGCGCTCGATGTGTACACACCCCGATATCCACGCGTGTTTTGCGACGTCTCCTCTTTGCGCTGTCACCAGTACTTTTCCCTTTGTTGCTTTTAGCACCGTTCTTTCTTGGTTTGTGTTGGTTTTATTGTGAATGGGTTATCCGTTTATCGAACCTAGCGCTTCAGCGCTCCTGCATGCATGATTAAGGTCTCGTACCTGCCTAACTGAACCACCGAAGCTTTCGCCACCGTGACCAAGAGTACCCCTCGAATCACTTTCAGACGTCTTGCAATTGTATAATTTGTATTACGTTTTCTCGCCGAAAATCTATAAAAGCCCGCTCTTGTAGCTCGTCTCCCTTATAGGACACAGTTCCAACTTTACAAGCAACAACCATGAGCCCTTCTGATAGTGGAACAGATTTTGACAGTAACCTCGGAATTCCAGGTAGCCTCACCGATACCACGGATTCTCCACGTCTCTCAGAACCGCCGTATGAGAGACGCAGGATGATGGACGCTGTGAATCGCCTTCGTGCGACTAGGCGAGAATTATCCACATTATTACTGTCTATCACTGGTCTTGACTTCTATTTGTTATTGCAGTATCCCTAGCATCGTGGGTCCTCAGAGCTCTGGAAGACCACCATTCATAGAGCCCATACCGGAGAGTCCCTTACCCGATACCGCAGATGCACCAGTCGGCCTCTCAGACCCGCAATATGTCTCTCAGAGACGCAGCATGCTTGATACTGTGAACCGTCTGCGTGCGACAGGGTGAGGACTACAAGTACCCCCGTTTTTGTCATCCAGTACTCATCTCAACTTGAATTTACTTCTCGCAGCGCTCATCTAGAACTAGACATCCCCATGATCGCCGTCCTGGGATCACAAAGTGCAGGGAAATCGTCGCTCATAGAGGCCATCTCAGGAATAACCTTACCACGCGCTTCGGGCACTTGTACTAGGTAATGCACCCCTGGCTCCTACCTTGTTATTTTGCCATGAATCTTATGCGTTGTGCGCAGGTGTCCGACGGAATGCCAACTGTCGCGTTCACTTGAGCCTTGGCGATGTGCAGTTTCGTTGCGCATCGTCACGGAGAATGGCTCGACGCTTCCACAGCCCCGTAGAGTTGAGTTTGGCGATCCGATCTACTCTAAGACACTTGTCACTGAGCGGATTCGCCGCGCACAATGCGCGATTCTCAACCCCGACACTCCGGATACATTTTTCCTGGAAGCTCCTCCTGACGTCTTAGAAGAGAGACATTTGTCTTTTTCTTCCAACTCGGTCTGCCTAGAAATAAGCGGAAAGGACGTCGAGGATTTGACCTTTATCGACCTCCCAGGTACGTAATACAAATGCTACGACTTAATAGTGGATTGAGCCACAACAGGCTTGATTGTCGGAGGGGAGCCACGTGACGCTCGTCTAGTCCAAGATCTCGCGGAAGAGTACGTTTCCAAGGAGAGCTGTATTATTTTGTTAACCATAGCCTGCGAGAGTACGCAGACCTTCCACCTTCCCCGTAGTCTCCGTATCATTAATGTGAACAGCTGATTTCGAAAATCAAAGCGCGCATCGTCTCGCTGCCCAATTTGACCCACGGGGTGCTCGGACCATTGGTAGTTCGGTTTTACATGATGCTTTTCGAGCTGCTAATGCCAGTGTGCAGGTGTCCTTACCAAGCCTGATCGGATACCTACGGGAGAAGAGGCTATTTGGATAAGCAAGATCCAGAGTGGTGACCAGGACGGGGGCATTGAGTACTACTCAGTGAAGAATCCTGACTCGCAGGATATCAGAAGCGGAATCACATATGAGCGAGCCAGAGAGAAGGAAACCGACTTTTTTTCGACAAAGGCACCGTGGTCGACCTTAGAATGGCTTTACAAGCGGCGCTTGGGTACAGATAAGCTCACGCGCCGTCTAGGCCAAGTTCTTTCAAACTTGATTTCGAAGCGGTAAGTTTCAATACATCGAATTTGTGGGAATTGGGATTGATCGCCTGTTTGGTAGGCTCCCCGAGCTACAGGGTGAGCTCGATAGGCTGCTCGAGCAGTTGAACGATGACATTTCGCGTCTCCCGAATCCGCCGACGTCCGAACCTGCGGTGGAGATAATGAAGCTGATAGGCACCTTTGTCCGCTCTATCGAGCACATTGTCGCTGGTGCTCCCGACGACAACGGTCTGATACAAGCCCTTCGTGGGCCACGAGAGAAATTCAAGAAAGAAATCCGCCAGACGGCACCGGACTTTCGACCGCTTGAGCGACCCAAAGATATCAGCTCCGCGCCGGCTCTCCCTGAGCCAAGCTTCCTTTCGAATGAAGAAGCAGAATCGGAGTGGCAACTCACTGACACCAATCGAGCTATTTTTGTCGACGACGTCATGAAGAGGGTGAACTCGTAAGTAAATGTCTTCTCCGCGTCATGCCCGGTCATGACGTCCTTCCCAGAGCTGTGACCCGAGAGCTGCCAAATAACTTCCCATACATTGTCAAGAGGCAATATATTGGTACTATCGTGAAGCTATGGGATCGTCCGTCGCGGCAGTTATTCGACTTCGCAAGGAAGGAGCTGATCAAGCACGTCAAACTCGCAACTGAAGAGCATTTCTCACAGTATGCCCATGGTCATCTAAAGCAGCGAGTTATGTACGTTTTTCATTTTCTTCTAGCCAATATTCCATTTGTTTACAAGGACTCAGGGGAATATTAAAAGATCACATAGAGAAATGCGCCGATGCTGCGACAAAGCACATTGACTCATTGCTTGAAGAAGAGCGAGAGCCGTTCACCATGAACGAGCATTATTTCATGGAGTATCGTTCCAAGTTCTTGGCACACTATAAGGAAGCTCGGCTAAAAACCAAAAGCCAGTTTATAAGGAACTTAGAAAATAGAGACGACGGAGATATGATGCAAGCTATGAACGATGCAATGTCCTCCTTGACTAGAATGGGACTGGAAGCAGCGAATGCCTCACTATTGGCCAACCTGCTCCCATCAGATCCCATGGAGCCGGCCATCGGAATAATGGCGGACGTCCGTGCCTACTTCCAAGGTGCGTAACGCATCCTCCTCCTATTCCTCGCTCGTCTTCACCACCTGACCCCCGCTTGTATCACAGTCGCTTACAAACGGTTCGTGGACAACGTTCCAATGGGTATCGACAGGACACTGGTGCGCGGAGTGACCCTCGGCCTCGAAGGGGCGCTCTTCGGTGGCCTCGCTATCAGTGGTCCCGGAGGGTTCGAGAGGTGTAGGATGCTATTGAGCGAACCGGAGGATATCGTCGAGCGCCGTAGCGAGTTGGCAAAGAGGCGGCAGCGGCTCTTATCAGCTAAAGAAGAGCTGATCGAAGTATTCGTCTGATCGATATTATGTGATGTTGTAGCGTGACCTGAACATGCGGACAATGTACTTCTTTCTCTCACCCGTTCACCCTGTCGGGCGTCTCAATGGCGTTATCCGCAGCATCCGCAGGGCCATGTTGTCCTATCAGATCATGCAGTCGACTTCTATATCTGCGCACGTCATGAATGCGGACGCGTTTGTTGCTGCGGGGCTGCGGGTGGCGAACAAGCGCGCACTCTTAACCCGCGGCGTTATTCCAGAAAAGCCAGGCGTAATCCAGACTTCCCGTGTTGATTCTCTCTGGACTGTTAGGTTGTGGCACCCGATATGAATATTTCTGAGCCGTCGTTCGTGAGTAATTTCGACTTTGCCCTTCTCAAATCCCTCACCCCGTAGTCCTCACTCCAGCCCACCACACCCGCAATCGTCATCCACGACTCGGACTCCCCTTCGACATCATCATCTACATCACAAATGATCACGTTGCCAGTAGAACCCCGGTTGGATCACCTGGAATCTTCCACGACGACCACTCAGGTTGATCCTGAGGTGATTGTGGGCAGTGTTGAGAACCAACACACGCGCAGGCGACTGCGACTCGTCAACAATCTCCATGACATCGGGTAAGTATCGCCCGCATCTGGTTGCAATTGTCCATAATTCATCCAACTGACAACCGAAAGACTTGACTTGGACATAGACCTCCCAATCATTGCCATGATTGGCTCGCAGAGTTCGGGCAAGTCGTCTCTCATCCACGCAATCTCAGGAGTTCCACTTCCGAAAGCGCCAGGGGAAGCATGCACGAGGTGGGAATTCTCACCCTTGCCATTTATCCATACTGATTTTTATTACCCGTAGATGTTCAGTTGAGTGTCGTTTGATGCGTGGAGATACCTGGTTGTGTCGTGTGTTCCTACGTCGAGTTCCCACCTCAGGCGCAGCAAGCTTGTCTGAACTGTCCAAAGAGCCCTTTGGTGATGATATAACAGACCGGGTCTCAGTGGAGGAACGTGTCTTACGAGCCCAGCTAGCGATCCTTAATCCCAAATTGTCTGCCGAGACATTCTTGGACAACAACGTTATCTTTGGAGCCCCGACTGAACTCTCATTCTCTTCGAGCATCGTCTGTTTGGAGATCACGGGGCCTGAATACAGTGACATCTCTTTCATAGATCTTCCCGGTACGTCTCCCCAACTCGAGCTATAGCGTACTAGTTTACTAATGGTTCTCGCAGGTTTGATTCGTAATGTGGGCACAAGTGGAAACCGAGAGAATATCCAGCTCATCGAGAACTTGGCTGCAAGCTATATATCAAAGCCGAACTGCATTATTCTCATGACTATAACTTGTGAAAGTGTGTTGTCATGACTTGTGTCAACCTAACGTCACTTACACAAACCTCAGCGGACTTTGCTAACCAAGGAGCATATGAGCTTGCTCGTACTTATGATCCACAAGGACTTCATACCGTTGGTGCAACACCTTCATGTTTTGCGTTATCGAACTCGCATTCACATACGTTGTGATTTTCTAGGTGTGTTGACCAAGCCTGATAGAAGTCAGGATACCGCCCATCGGAAATGGGTGCGGTTTATTGATGGCGACACTGAGCCGTTGCGTCGTGGCTGGTATTGCGTCAAACTACATGACACGGAGAGCCAAACGCCGCAACCGAGCCTCGCAGAAGCCCGTGAACAAGAAGAACAATGGTTTAATAAGGCGTTTGTTTGGCAAGGACTTCCTCAGCAATCCCGGAGCCATCTAGGAGCGAAAAAGCTTGTACAACATCTTGAGGAGATCTTGTCGGACCTGATATCAACTGCGTACGCAACATTCCACTTCTACTGCTCAAAGCTTATGGGGAACAACACTTTCGTAGAGTTCCAGATCTTAGTCAGCAAATCCAGGAGCTGGAAGAAAAAACTGCCAGGCAACTTGAATTGCTAGGCAAGCCACCATCGGAGGACAGTATTGGGGATATCAATTCCCTAGTTGACCGACTCGTGAATGACATTAAGGATGGGATGGAGCGAAGAGGACGCGGGTCCGGAAATCTATTGTATCTTATTGAGGATGAAGCTGTGAAGTTGAAGAAGGAGCTCAGGGAAACGTGCCCTGAGTTCCGTGCATGGAGAAAGGACTCGGACAACAAGGAGAAAATACCAGAAATACCACTCCCGGAATTTTTGCTTGAAGATGGCCCTCTCGCTAATACTGGAACTCGCAATATTATATACCTGGATGATGTCGTCGACCAAGGGGCTCGGTGAGACATGACAGAACCTTTCTCGTGGCCTAATTGACCCGCCATTGTAGTTCGTCTCCCCGTGGACTCCCTGATGGCGGACAACGTGAGGTGGCCGAGGAGTACCTCAGGTCCTTCACCTCGAAATGGGATGGGCCAACAAAACAGTTCGTTAACGGAGCAATAGGCTTGCTCAAAGGCTTTATCCAGAGAAAGATTGATGCACAATGTGGGCATTTCTCGTACGGTGGATTACCCAACCATTTCTGGTGCGGCTACACTTCCATCTAATCTTGGCATGGTCATGTTTGACATTTTTTCAGGGGAGCGATTGATGTTCACTTGAAAGAGTGTCTCGAGAAGACAAAGGACGCCACAAGTCTACTTCTCAAGTTAGAGCGGAGTGGACACACACGCAACGATCGGTATTACCACGAGTGCAAGGACAAATTCTTGTCTCACTTCAAATTGCAACGCGGACTTGCCTCATCGGATACTATGCTACGGGATTTGGCCCGCTTGGCTTCTCCAAATGCGACTCAACCTCATTCCCAATTCATCTCGCAAATTAACCAGGTTAAGGCGGCCCTCAGCAAAGTCGGAATACAGCACGTTGATACCCTCGATTTGGCCAAGCTCTTCCAACCTCAGGCCTCTGATCCTGCACTCGAAGACATGGCCAGGGCAAGCGCAGGCTTTGAAGGTGCGCGTCCTCATCACATCGCCTCTTTTCTGCATGACAGAAGCTCTTCTAATTTATGGACTGTTAGTTGCGTTGCATCGCTTTGTCGACTATGTCCCACTCATTGTCGACACGGAACTTGTCCAAGGGGTTTGTCAAGACTTGGCTGACATCCTCCGCAAGAGTTTGAGGTTGAGCGAACCCAACGCTGCTGAACGTTGTAGTGAGCTCCTACGGGAGCCATTCGAGGTCCGGGAAGATCGCGAGCGTCTGAAGCAAAAGTTGCGCCGCTTGGCCCTTGCAACAGAAGAGCTAACCAATTTCTGGAGCCTATGAGTGCCCAGTATTTGTACCGTATGAACACTGTACGTAGCGTATGTAGGCCTTTGTATTCGATTCTGTACAACACACATTTAGATGGTACTGTGACTGCTATGGAAACCTAGAAGCCGGACGCTGTCCCAGAAAACGAGATATGCCCAATAAAAGGCTTAAAGTCGTCGAAATGTAAGTCGATCAGTTCCACCTGCAAAGAATCATCAATTAGACAACCACAAGACGGTCAAGGCGTCTGGTTAGCGTACAGATACGCGTCAGATTCCCTTACCGTGATACGTTGACGGTTATAGTTCTAACTAGCTTCTAATTGAGAGTTGACGATAGGATTAGCTGAGAAAGTTTCACCATTTGTCCTCAGCCATCGATATATGGTCGAAGAGTGAGAGTCTGACCACACCGCCTGCCACCAGACACTGACGAGCCGCTCAACGGACAGGAACGCGCCCGCCATTGCAAGTTATTTTCCAATATAGTCGGCATCAGTCTATAGATTGATATCATAACGATGATGAGGCGTGGCATATACGAGGATTAGCCCCAACGAATTGGACAGACAATCTGGCTGGCCGTGAATGTTGACCCCACAGGTACGGTACATCAAACGGCTCATCCCCGAAGTTGATGCTTGGGCTGTCGAAGACGACACCAGTCAGCAATTAGTGTCAGCGGTTTCAAGTTGAGAAAGAACGACGTACGCGCATGATGTGGCATCGGACGTTGCATACAAAGTCAAAGTCGGGAGGAGCTAGGTCGGGTGGCGGCACAGCTCCGGCCATTACATCGTCTGCCAAGTAGGACAACCAGACTGGAATACTTGGCAATGTATGCGTCAAGGGTTTCTGTAATATCACACATAAACGGCGATCTCCGTTGAGCTAGAAACGAATATGAGAGTGGGCGGATTTCGTGGGCGAATAGGAGGGCGCACATGTGCGCGTCCTCATTGGACTAGATGGGCAGCGAGCGCATTGGCTGTTACAACTTACAAGGTCCGATGAGAGTCGAAGCGCCTTCGGAACGTCGGATGCCATATCCTCATTTGTCGTTACGTAGTGCGGGTATGTGATGGCGGGCCCGCAATAACCACGTATGTGTCTTCCTCGATTATTACATCAGCGGTGAGCAGAGCCCGAACTGCGTTATGAAGAGACATATGAGCCTTGCGCCCCTTTTGAAGAAGGGACCTGATAAGAGAAGTTTTCTGATAGCTCCGTATGTTGCCTCAAAACGGGTCCTCGGATAGTATACCGTATACGTCTGCTCGCCATCGTCGTCATTTCTCCCGGGATGACCAGGATGACCAACAATACGGAACACCAGCTGTCCATAATGCTGGGGGACCAGTCATACAGGAAATGGCCATGTCCCCTAAACAAGCAAATAATCACGAAAGAGCGTCTTCTCGAGATGGCAGCAGCTCTACGAACAGTATTCAAAAGGTTCGTAAACGCAAGGGCTCAAAAACCCGTCAGCAGAAGACAAAGCAACGATTGGACAGCGTCCAGCCAATCTCGACGATTCGCAATGGTGCCGACATGATGGGGAGAACCCCCGCCTTTGACGAACTCCTAAAACGGGTTCCTGAATAAATGTCAGAGCGGGGTTGTCGTCGGATAGATGGAGGGTGTTACTGCGGCCGAGTCTCGTTATCGCCCTGTACAAAGTCAAATGCCCCAGGCCCATCAACTATCACAACATGGGAACGGATTAAGAAGCAAATGCTTACAGCGATAGAAGTTCAAGGAGAGCGTTGTTCCAAAAGTGAACGAGGACCTTCATAAATGCCACATTAGTACCAGGGGAACAGCAAAGTGGTTGGGATTGTCCATACCACGTGCTAGTAGGCAAGTCTGCACCGTCGTCCCACTTGGAAGTAAACGAGTAGGAGGTCCTAAGGGTTCAGCGTTAAGCTGATTATCAATTCACCTGTTGAATGTGGACAAATAGGTAGCGTACATGTTGAGATACGTGGGGGTCTCCGTACAGCGCCAATCACAGGAGCAAGTTCGCCGTTCATGAGCGAGCGGGCGCTATCCACCTGTAGCTGCACTATGATACGGTTAGACTCGAAGTCCGAGATCCGGAAACAGGCAGTGCCGCCACATGTCGAACAGTCGAAATCGCACAGTTGTCAAATCCAAGGTTTACCTGGACCCTCGCAAAAGGCACCAAGACTTTAAAACCTCAGCGTAGGCTTTTATCTGATAATAGATAGGGGCATACGTATTAGGGCTGTTGTCGCCAACATTGGTTAGAGGAAGTGTCAGTGCAGGGCTTGCGTAGCCAGAAATCGATAGAACTTACATTGGATGAATCCCTTAACGAACTTGGTCCTACAGAGCAGCTCCACAGAAACCATGATACGGAGATAGCAGCAAAAACAGCGCAGCAACAAGTTCTTCTACACCAACAGCAGTCATGCCTTTGTTGCCGCTAATGATCAATAAACTATTCTTCTAATGAGTACTCAGTACTATATCATTTTGAAACAAGCATACCTCGTACAAACTAGTCTCATGCACAACAAAAAAGCCCGAACACCCTCGCCGATCCGCTGGCGTCCGCGAATCTCAGTAAGGTCAGTGCAATGTCTTGATAGTTATCATATTGAGCTCGTTCTTCTGTAGGAATCACCAGGGATGCGTTCGGGCTGCGATTGCGGTTATCACCGGTGACAGTAACTTTCCCAAGCGTGAGGACGCCATGCCTAAAACTGGTGTGCGTGTGCTGCACAGTGAGCACGGTACCGGCACGATAACATCCGCTGTTTCAGGGACGTTAGCCAAAACGATGTGATCTGCGGGAGAATGTTCTCCGGGTATCCGCCAACACCTGCATGCCGGTGCGTGCTGACGATCGCAATATTGCTGTCTCTGTAGACACCGGGAAAGAGCTCGGAGCGTTTGGAGACGACGGAACGCCGGATACTGCTATCTCCGAAGGCTATGTCTGAGCGCCCCGCCAGATGCCGCACCAAGTTGATAGCACGTGGGTGGTGCCAAGCGAGAACAAGTCCCGGCCTCAGAAACACAAAGGGCTGGCTGACTGGCGTCGCCGAAAACAAATCGGTTCGTCGGATTGGATGTATCGACCACGATGAATGCGCGCTACGCTTACGCATAAGGAGCCCCGAGTCGGTTTGGGGTACATAGACAAAGCCGAGTCCGAGGTTCATCGAAACTCGGCGTTATTGTCCCCCTTCGAAGAAGGAAATCTAGCTCCACCAACGTAGACTTCTCTTCGCGGATGCTGAAGCGAAAAGGGCCGCAGTCTGCGATGCCGAGCGTCGGTCGGGACTTCAAGGAATTACTCGCTCAGGAACTGGCGCATAGCCTTGTGCATAGCTTCCGTAGAAGCGTTAGAAGCTCATGTGAAAGCGTCGGGCTGATACAAACAACCTACATGGAAATGGCTAAGAACCGGATAATATTCATAATACGAAATGAAACTGTAATGATATGAAAATCAAAAAATTGAAGACGTACCATCGACTTGGTCTCTACCACAAGTCTATACCAAAAGTTCCAAGAACGGCCAAGGCAGAATCATCTCATTACATGCATTATGATCGTGGGGACATCATTACCCCAGTGATTTCGCCAATTCCTGTAATACCATAACCAAGTTGACCATAACGGACAGTTCAGAATCACAGACCCTTGGGTAGAGATGACTCACTAAGACCCCATAAATCTGGGGAATGTACCTGTGGGGTGGCGAGGGTAGCTTGCAAGACGCTCGACGCAAGGAATGCAGTCACACCCAGCCAAGCACGAGCGCCAGCTTCCCGCTTTTGCGTAGGATGTCCAGCCTGGAGAGAAAGGACAACGGTGGCATATTTTTTACCAGAAAAAAAAGCAGGCGGGATACTACTACAGTATGGGCTTCTTGCGATGGGATAGAGCATGCGGACACGCAGATACCTTGGCGTATCTCACGGATACGCAACCTTGGGGGTCATGTGGTCATCTGTGGCATCACCGCAACCAAAATCCACGCTTTTGGGGAGAGCATCGGGGGACAGTCATCTGGAGACGCCCATGGCCCCCCGTCCCTGCCGTTTAAGAATCCAATTTCAAAAAGAGGCCCCTATTGTGTCGCGAGAAATTTTGTTGCCTTGGTCTCCGATAGACGGTACCCGTATGGGAGTACTGCACATAGCGTGGCTCTATCCACGTCAAATTGGGCTTTTCCGCGTAATTGGTTCCGTGGTTTCTCTGTTCTTGTTCTTGTTCAAGAATGCACCGAATCCGCAACTCGTCCGTCGTGGACCCTACACGCTCATATCCTCTCTGAAAGAGTTGAGGGTGTCTTACTGTTGAAGCCACTCTCCAGTTGGACCCATTCTTCCTTGGTAGCCTCGTGGGCTATGCTACAGCTCAGCGACGTGTTGGTCGAGAAGGTGCCCCTGATTGGTCATCATTCTACTTCCTATCAGCTCCTACTAGTTCTTCTTTTGCAATCACCCCGACATCACACGAATCCCGAGGGATTATCTTATCTCCCATGCTATTCTTACCCATGAGTTTTTGTTGCTTCGTTTTGGATCTCATCAGTTCAATCCATTCAGTCCACCTAAGTGTGATGCACCACTGAGGCGGAGGGCCGGAGGCGAAAAGGTAAAACCTCGTGATTGCAACTTGAAGTAGCGCCGTTGTCAATGTTCCCACCAGGGTTGCAAACGAATAGAATACCACGGATGTGAGAACTCTGCTAAGTACAAACACAGCTACATGCACAGGTGCACCTTTTCGCGCGACACATGCCCTGGGCGGATAAGACCATTGACACGCAAGATATCACGAGCGCGGTGGGATTCAGGCCCTAGACCTGGCCCGCCGCCGCCCTTAACTTAAGACACAAATGTCCATCAAAATATTTCAAAGCAAACAGCGCAAGTCGAGTCGGAGGCGAGGGGCACAATCAGTAGCCTACCGGGCGTTTCTCTGCGGTCGGGAGAACGGGCACCCCTTCATCCTGTATCACGATTAGCCAACCATTCGGCCACAGCGTAGCGAAGAGGTACGTACGCCGTTGGTGCGAAGAGCGATACGGCCACGGCGCGAACGCTTGAAGAATTTGGAAGCAGCAAGGACAACGAGCATGAACAGAGCAGCAAAAAGCGCTCCGTACATCCCGGTTGCGAATGATGATTGCTTGGCGTCTCCCCCTTGCAAGAGAGGAAGCGCTGGCAACCCCCACGGCGTCGGATTCGACACTGAGGAGGCGCCGCAAGCCTTCATCCACTCGGTATTGGACTTGATTGCAGCATTCTGCGGAAAGATGGTGGTCTGAGGCGTTTGGTTATGTCTACGAGCAAACAAACAAGTACCTCAACGCGGTAAATGAATTCGGTCAGAGGTATGTCGCTCCTTTTGCCAAAGACATTGAGGGTACGGAAATCGTCACTGGTCCCGTTCTTGAATCTGAAGCGCAAAAAGTCCCGGTTGTCAGGAAGTGACCCGCGGCGAAGCTCGATAACAAGGGCAGACGCGAAGTCGGCTGCAGGTGCGCTATTACGTGACAGGGAAAACAGACGTAGTCGTAATCACACGCACGAATGCCTTTGAGCGAGGGGTCAGCCTTGTCCATCTCTGTCTGCGCAAAGAGAGAAAGGAATGGCTGGTAGGTGGTCGACTCAAGGAGGAACTGCAACGGGTCGCCATCGAAATCGATGCGCTCCAGTGAGCTGATGATGGATTGCATAAGCGTACGCCCAGCGACTACGATAGTGTAGTCAGGTACTGATAATGACAAAAAAGGGACTGAAGCGCACTGTTCCCAATGCCGCTCATAGAAGCGTCCGTAAAGACACCCTGTTCGTGGAAGTTAGCCCAATGGCGTGCCTGTTCGATCAATGTGGGCGGAAGGCGATGGGCATAGGTCTTGTTATGGGTTAACTGATTATTCATATAATCATAGATCTACAGATGAAGGTCCTCTGTAAGGCCGAATCACACTGCTAGAGCAGGCGGAGCGTACGTTAACCTATGACGTAAAAATCAGCGTGCTAGCCCCACTATTCTCCTAGGGGGTCACTTACCACGTTCTCAAGGGTCAAAGTGCGGCCAAAGACGAAGTCATGTGCAATCTTGAAGAATGGCTCAGCTTGCTCCGCCGCGGCCTTGAACTCGGGTGACTCGTAGAACTTTTTTACATGCGCCTCGAACGTCTAAAGGGTTCGTGTCAGAGATCGTACCGGACAAGGATCACTGTGATTACTGGGCAGTCCGTCCAGCTCTCGAGCGAGCGATCGTTGGAAGGCTCGACAGTCTCAGCTGCAACCGGGTCAGGAAAACGACCCCGACACATATCACAGATATAGCGCTCACCGGGAACATATTGATAACCCCCGAGTGGGGCGGTGATCACAGTCTCATTCGCGAGCACGATGGTGTTCGCCGGAGTGGGAGGGAATAAGCCCTGAAGGAGCGCGATGGTGGTGTCGAAGACAACACGGCCCTCACCGCCATTTTTGATCCGGGCGTGGACCTGGTCAAGGTTGACGAGGTCGGTGCGGATGTTATGAATGTAGTTAGGTGAGGACTCGTCGAAGTATTCCTTGCGCAGGAGTGCGCCAAGCTGGAACGCTTGGACCTGCACGTGACCACCAATCAACAGACAAACACATGCGCTAGGTGCGGTCGGCAAACCTCGCCCAGAGGGGTAGAGTCGGTATGGGAGCTTTGGTACGTGTAAGGATCCTGGTGATAGCCATCACGGTCACCGTTGCGTGTAACCACAACAATACCGCGGACAGTGGGATGCGACATGTTGTCCAAAGAGGAGGATGAGAAGGGAAAGACCGTGGAAGTCTGCGTGTCTTCAACGCATTAGATGGGGTTTATATGCACTTGCCAGCTACCCTGCCGCATTCCAGGAGATTCATGACCGGGGAGTCTGCGGGTGAGTTAGAAGCAGTCCCGCAACGTGACAAGATCCAGGCCATAACATTTCACTTATTGAACATTGCTTTCGGGCGTGTCGCGCGTGTATTGGCACGCGAATTCCATGTGACTGATCCTTTCTCAAACACGCCTTCACGTCGAATCAGACGTCCTTGGGAGATATCAGAAATAATTGAGGAAAGGAAGGTTCCTGATGCCCGAGCACGCAGGTTTCATAGTCAACCTACGCATAGCAACCCTTCAAGTTATAACTTGGACAGTTTACGCAGAGCTTGGATCTCGGTCGAGGCTCAGAGCCTGGCTGGTCCCAGCAATCGTAAATTGCCGATAAAACGTGCCGGGAAATGAACGCCATGGTCGTGCTATAACCATGAGGTCGATGACAAGATTTTTCTAGGGATCACAAACGGCGAGGGCATCACGTAATTTTTTACTTCTCCCAGGAGGGAGAGTTGGGCGAGCAGAATTGAGTTCACTGTGTTGAGGTTGAAGAGGGTGTGCGAGTACAGTAATCAGCAATCCACGTGACGGTTGATATTGTCAACGTGTAGGCAATTATGACGAGAGAAACAGACATATGCCCTACGCATGTCGCTTCTATGAAGAAAGGAGGCCATGATCACTGAATATGTACTATTTAGATCACCCCTGATGGCGCCTCGTGGCATCAGGATGGGATACAATCCCACTGAGCACCCAAACCTTACCTTATTACTTCTTCTTTTTCCCCCTTCCGTGTGCCCCGCCTCGACCATGACCACCAGTGGCAGCCGAGCCCCCCACACTTTCCACCACCCCTTGTGTAGCACCCCCGCCGCCTTTCCTCTTTCCTCGTGCTTGCTGGAAAGTCGATCGTTCAGATTTCTTAAGCCATCGTTCCGGATCAGGGGGAGGGGTTACACCGGGTACCACGCCCTTGGGCACGCGTCGTGCACGAACTTTTCGCGCTGGGACGGATTTCCCCCCCACAACCTCAGGTTTGTTTGCAGCCGGTGCGGCCCCTGAGCTTGTGCCATACGACGAACCCGGTGGCACCGGAAGAGGTGCATGTTCTAACGACCCCGTCACATTTGAGCTTAGACCATCAAGGACGCGAAGGTAGTCAGTATTGATGAAATCGAGGTGTTTCTGTGACGCTTGAAGATTTGTCAAGATGTCGGAATACTCCTCAGTGCCCTGTACTTGACGATTAGAGGCGTCGAGCCAAAGAACGCGTACAATGTGATGACATTTACCGGGTCAGAAGAGTCGAGGAGTTGGTTATATAAGTCGAGGGCGATCTGGTAGTTGCCTTGTCTGTAGTTCTGCCAAACGACGAGCTCAGATTGCGTTTCCGACTCCCGGATACTACGTACTAGTTGTGCCTCCAAGTGCAGAGCTCCACGATTTTGTTCTCGCCCCTGTTTGATCCCATCAAGAAGGTGTGATGCTTCGTCTAGGTGTTGGAGGCGGTAAGACGAATACGCTCGTTCAAATACAGAGGATTTGCCGAGCAATGCAAGGGCATCACTATAGCGCTCTGTTTGTAATAGGAGGAATAACTTTGTCTGCCTGGCATCGTTGTCATCGGGTACGAGACGGAGAACTTGAGAAAAGCACAATTATCAAACAGATCGGTAGAGATGGGGATGCACATACGTTTGTCGCATGTCTTGATCGCATTTGTGAAATGGCTTCCGTCAATCTGCGCGCACAGGGACGTGAAGAGACGTTGTACCCGGTCTCCGAGAGAGATGTCCTTCTTGGGTAATACTTTCTTCTTCGAAGGTTGCGTCACTTGTGGTCTCGCAGCATGTGTGGTGGATCTGGGCCCCATCTTTAGTCTGGCACTAGTCTGGCACTGGCTAGCAGGTCTACTGCCTAGTCTGCCCTGCCATGCTTTGTCCACGCGCGCGTCGCCGTGATTCAAACTCCGCCCGTTTCCTCTCTTTGACCTCTCCAAGGACGGTCCTCGGCCATGTCGACAGACGAGTTGGTCAAATACACGTGTTGCTTTCTTCCAAACTAATGGCTTTATGTAGACCAATTCAAGTCTCTGGCAATGACCAACCCCTGGATACGGACGCGACAATGCAAGACGTGCAACCTGCTCAGGCAACCGCAGCTGCGGCAGCCGCACCAAAGAAACGACCACGATTGGATCTGACTATCGAACCTAGGGAGCGCAAGCGTGGCAAGAGTATGTTTGGTCTTCTCGTTGGTACTCTGAACAAGGCAAAAACCGAAGACCAGGCCCGAAACGCCAGCGAAGCGGTGCGACGGTCTATCTTTATCCGCAACTGCGCTGCTTCTGACCTCGGTTCAGGCCAAGAAACGACAGTTGATTGATAAAAGGCTACAGGATAGACTCCGAAAAGAAACTGACTCTGTCAGGAGAGCCGAAGAGGCGAAGAAAGACAAGCATACCGCAAACCGAAAGGAAGAGGAGATCCAATTAAAGAACACGATCGTGAGTCACCTCTGCGTGAGTCTTGACATTGGAAAACTAAGGCCACTTGGGATCCCACTAGCATCGACTCCGTCGCTCGAGACTACCAATCCTCGCCAACTTCCTGCTCACGTCAGATGTGATTACTTCTGACGATTCAAGCCCCCCACCTTCGCACAAATGGACCCTCGAACCATTGCGGTCACACCCTCCACCGCTCTATTACCTTCCAGCGGTCTTGACCCCCTCTCAGGAGGCTTTTATTGCCAAAAGAAAAGCAGAGGTGATTATTGTCTCATCACTGTGTTGTCGCGATATTGACAGAAATGTGATCGCCAAGGCGGCCGAAACTGCTGAGAAGGAGTGGAGTGCATTTCTTGGCGAGCGCGAAACCGCAATAAACGAGATCCGGGAACTTCGGCAGCGAGTGTCCGAAGAGGAGGCTCGCAAGCAGGTGGAGCGAGAGTCGGCCAAAGCAGAGGATGAATCCGGACAAGGTGCCGTCCACAGTACCGACAAAACTGGAAGCTCCAACCCCGAGCTTTCCCCGTCTGAGCCTAGAATGGATGTGGACGAGACAGCTACCGAGGAGGGACAAGGACCAACCTCGAAGCAGGACGGTCCCAAACCAGACGAGCCAGAAAGAAAGGATGATTCTGCGGCGATGCATGCGGATGACGAGGATGCAGTGGAGTATTGAAATGATTTACCAAGGTAGAGATTTCTTTTTCCCTTTTCCTGTCGCTCTCATGTTTCTTTATTTTCCTTTATGTCTTACTTTTTCTGCAATACGTTCATCTTGTCCTTTGTTCGTAGGTCGCCCCTGTATCTAGCCATGATAATTTTATCTTCCGTCAAAAGGGTATTGCGTTACTTCCTGCGCCCTTTCGTGCGGCGCGGCGAGGTGATGCCCTTCCCCATTATGACATCTGCCGTTTTGAAGCAAACCGCATGACACTTCTGATGGGCCGTCAGTTTGCGAAATCTCTGCGCCTTGAGATAAAGCTTGTTTTCCGCTACCGACAACCTGGATCTCACGTATTCTTTCTGACGCGGTGATGGCGCGCTGACGTTCTCCTAGCATTCATCGCTAGCATTTCACGTCTTTCGTCAAAAGGGTGGCGTAGATGCTTCGACTCGGGCGGGGCATTCTTCGTACATCACCGCCGGCCCTCCACTCTGGGACAGTCTTCTCTCTCTGAGCATCAACCCAGATTTGGACACGGGGCGTAAGCTCATGACGTCGTCAATTCCCTGTCAAGGAGGGGGGAACGTACTAGTGCATCCTAGGAGGCAAGGCAGCTGATCAGAACAAAATAATACCACACCACACCGGCGCCCCTCTTGCCCCCCTTCCCCCCCTCTCGGGGTGGAAAAAAAATGACACGAGCCTGTCATCTCTTATCCTGTCATTGTCATTTCTCATTGGACCCCACGCATGTTGTTCTCCAGGGCTGAGCTCCCCCCACCACCCCCATTCCTCGACTGACGCCGCATGATGACTTTAAAATTGCCGGCGGCCTGCTGACTGGCTGACTGGTCTTTCTGATTATTCACATGTCGCGCGAGGCGAGGCGAAAATCGAACAATACAAATCCCTGAACAAAAATGGGCATGGCGTATTCATCTCACCACCGTCTTGGCCGCGATCCTGATCCCTGATCCCTTTTCATTCACGAAACGACAATAAACCCCAATTCATGCAGCTGGACGCTGGAGCACGCAAGCACGCGCACGCTACAGTACTATTGGCTGGGTAAGCAGATGGATGGATGTTCGACACCTGCGTACGGTGTATAGGCACTTTTCAAAAAGAGACTCTCCCCAACGGAACGAAAACGTGGACATAATTTACCCGCACCCGTCTATCGCACCCCCCTCTCCCCCAGATTCTCGATCTGCACCTTATGGCTTTTTGTTGGGCCTTTGCCATTTGCCGCCATCTTCCCTGACCGCTTACTGTACCCCTCCTGCGGCCAGTCACAAATTCGATGAACATATTGACACTATGCGTAATCTCCGTGTCTTTAGTCCCCCAGATTGGTCTCCTCACCCTGGTCTGCCCCCTCTTTCCGCGCCCCTTCTTCCCCCCTTCACACACTTCGGTCAAAGTAGCTCGGTGCTTTTTTATTTGTTGATGGACACCGTGGCGGTGGATCGACGTTCACACTACCGCATAGCCGAGCCCGAACCTTCTGGATCGCTACGTGATTTATTTACGCTCTAACTCGGTGCCCGCGCCAACCGCAGGGTCACCGCCTGTTCCCATTAAAATGGTAAAATGGCCCTTCAAGCCCTGTCAAGCCCGCACGATCCGGCCGGCGAGCATTTCGTACCGTCCCGGCTCGGATGCCCATGTCTCGCCGGTGCTGTAGTAGCGGAGGGGGGGGAGGCAGTGCTCCGGGGAATACACTACGCCCAATCATGACGGAGGTATCCGGGAGTTCTAACTGGGGGATGGAGCATCATGGAGCATATGCCCGTGTGTGCGTGTGTGTGTGACTCGGCTCGGCAGTGGCGTGCGGGGGAGACGCAAAGGAAGAAGCCGGTTCAGTTCAATATACTTTTTGGCAATCGATAATTTAAAATTTAACGAGAGGGTAGATTTCACTCGAATCTGCGCTTCTTTTTCATTATGACCATTTATGGAGTTCTCTCGCCGCACTCGGCAAGCGGAAACAACGCCTTGATTGATTGTTGTTTGAATGAATAAGTTACGTCCTATTGGGTAGAGCGCTGCCCCACGTTCTCATTGGTGGGAGCACGCCATCTTTTTGCTTGCTCCAAAATCCGGTTGCGCTTCCGACTATGGGAGACAGCCCCAACTGATGGCGTGCACACTGTTTTGCGGACACCCCCTCGAATTGTTCTCTACTCGCGGCTCTGGCGAGTTCGACCATGCGGTCTCCATAGACGTATCCACATGCTCTTCTCACGAGATCTCTCAACTCGACTCGACAATACAAGGCCTCGTCGATCGTTCCCACGAATGTGATGGACAGTACCGGCTGTACGGTACCGATCAATTTACGTGCCATCCTCAGGTGTACCGCGGCGCCGGCCTTTACTCCGCGGGCCACTCTGCATAATCGCCCCCAAAGGGGACGTACCATAGAGTAGAGGAACTTCTCGGTCTATATTCGTGGAGGTAGACAACTAATACATTGGATCTTTCCTCCCCGGGTGAAGAGCATGACATCGAGGGGTAACGGTGGTAAAGCCCGGATCATGCAGAGCACAAGGAAAATGAAAATTGACAGAACATAGGGGAGAGACAATGACAATTGCATGGGGAAGTAAACTGAACTATAATGCGCAGATGGTAAAGCAAAAATGCAGAGGAAACTGGATTGGAATGAAGGGCACGAGTTAGACAGAGCAAAGTAGAGAAACAGAAGCAATGAGACAGCCGCTTTATGGCGTTTCTGAGGTATCAGCGGGGCCCGCAGAGATGGAGGTTATGCAAGCGAGGCAGTGGAGGACTACGTAGTGCTACAATGTCGGGGTGATAAGCTCCGAAGACGAACCACTAGATCAGACAGTTAGCTACGCGGTAAACCAGAATGAGCACTCGCAGCTCACCTTAATGATATACAATAAATGCGATGGAGAGTCGACTTGCGAGTAAGAGGAGGATGCTGGTTTTACAAAAGTGGTTCGGCTGTCGGTGGTACATATCCACCCCAGCGGGGATTGAAGGTATCTTCCATGGGTAGAGAAGGGATTTGAGGGTATGTCGTCTCTTGGAGGTGGGTCATACAGTCTGAGGAGAGATACGACCCAACATGGTCGCCATTTTCACTGAACGTTGCACTAACTGGTGAGATCGGGAGATCCTGCATATATCCTGACTGCTCGAAGAGCGTTAGACCAGTCGATACAGGCTGAGGACCGCAGAAACGTACATTACATGAGGCCAGCGAATATCGATTATGTATGCTGACTGGAGAAGCGGTGGAAGAGGAGGGCGTAGGTGATGGTGACCTCTGCTCATTAAGCTGATATACAACTGTGAGAAGGGTGGTCTGAACTGGGATATCGCCATCAGAAGAGCGTCCTTGAACTGTCTGGGTAATTTCCTGAACGATAGAATAGCGACCTGGCTCTGGACTGAACGTCAACACCAATCGACGCAGATCATCCTAAAGATGAGAACATACCATGGGATTGGCACAAACGATCCCAATACTGGGGGATCAAGGTCGTTCGATAGAGGAACATCCCCGACTCGTCCTTGGTGGATGTGCAGGTCACATCCGCGACGTCGGTGTGGACGCAATTGCCATCAAAGTACACAGAGCACGAAGACTTGGCCATCACAAACGAGGGAGAGGTGAAGGTGACCACGGGGTCGATGGCACGCAGTGGGCGAGGCTTCGGAGAGTGGAAGATGTTCACCTGCGAAGTCTGCGAGAAAGTATGCGCTTCTGGGGAGTGGGGTGGTGTCATAAGAGGATTCCCCATAACAATGCCGGCGTCATCTGATGGAGACCAAGGCGCATTTGCAGCGAGCACATCGATATGTACGAGAGCGCGGGCGGTGGAGATCTGCCCATGTTCTCGCTCGGGGATGAGACGCTCCGAGGCAGATGGACTAGAAGAGGAGCCATCTGAAACATGTGCGTCTTCGAGGGGAGGTGATACCTCATGCGCTTCGGCGGGAGGCGAGAAGTGACGGTTAGATAGAAGCTTGAGGACTGCAGAGAGTTATCGATGAGCACGGGGAAACAGGCGAGAAACAGGCAAAGCAACTAACTCCTCTTCCCACCACAGGTGTCCCGGAGTTGCTGAAGCCGACTGCCGACCTGCTTCGCAGTCCTTCGCTTTCCGGTGACATGATAGATGTAGTCCGAGATGAAGCGATTGCGGTTTGGGAACCTGCTGAGAGAGCGGGTCGAACGCGAAGTCTCCGGACGATACTTGTCGAGTGCTGAGAGGAGGGGAGAGATCAGCAAGTGGGAGTGGGAGGAACGGAGTCTGCGGACCTTCTATGAGGGCAGCCTCGAGGTAAGGAGGCCAAACAGCTTCGCCCTTTCCCTTGAGTGTCTTCCAACTCTTCCTGCCGCTGACGATGGTGTTGACAGCGTCTCTTGTTCTATCGTCGCACGCAAGGGGATAAGAGAGGTCGTCAACCGCTGACATGCGGACGAAATCCGAGAGGGAAGAGGGATTGGCCATCGAGAGTAGACTAAGGGAATGGGCTAAAAAGAGAATGACAGGCCGGGACGCGCTAGAGAGTATAAGAGCGCAGGAGGTTTAGCGGGAAACTAGCGAAAGCACGGCTAACTAAAAACGAGGTGGATTATATGCTGGGCGAGGCTCACTCACCAAGATGATGTGAGATGGGAACTCAGCACCTTCTTCTCGTCCAGACTCGGCGCATCCTCCCCGTCGGAATCCACTTACCGAATACAAAAAGTCAATTCAACCCATCTTTGTTCGGTCACCATCGTAGATCTATGCCAGCTTAAACATTTCCGTTAGCCGCTCAACTCGAACCCATCTTACCGTCACCTACCCCCCACTCGCATAATTAAACCACCTTTCCTTTTCCGGAGGTTTCCTCCCACTTCTCCATCCCCGTTCCGAGTGGAATCCCCTGTCCTGGACAGCACCCCGGGTTCTCTGTTCTTTCCGGGTCGCTTATGGCCTCGCCACCCTGTCTCCGCTCATTGCCATTCGTGGCGTAGCACGAGATTTTCACTTGCCTGAACAGCATCGTCCTCTCACAGCACTGTGACGGAGTGGGAAAAGCACCGTCCACCCGTAAATGGTAATATACGACTCTCAATCGGTCACGTAACCCCCAATCCCGGGTCTCGGTCCTCGGCAACATGGAAGGATCCACACTTTTGTTGCTCCGCACATCTTCCCGTAGTTGTCACTGGTCCACACGTTCGAGGCGCGAATAACAATGCCCAAGCAGAGCAACGCAACGCAGCAACGAAATTCGCCTTGACCGTTCGGGTACGTCGGTCCCCTGCGACCGAGTTTACCCCGCGCACCATTGTGTGACCCGATTTCGGGTAAAATTCGACAGCGATTGACTCGCCAGACAGACACCGCTTGGGTCAAATTAGCTAATGTCCCAACTACTTGGCCAATAACACGACAGCGCTTACCGGTTCGGGAACGCCTTGAGCCCAATCGTTCGACGTGTTTCATATCGTGCCGGCACTCGCACGTTTGGCGAACGTGGACCAGAACGAGACAAGACGAGGTCTGTGGATTCACAAGAGAAAAAACACGAGCTATCGGTCGCGGAAATTGCCTTGACCGATTCCTGCGCCATGCCAAATAGTGAGTGCCATCGGGGTATGGAACGATCTGGGTGCGCGCCAAAACGGTCCAGGTTCCATGCCGAATAGAGTTGACTTGCCGCAAAAAATCCTCCCACTGTCGGGACCCGCACACTTGGCTGAGACTAGCGCATCTCATTCATATCAATAATTCCCCCGCTAATGATCACGCTGATATGTCATTCGAGGCGTCACAAGAGATTCTCAGATACCCAGAAAGTGATTCATTAGCAAACTGGCTGACTGTCGGCCAGTGAAACCACAGGAAACACGAGCTTCCACCCTTCCTCGGAACCAATCCTTTCGCGGGTCTTTTTACGCATTATTCCGACCTTACTCCCGAAACTTCGTGGGGGCAAGAGCGATCTGGACAGGAAGCTACGCTCCACCAACGAATCACAGTCGCTCTGATTCGCTCATAACCAACATAAGAGAAGGGAAGAAGGGCCCCGCAGGGGACACTCGCGAACGTTCTACCCCCGCCCCGCCAGAAGCAGAAGGCTCTCAGGCCGACATCTCAAAGTCGAACACCACCAATAACGTTATTGCGCCTGGCAGTGAAGTTAATTTGTCCCGATTGCGTATCCGTCCCAATGAAAGCCATCCATGACCGAGGGCCCGGCATCGCCCGGCTGTCCGTTCCGTTCGCTCCATTCCGCCAACTTGACTTGCCCGACCGACGAGCGGAGCGAAGTAGCGAAAAGGAGTCCCCACCTGCCAATTTGATCGTCATCGTACCCACGAGCTACGTCTCTCTCAATAGTAGCCCCCCCCCCGAAAAAAAAGAACAACACTTTCCGGCGCCTGTCAGCCCAATGGTCTATTCTTGTATTCTGCACCCCCCTTCCCCCTCGCACGAATTACTTGTTTGTAAGCCGCGAGATCAGATCAGGTTCGCGGGTGGGACGACGTCGGAGGCAATCCCCATTTCAACGAAAGTTTCACACACACTTTCTTCCCTCCCCTCCGCCGGATTTGACCTAAAAATCTAAAGTTGCGGGATCGGATCGATCTCCGCGAGCCGGCCGCGGGCCGTAACCCAGGGTAATATACACATATACACACTTGCGCATACACGCACACACGCACTTGCTGTCCGGCAGGCTGCGTGATGCTGCCAACGCCCAACGCCCAACGCCGCACACTCTTTTCGGACCAAGGGCGTAAAGAGTGAAGCCGCCAACCACGGGGGGAGTGAGGTCACTGACGAAAAGCTCGTGAAAGTGGCCATCTGATAAGTCAATTGCAAGAAAAACACGCGGGACAGCGTCGATATATCAAAGGACCATTCATAGCGCTCATCGGGCTGTGCACGTGTACGTATACAGTACAAGAGGGCGCAGCCGCGAACTGGCAGACCCACACGTTCCGCGTCATTGTCATTATTGGTGAAAATGGTATCCCCATTTGTCACCGTCTACGGAACCCTCGGCGGGGGCGGTAAGCGCACCGTGTACGTACAACTCAGCACGAGTTTATCGGACGGCCAGATCCGCACTCTGATCGACCAGCGGACTGTTGGTCCACTTGGCTTACTGTGCACATGCCCAGGGTCGTGCGCCTAGTTCTGGCGACACGGGGCCGTCCAACCAACACACAACTTGTGACGCTTCGCTTGACCGGGCTTCAAGTCAGACTTTGAAAACTCTAGTCCCGCAACCCCAAAAATGAAAGTGTCGTGTAGATACTGTAGATAAAAATGCTACAGATCCAAATAAAAAGGCACAAAATCTGGCAAATCAAATCGACGTGTCGGTATGGTATGTAACGATTCAAAGCGTCAGTAGTCCATGCATATATTCTATACGCATGACGAAGCAATAGAGAAGAAAATGGAAAAAAATAGGCCGTAAATGTGAAACGTGTTCGCAACCGAGCCGTGTCATAGTCAAGAGGGGGAAAAGTCCATGCGCATCATGTCAGTATGTCAGTGTCAGTATATGAGGGTGCATTCCCGGGTATCATATATCCGTCCGTAGCACCCGAGTCGTGGAATAGATTAACCTCCGTCTCTTCACAACATGCTGGAAGCCAAACGTCTTCCGACCCGGCTCAAGCAACGACCCTTGCCGTTGTCGTAGCTATCACACTACTAGCAGGCACTGTCGCCGTGAGAAGTGGCTGGCCCCCAGCCGGACAAGCCGCGGTAGGTGCAACGGCGCCAGCAGAGTCCCAAGCGTTGGGGTAGGTACAACCCGAGACGGTGATCATCGCACCAGCTGTATCCTTCGGATTGAACCAGCCATCGCCCTCCGAAGCGGTTGGCGTAAGTTGAGCAGGAGGCAGGGTCGAGATGGTGCTAGTTGGCGTGTACGTGGGCAGAGCGGCATATATGTCTCCTGCGACACCTGATAGAGTCGCAGGTGGCCACGGGAAGGAAGCAGACACGCTGGGTGCAATTGTGCCCGCGCCGGCACCCCCCGTCTGCCACGAAGAATACGTGCCTGGGAAGGGTTCTTGGGGAGCATTTAATGCCTTGCACTTTCCAACGCTCTTGCGTGGGTCGGTCGGTATCCAGCCATTCTGCAGTCCAAGCTGGTACGACCACAGGGGTGCCTCCACAGTATTTGAGGTAGACGAATTACCAACCTGTCAATGGACGCACAGAGTCAGCCTTGACATCAAGCAATTTGCGCTGACAGCTTAGACACACCTTCCACGTCCAGTACCACCAATTTTGCAAGGCATCCATGCTCGCTAGCGTGAAATCAAGGATCCCCTCCTTGAATGTTGCATTCCAGTTTTGCCACTGAACAAAAGGCAGGCAGTCTCCCGTATCTGTGCCCGGCACGGTGGTTCCTGAGAGGAATAGGCCACATTCAACATAACTACTGCTGAACTCGCCCGAGATGGTCACTCCGAAGCCGACTTGACTAGAACGCAAAACGGTTAATGTCTAGTTCGCCTAAGATGAATCAAAAAGGACAGACCTTTGGTTCATACTTGATCCCCAGGCACACGCCTGCGAAGGCCAGGTACCGCCAGGCTCACCGAGCCCGTCATCAGTAACAACCGGAGCGGTGTTCGTCTGCCCATCGAATGCTAAGTACGGATGGGTATCGAGTATGATCCGGTCTGAACCCGGGAGGAAGCCTGCCCACAGGCCCAGATTGAACCCATCGTGAATGGAGATGTACGGCCCGTTGCCTTGACCATAACCGGTAATGCCCCGTATCATATTGTGAGCTTGGAGGTAGCTACAAGTGACGCACGTCAGTATCTGTCAATGAGCGCTCATGCAGGAACAATGCCATCAGAAGATTGGTTGAATAAGGATAATGTGAGAACATGATGAAATTGAGGATTGTGTCGGAGTGGAAGAGAAGCAAAAGACGAGGGTTCATGATGGAGTGGAGCATACACTTACAATGAGGTCAATTCAGCTTGTCCAATCGTGGTGAGCAGTGCTTCATTGACGATTCCAAATATTGGGATCAGGTCTAGATACTCTGGCTGTGAGATGAACTCTGTGATGATTCGCATGTAGTCCAGAGAGCGTTGGGCGTTGGCAAAACCCATGATTCCGTTCATCCAGTTGACCTGCCCCTCCTTACCGGAATGATTGAAGGCTAGTGACGCACGTGAGCAAGCGAAGAAAAAACACATGTCAAGTGTCATCAGAGATGTCAAATAGATGAGCCGAATAGCCACGTACCGTTCTGAGACCCAGGAACGGTGTGCAAGTCCAAGTAGATGCGGATACCATATTTACGCGCCCAACCAAAAAGGCGAACGATATATCTGTGAATGAAATGTCAGCACTCTTCCCTAGGTGCAGACAGGGACAAGGGCCACTGTTTTCCGGGCCATGCCTAATACCCACTTCCAGCACACCTTCGGTAAGAAGGGCTCTCCAGGCCAGACCTCAATTGCCCAGTACGGAATGGGTAAACGAACCCAGTTCAACCCCGCACCTGCTATCTCGGCAAAGTCTTGCTCCGTCTACAAATGAATATGTCCAAAACAAGCGCCGCGGCGGTAGTGCGTTGATCCCAAAGACAGGTGAGCGCTAAGGAGGAAGGGACGGGAGAATGGGACGCACGATGAATGTGTCATAATGAGCCTCCAATTGCGATTGCAGCCCACCGCCAGGGCCCGTATCGGCCGCCATAAGTTGGCTGAGGGTCCACTCATCAATCGCCGTGGGGTACTTTTGATACAGCGCAGGGCTGATGAACGGTTCGAGGACAAATAGTCCGCCGAGGTTCACGCCATACACACGGTCGGCTGTCCAATCCCAGCTCGTGTTCAAGGGTGGTGTCCAGGAATTAGGTCTAGCGGCATTGTTGAAGGGATCCTTAGGGTCATAATACCCTGTAAGGCGCAAATCATTATCAACCACACTATCGGGATGTGAAATAGACTATGAAGTTAATGGGGAAGCGCAGGACGCTCCCTTTTGCACCTCCCCAGGAACGCCCTTCTAAAGCCCATAGCGGGGCCCCTCAAAAACCAGGAGGCACGCGGAACGCACGCCCGCCCGCAAGAAAGTACACAGCTCCCATCAAAGGCGAACATCATGTGGCGCCCGTCAGGCGCCCACAATACGTAAGAGCACTGAGGTAAAGAGAAAAACTCACAGTAGCCCCCGAAAGGATTTGAGTAGACGAAGGTGGTGTTACCGGATACTATCGTGGAACCATCGCCACCGGTAATCGCACTAGAGGAATTTTTCGGACTTGTTGGGTTGCCATTGCCGGAACCTGTGCCGTTGCCGTTGCCGGGGTTATTGCTGGAATTAGATTGGCCGTGTTTGCTCTTGTGAATGAGGGATGCGGGGAGGGCGATGGCGAGGATAACTGCCACGAGAGCACCGAGGGCGATGGCCAACCCTGCCGGACGGCGATAGAAAGGTCTGTTGTCCCTGGATACCGGCTGTGAAAAGGAAAAGGGGGCCTCCGAGTCCTCAGGCTTGCCCACAGGAAGAAGAGTGGTAGAGTGGCCCGGGGTGAACCCTTCTTTGTCGGTTTCTTGACCAGTTGCACTTTCCACGCGTGAATCACGGGGGGAATTTTCGCCAATGGAGGGACCTGGACCGAAAAAGGACACCCGGGGGGGCTCGAGGGGCGCACTATCCAAGCCTGGCATCGATGGAGGTGGAGTAGCGTACTCAGAGTTGACCGCTGAGGTGACCGTCGAGACTGGGCGATCCTCTGCCATGGCTGGGGGAAAGGAAGAGGTGGACGGTTGGGAAGAAAACAACCAGGGGAAGAAGGGCTGACGTCCAGCGCCCTCTAGACGTGGCGCATTCACACAGTTCACCGCACGGCGCACGCGCGCAAAGAATAACAACGCACTACTCTGGAAAAGGAAAGAGCAAACAAAAGGCTTTGAAACTATGTACGCCCTCTCCCTGAGCCCTGACAGAGCAAGAGCGGAATGCGAAGCGACAGGGCGAAACGGTTACATTCAGTCCACGATCCCCTCTTTCTCCTCTGGGGCTCCAGTGCGATTGAAACAAGACACAACCCCAACGAGTCGACGTCGCCACAGTCACGTGATGGTCTTCTTGCCGACGTGCCGAGTGAGCGCTGATGAGTGAGTGATGAGTGACGATCAATTGCATTCAATTGCTTTGTCATCGACGAATCTGAGATGATGAGCGTGGCTCTTGGCGGACAGCCTCTCTCCTGGCTGAACCTCTTTTAGAAAACCAATGTTTCCATTTACGGCTCTTCCCACGTCCAGTTTCTCCCAACCCAACAAGTCACCAGCGGAGTGTGTCTGCCACAGACCTCTCTTGACAAGCCCACAAGAAGCACAAGCCACTGAGCTTCTCAATTGTTTAATCTCTGTCCTCCATATGGCCATAGTTTCATTTCCACGCGATCTTTCAATATGAAACGGGCACTTATCCCTTTATGTGGTCTCTTGTCTGAACGTCACTTACGTCCGACTGATATCTGATGGCGAATGTCATGCTGTACCACGCGTTTGTGGGGTATACTGTACGCCCATCCGATGGTTCCGCGACTTGGTTCCGGTTCTGGCTCATCGCTCCTTTCCTCTCCGGTGACTTTTGATTCGCGGCGGTCTTCACACACTCAGTCGACTAAATGGACTCTAAATGGTGACGGCCACTCAATGCCGAACGTACGCATGTGCTCCTCTCTCTCCACCGCGATTGCAAAGCTTCCATCCTGTCTGCTTCTAGCAGTCCTTAATAAAATCGAGTTATACCCTGGCTTCCATGTTACTGGTCAGAGCCCAAAACATTCGTAATTCCTTCTGGCGAGTTTCGGGATTTGACGTGTCATCTCGTCAAACTTTGCGTAGCTGCCGCTCTCCATCCCCCGAATGCTATCCCCACATTGGTAAGAACGTAATACATCCGACAAGCCAAGCAAATCCAAGAAATCAAAGTACACGCATATTCTCAAAGACATCAAGGAGCTCATCCTGGGCCGCCGACAGCCGCTTCTGACGCGCGACAAGTTTCTCCCTTCTCTCCGCAATACGTGGCGATTCCGCAAGCCATTTCGCACATCTTTCATGGGAATCATGCGAGTCAAGTCCCAGTCCAGTTGCGAGAGCGTCCTGCAAACCCCTCGCAATTCCTAGCACAAGTCGCTCGTCGATCGCTTTGGGTACGTTGTCAACGAACCGCTTGTATGCCACTGCCAATAGTATCAGAGGTCAGCCCGCGCAACCTTTCTCGGGCACTGCATGAGAGGTCACATACCCTGGACGTAAGCACGTACGTCTGCCATGATCTTGATAGCGCCATCCGAGTCCTCCGAAGCCCGCAGCACTGCAAGCTCAAGAGGCTGCACATTAAGAAACCCTATCTTGCGAAGGTTCGACATGATGCTTTCTAGTGCTATGGTGAACTCTGACGTTGGGTACATAGGTCTCTGGAGACGCCCGATGAAATCGCTGTTCCAGTTGCCGTTGAATATACCCTTGTAAAACGCGAAAAACTTCCGGCGATAGTCCTTGAAGTAGTGAGTGTGTTGTGTAGAAGGCTCTTTCTCAACTTCTAGAAGTAACTTGATAAGACTTGAGGTCTCCTTGGCACATTGATCGATGTGCACTATGACGGTATTCCTGATGCTGTTTTAACAAGCAGATCCACGGCAACAATGTTCGACTCACAAGACTCGTTGCTTCAAATTACCATGAGCATGGCGCTCAAAGTGAGAATCAATAATGCGCGACATCATTTCCTTTACTTTGTCGACAGTAAAGTCGAATAATGTCTTTGCAGGGTCGTCCCATTGGCTGACTGTGTCGATAATGTATCCCCTCTGAACCACGAAAGGGTAGTTATTGGGCAGTTCTCGCGTGACCGCCCTGGATTGAAAGGTTGCTGTAAGGGGGAAGCCAAGTGTGATATGTTCAAGATGGCATACCATTTCGCAGTCTCTAAGACGTCATCGATGAAGATTTCTTTACCATCATCCAGCCCGATCTCCTCATAGTTCTCTTCTCCTTCCAGGAACAATAGACGTTGGTATGGTTCCCAGTCTTCTCCGGACACACTCGGCGGCACCGAGTCCCCTACCTCTGCCTGGCCTGAGTCTTCCAGAGCCTCTCTATACTTTGGGACAAAGCAAGGTGCTGTTGTTCGAATGGCAGTGCGGAATTCTTCCTGTTGGGGCCTAATTCGCTGTAGGAGGCCCTCACGACCAGGTACTCCCTCGACCTGCTTCTCCACCGCCCGCGAAAAGTCAGTTATCAAGCGTAGAATCTCCCTCAAAGGCTCAGACGAAGGAGGTGGAGGAAGGTCGCGAAGCTCCGTGTTAGTCCTTTCGATGAGCTTGTTTAGCTCTTGTTGGATGTCAGGGAGCCTGCGTGGCACTGGCAGTTAGGAACAGAGTTTTCTTTCGACCACGGATACGAGAGAATACGGACCGCTCCGCGATTAAATCGCATAACTTCTCACTGAGATGACGTGTGAGATTTCCCGTCCCCAACCTTTGCTTGTATTCGCCGCTGAGCGTTGACCAAGGTGCCGTTTGTGAAAAGAACGCAGATTCGTCTTCGCGTGCCCTTTCCCAGGTGATACCCGAGTTGATCGCTTTGGTATTGGGGCATTTGACGCAGAACCACAACGTTGTGTCCTCTTGCTCTCCTCGGATGTACGGAACCCAGTTCTCTTCTTCTGTAGGAGGGATCCGATCCGGTTTGGTTAGTACACCTGTGCAAGGGCCGTTGTCGTTTATTACTCTTCGATGCAGTCACTGTCAACATACCAATCGTCCTCTCACCAAGAGGGTCATATTCCTGGGCCAGAAGATGTGCACCCTGGTTGATAAAGTCCGCTGTGTTGCCCTATTAGATGGAAGGTGGTCTAGGCATCATCGAGGCGGGACATACTTTCACAGGCAACCGTAAGCAGTATGATACAACTAGGTCGTTGTATGTAGGATATGGCCAGGTCCCTGATGAGATTTCTCTCAGTGTCCTGACCCCCGACAATGAGACCTATTCAGAGCATTAAAGACCAGTGGGAAAACGTCTGAGAAACAAACCTGGTAGATCAATGAAGTTGAGATCTGTGATGTCTGGGCCGCTAATGTTCAGAACTATGCAATCTGAAGAAAAAGGTATCTCCGATTGGCCGAAATCGCTCTCGACTCCGGAGAGAAAGTTGTCTGGTGATACTGATGGACTCAAGATAGCTCTTTGAGCCCGTCGGATGCGTTCGGTGACCTCTGGCTTTTCAGTGATGGATTGTCCAAACTGTGTCTCTCGGGTGCTACCGTCAACGACGTCGGTCAACCGCAGAGAAACTCTGCACGTCCATGGAGCATCAGAGTGGGTGAGTTGGCACTCTGTCGGACACCTAATAATGCCTTACAGTGAGGTAATGGGTACGTGATATCTCCGAGTGACTCACCGTGTGCAGGTGCCACTAGCGCGCGGGAGTGTAATGCCAGAAATCGCCTCTATGAGGGAAGATTTTCCAGCGCTCTGCCCGCCCATGACCGCAATGGCGGGAATATCCAGATCTACGTCGGCTCTAGTACAATATCGATCCATGATTGTTGACGGGGAGCCGGAGCAGTAGGACGCACCCAATAGCACGCACGCGAGTGAGAAACTCATACATGCGCTTCCTTCGGGCAGCATACTGTGGGTCTGATAGACCAATAGCCCCAGCAGTGGAATTGGTGTTGAACTGAGAGCCCATGATTTCGGGAAATCGGTGCTGGAGACATTCGACGATTGGACCTATAAATAAAGGTTCGTGCATGCATGTTTACAATCTCCCTCTGAGAGTAAAACGGGAATTGCGACCCTCGGACGGCGGCCACCATGCCCTGACATGTGCAGACGTGGAACTTCCAAAGAGCGGAAACATCGTACTGCGCGGGGGTAGACTGCCTCGCACCAGCGTTGACGTGTCGAATTCCGGGAACGAGCCTGCCATTGATCTCAAGGTCTTGAACACGCGTTGGACGTGAGGGTGAGCTTGGAGTTCTCTGCCTGCTCTCTAAACCATATTCACTGCCTTTCTCATCTTAAAGGCTGCAACAAATTCCAGGTGGGCAAGAGGAGTTCCTGTCACTGAAAACACGCGTGAGGAAAAGGAGAATCAACCAGTTGCGGACGACTACCCGCACAGTATCGTCGAAGCGGACATTACGAGAAAGCCATGCAATGGCCCGGGCTGTGGTCAATGGACGCAGAGGGATCAAGAAAAGGATTATTGCATCCTACTATCAAGGGAACGCCATAATCATGGTATCGTCGCCCGAACCTTGAAGCCTCCCGCTAGGCCTCGTGTAGGCGTTTGAGTCATAATTATTCCGGTTCGGGAGGCAAGACACTGCCCTCAGGGGACAAGATGTCTTAATGGATATACCGCATCCTTGGGAATGGGTATAATGACATCCAGGCAGCCATGGGTCAGGGCCAATCCGAGTATAGTCATATAACATCCAGACAGGTCTTCCGTTACTTGGTCTGCTGATGCCTGCGCCCATGTGCTGCTGGGCCAGTCAGTGGGCTGCGGGCTCAAGCTTCTAAACAAAAACGTAGGACGCAGCCGATCTCTGGGCGGAGACACAAATACGCGCGCGTCCTGGCAGTTTGATTGACAGTGTAGATGTCACTCCGCCTCCTATCGCCGGTATCATGCTCACAAAAGGAATGATGATATTGGTAAGGACGGAATACGACCGGCCTTCGGGTCAGACCAACATCCTTCTTTGGATTATTCTACTACACCACTTGTTGTCGAAAATGGATCTGTACTGTACTCGTCTCGAAAGAAAATCAGAGCACCAAGTCTCTTACGTTTACAATTCTCACGATAGGCGCTGGTTCTGAATGGGAAGCGCTGACACAAACGATTCCGTATGCTTTTGCTTTGGATTGAGGATATATAAACTTTCGTACTATACTTACAGTAAGGCTTCTTGTGCACTATTGCTCCTCCGGTTTCCGTGCTTAGTTGCATACGCGGCCTGGAACTGAGGGGACCGTTAAACCTTGTTTTAAACTGTTTTGCTCGCTGTTTTGTGCACAGTTGCACATGCTGCGATGAGACCCATCTTATATTGCCTGTAATCTACACTGTGTCAAACATTAGATATATAGGAAACCTCTGGTAGAACATCCGGTATAAGTGTTGCAAGGGGGATCGCAAGAGTCATGTGAGTCATGTGACTGACCCTAGGACGGGTGTCCGCCTTGGGTGTCCGCACGGACTAGACCGGTGACTGTCTCTCGGCGAATCCTAAAGAGTATATCTCGCCGTGGTTTACCATGTTAGAGCCGGTCACGAGGTTATGCACGGACAGCAGTGACAAGACAAGCACATTTTGACGGCATTTTACAGTGGTTTTTGCTTGGGTTTTTGTAATAGAAATTCTGCATGGAGAGTACAGAATAGCCATCGAGCAAGTCATCTGCACATTCAGGAAACGTTGTTACAATTTGAGTCACGTAAACTAGTTAAAACTACAGCGATCCGAGATTCCGACTCTGAGTCGAGGACGGGTGAAAGACTGTACACCCAAGCACCCGAGCCAGCAAGAAAGTAGAACACGGTACGTTATACAAGAACCAAAGGTCACCCTTTTCCTTCAAGCAAGCACATTATACAGCTCGTTCAACTCCTTCCTTGCGAGTAACAACTTCTGCTGATGCGCGATAAGGTTCTTCCTCTTTTCGGCTATGTGTGGCTGTTCCGCGATCAGTCTCGCACAGGTATCATGTGCATCGGGCGAATCGAGCTTGAAGCCACTCATGAGAGCATCCTGTAGACCATTCGAGAGCCCAAGTACAAGTTCCTCATCGATCGCTTTGACAGTGTTGTCTACAAAGCGTTTGAATGAGACTGGTAGTAGTAGTGGTTATAACCTTTATTTGTAAAGAATGTAAATGAGTCACATGCCTTGAAAGTAAGCTCGCACGTCAGCCATGATCTTCAGCGCGTCACCCGTGTCCTCCGAAGCCAAGTCCGAAGCCTGCAATAATACTGCAAGATCAAGGGGGTTTCAGGTTGCGAAACCCGATCCTGGGAAGATTTGACATGATGGTGTCTAGGGCTCTAGAGAACTCTGACGATTTATCCGTACGTCCTTGATCGTATTCGATAAAATGACCGTTCGAGTCTCCGTGGAATAGGCCACTGTAGAGACCGAGGAACTTCCTACGATAATTCTTGAAGTAATCAGTATTTCGTGTAGAAGGTTCCCTTTCGACTTTCAAAAGGCATTCGATACGCTTTAACGTCTCCTTGGAACATTGGTCGAGGTGGGTGATGACGATGTTGCTTATGCGGGTGATTTCGCTAAGCAGATCGTTTCACCAAAGGACTCGACTCACGAAACTCGTTGCTTGAAGCCATGGGCATAGTTCCCAAAATGGATGTGGACAATGCGCAAAGTAGCTTCTTTTACCTTCTCGACAAGAGTTGTGAACAGTGTTTGTGCGGGCTCGTCCCATTTGTCGACGAAGGCAAGGATGTACCCCTTCTGTACTATGAAAGGATAGTTGTTTGGAAGCTCTCGCGTGACTGCGCTGATCAGAGGGTTTGTTGTGAGTAAGGTTACAGCAACACCGCATAACCAAGGAACGCACCATTCCGCGGTCTCCAACACGTCATCAATGAATTTTTCCTCACCATCAGTGAGTCCGATTTCGTCAGAGTTCTCTTCTCCTATAAGGAATGGTGGGAATATATGCGGTGGTGGAGCCATCTTGTCATTAACTGAATTGTTATCATAGTGACCATCCGAATCGGGGGAATCGAGACGGATCCCGTTACTGACTGGTCTCTTGCGAAATTGTGGTACAAAGCATGGCGCCGTCCCACGAATAGCGACACGGAAATAATCTTGTGGCTGTTTTATTTGATGCAGGAGACCATCACGGCCGGGTACACCCACACCCTGCACTTTCACTTCCCCCGTAAACTTAGTTATTAGTCGTAGTACCTCACTCAGAGGCGTAGACGAGGGAGGCGGGGGAAGATCTTTAAGGTCACGGTCTACCTTCTCGAGGTGCTCATTCAGCTCGTGTTCGATATGGGGTAGGCTGCACGGCTGTTAGAAGAGTTTGTTTTGTCGGCACATGAGAGGAATACGAACCGCTCTATGATGAGATTGTACAGCATGTCACTGAGACGGCGAGTGAGATGTACCGTCCCCAGTTTCTGCTTAAATTCCTCCTCGAGTGTTGACCAGGGAGCTCTGCTAGAAAACCAACTCGACTCTTCTTGACGGGCATCTTCCCAAGTTACGCCTGACTTTATCGCTTCTGAATCCGGACATTTGACACAAAACCACGTCGTGCCCTCTCGTTCTCCTCGGATATACGGTAACCAAAGCTCTTCTTCTGTCGCGGGAATCCGATCTGGTTTGGTCAACACACCTGTGAAAAGCCATCATGTAATGCTCAAGATATATATATCCGACAACATACCGACCGTTCTGTCACCGTGAGGATCGTACTCCTGGGCCAGCTTATGTGCACCCTGGTTAACAAAGTCGGCTGCATTTCCTTTTCAGTATGAAGCCTTATGTTGGAAGCGGGACGTACTTTCGCAAGCAACTGTAAGTAAGATTATACAGCTTGGTTTTTTAAGGTAGGATATTGCCAAGTCCCTTACAAGTTGCATATCGCGTTCTTCATCACCTCCGACAAAGAGACCTAGGTGGAATATTAAAAACGAGCAAGAGTGTATCAAAGAACGAACCTGGGAGGTCAATAAAGGTGAGATCGGCCACGTCCGGACCAGTGATATGGAGAACAATGCGATTAGCAGAAAAAGAGCGCTCTGTATCAGTATCGGCTCCGGAAAGAAAGACATCTGGCGGCGTCGATGGGCTCAAAATCGCTCTTTGCGCCCTCCGGACGCGCTCCGTAACCTCCGACTTATTAGTAATGGGGTGTCCAAACGGGATCTTCTGGGAATTCGCAAGAGCACTGCCATCAGCAGCGGTGTTCAGCTGCAACGAAACTGTGCACGTCCATGGGTCATCGGAGTACGCGAGTTGACATTCTGTCGGACATCTATGTTCTTTACAGTAAGATGGTCAGTACCTGTTGCTTCTAAAAGACTCACCGAGTGCAAGTACCGCTGGCACGTGGGAGCGTAATGCCAGAAATTGCCTCTATGAGGGAGGATTTCCCTGCGCTCTGCCAGCCGATGGCCGCGATAGTAGGAATATCCAGATTGACATCGAGTCTACCACAGATATGTGACCAGTGGCAAAAAACCTGGGCAGAGGTACGCACCCAAGAGCATGCATGCGGTTTAGAAACTCAAACATGGACTTCCTTCGGGCTGCATACTGTGGGTCCGATAGACCAACAGCGTGAGGCGAGTCAGGCGAGGGAGGGGAAGAATTTTGTTTTTTGTTTTTTTTCTGGAAAGACCCCAGGAGGGAAGAATTCTTGCTCATGCTGATAGACCTCTAGTGTTGGGGTGCCCCCATTTCACCCCTCAACACCCATATATAAGATTCGTCCTGGGCGTCATCAGAAAAATTTGCAGGCACTGGTAGCTGCCTCATTCCCATGCGCAACAATTGAACCCGGAGGCACGGGCGCCTTTGTGGCGAGCACTGTGTGGCGAGTGTGGTGAGTTCCAAATAGAATCAGAATCAAGGCGGTGGTTATGAGTCAGTCAAGGCACGTGTTTGATCTACAACCGAGCACGTGTGGGAAGATCCAGAAACGAATCGGGCCTCCAACTAGAGGGGTCCGTGTACTCATGGATCCATTCGAAGTGAGGATGCAGTTCCTCTCCCTCATCCGAAAACTCAATGCGTCGGTCTTGTTCTATTCCCGTTCGACCCTCACTTAGCTCGCGCTTACCAGTTCCCAGCAATCCATCCAGAAAGTAGTCGGCTTCGCCCTCAAGTTCTTCTCCCAGTGCGGTGAAGATTTATGGGACTGCATCGTGGAGGAGTGTCAGAAGGTTTGTGCCAGCTAACAGCTCTCACCTACGTTCGGTCTTTCACTGATGCTTACGCCTGACAGGGCTCCATCAACAATCGGATAAACATCCTGTACTTTCTCGATTCGTTATGCGAGGCGTCGATGCTGGCCAAGTCCCGCCCCACCACCCTGGGACAGGGTGTCCAGCCAGAGAGCTCTTTCTACGTCGACTACGTGGGTCGGGACCTAAGTAAAATTGTCGAATTTGTCGTTCCAGAGGGCCGCATCGGCCTCCCAAACCTCATGAGTACAAAACAGGTGTGCATATTTTCCTTTCTCGTTTTCTCTTAGTTAAGTAAAGATCAGATTCTGGAGGATTGGCGTAGCAAGCGTGTGCTCGATCCACAAAAAGTCGACGATGCGCTGGAAGTGTTAAACACCCGGAACGTCGGAGGTGAAAATAGCCCGCCTCCCTCACCCCTCGCTCGTGCACCCGTAAGGCAAGAGGCTCTCCCGCGGGATGAGATTTTCAAGCGTATCGAAGCTGATCGCGAGCGGCACAAGCGGTTACGCGAGCGTCGCTGGGTACAGCCAGTTATGCATGCCCCCGCTCATGCTGCCCCGCTAGCGTCGTTCACGCCCCTCACGGACGATGCTGATGGCGCGGAAGAGCTCACAATTGACATCGAATTTGAAAATGAATGGGAGACAACCAGTGACTGGAACGAGGATGATGACGAGGCCGTTGCAGAGGAGAACGATCTATGTTATCCAAGAAGCACCAACCGAGGTGAAGCCCCAATGGACACCTGATATACATAACATCGTACATTATTCGCCGTGGTGTATCTTAATTTTATTCGCATCCATTAAGCAGAATGGATCTCCTCAATATCCTATCCAACTTAGCCCTTATGCCGTTTGAGACGACCTTTATTATCCCTAAGGCAAATACCTCAGAAAACGAGTAGATTTAAGGGCAAGACACCTACGCAAACATGGCGTTTTTCCGCTTCCGACTGTCCTTCTTCGCGACAGAACGCTGTTGCTTGCGCCTCGCCGCCGCCTCCGGATTGGTGGCAAACTGCAGGACAACCGTCAAGTATCTTGCCACCTACTAAACCTTAAAACATGCCTTGGTAACGCGGGCTGTCCTCCGCTCACGCTGTACCCCCGACACTGCCTGTCGGATCTTATTGTAGGTGACAGCGAACTTGGTTGTGCCAACTTTCCGTTGGACAAGGTCTTGAAGCTCCACAGCAGTCGCCTTGAGCTCGTCTGTAGAACGTGAATGAGGGTATCTGTGGGTAGGGCCTAGAGGGTACTCACCCATCTGCTGGTCTCGGATGGTGTCATCCTCCGTGATGCGGTATATGGGCGATAAGATGTGGATCAGAAATTCTTGCAGTAGAGTGGCTTCCATGTAGTTTGCCATTGCCGCGAAGAAGCGAAGGATAGCAGCAGGTTGCTCATGCCAATTCTCCTGCCTGGTTGTGAGTGATGGCTCCCATCCATGTACGGCAAAGATCACTTACGCAGTTGACCGAACGACTTCGCCGGGCAATATATGCAGATCGTATTTGGTACGATAGCTTAGAGAAGAGCCATGCCAGCGGGTTGTCTCTATTGGCTTCCTCGTGCTCACTCTCCCCTTCCTCGGGTTCGTCCTCGTCGTCATTTTCAGTCTCCGCGTCCACTGCAGGTTGGGGGCCCGAAACTTTTGCAGCACAGAAGCACTTCCCGATATAGAATAAGTTCTTGACAATCTGCAGCCCCAGCGCCGAGCTGAGATGCGAGCTCTTGAGCTGTGTGGAGTGCTTTTCAGCAATTTCCTTCAGGTTCAACCCAGCTAACGGCGACGTAGCAGGATAGCTTTCCTTCGGCGGCTCCGCGACTGGAAGCGCGGAAAATAACTGCCCAAGTAGGCGTGCGGCAGCCATCCGTACCCACGCATGAGGAAACAGCAAATGCGCAACGACCGCCGTCCAGGAGAGCTTTTGCGGTCGTGTAGAAATGTCAGGGAATATACGGATGATCTTGCCTAGAACGGTGAGGATGTGGTATGCAACTTGCCACTGTGAGTCAACATCCATCTGGCCTTCCTCTTCTTTTGTGAGTTGTTCGACACTTCGAAGGATGTTTAGATTAAGATCCTCGATCATGGGAGGAAGGTATGTCGATGCATTGGCTTGGAGAGCGTCAAATATGATACCATACGCCTGGACTGCCACTCGTGTCAGTTGGGGATTCCCCGTCTGGCTTGCCCAGGAGCGCAGATGGGAGACGAGAAGACGGCGATGGTCCGCATCGAGGCGCAAAAACAAGTTCTTGATAATCTCGGCAGCCATTTCGCGGGGCTTGGCAGAGTCATCATTCGCGATGACCATCACAAGGGCGACGAATAGAAGGTCAGAAAAGTCACCTATAAGACTTTCCTCGAATTTCGAGACGATAGCACTAAGCAATTCAAGAACAGATATTCGCCCATTCTCGTGTGTGTATGCAGTGTTCTTGGCAAGAAACGCCATGGTTGTACGCAGGCGACCCTTGCCTTGTGGGTAGTCTAAGAGAAACTGCAATAACACGGAGCGACACAACTCCTGAACCTGCGGAGACTGGTTTGTCACCATGATCTCGGATACTCGTTCCATAAGGTCGTAGATCTCCGGCACAATGAACTTGCGCGCAACAATTGCTCGCAGCATAGCAAAGACCGAGGCCTGACGACCCGGTTCTTCCAGGTCCGGCGCCAACACCTCAAGCAGGTAGACCAGGTCTTTCTCCTTGACTTCTGCGTTTGCTTTGTCGCGCACAATTATGGCCAAAGATTTCAGCGCCGTTTGAGCGACCTCGGATTCGGTGTTACCGATCTCTTTCAAGATATCGATGGTCTGTCGGACAAAGACTGGCACCGACTTTTCCAGTGTCTTCAACGGGCATTTGATGATAGCTGTAGATGCCTTTAGACCTTGGATCAGGACGTGAGAGTTGCTTGCATAGAGCGTATTGCCGATGACCGGGACCATGGATTCCAGACGAGCCAGGATTTCAGAATCGCCAAAATCGAAGCGATTACGACGGAACGCAGTATTAAACAGATCAAGACCAAAGGCGATAAAACTGCGTGGCTTTTTATTAGTGCCAGAAGAAAATAAGTAAAGCACTGGCTCACCGGAAGGAGTTAATGGCATAGTGGTCCTCCGAAACTACCAGGTTTCTCTTGAGTTCAACGATGCTGTCACTTTCTGCCCTCTTCCCCCTTTTATTCGCCTTCACCTTCATGACGCTCTTCTGGAATTTGGAGTTCTGACTGATGAGTGTGTGGCACAGAACAAGCAACTCTTTAGGACCGAGGTGCTCATTAGAGTTCAAACCACTAGCGATTCTTCGTAATACGTCATCGACTTTCAGCATGACCTTCAGAGCTTCAGTTTCCTGCATTACGGCGCGCAGTGGTCTCAAAAGACCACTGATCCTCGAGGGGGTGATAAATTTTGCAAAAATAGCGAGGATGTCTAAGCCTTTCGACCCCGAAGAACGGACTTCCCGCATCTTGGTTTTGAATTCTTCGCTCTGAACGTCCTTACCAGGTTCACCGAATATGACCTCTGCGGAAATGTGTGTGACATCTTCCACGCAGCTATCGAGGGTTTTGAAGGCTTCTACATTCTCCGGTTTCGTAACGTGAATGAGTAGAGCGTGAGTTACGTAGGCCAGAACATGGAGTTGGGGACCGCGGGTCAACGCTCCCCGCATTTCTCGCAGAATTACAGGAAGATATGAAGGGCCGATCACAATACAAATTTTGCACAACGCGTCACGGGTGATGTCTCTTGTTTCCGAGGACTTGCTACGCAGCGCCTGGCTGAGCACTGTGATGAGTTTAGTGACTTGTGCTTCCTTGATAGCCGCAGGAAGGTGCAGTGCGATCTTGACAATGCCGATGGATACTGGGATGCGAAGGGTGTCTTCAGTTTCATCACGGTTTTCGAGGTGATTTAAAAGCGCAGGAAGGAGTCTGTTGTTGACTGCGTCGGAAACACGACTGGAAGGCAGCGCAAGTTCAAGTGGGTTGTGCTCCTCATTAGCGTCCTCGGATTCAACTGCGTCATTTCCCCCGCTGGACTCGGGGACTGCAATCTCGTCCATGGGAAAGTGAAAGCTGTCTAGGATTGAGACTATCGTCCGAATATACAGGCGCTCTGAGGCATCTTTAGCCCGTGACATCTTGAGATATTGTTGGACCAGGGCGTAATAAGGGCCCCAGGAAAGATGCCTTGCCATTCGACCCGTGGCAGTGATTGCGGCAGTCGCCAGATGATGATCCGTATGCAATGCGGGCGCTATAAAGTTGCCCACAAGAGGCACGAAAATGTCCGCCAGGGTAGAGCTGCGTAGCTGATTTGCATCGCAGTGGTCCGCTAATCGATTCAGCGCACGAATACGGCGATGAAGTTGGACATGGTAGATGTTGTTGAAGAAATTGGCTTCCTCGTCTCCGCCCTCTAAAAGAACCTTCATATCTTGTAAGGTCGTGATATTGTCGCACCGAGTCACAGCATAGGCAATAACGCTAAGCACGTCTGAGCGCACCATTTCGTTCTTCGATCGGAGTCCATTTTTAAGGCCAGGTAACAGCCTGCGCAAAAAAACTGTCTGATATTCAGGGTCCGAATCCGCCACAACGGCGTCGATGAAGTGTTTGAAACCCTGGGACGAGTTACTTCGAATAGCTAGCTCATTGGGGTCCTGTATGCAGCGCAATAAGTTGTAAAGAACCGGCAACCACTGAGAGGGGGTGAAGGAGGCATGGAGAGTTTCATTGAGCTTTGAGAAGGCCTCCAATCGCTGGTCAAAGTCGGGTTCCTCAATTCGCTTCGTAGAATATGCGTTGAGTTGTTCCAGTAATTCCGCTAGACCCTGGAGAGAGACATCAATAGTTGACAACGCGTGAAACGCTGCGATGAGCGCGACTCTGCACTGTCTTGACCGAACCGATTGGAACAGCGAGGAGACAAGTTCGAACGTTAGCTTATACAACGAACTACTTGGCTCCGCCAGGTCTGGTATGAGGGGGAAAAGATTTGCCATAATCTTGAGGATGTCGGCTTTCACGCGCTCGCCGACAAACTTCGCCGGCTTGCGTAGCAACGGGAAGAAAAGGCTGAGTAGCGTAGATGCCTGTGTGCCGTCTGCGAGATAGTGGGAGAGGCCTGATAAGATGCTGATCTGACGCTGTGCTAAGTGGTTGCTCGCTACTGTATCGCCTTTTGTGTCTTGGACTAAGGTCGCGAGGTTGGTTAATAGTATGGAAACGTGAGGGCGGATAGCACGTTGCTGGATGTCCTCATGAAGTGAGGCTAGCAACAGTAGACGATCAACGATATCGAGGATACGAGAAATGACCGTGGGCTTGACGCCGGGTGCCGTTAAACAAGCGTATACTTGTGGTAAGATACGCTCGTCATAATCCACAAAAAATGCAACATATCTTTCGTCGGAGGACCAGACGTAAAGTAATTCGAGGAGACCAGACGGCGCCTGGGTGTTCTCCCTAGGTAAAGATGCCAGGCGTGGGGATAGGAGGGTACGGAAGGCTTCTTTCATATACGGCTCGAAGTCGAAGGAAACCGAGATACGAAAGAAGTCCGCAAAGCGTCGGATGCCCAGTTGTCGAATCGTCCGAAGCTGCTTTGGTGAACTAGCTTGCAGATCAGTATCCTCCACCTCCTCCGGGAGGAGCTCTATGTCTTCCTCAAGGTCCTTATTGTCTTGTCTTAGTGCCTCCAACGAGCTCTGGGCGTGGGCTGTGAGGCTTATCGTGGCGGATATAAGAGCGTGCCAGCTCGGGGTCAGTCGTGTACCCAGTTGTTTCAGCACATCGCCCAGGAGATGCAAAAAGCCGATCTGCTGCTTTAGTGACACATCGCTCGAGACGGGAGGCACCACGCCGACATCGGTTGTTTCCAGAGCGGCGGGCAGAACGTCCTGGAGCATAAGTGTGACTAATAGGTCGAGCTCAGAGTCGTTGCATCCGCCGAGGACAGCCAAGACTGTCCCACGACGGTCCCTAGTGCGCCGCTCGCGGACGAAGCCAAAAAGCAAACGTACAAGAGCATCTACGAGAGCGGGGCGCTCCTCTTCGCTGATGCTGGCGATATCGAGTTGAGCAAGCTCATCGCGCCATCGGCTGTCATCTAGTAGCCCTCGAAGACGATCCACATGCGGAAGTAAATATGGCGGCTTGTACGTGCACAGACAGGATAGCGCAAGTCCTTGTAGCGAGCGGTCGGGGTAAGAAAGGAAAGAAGTATATATATCGTGCAAGGTTTGTGTCGAGTGGAGAACACGAGGATTCGTGAAGTTTGAAAAGAGGACAAACCAAGCAGCTAGCTTGGTTCGTGGAAGCTTGGCAGGACCAAACGGACTGGCCTGATTGAGAAATAAAGGAATAAGATCGCGGTTGTGTCTCTCCGCCAACCGGGCACAGTGCTTGAGGGCGACTAGAAGTTGTGCTTCGAAGGTGAGGTGGTCGAACCGGGATTGGGGTAGCTGATCCTATTAAATACGTTAAGATTATCCGCGTACAACCTCAATGAGCAGCACATACGCGTATGAGCAGCATCCGGAATGTATCGTCCGCACGCCACTTAGCCAGTGCGCTACGGATCTTATACGCGCTCGGGTCCCTCCACGATCGCTCACTCTCACGCACCTCATCTGCGTCGCCAGTCTCATTGGTGATGTCTTTTGTCCAATCAGGTACGTTATTGACGCTCGACAAGCCGACGACTGATTTTAATTCTTCAAACATGACTCGCCACACAATTTCTCCGCATCGTTCGGACAACTTCTCCAGAGCATGTGCCGTGGGGAGCCAGACTGGACGAAGGCCAACCTTGAGTTGCGCAACTAGCCAACGCACAGCTAAGTCTGTTACGACTGCGTCTTCAACGGGGATGATCTGCTCGAGCTGCGTTACACGCAGGACGCGTTCACGAGAACTCTGCACATCAATGGTGACTTCCTCTGCTTGCAATAGCCTCGAAAGGACAAGCTCTCGAGTAGGGTGCATATGGACGAGCGGAGAGGAAAGGAGGTGTAGTGCGTTGAGTCGAGAGGAGCGTGAATGGGACGACACGGAGGACGCCAGATGACGGTATATGTCCTCGAAGGACATCTTCCGAGCGTGTTCGGGACTAAACCCCAGGGCCATCAGATGGTGATCAATACGGGGTACAAACACGTACCTTCTCCGAAGTACTTCAGCAAGCCCGTCTAGAACAATTTCAGACCAGATCCATCTTTGTAACACCTTCTCTGTCCAAAGAATCAGATTTGCATGGTGTGCCCACTCGTCATGCGGACATGTTGCCAGTGCCTTCAAGCAACTTCCAAGCACCCAGGATGGGTTCACGGGACCGCTTTTATAACTTGTCTCGGGATCGGCTTCATCGAGTACATTGTTAATAATACCACACGTGACAGACAGAGTCCCTGGGAGGAGGCTGTTGACTTGGAGGACAAGTCGAAGTTCTTCGACCTATTCACTTAGTCGTTAACAAAAGCAACTTAGGCAAGACGGCATCGCACCTTGTCACGTGTGATGGTCCATTCCTCGAATCGCTTCAAGATCCCCTCTTCAAGCCTCAGCAACCAAGCTGATGGCACGTCTTTTACTCTCTGAGCCTTATGCAATGCCGCGAGTAGCCCTAAGCCACGAATCGCATCAGAATCAACCAGATTGGGCAAGTGCTGTATCATATGCGGAAATTCCAACAATTTCCAGCCTCCCCAAGAGAGATCCGAAAGGATTCCACATAACTGTGCACCAAAAGTGACATTTGTCCAAGACTGTTGAACCAGATCGCGTCCTACAGCCATCCACAGTGATAAATCGCCTGCCATGAGGACTGCCACGCAGGCATGGAGCAAAGATTTCTCTAGCGAGGAAAACGGGATAAGGGACGAAAGCATTGCGGCGATGGAAGACAACTGATCGGCTTGTGGATATGGCAGGTCAGGGGTGATACGCAAACAAATAGACAGAAGCTCACCAGTCATCCGTGACCCTCGGCGTACAGAAGATACAACTGAGATGATTCCAATGAAACGACTGAGGCCATCAGTGTCGTCTTCCCATTTCAAAGACCGCGCCAAGCTGATAAATCTCTCCGTGAGTAGTTCCGAAATAGGAAGAAATTGGTCGGCTCCTTTGCAGTGATGAATGAGAGCAGTGAGGAGACGACGAAGGCAAGTATGTGTAAGTGCGGGCTCTTGGCTCCTAAGATGAACTTGGAGAAGCGGTGCGACTATGGATGGGGTAGCTGTATGAAGTGTTTGCGACACGGACTGAGCGGGGATAGTTCTTGAGAGACTTTCCGGCCAAAATACGCGCCCGGACACACCTTGCATGCAAAAATGTATGCCCAAGCACATGCATCCTCCACCCCACCCAGATCCGAGGCCATGACCTCAACCGCTACTTCCCTTCTGGATGCCCTCAAACGGCGTAGCAGAGACCCCCAGACTTCCGCCATAGCTCGCTGTACCTCGGAGTTGCATTCACGTAGTACAACACACACACACCTCCACGTCCGCTGTACTATGTCGGATTCGGTGGCTGGTACCAGCAAGTGTTTGAAGAGGGAGCTGAATGTAGCAAGGAGCGTGGTGAGGGCCGCAGCAGAGACCGGTCGAGGAAGGAACCGGAGAAGTCGGTTGAGTAAGTCGTCATACGAAGGTAAAATAATAGAGCGAAGGTCATGGACAAATTTCTGCATGAGACTGCGGGAACCCGAGGTCAGATGTGAAGAGAGGGATACAGAATCGTCCAGTAGGCTTACTCTAGCAGAGCAACTAACGCCTCGTCATTGGCACTATCAATTGCCCGTATCCAGAATTGTGTGATATCACTCCAGTGATGGACAAGAAGCGGCATAGAGGCGGAAATGCTCTCGACATCTGTTGCAAACTGAACAAAGGCGGGAGAGAGGTTTAGTTGCCTCCAATGTCCGATGGCCTCGAAAAAATGTGATTCATCATTCTAATAAAGTCATTCAGCTCCTTGAGACCAGATTAAAGATAGCTGGATCTCTACCCCGATGTCATGGTCGAACTCTGACTGAGTAAGTGAGGATGGGAGATGGACTTGCTTTAATGTTGCTTGATATGACTGATGCTGTTTTCCAAAAATCAACACTCTATGATTAGGCAAGGGAGGAATACATACTTTGAAACGCTTCTCACGTTGGGTGTTGCCTTCTCGTTCCATCCAATGTGCTGGCCTAGCGCAATTGCCTGGCGGGAAGTGTGACCTGGATGACTAAGAACCTTTTTTTTTGAAGGCGTAACATGATTGGTCAGTCGATTGCCCCTCCCTCAATGGGCTCTGCATATTCGCAGAGGTGGGCACTAAGTCCTGCATCAGCTTGATGACATTCCTTGTAATAGCGGCTGGGCCACAAGTTCGCGATCCGTGCAGTCGCATGCTAATCCTAGCCCCGTTTGTGACGATTCAGTTTGTCCAGATCCCTGTCCTAACAGGCAGGCAATCCGAAACTGTTTACTAATCTGCACCCAACGATGGCATGAATTGTCACCCTTATCTGCGGGCTAATACTAGTTGCTAGACACATTAGATCATGGTATCAATAATATATGACTGTATATGTACTGTATATGACCCTATCGATATAAATATTTGCGATGGAGAAACGAGAGTATCGTGATGAGAAACCAGGAATATACCGAGAAGAAAGGAATTTTCGTCAGAAAATAGTATAATATAATTAAGATGGGGCTGTTCTGTAGGTCCGTCAAGAGGCACGTTTATCGGATGGTAAATACGTGAGATATCATACTGTCGCATGTTCGAGACAAGCGACGAGCGACGTGCGGAGCCGAATGTCGCGGCCACGCGACTGGTCACACCGATACAAGCAGAGACTTGTCGATCTGCGAGTAGGATGGCGGCGGGGAAATGGGAAGCTCAACAGAAAACGGGCGAGATAGCTCAGCCTTTGCATTTCTTTCCTCCCATGTGGGTTTCCACGACTGCGTCTCAAGGTCAAGAGCAGTTATCCGATGACCGGAAGGGCCACGCAACCCAGTCCGCCACAAAATGTCCTCGTGTCTTGAGACTACCCGGATACTGGGGGAAGGTTGGCAGGCTATGGCAGAGTTCAATCAGCGGGAAGGAGAGGGTGTCGGTAGAAGTCTTACTGGATAGATATGCTTCACACGGCTGTTGAGGTTCTGCCATGCATGAACCCTGTTCGACATCTGAGTGTGCCAGACGACAGATGTCTATAACGGGCGTGGTAATAGAACCTCGCTTTTCCCGAGTCCGGTCTCGAAGCTCCCCAAAAAGGCAAAGTGCTATAGTGATGGTTATGAGGGCTGCGATGGCGACGAACCCCAAGCTTGCGGCGATGGCGCCAGCGGCCTGAGCTGTATCGAATATGACTATCAGATGTTTGTATCCCCCTGAAAATGGCACGTACTACTGGGCATGTCGTTTGGCAAGTTGGAAGTGAAAGCGTGCAGGGGGTGGTGTTCAACAGGTGCAATATAAAGGGAGACAACCCTGCGGCTCCCAGCATTTGAAGAAAATAAAGGTCAGCGAGCGACCATTTGGGGAATGTCCAAAAGCCAGGGATATGGCAACGAGGAATAACAAGCACTCCCCGGCTGGGAAAGGAAAGAGAAAACGCTGCAATAGAAACCAGAAGCGAGTGGCAACAGACGTCAGGGGGACCAGAATATCGCATCGAGAACAAGGCACTCGGTAAGCCACAAACTGAGGCGATGATTATGGGTGCGTGGTTGAACTAGAGCACAAAGAAAGGAGCGCCCAGAAGCATGTGAATTATCGCACCCTGCCCGTTGAACTGTAAACATCGGCGATACAGGTCTGCGAGTGACCATATAATTTGCAAGTAGAACTTGTAGTCGTTGTTTCAAGTTATTTCCGCGCACTAACACCACAGTTCGAAACCCTCGTTGTCGATCGAACTGGCGGGGACGGTGTCACACTGTTACATTGTCACACGTCACGAATTGACGAATCTGGCGTCTAAAAATCCAAACTTCCCACGGCGAAACTAGCCACTTGAGCGATCACATCCGAGTTGCGGTAAATTCCCACTCTTAAAATCAAGGTGCATCCAATCAAGACCCTTGCAAAGCTGAAGGAGAAAGAGTCTCGCCTTGGGCTGTCCCCAGGAAAGCCAGATATATCATCTTGGATCTCATCTTCCGTGGATTTGCAGATGCTGGACAATACAACTGACGGTAACGATCCTAACTTTGTCTGGCGCCGGGATTTCGTTACGAGAGAATGGGAAGAGGCTCTTGGATATGCGTCCACACAGCTCCTAAATAGCCGCACCAGTGTTCGGATCCCGTTCCTGCGTGAAGATCTGCTCGCTCTTGTGACACACGAGGGTACGTGTTTGCCAAGGTGGCACTCGGTTATGCACCAATTCACGCTGTGTAGATCTCAGTCCTTTCCAAGTTCTGGATGTTTTTGAGCTTTTAATCCAGACGTATCCCAGATACGCTGATTCCGCGTCGCGTGAGGCAGTCCAAGCTGTCGGAAGGGAACTTGTTCAACGCGATGAAACGAGGGAAGATAAACGAGGGGTGACAGAGCAAATACTGGGTCGGATAGCGAACGAAGTTGGTCGTATCGTGAAGCGTTCAAAGTGATTCTTTCTTCCACTCTCAGTCTTTGGTGTTTACCACCTTCCTCAGCTCGCATGCGCCGACCGACCTCTTCTCGCTGCTGTGTTGGTGCTGCAGTTTGTACGCCATTGTGGTTCGTCATTCTTCAAGCTCCGCATCCCCCCCTTTGTGGACGTCTCTCGCCGTATCTATGGCCATCCTCCTGGATCTCCTCCTGCAACCCTCAACCCACGCAAAGCCATCAGTACGGAAGGGCGCCATTATTCGCACACGCCGTGCTTTGCGGTCGGTAAATATGAAATTTGTATTTCTTGGACGAAGCATTCATTATCCTTTAGTCCCCTACTCATCTTCCTGAGCTCATGACGACTCTTTTGGCCCAATCTAAAACTTTCTCGTCTCCCCTCGTTACTATTCCTTTGCTTGGAATAGCGGTAGACGTTACCACGCATCTCAAAGGGGCTGAAAATGTGAACTTGACTTCCGTCTCTGGAGAAATGAAGGTAATCGATAGCTGTGCGTATCAGCCCCATTTGACGGCCTCTCAGACAGGGATCATCGCCTTGTACTCGAGCTCGGTCCTGATGGCTCGTGCGCATGTTCCCTCACACGTTACGGTAGCATGTTTACCATACATTTTCCGCCTTTGGCTTCTGCTGAGGCTGGTCTAGACGTGCCTCACGGGGTTCATCAAAATTCTCACTGACGCTGATCTTCAAGACTCAGTTTTACCCACGATGGAGAAGGCTTTACTTCGCTCCCCCGAGTACTCCTTGCCCAGTGAGCATTCAGCCCTTTGTTATTAAACAATTTCTTATCAACCGCAGTAACGATCGAATTCTTCCTTGCCTACCCTCATCCACTTGGTATCGATGTCATACGTCGTATATTAATTCCGGTTTTCAGCTGTTCTAAGTCCTCGAATGCCGAAATACGGGCCAACTCGGTTGCTCTTTTCAAGATTACCGTCGAAAGAGCAACCGACGAAAGTAAGGAGGCCGCACTTACGGAACTTCTCAAACTCGCACAAGCAGGAAAGGCGATAGGCCCGGATCGCAAGATCTTGTACTCCATGTTTGGCGTCCTCAGTACGTCGGCGCAAATTTCTCCTGTGATGGTCGAATCAGTTCCCGCATTGCTCGCCAAGGAGACAAACGAGGCCGCTTTACCAACTCTTGCCTCCTCTCTCACGTCTCACCTTGTCTTCCACCTTCGAGAAAATCTTCCCGTTCCAGATGAAGTCTTGAAGCTCTTAGTCGCAGAAATGCAAAACAGTAAGCCAGTAATTCGACGTGCTTTTGTGTCTCTTGTCGGCGAGACGTTCTGGACCCTTGGGGATCTGATGACTACCAGTGCGGCCATAGTCGCGCGCTCTGTATTTACTGCTTTCGAGTCGAGCTTGAAGTCCGTGGCAACGAACCCGTTGAACGCTTCCGCAGGCCCAGTGGAAGGATATGTTGCCGCTGCAGTCCTTCTTGGTCCTTTTTCCCGATCGGGAGTATTTGGTAGCTCACCTGTGTCCCTTTTTCTTCTTGTTCTGATTCCCTTGGTTTTGGTGCTACTTTTAGAAGATACAATTTCACGAAATGCTACTGTTCAGGCTATCCTTTCGCCTTCGAAGCCCTCTTTTATTATGTGGGATAAGGTGTACCAAAAATTGACAGATGTTGAAGAGGAAGCTTGGTTGCTCAGGGCTGTTGAAAGCACGGCCGCCTTCTTCAGCGCGGAAGTCGCAAATGCAGAGCAGTTAAGGTTCGTCTTTCGATATGCTGGAGACGTCTGCGTCTAGAAGTGGTCCTTGGCGCTTATGGGTGGCCCTGTTTCAGAATGCAGTTAGGCTTGGCATACCTGTATTTGGTGACAGAGGGCCACCTACCAGAATTTCGGAGAGATGTCGTCGCCTCTCTGGGGCGCCTTGCCGCTCTTGCGCCCAAGACGGGGAGTGAACTTGTTCGAGCGGGCCTTATGGCATACTTAGCGCGTCGACGAACGTCAATGCCGAAGAACCAAAACACGTCTGAGGATGAGAGACCAGATGTTAACAAGCAACCACGCCTCCTTGCGTTTCTTGCTGCTTCTGCGGCATTTGGTGAGGGTACAGAACCCACCCTGCGCGAACAACTATTGGCCAAGTCGGTCGTACTTGCTCACCACCCCGAGATTTGTGAGTGTTTTGCGGGTCTTTAACACGATCTAGGGAGGTCATTGTGATTCAGGTGGAAATTCTCGGCAAGTTTGGATTGAGCTATGCCGGAGGGCGCGTCTAGACCCACGTGCGGTTCTGAATAACCAACTCGACAACCTCATGAATATTATCATCGATCCCTCGTCAGAGAACAAGGTGCTTGGCGAGTGCTAATTCTCTCGGATGGAACTCATTTATCGAGCAGGTAGACTCCCCTGACTATGCTGAAGCTTGCTATAGGGCCACAACAACCCTTGCATTCATCGCTCCAGACACAGTTTTTCCTCGGGTTATGGAGCAGCTTCACGCCGATCTCAGCCTTAATATCAACCAACTTACTGAAGTAGATATGGGCGTGTGGAGCACACCTGAGGGACAGACGTTTATTGACGGCAAGTTTCAAAGTATTTTCTCCGAGTCACAGCGCTGATTCCGTCGACCAGTTCTTTCTAATAAAGGCAACAAGGCGCAGGTCAAAGGGAAAGGTGCGGACCTTGCTAAATGGGACGCAGAAGTGCGACAGTCGCTGGCCAAGAAGAAAATCACAACCATACCTACATTGTCCAAGCAAGAGCAGAGTCTAGTCCAAGCTCAGGTTGAAAAGGAAGCAAAAATCCGATCTCGAGTGAATGAAATCAAGGCAAATCTAGATCGCGCCCTGCAAACAATTTCCCACCTCGCATTGGGGAAAATCGATGATTTGAGGTTGTACGTGTCACAAATACTCAACCTTCTTTTGAGTAGTGGTGCTCTCGACAAAGGCGCGCTGTTAGTCGGCTCATTGGGATTCACTACATTTTTGGTATGGGCGACTCCTATTCCCGATTCCTTGCTAACCCCTCTTCAGGAAGTGTCAAGGTGTTGTTCCGATCGGTTGGATAGCTTCGGTAAATGGATCGGTGTGGCTACGCTTCGCAGTTTGGAGATAGGTGGTGTACCCGAGGAACTGCAAGCCGAGCCAGTGAACCGTAAGGCTTTCTTCGCATTCATGGCATCACAAGGCTAATTTTCCTTCAAGAACTCGTGCTTCGTGTACTGCATCGCTTGCGCTCCTTATCTGAACAAACGCCGCTGGATTCTGCTACGTTTTCCTACGCGTTTCCATTACTCTTCCAGGTGATTCAGAAAGGTGGAATTGGGTCTGGTGAAGACGATGAAACATTAGAACAAGTTGCCCTATCCCTAGATATTATCAAGTTCCACTGCGGAGAGTGTACGTCCTGTTCCCAGATCCGGCTATTCTTCAACCCATCAACTACTCCACTTAAGATGCGGATGCTGCTTTCCCACGGCCCCAAATCATACGTGGATTGTTACATGCCATGCGCACTCAGCCAAAGCTGAGCAAAGAAAGCTCATCGGCGCTTATCGATCTCGGCCAGGCCATATCTCGCAACGCCACAAGCGAAGAAACGACACTCTTGCTCGATAGTACTCTTGTACAAGAAACTTACGCCCGGAATGCTAGCTTACAGGCACTACAGGTGAGCCTTTCATCCATGTAATTTAACACCAGTCTAAATCCGATGCAATAAGCCTTTTGATCTCACGGAGTTCGACTGGTCACCGGAGCTTTTGGTTGCCTGTCATGACAGTGATGCACAGAATGCGCGCCTTGCACAACACATGTGGGATGATAACGGTCTCGACGTGGTAGAAGCGTACGCACCTGCATTACTAAAGTTTCTCGGCAAGTCAATTGGGACCTCCATTCGTGCATTTTGATCTAACTAGACCGTTGGTAGAACACGACAACGCCTATGTCCGTACCAGCGCTGCTGTTGCGTTTACCGAAGCCGTCGAGCACTGGCCATCATCAGTCATCGAAACTATCAATGCCCTCTTACGTCTCCATCATGAGAAAGTAGCGCATTCGATCTCTTGTCGGAAAAGAAGCTGACTTTCTTGCAGGCAAAGCTTTTAGCCCCAGAGTTTGACCAATATGTGCGCTCTCGACACACTCTAAAATCGCAATACTGAAATCAATGATCAGGGTATAGTCGACGAGCGCTCCCTTGATCGTACAGACCCATGGCAAGCGAGGCTCGCGATAGCGCAGACGTTAGAACATTTGGCCCCTGCTTTCAGTGAGGAAGCGACGGTCCCATTTTTCAATTTCCTCGTCAAAGAGGGTGCCCTCGGCGATCGCAGCGCCGAAGTGCGACATGGCATGCTCGATGCTGGGTCAGCTATCATCGATTATCATGGATCAAGACACCTTGCAGATCTTATCACGATGTTCGAAACGCACTTAGCAGGCCCACCACCAACATCAGAGGCCGCAGACTTTATACACGAAGCGGTGGTGATCTCGTTCGGCCGCGTCGCCAGGCACCTGGATTCCTCCGATGCTCGTTTGCCCACGATCTTTGCACGACTTATAGAATCCCTGAAAACGCCATCGGAGCAGGTGCAGTACGCCATAGCGGATTGTTTGGCGCCTCTAGTCAAGGTCTCGCGGTCTTTCGCGCCCCAACTCACGAATCAGCTCCTCGACGAGCTAATAAGCGCCCAGAAATACGCTGCTAGGCGAGGAGCAGCCTATGGTCTGACTGGTGTTGTCAAAGGCATCGGGATTTCCGCAATGAAGCAGTTTGACATCTCTCACCGGATCAAGAATGCCACTGAAGACAAAAAACAGTACGAACCCAGGCAGGGAGCAATGTTTGCTATGGAGACACTCTCAAGTGCCCTTGGACGGCTGTTTGAGCCTTATGCTATTCATGCACTCCCTTTGCTTCTGGCGGCCTTCGGCGATTCCACCCCCGATGTTAGAGAGGCTGCTACGGACGCTGCCCGTGTCATTATGAAAAATATGTCGGGCTATGGTGTGAAGCTTATACTCCCGTCCCTGCTGTCTGGCCTAGACGAAAAGCAGTGGCGGACAAAGAAGGGGTCCATAGAGCTTATGGGAATGATGGCGTACTGCGCACCCCGTCAACTATCGCAGTCCCTACCTATAATTATCCCCCGCCTGACCGGTGTCCTCACAGACTCGCATGCCCAGGTGCGAGCAGCCGCAAACAAGAGTCTCAAGCAATTCGGTGAAGTCATCAGCAACCCCGAGGTCCAAGCGCTTGTTCCTGTTCTACTTAAGGCCATGGTTGACCCTGCCAAGACCCCCAATGCGTTATCTGCCTTGCTTAAGACGTCCTTTGTCCATTACATTGATCATTCATCCCTTGCCCTGGTGAGTATTCGTGAGGTAATGGCCGACATATTCTCATTCTGTTCCCCAGGTTATTCCCATTCTAGAACGAGGTCTAAAGGAACGGAGCGCTGACACCAAAAAGAAAGCTACTCAGATAGTTGGCAATCTAGCGTCACTGACGGATTCCAAGGATTTCGTTCCGTACCTTTCCACGCTTTTGCCGATGGTTCATGTTGTTCTGGTTGACCCAGTACCAGAAGCCCGTGCCACAGCCGCCAAGACGCTAGGTACTTTGGTGGAACGTCTGGGCGAAATGAACTTCCCAGATCTTGTGCCTAGCCTTATCAGGACATTGAAGACAGACACGTCGGGTGTCGATCGCCAGGGAGCCGCGCAAGGCCTTAGTGAAGTGCTATCCAGCCTTGGAATGGAGAGACTGGAGGGCCTACTTCCAGATATTATTTCGAACGCTCAATCTCCTCGAAGCACCATTAGGGAAGGGTTTATGTCTCTGTTGGTTTTCCTGCCCGCTACCTTTGGAGCACGCTTCCAGCCCCATCTGCCTAAGATCATCACACCAATCCTCAAAGGGCTGTCTGACACAGAAGACTATGTTTGCGAGGCGGCAATGCGTGCCGGAAGGATGGTTATCACAAATTACTCAAACAAGGCGATCGATCTCCTCCTTCCTGAACTCGAGCATGGAATGTTTGACCCTGCATGGCGTATAAGAGTAGGCACCTACTCTCGTTGGTTTCTTCCTTTCTCTTATATTTTCATCAGCAATCTTCTATCACGCTTGTTGGAGAACTGCTGTTCAAGGTTTCCGGCATCACGAGCAAGCTGGAAATTGATGACGACGCTGAGGGTGTTGAAGTAGCCGTTGCAGAGAGTTCTCGAAAGGCCCTCACAGAGATCCTGGGTGCCGAGCGTCGGGACCGCATACTATCAGCCCTTTATTTGGCCCGTCAGGACGCCGTTCACGTTGTTAGGCATGCTTCAATTCAAATATGGAAAGCACTGGTACATAACACGCCAAAGACTGGTATGCTCTTTCAAATTTGTCAAGAGACTTGTGATTGTAATAATGTTCGTGTAGTCAGGGAAATCTTGCCGGAACTGGTGACCCAGCTCATGTCATTGCTATCTTCAGAGGAAGCCGAGCAGCAAGAGGTCCGTCAATACGTATATTTCCGATTATCATGACTAACAATACCTTAAAGACCGGGGTACGCACTACGGGAGAGTTGTGCAGGAAATTTGGGGAGCGTATATTAGGCGAAATGGTCAAAATACTTCGAGCTAAGTCATCGTCACCAGACGCACAAACCCGGGAGGGCGTATGCCTTCTCTTGAGTGAACTGATGTCAGCATATTTACGTCTGAGCCGTTGTCCTTCGCTTACTCTGAATCGTAGGACAAATTCTACCGATACTCAGCAAGAAGGTCATGAAGACGATATCATTTCCATGATTAGAGCTTCCCTTGTGGATGATGAAGCGAACGTGCGCGCAGCCGCTGCACAAGCGTTTGACGTTCTGCAAGAGCGTTTGGGCGCCAAAGCCATTGATCAGACCATTCCAACCTTGCTGGAAGCTTTACGCCAGCCAGGTAAGAGTTCAGGGACAGCCCTACAAGCGCTGAAGGAAGTTATGAATGTGGGTCACATTTCTGCTTGGAAGTGAGTCACAACTAAGTCGTTTAGGTCCGAGCGAATACTGTATTCCCCGTTTTGATCCCAACACTTATCGGGACGCCCATGACCGTGTTCAACGCAAGGGCTTTGGCATCCCTCGTAACCGTTGCGGGCAATGCATTGAGCAGACGATTGACGGTTGTCCTCACCGCGCTTGTTAAGATCACGGAGTCAACGGACGACTCTACGGGCGATGAGCTTCGTACTGCCGTGGACGAAGCGGTGCAGGCCTTACTTAGTTCGATATCCGACGTCGAGGGTCTGAACAGCCTCATGCTCTTGCTTCTTGGATGGTAAGCCCCTATCCGTAAGACCTAGAGTTGACATTTTAATCAGGAGTTGGGATAGGGTGAAGCATGACTCTCCAGAACGACGTGTGAGCGGTTGCAAGCTTTTCAAAAGTTTCTGTGAGGTGTCAGAACTTGACGCGTCGCTGTACCGTATCGACTGGGTCAGGCAACTGGTTTCCTCGATGGATGATAGTGTCGAAGCCGTCTATGAGGCAGCGTGGAATGCCTTCGATGCTCTTGTCAAGTCGATTCCGAAAGAGGACCTCGATGGCCTGGTTGTGTCGCTACGACGGACGATCGAGAGTACGGGCGTGCCAGGAGTCCCAGTACCAGGATTCAGCTTGCCAAAGGGCATCTCTGCATTCGTGCCTATTATCATTGCGGGCCTAACGACAGGGAGCAATGAACAACGTGAAAACGCCGCGTACGCCATCAGCGACCTGGTCGAACGCACGTCAGAAGTCGCGATCAAGCCATTCGTAGTGCCATTTACCGGGCCGCTCATCCGTGTCGCGACACAGGCTGGGACGTTCCCACCTGCGGTGAAGACCGCGCTCCTCTGCGCGATGGAAACAATGTTGCTGCGCATCCCTGCTCTTGTGAAGCCGTTCTTCCCGCAGCTCCAGCGCACGTTCGTCAAGAGTACGAGTGACCCTGCAAGCGTTGTTGTCCGCTCCAAGGCAGCCCAAGCACTCGGAGAGCTCATGAAGCACCAACCTCGCGTCGATCCTGTGGTGACTGAACTCATAGCCGGAGCAAAGTCGAACGACGACGCTGTGGCGGGCAGTTTCGTACTTGCTTTATCCTATGTAATTAAAAGCGCCAGGGAAAACGTCGGCGAGAAGGCCCGAGAAGCTTCGCTCGAGCTGGTATCTGACGCATTCAAGGAACTCCATGATGGTTACTTTTTTCAATTTATGCTGCGCGAATCTGCCACGCTGATTCCGTATTCTAGAATACTATTTGCAATCCACTGCTGCTCTCTTCGCAGCTCTCTCAGTATACGAGCACCTTGTTGATCCTGTTGTTAGGCAAGTATTGATTATAGCTCGTTATTATCGTACGACTCATGGTGGTTGCAGAGCATACCTCGTGGCTGGGACGCCCACAAGCGTGCTTGCCTCTCATTCTATTCTTGCATTGCTTACTGCCGATGACGACGCTCCTCTGGACACTGTCCCAGGGCCCTTCCGCTCTATTCTTCCCAGTATCGCCCGGAAGATCCAGGAAAGTATTGGGACAGAAAAGCCAAATATTGCACGCCCTGCGCGAGAGGCCAAAGAACTTCTGCGAAATTTGGACGACAGTTTATTCGGGTCATAAAATTATCGGGGATGTTTCTGCTAATGTGCGAAGGGAAGTTAGCTAAATACTACGTAGTGCTTGTAAATCATCTCTCGTGGTATGGCACATGGGGCTTCCAGCCAGCCGCTCTATCTCATCGAGGACACGTTTCTCCAGTATTTCCAGGACATCGCAGGTATACTGAAAAGACCTATGGTATTTTCATCCGAGCCGGGATATAGGCAACGAACTGCCTCAAAATATCATAAGGACTCAGAAGCTCGCGGCACATTGTATCAGTATGATTTTGACCAAGTGTCGTTCGGAAGGAAAGGCGAATCAAATTAAATGCAGGTCTGAATGAGCCCCATTTGTTCAAAAAGAAATCGGGTATAGAGTGTAAGTGAGCTCCCGGGCCGGCCAGCCCGCGGCCTCGTATGTTAGAGCGTCGCTATGATTTCAGGTTAACACTATACGCAAATTTTCAGCATGCACCAAACAAATTGGATGATGCCACCATAATGGCTAAATTGTTACCTATATCGTTGAAACCAGGAGTCGGCGCTGGGGGTCGCCTCCTTGGTCGCCTCTGCCACTGCGACAGGCGGCGGCTTAGGAACAACATCAGGCTGTTCCTGTAGCTCTCCGCTTTTCTGAGCCTCAAGGAAATCTCTTATTCCCGCCGAATTCACTGTGAGCGCGTGTTTTCGAACCTTCTCCCGAACGGACCCAACGAGAACGACGTCTTCGAACTCCATGAGACGAGCCTCATCTGGAGTGAGCGGCTGTGGCCTCTCACACAACTCTTGTAGAGCTAGGGCGATCCACTGATCGACGCCATATTTTTTCCCCAAGATCAGCCGTTCGTGGGGTGTCGGAGGCTCCAAACAGCGGATGGCTAATTCGCGGATACTGGTGAAACCCCAGCGAGTGGATAAGTCCAAGATAGAAGATGACTCTTCGAACGAGTGTTCCTCCAATGCGTTGAAATCCCTGAAGGAAAGATCAATGACGCAGTCGCGGCTGATTCTGATGCAGAGTACGCACAGGGGATATAAAACAGAGAGAAATGCATCAAAATCCTTGGACTTTACATTTTCGATGGAAATAACAGGAAGAGATGAGACCTCCTGCGCGAGAAGCCGTGAGAGGCGAGTCATGAACATGTTCGAATCGCGGCAGAAGAAATAACGATGGACGCGATACAGAATACCATCCACCTGCGTCCGTTAAGTCAGTTTAACATAGGATTTGGATACACGGAACGCACAAGGAATGTGATATTTCCGTCCTCAAAAAAGAAGCGCTTGTGCTGAGTGAATGGACCCTGCTTGGTTGATTGTGGTATTCTTGTATTCGTCGACTCTACTGGCAATCCCGATGACCGGGAAGATATACCTTCCCCAGTGATCTCGCTAGATAGGACAAGAGCAGTGTTGATTGAGGCTGAGGAGACGATAGTAGATGCGGATGGTGACTCGGGCCCGGTTATTGGGATGGTCAGTGGGTGCTGGTCTATGTCAGGACTGGGGTCTGCGTATGGACTCATTCTTCCAGTGCTACTGATAGAGGGATGGATCGAGGAACGCCACATGAGCGTCAATTTCCAGTGACGAGCCCATCGAAACTTCCTCGTGGGAGACTCAACGACAGTAAGGCATCGGTTTTATTTCCTTGGTCATTCTCGAGTTGAGGGAAATACTGGAGGTACGAACTTGTTCGGCCAGAAGCAGGGTTGCGGTAAGAGTCAGCTTGAAAACGCTGAGCGCGCTGAGCTCCAACTTGTGAAGTTCGGTCAGCGACTGGTTTGCTGCAAACCCAGCATCCCACTCCGGTCATGAGTCGTTGCTGTGCTCACGTTATTTTAGTTTTACCATGAAAACGTAAGTAAGCGACAGCTCTAATGTGGTATTATTGTATATGTGTAGGATCTGACACGGTACTCCTCAACGTTTCATCCTCATCTTGGCCGATCGGGTTGCGGGCGTGGCGGCCGGCACCGCGTGAACGAGGTTGATTGGTGGATCTGGGACCGGGCTCCACGGCTCCCCACTTTTCCATGCTTGGATACAATTCCCAATTTCCGCGCCCCGGACCAGAAGAGTAGGTGATCGAGCTTTCTGACGGACGGACCCCACAAGCAAGACATCTTCGAAATCCATGAGACGAGCCTCTTCGAGGCTAAGTGGCTCTGGCCTCTCGCACAATTCCAATAGAGCCGGGAGTATCCACTGTTCGACAGCATGTTTACGCGCCATGAGGAGTCGATTCAAAGGATTGGGAGGTTTTATGCAACGGATGGCCAATTCACGAATGCTGGCGAAACCCCATCGAGTGGAAAGGTCCAAGATAGAAGACCACTCCTCGAAAGAGCGTTCCTCTAGGGTATTGTAGTTTCTAAGTATAAGGAAAAGCATTAAACACAGGACTGTTGCTAGCTTGGGCTTACATACTGAGGATATAAAATGGACAGGAAGGCATCGAAATCCACGGATTTCACATCTTCTAGAGAAATAGTAGGAGGGTACGAGGACTCTTGCTGCTGCGTGGAAGGCTGTGAAAGGCGATCCTCGAATTCGCTCGATTCGCAGAATAAATACCGATGAACGCGATAGAGAATGCCCTGGACCTATGTAGCCCCCAAGTCAGTAGACACCGGAATCAAGGCGCACGAGACGTACACGAAATGTGATATTTCCGTCATTGAAGAAGAGGCGATGGTGCGGTACGCCTGGATGGTCAGCCGGCTTGGATGGCGGCATACTCGTGTCCCATTCCCATGATTCTTCGGATGGTGCTGACAGCTGCGCAGGGGCAGGGTTCTCTGGGATTACGCTAGATTGAGGGGAATCAAGAGCATCGAATGAGACGATGGTCAAATCACCCCAAAACGTTGGCGTCAGGGGAGTTGGAAGGATTCGTTCTAATACATGATCGGGAACAACGTATGGGCTCATTGGTCACGAGCAATCGGAGGTCTGGGTCAACGCGTGGCACGGGCGCCTCTTTGGAGGTTGGATACCGTTTCGGAGTGCTCGTCATCTACACTGCGTCCACATATTCGTTTAGTTTGATTCCTACCTAGTCTAGTCCCCAGAGAAATACGTGGATAAACGGAGGAAAGAGACAAGATAAGAAATGCTATGGCTGAGATGGAAGCTCCCAGCAAACCTCCCCCGCGAAGTGGCCTGGTGTCTATCCGCGCTCTGGTGAGTAGTTTGGTCACCAAGATCATGAACTAAATTCTGGTCTGGGTAAGGACACTATACACAAAAAGTTTCAACGCGGGCCACACAAATTGGGCCTGGGACGGTGCCACAATGATGGCCAAATGTTACCGAAATCGTCAATACCCCCAGTCGGTGGTCTTCTTTACCTCTACGACAGGGTACGGCCCACGAGGAGGGAGAGGTCCTGGAACACCAGACGGCTGTTCCCATGGCTCTCCTTTTCTCCAGGCCTCAATACGGGCTCTTATTCCCGCCGAATCCACCGTGAGCGTATGTTTTCGAACCTTCTCCCGAACAGCCACAACAAGAACGACATCTTCAAAATCCATAACACGAGCCTCATCTGGGGTGAGCGGCTGTGGCCTCTCACACAGCTCTTGTAGAGCTATGGGGATCCACTGATCAACACCACATTTTCGCCCCAAGATTAGTCGTTGGTGGGGTGTTGGAGGGTTCAAACGGCGGATGGCTGATTCGCGTATACTGGTGAAACCCCAGCGAGTGGATAAGTCCAAGATAGATGATAGCTCTTCGAACGAGTGATTCTCCGATGCGTTGAAATCCCTGAGCAAAATATGACAGATTAAAGACGCAGTTGTAGCTGATTCCGATGCATAGGACGCACATGGGATATAAAATGGATAGAAACGCATCAAAATCCTTAGATTTCACATTTTCTATGGAAATAAGAGGAAGAGAAGAGGCTTCCCGCGTGGGAAGCCGTGAGAGGCGTGTCTTGAATATATTCGAATCGCGGCAAAAGAAATAACGATGGACGCGATACAGAACACCATCCACCTATGTCTGTGATGTCAGTAGAACATGGTATTTGGGTACAGGGAACGCACAAGGAATGTAATGTTTCCGTCCTCAAAAAAGAAGCGCTTGTGCTGAGTGAATGGGCCCAGCTTGGTCGACTGTGGTATTCTTGTATCCGTCGACTCTACCAGTAAGCCCGATGACGGGGGAGAGATACTTTCCCCAGTGATCTCGCTGGATAAGCCGGAAAGAGCGGTGTCGATAGAGTCGGAGGAGACTATGGTAGATGGAGACTCGGGTGTGGTTATTGGAATAGTCCGTGGGTGCTGGTCTATGTCAGGACTGGGGTCTGCATATGGACTCATTCTTCCAGTGTTGTAGATGGAGGGACTAGGTTAACTTGCACGAAGGGTTCAGCGTTTATAGATGGGCCGCGGAACGCCTCGTGGAGTGACACGCGCGTGCGGCGCATCATCGCAATGATCGCATGGATCAACGACTGCAGACCTAGAACCATAAGGCATCCATATCTTTAGTCATTCACGAGTGGCTGCAGGGCACCTTCGAGTTGAGGAAAATGCTAGAAGAATGAATTTGCTCTGTCAGAAGCCAGGTTCACGGTAAGAGTCAAAACGCAGCGCGCCGAGCTCCTTTGGTTGGCTGCAAACCTGAGCCTCGCTCCTGTCCTGAGTTATTGCTTTGCTCACATTATTTCGGTTTTACCATGCAAACGTAGGCGACATAGCTATATGAATCCACAGTCTTGAAATTAGTCGATGGCTCGATGCATGAGAAAAACTATGCGTGAATCAAAAAGATCGATATTATCATCCTTTCCGTGAGTACAGCACCAGAGCTACAAAAAGACGTCGTGTTTTCATTGAAAATGTAAGATGGATAGTAATTAGCGACTATGTAGTATCCGCACCTCTAGCCTTGGCTTATCGGATCCGACCACTCGAGACCCATCATTTCACTAGCTGTGTGTATTTCAAGGGAGTAAAACTACTTGGGATACCGCTTCTTTTTCTTGGGAAAACCTGATGCCCAGCCCCAGGGATCGGGAATGCTTTCCTCGGCTATTTCCCCCCCAGTCGGTGGTGTGTCGCCCTGCGGCTCATGAACGAGGTTGTCTGGTGGCTCTGATTCCAGGCTCCACGGCTCTCCACTTTTCCATGCTCGGATACAATTCCTGATTCCCCCGCCCACGATCATGAGGGTAGGTGACCGAACTGTCTGACGAACGGACCCCACAAATAAGACATCCTCGAAATCCATGAGACGAGCCTCTTCGAGGCTAAGTGGCTCTGGGCTCTCGCACAATTCCAAAAGAGCCGGGACTATCCACTGCTCGACGGCATGTTTACGCGCCAAGAGGAGTCGACTCAGGGTAGCAGGAGATCTAAGCCCCAGTTGACGGATAGGACGACGTCCCATGTAAGAGATGCGACGAATGGCCAAGTCACGAATACTGGCGAAACCCCATCGAGTGGAAAGGTCCAAGATAGAAGACCACTCCTCGAAAGAGCGTTCCTCTAGTGTATTGTAGTTTCTAAGTGTAAGGAGAAGCATCAGACACAGGCCTGTCACTGATTCGGACATACGTACTGAGGATATAAAATGGACAGGAAGGCATCGAAGTCCACGGATTTCACATCTTCTAGAGGAATAGTAGGGGGATGCGAGGACTCTTGCTGCGTGGGAAGCCGTGAAAGGCGGTCCTTGAATTCACTCGATTTGCAGAACAAATATCGATGAAGGCGATAGAGACCGCCCTGGACCTATGTGGATTGCTTTAAATCAGTAGATACCGGGATCAAGATGCACGAAACGCACATGAAATGTGATATTTCCGTCATCGAAGAAGAAGCGATCGTGCGGTACGCCTGGGTGATCAGCCACCTTGAATGACGGCGTACTCGTGTCCCCTGATTCTTCGGATGATGCTGACTGCTGCACAAGGACATGGTTTTCTGAGATTACGCTAGTTTGAGGGGAATCAAGAGCATCGAAGGAGACGACGCTCAAATCACCCCAAAACGTTGGCGTTAAGGGAGTTGGAAGATTTCGCTTTAATAGACGATCGGGAACAACGTATGGGCTCATTGTCAGGAGCAAGGGGAGGGTTCAGACTGGACGAACGCGTGGCACTAGATCGTAACTTATATATAACAGTGGGCGCCTCTTGGACTACGTAAAGCTCCACAAGGCATGCACGTTAATCCTCGTCCGTAGCATCAGTAGTCCTATAGTAAGCATGAGTTGGCTTCACATACTCCCGAGCATCCTCAATAATATCATCAAATTTTGCCTCTGAGAGTGTGCTTGCCGATATGGCATAATTACGGGTAACTTCACCCCAAGCGGTGTCACTGAAGTTCGTCTGCTGTGTGGGCTCGTTGCCGGTGGAGAGATTAAGGGTCCGAGGAAGGGTCATTGTCTTGCCTCTGGCAGCTTGGGCCATTGCAATTGTCAATGTGCCAGTCGCAACCAGAGTTAGTGCCCTCTCTACCTAAAAAATAGTCAGAACAGTCTCACGAAGTTAATGTTAATCTGTAATACTTACAGAGGCACAAGCCAGGGCTAAGGCACCGATAGGTGCGGGAGTTTCTTCATCAGTATCATGGAGGCCAGGAATATCCTTAGCGCCTTCCGTAGCTGTGAGGTGCGCAGCAAACGTTTTGACAACCAAGGGGTTGCGAAAGTGCCCCCTCCATTTCTGTAAAGTATCATTTTATCATTAGACCTATACAGGATGGCATCCCGGACTTATGTACCTTTTTGTCTTTGCGGTCTGAGTCCTTGTACAAGAAACGAAGATCTTCAAGGTAATACTTAGCAAATTCTTGACGTTCTTTATCTGAATCTCGTAAAAATTCTCGGGAATTAAAAAGGGCTAGAAGGGACGTGATGCCGGTGGACCCGATAACATTTCGCCACGAGTCCTCGCAGTGTTGGACTGTCTGAACAATATACATTAGTATTGTTCTAGAACCAAATCAATCACATACTTTTTGATAGACCGGGGTGGATGTCGTTATCTCATACTCATGAGTGCAAGTCGCGTCCCAGATATCCTGCATCACGTCGACTGCCAGGTCGACTGGAACATCACAAGGGTCCTCGGTTTGACCGACAAAGGTGATATACGTCGAGACAAATGTATACCGGAACCATTTCGATGTGACATAATCTGGAAGTTCCTCTCGTCGACGCTTTTTAAACGTCCTTGCGCTGGATCCTTGGACAACTCTGACGAGGTGCTGGATCGGGGATAAAGGTCATTACTGTATAACGTTACAATCGAAGGCAGACTCACCTCACTGGTTAATCGCTTCTTTCCTTTTGGGGGGGCATTAATTGCGGCCAGCCATTCCGGGCCGTTCATTTCATCGGAGTCTGAGAGACCACCATCATCGTTTACAGTGATCATCTCGGCGGGTTCGATTACCTTAGCTGAGTCTACGTGCCACGACTGACAATCTTGAAGTAAGTTGGTTGGTAAACGGCGACTAGTATTGGCCCAAACAGCCATCAACGAAAGGGCAGCACTTACATAATACAATTCAGTACTGTATCGTTGGCAAGATGCCAAGATCGTTGGGTCGCTGACCTCGATGCGACTAATACAGTAACCAGCGGACAGAGGGCTCCGTTGTGTCACATAGATAATTATCTTTAGAGATGCTATGACATTTTTACTCTCAAAGGTTGCTGCGGAAGAAAAAGTACTTGGTACTACTGTAGTAGTCTAGTAGAACTGTAGAAAAGATCTGCAGAAGTATGCTACTACACAAGCTAACTTACTACAAATACGGTACCGCCGAGAGTGATACAGAGATCCGTATAGTTCCAGACATAGCAACAAGCATAGCAACGTAACTATCTCAGCCATTTGTTCCCGGGCCGGGGCTCAGAGACGCGCAAGATGGTCCTTTCGTAGGGCGGTCGTGGAGATGAGAAAAGGACAAATATCTTACCACTCACGAATCACAGAATACGCTCCAATGAGGACGAGAGAAAACATTCGCATGGGGCATAATTGCATGCGCATATGTCTATAGGATGAGAGTGGGCATAAGTACATAGATGAAGTTACAGTCACTTGATCGCCGAATGTCGTTCTATAGTAGTAGTTGTGGCCCCACATCCCAAGCTGTTTTAAGTCTTATACTTTTTAAATGCACGGCCAAATGACCAACGCGTCAATTGACCATGATTTCCCTGAGATAGCGTTGGAGAATCAGCAAAATCCGGTTGAGGTGGCAGTCGCTCCAAACAGTGGGCATGCTTGAATTTGTCTTGCGCACGCTCAAGAGGAATGAGACTTGTTGAAAATAACGTGGGGATGGGGATTTGCTGTGGAGTGGGATAAATTGGTACGATGTAAAACAGATCTCAGGTAATGGTTGGGAATTACCTGGGTTACGTTTTGGTTGGGAGTCTTGGGGTGCGGATGAAGGTGAGACGGCCTGATGGGCGTGACCCCTTTTGTAGGCACCCTCCGTTCCGCAAGTGGGCTATCCCTCCTATACGCTTCACGTAGATTGATATGCGTGGTGGCCCTTGAAATTGGCTTCGGAGTGAGCGGCATATGTTGGGCATCAGCTCGAGGGACCCGTTGCGAGGTGCTAGATGATCCTGTATGCTTTTTCGAACGGTCGATCTGGAGAGGGCGAGTGCCTGTTTTCAGGGGAGCGATCGGTCTGATGTCCTTGGGAGGCACAGAAGGGGGGAAATGTTGGAGATTAGGTGAGGGGTCTCGCGGAGGAAGAAGTGGGCGGGACGCTTTGCGGTTTAATGGCTTGTCCGGTACCCGTAGAGGACGAGGATGGGCAAGTGTCGAGGACTGCTCCCTAGAGAGCTTGCCTTTGGAGGCTTTGGAAGGCTCTGGGACGTGGTGTTCTGTGATGTCGAATTGATAGTTCGAAAGGCTGTCAGAGGCGCTATCGTCACAGTCGATTGCTTTCGCACTGGGGGTAGTAAAACCTCCAGTGGAAGCAGGGGACACCCGCTTAGCTGCATCACCATGTCCCTCACCAACTCCCTCAAGACCGCGGAACAACGGTGACTTATACATCTCCACATCATCCCAGTCCGTCAGAACGCTCGGATCTTCGCTGCCCAAGTCTAAGGCACAGATTGAGCTGTAAGCGCTTACTGAACGCGGAATTGACGGGCAGCTGGATCGGCGGTTAAGCATGCGGCGGTGACCAGCTGGCAACTCGTCGAACGAAGTAAAATGGGAGCCTTGGTCTGCCCGAGGCATAGCAGGATGTGCTGGTGAACAGATGAAGAGGGCGTCGACCCGAGTTGGGGCTGAAAAAAAAAATGGTTATATAGAGTCACCAGACACAATCTTTGTACATTGTGCCCAGAACAGTGTCCGGCAGTTGTGGGCCCGACCTGACACAACACATCAATGTGATTACCTGAGCTTTGGCAGAGGATACGGGGGAAGAGGTGTGGTAGCCTTAAATGCGCATTTCTTCAATCAAAACTGATGATCCATTGTAAAAGGCGTGCGGTAAACAGCCAGCCACGACCACAAACCACAAACATAGGCAACATAGACACCCTAGGCTCTTCGTAGACGGAACTGCATTCTGCCGAGTGTGAGGCTACTTTTACCTTCGGCCATTCTTGCGGTCTCTTCCAAGGCACCCCAGCTTTGGCCGTCGAACTTTTTAGCCTCTATTTGATAGGAACGGGCTTGTCGAGCTGGTTTATACTCTTGCTGGTGTGGATCCCAGTATCGTGTTATACTATAGCGGGTGTGCACTTGATATTTCTGGAATCCATGATGAAGAAATGAAAGATTCCGCGTCAGTCTATGTGCAAGACCTCGAGATTGAGCCGATGTAATAAGCAACGAAAGGGTCCTGTCCACTGCAAAAATCAACTTTGACGACTAGGCCAGAATATCTACCTGGAGCTCACTTCTAAGCTCCCATAGACAACGCCATCTTTCAAGCTGTTCTTTCTCTGAGATTCCTAGCGTTGGACTTTGAAGTTTGTGGATAACCACGGCTGCTTCCCGGAAGGTGGGCTTCCAGAGGATTCGGACGTGGCGTGTCGCTGCTCGGTGATGAAGGACAGCGGTAGAAGATGTACGTAGGAATAGACGGTATAAACTCGTGAATGAGGAAGGCAACTTTGCTGCACCCATTTACGGCGCGGGGGGCATCGAGATGGATGACGAGCTCGACAAGGATCCAACCGGACCGGACCCACTGGACCATACAGCCGCGGCGGGACGCGTCACTTCCAGTGCAGGGTGTTGACCCCCCCTCAAGCAACTCAGAGCAAGTGAACGTTCGCGGTTTATTCTAGACAAGGCCGTTCAAATGACCTGCTATCCTCTCTACCAATCCCTCCGAACCCAGTATTACCTGATGTAGTTCATTCATTCTTTTGGCTCTCCCGCTGCGACGCCCTTGTTACTGTCAGTTGCGTGCCGTGAGGCGTTGCAAATCGGAAACGCACTGAAGAGATTGTGGTCTGCTTGGCTTGGCAACAACGGACAATCCTCACCCGACGTGCCGTCAGGATCACTGCGTCTTCACCGTCACAAATGCTGCTCTCTTGATCATGACTCACGGCCGGAGTCCTTTCGTCATCTCCAACGATGTCTGTACACGGTTCGTGAGGCGTCTGCACGGTGTGTCAGCTCAGGCGGTGGTACGACGCTTTGTTTTCCCACCTTTTCTGGCATGTCCTCGATCGTCGCGTGGCGTTGATCTTCTGGCTGTTCATAATCACCTTCTCGTCTTATATCAAAGCGGGACGCATCTTCATTCGTGGCATTCTGCCTTCTTTCTATGGCTTCTTTCAAGGACAGTATTGTACTTCACCTTCACAACACACTGCGACCACAGCGGGAGCTTTCCTCGATGTGTCTGTGGCCGGTATTATCGGTTCTGTATTCCTCACCACAATCCAAACACTGTATATTTCGCATAAGATGGCACGTTTATGATCCTGAGCTCTATTCCATCGTCAACCCAATCACCCGCTACGCTCACCATGAATCCTATGGACGCCCAACGTTATGATCTTTCAAAGCGTTGCTCTGTCAGTTTGCAATCGTTTTTACCTCACGTTCGAGCACTGATCTCTCCCAAAGCCTGCTTATGAGGAGAATGGCATCTCCGACGCTGCTGTCTCTCTCAGTGGGGTCCCACCAGTTCTCCACAATGCTTCTTCGAATGAAGCCCCGCGCTCCCCTCTTCTCCCGGCAGCGCGAACAGCTCTTAAGCATTCTCCCCTCGACTCCCAACAATGCGACACTTTGGCCGTCCCTCTACTCCGTTCCCCAGTTCTTTCCTCTTCGCGCAATAGTTTCATGGAAGACACTTCTCCTATTTCCGATACACTCAATAACGACTCGATAAAATTCCCGGTGTCGTCCGACGACGACTTCAAGTCACACCAACACCCCGAAGTTCCCCTTTCGTCTCTGGTGGCACCATCGCCCAGGGTCCCACACACTTCCAGACGGCCTATGCGGCCACTTTTCCATGAAAACGATAGCTCGGAAGGAATTTTTTCGCATTCCGCTATCTCATCGCCGGTATCTCCGCCTCTCAGCCCTCAGTCGAGGCCTACAAGCCCTCGTTTTTGGAAAAGCGCCTGCTCAAGCCCCATAGGATGGCCCGCACGTCCACTAAGCCCATCTTATTACCGCTTCAATAGCCTAACTTCCGATCGTTGGGATTCGATGTCCTGTCCCACGAGCCCTATTCTCCGGCCATCGAAGCCACCTCCCACCCCTACTAGTCCAACTGCGTGTCACGCGATGTTTTCGACTGTCAGTCGTCGACTTCGCGCCCTGAGTTCCACGTCAAACATGACACACTGGAAATCACCTGTTCCGTCGCGTCCCACAAGCCCCATGTCGCGGCCGACTTCTCCGGTACTGCAGGCTTTCAATATTGATAACTGGGTGTCGGAGAGGGACCCCACTGAGGGCATTGACGTTATCGAAATCGTGGTCACGAAGGAGATCAGTGTTTGTGTCGAGGAAACTATCTGAGAAGGTGGCGCCGCAGATCGAATCTACGGGCCAAGACTGATTGTTCTAAACTAAACTGTACATCCGTATGTATTATCAAAAAAAACCCGTCTGTGTTATGTTGTTATGAGTCTGACTGCCATGAGTGTGAGAAAAGCGGAGTGGCCTGGTGATGAGACGTGGCTGTGGCCTGACTGAGCTCAGCTCTGAGTCAACGTGGTAAGTTGGTTCTCACCTCCTTGGACACGTACACATGCAAGCCTAAACGTCCCACAATATCCACAATCACTATTTCCATTGTCTGTCCGGCCCTGACTGTCTCCTTTCTCGGTGGTGGCTGTTCGGCTGCATGACCCACCTTTGTGAGCACCACCTCTACCTCCTTTCCTTTTGGGGCTTACTGGGTTACCCTCTTTCCCTTTCTCCACCATCCTTCAGCGGTCCATCTCATCTGATGTCAGACGATTCTACCTCTCTTGATGATGCAGATTGGGAGGTCATTGCGGATGATTGGTGGCAGACTCCGCTCACCATGGCTCCCTGTCCATTGTCTTGGATCGACCGCGAACCTCGCAAGTCCAGGCCGCGACGTCGTTCGGAAGTTGCAGCAAGGAACTGTCATTACTGGCAAGAATGCCTGCTTCTCATCACCAAGAACTTACAAGGGGCCGGAGTTTGTTGTCCGAGTTGTCAAGAGTGGCGTTACGTGGGCGGTGGAGGGATGTTCGTTTGCGACGCGATGAAGGGGGTCGGAGTTCAGGGGGACTTGGACTTGAACTTGGATCTGGTCGGGGTGAAGATGGTACTGGCCATGGTGGACCAACTCGAGCGCGCGGTCGGGATTACCACAACGGAACATCACACTGCGGGGGAGATCGGGGTTCTCGCACGACGCGTCTCCCAGTTACTTGGAAACGCGCACCCCGTCGTAAATCCCGAGGGGTCTTGGGCCAAGCACACCGCAACGGTCCTAGATGGTCACAGAATCGCTCCCCACGGTGCGGCGATCTACCGCCCCGACTTAAACGCGGATCCGCCACCCGCCGATAGTATAACCTCGATACTCGACCTCGACCTCGACCCCCCACGAAGGAACTCGCCTCGTTTCCCGCGCGAAGTCATCGACCTTACGGACTCGGAGCAATCAGTGGCATCAGAGGCGCCGCCTGCCACGCCGAAACCCGAGCGGTCATTTGCCGCCGGTGGTGACGGCACAATGTCTGGTACGTTATCGGTCCTATGTAATTCCCTGATTCCAACCTGTATACCCCTCTGTATTTCCCTCGCAGGAGATCTACCGAAGTGTCATCTCATCCGAGTCCCGTCATCTCCTTCAATCTCGTACTCATCCGGTTCTCCTCTTACTTCCGACGGGTTGCGTTCCGAGTCGTCACATACGCGATGCAGCTCCCTACCACCTGGTGACCTCCACAAAGAGGACTACGACGTCGAAGTTGTGTCGGAATCTACGGCGTCGGAGGATGCTGAGATCCCGCTTTTCCTGGTCACGTCGTCTGATCGCCTGATCAAGCAGCATTCGCGTACTCGGGCGATCATTGACAGGTTACGCTGTACCGATGTTCCACGGGGGCGCGCAAAGACATCAACCACACGGGGCAATGGCAACCCGAGTACACCCGCCAAGAACCCGCGTGTTGGACTTAACAACGCGACGGTCAAGCAGCTCTTCCAGAAGGGCAGCGACGGCTGGATTCGTCTAGCGGATGACGCCGAGCATGCCCCATCGAGGGCAAAGGATCCCTCTCGAGCTGGCCCTGCTGATGAATCACGCAATTCCCTAGAAGACTCTGAGCCATCCGAGAGCGAAGACGTGATCTTCGCCCCGAAATCTACGCGCGACTCGAGGAAAAAACAAACGCAGAGCAAGCGACGCCCTTCTGGCTGGGTTGAGGCGCCATCGTCCATTAAGGTGACATCCGCACATCCTACGACAACATCTATCGGCCCTCCGCGCGGTGCGCATGGCCATCGACTGGCCCAGAACGCGCAGGCCGCAGCGCCGGCATCGGTCGGCACATTCACGTTCCCACCGCCTACATACTACGCGTTTCCGGGTCAGCCCGTCCCACAGTACATGCCGACAGTGTCATTTGGGCCGCCACCGTATCGTGGGTACCCTCCCCCGGGAGGATATCCCCAGACGTCGCCCCCTTTCATAGGTCCTCCACTCCCCCATCAATATCCACATCAGCATCAACATCAACATCAGCATCAGCATCAACATCCATATTCGCATCCCTACTTATATCAACCCCAGCGTGCCACATACGCGAATGCCCCAGTCATCACAGGCTCGACGGGCATCCGCCACGCGCAGTGGTAAAAGTCCCCTACTGCTGCTTGGCGCAATCTTTGTTTGCCTGTTCCCTCCGCATTATTTCCCAACTCGCTCATCGTTCACTATCATTGCACGGACATTCATGCCTTGTTACTTATTACTGTGTACTTCTATGGTATGGTTTGATTTCTTGGCTCCTGTTGCACGCCCGTCGCCAAGTGACTGTTTCGCCGCCGAGGTCTTCTCTGCTTCCTTTCGTCTTCATTGCGCCGTTCTCGTTCTCCGATATGCAAAATTTTTGGTTAGCTTGTGTCTGCCTGTTTGGAATTGGCTCATGCGTAAATATTTATAAATTGTGACGACGTATTTTCATGTGGCTCAACAGAGGCTTTGAATTGGAATTGCACAGACCCTGCGATGTGATAAGGGAATATTTGCAATGACAACCGACGAGAAGGGAAGAGTGCACTGGACAACCCGCGACAAGCGGCGTCTCCGAACAGAAATGCAATACAGTATCGATACATATTATCGTTTACAGTAGTACAGCGCACATACAGTATACCTGGCCATGCGCGATTTTACGAACATACAACTCCCATGATAACCGAACCGCTGAGTGGGAAACGCCTGTTGATCTGCTGATCAAACCACCACAGCACGGGGATAATGCTCAGCGGGCCAGACGGGCAGGGGCGGGCGCTTTGGCAGGCGCCCAGAGGGTCGGAATTGGAACGTGCTAGGGCTTGGGGAGGTCAGCGCTGGGGTGGAAGGCGGAGCGCTCGTCCCCACAGGGGAGCTCGTCTGCACGTGAAGCACGGGTCGTTGCTGGCGCGGAGAAGAGGACACGGCCGAAACCGCCGGTGAAACGGGGGGTGAAATGGGAAAGGTCGGTGGAACTGGTGGAACCTCGGGGGTTGCGGCAGTCTTTGCCGCGGGGAGGACGTCGCACTTGCGGAGGCTGTCGTAAAGGTTCTTGAAGTCCGTGTTGGGAGTCAAGGGAGTCGGGGGAAGGCGATCACGTAGGAGGAATCCGGAGGAGGGCTGAGCGGAAATTGATCGTTGAGAAGAGTGATTGGTAGGCAGGTGAGAAGATGAAGAGGCGCTCACGGCAGCCGTCGGGCTTATGGGTGAGGTTGTGATTCCTAGAAGAATACGTCGGCGGTGGAGGACTGTGGGCTTGACGCGCAGGCGTCCTGCGCGTGCACGCCTTACTGCCGATAGGGGCTCGCAGGGCACGAAGACGCCTGATGTGGAGCCTTCGCCGTTCGCAGATAGGATATAACCGTCTTCTTCGCTGACGTCGAGATGGTCGCTCTTTCTGGAAGCAAGATCCCAGTGCCGGGGCGTGGGGGAATAATCGACCAGCAGCAAGGCAGGGCGAATGTATTGTCTCCGAGCGGGAGATGATTGATCCTGGTTGGTGAGCGAGTGCCCACCGTGTGCGCGTGATACTGACTCGGTAGACATGGCTTGTGGAGAGGGGATGGGCGAGAGATAAGAAGATCGCTCTGCGTTTTATCACATCGTGGGCGTGTTCTTAAGAGGCTTGACAATTGGACACGAGATAGCCACAAGGTGACAAACGATGGGGCATTACCAGCGTGTGGTTGGCGTGTCTGACGCGTGGATCACTGTTGGCTGCCACCTCCCTCACGATCACGTGGTCTCGTGAGCTATTCGACGTCCGTTGACTGGGAGTGCTTTGAACTTGATGCGACAGCTGACACAGGTCGAGGACTCCCCCAAGTTGACAAGCCATGTCTACGCCCAAAGTCACCGCCTTCTCTTCCGAGGCTCTCTGTCGATCCCAGACTCCCGCCTTCTTCTCGATGGCTTGTCCTTCACTATCCCCATCGACAACACACGCAGCCCCGGCATCAATTTGCTCAAAAACCCGCTAGCACTTGCTCTCGAAAGTATGCGCGGACGGACATTGGCTTTGTCTGGGATCAGCAGAGTCGATTCTGTACAATTGGACAGGACGGCCGAGGTGGATGTGTCAGTCGATCTTTCATACTGGTGCTGGAGGAAGATCTCTGATATGTTGACAGAGATGTTCATCCATCAGCGTTTATCAGCCGTCTCTACTTTGAGAACCAGCTCTGCTCAGCTCCGATTAATTCTCCTCATGGCCACACGGATAATGGTATCCGCATCACGCTTGGTGACCCTGGTACGCACCTGTTGTTTCCTTAGGTTATTTCCATGCAAACGTTCTGTCCTGCAGACTGCCAAGATGCGTCGGACATCCTTATATTTGGCCAACTTCTCGAAACAGATCACTCTCACCCGACCTCCTCCACATCCGCGGATACCTTTTCCGTACTTCAGCTCCGTGCCGCACGTATCCTCACCTTGGCTCCTTTGCAACAACCACGACTGCCCCGGCCTGATGACCCTGTCCCACGGTTTCCGCCTACACTCATGTGCACCAAGAAACGTCGCGCCGAGGAATCGCCCTCAACTCGACTCAAACGACGGAAAGAGGAGGCAGTACTTCAAAACGCACGCAACGTCATGACACGCATGCCCTCGTCAGATGTAATCTGGAACGCCAACAGACCCCAGATGCATTCGCGGACCAAAACCTTAGAAGATGATGTATTCAAGGTTCCACCCCCGCCAGTTTTGAAGGGAAAAGGCAAGGCAGTAGACATTGCCAAGGAGCTTGAGAAGGCCAACAAAGCAGTTAGTCGTGCACATGTCTTTTCTTTTCCCACTTATCCAGACCTGGTTACACAAAGGTGGTTAAACGTGCTGCGAGTGATTGCCTCGCCAAGCACGGAATCCACAAGGTTGATGCGGACTTTAAAGAAATCTGGGGATTTGTATACCGGGGGACTGAATTTGCTATGGTCCGTGCAACTCTTCATTCATGGATTACTGTACGCTAGAAGGTTGCTTTGTAGAGGCACCAGATGCAGTCACGTGCTATAGACAGTCGTGCCGCAGAAAAGTTTGCGAAAGTGCACGCCGAGATGTACGTCAAGGGGACAATACCAGGAGCATCCGGCGGAGTTCAGGAAGGGCGTAACAGATGTAATAGTATTAATAGTCGATCTAGTGATAATGGCTGAGTTAGTGCATCGTGATGTGGACGCATGACACTTCACTTTGTGGTCGAAGTCCTTTTACGTACATGGCCCCTACGCTGATTGACCTAACCCAGCCGCTCGATTCCGAAGTCCCAGTTTACCCGGGAGATCCTCCCTTTTCGTGTAGGCAGTACTACACGGTTCCCAGGGATGGCTACTCCGTCCACGCTCTCTCATGTTCATCACACGTCGGTACACACGTCGACGCGCCTTCGCACTTCCTTGTCGACGGCGCCACCGTCGACCAACTTTCGCTAAGTACTTTCATACTCCCCGCGCTCGTCCTAGACGTCTCCCATATGAAGGCACGCCAATGCATCACCTGGGATACCGTCGAACCCTTGGCCCACCGCATCCACCCTGGCACCGCAGTCCTCTTCCGGACCGGCTGGAGTCGCTACTGGGACCGCACCACCACTACACCCCCCAGCCCCAACTCGGGAGAGCCCGCGCACCACTACTTTGACCACCCCTGGCTCGCGCCGGACGTTGCGGAGCGCCTGCTCGCATTTGGCGTACGCGTCGTGGGCACCGACACGATGAGCCCCGACCAGTCCCCCTTACCCACGTCTTCTGTAGTCGGAGGCAACGGTGGCAGCGGGGGCGGTTGCAGCAGCAGTGAGGCGGTGATGGAGGGAGAGGAGCCAAATTCTGACTATGGCTTTCACCTCTCGTTCCTCGGCGCCGGTGGCCTCATCGTGGAGAATTTGACAAACTTGGATACGCTGCTCGCCGCCGAGGACGCCGCGAAACCCGATGCAGAGGTTATCGTTAGCCTACTCCCGCTGAAGATTTCCGGGTGCGATGGCGCGCCGGTAAGGGCGGTGGCATGGCTCCAGCCTCGCGGCATATTTTCGTGACCTGTTTTTTCTCCGTGAAGCCCCCCCTTTTTTTATCTGAAGTCACCAGAAAATTTTGATTCGTGGACCAGGCTTTCGTTAAGGGTTTGAGGGTTTTTGGTCTCCTCTTCTTATTGTAACTTACGTTCCAGGATTTAGATTTGTTTCGAAACTTCCACCGGTTGAGAATTTCCATTGTAGGTGATTTCTGTTTCCCATCCACGCGCTTCTAGTGCCTCCCCTCATACTAGCATTAGTTATATGAATCTCATGTTTTCCGCGTTGAGACTACTAGGAACTCCGGCAAGATATCGCCATGGGCCATCTCGGGGTGATATGAACACCCTGACGGGGTCTTTCCCATAACCAACCATTAAAATCAACCAGGTGAGCATGTTCTTGAATTCATGTGCCTGATAACAGGACCAAGGGATGAACGGTACACGTATCGATACCGTATTTCGCCTGACATGGAGTCGGTGTCTTGTAATGCCTACGTCCGTGTGTGATGTCGCCCTCTTAGTGGGCGCAATATCTTCTCTCTGACATTCTTTCTCCCTCTTGCATATTTCTCGAGATCAACATTGACCTTTTTTACAGAAAAGGGTCGCAGATCCTGGTCATGTGGCCGAACGGTAGTTTATCGGCACCGTTTGCTCTTTCGCCTGTAGCAAATGATCATACCATACCGATTAGCCCCAGCGAAACGCGCCCATTACTACTTTGCCCGCTTTGCCCCTTTTGATATTTAGGTCAGATTGTGACAGCAGTGCCAAAGCGACGTAGACGCAGCCTGTCAATATTTGACTAGTTCAAAAATCGATGCTTCTTCGCCGATTACATATTTGGATTCCACTATCACAGCGTTCAAATACACCGTATTTCCGACGTCTCTCCACAGCAAATATGTCCGTCCCCACCCGCAAGACGATCATCGATCTGAGTCATTCGCTCGCACCGACTGGCCTCAGCTATTGCCCTGGCCATCCAGTGTTCACCTCCGAGCAGGTCATGACCATCCCCCGCAATGGGTCTAACGTCTCACGGCTTACCATGGGATCACACACCGCCACTCACCTCGACGCACCTATACACTTCACTGAAGGTGGAGCCACGGTCACCGACATCGACCTTTCGTCACTGGTCGGTCCAGCCATCGTGGTAGACGTACGCGGGAAGGAGTTTCACGGCGCTATAAGCTGGGATGATATAGCACCGCAGGCAGGGAAGCTGGGCCCCGAGGTCACCTTACTGCTCTGCACCGGGTGGTCGCAGCACTGGGGCAGAAAGGAGTACATGAAAAGCCCACACCTCAGCGAAGAGGCGGCGAAGGAGATCATGGAACGTGGGGTGCGCGTCGTTGGGATCGACGTGTTCAGTGTAGATGGAGAGGTACCCGAAGGCGCCGTCGAAACCGTACACCGCCTACTCCTCGGGAACGGGATACTCATCGTGGAAAATCTGACCAACGTAGAGGCGCTACTTGATGGCAGCGCCTACTTGGTCAGCCTTCTTCCGCTGAAATTGCAAGGATGTGATGGGTCACCGATTCGGGCAGTCGCCTGGAAGGTGTAATTAAAGAACAGTACGTGTTTGATCATAATATCCGCTCGGCCTAGACTCAGGGACTTTCTGATAAGAAAGGGCGTCAATGGCGGAATCGGGGATTCAAGGGTCGCGTTCCTATGTTGCTATGATAGGTTTTTACAAAAAAGAAAAAGAGTAGATGTAGTTTGTATAAAAAAGTGCCCACCGGCCCGGTTCAGCCGAGGGCAGAGGGCCACTCGTCGCTGTTTGACACATAATTGACGACAATGAAGGTGCCCCTTGCTGCACTTTCTGCGTCTCTTCTCTTACTCGTTTCCACCCCCGTTGCCGTGGCTTTCAAGGCCAGTGACTTCAAGACTTGCTCTCAATCCGGCTTCTGTCGACGTGGACGCGATTTTGCCACGCGCGCAAAAGACAATGTCAACACCTGGCGCTCGCCCTACTCCGTCGACGCACAGTCCATATCTCTTGCTTCTGGAAGGGCTTTGCTGACAGCTGCAGTGAACTCCGCACTCTATCCGGACATCAAGTTCAGCCTCGAGGTCCATGTACATGAAGATGGCGTAGTCCGGGTGCGCATGGACGAGGTTGGTGGCCTGAAGAAGCGCTACGATGAGGCTGCCAAGTGGGCGTTGGCTGTGGAGCCTTCTATTAGTGCGCATACCCAATGGAAAGTGGGCGCATCCTCGGCGCGCGCGATAATCGAACCGAAAACGAAACCAGGGCACGAAGTGGTGGTGGAGTTCAAGCCCCTCCGCGTTGTTCTCAACAAGAACGGGAGGGAACAGGTCGTTGTCAATGGGAGAGGGTTACTTCACATGGAGCATTATAGGAACAAGACGGTAGAAGAGCCCAAGGTGGAGTCTCCCGAAGAGGGCGCGGAAACGCAGGCGCAGGAGGTGCTCAAGGTCAACCCAAATGCCTGGTTCGAGGGTGACTCCGAGGATGCTTATTGGGAAGAATCGTTCGGATCGTGGTCGGATAGCAAACCCAAAGGTAAGGCCTGGACGATCTTACGCCTTGCGCCCTTCCAAACTGAAGTCATTAGGTCCCGAATCTTTGTCCCTCGATATTGATTTTCCTCACCACGGCCACGTTTACGGTATCCCCCAACATGCCACCTCTCTCGACCTGCCAACCACCACCGGAGAAGACCCCTTCTTCAGCGATCCCTACCGTTTCTATAATGCCGACGTCTTCGAGTACCTCGCTTCTGGCACAACGTCCCTTTATGGCTCCATCCCAGTCATGCACGCGCATTCGGCTGACTCAACCGTTGCTATCTTCAATGCCGTCGGCTCCGAGACATGGATTGATGTTGCACACCCGACGGCTAAATCGACAGGCACACATTGGATCTCTGAGTCGGGGATCCTTGATCTCTTCATCCTTCCTGGTCCTTCCCCCACGGAGATATTCGGGCAGTACAGCGGCCTCACTGGTGCGGCCCCATTACCTGCACACTGGGCGCTGGGTTACCACCAGTGCCGCTGGAATTATGTCAGCTCGGACGACGTGCGTGGCGTACAGAAACGCTTCGACGAGGAAGATATGCCTTTCGATGTTCTCTGGCTGGACATCGAGTACTCCAAGGATCACCAGTATATGATCTGGGACAAGAAAAATTTCCCTGACCCTGTGGAAATGACCAAAGATGTTGCAGCTTTGGGTCGTAAAGTCTGTCGTTGCATATACTGTCTGAAGTGTGCCCTGACATTCCCCTTCTTAGATGGTCATAATCGTGGACCCGCACTTGAAGCGCGCAGATGACTATCCCGTCTACAAGCAAGCGCAGGAACTCGGCGTCCTCGTAAAGCAGACGAATGGAAATGATGACTATGAAGGGTGGTGCTGGCCAGGTAGCAGCTCTTGGGTCGACTTCTTCAACCCCGTCAGCTGGGACTTCTGGAAGTCTCTTTTCAAAACGACCAAAGGATCGAGCTGGTCATGGACGGAAAGTACAGAAGATATCCACATCTGGAATGATATGAATGAGGTACGTAATGTGTCACCTGCCATTGCTTCGGTTTAACCCCAACTGCCTCACCATATCTAGCCTTCCGTTTTTAACGGGCCCGAGATTACTATGCCCAAGGACTTGATCCATTATGGCGGCTGGGAGCACCGCGATATCCATAATATTAACGGGATGTTCCTTCCAAGGATCACCTCCGAAGGTCTTATTGCGCGAGGCGAGACGCCCAAGCGACCTTTCGTACTTACGCGCTCCTTCTTTGCTGGCTCCCAGCGCTACGGCGCGATGTGGACTGGCGATAACCTCGGTACCTGGGAACACATGGCCGTTGGTATCAAGATGGTTCTCTCGAACGGTATCGCGGGCATGAGCTTTGCTGGGTGTCAGTTTTTCTAAAATTCTATTTGTCCTGACTTCTTGTTGACGACAAAGTGATACGTAGCCGACGTCGGCGGCTTCTTTGGTAACCCGCAGCCGGACATGCTCGTGCGCTGGTACTGGGTTGGCGCGTTCTCGCCATTCTTCCGCGCGCACGCACACCTGGATAGCAAGCGCCGTGAACCGTACCTCCTCGATGAACCCCACAAGAGTACTGTGCGTAACATCCTGCGCCTTCGCTACTCGCTTCTTCCTGTATGGTACACTGCATTCCGTGAGACGAGTGTCACTGGGCTTCCCCTCCTACGGTGCGTGCTTTTACTGCCGTAAATCCTCCCTCGTTCATCGGCTCCGGTTTACAGCCCCCATTACGTGATGTTCCCTCAAGATGAAACAGGGTTTACCATCGATGATCAGTTCTTCGTTGGTAATTCTGGTCTACTCGTCAAACCTATCACGCGCCCAGGGGTAACAGAAGAGACCATCTATCTCCCTGAGGATAACGTGTGTTAATTTCACATTGGCGCTATCTCTATCTTTGCTTTGCTTACCATGGCAAAAAGGTTTACTATGACTATTTTACGTATCGGATTTACCGGGGTTCTCCGAAGGGAAGGAATGTGACAGTTCCTGCGGACTTGCATCAGCTCCCGTTGCTCGTGCGCGGTGGATCCATCATCCCAACGCGTGATCGCCCGCGTCGCGCGTCCTCGCATATGCACCGCGACCCATTCACCCTGCGCATCGCACTCGACGGCTCACTCAAGGCCCGTGGCGAGATCTATCTCGACGATGGGGTGACGTACTCATACAGGGAAGGCCACCTCACGTGGCGCGGTCTGGCCATAGACAAGATCTCGAGGGGTTCCGAGTTGCGCCTTTTGAACACCGATCTGGCCGCCGCCACCCCATACTCCGCTGCTGAGGGCACCGCTGTTACCGAGTTCCGGCCGGAAAACCCCTTCCAGACCGGCATTGCGTCCGTGCGCGTAGAGCGTGTCATCGTCTTGGGGCTCCCGGGAAAGCCCAAGCGCATCGTTGTCGAGGGCGGTCGGGAGCTCGAGTGGGAGTACGCGCCGGGGGCGGGGGCGGCGAGGAAGAGAGGTGATAGTGACGGTGGTGATGCGAGTGTGCTAACGATCAAGGATCCAGGCCTCGCCGTTGCTACTGATTGGGCCATTCTGATCACAATGTAGTGGCGCACCTCTACGTATCGTGTACAGAGAGAATTGTGCTAAACATGATACCCCTACTTATGGTGCGTCTTGGGGGGAGGTGTGGTGGCGAGGTAGAGGGTATTATGTTCCTGGCGGAGAATTTTAAGCGCCGTTTCCACATAACAAAGGAAACCCACGAGCCACCTGGCGTCCCACCACCGCGTGTTGGACTTATCGACCACAGTTCGTATCGGGCTGTGGCCGCACACCCTGTGGACGTGCCACAAGGTGATCTATAAGAATGCCAAAGATGGCGATGAGTCCGGAGCAAAAACCAATCAATCAACCCCACCCTCGTTATATACCCCCCTCCCGTCCCGCCCAAAAGATCTTTGTTTCCCAGTGATACCACTCTCCCGCTCTCTATCTACTACGCACCCAAAAAGACATGCACGCCGGACAGGTCGCCTACACACCATACCCGCAGCTGGACGGGGAAAATGAAATCACCGAGATCGTGTGTCGCGACTATCCCCACCCGAAACCGGTGGCGATACAAGACCTGTCGTCCGATGACAAAGAAATCCTAGAGTCGGTGAGTTCTATACTGGATGAAGGGCGTGGAGGGGGGGGGGAGGGGTTACGATTGCGTTCATAGAGCTGACTGTTGCTTGCGCGCGCACATTCGCGCCTGTACACCCAAACAGATCATACAAGGAAGTCGCGCGCGCCTCCCGGAACGCCGTGGCAAGACGCGCCGGTACGCGGCCATCTTTGATGAAAAGGGGCTTCCACTACCATCGGCTACGGGCGTGATGATCGGTGGCCCGCGCTCGAGCATGGTCGCGGATGGGCAAGAGGAATCAGAGACGCAGCCGATCGTGGTAGCGCACGCCGTCGCTTCGGGAAAGCCGACCGGTCTTCGCGCTGCCTTGAGGCGCAGGCTCTCGTCAGTAGCCCGCAGTGTGTTCACCTGCTGCCCGTCCTGAATAGGCAGGAAGCGGTGGAGAGGGGGTTGTTTAAGGGGACCAAGGAAGAGCATTGGGCACAACGGAGATCGAAGTATATTGTAAAGCCACAGTTAATTCGCGGAACCACAGCAGACCAACTCCCGGTCGATCATTTCATGCAAAGTGGGAAGATAAGACGACAATGCGTGTTGAGCCGACGCGGTGTTTGAGAGAACATGTATAATCAGGCAAGCACAAAGCTGCTTAGAGTGTTCGAGAACATGCCTGAACGAAGTTGGACTAAGACATGCTCGGTTAGTCATCATACTCGTAAAAGCCTTTGCCATTTTTGCGCCCAAACCATCCTGCGTCGACCATGCGCTCAAGAAGGACGCTTGGACGATACTTTGAGTCCCCAGTACCGGAATAGAGTGTTTTCTGAATAGCGAGGCAAGTGTCGAGTCCGATACTAGAAGTAGGCACAAGTCAGCCATGCAAAGGGAACCCCAAAAATGGGATCGTACAAGTCAGCTGAACAGATAGGGGATTAAAATGGGAACGCGAGGAGAGAAGAGGAAGACGTACCGAGCTGCAAAGGACCCATTGGATGGTTCATTCCTAAACGGAGCGTTTTATCGATGTCATCTCGAGTTGCAATACCCTGGCCTTCGAGATCAGGAGGATTCGAAATGGAAGATTGTACGACGAGTCACCCTTTCGAGCCACATGATTGCCTATGTAAGCAGTTCAACAAGAAGATCTCGTGATGATATGAGCAAAGATGTTGACCTCGTTTATGAATGGCATCAGCAAAGCGTTTGAGACGAATCCAGGAACGTCTTTGGACACCGTCACGTCTTTATCACATGCAACCGCAAAAGCTCGTGCACGTGACAACGTGTCCTCGGATGTTTGCAACGCTGAGATTAACTCAACCAATTTCTGCAAGTTTGCATTCAGTCCACCACTATCCAGTTGGACCTGGATTTTGGCCCACCATCACCGGGACAGGGTTGAAAAAATGGAGTCCTAATCATCCGTCGTTTGAGCATGAAAGCACCCAACGCGCTTTCAACTTACCAACAACACGCCCCGCGCTGCGCTTACCCAGTGCCGACGCGGCAGACTCGCCTTGTGGTACTGCAGAGGCAGCGATTTTGGTGATGGAAATGGATGATGTATTGGTGGCCAAGATGGTTTCGGGCCTCGTCTCCGCTGCCAGTTCCCTAAATATGCGCTGTTTAACCTCAAGATTTTCCGATACAGCCTTGAATGTTAACGTTTAGCGAACTGAAACGAGAAGGTCGGTTTTGCCTGCGCACCTCAATGACCATATCGACGTCTCGCAGCGCTCGCACCCCCACAACCTGATCAATGACAGATACGCGTTCCCGTGCATGTCGCGCGTCTGCTTCTTGGATCTTTCCCTTCGAAATATCCTTGGCCAGTAACCTATCCATGAGATTTAAACCCTTTGAGATTTGCTCCGGGGAACGATCATATAGCTGCACCGTCACTTTGGCTCTTAAGGCGGCTACGTATGCAATACCGAGGCCTGGATTACTGGTAGGGAGGTTGGGAGACTGACAAAAGATGAGAACGTACCCATCTGACCCGCGCCAATGACGCCCAGAGTTTTGATCCCATGGGCGACGGACATGGTGATTAAGAGCAGAAAATACAGTAATTTGATTTGGTAGTCACAGATGCGATCGGCCCTTGTGAGCCAAGGCCTCACTTTCTCCCCACCCCCACTTACTTCTCCCCAATGGCCTCGGGCACGAATCCTCATCTCTTGCGCCTCCAAGCCCACAACATTTCTGCATCATCCTCTACCCACGATTCCCACCCAGGCACTCCATGGCGCGAGGATGATGAGCATGCACCGCTGCTACGACCTGCTGATATCGATCGTGCGGCGACTCTTGCCGCATACGGTGGTGCGCCTAGGTCGCATAACTTTGTATCATCACTTATTGTTACCCTATCTAGGTGATCCAGGACATGACCTCGAGGCCGACGTTGTCAAGTCTTCAACGCCGGCGTCCACCACCTGGGCTAAGGCACAGTACTACATACCCTCGTTGTACTGGATTCCAAATTATACTCTTTCACTGTACGAAATTCTCAACCGCTTTAACTTGTGTGTCTATATGTCATTGCTGTGGTATGCCAACAGATTCGGTGGCGACTTCACAGCAGGTCTCACGGTCGCGGCAATGCTCATCCCGCAGTCCGTCAGTTATGCGACCTCTCTTGCAAAGATGAGTCCTGTGACTGGTCTGGTGAGTTGGTAGTTGCCTCATTACGAAAAACTGCTACGCTTGGATCGTCGTGTTCCTATTCCGAGGTGCGCTGCTCATCTAGGTTGTCTTTTGACAGTTTTCTGCATCAATACCCCCGATTGCGTATGCACTCTTTGGTTCCTCCAGGCAGTTGAACGTTGCACCGGAGGCTGCCCTCAGTCTACTTGTCGGCCAGACCGTCACGTCTGTATTACGATCAGATCCCCACACCCCTCCAACAGACCCTAACGCTGTCGCGTTCGCCGTCACGACAGCATTAACTGTGCAGGCATGTATATGCATTCAATAACCATTCCGCCATTCGCTCGCTCATGTAATTCTAGGTCGGGTTGATTTCCTTTATCTTAGGTTCCTTTCGCCTCGGTTTCATCGACGTTGTCCTATCTCGCGCACTCCTTCGCGGATTCGTCTCGGCGGTTGCATTCATTATACTCGTGTCGGTGCTCCAAATTGTTCCCCTGGCCCACCTGACTCCTCGCTCCTAAAGTGAACAACTCATACCAATGCTCGGCCTGACGGCGCTCGAGCACACGGTGAATCCACAGACTACGCTAGAGAAAATATTCTTTCTAGTTGAGCACGGGTTTACGCGATCGCATCGACCCACGTTCTTTATAAGCGCTTGCGCGCTGGTCGCTCTTGTCATGTTGCGCCTACTTAAGGCGTCCTTACGCCGGTTCAAGTGGGTCGCACGTGTGCCTGAAGTACTGATTGTTGTTATCGTTTCTACGAGTACGTTCCTTTGTCCCAACATCGCTACCTCTAGTGGCTTAGCGTCTGCAGTTCTATCGGAAGAGTTCCGCTGGGATGATGACGGTATTGCCATTCTTGGTGATGTGCCAATCCACACAGGTGGCCACTTCATCAAGTTCCCTCTCCACCACCACCACCTTCCATACCTGAGGCAAACTACCTCTACTGCAGTGTAAGGAACACACTCTAACTCGATAATCACTGGTTTACGACTCTGCGCAGGCTCATCTCCATTATTGGATTTCTCGACAGCATTGTTGCCGCGAAGCAAAATGCCGCCCGTTATTCCTACTCTATTAGTCCAAATAGAGAACTCGTCGCTCTTGGCGCCGCGAATCTTGCAGGTGCCTTTGTGCCCGGTACCCTTCCCGCCTATGGTTCAATTACCCGCTCGCGGATAAACGGCGAGGCTGGTGCCCGTACGCAAATGGCTTCGGTCATCTGTGCGGCCATTATACTGGTAGCAACGTTTTTCCTTCTTCCTTGGCTTTATTATCTGCCCAAGTGCGTGCTAGGGTCGATGTAAGTACTCTTGATTTTCTGCGCAGCGGTACGTAAACATATGATGTTTTAAGCGTCTGCCTAGTGGTGTACACTCTACTCGCTGAGACACCAGAAGACGTGATATTCTACTGGAAGTAAGCTTGTCCAACTTATGCAATAAGTATATGATCACGTTAAGGTGGGGATCGCAGGATGCGAGCGTGGATTGACATGACGCTCATGAATCTCACCTTCTTCCTTACAATCATCTGGAGTGTCCAAGTTGGCGTTACCGTCAGCCTCATCATCTCGCTTCTTCTGGTTGTTCGCCGTTCGTCTAAGACGCGCATGGCGATTTTGGTAGGAGTTTCTTCTATTGAGCAAGACGTCTGTTTTGTTTAGATGCATCGGGCGCGTTAGGGCCGTATTCCAGGAACTGATCGATGGGAACCAATTGACGAGAGTCCAGGCGCGAAGGAGGACACGCCAGGTGTTCTCATTGTACGGATTCGTGAAAACCTGGATTTCGGTATGTATGTTCCGACTCGAATCGTATTCGCCCACCTCAACTCTATTATTCTCTCTCTAGCCAATACTGCTCAAATCAAAGGTACCTGTTGCTCAAGTGAACCGGGAAGCCTTTTTTATACCGTGATCATGATTACTTTCAGAACGGCTGCGCCGCCTTGAACTTTATGGTGTGCATAGAAGCCATCCTTCAGACGTGCCTAGCCGCCAACCTGCAAGCGTGTTCATCTTTCACATGGCGGATGTCCAGACCTGCGATGCGTCGGCCGTACAGATATTTCACGAACTCTTCGAATCTTACAGAGTGCGTTTTTTTATATTCGTGTTGTATACTTCGCATACCACTGGCAAGTTCCAAACACACAGGGCCGTGGGGTGGGCGTATTTATAACACATCTACGTGCAGAGCCACGTATTATGTTCGAGCGCGGAGGAATAGTCAAGCTCTTGGGCGCAGACGCATTTCATGAAGATATTGGCACAGCTATGGGACGGCTCACTCGAGAGACCCAACGCTGAGTTTCCCTATGTCTGAGGAAGAGCAGTCCCTGGTCTTATGCTTTCAAAGTATTTTATTACGACACGCTATGTCTTTCTTGAGTTAGGCATTTTATGCAGTACAGTACGCCCAAGATGCCCCGCAAGGGTGGTGTCATCGGATCCTAAGGCCTAAGCGCTCATGCCAGAACAATTACCGTAGTAATGGGCAAGTTGTTCAACCGTGTGTGCTGACCTACGCGTACCTTTGTTGGGTGTTCATCGATAAATGATTGGTACCCGTCGACTCGCTGCACTCATTGTACCACGTTGAAAATGACCTAGCACGGCGGGCAGGAGCGGATAAGCAGAGTCTGCTTATATCTCAATTAATGTCCAATACGTAGACTAATGAGTTAAGTCAACATATTAGTCAGAACATTTTAAATAACAATAGTCTGCTAATTGTTGGGTAAACTATTTAGCCGGTGGATAAACCATTTATCCCCTGGTTAAATCATTTACCCGTTGGCTAAATTATTTACCCAACAATTAACAGACTATTTTTTTTTAAATGTTCTGACTAATATGTTGACTTAACTCATTAGTCTACTTATTGGACATTAATTGAGATATAAGCAGACTCTGCTTATCCTCTCCTGCCTGCCATGTAGATAACGGTGCCCTTGACCGGCGCCTATGCCATACAGTCATTTACCACCACTTGGGACAAATTGATTTTCCACTCTGATACCACATTGTTTTGCCTCAACTGTTGTCTCATCAATTTTAACTACATCATAGCTACATTTGATGTCTATATGTGGAGGTATTTGGTTGAACGGCTCACTTTCTAGTCTTGAATCAGTTTGAAATTTTGGACAGTCCAGAATTTAAATCCTTGATATCTCAACGAAAACATGATCTTTTTGGATTATCTAAGTTCCTGGTTCAAATTCGTGATGTCAAGCTCCCCAACCAAATGATTTGCCATGGTTTTTTATGTGGGATGAGGGGGCAAGGCCATTTGGAAAGAAATCTTGCCTATTGTGCCACTTGAGCATGTCACATCACATGATCATACTTCCTGTTTTTGGCATCTCATGGCAGCCCAGCTTTCTGGTTCAGTAGAGTTTCAGTAGTTACCAGTGTGATTTGGTCACAGGTGGTCGTACAAGGGTGTGATAAGGAGATTCCATGCTGATCCCCCTTGATATAGCCTCCCTTCCACTTGATATGTTTCAAACTTTGTCAAATCCAAGCTTATATTAAAGAGAAATGATTGGCCACTTCATAATTTGTTTAAAAGCTACCAAAATTTCATACAGAGGAATACTTTATTTGGTTGTACCAAGTGGTGGTAGATGACTGTAATGGTCTGGCAGCCACATTTCACACCACCACCATCCTCATTACAGCATGGCCGATGAGTCCCCCTTGAATGACTGGGTATCATTCCTCGCGGGAATTCTTGTACTGGTTACTCTGCTCATCGGCTGGTACAGAAAAAGAGACCCCCTGGTCAGTTCCATAATCCCTAATCATTCCTGTTGCTAGTCGATTGACTTCATTTGTCAGCTCGATGCCATCCCTACCGTAGGATTCTCCAACCCTATTCTCTCCTATTTCTCGGCTGTCCGGTTTTTGTTCGATGGAGTTGGTATGCTCAAAGAAGGCTATGAGAGTGTGATTGTTGCCCGATACTTTTCTTGCGTGCATCTAATGATTCTAATCCCCGTGCGCGCCCTAGGCCGGACCAGGCTTATTCAAGGTTGCCACGTTCTCAAAGTGGATGGTTTTGCCTACGAATTCTGAACTTGTTGAAGACATCAGGAAAGCATCGGATGACGTTTTGTCCCACGGGGCACCAACCGAAGAGGTACGCGTCGCGCTAGCTGGTTGACTCAACTTACGCTCACGGAACACGTGTCAGTTTCTCCAAACCGAGTACACAATAGATTTTCTGGAGAAACACGATTCTTATCACTCGGATGTAATCCGCTCAAAGTTGATACGCAATATCCCCTTTCAAGATATCCACGATGAGCTCCTCCTCGCCCTTAACGATAGCATCCCGACAGTCGGTGAAGGTATGTGGCAGGACTGTGGGAAACCTCTCCGAGTTCATGAAGAAGGTAGAATGGGTCAAGGTACCCATCGTACGGACGATGCAACATGTAATCTGTCGCATAAGCAATCGTGTATTTGTCGGCCCAACCCTCTGTTCGTAGTGATCCATCCATCTGTCCTCGCATTTTACTGGTGCTGACACCCCTCAGGCCGGAACCGTGACTATCAAGACCTTAATTTGAACTTTGCGATCAACGTTTTGAAGTTCGCAGCCATTCTCAGAATGCTTCCGGAATATCTTAAACCGTTTGTCGAAGTCGCTAGCCGCATGCTTTCTCCGCTGAAAGCACGTTAGTGCCGTTATGCGCATTATCTCTAACCTTCCATCTCAGTTCCAGCAGGAGATGGAGTTCCTCAGACCTATGTTCGAGGAGCGTTTAGCAAAGATGAAAGATCTCGGCGAGGGGGAGTGGGGTGATAGACCGGTTCGTCGGTCTATTTGTTCTGTACATTTACCTTGCTAATCTGTACAGGATGACATACTTTTGTGGCTTATGAGCGAAGCCAAAGGGGCGGAAAAGTCTCTTGACGGCTTGGCGCGGCGGATGCTTGCGGTTAATTTCGCAGCTATTCATACCACTTCTCTCGTGAGTTGTATCGTTGCACCATGATCTGCGAGACATTCCTCAGCACTTGAATGTAAGACATTCACGCAAGCATTGTACCGCCTTCTTGCCAATCCAGAGTACATCGAGCCCCTCCGTCAAGACGTTGAAGCCGCCGTGGCGGAGGAAGGGTGGACGAAAGCTGGATTGGACAAAATGTACAAGATCGACAGTTTCTTGCGAGAGACTCAACGGCTAGAAGGTCTAGGCCTTGGTTCAGTTGGTTCCATTGGGCTTCATAATCGGTTGCTGATGTAGTTCTAGTTGTGCTCGTTCGGCTCGCAATGCGTCCGTTCACATTTTCTAACGGCATAACCGTCCCTGCGGGTACTGTTGTAGCGGCTCCGCTCAGTGCTATCCATACAGATGCAGAGATATATCCGAATCCCGATGAATTTGACGGTTTCCGCTTCGCGAAGCTCCGGGAGCGCGATGGAGATGGCATGACAAATAGGCATCAGACAGGCACCACGTCCATCACACACATGCCTTTTGGACACGGGCGACTTGCATGGTAAATATCCTGGTCTTCGTTTTCTTATATCTCATGAGACACCCACACATTCATTCGCAATAGTCCCGGGCGATTCTTCGCAACTCTTGAGATGAAAGCCCTGCTCGCACATATTGTCATAACGTATGATCTCAAACTAGAGGAAGGTAAAAAGGTCCCACGTCCGTTTTGTATCGGCGCATCACGTATCCTTGGGAATGCGGACGTGTTGTTTAGGAAACGCCAGAAGTAGGATATCCTCCGCAGGCCGTTGGATACATTTTGTTCTCTGTAATCTTTTGTAGTGAGACACCAGCGTCACAGTTTTTTTCTGATTCCGGCCATGACCTTCTTGGGACGAAAGAGCGGTGTCCGAGTGATCAAAGGGAAATATGAAGTATAATCTAGTTCATCGACCGTGGGGGCAAGTGACTATAGTAGGCTCAGTGGTTAGAGTACCTGGTGCATTTCCAGGGCCTTGGTTCAATCCCCAATCTTTGGCATTGGGGGACGTGTGATGGATGGCACCTCCGTCACAAAATTACAAAGGCTTGGCTGTTGTGACCACCTGTGGGAACTTGTTATCATTAGAAAAGTGATACTGTACGAGTAAAGGTTCAGTTTAAGTTTGGGCCGTTGGACCAAAACTTTTCTTTACCCCTTACCCTTGTACGAGAAATGACCCTTGTCAGGCAGGGCACCATGTTGTATCTGGCCGTTGTACAAAGGAAGTAAGCGCAAGAAAGGTAGAGGCAACCAACAACGACGAGAATGATGGCAGAAGTCCCTCAAATGCCGCATGAATATGGGCCGAGAAGTCGCTTCACTGTAAGAGAGCTCTACGTGGCACCGAAAAGTGCGGAGCTACTGGCACCTGTAGTAAGTACGGCAGAAGTACACAGCAGGCGCAGAGCCTGGCGCATTAGATGGGATATGCATCCATTTGCTTGAAGAAGCGGGCTTGAATGAACTGATGGAATCGCGTCACGCTTCTGAGAATGCCGTGCACCGCACATTCGATTCGACATCCGACCCAAGGAAGGACGATCGTTATCCGAAATGGGTTCCCGCGTTTATGAGGGCAAAGGTCTTACCCCCGCTACTCGCACTGGAATTGACCTCAAACAACAACAGCAATATTGGCTTGGACACTCGGGTGATTCATAGTACAGTAGTGTGAATGAAACGGTATCTTTATCATCTCCAGTTCCGCGGCGATCAACTGTAACGAACCTTGCCGGTGTGATAATGGAGCTTGACACTGTGGTTCTCCCGCTGAGCCCCGCACACAGAGCGCACCAAGAAGCCAGGATATCCATGGACAGAAGGCTCGCGGATAGTGATGCACTGATGCTCGAGCCGCCAACCTGTTTCATCCGAAAGGTGCCACGTACTTGATGGTTTTTTTTGTTGCCAAACATCGACACATTTACTGCACATCAGAACCTAGTATCAGAACGTGGAGTACGGTTCTGTAAGAACTAGTCCCGCTTGAGCGCACCTGTGGAGGCACCGTGGCCATGACCAAACCGTGGGTGGGGGTCTCGATGGATTGTCATGAGCTGACAGTCCGGAGGTAGGCAGGAACCAGGGAAAGGCAGAGAAGATCAGGCTCGATCAGGAATGAAGCTTGTGCAGTTCTATCCACTTCCGAAATCTAGATGCGTGATCATCTTCAACAAACTGTGGTCGGTGGTGGTTGTGAAGAGGCTGTAAATCTAGACTTAACCTTAACCTAAATTGCTTTACGTATATGTCAGAACGTTCATTAGTAAGCAACGATGTCAGCCCTCAGAAGCTTGTTCCCCGACATCTCTCCCGCATTCCAACCGCACCATGAGGTATTTCTCATGTCTCACATACTTCTCGTGCACCATACCGTACGTGGGGCACGCGGTCTGTAACGTTTCCGGTAACAATGCCCCATACTGAAACAACAGTTCGCACTCCACCTGCCAGTGCCCACGTCTATCCTTCCTCGGAGCGCGGAGTCGGGGTAGCACTCCGTACCTAAAACTCTGGAACGAGTTATCTCTTATTCTGCAGCCGCCTTGAGTGCGTACCTTGGGAAAGGCGAACCATCGGACATCGGCTAGCTTGTATCAACGTTTCTACTTTCCGGTCTGTACATGGGCTGGTGGAACCACATCAATGGATAAAACGCTTGGAGATAAGTCAGGCGAAAAAATGTTCCTATCATACGTCTCATTTTTGTACGTATAGAGGGCCTTTAAGAACGTGGATGTATCTCTAACATGCTTTCACTAGCGTCTCGCCCATACGTGGTGCGCAAGATGTATCACACGCTCCTTTTACCCACCCTCTTTTACTTCGTGACACTCCTTATCGCAGTGCCTGTAAGTATTTTGTTCGTACCTGTCCTTTTTGTAGAACTCTTCTCATGACTTGTTTACGACGTAGCAGTTCGTAAACGCGGACGCATCAAAGATTCTTCGTCGCACTAGTCGCCGACCTTCAGGCTACGACTCCAAGAGCTCCCTGACCACTCGCGCAGTACCCACTGTGCAGACAACAGACCTTCCTGGAAAGTGGCAGTACTCGCGATGCTTGGCGTATGTATACTTTCCATTCCTAAGTACCCGTAACCCCTCGGGGGCTGCTCACCTTGATTTATAGCGAGCCTGGTGCCAATCATGTCTTCCCATATCAGATCATATTCCCTCAAAACAACTCTGCTCAAAACTGTCTTTCTCAATGCTCAACCTTTGGTTATCCCGCGGCGGGTATGGAAAACGGCAATGAGTGCTGTGTGTACTCCTGCTATGGAGCGCTTACAACGTCACTTACGGGAGCACTACTGACTAGGGTGCGGCGATGTAGCGGATATCACTATCAACGGAGGAACGACCGTCGCAGAAACTAACTGTACCACGGCATGCTCGGGAGACGCCTCACATCTTTGTGGTGGCACCCAGAGGCTACAGCTTTATCTTTGGAACGGCATTTTGAACAACTGGCAAACCCCTGCCAACATCGGCCGATACGAGGTACGCACGAATCTCACCCTCCTATGTATGCACACGCATGATACAAAGCTATTCAACATAGTACCTCATCCCTGGTCTCGTACCTCCGCTGCTTGCCACCGTCGGAAAAAACGGCAAGGTCTCTTTCCTCGAGAAATTCGGCACGTCTGAGTTTAAGAACTCTACTGGCGCATACGAACTCGACTTGAGTCTCGCCGACGATTTTGACCATGCTTGGCGCACAATGCAAGTCAAGACGGATGTGTGGTGCTCTGCCGCTCTCGTGCTTCCGGACAAGGCCGCGCGTATCCTCAATCTTGGTGGCTGGACGCAATCTTCGACGTTAGGGATCCGTCTTTATACTCCTGATGGTTCTCCTGGAGTCAATGGCACCAATGAATGGGAGGAAGACCCAAGCAACCTCCAATTGCAGGTACGCTGACATACCTAATAAACTACATGTACAGTGTCGGGGCTCAATGAGTTCACCACACAGAGTGGACGTTGGTATTCGACCGCACTTGTTCTGTCCAATGGCAGTGTCCTTATTATGGGCGGCTTGTCAGGCGCAGGTGGTGCGGCTAACCCAACGCTTGAGATTCTGCCTCGCATTCCCGGTGGCAGCACTGTGGTCTCCCTTGACTGGCTCGAGCGGACGAACCCGAACAATCAATATCCATTCCCTTATGTTCTTCCTAGTGGTAGCATATTTGTTGGTGGGTTTGACGACCGATTTCTATGACTTCTCTTATTCACACCCATGGACAGGGTATTACAATGAGGCTCGTATTCTTGACCCAGTAACATTCGCTACCGTCAATGTCCTCCCCAATATCCCTGGTTCTGTCACGAGCTTCCTCGCTGGTCGCACATCCCCGAATCAAGGCGCGTCCGTATTCCTGCCCCAAAAGGCCCCCTACACGGACCCAATTACTGTCCTGATCTGTGGTGGCTCCAACTTCGGGATCGCCCTCGACAACTGCGTATCCATACAGCCCGAGTCTAACAATCCAACGTGGGTTATTGAACGCATGGTTCGTCCATTCCTTCCCCATCTCATCGAGATCACCAAGCTGACGGATCTGTGAGAGTAGCCCTCGAAACGTGTAATGCCCAACATAGTGGCACTCCCAGACGGCACTTACCTGATCGTGAACGGCGCGCAACAAGGTGTCGCTGGCTTCAAGCTCGGAAGCGATCCGAACCTGTCCGCGCTGTTGTATGACCCTTCCCAACCTGTCGGCTCGCGTATCTCGATACTCAACAACACGACAATCGCACGGATGTACCACTCCGAGGCAACGCTTCTCCCCGACAGCCGCGTGCTGATCTCGGGCTCGGACCCCCAAACACCCGGATTCCCCGAGGAATTACGCATCGAAGTGTACATCCCGCCATACCTAAGCCAGGGATTGACCCAGCCCGTCGTGACTGTGCCGAATACCGACTGGCAGTACGGCGGGCAGTACCGGATCACGGTGCAGTTGTTCCAGGGCCAGACGATCCGCTTCTCGCTCATTGCGGCGACGTCGAACACCCACGGCAATGTCATGGGTGGACGCACCATCTTCCCGGCTTTCTCGTGCAAGGGTAACGTCTGCACAGTGACTGCGCCGCCCAATGTGCAAGTCTCGCCTCCAGGATGGCATCAGCTGTTTGTTCTTGATGGCCCGACGCCGTCGCATGGGGTGTTTGTTCGGATTGGCGGTGATCCCGCGAAGCTTGGTAATTGGCCTGCTCTTCCTGATTTCACACTCCCTGGCGTATGAGCCTACTGTACATACAGTACACGCTCGAAGATGATTTGATCATCACGTCGGCTCACTTTGAACGCTCACAACAATACCCCAATTGTTTTTCCTGTTTACTCTAAGTGTCGCTGTGCCTTGGACTATCTCACTGATTGAACACTTCTGTAACTTCCCTACTTACTTTTTGGCTGGCTTATTGTCTCTGATGTCTGGTATGTTTATACAGTAATGTCATTCCTGGCTGTCTGTTGGATAGACATAAATCATATACATTCATAAATAATGAAATGTGTTCTGAATACATGGCAAAAAGTAATATTTAAAAAAATTGAAATGATTAGAGAAGTTGAAATAGCAAGGGTAGATTTTTATTATCCTATTTCTTTTAGAGTATACAGTGGATCAGACAATGAATCATCACTTGCAACCAGCTAAATATAACAATATTATTAGTTGTAGTTTTTTATAGGTGTATGACTTAGTTCAGACTTACCCAATGATACACCAATTCTACAACTTTGTGGACACTATGCTGAAATAATGATGGCATGTCTGGTCTTGGCTCAATGATGGTAAACTTTTCTCCTTCATATAAAACCAATTTGCCCTGCTTATCCTTTATAAGCAGTGAAAAGATCCAGTGTTGCCCATTTAATAGGCAAAATCTAACTGCTTTCTTTCTAAACACTAAGTGAGCATCTTATCAAAGTGTATAAATTGAACTGACTTTTTAACTTCATTCAAGGCCATAGCCTGGCTAACTGCCTTTGGCATGCTATCATATAGACATTCCTCATGCTTGCCTTTGGCCAGTGTGATGCATTTGCAAGTAAACCTTATAATATCATGTGCAGCAGCATTCAACACTCTGTCTACAAGGACTGGTTAGACAACATGAAGCATATATGAAGTAGGACTATTCTTACCTTGATAAGACTTACACCCATATGTGCAGAGACCATAGTCAATATGGCCAGTCAACCAGACTTGGAACTTGGTTGCTGGATTAATGATACAGATGCCATCATCTGGGCCAGTGTCTACTTGCATTTGAGGAAGAACAGCAACAGGCAACTTGGCATCACCATTTGCTGAAATCTTAGCAACTGTCAACAAGATGGCCTCCAAAATCATTCTAGCACCAGGTTCAAACTTAGTCTTGTCAGCTACTAGTGGAATGAACTAGAGTTTGGTCACATACCCTCATACTGACAAAATGAAAAATTTGATCAATTTGTGCACAGAGCAGGTTGATCTGATCCTCATTGGCTGCACTATTTTTCAGATGGTTGGCTAAAATATCTTGATTGATTGTCAATAGCCTTTGCTCCAATCCCAATTTTAATAAATCATCTTTTGATACAGCAGAAAATTCAAGTTTCTGCAGATTGTCACCTTAGGCAGAGAGCATTGAGCAAGGGGTCAAAACATCACACACCAGTTTCTTTGTATCACTAAGGAGGTCTAGCATTTCATCAAGATGCTTCATAATTTCTTTTTTCTTTGTTGTGTCCAAGATTTCAGTGCCAGGTTCTTCTTTCCAGGTTTGTAACGGATGATGGTTTGACTGTTGTATCTTACTAGTTCGTGTATCAGAGGCTGACTCCTGGAGGTTTTGCTTTTGTTTGTGATGCGGCATGATGGCACCAAAGGACAAGGATGATGTGACATCATATTTGCTCTCACCTAACCCAAACAGTCATCATGGCGAAGGTTCGTTAGTGGCAACAGCCCCCTTTCTTTCTCTCACTTCCATTATTAGGGACCGGACTCACCCTGCCAACCCGAAGGCTAGAATTTTCGTCCTATTGCTCACAACGTGCGACCGCCTCAAGTAGGCGATTGGCTAATTGATGGTCATTTCATTTAGCGTGCGCTCTTCAAGCCTGTTTATCCAAGCATACATATTCCCAGGAGAAGTGTGCAGAGGATCTCCGTAACCTCTACAAGTGTTGTCAAGCTTTGTACGACGCGACCGAGAGCCGCGGTGAATCGACTGCGTGTCCTACGCCGCGCGTTGTGCAAGCGTGGCTAAAAGCCAACTCTGAGAGTGCTAAATGAAATAGCGCTTTACTACAATGCCATCTTTGCACTTTATCTATGCCAGCTAGATTTTCTGAGCCACTATAACATACCCTACGCCCACATCGCTTTGAACTTGGTGCCAAACTTATCCGAGATGCTGCCGACCACCGCGTACACCCTCCAATCCCTATCAGACACGCCGCTGGGCCGTTCGAAAGCGCCCAGATTGGCCTCTTCCCCTACCTCTTCCCTCTCGGATTGGTCGGATGAATGATACCCACTATCCTCGGACATATTTGCCAGGTGGCAGTCCGGGTCTGCCTCGGCCTCTGAGTCTTTCGACATGCTCATCAGCAGATTCTCAAGATCGCCTCGGAGAGTTATCAAGACGAGGTTGAACGCCTGGAGGACGAACCACACATCGCCGCGACGGAGCCCGTTCATGTTCACGAGGGCATCAACTTGGCCGTGGATAAAGAAGTCGTAAAGGTATGCATTGAGTGGCAGCTTGGGATCCAGGATATGTTCGACGGTGGGAATGGCATGTTCATTCAAATGGACGCCGTGCCGCACGGTGCGGGCGAGCTCTCCGACATCGCCGAACGTGTCATCGTGACCTGAGGTGGCGACGAAGAGCGAGCGAGCCTTGGGCTTCCTTGTCGTCTCGGAGAGGTGGACGAAGAGGGCGGTCTTTGGGAGGGTGGATGTGTCCGAAGGACCAACGACCCCACTAAGTGGTAGTCGATTATCAGGTCCCAGTTCGTCTGCGTGCTGTGATGAGAATGCCAGCGCATATGCACCGAAGATGCCGAGGGTCTCCTTTTGGTGAGCAAGTAGTACCGCACGAGCCTTGGGATGTAAGGGCGCCAACACCACACAGGAAGGTCCCTTTTGTACGAGATCGTGGATGTTGCTGGTCGTTGCATAAACCTCGGGCAGATATCTACGGCCAAAGAGATGGCACAGAAGGATCACGAGGTCTCGCTCCGCCTCGATGGGGCAGGCTTGGGAGCAGATATCGTGGATAACGCCATTCTGTAGAAGCACTGCCATGGCAAGGTTGCTCGGTTCCGTATAATAGAGATGTGAGGCGACTCCAAACAGATTGACAGGCTTGCCCTCTTGACTTAGGAGGTGGGCGCGACGCAAATAATCAATGCTGAACCTAAGGTGATGTAAGAGCTGACCCTTCCCGACGTCACAGCCGAAACTGATATGAGGAAGTCGGAGGATGCTACGGATCGCGTGGACAGCATAGGGTGAATAATTTGACCCATCTAGGAGGCTGAACAAACGCAATACCATTGTTGACGAGAGTACGAACGTCCCTGTGAGACGCGGAAGTCTTGATAGAAGGATTCGATTTATGCGGTCTAGGGGTATCCCATAGAAGATAACTCGGCCTAGCAAGTCGAATCCACGACGGCCTGCTCTTCCGGCGCATTGGCGGAACTGCAGTCTGGTAAGGATTGCCAAGCTTTTTAGAGCAAGAATAAACGACTGACCGTGAGTGCCGTTAGAAAAGGAGAATCCCCACAGAAAACGGAAGACTTTGTAGGTGCGTTAATTCCCAGTGCCATGGTACCTTAAGTGGGTGAATGGATTATCGCCCCAAGCCACCCTGATGGCGTGATATCTTACCTGTTGCGATGACGACTCGAAGGAAGCCAAGGCGAAAAAGTCTGAGATGGAGTATAAAATTGTTAATCTCCAGCCTGAGTAGTCAGAAAGATGAGGGCGCACCGCTCCACGAGAACACGATATGTCTTATTCATACCACTATGATGAACAGCGATTCCTCTCCGCAAAGCTCTAAAGAGTAAGTCGGGAGTCGAGGTCCAACTCAACGAAGCGATGTCCGCGAGAAGTTCTTCCTTCGAATATGCAGAGGAACCGGCGAAAGAGAACTGTGGGGAAGGGTCTTCGGGATCGAAATAGCTCTCCCAAGAGTGAACTTCGCCTTTTTGAAAAATCTCATCATCCGGATCCCTCTTCCGAGCTCCCGCCTTCTGTGCAAGTCGTTCCCTGTTCTTCTGACGCGCCTGCCAGGCCTCCCATCTACCGACCTTACGCTTCCACTCGGGACTTTGCGCCCTCCAAACTTCCTCTGCCTTTTCAAGCGTGTCGAGAATGTGAAAGGCTATCGAGAGACATTCGTGACGGTCAAAGTTGAACAGAAGCGCGGGCTGCGCAGCGTGTTAGTTCTGGCCACGAGGTGAACGGGAAGTCAGAGGGCGTACCAGACCATCAGACGCCTGCATATCGGATAACAGGTGAATAAGACCAGACAAGAACACAGAAGAACTTGGTGGGGCATTGAGTTGCGACTTGGGTGTCTCCTTGAGGACAGGATCTTGAACCTCTTGAACTACCTTTTGCAATGGAGACGACGGGTCAAGAGCCTCAGGTGCGGCCACCAGACGTGCCAAGACGTTCTTGATGTCAGCCTCATAACGCAGCACGTCCTTCTGCCGGATGAACCTATCGCGAGAAAAGACGATGCTTGGGTCGAGTCGTTCGACGTCGGCAATATTTTGGCTCAAGAAAACTCTATACAAACGGAGCAAATCTGAGCTCTCCAGAGCCAAATCTGGAGGCAACGTTCCCGCGAAGGACAGTGTAGAGACCGGGTGAATAAAGCGCATCATTTCATTCGAGGAACGGCAACCATCAAGTCCAAGGAAAGGTTCGTCTTTGCCAAGCAGTTGAGGGAAGTACGCAAACTTGCGTAGGTGCGAATAGCGATGGGGATAATGGATGAACTTGTGCTCAAACCCCTTCGCTTTCTGGACAGTCTCAAGCCACGCATTGAATTTCTCTGGTTTACCGATAGTCGCGGAGAGTCCACTGCATTCAAGAGGTGTTAGATATCTCAAGCTATTGAGAACCGTGAGTAACGGACATGATAGGGCAAGGGGCCAACAGGATGATTTGCTCCCAGACCGTTCCGGCGTCATCCTGACCGATGGTGTGGATCTCGTCAAGTATGATTCTTTGGTTTTTTTGTTGTTAGAACAAGGACGAGAACATGTTTCAGAAGCCTTACCGCCTGAGTCGTGGAATCCATGTTCTCGCCAAAGGTGGGGAAAGAAGCATAATCGCCAACATCTCTGGTACAGTAACAAGGATTTGGCATTTCTGGAAGTCATGTACACGGTAGTCCCTCGTTTGTATAGACCAACATATATCTACGACTATCAGTTTAACCCTCTTCGGATATGTCGAGGTCTACTCACGTCCATCAACTTCCTTGCGAAATCGAGCGTGTACCTCCGCCACAACTTGATTCACAAGCGCCTTCGACGGGGCCACATATACGAGGATTCCGTCGTCGGATTCACGGAGGGCCTTCTCCATTGCGTAGAAAGATATGAAAGTTTTCCCGGCGCTCGTTGGTGCTGTAGTTTACGTGTCAACGAAGTAGCGAGAACGATATTGAGTTTGGAAGCGCTCACCCACGACCAAGAGTGAGCTCTTCGGCTTGTCCAGGCAATCAAGTACTTCGCGTTGCCACGCATCGGGTTGGAAACTGACCCGAGGATCCGGAGCGCTGTCCATGCTACGATCCATATACTCACCAAAGACTCTCAGCTGCCAGATTACTGGATCCTCCTTGATAAGCATAAACTTATGGATGGGTTTGTTGCTCTTGGATTTCAACAGCTTAACGAAGCTGAATGCCAAATCACGGTCAGTTTGCAACTTGCGGAAGGCCTCGTCTTCCAACGGGGCAATGTAATTCACGAAACCCAATGAGACCATAATGCCCGCCAGGATGCCCAGCGTCGTTCTCGTCAGAAAATCGCTTGTGTACAGCTCTTTGACAACGCGCATGATAGATACGGTGTAGTGATCGTGAATGCCAGGGTTCTCGGGGTCGTGTTCGGCTATCCATTGTTGGATTGTAAGATGGAGGCTGTAAAGCTGAGCCTCAACGGATAGCGATCCTGCTCCTGCCCTGGGGTTTCGAAGTAAACCTCGGAGTCTGGACATCTTATTTTCGTATGTTGTCATCATTCCCACTTGGCGAACCTGCTCTAGCCACCACGTCTGAGACGAGCTATCTTCCTTAGCTTTCTTCTCCCGAGCGTGCTCCTGGCGGATGCGTTCCCGAGCAGAGAGTGTGACAGGCTTGCTCCTCTTTTGCTGGTTTACGAGAACCTTTTCATTTCGCTGAGTTCTACAGATCGGGGAATCATCAATAATATCTGAGACTTTCCGCCCTGTGGGAGGAATCAAAATTTGTTGCAATACCCTCCCTGATGCGCCGGTCAAAGAGGCAGACAGACGTTGCGTATGCAACATGAAACGTTGTTCTCTGCGCAGTCGCAATCGACGGGAGTCTTCGTCGGCGTCCTTCCACCCCGCCCCACCCAAGTGTTTAGGCAGAATGGTGCGGTGATTGTCATGCCAGTGGCACGTATCGGCAAATGGAGTACCCTGACAAAATTCTAAACAAGTGGAGGACGACGCCTGGTCTTCATTCGAGACAGTGACGTGCACAACAGCGAGTTCTTCATCAAAGATGTGATTGTGAAATGGTAGGAGCGTGAACGCTGTGAGACCTCCATCCGAGGCTCCAGATGATGATTCCGGATCCCCACGATTTGGAAAGCATGTCGAAAGTTTCATGAAGTCCGGTGGCGGTGCATTCACGGATCTCCACAACGTCTCCAGCAAAGACGAAATGTCTGATCCTACAAGTTCGGCGAGTGTGTTCGATCGGAAACCAATGGATATTGTATAACGAAGGATCCTAGCGAACACCCTGCCGTCAATATCGACGAAACGATTGGTCTTCGAAATGAGATCTGTCATGACGGGGTTGATTCGAGGCAGAAAAGTTCCAACGAGCAAGGTCACGAGGTCTTCATTTAAGTCTTCATGAGAGCGAGTTCTCTCGGAAACTGGAAGGGTCGGGAGAATCAAGATGTGTAGGAGAAAAAGTGATGTAAGCTCCCAGAACAAGTGCGGGAGTTCTGTATGATGCATGACAAAGAAATCGAGGACCCCTTTAATAAAAAAATCTAACCCATTCAGGTCGGGTGGTGTGACACGCAAAGGCGCAAGAGGCACGTGCGACGTTTGTTTTCTCAAATTCTTCTCCAGTTCGGTTCCACCATCTCGCACTGCGTTCCAAAGAGAAGCTGGAAATGACTCGCGAGTTTCCAACACAAAACGTTCCTCTAACACGAAAGAAAATATCTGTGCTTCATTCATATAAATTTGACGGTCATGATACGTGACCAAACCCACCTTTGAGTTGCGAAACTCTGCTCCACGTAGCAATGTGACAGCAACGCCTGAAGTAAGAAGACCAAAGATGAACTCGCGTTGGATTAGGATGCGAATAGCCATGTCGTAATCAGTGTCTTTAGGCGTTCCGCCATCATTCAGCATGACAAACATTGGCTAGCAATCCTCTTAGCAGAGCCGGAAGTTAATTATGAAAAAACCTACTTTTGTTCGTTGCTGGTAGGCGAGCCAGGCTGGGTCCATTAAGTTCGAGAAGGCAAATATTTCTAAGCCCATTTCTGAGGAGTGCTCGACGAGGTGGCTGAATAATAGTGCCCGGGAAAGTGAACGTGATGACACCAAGAAATCTGTGCCCCCTTTCAGCGTGAGGTGGCGAGTATCTGGAAATAAGTAAGACAGTCAGGAACAAACCTTTGAGCAACGACTCAGAGCTTACCCTCCCAGAAGACTATATCGAAGATTGCGGATCTCCTGAGCATCTCATTCAAAAGTCGTTCCATCGAGTGAACAGCGTGCAGGACTTGAAAGCTTGGATCTATAAATTGCCGGGGCTCAGACAGAAGCAACATCTTGCATGACAAACGGACTTACCATCGGGGCGTGCAAGTGCCAAAAGAGGGTCCTCAAGAACGTGCTGCAGCAATGACTCCCCTAGGGACTTGTCAGATAGTCTACAACCAAACAGGTGTTTCGCTACCATCAAGAATGAATCTCTCATTGCCAGCATAATCACCAATCAAATCCATCCATCGCGCCTTCTTTCCCGCAATTGTCTTGTACCATCGGTCGTCTATGCATTTCAACGCCTCGATAGCATTCATCTTCTCCTCGTGGGAAGCGTTGTCCCGGCTACTGTCCACAGCTTCCAAGACAGAGTCATCAAAAGCAACATCAGCCAAGCCCATGATTGCGCGCAGAAAGAGGTATTGTGTTCTAGTGAATGGTAGGCGTGGCCGCGTGTACAGTGTTGGGTTGCGCCTTGTGAGTTGTAAAGAGAAAGTGACCAAGGGGAAGCCGCACACAATGCAAGGAGGCTTTATTTAACGCCTACTTGGCACTGGAAGTGACCATTCGAGATGGGCGCAAACGTAAATATCTCCTTCACACGCCTCGTTGCGCCGTCACGGGGACCACCGCGAGACGGATGCGAGGTTTAACGCGCATGCGGATCATTTTAAGACGCTGGAAGGGCATTGCTAACCGCAGTCCGCAGTCCCTAAGGTGTGTTGTGCGGTGGGTCAGCTGCGCCAAGCGTGCGTCGATGGTGGCGCCGATCAACTGTGGAACTTCCATGGACCTAGAAATTGCCCTTAGCTTGAAGCCCACGGTCAAGAAGGTCGCGGGAAATCTGGACGGGCAAGCGCGCAGATCTTATGGCCGAGACTTGGACGAGGGGAAGCGCCAGAGGACTGGATCTCAGTCACCTGTGTTCACACGTGGTCAGTTTTATCGGAGAGTGAAACGGAGATCGAAAAATGTCGGTGTGTTATCACGTGCCATAACTACATGTACAGAAAGATTCTACTGTAATAGCACATACACGCTGGCCCATTTACGCGTTCCATTTGCGACCAGATTTTCACCAAGCCCCTCCACTGACAGAAAGTTACAGACCTACCAGAGGGTACGACATATGCTGGCATGACACCCACTACTGTGAAGGCTCGCTTCGTCCTAGAATTAGGTTAGTACCACGTTGAACTTGCTGGAGGTGGGCATTACTCGCCGGCAGCCCTTCGCACCAACGTTGCGGAAATACAAGGGAAGGTTTCTCCAGACATTGGTTTGACCCTCAATTCGCTCTACATCAATCCACGCCAATTCTCCTTCCAGTTCCCGCTATGGCAGGATATGCGCAGTGAGGGGCTCCTGATCGAGGGATTCTGTGTAGTAGCTGGCATCCCAACTACCGAGAAGGCAGCAGAGATCATTCAAGTTAGTGGTCTCAAGTCTGTTGGGATTTGCCATATCACATTCAAGCCCGGTTCAGTGGACGGCATCCGCCAGGTTGTCAACATGGCGGCAGCAAATCCAGACTTCGCCATTATCATGCAGTGGACTGGTGGCCGTGCTGGAGGTAACCACTCATTTGAAGATTTCCATCAACCCATTCTCGCGACCTACTCGAGCATTCGCCGTCATGACTGCATCGCCCTTATTGCAGGCTCCGGCTTCGGTGGTTCGGATGACACGTTTCCATATCTTTCCCGGGACTGGTCGAAGCAATTCGGTGTGGAGCCGTTGCCCTTTGATGGAATCCTCTTTGGTTCTCGTGTCATGGGGTTGCCAAGGAAGCGCACACCTCACCACCTGTCGAGGATCTCATTTTTCCCGCAGCTGGAGTCGATGATTCGTAGTGGGAAGGTACCTACGTGACGGACACTGGCGGCATTATCACTGTTTGCTCCGAGCTTAGGGAACCTATCCACAAAGTCAATAACTGTGCTCTCAAGCTTTGGGAGGAGTACGATGACCGTGTTCTCGCTTCCTCGTGAGAAGCGTGGTTCCTGGCTTCAGGAGCACCGTGTGGAAGTCATTCAGAGGCTCAATGCCGATTATTTCAAGCCCTGGTTCCCGGCGAAGAAGGATGGCCAGGTTGTGGAGGATTTAGGTGATATAACTTACAAGAGGACCGTACTCCGCCTCGTGCGGTTAATGTATGTCACCCACGAAGAGCGCTTTACTGGGGTGAATGGTGGTGGACACAAAGGCCTCCAAATTGCAATCTTACAGCAGCCTCGACAAGCCATCCATATTTGTTACCATACTAATACCAGTTTCTTCGAATAGTATGCTTCATCCACACCGCTCGCCCAAGAGGAACAGATCAGCCACAGTGCCTAGAGACGAGGGTCCAAGCATACATATTCCCAGGAGAAGTGTGTAGAGAATCTCCGTAACTTCTACAAGTGTTGTCAAGCTTGTACGACGCGACCGAGAGCCGCGGTGAATCAACTGTGTGTCCCACGCTGGGCATTGTGCAGGCGTGGCAAAAGGCGCACTCTGAGACCGCTAAATGAAATTTCGTTTCACTACAATGCCATCTTTGCAAACTATCTATGCCAGCCAGATTTTCTGAGCCACAGTACGATTCCCTACGCCCACATCGCTTTGAACTTGACGTCAAAATTATTCGTGATGCTGCTGACCACCTCGTACACCCTCCAATCTCTATCAGACAGGCCACGGGGCCGTTTGAAAGCGCCCTGATCGGCCTCTTGCCCTACCTCTTCCCTCTCGGATGGGTCGGATGAATGGTACCCGCTATCCTCGGGCATATTTTCCAGGTGGCTGTCCGGGTCGGCATCGGCCTCTGAGTCCTTCGACATGTTCAGCAGCAGATTCTCAAGATCGCCTCGGAGAGCTGCCAAGATGAGGTTGAACGCCTGGAGGGCGAACCACACGTCACCACGGCGGAGACCGTTCATATTAACGAGGGCATCAACCTGACCGTGAATGAAGAAGTCATACAGGTATGCATTGAGCGGCAGCTTGGGATCCAGGATATGTTCGACAGTGGGAATGGCATGTTCATTCAGATGGACGCCGTGCCGCACGGTGCGGGCGAGCTCTCCGACATCGCCGAACTTGTCATCGTGACCTGAGGTGGCGACGAAGAGCGAGCGAGCCTTGGGCTTCCTGACTGTCTCGGAGAGGTGGACGAAGAGGTCCGTCTGTGGGAGGGTGGATGTGTCCGAAGGACCAACGACCCCACTAAGTGGTAGTCGATTATCAGGTCCCAGTTCATCTGCGTGCTGTGATGAGAATGCCAGCGCATATGCACCGAAGATGCCGAGGGTCTCCTTTTGGTGCGCAAGTAGTACCGCACGAGCCTTGGGATGTAAGGGTGCCAATACCACGCAGGAAGGTCCCTTTTGTACGAGATCGTGGATGTTGCTGGTCGTTGCATAAACCTCGGGCAGATATCTACGGCCAAAGAGATGGCACAGAAGGATCACGAGGTCTCGCTCCGCCTTGATGGTGCTGGCCTGGGAGCAAATATCATGAATGACGCCATTCTGTAGAAGAACTGTCATGGCAAGGTTGCTTGGTTCCGTATAATAGAGATGTGAGGCGACTCCAAACAGATTGACAGGCTTGCCCTCTTGACTCAGGAGGTGGGCGCGACGCAAATAATCAATGCTGAACCTGAGGTGGTGTAAGAGCTGACCCTTCCCGACCTCACAACCGAAGCTGATATGTGGAAGTCGGAGGATGCTACGGATTCCGTGAACAGCATAGGGTGCATAATTTGACCCCTCTAGGAGGCTGAACAAACGCAATACCATTGTTGACGAGAGTACGAACGTCCCTGTGAGACGCGGAAGTCTTGATAGAAGGATCCGATGTATACGATCTAGGGGTATCCCGTAGAAGATAACTCGGCCCAGCAAATCGAATCCGCGACGACCTGCTCTTCCGGCGCATTGGCGGAACTGCAGTCTGGTAAGGATTGCCAAGCTTTTCAGAGCAAGGGTAAACGACCAACCGTGAGCGCCGTAAGGAAAGGAGAGTCCCCACAGAAAACGGACGACTTCGTAGGTGCGTTAATTCCCAGTGCCAGGGTACCTCAAGTGAGCGAATGGATTATTGCCCCACGCCACCCCTGATAGCGTGGTATCTTACCTGTTGCGATGACGACTCGAAGGAATCCAAGGCGAAAAAGTCTGAGAGCGAGTAAAAAACGGTTAATCTCCAATAGTCAGAAAAGATGGGGCGCACCGCTCTACGAGAACACGATATGACTTGTTCATCCCACCGTGATGAACAGCGATTCCTCTCCGCAAAGCTCTAAAGAGAAAGTCGGGTGTCGAAGTCCAACTCAGCGAATCGATATCCGCGAGGAGTTCTTCCTTCGAATATACAGAGGAACCGGCAAAGGAAAACTGTGGGGAAGGGTCTTCGGGATCGAAATAGCTCTCCCATGACCGATCTGTCCCCTGTTGGAGGATCTCATCATCCGGATCCTTCTTCCGAGCTCTGGCTTTTTGCGCGAGTCGTTCCTTATTCTTCTGACGCGCCTGCCAAGCCTCCCATCTGCCCACCTTGTGCTTCCACTCGGGACTTTGCACCCTCCAGACTTCCTCTGCCTTCTCAAGAGCGTCGAGAATGTGAGAAACCATCATCACGCATCTGTGACGATCGAAGTTGAACAGAAGTGCGGGCTGCACAGCATGTTATCTTTAGCCGCGAGGAGAACAGGAAGTCAGATAGCGCACCAGACCCTCGGATGCCTGCATTTCGGATAGCAGGTGAACAAGACCAGACGAGAACACAGAAGAAGTCGGTGGAGCATTGAGATGCGACTTGGGTGTCTGCTCGAGGACAGGATCTTGGACCTCCTGAACCACCTTCTGCAATGGAGACGACGGGTCAAGAGCATCAGGTGCAGCCACCAAACGCGCCAAGACATTCTTGATGTCAGCCTCATAGCGCAGCACGTCCTTCTGCCGGATGAACGTATCACGAGAAAAGGCGACAGTTGGGTCAAGTCGTTCGACATCGGCAATATTCTGGCTCAAGAAAACTCTATACAAACGGAGCAAATCTGGGCTCTCCAGTGACAAATCCGGAGGCAACGTTCCGGCGAAGGACAACGTGGATACTGGATGGATAAAGCGCATCATTTCATTCGGGGAACGGCCACCATCAAGCCCGAGGAAAGGTTCATCTTTGCTAAGCAGTTGAGGGAAGTATGCGAACTTGCGTAGGTGCGAATAGCGATGGGGATAATGGATGAACTTGTGCTCAAACCCCTTCGCTTTCTGGACAGTCTCGAGCCACGCATTGAATTTCTCTGGTTCACCGATAGTCGCCGACAGTCCACTGCAGTCAAGAGACGTTAAATTCGTTATTATAATAAGGACACTGAGCAACGGACATGATAGGGCAAGGGGCCAATAGGATGATTTGCTCCCAGACCGTTCCAGCGTCCTCCTGACCGATGGTGTGGATCTCGTCAAGTATGATTCTTTGGTAGTTTTTGTTAGAAAGGGAGGAGGGCAATTTTCAGAAGCCTCACCGCCTGAGTCGCGGAATCCATGTTCTGGCCAAAGGTGGGGAAAGAAGCATAATCGCCAACATCTCCGGTACAGTAACAAGGATTTGACATTTCTGGAAGTCATGCACACGGAAATCCCTCGTTTGTACCGACCAACATACATCTGCAACTGTCAATGAAACCCTCTTCGGATATGTCGAGGTCTACTACTCACGTCCATCAACTTCCTTGCGAAATCGTGCGTGCACCTCCGCCACAACTTGATTCACGAGGGCTTTCGACGGGGCCACATATACGAGGACTCCGTCGTCGGATTCACGGAGGGCCTTCTCCATGGCGTAAAACGATATGAAAGTTTTTCCAGCGCTCGTTGGTGCTATAGTTTACATGTGAACGAAACGATAATGATATTGAGCTTGGAAACGCTCACCTACGACCAAGAGTGAGTCCTTCGGTTTGTCCAAACAATCGAGCACTTCGCGTTGCCACGCATCGGGTTGGAAACTGACCCGAGGATCCGGAGCGCCATCCATGCTACGATCCATATACTCACCGAAAACCCTCAGCTGCCAGGTCACTGGATCCTCCTTGATGGCCATAAACTTATGGATGGGTTTTCTACTCTTGGATTTCAACAGCTTAACGAAGCTGAATGCCAGAGCACGGTCGGGTTGCAATCTGCGGGAGGCCTCGTCTTCCAAAGGGGCAATGTAATCCACGAAACCCAACGAGACCAGAATGCCCGCCAGAATGCCCAACGTTGTTCCAGTCAGGAAATCGCTAGTGTACAGCTCTTTGACAACGCGCATGATAGACACTGTGTAGTGATCGTGAATACCAGGATTTTCTGGGTCGCGTTCAACTATCCATTGTTGAACTGTAAGATGTAGGCTGTAAAGCTGAACCTCGACGGAGAGCCATCCTGCTCCTGCCCTGGGGTTTCGAAGCAAACCTCGGAGTCCGGAAATCTTGCTTTCGTAAGTTTTCATCATTTCCACTTGACGAAGCTGCTCCAGCCACCACGTCTGAGACGAGCTATCTTCCTTAGCTTTCTTCTCCCGAGCGTGCTCCTGGCGGATGCGTTCCCGAGCAGAGAGTGCGACAGGCTTGTTCTTCTTTGGCTGGTTTACAAGAACTTTTTCACGTCGCTGAGGTTTGCAAATCCGGGAATCATCGAGAATTTCTGAGACTTTCCGCCCGGTGGGGGTAATCAACATCTGCTCCAACACCCTCCCTGATGCGCCGGTCAACGAGGCAGAAAGACGATGCATGTGCAGCATGAAGCGCTGTTCTCTGCGCAGTCGCCGTTGGCGGGAGCGTTCGTCGGCGTCCTTCCACCCCTCCCCACCCAAGTGTTTAGGCAGAATGGCGCGATTATTGGCATGCCAGTGGTACGTATCGGTGAATGGTGTACCCTGGCAAAGTTCCAAATAAGTAGAGGACGATTCCCGGTCTTCGTCCGAGACAGTGACATGCACAACAGCGAGTTCTTCATCAAAGATGTGATTGTGAAATGGTAGGAGGGTGAATAATATGGCCCCTTCATCCGAGGTAGTAGATGATGATTCCGGATCCCCACAATTTGGAAAGCAAGTCGAAAGCTTCATGAAGTCGGGTGGTGGTGCATTCGCGGATCTCCACACTGTCTCCAGCCGAGAAGCAATCTCTGGTCCTACAAGTTCTGGTAAGGAATTTGATCGGAGATGACCATTGGATATTGTATAACGAAGGATTCTAGTAAAGACTCTGCCATCAATATCGACGAAACGGTTCGTCTTCAAAATGAAAGCTGCCATGACGAGGTTGATGCGAGGCAAAAAAGTTCCAACGAGCTTGGTCACAAGGTCTTCATTCAAGTCTTCGTGAGGGCGAGCCCTCTCGGAAACTGGAAGGGTTGGAAGAATCATGATGTGTAGGAAAAAAATAGAGGTAAGCTCCCAGAACAAGTGCGGGAGTTCTGTTTGATGCGTGATAAGATAGTTGAGGGCCCCTTTAAGCAAAACATCTAGCCCATTGAGGCTAGGTGGTGTGACACGTAGACGCGCAAGAGGCATCTGCGAAGTTTGCTTTCTCAACTTATTCTCCAGTTCGGTTCCGCCATCTCGCGCTGCGTTCCAAAGAGAAGCTGGAAATGACTGGCGAGTTTCCAACGCAAAACGTTCCTCTAGCACGAAAGAAAATATCTTCGCTTCATCCATATGGATTCCAGTCATGATGATACGTAACCGACCCACCTTTGAGTCGCGAAACTCTGCTCCATGTAGCAAAGTGACAGCAACGCCTGAAGTAAGGAGACCGAACATGAAATCGCGTTGGATTAGGATGCGCGCAGCCATGTCGTAATCCGTGCCTTTAGGCGTCCCGCCATCATTCAGCATGACAAACATCGGCTAGCAATCCTGTTAGCAGAGCTGAAAATCAATTATACCAGATTCCAAAAACATACTTTTGTTCGTTGCTGGTAGGCGAGCCAAGCTGGGTCCATTAAGCTCGAGAAGGCAAATATTTCTAAGCCCATTTCTGAGGAGTGCTCGACAAGGTGGCTGAATAAAAGTGCTCGGGCAAGCGAACGTGACGACACCAAGAAATCTGTGGCTCCTTTTAGCGTGAGGTGGCGAGTATCTGAAACAAATGAGACAGTCAGGGATAAACCTTTGAGCAACGACTCTTGAGCTTACCCTCCCAGAAGACTATGTCAAAGATTGCGGATCTCCTGAGCATCTCGTTTAAAAGTCGTTCCATCGAGTGAACAGCGTGCAGAACTTGAAAGCTTGGATCTATAAATTACAGAGGCTGAGCCAGACGTAACATCTTACATGACAAACAGACTTACCATCGGGGCGTGCAAGTGCCAACAGAGGATCATCGAGAACGTGTTGCAGCAGTGACTCCCCTGGGGATAAGAACTCGTTAGATCATCTACAACCAAACAGGTGTTTCGTTACCATCAAGAATAAATCTCTCATTGCCAGCATAGTCGCCAATCAAGTCCATCCATCGCGCCTTCTTTCCCACAATTATCTTGTACCATCGGTCGTCGATACATTTCAATGCCTCGAGAGCGTTCATCTTCTCCTCGTGGGTAGCGTTGTCCTGGTTACAGTCCACGGCTTCCAAGACAGAGTCATCAAAAGTAACATCGGTCCAGTCCATGTTTGCGCGCAGAAGAGGTATGTTATTCTGGTGAACCGTAGGCGTGGCCGCGTCTACTAGTACAGTGGTTGGGTTGCGCCTTGTGAGTCGGGGAGAGAAACTGGTCCGGGGGAAGCCGCAGACAACGCAAGGAGGCTTTATCTAACGCCTAGTTGACACTGGAAGTGACCATCCAAGATGGGCGCAAACATAAAGATATCTTTCACGCCTCGTTGCGCCATCACGGGGACCACCGCGAGACGGATGCGAGGTTTACGCTGGAAGGAGTATCTTATCTTTGACGCATCCCTAGCGCAGTCCGCAGTCCGCAGCCAAGATGTGCAGTGCGCGTGGGTCATCTGCACTAAACGTGCTTCGAGGAGGGTGGCGCCGTGCAACTGCGGAACGTTCGGAACTTCCATGGAAGCTTAGGACGAGGCAGCCAGCAATGCAACAACCCCAAATCACACATCACCTGTAGAAGACTGGGTTTGCCGCAATATCCTGAGCATCGGGGACTGTGGCTTACAATACAAACAACCCCATTGGCAAACCGGCAAAGGACGGTGCCGCGAAGTCGGTCATTCAACAAAATAAAGGCGCTCGATTCACGTGATGTAAATGGAACTATGACCATGAACTATGACATGAACTACACAGGTAGACAGGAGCATGCAGAAACACATGACGACGTCACATCGACGGGTTAGAACCAATACTTATCCAAAATCCTCACAAGTTACCAGTAAAGTTGTTGAACACTAATAGGTTGACCGTATCTTCGGGGATTTCGGTAAGCAGTCCCTTGCTCGCGAGCTTGATCAGCGCTGTCTTGAGGTCGGCAGGGCTAAGCGGTTTGACCTCGCTCGAGGCTGTGATGGCCTCAATGAGGCGCGGGGAAGGAAGAGGAATGAAACCAGAAACCCAGCCGGGCATCACGTTGTACACAGACTCATATAGGCGAGTGAAAGAGCCAGTGAATGGGCGTTGTGCATTGAGCTCCAAAGGAATGAGGGAGGAGGTAGAAGGGTCGAAAGTGGTAGATGGATAAATGGAAAGGAGATATGCAAGAAGTCCAGCGGTATGCGGTGAGGCCATGGAAGTGCCAGAGATGGTGTTCTGGGCGCGATTAGAACCAATCCAAGTGGATAGGATGTTCAGGCCGGGGGCAAAGACGTCTACGCAAGGACCATAATTGGAGAAATAGGCACGCTCATCACCGAGCGTGGACGCGCCAACCGTGACGGCTTTCTCAGCAGCAGCCGGGGAATAAAGGCACGCATCACGGTTGTCGTTGCCCGCGGCAACAGCGAAATGGAGGCCAGTATCGACGGCACCATTGACCGCATCATCTAGAGCGCGGGATTTACCACCACCTAGAGACATGTTAGCAACAGAGCCCTTGTGCTTTGTCTTCCCAGTAGCCTTGAGCTCGGCGGCAGCAGCTATGGCTTTCTCCACGGCGGATTGTGCGGCAAACATGACCCCTGCGATTACATCGGACATGGAACCGCTGCCGTTCGACCCGAGAACTTTGACTGCAATGACATTGGCAGACTTGGCCACACCGAATTTGCGTGAAGCGATGGTACCAGCGCAGTGGGTTCCGTGACCGTTGTTGTCCTCATCAACATCATTCTGGGGAATCGTCTTGCCCCACGATGCACGACCTTGGAACTCCTCGTGGTGAATATTGATGCCGGTGTCAATGACGTAGACATCGACACCATTGCCCCCATCGGAATCATACTCATACTTGGTAAAGGTTCCGAAGCTGAGCTTAGGTCGGTGGCTGATGCGTGCGAGACCCTAATTGTTAATGTGTCGATGAGTCATTTACATCGCGAAATAAGCGCATTGCTGACGCACCCATGGAGCAAATTTCTGGACACCCTGGGTCTTCACGATCTGATCGCGTTCAACATAATCCACTTCAGGCATTTCACGAATCCGTTGGACGACCCGCTCCGTGAACATTCCTGCGTAGCCCTTGATATGGCTATCGAATATGTGACGGATCCCGCTGTTATCATCCAAGTGGGGATCCTCCGCATGTGCTGCCTGGAGGAAATTGTAATGATTATCTAGAGCCGCCAGCGGCAGGTCCTTCTTCAACATGACAATATATGAGTTATTGAGAAGTCCGTGAGGAGCTTCATGCTCTGCCGGTTGAAGGGGGGCAAGGAATAAAGGGGAGCCTTGGCGTGTATTCTGATGATAATTGGTAGAAAGTGGTGTGGCCAAGGATGAAGCAGCCAAGGCAAGGGAGAGGAAGGACACAGAAAGGATGGGTGACATGGTTGTGGTTTGAAACGGGCCTACTTGGGGCATTCGCCGTGGCTATGACTGGGGTCCCCAGTTTGGCTCTGTTTGTTTCGCCCGCTACAGTACCGCACTTGAGCCGAGCAACGGCTACTTACAGTACTTGTAGAGCAACAACACCCTTTCGGATCTTGGCAGAGCTCACGTGAGAATTCCACCTATGCAAGAGTCCTTGGGATTGCCAGTCTATGATACCCCATTCATTTTTCGCCGCAACTACGCCATAACCTAAATGAGTTATCTCGGAAGGAGGGCTGTGGTCGGTGGCGGTGTCTTCGTATGAAAACCCGTGCGTCGCCTCGTGACGTTACTTCACTCTCCACTGATGAATCTGAGCTTTCTTCTCCGTCACTGTCAACTTCATCGAAATGGCGTGATCCAGATACGGAAAGCAAAAGCGGGTTAAGAGGATGGAACGCGATGGACCCGACAGCATCTGCAATCGCTCTATTCATCCTGATAATCCAGAGGGTTGTTTCCGTACCATCATGTGCGTGATATTTCAGGGTGGGTGCGGTCCCGCCGAAAGAAGGAGCTTCGTCCGCCTCGTCTGTTGGCTCCGCACCAGAGTCACCGAGGTTAAATATATTGACGTTACCGTTCTATGCCAGAGGAGATCTCAGCCAAGGAGTATCCTGGTGATTTACACACACTCACTTGGTCTCCAACGCCCATCAAGTTCCCGCCAAGATCGATATCAAACTTCATCTTCTGATTCGTTTCGAGCCTCGAGCCATTGTCGCAGCGAAACGTCTGCAATGGGGTCGCCGTACTGCCGCGGAGGTCCCAGCTGTATATCTCATCTTGCCGTCGAAACGAGGCATACAATATGTGTGACTTCACGGGATTGAACGCGAGCTGCAAGAGAGGTCAGTTGATGCATTGGCTCGAGAATTAGAGTCAGACCTGCATGACGCTTGCTTTGACATCGCCGACCCATCCCACAGGTTTCTCGCCTGTATCCTCATCGAAAAGTGCTATGTTTGCGGAGTTTGCAGAAGAAGGAGAGAGGGAACCCGCCGCATACAGCCTGTATGAGGGATCATGTGAGGGGCAAAATGCTAGGGCAGAAATGATTCCTGCATGAGTTCGTGATCAGTTTCCACTTCTCTGCCTGGTCTCAGATTCATAGATCCATAGGCAGGCCATGTACCTTTGAGCCCGTCTCTGCTTTTCTTAGATGGCGTTGTCGAGAGCCGCGTGCCTTCACCTGGATAATTGAGATCAAATACTTCAATAGCACCTTCAAATCCGCAATACAGCCTTCATCACGTAGCCATGAGAACCACATTCGTGTAACCGTCATTTCTCGGACTTACTTGTCTGAAGAGAAGTTAAATGATAAACTATGTGGTCCAATCTGTCGTTCGCGATGGTCGACAATCTTATAAGAGGCCCGCAGCTGTCCATTGTGATTGTCACCGGCAATCATGCGGCTGGATTATTAAACCTTCTTTATTTTTCGGGAAATCGGCTTACCCTCCCGTCTGAGGCATCAAGCAACTGGACAGGTGACTCGCGGACAGATGCGACAAAGCAGAATGATGACACGTCGCGAGGCGTGGCGCGTGGATACCAGATGAAATCAAGAATGGGCGCTGCTCGTGGAAATATGCCCGTCTTAGGAGGGTCAAATGGAGCTAGAGCTAGGGACAAAGGCAATAAGACATGTAACCGCTCTCAAAATAAACAATGTGCAGCGGACCCGACTGAGGTAACGTCGCATTCAATAAGTCCTGCGGACTTGATCGGCGTGTAAATTCCTCAAGTCAGTTGGGAGTTGGGAGAAAACCCACAGGTCGAGATATTGCAGACTGCGATTCTCACAGTGTGCAAGAGCGAGCGAACCGTCTGGGCACCTTTGTGCGAGGGATTAGCGAGCCATAAGACCTGGGCGTCAATAATATGCCTGAATCAGGTTTTTTTTTGGAATGCACACCATTTTGCTGAGCGTGCAAAGTTTTCGTGCAAGTCGGGATCCGAGGGTAAATGAGCCTCGCGCACAAGCGTCGGCTGCCTGGAAGTGTCGAAAGTAGGTGGCTTCCAGATATATTGCGATTCCATTCGGACGAGTCCGACGAGCTTCAACACGGTACTGAAGAAAGAGCTGCCCGACTAGGCCGAATATCGATTTAATTTAGTGATGTCACTGGAGTACGATGATCCCCTCGTGACTATTCAATTCAGTTACGATACTGTTCTTCATTTGACACCATCAATCCCCTTTGTAGTTCCTGGCCTAGGATCATCGGGCTGTAGAAGGTCATATTAGCCCAGAAGTGTCAATCGCCTAGTATCGCGACTACTCTATCAGAGTCCATCCGCACGGTGTGTAAATCATGGATTCGGAGGAAGTCTACGCACTCTGCCCCAATTCAATTCAACTCTCAAATATTGCTGACGGGAGGTCCATCTTGACATTAGTGGTCTTTTTTCTCAGCAGTAAGTCTAGGCAGTTGTCTGCGGAATTTCGTTTGGAGTATAGCTGAAAATGTTTCAGATATTATCGTCATCTTTCCCTTCCGTATTCCTCTCCCAAGGATTGTTGCCTCCACTTCTCACGATGTCCTTGTCAAATTCAGAATTCTGCCTCGCACATCTGAGCCCCTTCGAAGGCCATACCTTTCAGTGAATTTTCTTAGCGGGCCAATGATTTCTGTCCTGCTTCTGATAGCCGTGAAAGCAATCAACGGCGCAGCACTGAAACACGGAATCGTGGGCACAGATGGCATACTTCCGATAAGCATCATGGCACTGTTTATCTCGTTAGTGCGTGGCCGAGGCTTTATTGTGTCCATGTGTTCCTCACTCGTGACTCCCGACGGGAATGGCAGGCATATCTCTCCATTTCCCTAGATGCGACTGGCCTGCTCCGTTTTCTCGCCTTTTGGGTTGCCAAGAAAGGTGGATCCTCGGGCCGAAAGCTATACTTTTACCTCTACCTGTTCTTTTTGGTGTGTGCTGCGGTTGTCGGAAACGTAAGTCGTAGAGCCCAAGGAAGAGATCATCGTCCTCAATGACGTGTCCAAAAAGGACCCAGTCGTTCTATCCGGTACCACGTTCCTGGCCTATCTGACGAGAGTATTGGGGTAAGTTGCCCCCTCTTCTCTCCCTCCTTACGTTCTTCACATGTTGCCGTAGAATCACCCCCCCAACCGCTTGGATATTCTCTCAATTCGCAGCGGTCAACATGGGTGCGTATTGATCACATGTTGTTATTTTCTTGTATCTTTATCAATTCCGTAGCGTCTGCCGTTTTAATCTCTTCGAATCCCACTAATCTAGTCTTATCGGGAGCGTTTTCACTCTCATTTGTCACCTATACCTCTTCTGTGGCGCTCCCATTTCTTGCAGCCGCACTGATTGTGTACCTTTACCTCTCCTTGGTACTGTTCCGCTCTGTGGAGTATATCCCTCCGAGCATCGAGCTACCAAGCGGTGGTGTTGGAGATGACGGCGTGGGCATCGACCGCCCAAGCGCCGCGCTCATCGACAAGGCTGGTGCCATCTTTGGCAGCATTCTTCTAATGGCGACATTAGGTGCCTTAACTGGCACTAGCACGGTTGGTATCCCCGTCTGGCAAGTTGCAGTACCTGCAGCCGCCATGATGCTGAGCCACGACTTGTGGCGGGATTGGCGCTGCTATCGCGCTCACCGGGCCATGGCCAAAGAACAAGCCGCGGAAGAATTGAGTGTACCTCCTACGGTGCATCCTGAGATTGAGCTTCAGGATTTACCCTTTTCCCCATCTCGCCCTAATAGTCATACGGTACGCCACAGCAGGCGTCAATTGGCGCTGTCAACCGTCTTGTCGATGTGGTCCCACAGCCTCGTGCAAACATTCCCAACTGTCTACGCGGTCTACCGACAGTTACCACTTTCGCTGGTGCCATTTGCATTTTTGATGTTCATACTAGTTCAGGGCTTAACAAGTCAAGGTTGGGTCGCCGTCTTCGCGTGCTGGTGGGGAGCGTGGGTGGATAAAACAGGGGTTGTAGGAGCCGCGGGCGGTATGCTGATTGGGTCAGGATTGCTGTGTAACGTATGTCATTACTGTGTCTGGTGTCGCATGCAAGCATCACGTCACCATAGATCTGTGGCACGAACATCGGCACGACCATTCTTCTGGCGCGGATGCTGCAGGAATGGGAGGCTGTCAAACAACCTGTCGCCACACGCGTCCGGTACGCGAGTGTATATGGACTTGCCCTCGGGTCCAATTATGGGGCGTTTACTCTCGCGTTTTCTGCGTCGCTGGCAGGCCTGTTATGGCGCGACATGCTGCGACAGAAGGGCATCCATGTTCGGCAATATCATTTCGCTAAGTTGAATATGGGCACATTCATGGTGGCAAGCGTGGCATCTGGGGTAGTACTGATCGGACAGACGTTGGTAGTCCATGCCTGACGGATACGTACTGTATGGGTCGCCTTCCGAGACCCATCCCGTCCCGTGAGAAGTTTAATTAAATGTCATTATACCCCAACGGGAAATGCTGTTGCACGAATGCCTTTAATTCCTATCTCCGCCATTCCTTACTCGCTCTTTTCTTCTACAACTTGCCTCTTCGTGTCCATTTTCTACCTCCCTCTGTTATGATCAGGCGTATGACCGACAAACTTGGCCATCTCGCACACGGCCACCAAAAAAATCTACAACAACAGCCCATTCCAGGCCTTCCTTTCCCCGTAACCACGCATACACACCTCGAGCACCGTGGTTCCATCTCAACGCAACGCACCAGTGAGAGCAGCAAACGTGGCGAGAGTGTAGACGACACACGCCCCATAAGCGAGTCACTCTTTCCCTACCAGCGTAGACCAAAGGGCACCTACCGACTCGCCGACTTTTACTTTCAACGCACACTCGGCACCGGCAGCTTCGGGCGGGTCCATCTTGGTAGGCCCACTTCCTGGCCGCCACTCTCATGCTCACTATTGACAGTCCGGAGCAAACACAATCTCCGCTTCTATGCCGTCAAAGTGCTTCAGAAGGAAAAGATCGTCAAGTCCAAGCAGATTGATCACACAAATAACGAACAGCAAATGCTGCTTGCTGTACAGCATCCGTTCATAATCAATCTGTGGGGTAGTTTCCAAGACGCAACAAACCTCTACATGGTCATGGACTTTGTCCCAGGTGGCGAACTGTTCACTCTTCTGCGAAGATCCAACGTGCGCCTTATTCCTTTTGACGCCATCACACCCTGAGTTTTCTTCTATAGCGTTTCCCCGACCCTGTTGCAAAATTTTATGCGGCCGAGGTGGCCTTAGCGCTTCACCACCTACATAACCTAGACATTGTTTATCGTGATCTCAAACCCGAGAACATCCTCCTTGGCCTTGATGGACACATCAAAATTGCCGACTTTGGATTTGCAAAGTACTGCCCGAATACAACATGGACACTTTGCGGTACCCCCGACTATCTCGCACCTGAGGTAAATCGTCTAACATCACCCCCATTATCATTATCTTGATCATCGTCTACAGGTGATCAACCAGAGTCGCTACAACAAATCCGTGGACTGGTATGCACTAGGCGTGCTCATATTTGAGATGCTTACAGGCCTACCACCGTTCCACCGGCCGGATGACTCACCTATGGCGCTGTATGCTCGCATTCAAAGCGGACCATCATCTATTCGTTTCCCCGCCATCAATATTCTTGCGAAGGACCTCATTCTCAAGTTCCTTGAGAGCAACCCGTCAAAGCGCTATGGCAACCTCCGGAATGGCGCGGGTGACGTGTTCTCCCATCCATGGTTCCGGGAGGTGGATTGGGAGAAATTGCGGAATCGTGACATCGTCGCCCCATATCTACCAAAGGTTACTGGGGAAGGTGATGCGAGCGCGTAAGCACTGATCGACGTGTCCTCACTTATAACTATTAATTGACATTTTTTCCATAGTTTTGAGCAATACGAGGAAGGTGATGCCGCTGCACAGTACGGCCTAGTTGCTGACGATGTGCATGGCATCCACTTCCCTGATTTTGAATATACAGCCGTTTGACATGGCATGCCTTTGGGCTGTGACGTATCCTCGGACATACAGTAGTATATCATCACGACATTGACATGAATGACTTGTATTGTTCCCTTGCCTTTCTTCGCATAATACGGATACCTTTTGATTATTATGGAGGCATGACCACATAAGCGCGGGAAGTGACCTCGTGTTTGCACCGAACAAATACGGCCCGCTGAACACCTCGGAAAATGGCGCTTTCTTGCTCAATCTACCCTCACATCCGTGAACGGCTCACCCATTCTTCCTCTGCTCTACTTCAACACGTAGGGATCCGCGGGCCACACCCGGCAAGCCAACAACTACTTCGTACCGTGCGATATCAGCCGAGATCAAGTACGGTTGTCCTCCCTACCCCTACATCGGCTTCACCCTGCTAGTACAGCCAACTCGCGACCCTTTCGTGTAGTCGCACTCGCATTCTAGTATGGGTCATAAGAAGTCGTCTTCTGTGTCTGTTGGCGGCCATAAGTTTCAGCGAGAGAACCATCAGAGCGCAGAAATCGTGGTCGGTCGGTCGAATGCTCCGACACATGGGCAAGGCACGAGCAACAACGGTACGGGCGCTGGTGGCAATGATATTGACAGCCACGGAGATGCCCCTCCACAACTCGATGCCGAGCGTGCGGCGTTGCTCCGCTCTAAACAAGCCGAATTGGATGCGATCGAAGATAGGCATGATGATCTGGTGCGTTCTTTCCTCCTTCATCGCACACACCCTTAGTGAGTCGGTGACTCCGCATGCGTGCTTATGCTCGCTGCCTGTGGACTATGTAGATACGCGAGGCATTCCATTTAGAACGGTGGACAACCTTGGTTACGTATGATCCCGTTGTGCGCGTCATATTTCCTTTCCTCCCCAATCCTTCATCTCTCTTTCTCTTCTCTCTTGGTAGGGGTTTTCTGACTGTTTTGTGCGAGGTAGGTTGCAAAGAAAGACAATTCTGCTGTTTTTCAAGAGGTGCGTGTGTATGCTAACGAGGAACGACTAGATGATGGACGTATCCACTTATTTCTAGTTTAAATCGAAACATGACCTCATTGGAAGCGCATCCTCGTCCTCGGGACCATCGCGGAGAACGACGAGGCGCGCGCTCCAAGACCGGGTTGAGAAGTTGAAAGGGGCCTCAGTTGGTCCGTCTATTACTGCCTCATCACCCGAGAAGACATTCTCTGCACCGCCGCCTGACGATAGTTCTATCTGGAACATCTTGGGCTTTTCGACTAAGGGGAAAGGGAAGGATCGTGATCCCCGATTCCCAAAAACCGTGAAAGGCAAGGCGTCTTCCTTGTCCACTGGTGCCGGGACTAGTCTCGCCATGACGCACGAAATCCCATCCGTCTCAAATGCAGGTTCTAGGGTCACTCGTCAGACCCCTTCACGTCAATCCCTCTCCAAAGTGCCATTCCCAACCCCCTCTGGTCCCGTCCAACCAGTAAAGCAATCGCTGGGCGCGGGCAAAATGCGTCGAAGACAAAGTCTTGACGCGACGTCTGACGGACACCTTGCCGCTCCTCGTAAGCGGCGGAAAACAGACACCAACACCTCTGCTGAGTTACAGGGCACTCCACCCATCAGCTCCTCAACAAAGACCCTACGTTCTCATTCCCTACAATCAACCCCACCCCCCACAACAAAAGCGACTTTGAATGGTGTTTACCAGACACCTGCGGCCAAATTATCGCCCGGACTCCTCACTGATAACGCAAAGGGCCTTGCGCCACCCGCGCCGATGACACCAATCAGGAGAATAAAACTCATCGTTCGCCGCCCCGAACCTGTTTATACACATCCCAAACAGAGACCCGCCCCCCCAACTTTCAATAAATCCGTAACGTTAGCTCTCGCATCACCCACTCGACTTGAAAACGATGATGCCAACGAAGAAGAAACACGTGAGCGTGCAGTGCTCCTTGAACGCGTGCACGCCATGCGTCAACAGGGCCGCATGCTCCTATCTTCCGAAGACGCCAGTCGCGCTCTACAAACCAGGCCAACGGATCCGCGGACGCTCGGTGCAGACCCATGGGACCACGTACTCAATGCCGTGCGCGCACACTACCACCAGCGGGAAACGAGCGGGTACGAAATCGCAGCTACCATCGCAGCCAAGGTGCGCACGTACTGGGATTTGCAGAACGCGAAAGAAGGCAGGGTGAGGTTGCAGCGAGAGAAGCAGTTGCGTGCTTTGGCCAAGGCAACACTGAAACTTGTCACTGCTGAATGGAAGAAAGCTGTATTTGTGAGTAAAATTTCGGTGCTCAGCAGGATCGTGGCGTAAATAGCTGACTAACGCGGGTTTCTTCCCGATGACAGCATATACGGGAGCAGCAAAGGCTCAAGCGCGAAGAGGAGGAAACGCGCAAGGGCCGCGAACATCTCGACGCGCTACTGGATCAGTCTGGGCAGATTTTGGAAACACAGCATCTCGACCTGTCACGCGGTACTCGGTCGCGCAGCCGATCTAGCAGTGTATCTGCATCTCTCCGTGACTTGGATGATGAAGAGAGGGAGACTGAGACTGAGGTGGATGTGGATGTGGCGTCAGATGACGATGCAAGTACTGCTGGGGATAACTCCGATCTTGACCAGGAGGAGGAACAACTAGACGGAGCAGAGTATGCGCTTCTATCAGTTGCTGCTGAAGACAGCGATGATGAGGGTGATGAAGAGGATGTTTCTGCCGCCGCATTGCTCGGGCTCGATGCGTCAGCCGTCCCGCACGACGGTTCTACTCCCCATTCCGAGGACGCAGACAATGACGTTGAGATGGTTGATGATGAAGAGGATGGTATTCCTGTCGTCGACGTGGCATCCACAGTTCCGTTCGATGATGGATCATCCCCGCATTCCGACTTGGTGGCGACGCCGTCAACCGATCCTTTACCGGGCTCGCCCCACACTCTCGTTCCCTCACCACGCCCGCTTGCCTTGAGCCCACCACCCGACTTGTCACCCCCCGCCCTGCCTCCCGCGACGCATCCATTCAGTGAAGTCCTCCTCTCGGTCAAGGAGGACTTTCATCCGGTACGCAAGGCGCCAACGAAGGAGTCTCAAGTGGTCGATATGTCCGTGGATTCTTCAACACTTGACCATGATCTCCTTGATCACGAGGCCCATCTTGTGCAGAAGCCCACCCGAAATGGGGATTTCATGATTGCACCTGAAGAGCTTGTTTCAACATCACATCCCATGTCTGTCACGTATGACAGTGAAACTGAGCGACCCGACCCTCGGACTGACGATGAGAGTCAAACCATACCCGGTATCGAAGGTGCACCCCTTGCGGAGGATGACGATGCCGCGTCGGCTATCGGGGATGAGTTTGAAGAGGACGCGCGCATCCCTCGATACCTCAAGCCCTATGCTGTCGCGCCGGTCGAGTGGGACAGCACCGCCGTGATCAAGCCCCCTGCGCTACTTCGTGGGATATTGCGACCATACCAGCTGTCCGGATTGGAATGGCTTGCCAGCATCCACTCTAGGAATCTCAATTGCATCCTTGCAGATGAAATGGGGCTTGGGTGCGTGTTTCCTTTTCTTTTGTTCGGCATTCGCTGACCCGCTTACAGAAAGACCATCCAGACCATCGCACTCCTGGCCCATCTGGCATGCGATAGGGGCATCTGGGGTCCGCACTTGATCGTCGTGCCGACTAGTGTTCTCATGAATTGGGAAATGGAATTCAAGAAGTTCCTTCCCGGATTCAAGGTCCTTGCTTACTACGGTACGTCCAAACGACGGAAAGAGTTGCGTCAGGGCTGGTACGACAAGTTTCACTTCAATGTCTGCATCACGTCGTACGCGCTTGCTAGCCGCGATGCGCATGTCTTCAAGCGAAAGCCGTGGTACTACATGATCTTAGATGAGGCGCATATGATAAAGAACTTCAAGTCACAGCGATGGAATATCCTACTGATGTTCCGCTCGTTCCGTCGGCTACTCCTTACTGGTACACCTCTACAGAACAACTTGACGGAGTTATGGGCATTACTCAAGTTTTTGATGTCTGGAACTGACTTTGCGGATCGCAAAGAATTTGCAGAGTGGTTTGCAAGTAAGCGACAACCGCGCCATAAGTCCCTGTTCGACGCATTCTAACCGATACTGAACAGATCCATTGGAACAGGCCATCGAGATGGGTACAACCCTGGACGACGAAACACAGAAGCGCGTTGCCAAACTTCACACCGTCTTACGCCCTTACCTGCTCAGGCGCCTTAAGCGCGATGTTGAGAAGGAGCTTCCTAGCAAGTTTGATCACCTCGTGCTCTGTCCGCTCTCCAAACGCCAACGACTTGTCTATGATGAATTCATGGCGCGTGCACAGACGCGCAGCGACTTAGCGTCTGGGGTGTATCAAAAAATCGCCAACATCCTCATGCAGCTCCGCAAAGTGTGCAATCACCCAGATCTATTCGAAGTGCGACCCATTGTCACGTCTTTCGCGATGAACCGTTCAGCCATCGCCGATTTCGAGATCAAGGAATTGCTCGTCCGACGACGCCTTCTGAAGGAACGGGATGAAGATACGCTAAACCTTGAGGTCCTTGGCCTGCGATTCGTAAATCGCCAAAATACTTCGTTGATCGCGAGCCTCGAGACGCGGAGACTAGATGCGACATCATCGCTGCCTTTCGTCTCAGAGTTGCCTGGAGAGCCCCCGCCTTACGACGTTCGTACAACTGAGGGCTACAAGAAGTTCCGAGTATACAGGGAACAAACAGCTTCCGTCGCACGCTGGACCCATATCGGCTATCTCAATCGCCTCCGTTGTAGCGGTTCCCCGGTCTACAGCAGCGAGCTGGTTGCGAAGGTTCGGCAGTGCAGCCGCCCATTGTTGCCGATTTCTGTTCGCGATCCCTCGGCGCACCACCTGGATACCGTCCTCGTGACCCGTACAATGATCAAGTCTTATGAGACGCGCGCTAAGGAGATGACACCTATAGTCAACACCTTTGCCTGTGTCACGCCAGCTGTGGTTGCACACGATCTGCCCCGGCGCGTTCTGCAGGGAGTAGAGGAACCCATCCTTGCGCTATCCTCTGACGTCCAATTCGACATGGTTCTTCATCAGCCAAGTGTGAAACTACAGATCGCCTTCCCGGACCTTTCTTTGCTACAATATGACTGTGGCAAACTCCAGGAACTCGCACGACTGTTACGGGAGCGCAAAGCCGGTGGCCATCGTGTTCTGATCTTTACACAAATGACGCGGATCTTGGATATTCTGGAACAATTTTTGAACTTCCATGGCTACCTGTACCTTCGACTGGATGGCGCCACGCGAATCGAGGATCGACAATACATCACGGAACGCTTCAATGCCGATGCGCGAATCTTCTGCTTTATTGCCTCGTCTCGATCTGGTGGCGTCGGTATCAAGTAAGTATTGTATACCCAAATATCAGACCCGACCCTCAACCATTCGCAGCTTGACTGGCGCCGATACTGTCATTTTCTATGACAGCGACTTCAATCCCCAAATGGACCGGCAGTGCGAGGACAGGTGTGTCCATGTGTGTCCTTACAGTGAAGGGCGGTGCTGACAACGACACAAACAGAGCACATCGCATTGGGCAGATCCGCGACGTGCATATCTACCGCTTTATCTCGCAGCATACAGTAGAAGAAGCGATGCTACGGAAGGCAAATCAGAAGCGCTCGTTGGACGACCTTGTCATCCAGAGAGGTGAATTCGATTGGCGCTCGCTGTTCCGTGGCTCGGGCGGTGAAACAATCACGCGGGTCCTGGAGGATTTCGCGGACCACGAAGATGCCCGTGCCGCGCGTATTGCCCTCCATGAGGCAGGCGAATTAGAGGGCGCAGACGCAGCGGACTTCGGGGAAGAGGCTGGGGCGGTTCAGCGCGAAGGCTCCGCCATTGCCGCCCCAGTTGATGACGTCGCGATTGGATCACCCTTGGGCCCTCCTGAAGATGTCGAGCGCGAAGAAGAGCAAGCGGAGGAAGATGGAGGAGGCGGTGAGGACGATGAGGGTGGTACTACTGTCGACTACATGCTGGCGTTTGTGCGGTTTGATTATGACTTTTTCAGAGATTGGCGATTGTAGAGTGCGCTTCTCTGCTAGGTTTACCCCTCTACTAGACCTCTTATATAGCGGGTAATCTTATAGATGTGCTTTACTAATGACTTAATCTAATGTCTCAGTCTTTCTCATACATGATGCTGTGATGATTCCATATTCCCATTGCTTCACAGATGAAGCCCAATATGCTTGGACAAGGATAACAACAGGACATCTTAGCTACTCAGGTCAACTGTTGTCCCAATTGACTATACTCAACAGAATTGGTTAGATTGTCAACAATAGCAGTATGTATCTGATGATTCAGGAAGTGATTAGGAAATAATTAGGACAGTGACCACTAGGCTGTAAAAAAATGGGGTGGGAAACATGACAAATAGGTATCATAGCAACCCATGCCCTTACCAACTGTGAAATGACCATGGCTTGGGTTTGAAAGGCACCACCATGACAATGGACTGGTCTTGGTGGTTCTTTATGGAACCCAGCAAGGGTATTCCATTTGATAGGCAAGGTTGGGATTTTAGGGTACATAGCCCTTAGCGACCGGGGGTAGAGAGGTACGGGAAGACAGCCGAGCGACGGTGGCTCGTTGTCAGGGCTTGATCTGCTTTAGCATCTCGGGGGTGAGCCCGACATGTGCATATTTATTGCATTCGACGTCTTTTAGGAACCGTTCAATCCTCGCGTAAGTTGGCGCATATGCTTCTTCGAACTCGCTTAGCGTGCGCGGAATTCGAGGAGCAGCCGCCTGCGGTGGCTTTCCTACAGGTGCCACACTGGCTTGCGTGCGGTTCCTAAGTTCCTGTTTGGTACCAGACCTGGTATGCACGTTTGGAGAAGTAGATGGCGATGACGACGAGGGTGAGACCGGGGTTAGCTGCACATGTGAGGTTGGCGAGGTCGTCAGGGGTGAATTCGCTTGACTATGTGTCGCGTTTGACGAGATGTGCAGGACCGGTGAGCGTGATGGTGAGTTAGATTCGATTAGAGACGCTGGGCTGGCGGGCCAACTGGATCCATGTTCGCGGGAAGCAAACGAACTCGTATCAATAGATGGACGATGCAACTTTGCACGGATGAATGGTGTCATGCTTTCCACTGGTTCTGGCGATGTCGAGCTTGAAGGAGTGTGTAGGTAGGGTCTGGAATCTGGAAGTTTGTCTACGTCCATGGTATCGTCGTCGTAGAAAGGTGCTGGCAGATGTTTGTGCGGCCCTCGTTGGAGGTCTTCTCGCCACACATCCGAGTCTTTATCCTCAGTTTGCAGGCACGCGTTGCGCCAGTTGAGGAAGTTGTCCACATGTTTCCTTTCAACACCGAAATGCTTCGCCAATAATTCTTTGTGTTGAACTGTTGGATGTGGCTGTTCGAGTAACATGACGTGTAGACGATGCAGTGTGTCTGCAGAAAGCGACGGCCACACTAGGACGTACAATCAGCCATGATGTGTATCGGAGTATATGGACGACCTACTTTCACGCGCTAATGACGTTGTCGGATCCAGTAATGTGCTTAGGACGTCTTCTCCCCCGTCTTTCTGCTCTTTTTTTGATTCCTGGTAGAACCTTCGTCGATTGCTGAACCAATGGATGAGCTTTGCCAAGGAGTACTCTGGGTCCGTCTTTCGAACTTCATGCAACAGTGCTTCTTTCTGTTCCCTACTGGGAAAGTGGCATCTATCGAAACTCCCTGGAAACGCGGCACATCTGTCAATATAAAATCGAAAGAAATAATTTACAGAACGCTCACGCATTAGCACGGTACGACCTTGAGAGGATAATCTCGTTCTTGCGGGGACACATTGTTCGCCGAATAAACCTAGAAGAGGAAGCTGAGTGCTGCAATACTGAGCTGTGGCCCAGGGGCCTGGGGGGCATGTTGCTCACTCATTGCCACCCAAATGATTCAGTTGTCCCTTGATGGTACGGACAGTATCAAACTGCTCAGACAGCTGGGGAAATAAGAAGGAAGGGAAGAAGATCGTTGAAAGGTTTGGGCATTTTAAAAGCCGTCGGCGTGTTGACCCAGTCGACCATGGGATTAGAGATCCCACCAATCAGTGGCCGAGTATACTGCTAGCCCGTACAAATTCACGCGATGCCCAAAACAGATTAGGGGCTAGAAATTTGGGGGTTCCTTCTATTTGGAAGGTTGTAGAATGTCATCTGACTGGAAATTTTTGGGGGTTCTTTCCCTCGATGTTATAAGAGGCCCTTCTCTTCCCACTGGGTCTCACATCCATAGTCATCTCCCAGCCCAGCTAGCATCCAAAAATAGGATGAAAGCCAAAAAAACAAATTTTTGATGCCTGCTGACATCTTGTTCTGTGTTAAACGGTGTCGAGCCCCGGGTCGAAAAGGACTGAACTCGCCAGCAAGCTCGCCAGAGCACAACATCGCGGTGGATTAGAAGTCATCCATTATGTACTAATGCATGATCTCTAAGCATGTAAGAACGGCGTGGGTGGCATAATACGTCAACCTGGTGGTGATGAGCGCTGAGCACTGAACGTTACTAAACATGAGACTACGGTAGTATGACAACAACCAACCCACTCGATCATACCCTTGCATTCGACTAACCTACTCGGGTTTAATTACTGTAAGCTGGCGCTCGAGAAGACACGAGTCCTCTCTCGTCTCCCGACATTGAGAAGTTTCTTACGACTGGACGAAATACGTGCGACATCTTAATGCGGTTGCCAATGCCAGCAACCCGTCCTGGGTAATCGAAAAGAAATTTGTTTCGAGACTCATCGATCATCTCTGGACTAATGAGCCGATAATTCATACGCGACTCGAGAAATTCAATCAGTTCCAGTACCTCAGCCTCCGATGCAAGATCATTTCAGGCTTCAGCCTCGACCTGTCGAATGAATGAAGATCGGCCTCCAAGTAGTAGCGCGTGTAGTACCGCTTCCGCAGGCGAAAATGCAACAACTGGTTGCTCTCAAGAGCTACGTGCGCCGTCTGCTGGCCTGTCAATGCAGCTATGTCAAGCTGGGATTTGTGCCGACTCTTCTTGTCCCTAAATCTCTGGTTCAATGATAGCGCGCCTTCTTTTTCGTCGCTATTTACCGTGCCCACATGCTCGTCTTCTTCGGCTTCGGAGGACTCTGGCTCGTCCGTCAGCACTTTACTCATCTTCTTCATCGACGGACATCAAGTCCTAGGCGTCTTCGCTTCGATGATTGTTTATAATTATCATTAGAAGCTCACCTGAGCACAGCAATGACACTGATTCTGGATCGTATACAGCCGTGCCGTCCTTTGGGTGTTGTTTGCTGTGCGCTTGATAGGCAAGGAAGCTGAGCTCAAGTCGCTTGGTGTCTTTTATAAAAGCGTATAATCAAAGCAGGGAGGAAAGAGAGCAAGACTTGGCGGGTGGAAGAGTGAGTCGTCCAGCGCGGTCACGTAGCAGAGAAGAGATCAATTCTGTGTTCAACCGTCAGCTTCGTGGTCAAGAGGCAGAAAATGTGCCTCGGTTGGAAACCAGAGACCTCGAGTGGCCGTTGGGTCGTCGCCACGATCCCCGACGCATCCAAATAAGGGAATTCTTGCTCAATTTGGTCGCAAAAACCGAGGTAGCCGAGCCGCTGGCGGGTCAGACCCGTAATGGCATTTCACATGCCATTATCATCTACCGGACAGAAATATAATAGTAGAGGGATGTAGGCTCTTCACCCTGTCTATCCTGTCTAACCTTCTGCCTTATTTCCCATCATGTCGAGGACGTCTGGAGACAGGAAGCCTGTTGGGTTTGGCACTCATATCACCGCTGGGGGCATAGCAGGGGCAATGGAAGCGGTGTGTCATCTGTGCGAAATCGAAATCATACTTTCGAATCCCCACCGCCCTACAGCTATGCTGCCAACCGTTGGACACCATCAAAGTACGCATGCAGCTCTCTAAATCCGGACGCGCACCAGGGGTACGTGTTCTTTCGCCATAGCGCGCGGTGCGCGTCATTTGACGCGATTTATTTTCACGTATAGACCAAACCTCGCGGCTTTCTTGCGACTGGGGCCATGATTATGCGCCGTGAGACACCGCTCGCGCTGTACAAGGGCCTTGGCGCTGTACTCTCCGGCATAGTACCAAAGATGGCAATACGGTTTGCGAGTTTCGAGACATACAAAGGCTGGCTTGAGGATCGTGAAACAGGGAAAACCGCCCTCGGAAATATCTTCTTGGGTGCGTACTTCCTGCGGCGGGGCGCGGAGAATATGATTCCCATTCTCGTGTCCTCTCCCAGCTGGCCTTGGTGCAGGCGTCACCGAGGCGGTCCTGGTAGTGAATCCTATGGAGGTTGTCAAGATCCGTCTGCAGGCACAGATGCACTCTTTGGCTGACCCGTTAGAAATGCCGCAATATCGGAATGCAGGTCATGCAGTGTATCAGATTGTGCGCGAGGAGGGCTTCGGGGTGCTATATCGCGGCGTCACACTCACCGCTCTCCGGCAAGCAACCAATCAGGGTGTGTTGGCCCGGGCATGCGTCCGTGTAGATGATACTGACTTACAACAACACAGGCGCGAACTTCACTGCATATCAAGAATTGAAGAAATTTGCCCACAGAAAGCAGCCTGAGCTGTCTGAGCTGCCAACCTACCAGCATATGATTATCGGCCTCATATCCGGTGCCATGGGTCCATTTTCTAATGCACCGATAGACACCATCAAGACTCGTGAGTAGTTTACTACGTACTTTGGTTTTGCTGCTCACCATGGGAACGGACCACAGGTTTACAGAAGGCAACGTTCCCGGCGGGTACTCCAGCGATCGCGCGCATCACCTCGATCGCCTCAGAAATGTGGCGACAGGAGGGCATACATTCTTTCTACAAAGGAATCACGCCGCGCGTTTTGCGTGTCGCTCCAGGACAGGCAGTTGTTTTTGCGGTATACGAGCGCGTGCGGCAAGTCATCGAACGCGTCAAAGAAGTGTCAGACGAGGATGACCGGTACAGCGAATAACATAACATACAGTATATTCCACAGGGCTCCGTTTGATATCATCCCGCTATTGTATTTTGTTCGGCCCACCTTTTTATGGATTTGCACATTCTCGGATTTTCCGTCTACCGAATTAGCGGCAGTAAGGCGCACGACTTGGGGTTAGGGCCAGCCTGTTATATGGGGGATTGCGCGCCATTGAGCAGCTCAGCAACGATCCTCACTCTTAAGACCATGTCCGACCCGGGCTCCCCCGTACCGAAGGTCCTCGTGTTGCACGGGTACGTCGCATACCGGGACCCTGTCAACCTGCGTGCTTGCTACAATTGGATTTGACGTGCTTCTCACCAGGCACAGTCAAAGTGCCAACATATTTAGCAAACGCGTAGGTCCTTCACTCATTCATTCACGTTGTCACCCCCATCACTATGATACGAACCTGTCAGCTGGCCGCGCTCAGAAAGAGCATCGGCAAAGACCTTGATCTCGGTGAGTTTCAACCCCCCGCGTGGTACCGAAGCTGATTGGTCATCTCTCAAATACGACGCAGTTTTTGTCGACGCACCACATGTGTTAGAACCTGTCGACCTAACTGGGCTTGGTATAGTTTTGGATACATCCGGGGCGTCCGTGACGTCTGAGGACCCTGCTCTCAAGCCGCGGGCCTGGTATAAGACCGATTCCACACGCATGCGCACAGACGGACTAGAAGAGAGCCTCGCATATCTCCGGGATACTCTAAAGACACAACGCTTCGAGGTGCGTCATCGAAGGTAGCAGAGATGGGGATGATCCTACGTGGCGGCTGATATTTCTGCGCTTCGTAGGGTATTTTCGGCTTCAGGTGAGGGCTTCGTGCGGGCTTGCAGAGAATATCTTGGGGACTCACGATTTGATCCCGGCCTTCGTGCTTTCTATCCATCGACAGTCAAGGCGCGGCAATGGCGGCCCTGCTAGCGGCTATTGTGCGGGGGGTTTTTTTTAACCCTCCCAACCAGGTGTTCCAGTGAGCTAATTTGCGAGCGTAGCTTGAGCGGCCGCACCTCTATCCACCGTTCCTCGTGGACGGCGAGCCTCCGCACCCACCTCTGTATGTCACAATCTCGTCGTGCTGCTTCTTTGCTATGCTTCGTCCTATTATTGACGCGTTTACCTCTACGGCGTTCGGCCCTGCAGCAAATTCTGCGTCTCCGTGTCCGGGTTCAAGGTAGCCGGACCTCTCTCGGCCGCGGTCTTTTCAGAGGGATATGCTACACCCACATTACACGTTATGGGGAGAAATGACATTCTCGTCGTGGAGGAGCGTTCACGAGTTTTAATTGATCTTTCTACCGGAAAGCGGGTGGAGGAACATGAAGGAGGTATGCGATGAATACGCCACCTCCAGGAACTGGGGTCACTCATGCATCGGATACTTCCATTTTCACCATTCTTCTTCCAAAGGCCACTTTGTCCCGTCGAAGGCTAGCTGGCGGACGTTCCTCAAAGCATACATGCTCAATCCAACGGGAGATATTCCCAGCCCTGGCCCATCCTCGGTGTCGCAGCCCGGGTCAGGTGCAGTGACGCCGCTTGCAGGTTGATACGTTGATGCGCTAAATGAGACTGCACCTGGCGCTTGTCAGGAGGTGGCGTTGTGCCTCGGTGTAATGATATAGATAAATTGAGCTACTGCATCATAGAATCCATTGGCCTGGCTATATACTTGTATGTGTGTGGCTGGAAATCATGACGTCGCCTCGATACCAAAATCTACTGGCGATGTGTTTGCTCTCCTGCCCTCGCGACGAACAAAGACTATGGAAGCATCGACACAGTTCGTCTGACTTCTGACCATATGAACCCTGACCCATACTTACCCTGACCGCCTAGGTTGCAAAGGGATAGAGTTCGTCCATACAAGCACGGCATTTTATGTTGCCTTCTTGGGGCAACGCCAATCTCCAGGCTATACCCTCAGGTGCATCACAATCCCCGAAGCATGTGGCAACAAGAAAGTTGAACTTATTCACATTGGGCGCGCACCAGTGGACAGGGAGCCTTTGCGTCTCATCGGAGAAGCGGGCTAACACCGAAAGATTAGAGGCACTGATTTTGGAGCCCTAACCACGACACCTCTTCCGCCCCATGCCGGGAGACAAAGTCTCATGGACCGAAAAGTGGCGCGCAATCGCGCCACTTGTTCCCTGTCTTCCTGTTGTTTTGTGATTAGCCGCGATCGGCTCTTCGCCGGTGGGCCCTTGATTAGAGCCGTGCCTATTAGGCGTGACTTCGGGTGATCCGGCGTGCGGTGGCCGCAACAATAAGGCTGTGGCCGGACTGATGAGGAGGCAAGGAACAAATGATTCGATTGATGGGTACTGTGTAGCATGACCCGGGAGGCGGGTGGGAGGACGTATGTGATCTTCTGGTACGGGAGCTGCTGGCTAGTTGGATTGATCATCCACTCCTTAGATTGGAGATTGATCTGGACCAACAAGCTGGGGAGGGGTTGCCGGGAAAGGGACGAACTGAGTTCTAGAATTTATTTTAGCGCCGAGGTCGATAAGGATCAGATCACAGCGGGGGGGGGGAGGATGGCTTGACGGTGACACCTTCTCTGAGATTTGAGTAGCCAAGGTCAAGGACATGGAGGGACATCACGGCAGACAGCTTTCCGATGTCACTGATTGTACAGGAGCCGAAGAAGCGCTCATTTCCGGCCAAAGAATGGATTCTATTAGACGACGTGACGGGGTGTGACCCTATGTGACAGTGATGGGTAACGCGTGTTGGTGTCCTTATTGAAGAAGAGAAACTGAACGGTGCAGAACCTCAACCGAGCGCGTCCCATTTCAACGCATTCGCCACAATGAACGTTTGGTCACCACAACAGCAGGACCTCGATGAAATTTTGTCTACCATCTTTGATTCTACAAACTCTACAAACCAGGCCGTCCAGCGTAGCATCACCCACGTGAGTTCGCCGTTCATTTGTGTCATTCATCAGCCGCAAATTATGTTTATATCTTTCTTTTCTCCCTTGGCCGTCATAACAGAAACTCAACAGCTTCACGCGCGCCCCTGACTATATCGCCTATCTCGCATACATCCTCTCCGCCCTCACTCAACAAGAAGATCGTATCAGGACCATCGCTGGATACCTTCTCAAGAATAATGCCCGTCTTGTTCTCCGTGCTTCCCAGCAAGTCATCGCATTTGTCAAAGCTGCTATATTGCATGCATTCAAGGATCCTAGTGACATGATTCGAAATGCCGCCGCTCAGGACATCGTTGCATTTCTTGGCATCCTGGAGCCCAAAAACTGGCCTGAATGTCTGACATTACTCGTCAACCAGTTGGACGACCAAGATACAGTCCACCAAGAGGTGTGTTCATTATCTCCAGTTCATGTCCGTTCTTTTCTTTGGATGCGGCTGGTCTTCGGCGGCCGTCCCTCTGCCGCCAAGGTCATGCCGACTCCGGCATCTCCTTCCCTGAATATTTGAACGGGAAATCCCCCCTCTCGATTACTTCGAGGCGTCGGAAGGCACATTCCCCTTGGTGTAGACGCCCACTCCAGAAGGGTTGCCGTTTAGGACTTCAGGAGGATGGATTTTTTGTGATCAAATGTTCTCGGACAGGGGGACAAACAGTCTTCGGTCTGCGCTACTTCCCGTTTCATTCTACGGCCTGAGCACCGTTGACCTACCACAGCCGCTCGCTACAATACGCACGGGATTCACCCGTACGGAAGTTGTGCTACTTTTTCTTCCTGCATATTGCCGCGCATATACACCAGAGATCACTGAATTTGCCTTATAACTTCCCTAGGCTGCTTTTAATGTACTCGAAAAAGCATGCGAGGATTATCCTCGGAAACTCGATGTCGAGATCAACGGGACCTTTCCCCTTAACTTTATGGTTCCGAAGTTCATCATGCTCACTGAGCACCCCAACGCCAAAATTCGCTCGCATTCTGTGGCATGCCTGTCCTACTTTGTTCCTATCAACGCAAATGCACTCTATCACCACATCGATACCTTCATCGCATGCCTTTTCAAAAGAGCCTCGGATGAGGAACCCCAGGTTCGCCGCCATGTCTGCCAAGCCCTCGTCCTCCTGCTTGCGTCGCGTCCCGATAAGCTCTTGCCAGAACTTGGAAACGTTGCAGAATACATGCTTTTCTCGACGAAGGACAAAAATGAGGTTGTGGCCCTGGAGGCGTGCGAATTCTGGCTGACCTTTGCGGAGGACCCCGAACTAGCACAGTATCTGCATCCCTTGCTTCCTCGTGTGGCACCAGTTCTACTCGACTGCATGATTTACAGCGATGATGACTTGCTCTGGCTTGAAGGTGATGAGGAAGATGATGCGGCAGTGCCGGACAAGGAAAGCGACATCAAGCCTCGTCACTACGGAGGCAAGTCTCACGGTTTTGACCGCGAAGAGGACGCTCCGGCTGCCTCCGATGCGCCAAAGAAGGTTGGCGCGTACGGCGAGGAGCAGCTCGACGGGGATGACGACGACTTCGAAGATGAGATGGACGATGATGACTTCGCCGATGAGATGTCTACAGAGTGGAATCTCCGTAAATGTGCGGCAGCTGCGCTTGACGTTCTTGCCGTTCGTTTCTCCACAGACCTTTTGAATGTCATGCTCGAACCCCTCAAGAACAAGCTCTGGAACTCTGATTGGCTCCAACGGGAGAGCGCTATCCTAGCACTTGGCGCCATGGCTGAAGGTAACGCGTGATTGTGATTAAACCCTATATTCACACACTGATGAATGATATCAGGGTGCATCGAAGCTGTCGAGCCACATCTGCCAATGCTAATACCATACCTAATTCAGTCGCTCAATGATCCCAAGGTTCGCTCCGGTTTCGCTCGTGAGATTCGCACTCTGATGCTATTTTCTGGTTGTAGCCCCTCGTCAGATCGATTACATGCTGGACGTTAGGGCGATACGCCAGCTGGTGCACCGCGGGCACGACTGAGGATCACAAGGCACAGTTCTTTATTCCTACTATGGAGGGTGTACGTACCCCTTCCATCTACTGTGCTTCTGTGCTTCTGTGAAACTTATACCGATCAATTTTCACACTCAGCTTCTACGCATGGTCCTGGATAATAACAAGCGCGTTCAAGAGGCTGGCTGTAGCGCTTTCGCCACCCTCGAGGAGGATGCCGGGGCTGAGCTCGCTCCATACCTCGAGCCCGTCCTGCGTAACCTGGTTTTTGCGTTTGACAAATACCAACACAAAAATATGCTTATCCTCTACGATGCTGTCGGCACGCTTGCCGACGCAGTAGGCCCTGCCCTACAAAATCCCATGTATGTGGAGATATTAATGCCACCACTAAACAATAAGTGGTCCAAACTTAAAGACGACGACGACGATCTCATTCCGCTTCTGGAGGTACTACAAGCACTCAAAATGATAGCTACGAGCGCTAATCATAATTATCTTTAGTGTTTGGCGTCCGTAACCATTGCCATGGGTTCTGCTTTCCTCCCATATTCAGGGCCTGTTTTCGAGCGATGTGTTAATATCGCACGAACGTCCATCATGCACTACCAGACCTGGCAGCAGAATCCTGAGCTCGACGAGCCAGACAAGACATTTCTTGTCGTCGCTCTGGACTTGTTGTCCGGCCTGACCCAGGGCCTCGGCATGGCCCTCAAGCCTTTCATCGAGAATAACCAGCCAGCATTCTTCCAATTGCTCGTCCTATGCCTGAAGCACCCGCAAGCACCAGTGCGGCAATCCGCATATGCCCTTGTCGGTGACCTTGCAATGGCCTGCTTCCCACTTCTCCGGCAACATATGCCGCAAGTCATGCAAGAGCTCATTCTTCAGCTTGATCCCGAGCCAAAAGTTGAGTTTATCTCTGCCTGTAATAATGCAGCATGGTCTGTAGGGGAGGTGGCTTTACGTTACGGTCGCGGTAAGGGATAACCTGATGTGTAAAATCTTCCCTCGATTCACACCCGCTCTCGTCCTAGATGAACCTGAATTCGCACAGTGGGTCGAGCCATTGATTTCTCGGCTTGTGCCTCTCCTGCTACACCCCAAAGCTCCGCGTAGCTTGCACGAAAATGCTGCGGTGTCGATTGGCCGTATCGGCCTCATGCACCCACGTATGGTAGCACCTGTTCTCCCAGACTTTGCCCAGGCTTGGTGCCAAGCACTGTTTGAGATCCGTGACAATGAGGAAAAGGATTCGGCTTTCCGTGGGCTGTGCACCCTCGTCCAGGTGAACCCAATGGGGATTGCCAAGGTACGTCGAATGAGTGGTTTTGCGAGCGTCTTCATTTACGGAATTTGACAGAGCCTGCTATGGTTCTGCAACGCCATCGTGCGCTGGAATCAACCGTCGGAGGAGCTCAACTCGATGTTTCAGGCGCTGTTGATGGGTTTCAAGACCCACGACCCGCAGGGCTGGGCAGCGCAAGTACAAACATTCCCTCCCGTTATTCAGGAACGCCTCGCGCAGCGTTACAATGTTTGACCACTATTAATATCTATACCCTCCATTCCAGACGAAAAAGCTTGCGTCCCGTGCTATAGTATGTACAACTTCTCGGCTTGTTTCTACGCCATGTCTTGGATTATCATTTCACTGTACTACAAGCTCCTGTTTCGTTTTACTATACAAACCTGATTTGTTTTGCATATGTACGTGCCACACTCTGCCAGTAGTTACAAGTAGTTACCATTTCTGCACTCAGTAGTTATAGCATTAGTCGGGACTGTTTCCCCTTTTCTCCCCCACACGTCAATTTGTCTGGGAAGTAGATAGATACGCACTTACTTACATCGAACTTGTCCCTTTCGGTCGTCCAACCTTTGTGAGCGCGCATACGTTACAAATTCGCACGTGGCGATGCGAAATATTATTATTAGTGCATAGCCATCGTGCATAGCCATAAGGACCTCATCGCCCGTCGTCCAAGAGTAGGCGAGGGGTATGTGCAAAGTCAAGCCAAGACTAAGCAACAAAGAATGAATTCAACTACGACTCAGTCCGAAGCCAAGGTGCGAGTATACCGTCACTCCTGCACCCAGCTCTTCCAAACAGCACAGCCATCCCATTCAGAATCTCTACGCACGCGCAACGAGGGCTGAACTCGCAAAGGATCTCGATACCGCCTTTCGCCTATACGTCGAAGCTGGCTCCGCTTTCCTCAACGTCAGCCGCACCGTCGCACATGCTCGCACCCAGGAACAGGCTCGTCAAGACGCGGCTCGCGCTCTGGAACGCGCAGAGCTAATTAAGGCCGTCAAACCGGACGTGGCTCCGGTGCGGCGCGACCCGTTTGCGCTCGGTTCGTAGTTCAGTCGTGCTTTGATTGGATAGGTCAACCGATATAGGGCCAGAGGAGCAGCAGCTTGTGTTGAAAAAGGGGTCAGTGATCAATGGGGTCGCGGCTCCACTGTGGACGACTGCTTCTCCCGGGCTGGGCGCGGCAGGGATGCTGTTCAGGTAAACTTGATACGACCATTACTGTCGCTTGAGATTGACGTTTTGATGGTTTTTTTGCAGTGATCCTGATGGGATGCTCGAGCTGTCGGCTGAGCAGAAGGAAGCTGGGGTTGTTTGGCGCCGGCCAAGCGAAGTCCTGGCGAATGCCAAGATATTGTCGGATCTCCGCCCGGAGGACATTGCCCAGCGGGTCGTGGCCGATTGCTCGCTTTGTGCATCGATTGTCGTCTCTCTCTTGCATTCTCGCTCACACAACTCCTCCGTCCGCTTCTCTCCTTTCTCCTGCTCTCCTTGCTCTCACCCACTTTCCAGGCTGCCTTACCCTCCCTCCATCCCCGCGGTCCCGATGGTAACCCATGTATATCTCCGACAGGCCGATATGAGCTCAAGGTTCTCTTCAATGGCGCACACCGACAAGTGAGTATACCTCGGTCATGATATCCTAATCTCACATTTGATCATTAGGTTGGTTAGTGCATCTCCTTCTTGCCAATCTAGCTATTCACTGCCGTCCATCTCTAGTGGTCGATGATCTCCTCCCTTTTCGCCCCGATAACTCCCGCATGTGCATGACAAGCAGGGGGGAATGGGATATCTGGCCTTCCCTTGTCGAGAAAGCCGTATGTATGCGAGCTCCAGCATGCACACGACATAGCTCATTCTTTCCCAGTATCTGAAACTTATGGGAGGGTACGATTTCCCCGGCTCGTGCGTCAGCAGTCCACTGGTCTAGAGTTCGTGGTTGTGACTTATGGTATGCTCCAGAAACTCGAGTACAGATATACAGTACGAGCCTTTACCACCCCGGTCTTGTCCTCGAGTATCTGATTATGCCAACCCAGTGCGCTGGCAGGGTGGATACCTGACTACCTCGAAGTCAAGAGGTAGCCCCCACTTTTTCCCCCATCCGCACCGTATTCTCATCGTTCACCCCTACAGCCCTTCGTTCCAACGGGAGCAATTATGGTCGCGCCTTAGCCGCGGTTTCAATGACGGTGCGCATTTTGCATCCGCACATGCCTCGTGATTCTAGTTATGTGTTTATAGGACAGTGTATCCTAACTGTCGGGACGGATGTCCGACCTCTCGCCGATCGGGGACGCGTAAAGCTCCTTCCTTCTCACTGCTACCCTGTAATAGGTCCGCTCTCGCACTCGACCCGTTGGTGACTCCTGACAACCGCATAAAAGATGTTAAGGAGACAGAGGATGGATCGCGGTGGCTAACCATCTTAGACTCATGGTTGCCCACAGATAATGGTACCGAAGTCGACGCTCTCCTAGATGAGCTGTCTCTGGATGGCGAGGATGACAATCAGAGGCGTAGGCATAGTCTAATCCCACCGCACTACAAATACTTATCTCCAATCAGGGTCCATCGATATAGCTTGGGACGATGCCTGCACTTTATTTGGGTGTGTATCCGTCAGCTGGAATCCAGTGATGTTCAAGAACCAGTTGATCTACCACGGGTTAGAGCTTGCCACCCTCTCAGCTGCCTACATTCCCAACTCAAACCTAACTCAGAGTTTGGAAGGCCGCCCATTTATCGCCAGCACGACGAGATGAATGTACGTCATCCAATACAGGACATTTCCGCAAAGTAGCCTGATTTCTTGGAAGCTGTTCACCAGACACTTAGGATCCGGCTCGAAGGCACTAAGGACGCAGAGAGACCGTTTGAGGAGGTTTGGATACTTCTGACGCGGCATCGAACAGATACTCGCCGGTCCTCTGAGTTTATTTCGCTCCATGCAGAGTACGACGATGGTCACCCCGAGGCTCGAAAGAATATAACAGATTCTGCCAAGACCCAAGGTATCTACACAGACAACCCCCATGTCTTGGTAAGGACGTCGGCCAGTAGTAGCTCAACGTCTTGCTGACGCAAAGTAGGTTCGAGTGACCGTACCCTCTCCCAATGCCTCTGGCACCATTTCCCTGAATCTGTCCTACGATGGCTCTTTTGATGGTGTTGGTTTCACCGCAATTGCGTACTCGGGGCTTGGGATGCATTGGGATGGGCCGCTTCGCGCACTTCTGTTTGATCTCAGGATATCTGGTACCCTGACGACCAAGACGTCTGGTGGAAATTACACGCTACCTTCCTACATGATTAATCCACAATACCGCATACGCGTACCTGCAACAACACAAGATGGGCCTTCAGGGAAGACGCGCATCGAGGCCTCATTGCACGCCCCGCGAGACGTGCCCGTTAACGTGATGGCCACCTGGGGCCGCGGAGAGCGTGTCTTTGAGTGGGCTTATCCTCCTTATATGCGTGGCGATACACGATTTCTTACATTTGAACGGGCAGCTTGGCGCAGAGCGATATCATAGCGACATCAGGCGCTTATACGTATGGGTTCTCCCGACTTTCTGCCGATCTTCCACGTACGTTGGCCCAATCCTGTGCGATCAACTCTTACGAACTAGTGTTTGACGAGATGTCACAGAGGGCGACTTCACACTTGTCATATCTGCATTCTCACCGACGCACCTTGGTGAATTCTCGCTGCTGGTATGTAGCTCGCGCTGGGTCGAAGTTGATCCGATCCCCCAAGAAGGCGCGGGAATGTTCGTCAAAACTATGCGTGGGGAATGGTGCGTCCATCCATTCACGTGCCGGCTGTCCTATTTGGAGGCGCGACTGATCCAGTTTCTGACTTTATCACGCAGGGCAAATGGTGCTCACCCGCGCTATTCCCTCGAGTTGCCCATACCCACAGATGTAAAGTAAGTCCCGACCCCAACTTCCCTGTTCCTATCACATTCTCACGGTGCTCCTTTCTTGTCGACCCTTATGAATGAATCTCTCATCCGGGCATCACTCGCAGAATTCGCTTGCAGCCCCATGCACTTGCATTCGTGCGCATTGGGCTGTTTCTCGCAATAGGTGGGACAGCGATGGCCTCATCCGGGGCCTTCACAGACGCACGGTCAGGGGCTGCGACTGCGCAAGTCGTACTTCGCGCGGGGCAGTACATTATAGAGCCCGAGGTGAATGGACCTGGCGGTGGCGGTACTTTCAGTCTAATGGTGTATAGTAAGAGTGCAGGGATATCTCTTGCGCCTTTGTAATAGAACAGACTCGCTTTGCACTCTTTATCCCTGCCATATTGATATTCCCAAGGGTCTGTGCTTATGGGTTGGAAATACTACTATACTAACAGGGGTGAGTTCTAATCGACTTTTCTTGCCGTGCACGGGACGAAACCAGCGCTGTGCGGGTAAAACATGTCGGGGGCGTTGGCGGTCAAATGTCATGCTGGCAACTCAAACTTCTGGCCCTGGAGAACCCTGTGAATGGGTGAGTGTGGAAGTTCAGGTGTCAACAGGGGAAGGCACAAGACTTGGTACGAGCCACGTACTTAGTGAAATATACATAAAAGAAATCGAGATACAGCCCCGTCTGTAGGAGACCAGCCGTGATTGAGATTGGGTCGACAAGATCCTCCGCGAAATATCTACGTTTTCCCCACAAGCGCATGTAAGCCATCTTAAACATCAAGCGTCTACGCGCACAAGACGACGCGTAGATAAACTGACAATGACGCACCGGTATATCCAGTTAGGGATGTACAGCCCACGGTATGCACCCAGCGCGGCGATGTAGTGCGTCGTGATGGTTTCTGCTTCACCTGTGCGTTGGACGATGAAGAGTTGCGGGAGGATGGCAACAGCCTCGAGGAAGATGGAGAACGACCAGAAGATTTCTGTGATGGAGTAGGAGTAGTTGAAGAGGAGTCCGAGGAGGAATGCGGGGCCGATGAGAAACTCGACACGGAACGTGTCGATGGACGGGTCATTCGTAGGTCTGAGACGTACGTGGAACACAACAAAGTTGAGTGATTCGCAAGCAGAGATGCAAAAATGGTGACGTACCGGAAGCGTACTTTCATAAGATATAGGATGTAAACGCTGCTACCAATGAAGAAGAGTTTCATGGCAAAATTATAGAGGGAGACCCATGTGTGGAACAGGTCTAGGTAACGCGCGACAAAAACCGTGACATAGAGTGCTTGTGTCTTGAAAGAGATGCCTATGAAAAAGAAAGTTGAGCACGCGTAGATGTGCAAAACAAATGGCGAAATGGGGGGGACAGACCTCTGCAAGATCGAGACGTTTGAATTTTGTGAAGGAGGATGAAGATGGAGGAGAGATGGGAGAGGTCACCTGTGGAGAAAGGAAAGAGGATCAGCGCACACGATCACGGTTCCGGTAGAGACTCTCACCCAAAAGTCTGAAGACGTTCATTAGCTCTGACTGGCGAGTTTTCGGGCAGAAAAGAGAGTTCCAAGACGGTGACGAGACGTGGTTAAATTCAGGCGCGGCCCGTACGTGTCTGTTGATTTCTGTTTGTGCATCACCCATGGAGCATTCCAGGCCATCTACATTCAGTCGGTTCGGTTTTCTCGCTCAGTTCTTTACCATTTGCCACAAAAAATCTTACACGATGCTTAGTGCCCTTCTAACGGTAAATATATGTTTTTTCCGAATACTTGTTGTGCGGCGAGACGACAGAAAACGCGTCTGCCACGTCGGAGTTCATATTGAAAGTTGATGACATAATCAAGAATCTTATCGACAAAAGGTAGAGATAATCTAATCACCGCCCTGAAATCAGCCATGCGTGACCAACCAACTACTGTAGGGGTATTCCTCAGTGTATTTTGGTTATTTTATATGGACATTCTGCCCATTATTTGCATAGCCCGTGGCAAGATTGAGCCCACCAGATGTTATTGCAAAACGTGCACTAGCACAACAAATTGTTTGGCGTAGGTTGCGTAGCTGTCTGGATGTTTATTTACTGGAATCCCACGCCCCTCAACCCCCCTCAACCCGAACCATGGACGTGGATGACCCGTCTACAAGCCGTTCTCCTCCCGCTGACATTCCCCTTGCCCCCGCACCATGGGTACTTAAGACTAAGCTGTATCTCTTCGCTACCGTACTCAAGCCAGTCCACCCGGAGGACCCAATCCTGCAAGGCCTCCCGCCTGGTTCCTACAACCCCTCGGAGACCATACATCCCTCCGCCCTTGCTCCCGTCAACGGCGCTCCCCAATGGAAAGGTGGTTTGACGAGCGTCGTTATCGTTCGCTATGAAGAGTCGCCCGTTGGGCCCTACGACGAACTCATCATGACCTCGGATGGATTTGCTAATCCATACGAGAAGGGTACTTCTGGGCGCATTACGAACATTTATGTAAGCACCCGGGATAGTGTCTGGAATGGGCGCAAAAACTGGAGTATGTAGTCTTTTTCAGTACATATGGTTGTCGCACGTCCGTTGACAAACCACTAGATATACAAAAGCACCTAGCACGCTTTGAATTTATTCCGAAGGACTCGAAGACTTCCTGCGTTAAAGTATTCTTACCAGATGCTGAGGTGCCCTTTTTCAGCGCCTCTATCACGGACTCGTCCATCCCGGGTGTCCCCATCCCCTCCTTCGTTCTGAACCCTTTTATGCGCATTGTGCAGCCCCCCCTCCTCGCGAGCGACCCCCCAGACATCGAGATCGCAACTAATGACGAGTGGATCTCTATTATTCCTGTCTATAGTGGCCGTTGGCGCCTTGCATACATTCGACCATCCGAGGGCGGAGATGAGTCGTACGGTGATGGGCTACACTATCCTCGAATCAAACCTTTTTGGATCGGAGCAAAGTTTACGGGATCTATTCACTTCCCTGACGGGGTCAAGGTCAAAAGTAAGGTTGAATAGGTGGTTAGACTGGTGACAGTAGGCATCCTGCTCGCGGTAGTACAGTACGTACAGTATATGGTGCCGGACATTCCAGCTGACGCTGTCGTCTTGTTCCTACTATCCCATACTGTACCATATAACCCTCAGCCCCCAAGAACCGATCACAATCATGCATCATACACCATGACCCATTAGGACAGTCTCTTCAGCAGGATCCTTTTCCTTTTTCTTTTGAAGGCGCTTTATTCCGGCGATCGGTACACGGCTTGAGACGAGAACAACTGGCTGCTCGATCATGATACATAGCAGCGGAGTCGGTACTTTTTTCTGTAGGGTCAAAACTCGACAAATACACAAAGATGTTTTGTACATCTCAGTCTATACATGATCTACCTGTGCAAGCTTCTTCTCCGCGGGCACGCCCATACAGTCATTTTGGAGATTCTGGAACAAGTTGGCTAGGCGAAACTGAGTAACTGCGCCCGCAGGCGTAAATCGCGGTCTCGATTCACGATTCACGATTATCACACCCTCGTTTCGTGCTCTCGGGGCTCAATTCACGGCTTCCTCGCGGGTGGAAGACATGTGGGTGACAGTGGGTCCCTCGACTTTGGTTCCTTGTTGGACGGTGACAGTTGAAAGTGGAGAGTGATGTAGTGATGCCTAGTGATGCAAACATCGAGTCCAGGATCACGATGCCAGCAAGCGAAATGATCATGTCGTGATTGAGTCGAAAGGAGGATGCATCAATTCTATTTCACGGAACAGCTCCACTGCACACCTAGATGAAGGCCTGACAGTGAGTGCCGACCAGCGATAGGACGACCAGAGCGGAAGCACACGACCGTGCGGGGTCAACCGGTCAGATCTGGTCAGAATCCATCCCCATTAGGAGCAAATCTGAGGTCGCCAACACTGGCGTCGTCCGCGGTGCTTTGTCCCGCATTTCGCCGAGTGAGTTTGGGACTTAAGGCCTAAGGCACTTTCTTTTTTGGGATGCTTCATTGCCAAACATTGGTTCCTAAGCGGGTCAGCATGGGGTTTGCAAACCTCATTGATGATTATTTTCGCTAATCGTTCCTCCGGCTTCATAATACTCGGACACCGTGTAGGATATGGGTGCAATTCCGTGGTTATCGAGTGAAATGCTGTGCTTGCTTCCAGCCTGACTCGGACTAGCCTGACCTGTGCGTTTTCTCCCACCCAGTCCATTTGATCCCGCTCCCCTCCCCCCTTTCTCAACGTGACAACAACATGGATGCCCCGCCTACACATCCCTCGCCCCCCACTGACATACCCTTTTTTCCCCCACCATGGGATTTCAAGGCTGAGCTCTATCTCTTCACTACCTTGCTCAAGCCAGTCCAACGGGAAGACCCAACCCTGCAAGGCCTCCCGCCTGGTTCCTACAACCCCTCAGAGACCGTACATCCCTCTGGCCTTGCTCCCGTCAACGGCGCTCCCCAATGGAAAGGTGGTCTGTCATACATCGTCATCGTTCGCTATTTGGACTCGCCCATTGGGCCCTACGACGAACTCATCGCGGTCACCGATGGATTCGCTAATCCATTCGAGAAGCGTGCTACCGCTGGCCGCATCACGAACATCTATGTGAACTCTCGGAAGAGCGTCTGGCACGGGCGCACAAACTGGAGTACATTATTTAAGCGCGCTTGCATTTCCGTGTCCGCTGATACAGTACCCACTCGCTAGACATACAGAAGCACCTCGCGCGCTTTGAGTTCATCCCGACGGATTCAACGACTACCGTCAAGGTGTTCCTACCGGATGCGGAGGTGCCCTTTTTCAGCGCGTCTATCACAGACTCATCCATCCCGGCCATCCCTCTCCCTGCCTTCCTTCTGAACCCTTTCATGCGTATTGTACAGCCCCCTCTTCTCGCGAGCAACCCTCCAGACATCGAAGTCGCGTCGACTAAAGACGAGTGGGTCTCTGTGACTCCTGAATATAGTGGCCGTTGGTGCCCTGCATATATTCAGCCGTCCGAGGGTGGAAGTGAGTTGTACGGCGATGGGGTGCACTATCCTCGAACCAAAGTGTTTTGGATTGGAGCAAAGTTTTCGGGATCCATTCACCTCGCCGGTGGGGACAAGTTCAGCGGTAAGGATGAATAGGTTGTGATAGCAGGCGTCGTGCTGGCGATACATACAGTACTATTACTATATGGCCAGGGAGCTGGACACTCAACTGACGTTGTTCCTATGTCGTACATGTGGATGTGGCCGTAATATGGAATGTCCTGGATATATGCGCGTGAGTGACTACTGTACCGGCTCCGCGGACTTTTTACCCGCGCCGAACTACTCAGTGGCCCTCGGGCAAACCGCAACTGCCAACATCGTCGTTTCCCTTTATTGCAAAAATGAAAGAACAGTTGATTTCTTCATCCTCTTCGACTGTTTCGGAAGATGAGAGCGATGTACACCAGCTCACAATCAACGAGCACTTTGCAAAAGCGTTTCAATATCGCAAAGAGCGCGAGGAACTCGCCAAACGTACGCATTGCTTGATTGTTGCCGCACCGCACCTCGCTGACTTCTTTTGCTCTTGTCATGTCCATGCAGTCAAGGAGAAGTACGGCTCAGATGCCGATACTGACGATCCGAACTCGGGCGACTCTGATTCCGAGTCTGATGAGAGTGAGGATGAGGACGGTGAAGAGCTCACTCCCGCCGTCGACGCTGCCATCCTACGCACGCTCGCACGTATCAAGTCGCGAGACCCGGGCATCTATGATAATGACCGCAACGTGTTCGACGGTATGGTCCCGTTTATTTCCCCCCCTTTCCCTCCCGCGTCCTCCCCCGCCGTTTCTTTGGTTCTCATACGCCATTATTGACAGAGGAACACAGCCATTCTCGCCCGCTACCCGCGCCCTCTCGCACAAAGAAAGCCAAGACGTCCAAGCCCGTGACGCTCCAAGAGCAGCGCCTCGCCGCCGCACTTGATGTCGCGACCTCGCGTTCTACCTCACCAGAGGCCCCATCACCACCACCTACCCACGTTGCGGAGCAGGCAGCGCTACGCGCCGAAACTATTGCCGCGTTTCACTCTGGCGGTGTCGTACAAGGCGATGACGCGGGAGATGCGGAACAGGAGCAGGAGGAAGGGGGGCTCTTCACCTTGCGCGAAAAGACCAGGGATGAGGTGGAGCGGGAGGAGGCAGAGTACCGCGCATATCTGGAACGTGAGGTCGGCCCGCTCGAGAAGATCCTGGACATTGGCGAGGAGGAAAAGGTTGGTGATGGAATACGTCCGCAGGAAGAGGACGTGCATGTGGCCCCCGCCGAAGCAGATTCAGGGAAGAAAAGAAAGAAAAGGAAGGAAAAAGTCGTGGAGGAAAGGAAAGAGACGGATCAAGAGTTTTTGATAAAGTGCGTATTCTTCGCAATGTCTCGCATAATATCTAACAAGCGCTACTTGATTTCTGGCCTTTGTAGTTACATATTACATCGTGGCTGGATTGATCGCTCCGCCCGACGTCTACCTACCTACAAGGAGATCACCGTGGGGGCGACGTCCGTCAAAGACCCAGATCGCCCAGCGACACCTCCCTCAGTTGATGTTGGTGCCGACCCCAGTGGTGAACTCCTCGACGACGACGACGAGTTTGACGAAGTCACCGAGCGCTTCGAAAGCTCGTACAACTTCCGGTTCGAAGAACCCGACGCAGCGAATATCCCATCCTTCCCACGTGCAGTAGAGAGCGTGCGCCGGCCGGCCGAGCATGCGGAGCGCCGCCATGCAGCGCGCGAGCGGCGGCGAGAACGCAAAGAAGCGGAGAAGGCCCAGCGGCGAGAAGAAGTGAAGCGCCTCAAGGGACTCAAGGCGCGAGAGGTGGAAGAGAAGCTCGAGCGTATTGGCAAAGAGGGAGGATGGGCACACAGCCAAGGTGTGTTCTCTGCCTGTTCATCCAAACGGTTTTTAGTGAATTTAGTGGAATCCTGATTCGCGCAGCGCTCGAGGCACTCGATATAGACGGCGACTGGGACGCGGATGCATATGACCAGCAGATGGCAGCTGTACTTGCCGAAACTGACGGCGTGGGCACTGGTGGTGGTGGAGATGACGAGAAGCCGACATGGGAGGATGATATTGACATTGGTGATATCGTCCCGGAAACGTCGCATGCATCGGCCGCGAAGGAGCGGAAGAAGGCGAAGAAAAGGGAAAGAAAGAAGAGCATGAAGGAGGACGAGGCCAGCGCGGTCGATGTCGATGACATGGATGCAGATGCGCCAACGCATAGTGGGAACGCGTGGGACGAGGTGGAATGGGATGGCACCGAGGAGATGCGCAAGCATGTGCTCGATCAGTACATGGAAGAGTTATATGAGCTCGAGTTCAACGATATGGTGCGCCCCCCTTCCCGTCACCGCTGTTTCTTCATGGAGTTCTTATACACACGGTGCCCATCCACTTAGGTTGCAGGGATGCCCACACGCTTCCGCTACGTCCCTGTAGCCAACACCTCATTCGGGTTGAGCGCCTCGGAGATCCTGCTTGCGGACGACAAGGACCTGAACGAGTACGTCGGGCTGAAGAAGCTCGCGCCATTTCGCAAGCTGCGCGATACATGGGATGCAAGGCGCGGCGAGCGCCTTCGGGAGTTCAAGAACAAGATCTCTGGACGATTGGAAGAAACAGACGCCAATGGCATTGCAACGGAACATCTAGTAGATGGCGAACATAAAGCGAAGAAGAGGAAAGGAAAGAAGGAGCGTATGCGCGAAAAAGCTGCACGAACGCAGGAGGAGGGGGTCGACGTGGTGCAAGAGGTGGAGACGAAGGCTGCAGATTCCCCGAGGCAAAGTAACAAACGTACGGAAGAGCAACGCGAGGATTATGTGGCATCCAGCGAGCCTGTGAAAAAGAAACGAAGGCGGCAGAAGAAGGCGGAAAACTCTGTCAAGCAAGCGGCAGAATAACTAGTCGGAAATGGTGCGTACAGCAGGCAGCTTTGGATCTCTACTGTGACTCTGCGGGTATGAACGGTCTAATGTACTTATCGATATAGGACTGAGAAATGCCCATCTTAAGGCCGTCCTGTAGTGCCATGTTTATACGATGGATATACTCCGCCTTTGGGACATCGCGACTGGTATTGACGAAGTCGATGTATACGAGGGCATTAGTGGTTTTCTTCGTGACCGTCTCACCGTCGCTCGGTGACGAGATTAACTGGACTGGCATGGTCCTCTTCTCGTAGATACGGGGAGCGCTTTCGTACCTGTCCAGGGATGCCTCGTCTGTGGGATTGAGCTCGTATATGAAACCGAGTACATGGTCTCCCGGGGAAGGAATGACATTTGCGTAACCCCTTTGGTTGATGATCCAACACCTATCAGATAGATCAGTGGAGGGGGAGATCATCCAAGTAGAGAGATCTCACCAGTCTTGCAGCACTGCAGTTCCAACGTATCTGCTCTCTGGGCAGCGTCTATTCATCTGGTCTATCCACACGTTGCTACCATAACCGAAATAGAGGGTCTGAGCGGTCTCCAAGACGTCGGACATGTCCAAGCGAGCGCTGTGACTCCTCCCAAACGCCACGAGCTGTCGTCGCGGAGTCCCGGGCCGGGTGCTAACGACACTAACGAACACAATTGGACTGGCTGTTCCCCATTGTCGTCTCTCGGACCATCCAGCATGCTCGAAGGTTTTCTTTCCCTTCTCCTTCTTGCTCTCACCCAACGACCTTCCTTTGGCCCTCACTTACCGCGGTATACCCTTTCTCCGAGAGAGCCCTATGAGTAGAACTCATCAGCGGCCACGAACGCCCCCCTCCTCTCAAGGCTCCCCGTCCAAGTTCAAGGAGCACCTGTCGATTGCTGTGCCACCGCCCAACCCTGCTTTCGAGCGTTCCCGCTTCTCTCCAGACTCTCCTCCAGAGCAAATATTCCGAGCTATCTTTACTAATAATTGGTCCTCCCCACGCTCGCGGCGGTTTGATCCCGAGAAGGGCAACACTGCGAGCGACTCCTCCCGCTCGAGCTCGCAGGGCTCAGAGCCCAGCATTAGAGATCGTTTCACGCGTCTTTTCCTCTCTCTCCGGGGAAGCCGAAGAAATGACTCCTCTGTTCAACGTGTTGTGCCTATTGTTGCGCTGTCGTCCGAAGCGCCAGTATGGAGACTGGACAACGTACGTGAATCGGAGGCGCCGCACGCCCGTCACGTCCACCCCCTGCCAACTAGCATGCAACGACGTTATAGTCTACCGTTCGTTCTTGCGCTCGCTATCTTTCTCCTCTACCTGTTCATCAACGTGATCATTCTCAACGTCCGCTCGTTTTCCGCGTCGCAAGAGTCACCAAAATTGCTCTCCTACACCACCCCACCTGCGAGCGCACCGACGAACTCAATCATGCTCTCGGCCGATACTCAACAGTGCATAACGCAATACACGCTCAATGCGCCGGATGACCCCACGGGATATCCGTGCGACACATGTCTCCCGCTTGTTGCTGTGGTGCCTGCGAATGAGACCGCAGTATACCCCGTTGCACTGGATGCGACTCAGTTTTGTGGGTTGAGATCGATATGGGAAGATGCTGGCCAACAAGGCCAGGCTGCACTTGAGGCTGGAGGTTGGGTGAAGGACGTCAGGTTCTGTACGTGGAGCGGTGTGCGATGCAATGGCGCTGGTCGCGTGTCATCGTTGTATGTTCCATCATCGTCTCATTTCTTCCCCGCCGTGTTCAACCGCAATCCTTCTTCCGCAGACAACTCTCTTTCCCTGCTGTTCCCGCGTCTCTCCCTGCGCAATTCACGAATCTTACAGCGCTCGAGTCCCTCGAAATTGTGGGGAATGGAGACTCCCCAGGTATGACTTGCGTAATCTTTTGCCGAATGATGTGTTTACACGTCAACTTGTAGCTGGCTCGTTCCCAACAAACTTTAACGCCTTGACCAAGCTTACGTCTCTGCATCTGGAAGACACGGCGCTGGGCGCCCTTCCTAATACACTGCAAAGCCTCACTTCTCTGACCCTAGTCCGTAATGTGCAGCTTGGGTCGTCGTTACCCCCAAGCATCGGGGGTGGCGCCCTTCAATCCTTGTAGGCCGTCGAGCTATGCCGTCGCCGTTTCGTGGCTAATTGTTTTGTATTCTAGCATCGTAAACGATGAGCCACTGACACTGAATGCAGCGCAGAGCGCAGCAGTGTGCAGCAGGCAACTGCAGAACTGTGACCTTCGGGGGACAGGCATCAAGTCGTGCGGTGCATGCTTGGTTTGACGGGTATACCCTCGACAGGTCTCGAGACATTTGTATATTTTTGACACTCTCTGATTACTGTTATCTCTCCTCTATACGAAACCGTTCCGAACCTTACTCCAACAGACATACGGACATAGCCTTTTATAGGACATGACACCAGACGACACTATCGTAGCTTAGTTCTGTAGCAGTAATAACATAATCCGATTATTCTTGTCAACACCCGTCATGGCCAAGACATCAGAATCCTCAGCGCGTGCCCACATTCGTCGCGAGTCCCTCGACATTTACAATCGTCTGCATTCCATCCAAGCCGACATCGCCTTTGTCAACGAAGTGCGCACGGCCTATCCTTCGTTCCCTCTAATACGTACAGCATCCTGTACACTTCATTTCGTCCCTCCTTCCATCTGACAAATTTGCCTTGGACAGCAAACCTCCGCTGCGGGGCCTGGTACACCGACCCTGCCATCGTAACTTACATTCCCTGTTCTTCCGCATATGACCCCCACCGAGAGTTAAGCGATGATGTTATATGCAGGCGCATCCGACGGCGCACGCGTACTTCAAGAGCACCGATGGCCATCACGGAAACTGGGCCTTCAACCTCCGCCGCCCGAACATACATCTACTATCCATCGCCGCCACCCACGGCGGGTACGTCGCCATCATCACCATCACCACCATCACACGACCTCCTCACGTTTCCTCTAAAAATACAACAAAACTCTTGTTCCAGACTTATTGTCGTAGATTCGACGCGCGCAGGTAAACGCCTCCCCGACGCACTCTCCAAGACCGTGCCGATCTGGTGCGCCGTCATCAACCGTGCCGCACGCCTGCGCAGCCTCCCATCGTCATCCAACATCGCGGCGGATCCGGATCCGGATCTTGATCTTGACCTTGACCTGCGCACGCCACCGGGGGCAGTCAGCCCGCACGAGCACGCCCAAATCGCCGCGCGGCTGGAAGGCTGGGCCACGACACTCGCAGTACGTGCCGCCGCCCCGCCCACCCATGCCCTTACCCTTCCTCCTCCCCTTCCTCCCCGCGGCGCACGCACGCACGCACACAGGACTCGTCGTATGCCCTGCCTGAACTGGCCAGACCGTTGCGCCCGCTGTGGATTACGCCTGCATCGACGCGCTTCCCGGACATCGCGCTGGACGCTCCGTTCTTGCCTGTTATATGCGTGAGCGCGTCGCGCGCTGTAGAGGCGGGGACGGAGCGCCGCGTGGGGGGATTCTCGTATGTGCAGGGGTCGGGAGACGACCATGAATTGTGGGGCCAGGTGTGTGCGCTTTCATCACACCTTTTCCCTCAGCGGTCACCTGATGGCAAAGATGATATGATATGATGATGGGCAATTCGACTACTGTAACCGGGGAACTACCGTCCTGCTGCATTGCAGGGCCTAACGCCACAGCTGTTCTGGAAGCATCGTGTCGAATTGCTAACGTGCTCCCGCGAAGAGCTCGACGCGGTGGTCGTCAAGCTGGTGGCAGCAGCGGCACAAGAATCGGAACAGACTCCTGGCAGCAGAGATGGACTACATGGAGCAGGAGAATGGAGCACACTGCCGACGCCTGTGCTAAAAGTTGGTGGCCGCGTGCTGCTCTCCACCGTGGCAGACCTACCACGAGAACTTCCAGCCGGCGTACCCGGTACATGCGAGCCCGACAGCGACGGGGAAACTGAAACTGCGTTCATCATCGTGCACGCGTCGAACGCCGCACCTGCCGACGCCGATAACACCCAGCCGAAAGAGCCACCACGCTCCCACGACGGGGAAGTTCAACCTGACGCAGGCGCAGCGCTAGGAGAAAGTGAGGTCACGTCCCGAGTACTCCGCATGCACCTCCCTTTAGGAAGACGCGCACAGCACATCTTCGTACACGAAGTCCTACCGCGTGCAGTCTCGTTCGCAAGCTCGCACTTCGGCCTTGGGCGGAAGATCTGTATAGCGGGAGGAGACGAGGGCATTGGTGTGGCACTGGCACTGCTGCAATTGTTCTTTGATGACGAGGGCGGTCTGCGTGGTGATTTGCCAAGCGGCGCAGCGGCCTCGAAGAGTTCGGTGCGCACGCGGCTGGAGTGGATCATCGCGAGCCAGCCGCGGGTAAACCCTTCACGGACCATTTTGAAGAGAGTCAATGATTTTTTGCTTTCGTCACACTCGGCGCACCGCCAGGACGGGGCAGAATAGAAGAACCACGTTACATATTACTGTAACCAAAAAATATGCTGCTTTCTACTACTGCTGCTAGTTGTAAGAAAATCATGCTATTCGAAAGCTATTGTCAACAAGATCCTTGTTGTTACGGGTGGGTGACACGCCAGTTATGTTTGGGAGACTGTGTAGCACATCCACAATCATGTAGATCTTTGCCCAATCTACCTGATTGTGGATGTGCTAGACATCTACATCCTTTGTCAATGGACTGGACGATTGTAAGATCGGAGAACCAGCCCAAGGTCAAATCGGAGAACCAACCCAACGGGCATGTTGCGTTGGTTCTTCGATCTACAATGTGGTGGCTTGTTCATTTCTTTGCACCTAGGCTTTGTTGCATGGTCTTCCTGTTATCCCACCCACCGTCATCGCGAGGAAAACAATGTATGAGACGTGCTCACCACCTCGTCTCTGTCTGCCTTTCGTAGTCCTAGAACAGTCTCAAAGGGCGATCGGCATATCGATGACCCAGGGTCATTCATATCATGATTGGAAAGAGGAGGAAAGGATAACTAGAGTGTGAGAGAATCGAGCAGTATATATTATATCGATGACCATCTGCCCAGAACGCTCAGAACCGTTTGCTATCAGCCCACATCAAGCCACCTCCGCCTCTCCCAAATGGATCAGAATTGGCATCAACGCCGAAATACCTACTCCCGTAGTTTTTCCAACCATACCACGCTCCGGCAATTGCTGCGCCAAATAGCAGGAGACGAGTGAAAGACGAGAACCAGCCTGCGCCGGATTCCGAGGTCTTAAGTTTGTCGCGTGGTGCTTCTGCAGCAGAGAGGATGGCGGAAGATATCGAAACAGAGATGATACTGCCGAAGGGGCAGTTGGGTCAGATAACTCGGAGGATAAAGACGTCTAGCAAAAAAAGCGTACTCATGTGCATCAGTAACATCGCCAGTCATGGCCGTCAGGCCTATAAACGGATTCGTGGGGACAGAGATGTCCTTCAATGTGAAGCAGTCGCTCCATTCTTCCCCTGTTGACGTCAAAATCAGGCACCAGATCAAAAGTTCATGAGACACGCACAGCCTCTCCACTGAATCTTCACCTGTACGCGAAGTGAGATGTGAGGATTGAATCAAGAAAGCACCGGTTGACGTACGTCCAATACCTTGTCCTTGACATAAATGACCTTGAGCTTTGTCCCTATGTTCGTGCGGCGATAGTCTGCCTGTACATTTTGTTGGAAATCTCAACGAAATTCCAAACACATCAGCACGTACTGTGCACTCTCCAATCATAGTCGGCACGCCATCCTTGCCAACATCATAACTCGTCTTCCCATCGCCCTGCATGGCAACGATGCGGGGAAAGGGGTAGTCGGATTCCAAGTCGTTTTTGTATCTGCGCCGTGGTATGCCGTAAGTTCCGACCCGCTGTATATGGGGGTGTAAAATGCGCACGTATCGAGGAAAATCCCGATTCCAGTGAAATGATCTGAAAATTGCATTCATCTATCTGGGTTTCAGGAGAGGGCACAGTGTTGCTTACCCTTGCTGCCAAATACAGGCCCTGGCTGCGCACGCTCCGACGTAATCCACAATGCAAGGCCATCTCCGTGAAGGTGTGTGGTACTGCCGGCTATCTGCCAAAAGATGAAAACCGGTATGTCGGGTAAAGAGTGAATACAACGCACTTTGAATTCGACCTCAATGATATAATTGATGGCAGTCAGAGGGAGACGACTCCAGAGCCATCCCTGTGCGATGCGGCCAGAAATCAGCAAAGAAACGCGAAGGGAGAGATATGTACCATCTGTGATTGGACATTACGGGTCAGCCGGACGTGTTTGTTGGAATTCTGCGGAGACGGGAGGTCAGAGGGTTTCCTGGAGGAAGACAAAAGAACAGCCACGCACCACATACGCGTCGGCACCAAAGTCCCACCACCTGTGAGAACCCGTTGAAGCAAACGCTCACAGCAAGCATCTAAAACGCACCGATTTTGGAGGTCCTCGTCAATATATGGGGCAAACAGGGAATGCGTTCGCAATTGAACGGTCTGCATGTGAAACCGGTTCAGCATACCGTCGGGCGCAGTGCGGAAGAATTTCTGCGCACCCGTTCGATTGTGCGGTTCGCTATGCGAGTCCCATCATACTCTGCTGCTAACAGGGATGATGAGTATAACGTCAAGACTAATAATAGCAGGTGGCCAAGGATCATGTCCGGTGGTGAGGAATTAAGGGTGTGTAACTGGTCCGCGCAGCACTACAAAATAAATTGAAAAATAATACATTTCCGCAGCGCTCGTCTTCGCTTGCACTTCATCGTTTTCTGTCCCTTTCCACTCATTCGCATAATTCAGACAAAGTTCTCACATCCGTTCCCGTTCTGGACACCCAGTACTACCACGCTCTGTGAACACCCTTCAAGTATCTTTGACGGTCCACTTGTGCGCCGCTGCTCGGTGGCGTAGTTGTAACCCGTATGAAATCCGCACCACATGTGCATCATCGATTTTGGGATAGACCATCTCAATGCTTCTGTCCGCTTTGTCAAAGCCAGCTGCGCCAGACGACGCCATTGTCCTCAAAGTTGTAGTCATCAGCCGTTAAAGACTTGGCCAGTCATCGTCGATGATGCATTCAAAGGAACAAATAGGATATGTCCCTTTCGTTGATGTTGTGTGACTCGTCACAGTCGTGGTGGTACTGTAGTATTTCAACGCCTTGAGTATCTAGGCCGTGCAAGACTTCACTGAGCTCCACGAAAACACGTTTGCCGTCATTACTGTCATTGGTCGTCTTCCTTCCAATTGGGAACATGTTTTCCGACGTTTCCTTAGCCTCTTTGTGCTTCTGCAATGCGATTGTCGAATTTATGGGAATCAGGCAGGAAGATCACAGTCGTCGTGAGAGTCGAGCAGCAAAAGAGTAAAACAACGATCAAGTACATAAGTTGCAATAACTCAGCAGCTCCTCGACCGTGCGCGTATATATGCTGCGAATGTCGGCCCAGACTCCAACCGCAAGCTCTCCTGCTTGCTCCCAATCACTCGCCGTAGTCTTAGTTGCGAGTTTTCATCCGGGAGCGCATCCACATCGATTACTTCAACTTCTGAGTTGCTCTCAAAGGGCTTCAACGCCGGGGATACTGGAGACGGCAACTGGCCTGCGCCTATGCTGCGCTGTGACAAAGTACGTCGGCGAAGACGCGGCTGCTCCTCTGCCTGCGCCTTCACGCGCTTGACAACGTTACTTCGAGCGCGCCCCAGCTCGGACATAGCCGGAACGGTAGTGAGGCGGTTCTCGATGACAAGTCGCTCCATTTCGTGTGTGAGCAATTCCAATGTGTGTTCGTCTGGATCCCCGGCGCTTTTCAGACCGGAGGACTTCACAGAGCGCATTTGCGTCTCAACCATACCGTGTACTATATGCGATGATTTTGGCTAAGAAACAAGGAAGAAAGAAGAGTAGCGAGGGACTCACGCTCTCGGTCAACGATCTTAACCTTTTCCAGTATCGCAGCTGCGTTTTTGGCAAGGAACAAGCTAGATGGATCGTCCGTGGCTTCTGGGAAGAGAACAGGAGCCACGCGTGACACCGCAATACTGAAAAACATGAAAAGCTGGCCAAAGAGCGTAATCAGCGACGCAGACTAAGCATGAAATAGTAACGAGGCCACATACTTGATGGAGGAGACGAATGTGTTGAAATGCGAGGCGTGTAGGGAACAAAAGAGAGAGAATCGAATATCCCTGGAACTCAGGCGATGATGGAGAAGGGCTGAAGAGTAGTGAGAGTTCCGATGCGACATGGCCAAAGAATAAGGTGTAGCGCCACTAAAAGGAGGCGTCAGTTCTTAGTTGATAATTGTCAATTAACGAGTGTTTACAAAAGCGACACTACTGCTCTTTCTAATCGCGGAGAAGAAGAGGAGAGCGAGGCCGGATACGATATGGAAACCAAGAGACTGGATGAGCCCGCGTGCGAGGAAGTCACGCTGGGTGACACATTCCTTGCAATTCAAGATCCCCTCGCCGAATCTGTAGGGATGTCTTTAAAGCTCATCACCCAGCAATACGCCACTCACCGATCGTAAGCCCAACGCTTGTTGGGTTCCATCAGGGCTTCATATCCCCCACGCACGGCCACAAACAAGTCACTTCCTTCGGGACCAACACGGTCTGGGTGATATCTCCGCGCGAATGTGCGGAATGCAGCCTTGATTTTGCCACCGTCGGAGGCAGGAGAAATGTCAAGTAGCTCGTAGAAATTTGGGGGTGTAGAGAGCGACGCTTCGAAGAAGTTGTACACGAGGTATGATAACACAACGAAGGCGAAGGTGAGACGATAATGCCAAGGCGTGACAGGCGTGCGGAGGTAGGGGCGCGCCCAGCGCAGCAGAGTGCCCGTGATGAAATCGGGAATGTAGGACCAGCCAAGAAGGCTAAATATTGCTTTTGTTGTGGAAGAGGGCATTGTTCATCAAATCTCCACGTCAAAACGGTCAGCATGGTGAATGTGAAACTGAGCAAAAGTGAAGAAATAAGGCTCAGATTGGGTAAGAATCCCAACACATATATGATCTCCTTTCCTACGGCCCAGATCCCCGGGGCCCGTCCACCTGTCCTAACAACCTCGTGCCGCTACTTGTTCGCACGAAACCACGCATCACTTCCATGAAGCTCAAGCAAGGACGCTTTTAAACGTGCGCCCGCTTTCTTGAATGAAAGCGGGTAATGGGTGCTTCGTTCCAGAAGAATAACCACGTCTGCGACCACCAGTGCGAAGTCAAGGAAAGAATGCATCGCACAGGCTCGGCTAGAAGCGTTGTGAACGTTCTGCGCAAGCGCAGCCCAGGTCCACGCTGTAGGCTCGACCTTTGCCCACGGTCCGGTAATATCAAGGAGGGCAGGCCTATGCGCGAGCCCGGTGTGTAGAACCAAGTCAATGTCTGTCCGGCCTTACGATGTGTCACGGAGAACTCGTGAAATGACACATTGAGTATCGAACATGTAAGAGGGCTCAAGGTTTCGCAGGCGGAGCGGACACCCGGGCAGCCAGAGGATCGACCCTTTTACTACAGCATCGTGGCAAGGGGAGCGGATGGAAAGGACACTCACCACTTCTAATCTAATGCGGAATCAGGAGTTCAAGGTCTCGTATAGTTTCAAAGCTGGAGCGGGGGACAGGTTGATGCAAAGAATTGAACGGTCCAAGTGAGGATTGCAGCTTAGGAAAACAAACGACCTTGAGCCGAACGGGTAACAAACAAGAGGCAGTGGAAGGACTAACAAACAAGAGGGAAATTGCACAAATGATACAACTTTGAGAAAAATGCTTGCGGTTGCTGTTTACAAATAAGAAAGAAAGGACATGGGAGAGCGTATGAGAGTTGCTGTTGAGAATGTCTCACGAGAGGTCGAACCGCAGGTCAATCCCGCGACGCATCGCTTAGTCATCACTCCACTATATAAATGACAGTACAGCACAATCTTTCGCAAAAACCCTCACATCATCACGGAACGCGCTTTATACGGCTTCTCCAAATATAAAATTTCTTCTTCCGTCAACTTGATATCAACGCCATCTGCAAGCAGAAGTTGAATCCCCATCTCCACATGACGACGAGACCATAACACGTACTAATCAGTTCCTCGAGTTTCTTGATACTCGTACTGCCAATGATTGGTGCTGTGACACGTGTCAACGACCACGCCAAGGAGACCTGTGCCATGCTTATGCCGTGCTTCTTGGATATTTCTTCGACCCTAGTCGAATCCTCATAAAACTGTGTTCCCAAACCCAGACCGTTAGACGGACCTACGGACCTGTTAATTATTTCCAAAGTACCTGGCCCTTTCAGGTAGTCTGTCCAGCTGGGGGCACGGATGGCGTCAGAATGTTAATGCCGCAGGGACAAAGCAGACCCACGTAGCGCTGTCACTCCGCGCCGTTGTTTTGCCGCCTTCGACGGGACGAGTGAGGAGGCCCCTTGCTAATGGCGACCACGGGATGATACCCACACCAAAATGTTTGAGTGTGGGGAACATTTCGCGCTCCTCCTCTCGGTACACAAGCGAGTGATGGTTTTGCATTGAGATGAAGGGCGTGAGGTTATGCGTGATAGCATAATCTGTAATTTCTCCCCGTCAACAGAACCCCCAGAGATCCCACATCAGTTACTCACTCTGCATGATGTGAACTGCAAACTAAGATGAGTAAAACGGTTGCCGACTTTAACGTGAACGAGTACGCACACTGCCAAGCGTAGCAGCTACTCATGCCTATGTACCGGACGTATCCCGCCTTGACGACATCGTGCAGAGCCTGCATCGTCTCCTCAATCGGTGTGTCAGGATCGAAGCGATGGCACTGCAGGACGTCGATGTATTCAAGCTGGAGGCGATCCAGCGACTTCTTCACTGAATCAAAAATGTGCTGTAATTAATGCAAGCATCTGAGTCACAAGACACGACATGGGCAAGAAGACGGAAACATTCACCTTGCGGCTGAGACCATGCTGGTTCACGTATCCTTCCTCGTCGAGCTCGGCGGCCGGTTTTGTGTGCACAGTTAATTCCACCGATTTAGCGACAGCCGCGAACAACTGTACGATGTTTTAGGTCCTGGCTCTCTACATGATTACCAAGGCCTGGTGGACCGCACACCTTGGTCATGACCACGATCTCGTCGCGGGGTAGATCTAGAGCTTTGATGGCTCTGCCGAGATATACCTCAGAAACACCATTTGAGTATATGTTCGCAGTGTCGAAGGTATTCACGCCGTGTTCATAGCTTCGCAGCGAGCGTGAGATCACAGGTGGAGGATAGAAGAGGCGAAGAGAAGTCGATTGGGGCTCACGCAAATTTGACATGCTCGATAGCCTCTTTCTCGTCAAGGAGCCAAGGCATCCATCGAGAATCACCATAAGACAGCATCCCGAGAATAATCCTGGACACTTTCAAGCCTGAATTCCCCAGGCGAACTGCAGCCATTCACGTCAGAGACAACCAGTCCTACAGGAAAAGACTTCCTGGAGATGTCATACCGTATGGAATCCTTTTCGTCACAGTGGGGGTAGACATACTGGTGACGTGGTCTACTATCGAGCGCAACGTGGGGAATCGCTGCACCTCGGTGCAAGAAAGGTGGGCTTTTTTACATTACACAGCGTGTATAAGTGCGGTCGGGGAATTGAGTGATGCGAGATATCGCCGCAGGACGTGATCGTGTGTCATTGACATTACGTTCGCACAGGGTACCGCTACACTGAGGATTCTCAGAACATTTGGTGTTCATACAGTCTGTACTCAGCCGTTATAACTGTTAGTAATGCCCTGTCCTTATCGTATGATAGCTTCTGCTTCCTAGATCCCCACATCCCCACATCAGATCACATACACGTTCTCCCTGGGGAGCTCGTATCCGTCAAGCTGCTTAAAATACTCGACACGCTTCTGTCGCTCCTGTTCACGTGTCTGCATAAACATCTGCTCGTCAGCCTTACGCATCCAAAAATAGCGGTGGGTCAAGACGCACCTCACGCAAGTCCTCGGGTGTGCTTCCATCCCCCTTCTTCCGCGGACGGCTCCGCTCCGAGCCTTTCTTACGGCGCGAAGCTTGTCCGTTGCCATTACGCATTAAGCGACGCCCGCGTGCTGGCCGTGTTGGCCCCACGGGTACGTCATTATCCTCCTCAACAGGATTGGTAACGGTCTTCCTCTTCCTCGTCGCCGTGGCTCGCCGTTCAAACTTCCGCCGTGGCGCGTTCTCAAGAACGCGTCTCGCAGCTTCCATCGGATCTTCTGTCATCGATCCCTTTTTCCGGGCGTTCTCCTTCCCCTTGCCTTTGCCCCTAAGCTTTGGCCTCTTCTGCGGCCTCTCCTCCTCGCTCTCCTGATTCTCATAGTCAAGCTGAGATTCCGGGTCCGGTGGACGCTGATGGATGCGCTTCACAGGAGACGGGCTACTGGGAGCACTGCTGCCCTCAATTTCGGAACCGTGCTCAGTCACACCGTGTAGCTCTTTCTGTCTCCGCCGACGCATTGTGAAAGCACGTCCGCTATCACCATTACGTGGCGTAAGTGGGTCTGTAATGGCCACGGGTGTAGCCTCATGATGCGGAGATGTTGCGTGTGCGTGTGGGAGGCGCTCACGTGGGGTGTGTGGGGGTGATGCTGGAGCATACAGATCCTCAATCTCGCTGTCTGAGTATCGAGGGTATGGAGACACTGGGGTGGGCTGTGGCTGCGACGCGGACGCAGCGATTTGCACGGGCTGTATGGCTGGCACTACTTCGTCGGCTGGGAGTTCCCCGAGTGGCCGCCTTGGCCCAAGGTGTCTGGTGCTCGGGCCATCTTCAGGCCGGCTGAGAATTTTCTCAGCGCGCCGTGCTTTGAGAAGCCGCTCAGTGGCGAGGAGCCCGAACGGGTCGGAATCGTTGCTACGAGCAGGGGAGAACGATCCCCCGCGAGGCTGGAGAATGCCGCGTTCGGTTGTAAGAGGCATAGAAGGGCCGGGCTTATTGTCTGAAACATCGGATCCCGGAAACTCAGGTAGGCCGCCATGATTCTCCTTGTCTGACCCAGCATTCTCCCAGTCGACGCTGTCGTCGCGTGAGTCAAGGTCGTCGATGACACCATGGGCAAATAGATCGTCGTTTACTTCTCCTTCGGACTGTAAATGGGGCTTGGAGAGAGGCGTGCGCTTGCGCTTCCTGTCCTTACGCGTGGGGGTACGAAACTGAGACGGGGATCCAGGCGAGTGGGCAGAGAGAAATATGGCGCTAGCTTTGCCGAGGTCTCTGTGAACGTGATGGGTTGGACTCGAAGAAAATTGAATCGGTGACGATGGAGGGAGGAGAGAAGAAGCACGAGCGGGGGGGCGATGTGAACGGCGTCTCCCTGGGTCAGGGGAGGGAGTGCCGTCGAGGTGGAATTGAGGTGGGATTGTCGTCTTTGGATCATGCGAATGTTCGGGAAGGTTAGGGGGTCGAGGGGGTGGGTGGCTGCGGGGTGGCGTGGCAAACACGCCTGGGGGTCCAGCAGCAGAAAGAACGCGTTGAAGTGGATCATCCAGCTCGCTAACGTGCGGGGATGGCGCGGCACCCCTAGCCTCACCCTCTGCCTGCACTGACGGTGCTTTAGCGGGACGTTTGGCCTTTGCCCTGGACTTGGGTTTCGCGGATGGCACTTTGGCAACTTGGCGGGCTTTCTGTTTGGGCTTATGCTCCTCTTTCCCTGTAGGTCTGGCAGACTGAATGATGTTTCGCGGAGTCTTGTCGATGAGAACGCAAAAATCTGCACTCTTCTTGACTTGCTTCCGAGACCTAGTGACTGCGGGCATGGCTGCGTTGTGTTGAGAGTGAGAGCAGCGCGGAGCTCCATTGTTTCCCACCAGCGTGGGAAATCCGTGTCGCGCGTGCATCACGTGCGGGAGGATGACTGTGATTGGCCGGCAAAGTGTTCCCGAGGTGAGTCAGTGACCGGTGATGAGCCTGAGCCTTGACTCCGAGTCTGGGGGGATTTGTTTGTGGATCATCATTGCTATGCCTCAAGCCATCATCATTTAAGAGAGACCAGACTACCCGTATGATCTCTTGTGTGTTTTCCTTTTCCCGATCTCCCGCATCTACTCATCGCGTGCCTCGCAGGACCCATATTCTCTACCTGGACCATCTATTTTCGCTGACAGCGATTCTCTATTTTTCTTATAATTAATCAACTACCCAACCTTCATGAAAGTATTCCCATTGGACCTTCCGACGCTGAGGCTGGGAGCGTCAAGACGCACCTTTGCTAATCGGAGATGGATGAGTGTTCGCCCGATGATTCTTCAAAGTAGCGTGCTTCCCACCCGTAGGTCCATGCACCTCTCTACCCACCCATCCTACAATACCGACACACATACACAGTTCCCCAGAGGAAAAAAACGACGATTCAGCATCTGTACGAGATGCGCCGAACTGGCACGCCCATTACCATGCTCACTGCATACGACTTCCCCACCGCACGTGCGCTCGATACCCACGGCGTTGACCTGGCCCTTGTAGGCGACTCCCTCGCGCAAGTCTGTCTCGGGTTGCCCTCTACTACCCGACTTACCCTCGATGAGATGCTGCACCACACCCGAGCCGTCGCGCGCGGCGCCACGCATCCTCTCCTCGTAGCCGACATGCCCTTCGGTTCATACCACGTCTCATCAGAGGATGCCGTCCGCTCCGCCGTGCGCATGGTCCAGGACGGCCATGTGGAGGCAGTCAAGCTCGAAGGTGGACCCGAGATTGCAGAGAAGGTCCGACGCATCACCCAAGTTGGCGTACCCGTAATGGCCCATGTCGGCCTGATGCCGCAGCGCCACGCTGCGCTGTCCGGCTACCGTGTGCAGGGCCGCGACGGTGCAGGTGCTCGAACAGTGCTCGACGGAGCGCTCGCGCTGCAGGACGCTGGCGCATTTGCCATCGTGCTTGAGGCGATTCCGCATCGGCTGGCCGAGTACATCACTGCGCGTCTCAATATCCCGACGATCGGAATCGGCGCAGGGCCCGGCACGAGCGGGCAGGTGCTTGTCTGGGATGATGTGATGACGCGATGGCATGGGAAGAAAGCCAAGTTCGTGCGGCGCTTCGCGGACGTCGGACATGAGGAAGGTCGTGGCGTGCAAAATTATGTCAGCGCGGTACGTGAAGGTAACTTCCCAAATGCGGAGACAGAGGGCTATGAGATGGCTGGCGGTCAGTGGGAAACGTTCTTGGATCAGATAGGGGACAATGGATGGAAAGGCACGGCTGATAGGACGCAGGAGCGCCAGGGGGATGGTGTTGCCAGCTCGGAGGGAACAACACCCTCTCGCATAGCGCAGGCGATGTGAATGTAATGTGCACTGGCACCACTACATTATTTTGAGCGACAATGTCAGAAGAAATAAAACATGGTCACTCTGTATTGTACGATGATATCAAGCCTTCAAGAGGACTACCCTGGTCCTTTTTTCCAAAGGGGATAAGTGGCGTGTGATACATCCTGCCAGTTAACCATCATGCATCATGCATCATGCGTCATGTTCATCCGGATATGGAACATACTGACCGTATGAATATGATCGGTTTGTTGTGCGCAGTACGTGGGTTCTGAAACCCAGGGCGCAGGTTGAGGTAATCGGAAAGAAGAAAGAAAGAAAAGAAAAGACCAATGTTCGCAAGACTTGTTGCTATTCCGCTCGCACAGGATTATAGAAGGAGCCATACAGTAGCTTTGTTTCCGCTGAGGCATTGCGGTTGGCATTTCCAAGTTGTGGAAGAATTGCGTTGCGCGTAAGAGGTCGATTCCTTTGTATGTATCGTCCTGAGTGCCCTACACGCCCCTTGGCGTTGTCTGCGATCAGTTCTTGCGCAGCAGTTTCGATGTGTTGTCCCCCTACACCCTACTGGATGCCAGCACAAGTCATCCGATGACATTGGTGGCGTGAATCCAGCATGATATAAAGCCTTGTAAGAGACCCCTTCCGAGTCATCGATTCGCCCACTTCATCGGACGGACGCTACGAGGACACCAACAGACGACGCGGCACAAGACAGAAACACACCAGACGACCGCAGGGCCGGTAAATTCAACGCGGAATGCCTACAATAAACATAAAATATAACGGACGAACATACATTACCGGGCCAGACATATAAGTGGCCCTGCACATCCCCACCTTCTCCCTCTCCTTTGACTTCATGCCCGGTCCATTATAGGAGAGGTGTTGACCACCTTCCTGCACCTCGGGCAGCGGAATGGTGTGCAGCCGAGGTGCGGGCGGCGGCGGCGGCTCGCAGCCATATGGCTGTGCATTCATATCCAGGCCCCTCAACCTGGACGCCGCCGCAGCGGTCCCTTGACCTGGGTCACGGGCTTTCAGCCGATCCTTCGTGTTGTTACACGAGTATGGCTTACTAGACCCAGCGCGCTGGTGTCGAGGGGACCTCCATGGTCCTTGGAAACTCTGAAATGTTCTTCCTGTCAGCTGGAACAGCGTTCTCTGTTGTATCGGCTTACCTTAGGACCGGAGGTATTCTTCACACAAACTTGCAAACCGGTATTTTGTGGGCATCCTTGCACCAGCGTTCCGCGTGCTGGGTTGTCGGACTGGGGGACCGAGTGCTCTGTCTGCACGCGGTCCTTCTGGCTCAGGCAACCACAGCTGCGATCACCCTGGTGGAAATAAGGAGCCCATAGGCTTCCGGTATGGAAGCTTGTGGTGAAAATTGCCCTGGCTCGAGGTTGCTGATATTCGGGGCCCTGAGGGCTGTCCACGGAATCTGGGTCCGGTTTCACGACGCGCGGCGGAAGAGGTGAATGCAAAGCGGTGGAAGACTCGCAGGACTGTGGCCCAGCTCCCTGTTGGCTCGCTTTGGGAATATGGGTAGCGTTGGCGTTGTCGGGGTTATCGGTGAGGCAACACATTTAGGCCGAAGAGTGGATAGGTGCGCGAGATATTCCGACGAAAGCTCAAACGGGGGGGTTTATATCTTCTACAGACTGGAATTCTCCTAGTGCCACTGCGGCATGGTCCATTTTCGCCTGCGAGCGCCGAGGAACCTAGACAAGAACGCAAGCAGTGCAGGTGAGCCATAGCCTCACTTGCGTGGCACCGTCGTCTTCCCAAGTAAGCTTCCATTTCAGGTGTCATTCGAACACAGAGTCAAAGCACACGCAAGTGCATTTTTTCCCTCGTATAACAGTGAAGTGATTCCATAGAGGATGGTAGCACCCGCCCAAGGTTTGTTTCAAGTTGTCGCTGGACACAGAGCGCGGGCATGCCGCGAAAAATGCGCCGGGAAGTGCCGCTGCAAGCTGGTGCCCATCTGCCGCGTGGTTGATTTACAACACCGCTGTTGGCACTGGCACTCTAGGCACTGGGAATCCTATGGCTTCTACAACTCCGAGTCGCAAGAAATACGTCGTTTGCCAGTAATTAAAGCCTTTTTAGCTTTATGCGATTCTGCCATTGGCTGATCTAAAGTGCCAGCTTCATGGTCGGGAACACATACGTGCCTCTATTCCCTATCTTTATAATTGTGTTTACAGGAACTAAGCGCCCGGCTATTTACAGCCCTACACTCCTCGTGACTGGATTTCAGATATTAATTTGGCACGAGCACATGGATTGTGAGTTTATCCTGCTTTGGATGCACGGTGGTCGTGCCCAAAGGTCTTCTGATGTCAATAGCGATGCCTTCGCCCTGAATGTGGGGCATGAGGATTGGCAAAGGGCACGAGTAGCTGATGCCTATGCTGCCGCGCTGCAGTTGCAGACGGAGTTCAAGCTGTTCCTCAGCTTCGACATGACGTGAGCACTCTTTGTCTGCCTCTCCGCCGCCGCGCTCTGTGCAATGCAGCCCTTCCTTCCTTGTCCTCAGCTCTATTCCCGGAGCATCGGAAGCGGACGCCGAGTTTTTACGCCAGTACTTGGAACCTGTTGGGCGCCACCCCAACCAGTTCTTGTACCATGGGCGAGCGTTAGTGACTACTTTCGCCGGTGACCAGTGCAAGTTCGGACAAACATCAATCACGAGGGGCTGGGCTGTGGCCCGCGCGGCACTGGAACGTGTATGCCCAGTAAGCTAACTTTATTAATCAGAGAATCTGGTTACCCACCGAGGCACTGGCACATGAATTCCAGATCCATCTCATCCCTGCCTTCTTCATTGATCCGGCATGTTATCCTATGCTGAACAGCATCGATGGAATATTCCACGTAATGAGTGCCTTCATTTGATATATGGTCACTCTCATCGCAAACTCCGGTTGGCAGTGGAACGGAGGCTGGCCCATCCATCTCACCAAGGACTCCCCAAGAGATGAAATAGACTGCCCTGCGTTAGACACAGACCGTCCTCACGTCCAAAATCTGCAGGGCCGTACATACATGGCAGCTGTCTCCCCTTGGTTCTTCACAGTAAGGCGCTGGCAGCCCGACGGGAGCCTGCGATAACACCTCATTTATTATCAGCACTATGGCCCAGATTCATGGAACAAGAACGTAGGTTATTGCCGCCTCTTCATTCGCTCTGCGCTTTATGCCCCCCCCTCCCCCAGTGGATTTATCGCGGAGACGACTGGCTTCTCGTGCGGCGGTGGGAATACCTGCTCGCCTGCAGAAATGCCATTGATATCGTACAAGTCATTTCTTGGAACGGTGGGTTTTCCGTGATAAAGTCTCCAGGGTTCCATAATAATCGTTCCTTGTTGCAAGACTACGGTGAATCACACTACATAGCACCTGTACATGGCGCACAGCCAAACTCGCAACCATGGGTCGACGGATTCCCTCATACACCATGGCTTGCGCTTAACGCATACTTTGCGCGCGCATTCAAAGAAGGGTGCATGCCACCGATTGTGCGGGACAAGATCTTCGTCTGGGCGCGGCCGCACCCAAAGACTGCCACTGCACCCGATCATGTGCCCCGCCCACGGGACTGGGAGCTGGTGAGTCTCCGATTTCTATACAAATAGCTTTCAGACTGCTCAAGCGCAATGGTTTCTGCAGACAGACGATAAATTCTGGGTGGTCGTCTTCGCCTGCGCTCCTTGCATCGCGCTCCTTGCCGCTGGTAATGAGCGTCCAAGCCGTTTCACCTGTCCCGCCGGCGTGACAAAGTTGTCTTGTCCGTTAAGAATCGGCCGTGGAATACACGCGAAGTTGGTACGTGATGGGGTCGTGGTAGCGCAGTGCCATCCACCATCCACAGAATACCAGTTTAATGCCAAACCGGAAGTGTACAACTTCAACGTTTACGTGGCAGCTTCCGAGTAGGAGCACGTTCGACAATGATGAAAGCACTGTTGTGTCCATATATATACGCTTACACAGAATAAAGCAATGAGACTAAGTTTGGCGGATCTCAGCGACCGCCTTGTATAAGATCTGCGCCAGTCAATTCATCCTTGGTCGTAGATGGTAAAGTTGTGGGCGCGTCGTCGTCGTCGTTGTCATGACCACAGCCGCAATCATATTCGTCATCGAGATGCGCGCAGTCGAAGATGGGTTTTTTTAAACGTTCGTTGACTTTGTTGTGAACGAAACACAGCCTGAGAGAGAAAAGGTTTAATTGCACAGTGGACCTGGGAGAAAATGGATCATTTACCATCCGGATGCCGAAAGGCGGGAGGCCGTTTGCGGTGGATAGAGTTCCAACAATTGCTGAAACTCAGCTGCACACTCGCCACATGGATACAGCCGTGAGGTTAGATAGAAATACGATCTGAGGGCTTCGCGCTCGTCGTCGGTTGGGTGCTTATATATGCAGCGTCAGCGCACATACTCGGGCCGTAGAAGGGTTTGAGCTATACCTTGGGGTATCGGAGCGTCATTGTATGTCTAGGAACTGGTTAAGCATTATATTGGAGATCCTAGCATGTGTTTGCTTACAGTAGTTTCCACGTAGCACGTCCCAAGGCAGCTCTATGGTCCCATGTTGAGTATTCTTAGCACTCCGAGAACAGAAACGAGCCCACTTCGCTGTCTCGTTCCCTAGCTTCGACATGATGACGCCCCCTGTTGCATGGGGTAGTGCTAACGGTCGATCATGGACATCGATTGGAAGCGCGTGGTACTCCTTCTCGACACTACCGTTGCCGAAGAATGTACCAGTGCTGAGATTTAGGTGTGGTTGATGCAATAATGTGACCGAGGCGAGAAGGATCTTGGCGAAGGGTAAGCGGGCCAATAAGTGGGTGTGAAACCGATGTGGGGACATACGAGCACGAGGACCACGAACAGAAAGAGTTTAGTAAACCGAGTTATCATCGGAAGTGGGGCCTGCGGGGAAAGGGCTTATGCGCCTGCGCAGACGATGGTGGATGCGCTGCTTATTATTACCCATATCTCCAATTTTTGTGTTGGCTTATTTGTACCGTTTCCCGTCTGACGTAACAAGTTCCACTCCTTTTGTTTTTGTGTTGTCTCGCTCTCGCCCCTGTTCGTGTAACTTTCAGCATGCTAGACATGCCTGGAGCCGACCCTGGCACCGCTGTTGATGCATGCTGGCAGAGCGTGTAGCCAATGCTGTGGACTTTATTTCATCTTCTCACCCCGCCCCCCATCTGTCTTTCATATGAAGATGGTGAGTCTTTCTGTTCGTCCCTCCTCTCCTTCTGCTCATGGTTGTCACTTCTTTGAACCTTGGATGGATGGGATGGATTAGTTAACGGTGGGGATGACATTGATGAGCTTGACGAGACAGACAAGCCACCGCCAACTGGAAACATGAGTCCAACAAGGTCTCACGATCTCACCAGCCATGCCTGACATTCCCTGACACACGCATGCCAGCGCCAGCACCAGCCATAGTCCTCCACCAGCCACTCGACAAAGCACGCATTGAGGCTGCTCAAAGGGCTAAGCCCCACGCCCTCCTCTCTCTCCTCCTCCTCATGATATGCATCGTTTCGATTCGTTTGTCACGTCTTCTTCAGCCACTGACGGGGTGGTAGGTGCCCACGGCAAATACCGCTTATATATTTCTTTAAAGCTGTTCTATGCTTAAGGGCCCGTTTGGCAACTTTTGTCAAAAAAAGAATGGTCTTGTGAGACCACAGTCGCGCCGGCGAGACCTCGGTTGCAGTCGTGGCCCTGAATAATAAATTCATTTTACCGAACAGGTCTCGAAAAATAATTGATTTCTCTTAGGTGTTACATTGCCTGACAAAGCGTGACGGCACATGATCCGTACCTCAAGGCGAGCGAGGGAGAAGGCAACCTGTCGACATTGGTTCGCTCATCGGTACAGTACAATATATTGTATATCTGAAAACCAACAAACAACTCTGGCGTGAGATCGTCGACGCGTTCCTGTTCGCATCTCCTGAAACCGCCAGCAAGGAGGCGCTCTTGCATCGCAACTTGCAAGCCGAGGACCTCACGGACCTCACCCTGTGCTTATCTTGTCCAGTGCTCCTTACATTCCTCACCGCGGCCTCGTATGTCGCAACACTGTACCCCCTCATGCGTCCCAATGCTGTGGCCTCCCTTGTGTGCCCAACGCTGTCTGCCTCTAGTTAGTCTCATAAGGGGATGCTTCGTTCGTTTGTAGGGTGTCGAGGTAGGTAGGAAGGATGCCGTTGGCTGGGTCTCCGTTAACCTTCATCGCGAGTTCATCGCCCCGAAGGGATGCCCAGTCATCTACTTTATCCCCCCTGTATGAAGGTGAGGCACTAGGCAGAGGGCGACGCGCTCCATCGGGTTCTGAGTAGATGAGTTTGTACAGCGCGAACTCCTTCATAAACTTTGACATCGCAAGGACAGGCCGTGAATGTGAGCGAGAGCACAAAGCAGTGAAGGGGAGGCACGCACTTCTTTGTGGCACCTCGTGCAGAGCGTGTCATGGAGCGCCATCCCGTGATAGCGCTCAAGGCAGAGAGCACATTCGTGCACGATGGCGATTCAGTATTCACAAGGAAGGGGCAATGGTTGCCTGGCATGACAGCGCGCTGATTGTCGCGATCGCTATCGTGCACGCTATCGGATCGAGTGATGGAGGGAGGGAGGGCAGGGGCTCGGGAGGAGTGGGGTGAGTCGAGAGAAAGTTTGGGGAAAGCGTGTTGCTTGGGAGTGCCAACCAGCATGGGCGCATGTCGGTTCGAGTAGCTTGAATCTTCACAGATTTCCCCAGAGTGGTCGTCGTAGTGGGTGATGCGGAGCAGCAGCGTTAGAGTGAGCACTTAAGCATGATGGGGGTTTTCATGTAGATGGTGTGGGCAGAGGACACAGCGACTGTGACACTCCGAGACATGGTTTCCTAAAAAAAAACGACAAAAAGTCGTTTTTATTTTTTGGCGGGGCGACCACATTTTCTCACATCCATCATTTTTTGAGACTGTGACCCCGAACAGCACACAAGTCTCACATTGTCGTGTCAAACCGTGGTTTATTTTTTTGCTGGTGTCGCGCGCGGCCATTTGTTTCCCGAACGGGCCCTAAAATTCCAATTTGACTTGAATTGCCGGAGCGAGGCGATGGCGCAGATCTTGTTGTGATTGTGACTTTCTTACAAAGTGAGCTTCGACCGCTCGAGACAGTCTCGAGACTTTGAAATGCAGGGCTGGAAACCATCGTTGGTTCCTTGGCCTGTTTCTCACACTGGAACTCGCTGGCACCAGCAGACGTCGACACGTGTGATTTTCATCGTTTATAGAAAACGCACACACCATGAGGGAGGTTTTGCCTGAACAGCCCAAAGGCCTAAACCAGTGAAGCCCTCTGAAAAGACCCGTCATTTTGCAAGCCAGAGTGCCTGGGAAAGTAAAGCACTCTACTAACTGAACCTTCCGAATTCCGAGGCCTTCAGAAGCAGGCTGCGGACCCCCCCACCTTGCACCCACCGCACCCAATCAACCTCACACAACCATGTCCAGCTTCACCGATGCCTGGCTCCCTGGTCCCAAGTCTATATCTTTCTACACCCGCACATACCACCCTCCTTCTGGTTCCCCGCGCGCCGTCGTCGTCTTCATTCACGGCTTCGCAGAACACGTGGTTCGCTATGAGTATGTCCATAGGAGATGGGCCGACCGTGGCTTTTCCGTCTTCACGTTCGACCAGCGCGGCTTCGGGCGCACGGCACTCGACTCAAAGAAGTCGCCAAGCGCAGTCTACGGCCGGACAGGCGACGCCGACCAGATTTCCGATGTCGCTTGGGCTTTACAGATCGCCCAGGAGGCGAATCCCACAGTGCCGATATTCCTCATGGGCCATTCTATGGTGCGTCCCGTCTACCCTACATTTCGGCTGTGTTTACAATTACGCGGTTGGTTTGGTCCAGGGCGGTGCATTGGTACTCTCGTTCGTGACGCGTCCCCATACCCAAGAGAGCGTCTCGCAGCTGTCAGGCATTATCGCGTCGAGCCCCTGTATTCGCCTCACCAAGCCGCCGGCGAGTATCACACGCTTGCTCGGTGGCATCGCACGCGCCATCCTTCCGAACCAGAACATACCAGCGTCCGTTGATCCCAAGGTACGTCGCTTCCTCTCCCGACCTGTTTTATGGTACACCCACTGAACACCACGCGCACCATCCAGCACTTGTCTCGCGACCCCGCCGTAGTCAAGGATAACGAAACAGACCAGCTCATCCGCCGCAGCGCGTCCCTCCGTGCGGTCGATGACATGCTGAGCAGGGTATGTCGAGCATTCCAGATGCAGTTCGTAGGTTTGATATAATTGTTGCTCAGGGCGAGAATCTGGTTATAAAGGATTACAAAAAGTGGCCCACCGCTCTCCCTGTACGGTTTTACGTTTGGTAACGCCAATTCGACGCACTAATGCATTATAGGTCTTGGTTGTGCATGGCACGGAGGACAAGGTACGCAGCTATATGCGGGGTTACCCATACCACACTTATCACGTGGTTCTACAGGTCTGCTCAGTCGAGGCAGCAAAGCAATTCGTCGAGAAGCTCCCTGCAAGCGACAAGAAAATCTCACTTTACGAGGTTCATATAATCATTTACGCTTCTAAACTTGTTAGAAGAGAAGACATCTAACCATGCGCATTTTCCAGGGTGCGTATCACGAGCTTCAAAACGAACCAGACGGCGTCAAGGAGAAGTTCACGGATGAATGTGCAGCCTGGGCTGAAGAGCACTTCTATACGGCTGCTGGGGAGGCCACCCAAGCCAGGCTCTGATTTTTACTTTACCTTAGGTTTTTTTTTTGCCCTCGTTTGTCTTCCCTGTGGCCAGGGAAAGTGTGTGCATTCCTGATATGTAAACTAATAGTGCACTCTGTTCATAAGCTATCGTTCTACGAAAGTAAGGTAGTTCTCGTGGGCTCAGTAATTTAGTAACCCGCTGCGCCAGGTGCACCTGTGCCTTCGCGTCGCAGACGCAAGAACACTTCTCGGTACCGTGATAGCTCTGTCGTTCCCGGTCCCGCGCGAGCAAGAGTCTTGCTTTGCGAATTCTGCAGTTCGACAAGCTCGCAGATGCGATCCCAAGTCGTTCCGCGGGAGAGCGAATCTGTCAGTGACGAGAGGTATTCGGCCTCCGAATCTCTGTACCAACATCCATCAGCAAAACCACGAAGATATGAGATTAAGGTGAAGACACGCACTTGTTTTCACGGATCTGGCGCTTGCGCATGGCATTGTAGTCCTCATAGAATTGGTCAATTGCGCGCTCGGCCTTCGAAATAGTCTCCTGGCGACGGGTCTTGGATCTCTCATCGCGTGCATTAATCTCATCGGCCTGACGCTCGCGCCATTGCCTGTCGAATTCAACAGTCAGCCCGCCTGAAGCGGGTGGGAAAAAGCACCAGAGAAAAAAGGACGCACCGGATGACCTCGGGCTCCTCCGCATCGATTGGTTGGTTGAAGATTGGAGTTGCTGAGAGAGCCGACGGCTGTGGGCGCGGCGCAAAAGGCGGGAGGGCACCAAATGTGGGCTGAGAGGAGGGTAGGTTGACTGTCTGTTGGCGTTGTCATCAGCTTTCGGGCCTTGTGCGCCTCGAGGTGGGCATGGGCACATGTTACGCGTCATACCTGTGGCACATCGAGCTCCGGGAACTCGCTTTCAAATTTTCCGATTTCGTCGTCATCGTCGTGACCGGTGACCCGTACGTCCCGTGCGGGTGTGGGGCCACCGAAAGCGTCCAAGTCAAAAGGACCACCAGGAGGGGGAGTATGTGAAGGGGGAGTGGCAAAAGGGATGTCACTCTCTCCGTCGAGGGATATATCTGGGAAGGCGGATGCCGCGCGGTCGAAATCGATATCGGCGTCGTCAAGGAGGTCGGCCATGGGTGTTGTCTGTTGTGCTTGAAATCAAGCGGTGGCACCAGTCTTTGAAGCGTGGGATTATTGTCCTCGGGGATGTCCGTCCGAACATGAGACGAGGATGCGGTTCCAAGAACGAAAGGCGAGTGGCCTCAGATGACCAGGCTCTGACCTCGTGTTGGATAAAATCGGTTCTTGTATGTACACCCACTCTCTTCCCATCTAGCCTTGTCTTTCTTTCTCACTCATGTTTCGACTATTGAACTGGATCCCAGGTTGTCGTGGCCCTCGCTACGTTAGGTATCACAGCAGCGAGAAGGACTCTCCGCTCATCCCTGAGTTTGGTCCCGAGGTTCCACACGTGCCGCCACCTGCTCGCCCCATCCCAGAAAGTCACTATCAAAGACGGCTCATCGACGAGGATTTTCCTCCGATCCGCAGTGATTTCTCATATGACACAAAAAAGTACCAACAGTATCCAATGAACGAGGTGTCGTTTGACGTGCTCGCCAGTCCTCCGCCCGTTGCCTCACCACTGCCTCGTGTTATGCGCCGAGGAAGTTCACGAAGGACTCACAATAGCGAGACCAACTCTCCAACCTATCCCAATGTCGGCTCCAGGGACAATGCCGCCACACGTCGACGCATCGCCGATGAAACGCTCGCCGCAATCGAGCACGGCGAGATACAGCTCCAGGGCTCAACTTATCGCTTCCGCGATGTCGTTTCATACTCGGTAGATAACACAATATTCTTCCCGCCCGATTCACTCCTTGCCACCTGGTCCACCTCTCCACCTGCCTCGCTCTCAACGTCGCCGGCCCAATTGGAGCTCTGTGAAGGCTCGACGTTGCAGCGTGCGGGCGTTCTCCTGCAGGAACTCAATGCGAATGCAGCAGGTGACGGTGGGAGCCCTGCACGAATCGGTGTGCTCAGCTTTGCCAGTGCCACCAAACCTGGCGGTGGGTTCCTGTCCGGTGCGCAAGCCCAAGAAGAGTCCATCGCACGTGCATCAACACTCTACACATCCATCATCACCCCGACTGCAAACCAATTCTACCAGCTCCACAAAAAAGACCGCCGCGGTGGCTTCTATTCCCATGCCATGATTTTTTCGCCGTCGGTGATCGTTCTCCGCGACGACTCAGGTGCTTGGGTTCCGCCACATCAGATCGAGGTTGTCACAAGTGCAGCTGTCAATGCGGGCGTTGTACGGGAGCGCGCTGGGGAGAGTTCTAGCCCAGACGTCGGAGCACGAATCGAGGGTGTCATGCGCGAGCGCATGGCGCGTATCTTGTTCCTCTTCGAGCTCCAGGGTCTTCGGAACATCGTGCTCGGAAGCTTCGGCACAGGCGTGTTCCGCAACGACGTCAGCATGATTGCTGATATCTGGTTCGACTTGTTGGCGGAGGACGGCGCCCGGTTCATGCATTCCTTTGACCGTGTCGTGTTCGGGATCATCGACAAGCGAACGGCAGAAAGATTCAAGGCGGTCTTCGAGAGCCGGATCGAGGCACAAAAATCGACAGCTTGGGGTAGGGAAAGCTCGGTTGGGACACCCCGCACCGTGTTGCGGGTTGTGGAGTGATGTGGCACCTCGAAAACCTCCATCACTTTGCGTTTGTGTCCCACCTCGCGGTACGTAGTTGCTCTCCAATGTGCACTCTTACAAGTTTTACAATGTTTGCCCAGGTTATTTCTGTCTTAGTTTTCGCATTGGAGCATCGTTCTGTAATGCACTTATTGCCGTTCATTGTGCGTTCTGCTTGCTTTTCATCACGACCCCGGTCATTTCCCGTATCGTATTTTTCACTGGAGCTTTGCTCTCCCTTGTATACTCTCACGCATAGTTACGCACAGATCTTACCTTCCTACGTTGGAGGAATACATACATTTAAGACTCAATTTTTTGATCCAGAAAAATCAGGGGGATCTAAACTCATAGGACCGAAGTCGAAATTTTTGCTCCTTCAGCAACTACGGCGCATCGCCGAACTCTATATGAAAACTTACAATCACGTCTGACGCACAGTAGATTGAAGAGAAGAAAAGCAAACCATTCAGTCCAGAATGTTTGTATGTCGGTGCAGACCGCCCATTGGATTTCGATATCCCCATTTGTAGGTCTGTCAACTTGCTACTGTAAAAGTCTAGATTGATAGGACCCTGGCACGCTTCTTCGCAGCACAGGTCATGGGTCTCGACTTGTGCCGTTGGATCCATGCCCTGCACGTGGCGTCTGTTCCACGTTCGCACCGCGTTTTCCTTGTCCCAGGGTTAGTTCTTGCGCAGCAAAGTGAGCGCCAGTTCCACGCATCTAGACTACAAATGTATTGTCCGCAAGTTTCTGATTGCGCAGCATAGGCTTCCGCGGACTACACGCTGGATACATATCGATCGATATGCCCCTTCCAGAGCCCCACCCCTGGAATGGGTTGTTCAGAGTCGAGAGGAACACGCCCTATCCCCGGCTTCCTCGTAACACCGAGTGCACAGCGTCCCCAGCTGTGCGAGTTGCGCCGAGGTTATCGCCAAAGTCTTCCATTTTGTCTCCTTATCGTTGACACTGGCTTGGACACACTGATCCAGGAAACTACCCTATCCAAGGCAGATTGTGCGGGAAGTTCGGAGAACACGAACGCAGATATGCGACGCTCTCAGGCTTGGCCCTGAGTTCGTGAGTTGATGATGCCCTTCCTGTCATTGCTACGGACCTACCACGCGTTGCATCCTTCGACCGTTGTAACCCGTCCCTGTTTGCGGCTGCGGAAGCCGTAGCAGATGCGATTTTCAGCTATTTCGGGCTCACTTGTTCTTCCATCAAGCCGCGGATCGATTGCCGTGCTGGGCGTCCGGTGGCGGAGCCAACTATGCCACCTTCCTAATCTGTCTATATGGGAGGGCGCTTCGAGGTCATGCGGGTACCTCGCGTTCAAGGACAAGGCTCGGTTCGGGCGAATCCATCAGACGGCGCGCGTGCATTGGAGACGCTTTCGTAGGGTTGGTTGCGCCAGTGCTGCGGCTGGGCTGACAATTGGTAAAGATGGGGGTGCAAGGTGCCACTTACTGGCACCGCCGCAATCCTGATACCCAGAGTGGGAATCGCTTGCCTCCCCGACCAGACCCCGTATCGATCGTCTATAAGTCATTGACTTCGGTCACCTCCAAACTATCCGCAGTTCCGCAGAAGTGGGGGCCGTGCTCCTATTGGTAAGACGTTCCCGATTCTCTGTAATCTCGGTATGCTCACAAGGGCCGTCACACTAGTAGCGTATAAAAGCGTTTTACTGTGGCGTACGTCTCAAGACAGTTTTATCACTCTCCTCCCCCGGCACTATCATTACTATCTCACAATGCCCCCGCAAAACTCGGCCAACACCAATGCTCCCGTTGCCAAGCGATATAGAGAGTACTTCTTCGCTGACGGCGACGTTATCTTCAGAGTGTGTAACTACACCTACATTCCATCTTTCTCTCGATTTGAAGATTTCGTTCCTAGGTGGAGAACATGGTCTTCTGTGTTCATAAACACTTTTTTCGTCGCGAGTCCTCGTACTTTGATTCATTATTTCGATCACCCTCGATCCCTTGCAACGACCCACCTGGTTCGTCTGAGACGAACCCGGTGGTATTAAAAGACACGAAGAGCGAGGCATTTGCTGGCCTTTGTTGGATCTTTTATAACCCGTGAGTATCCATTACAATCCTGTTGCTAGTTTATTGACCACGTTTTACGCCATCGAAGCAAGTACTCCATATACACGGCGACAGTCGACAGGTGGACGGAAATCCTTGACCTAGCCCAGAGATGGGTATTCAAGGAGGTCGAGCAGTTATGCATCAGAGAGCTGCAGAAATTGTCCATACCCCCAGTCGAAAAGATTCACATTTATCAAGCATTTCGTATTGATCGGTCACTTTTGGCCGAGTCCTTCGCAAAGCTCACGCTCCGCCCGGAGACCCTTAGCCTGGAAGAGGGAAATAAGCTCGGAATTGAGACGGCGTTACAGATCGCACAGGCCCGGGAACTTTCCCGTGGCTCCACTGGCAGAGCATCTGCTGTCCAGCTGAACGATGCCGAGCTTCGTTCCGTCATCCAAAATGCGTTTGGTCTCGAAGAGGAGGCTTTTTTTGACTTCGCGGTATATGTTCCCTTCGATTTCATGAGGATCTCACTGACATATTTTGTTATCACTCTTCGAAGACGGGTCCATCGCCAGCACCGGGACCATCTCAGCCCCTAACAAGCGAGAATGTAAATGGGAGTCGCAAATCAAAGAAATAGTTGCAATGGGGAAGGTGGATTTCGTCGGGAGGTGTGCCCCGATTATGTTTTCTTCGATTGCATCTAAGGACAATTCGCACATAGAGTTACCGTTGGGTCGTGTCTTTTTTTGTCCTCGCCATGCTTGTTGAATTTGTTGTTGTCCTGCGTTTTTTATACCCATATTTCTCTCATTGTCGGACTATAAGTTGATAGCGTACTTTGAGTCTAAGCACTGCCAGTGGGCTTCGGGCAGTACATATGCCAGTAACGTAACTTTGAGTTTGACCCTGAGGCCTGAGCGCTGTGTGGCTGAGGTGTGGTGCAGCGTTGTTGCCACAAGTTCGTACTCCCACAAGTTTGTACTAGTGAGTAGTGCAAGTGATCGGGACCAGAAAGATCCAGACTTGCCTGTCTCGATCCATGTTTGACTTGCATATGGCCATCGTCGCTCCTCGAATCCTCAAATGGGCGCATGTTCCTACGTACAACTACACTTAAGCGACGGCCTCATGCCGCGCTGAGCACGGATCTTTTCGACTCTCTTTGACTACCATTCGCTTCTCTAGCAGCTTTCTCTCTTACGACCTCAACGACCCCGTAACGCTACCAAAATTTCCCCTGGGTATCATGGACTCCACGACTAACCACAAACAGGGCAACCAGCGTGTCGTGCGCCACGCCGAATATTACATTCATGGGGGAGACATCATTTTCCTTGTACGTGGATCCATTATGGGCACCGTGTCGGCTCCCAACGGTAACGCATCGACTTGGGCAGGTGGAAAACATCCTATTTCGAGTACACCGCTACTTCTTTACGCGCGAATCGGCGTACTTTCGCAACAAGCTTCCCCACCCCCCGCCCCCCGGAGAAATCACAAAAGGTACCACCGATAACCACCCTTTGCTTCTCGAGGATGCACTCCACGTCGATTTCGAGCGCTTCCTCTGGGTGTTTTATAATCCGTGAGTTTGCCATTGGTACGCTTCATCTCTCTTAACGCTGAACAAATTTTAGAAAATATTCACTCTATGATGCAACTGTTGAAGAGTGGACATCCATCCTAAAACTCGCACACCAATGGGATTTCGTTGGTGTCAAGTCCCTTGCAATTCGCGAACTTGAGCAGATTAAGATCCACCCTCTCCAAAAAATCAGCATCTATCATAGTTATGGAATCGATCGCTGTCTTCTCCAAGCAGCGTACACGGCATTTGCGATCCGTGACGAGCCCATCACAATTGAAGAGGGCCAAGAGCTCGGACTAGAGACTGTCGTTCAGCTCGCACGTGCCCGGGAACTTGTGCGGGCCCCAGCGACTGGCGGTAAGAGCATCAAAGACGCACGTTCGCCTGTGAATATTGCAGGTGCCGAGCTTGATGATCTTATCCGAGGCGTCTTCCGACTGCCGCCGCCTGACCGAGATCCTAACTGTCAAGTTCTACAACAGAAGCCCACCGGACAAGGTACCACTACCGGTGGTCGCGCCGAACATCAGTCGGGCACCCAGCAGAATGGAACGAGTTCCAGCGACTCAAAAACAGTTCAAGGTAGGGATCGTGGACACCTTACCCCCGCTACATTACGTACTAAACAACTGACATAGGTATGGACCGTAAGTCCAATGCAGTCGCTAATGGCCATGCAAACGACTCGCCTGATGGTACGAAAGGTGTCCAAGCAAACGGAACCCCCAAGGGCCAGACCGCCAACCGAACCGGTAAATGACCCCACCCGTAGTGCGCCGTGCTCTAGGGACATGGGAGGTGAAGGCCCTGGTGAGGGCCGGTAAAAGATCGTAATAGTAGGATTTACCGAGGACGGGGCTGAAGGAGGAAGTAGGCGGGTATAACCATGGCGGAGACAACTTGGTTCTTGATTAGGATCATTTCTATGGAAGCAAAGTTCGACACTGAGGGGTAGCACCTCTAGTTGACTGGTTCTGAGCGGTCGGAGTATGTGATTGACATCTCCCATGGTCTGCACCTCTTGTAAAGCACCGTGACACGGGAACTTGACGTTTGAGTGACCAATGTGCTGGGCCAGGTTCGGTGATTCGGCCGAGCGGAGATCTAACCAGTTTAATCACCGACCCCGACCGTCGTTCCCCTTCATCTTCTCACCGTTGTAGCCTCTCATCTATATCACAGATATGAACGACCATCAGATCAGATCAGACTTACACCCATCGCATGCCCGGCTGAAACGTTCAAGTGTTCCTCCGCCACGTCCTCCCTCATCGAGTTTGTTGTCATTTCGAGAGGCAACTAGGGGATTTAGTGGTGGAAAGAAACTAGGTATCTGACTCGGCTTTTTTTCTTGGGTCCATTAACGTGCGTCTCAGGATATAGAACCCTACGAAGCACTAATTTGATGCAATCTTAGATGTCTTATTGCCACGTATTGTATCAAATATATCAGGTCTTCCCGATACTGGCCCCTCAACCCTCTGCCTTGAACGAATAGCCAAACTCGGAATTTTCGGTGGACTGCCCTAAGAGGCATCATAGTTGCCAGCAATAACCGACGATCTACTGAACACCGAGCTTCCTCCGTATTTCTCACCTCTGCTGCCCCCCTCCCTTCCCATCACCTTCTAGAGATAGTCGGGCCCATTACAGATTGTGACTGGCTCCAATGGTGCACGCATACCGGTATTCGCGTATTCCTTTCGGCCGCTCACGTATTGCCGCAGGATTCAATCTTCTACTGGTTGCGATGGTCACTTCGTGGTTCACAATATCGCGTTTTCGATTCGACCCCGTCGCCTTTTCGATGAATTCGACCGATAACAATAATATGATCTGATATGCAACCTCACGCGTTATCGCGTCATACCCTACCCTGGACGTCACCTGCATGAGTGGAGATTCGTCAAGGCTTTCCGTGCATGGATCACCCAGCAGATTGGCGGCTGGTCCTACCTGGCGCGCAAATTACGAGCAGTCGCCTGCGTTTTGAGACAATCGCGAGCTTCACTCATTAGAATGGTCATAGCGGCGCCTTCAGCATCCCGGTCATATTCTTCTCGGTGGCGCGTGAATCCCTAACAAGATCCCGTTTTTTCAGATGTCTCCTAAAACGTCTGTGTTCATGGCTTACGGTAGATCCAGATGGTGGTGGACGTCTTGATCGATCTGCTAACCACTAAAGAAACACTCAGATTCCTTTTCTAACGCTGGATTGAGATTCAGGTCCCCGTAGTGGGGACAGGGAAATGGCCTGACTTGAGGTCACGGAGTTTTGTGTACAGAACGCAAGTTGCCGCGGTGCGTTTCCAACTTCTGATGAGTCTCACAAAGTCTGAGTCGTCCTAGGCTGAGCCATTTCTTGGCTAGATGATGTATCCGAAGCCGATGTACCCCGGGCGTTCTCCCTTCAATAAACCCGTATTCCATACCACTCGTGGTTTCCTAATCCTGCTTTCGTAGCCGCGCCCAGCAAATGTTACCTCTGCTTTTCCGGGAGTCGATTAGGTTCTGTGGAGAAACTCGTCCGCCTGGAGATAGTACTGATTTGATAAACCCCCCTCACAAGCGCCTTACTACTGAGAGTCAGTTTTTACGTGCCTACTCATCGCCACATTTGTCATTATTGCCCGAAGAGAGCGATAATAACACTTTTGTCTAGCCACTTGACCTATGGTCAGCGATATCAGACTCCGGCTGATGCATGTGCCGTATGAGTCTCCTCACCCGAATCTTAGCCCAATCACCTCCGAGACCATGCAGCCGGGACCCACGATGTAGCGTGCATATATCTTCGATGGTGAAGCGCTGGTGAGAACGATCAGGATACTGTCTCTGTAGCCCGAGACGCCGCTTTGATTCCTCGCAGATAACTCACCGGTTCCAGATCCCCTCCCAGCCTGTATTGTGCATGCAACACTAGTGTTAACAACGCGCGTGGGTGCACAGAGAATTTGACAAACGTAACATCACCTTTCTGAACAAGGCACTCGCCGCTGGAGCCGCATGGCGACCCCAGAATTCAAGAAGTTGATGTTGATTCTTTCGTGATGTTGGGGTGGCCTGAAAAGACCTGCCAGCAAATCCGCAATCGATATTTGACATGCCCACATACCCTCATCAATGTATTACGAATGCCACTGCGGAGGGCGTGCGCCCAAACCTTGGACATCCCAAGCCCATTTATGTCCATCGATACCGCAACCTCGGAGCGCACAGTCCATGCCTTCCATCTTCGGTAATAAGAAGTCTATGCTTCCAACGCGTTTACATTAATCCTTCTTTAATGACTAGACGGCGTGGGTGCTGGAACAATAGGCACGAGGGCCAACTACCCCGGACAAGATTGTAACATCATTGCTGTTCCGTGATTCGTAATGTGTCCTCATGACCTGGACATCAAAATCGACTTGCGCATTGCTTTCGATATCCATCGCAGGAAACCAGGGTTGGGCACGTGCCAATCCAGGTCCATACTACCCTCCCCACATATATATACAGCGATGTAGATGACACTCAAATGCGTCAACACGCTTGTCAACACGGATAGCTCCTATCTAGTGATCCTCCCTCTTGCGCCCCTCCTTCTCCCACTTTACTTGGTCCTCATTTCCCAAGCGGCCTCACCATCACCATCTCCAATGCCTATCAAAATAAATTCAAGCACTGACACCGCCTCACACCATGGCGAATATTATATCACTGGAGCAGATCTTATCGTCCGTGTACGTGGATTTCCGATCGAGATCATGTTGTTGTCTAAGTCAGAAAACCGACAGGTCCAGGACACACTGTTCCGCATCCACCGCTATTTTTTCCTACGCGAGTCTGCGCATTTTCGCAGCAAACTCCCACATGCACCGTCGCCCGGAGATTCACACAAAGGCTCATCGGACAACAACCCTTTAGTCCTTGACGATGCACTCAAGGTCGACTTTGAGCGCTTCCTCTGGGTATTCTACAACCCGTAGGTCCCCATTCAGACAACTCTCGCCTTATCTGATTTACCGCTGCAGAAAATACTCCTTGTACGATGCCACTCTAGAGGAGTGGACGTCTATTTTGAAGCTTGCCCACCAATGGGGCTTTAGCGAGGTGAAAGCACTGGCTGTTCGGGAGCTTGAAAATCTCGGGGTCCCTCCACTTCAAAAGATCGTGCTCTACCAGACGTACGCGATTGACAGAAAACTTCTCAAACCAGCGCTCACTGCGCTTACGATGCGTGATGAACCACTCTCAATCGAGGAAGGTCGGGAACTTAGTCTGGAGACGGCTTTGGAATTAGCAAAGGCCCGCGAAATCGCACGGGCCCCAGTTTTCACCAACAAGAAAGCCGGAAACCCACGCTCTCCCGTGAACCTCGCCGGAGTCGAATTAGATGCACTCATCAAAGACGTTTTCCACTTGCCATCGTCCATCGTGCCCGAGCCCTTGACATCTCAAACATCTACCGGCCGTGACACGCCTCAACCCAACACCCAGACGGGTGGGGGTTCTAATTCACATCAATGTGGGTTGTTGATAGGTGCTTACACCCCCCGCCGCTGACCTGCCTGCGTAGCCACCACTCACACCAATGGAACTACCGATGGCTTCACGCCCAATGGTACACTGGCACCCAAAAACTTGAACATATTCAACAAGCGTTGATTGACGTTGATTAGTTCAAGTTGGTCCCACCGGTGGCAGGATGGTGTAGCGTAGTTCTGAGGTTGAAAATGGTAGCATGATACCTGATCCCGATTCATGTCGGCACGGTTGTTGAAATAAACACGCAATAGAAGCAGCAGCAACTTGAGGAATTCGTTTTATTTAAGACGTTCTAAGATCGCTCTCATTAATGTATAGTGACGTGACTAAGTGAGGAATCGTGTAGAGTAGTGACTTTAATAGGCGGAATCAAACAAGCCAGGAAACAAGCGCCGCAATCGTACGACGCAGTGGGATGCCACTGACTGGCGAGGCCGGGGGGCACGGGTAAAGTCGTTTGCGGGCCAAACATCGATTACTGTAAACTACTACGGCGGCCTTAGAGGGGGGCCAAAAACGACCTGTCCGCCACGGCGATGTTCTCTTTCGCCTTTTCGATCAAACCGCTATCGCCCCTATATCATGCAATCCTTGACACATTTCGACGCAGCAGATGTTCCTGTCTTCTGGCGCCGTAATTTCTGGAAGTGGGCGATCTTCGATGGACAGACTGGAGCCAGAGGGGTTGACTGCGCATATACTGCACTGTACGTATTGCTCTCCCGTGCGTGTCAAGGATGATTGACCCAGCCCTAAAGAAATGTCTCTTCAATTGACGTACACCATTCGGAGTCTTTTCGTCGCCGCCCCGAGGGGACGGTTTTCTGGTCAACCAGGAGTACGGTTACAGTACGTGGATACGCTCAAGCCATGCCGGCGTCACTGCGCCGTCTTACTAGACTTTTCCCAGAGACGAATGCGAGACGGCCTCGTGAGCTTTGCCTCCCAATAGCCCGATCCATGCTCATTTCCTATGCCGATTATGATCTTCCAAAGCGAACAAAATACACACACGCCCAGCGCGATGGTCCCAGGTCCGTTCCGTGGCACTGAGCGCCAGTGGACTACGGAATCCTATTTTCCAAACGTGCAGCGCAGTCTCCACTGCCCGGGATCGATACCTTTTCCTGAGCCTCAGGTCTGGCAAGTAACTCCGAGCAGGGAGGCCCGGGACTCGGAGGTCGCACAGAGGGTCGTGTGAGCGACGCTACTGGCACCAGTGACGAGAGATTGTGGGTTCGATGTTCAAAGCCCCGCGTTAACCTTCTAATTTGAGAAACGGTTTATGGAACATCAGACCCGGGAACTAGACCATCGAAGCTAGTTTTTACCGATGGCCGTGGGTACTCATGTGAGTGCGCTGATCAAAGTTTCGCGATTGGGGTCAGATAACGCAAACAAGCCCAGTACCCTCTTTTTTCATCAGGTCAAAGAGCATCACATCGTGCAGGTGTACAGCTGCGGATGCTGCGTGTTCCTAGGCTCACCTTCTTGCTCAAACTGCCATCAATTCCCTAATCGTACACGTGATGTCAGCTAACGGACACGCGGTTGCCTCGCGTCCTGCGACGTACTCGTGCGTTTCATACATCATGGGGCTGGGCTCGGCTGACATCCATCATGACGCGTGTTGCTTACCTAGCCGCAACCCTGCTACCCAGGGTGGAAACAGCCTCACTCATGGCCCCCACGCCAATCTCCCATGCGCTTCCCCACCTGCCTCCTGAAATTCCCCATCTCGACCAGAACGGAACTTTCATATCTGAACGTGCCCCCGCTTCTTTTTTAGATCTTTGCGTGCGCCTGGAGTCATTCACTAAACTGGTATATAAGCGCGGCCGACCCGAGAGATAACAGCATCGTCTTATCGACATCCACTCCACTTCCCATCATCACTGGCAGTCGACAATGATGTCTATCCCAAGCACACCTTCGAGCATAGCAGTGCCTGTAACACGCCACAAAGTCTATTTCATCCATGAAGCCGACGTTACAATAAGGGTACATCGTATCTGTATCGTATCTTCTACTCGCATTGACTATCGCATGTCATGTCCAGGTAGAGAACTACATGTTTAGAGTGCATCGTTACTTCCTGGAACGGGAATCAGCATATTTCCGACTGCGATTAGATAAGTCCGCACATCCCGCCCGCGATCCGCCAGGCTCTTCCGAATCAAATCCACTCGTTTTGAATGAAGCAACGAGTAATGCCTTCGCTTGTTTCCTATGGGTTTTCTATAACCGGTACGTCATCATCTCACATCTATTCTTAGCCAACTGACATCTTGAAGAAAATATTCGGTATACCATGCGACACCGGAGGAGTGGTCAATGATTCTGGACTTGGCTCAAAGATGGGGCTTTAAAGAAGTAGAACAGCTATGCATACGGGAACTGCAAAATATGCCCCTGTCAGCTGTGGACCGGATACACATTTACCAACGATATAAGCTCGATGAGACACTTCTCGTCGACTCCTTCGAGGAGCTCACCACCCGGACTGAGTCAATCGGAGTGGAAGAAGGGATGAAACTTGGATTACGAACAAGCCTTCAAATTGCTCAAGCACGAGAAATGTCCCGCGGGCCCGACACCGGAGGGGGTCTACGAAGCCCCTCCGTCGTGCAAGTTGGTGGCGCAGACCTCCGCGGTCTCATATCACACATTTTCGACCTCCCACCCATCCATACGAACGGGGCGGCCGACGCAGGGCCATTCACTGCCCCGGTGAACCACTCGGACAAGATTGACAGGGCATCGGCACTGTCGGCAGTAAGTAACGCCTGTTTAATAATAAAAACTACGAGGTTCTGATTGTCGTCTCTATTGCTTCTCAAGACTGCCCCCACAACACCATCCAAACCAGGTGCACTATCTCAGAGCGCATCGACCTCGGAAGAGCACCCTCCGACGAACGATATTAGCAACCCAAGGGTGCAGCCTCAGACTGTCTCAAGGACTCCGCGAATGCGAAATCATAGCAGTACGTCATGGTGGCCGATTTCGTCGGTTGACCTCTGAGGCCTCCCTGTGTTCACAGAAAGGTCATAGACGCCGCGATGTTGGGTGTGGTCCTGTATTCACATTATGTTGTATCTCGTTTTCGTGTATTGCACTGGTTGTTGATCGAACGTTACATTGCGCTGCGATGTCTTCGTTATCAGCTGTTGATAAAAGGCTGTCCTCGTGCAAGCCGAGATGGGTATTATGTGGTGCGTGCTTATCGGCAACATCAGCGGCGACGGTGTTTGTTAATGTGATTGGGTGAGTGGGCTGGAAAAGAGAAAGTGACATTCCCAAGATGGTAAGGTAGACACGACGGTCGTTCTCCGACTGAACACCATGCAGAGATGTGGCGCCTGATCTTGGTGCCAGAAATGGGCAAGTATCTTAGACGCCAAACGCGATGCTTAGCGGGAAACTAGGCTAGGTATTGCCGGCTACATGTGCGGTTGACTAGAGCTTCATGACCCTTCTGCCGTTCTCCCAATCAAGGCCGCACACCCTTACCCTTCCTTTCCTACGACTTCCGTCTGCCTTATCTGGTGATTCCAGTTGATATGAGAGCCACGAGGCTTGGGTACAGGGTCTAGAGGTGTAGCGCGGGACGCGCGGCGACATGAGGTGTGATCGGTTTGGCTGCGTCGCAGTTATGAACCTCATGGCAAGGGGAGTACAGCACGGATCACACGCTTAGGCATCTTGTTTATCGACCCCCGAAAACTTGGTTCGGGCGCTTCTTGTGACGAGAAAATCAACATCGTTCGTTTTGCCTATATATAAGCGAAGGCCTCATGCATTCAACACGTGTAGCCCACCTCCCTTTCCTCCCAACTATCACCTAGTTTTTTTTCTCCCCTTCTACACCTCTCTCCTTCTACGATCACGCTCCACGATTAACGACCCAGTGACGCTAGCCATTGACGATCATGAACTCGGCCGTGAGCCCGGGCCCAATTGGCGAGCGCGTCTCGCGCCATACTAAGTATTACATCCCCGGAGGGGACGTCGTCTTCCGCGTATGTGCATCTGTGATCGAGTATCGTGCAGTTATCAATGATGACCCTTAACAGGTGGAAAACATTATATTCCGTGTCCACCGCTATTTTTTCACACGGGATTCTTCGTTTTTCCGCGAAAAACTTCCCCACCCTCCCCCCCCTGGCGAGTTTAGCAAAGGATCTTCTGACAACAATCCTTTCATCCTTGAGGACACGCTCAAGGTCGATTTTGAACACCTCCTTTGGGTATTTTACAATGAGTACGTGCTCGACGCTTCCTTTCTCAACGCTTCCTAACCTTTTACCCAGAAAATACAATATCTATGAGGCGGGCGTTGACGTGTGGTCGTCGATCTTGAAACTTGCACACCAGTGGGACTTCGACGAGGTCAAAGCATTTGCCTTCCGCGAGCTTGAACAACAAGAGATGCCCGCTCTCCAGAAGATTATCCTCTACCACACTCATGAGATCGACCGAAAATATCTTCTGGCAGCATACACCGAGCTTGCAGTTCGCGATGATCCCATCACAATTGAAGAAGGACTCCTTCTTGGATTGGAGACTTCTCTACGGCTCGCTCATGCTCGCGAACTCGCACGAGCCCCTGTCTTTAGTGGCAAGAAACATGGAAACCCCCGCTCCCCCATAAATCTTGCAGGCTCCGAATTGGATGTGCTCATTAACCGACTATTCAATTTGTCCCTGCCGGATACAATCACTGAGCGCCCTCCCACCCCCCAAACGCCTACTGGACGCGGCACCCCAACAGGTGGTCGCAATACCCCCCAGCTCGGCATCCAGACAAATGGGACGGGTTCGCCCGTCCCAAACCCAGCTCGAGGTGGATCGGTGATGAAAGCCTGTCCTCCCTTTTCATCCCATGCTAATTTACCAGTGCAGGTGCCGCAAACGGGGTCAACGGTCACGCAAATGGACACATCAATGGCCGCCAGGGCCGCAGAGGAGGGAACTGAGAGGGCTGCAGGCGTGCCGAATGGTCCAGAATCAAAAGTGAAAGAGGTAGCAGCAGCGGAGGCGAGTCTGGATTTTGTTATGCACTTGGACATATGTAAACGAGATTCTATGAAAAGGTTGTTTCGGATTCACATCAGCCTGAGCCTGAGCCTGCAGCAACGGAATCAGGAACTGTCATTGCAGAGACGAAGAAGACCACCGAGGCGCAAGGCGCCCCATCGACCTCGAAGAGTGTAAAGGGCCAGGGGTCCACGAGGAAACGCGAGACAGCGGAGCAGAGCTCCAGCACTGCACGCCCGGAGCGCACACGTGCTCAAAGCGAACAAGTAGCGGCCACCACCACAACTACAGAGGAAGTGCGTCCTGGGCGCTCTCGCTCACGGACAGCAGAGCCGACCAAGAAGGAGCAACTTCAGACCAACACGACTGCTTCTGGTCCCGAGCCACGAAAACGCGATACCACCCCGACCCCGACCCGTGAATCCTCCTCCTCCTCCATTACACATACGCACCATCCCCCCAATCAACACCAGAAGCAGGGCGCATCCACCGGTACCGCTGCTGCCGCAGGCAGTGGATTGTTCGGCTTCGTATCCACATGGATGGGGAACAGCGGCGACCCTGGCTACGAGTCATCTTCGCGCGAGTCAGAGGACGATACGCCTATGGCTGGCGCGTGGCGCTCACGTGATAGCAAGTCCCGCCAGGAGCGTGAGAGGGCTGAGGCCGCAACCAGGACACAGGCGCAAGAGGCAACGAGGCAGCGTCTTGAAGCCGAAGCGGCCAAAGCGAGTGCGGATGCTGAGCAGGCCCGCAAGGAGGCCGAAGAAGAACGAACACGCAAGGAGGCTGAAGAAGAACAGACACGCAAGGAGGCTGAAGAAGAAAAGACACGCAAGGAGGCTGAAGAAGAACGGGCACGCAAGGAGGCCGAAGAAGAAAGAATACGCAAGGAGGCTGAAGAAGAAAAGACTCGCGAGGCAGAAGAGAAGACCAGCAAGGCTGACGAGGCTCGCGCAAAGAGGGATGCAAAGAAGGCAGCGAAAGCCAAGGCCAAAGCAGACGAAGCCAAAGCCAAAGCAGCCGAGGCTGAGGCAGAGAAGGCTAAACAAGAGGCGGATGCTAAGGCTAAGGCGGAGGCTCAGAAGCTGAAGCGCGAGGAGAAGGCCAAGGCTAAGGCTGATGCCGATAAGGCAAAGCAAGAGGAGGAAGCCAAAGCCAAGGCTGAAGCCGAGAAGGCGAAGCAAGAGGAGGAAGCCAGAGCCAGGGCTGATGTCGAGAAGGCGGAGCGCGACGCGGAAGCCAAGGCCAAGGTGGCTGAGGCTGAGAAAGCGGTGCGTGACGCAGAAGCCAAGGCTAAGGAGGCCGACGAGAAAGCCGGGCGAGAGGCGGAAGCTATGACCAAGAAGGCTGAAGTCGAGAATGCCGAGCGCGAGGCGGAAACCGATGCCAAGAAGGTTGAAGCCGAGAATGCCGAGCGCGACGCAGAAACCAAGGCCAAGCAGGTTGAAACCGAGACAGCGGAGCGCGACGCGGAAGCCGACGCCTTGAAGACAGAACATGAAGCTGAGGCGACAGCAAAGGCGGAGGCGGAGGCCAAACCCAAGGAAGAAGCAGAGATCAAGGCGAAGGCAGAGACCGAGACGAAACCCAAGGCGGAAGAGGAAGCCAATGCTAAGGTGAAAGCTGGGCTCGATGCAAAGGAGGATTCAAAGGCGGCCGAAACGAAGGCGATTGCTGATGCTGAAGCAGAGAACAAGGCTGCGGATGAGCAAGTGGAGCAAGAAGCCACCGCCCGGGCTGCTACTTCCGCCAAAGAGAGAAAGAAACTCGAGAGGCAGAGAAAGCTGGCAGAGCTTCGTGAAAAACATGCCCAGGAGCAAATTGCGAAGCAGAGGGCAACCGACAAGGCAGCAAGAGCGGCCAATGCTATTGCTTCTGCCCCCAGACCAATGAGCCCGGCACGGACTTCTGCCAGCGGAGGCGGTTCAAGCTGGTTCAGTCTGAGCAGGTTGTCTGACGCGGCGTCTGTGGCGTCAAATGTGGTCTCAGCGATTGTCAGCCCTGCGGACGATCCAAGGTCCCCATCGAAACTCAGTGGTACGGGGGGTTCAGATCCGTGGACGAAACGCCAGGGGAGGAGTATCTCTTCTCCCATCGCGGAACACCATCCCCGCGGTAGTTCTGTCTTGCCCCCATCCACTACCATCCATCCCCGTAGTCCTGCTTCCTCACTCTCAGTAACGTCAGGCACCACGGTTGGAGCATCTACCAGCGTCGTGTCTTCGACGACCACTCTCGTATCTCAGGAACCCGCCAGCGCAACCAAGGTCAAACAGGAAGGTACGTAATTTTGATTAATCATGGGGTGTATTTTGGCCGACAGACCTTCAGGTGCGATCGACGAAGGCAAACACAGCCAGGCTCAAACAGCGCCCGTGATAGCAGCTGCCTCGTCAGCGGGACAAGTGGCCAGTAACGAGGCTAAGGATCAGCCCGCAGATGTGATAGCCAAAAAGCAAGCGACGTCTGGTGCTGTACAAACGACCCAGGCTATCAACGCGGCGGCTCCTAGTGCCTCGGACGACAAGTCCACTTCCATCTCAAGTGAGGTAGAAACCCCATCAACACACGAAACTGCGCCCGCGAAGACTGTAGCTGAGCCCGAACTTGGCGAAGACCCAGCCCCCCCTCCTCTTCCAAAGGATGCTTCCGCTTCCACTTCCGTACCGCCACCTCCCCCCGAAAAGGATACTACAGTTACCAACAAACCTGCCACCACCACCTCCGAGGAGACCTCGGTTTCTCCGTCACAAACTGCCAACCCAGCCTCGAAAGCTGAAGGTGCAGACAAGACGGACGAACCTCCACCTCCACCAACGAAACCAGAAGCCGCTGCTGCAAACGTCGATAGCCGGGAGCAGGACGCCGTCGAGGAAGGCTCTCAGCCTCAATCTAGTACTAATGGCGATAACCGTACCATCGATGAGGGATCTGCCGCCACACAGGATAATAACGGGAAGCCAGGTGGTGGGAACAAGCCTACTCTGCGCATAGAACGTATACGTGAGCTCAGCACTGCTTCCTCAATGTCCGCCGCCTCCTCCACTCCTGGAACACCAGGCGATGAGACCGCGTCGTCTGCGCTTGAGCAGGACGAGGAAGGCGGTACACCTCAGTCAGCTGGCCCTTCAGGCAAAGCCAAGAAAAAGAAAAAGCCGAAGAAGAAGAAGGGTGAGAATAACAGTCCACACCCTCCATCGGAGACTGTGAACACCGTAGATAACTCGACTGTCCAGGACCGTAAACCCGTTCCTACTGCTCCTGTTGACATTCCTAACGCGGAGGGTGAGGGTGGGTCCGTAGAGAAGGCGGACAAGGTGGATGGCGCTGAGGGTGATGCCGAGCTTGTAGAGAAGGCGGAAAGCAGCGGGGAAGACTCAGCAGTGATTGTGGAGAAGCCTCAGAACGAGGCCGAGGCCGGGAAGACGGCTGACGATACTGCCAGTGGCAGTGACGGTTGGGCGGACGCGTTTGAGGAAGTCTGACGATTTTCTATCACCCTGCGCCGCATCTCGATTCTTTTGTCTCGGTTTCACATCATCAGTACGGACTCATCAGTGCTCGTGTACGATATTTCTTTCGTTTCTTCCCCAGTTTCTTCTGTTCTTCATGCGCGGCGCGCAGCACTTCCCCACACTTGGTCGTTTCATCCGTTCCACCTGATTCAATTGTATTATATAGATATCATCACGTACACAAGGCTCCTCATGGTTCCGTAATGCAGAAGTCAAAGACCATACAGCGATTGTTTGACGTAGCCGTGGCGGCGTAACTCTAAGTCAACCGATCAATGGAGGACGGTGACATCTTCGTGGAGCTGCGATGACAAACCCTACCTTGTGGTGCCGATGCCCAACAATCAACGAGTCACGTCACCAAGAAAAGGTGGTACACTGTGTCAGATTCACACCCGTGTTCTTCTAGCAATATATCCCGTTTCCGCACCTGCCTGTCAATGCCGGCGCAAGAGGTGATTGTTTCAGGGAAGACGTCAACGATACTTCCCAGAAAGATTTAGGACGCGGTGCAGAGTCTAACGTCCTCTCGCCGTTCTTAAAAAGAATTAAATGCCGCTGCCACGCTAGAGTCGAAACGTAAGATGACCCACACGTGTTTTCCCCAAGAGATGGCATAGATAGGCTCCAGATGCGAGTAGACTCGAACTTGATGTTGAACGGGCCAATCGCACGTCAGCGACTTTCAGTTGGTTGGCTGGTTGATCCTGAATTATTATTTTTCTGTTGTCATGCGCAGTTCGTCCCAGACCTCCAGAAGGTAGCCGAGATACAAATACTAGACGAGGGACGAAAAAAACATGCCAATTACGGCGAGTGTTGGCCCTGGGGACTACAGACGACGACGGGCTGTGCGATCGATGGGTGATATCAACGTGAAGGGTAAACCGTCCGGTTCGGGTGATCCCTTACCCGTCCGAACTGAATTCCAACAACGACACTTTTGTGTCGACGGCATCGGCGTGACCTCGCCTCGAGCGCAGGGAAGAGGCACACTTGTGATGTGATGTCCTGCGCTCTTCGCTTCAGCACTCACGGACATCGCCGAGGAGCCCATGTGGTCGATCCGGATGGACTCGCAGGCGGCAAAGTCCGGTTTTGTGATCCTTAAGGATGACAGTAGAAAATGGAGCCAACCGCGGAGGTACGGAAGAAACAATAGCGCATTGCACAGGGCTTGGCAAGGTTGTTCCGCATCTATACGACCCTAGTGACCTGGCAGTACAGGCCTTTCCGGCAGGAACAACGTCCGATCTTGAAGACATGGATAAATGATCAGATGGTGGAGGCACATCAAGGGTCCTTCCGTGTGGGCGTACTAGATCGGCACGTTACTTGGCAGTAATATATCCCAGTTAAGGACCTAGGACACGTAGCTGAGAGATGCAGGGAGTAGGAAGCGTCATTTCGAGTGACATCGTAAGGTTAGATACGCGAAAACCGGGTGTTACATACGTGCGAATTACTGGCGCTAGCAGGTGAAGTACACATACTCGAAAGAAAACATGGCGAAGTGATAGAAGCGACGGAGACAATTACGATCTTTGTGGGATATCATCTGCGCGCTGAAACTCACTTTGGACTAGACGACACGCCAAAGGGTAAGCCATCAGGGCTGCCAGCAACGTCCCGCATGGGACGCCACGAAGGGCTTGCAAGGACGCACCTCGTTCCAATTCCCTGCGTTCCAGCTCCTCCTTCTCTTCGCGTTCTAAGCCGCTCTCCTTCCTTCCGAAAACGACATCACGCCAACCAATGCTTTCACCCGCGTGGGTGTCTTCCCCGACCGTTTCCACGAGCCGCCGCAAGCGAGCAACCTCCGCATCGGTGACCTCGCCCGCGCGCAGGCGTCCCGCGAGTTCGCCCAATATCGAAAGACGGGCAGAGTAATGGCGCCTGTCTGTCTCTGCGGCGCGGCGTTGCCAGAGAAGATGTACGGAGATAGAGCTAAACGCAAGCGCGTAGGCGATTTCGGGGATGTAACGACGGGTGGTCATAGCTTATGCAAACTGGTCCACGCGCTGGCTTGGACAGTGGAAGTTCGAGGCCGTCCAGGGAAAATAAAAAGACCAGTGGGGTTCTTTTTAAAAAATAAACGAGGTGGGAGGTGCGTGGGCCAGTGAGGCAGTGAGGATCGGCGAGTGAGATCGAATCTCGGGATGCGGTGTTCGTGTGAGTCGGGTACACGTGACTTTTATGCTCACGGGTTACCCGAGATGTCCCTTCCTTTCCATATTTATGCGTGGGCCGCCACCAGGCTCTTCACCCGCGGCTCGTTTGGAGTCGTGGTGACAGGGGTCATGGCGAGAACAGCGTAAAGCGAGATCGACTTGTACGTATGCGTGTGCTTCACGAGAAGAGACAATAAATAAGTAAAGAGCAAAAATAGCTGATTTTCCTCCACGTGTCCATCTTCTCACGGCCAAGACCCGATGTTCGCGTGTTCGCCCGGGTCGTTACAGTAAAAGTGCCCCTCCTCAGTTGTCTTAAAAAACCACGATCTTGTCTCAAAAATTGTTTCTTTGACTTTGATGTGATGCAATTTTCATACCCGATTGCTGCCGTTCACTCCGTTGGTTTGAAGGAACGGAAGCAGAACTCGTAACGTAGTTGTCCGGTTCCGGCGGTGATGAGAAGTATCTGATGGACCAGATCCTGGAATTCTCCAATGAGGATTCTGGGGTACACGAGGGTATGCGGGACTACATATAATCGAGAATATCCCATTCATAGCCGACTAGGCCGCCTAACAGCGACGTTCTCATCGCGCTCTCCCTTTCCTTTGTGCCCTACCTTCTTCCTGTCTATTCCCACCTCCATTTCTCACAGCCTCCATGACAACCCTGAAACCAGACGCATTCGAAGAGGTGAGTTAGCTCCTTCTCAGTTCAGCAGCAACCGAGTCCTTTCCGCTTCTCTTAGATTTTCCGCAAGCTTGAAGAGGAGAGCGAGCGTCGGGCATTAGAGGCTGACTCAGCGCCTTCTCCTAACATACCCGACCTATCCATCGCTGCACAGCAGGCAGCACAGCGGAGGCAGAGGACCCGAGGGAGCATCTCCATTTCACGTTTTGGGCATGTGAGTGCATGACCATTCTTCGTCTCACGGGACGTACGACTGATGCTCGCGCAAAGTTCGACGAAGATACACAACAACAAACAACTCTTAGCCCGTCGCAGACGCCACCAGCTTTTGTCCATGGCATGACGACATTCACTCCGGTTTATGGGGCACAGTCATATGTTTGTCTCTCGCTCGCTGGTTACGCGTGCCTAGGGCCAGTGTGTTGGGCTGACGGGGGCTTCGTCGCGCAGAATCATAGCGCGGACTCATTGAGCGATGAGTCGTTCTTTGGCGGCGATGATAATACGGGACTGAGCGCAGAGAGCGAGCATGTCACCCAAGTGCATCGAATCGCAGGTCGACAGAGTTTGCCGCGCTCAGTCGGGGGAATACTGCAACGGACGTTGACACGTTCGTGGACGAATAGCAGCTTCTCCTCGAGTGGTATCAATACCAATGTCGTGGTCGGGGTTGTCGTAGAGCAGGATCACGTGGAGGACCCAGAACCGCGAGAAGGTCTACCACGTCGCTCCATGGTGTATGCGCAGCCACCATCTACGCTAAGGCCGCAGCCATCACGGGTGACAATACCTGGAGCAGAGAGGAGTTGGAAAAGCAAGGCGGGAGAACTCTTCAGGCGAAAAGGGCGGCCGTGGAGGAGTGCGCTATGGTCTACGCCAAGTCAAGAGTCATGATTCTGGTGGCGTAGCAGCTTGGGACCTGCTACGCTCGGCTGTTTCCACTGCCCACATCAAATTTTTCAGTCGTCCCCTGTTGTCACAGTACAGCCCACGGCTCTAGCACACATCCTTGTGCTACTGGCATATTCAGAATTAAACTATTGACAAAAAAAATAGAAATGGAGTTTAAACTTTTTTGTTTCACGACGGCGCCATAAGAGCGGAGATAATTGCGCTCTATTGTGTTGAGACGATCCCACGGTGGAAGGGGCGTGGAGAGTCTCATTTGACGCTGACAGGGTGATTACAGTAGGGAGGCCAGGCTTTTGATCATTTCGCTTCCGCCGCGGTTACAGCAACATGCGCCCAGCTGCCATGCACGGGCGGTCCCACGAGGTCTCATCCACAAATATATATCCTATCCTGTCTCCCCTTCCTTTCGCTACGCTCCACCCTTCCTCCCCTTCATTCTTCCATCCCCCCTCCTACACATACTCCTCCTTGCGAATCCATGTCGGCCGCGGGCTACGACCTTCAAGGGGGCCAGTTTGACCTCTCCCACGAATTCGAACAGGAAGCGCCACCGTACCTTCCAAAAGCCCCCCCTCCCACTTATAGTTCGACCTTTCGCCCCTGCTTCCCCCCACTCGCCATGGATCCTCCCTCACAGCACGTTCCACATGACCACCACTTGCCCACGTCCGGTGGCGGGCTTTCCCCTGGCGCCGGCCCGCGCGACGCGAGTAAGCTCCCTACATCAGCGCTCCTGTCACCCCAGAACGCTGATATTCACTCGGCATTCCCTGTAGGGTTATCGGGGTTTGACCTTGCCGAAAGTATTTGGAGTCAAAACTCGGATTTGACTCTCGACGACCTTGCCCTCAGTTTTGATTCTACATCAAGCCAGAGCCGCAGTAGCATGTCCTCACATTGGTCCGCCCCTCCGTTAACACCCTCAACATCTCGTCACTTGGACCTGCAACCTCCATTGGAGCCGGTCTCCTTATCAGTCGAGACCCAAGTGCAGGAAACTGAGCCTGAAGAGCCTGAGTCCCCTGCACCAGCATACTCGCGCGACGCTTTAGAGTTTGACCCCGCCCTCCTCGCATCCCTCGACACACAACTTCGCTTACACCCGTTTGAGGCGTTCGAAGATGTCTGCTGGGCGAGCTTCTATGATTCGGCGCCTACCGAAGTCCCACCCTCGTCACAGTCACAGAGTTCCTCACTGTCCTGCAATCTCCCCTCGATGTCCTGTACAAGCCTCACCGCCGATTCGGCCTTTTCGGACTCTAGTACGACAATCATGTTTGCCCCACCCATGCCATACCTTTCCCCACCACTATCTCCTCCATCCCCGTCACAACCACCACCTGCGTATCCAACCTCAAAACCGCTTCCAAGCTTACCCCCATCATCCCCAATACGACTAACGGCGGAGCACACCCAATCCAGTCTATCTCGCAACCCACAAGTTGTTATAACATTCAAATCACCGATCGCTCGAATCGATAACTCGCCGCCCGTGACACCAGTCGAAACCGTCCAGTTTTTCCCGCTGCGCCCGCAGGCCCGGCCGCGGTCCAAGAGCGGGAGTGGCACGAAACCCGTGCAGCGGCTGACAACTGCTATAGCACGGCTGCGCGGTCGCGAGTAGCCCTTTTTTTTACGTATACGAAATTGGTTTCTGTCGATTGGAGGCCTCCTATACCACTTGCCTCGCCCCTCATCGTGTGGTTGCCTTGTCTTTAAATTATTACTACTGATCTGCTGAGTGTTATGAGCATTTCTTATTCATGTCCAGTCATTTCCACCATCTCATCGATCTTTCACGAACGACGCATTTTTCCTAACCTTCCTTGTACATTGACATGTTACCCTCACTCTCTGATTCCTGATGTATCAGGTACCCTACATAAATGGCTGGGTAATTGCGATAGCTCATGGACGTGCTCATTGTCCTTCCTGTATCCCTCTGCTTCCCTGCTCAACTCGTATGGTTTGTCCCAAAAAGAGTAGGTCTGGTGCGATGACATGTGCCAAAAAGGACGTCCACTAAAGACGGTGGACCTGCCAAAGCCTCAGCATAATGATGATCCAGGCGAGTCTACAGCACTGAGTTCGGCCATGCTAGTTCCCACGGGTACGTGGAGGGTCTAGCTCGTGTGGCGTTTTACGGGGACCTAGGGACAGACTAAAACTGGGGCTTCGGATCAGGGATTAGGAAATCGGCGGACGTCCGCCTTTTTGACAATTGAAATGCAAAATTTCTAGTTACTGTAATGCCCCACGTACACGTGTCCTGACCCGTAGTGGGGGTATCGCGATCAAAAATCGATTTTGCTGATCGATACAGTATTTATCCATGAATGTCGCGATGCTCTATTGCGCGTTCAGAACGTTCTGCTGTATTCTGCGCTGATCGACCGAGACGAGCGACTAAGTGGCTCAACCTCCGGAGATACATGTAAGCTGTTGTAAGGGGCGGGCGTTTGGCTGATTCGTATCCGGTGGTCTCTCCTATGGGTCGAATCCGCTCGAGTACGATACTCAAGAGCGGTGCCCTCGGCGTAGGGTTTGCACAGCCCGAGGCACTCGTTACCTCGAGCGACGGCGCGTCATCTGTTACTCGATTCCTGACATATATCAGTGGCCATGTCTTGTCCCTCGGAAGGGAATCGGAAAGGTTTTTTTCTCGGGCCATCCGCGACTTGCACGGAATGTGGCGTAGGACATATGCCACGGTAGCCAGTACAATGTCGCTCAGGTTCATGCAGGGTTACGATCTTCTGTATTCTGCTTTTGAGGCACCTGTGCCACCAGCCATCTTGACCTGTGGCGCAGGTCCCTTTTCGGTGTATGTGAAACCAATGTCTCAGAATGATTGGTGCGAAGCAACGACGATGGCCATGTCAAGAATCGACGTGTGGGGTTTGTGAATGTTGATAGCATATCCAGTACATACAGATGGTCGTGGTGGAGACCGTGATAATCGGTCTCTTCTGTGATGATAATGAAAACTCAGTAACATTAAGGAACTCTGGGCACGGCAGCACACAAAGCCAAAGTAAGCGGATGTTTCATCCGGGCGTCTCGCGGCCCAGAACCCGCGGTGGTTACGGCGGTGCTGTTCTTTCAGGGAGAACAGGGACGAGATGAATTCGAGGTGACAACAGGTGCCTCGCAGTCATGACGGAAGTCCTTCTTTAGAGAGACAGAGATGAAATACGCGCCGACGTCCTATATAATGAATATGCAACGCGGCTTCATAATGAGAGGCATCCTCGTGGTCCACTTCATAAGCTGAAGAAGTAAATGAAGCCCCGCGCAGCTGGGGAGATAGATGTTCTTCCGTGTACGAAGGGTGTTTATAGTGACGTATGATTGATCCACCCCTCGCTCGGGTAGTTGTTGGGCAATCACATTTTCGATCGGTCAACGTTAACCGCCAGCTAAACAAGAGTTTCCAAAAAAGGAAAATCGTTAGTTTTCCGCGCAGGAAATTTCGTCAACTCACCTCACTAATTCTCCAACAGTGGCCCACTCTTCCAGCGCCCCGAACTGGCACCCAGATCACCCTGCAGAGATTTTCGGATCCCCCACTCCGCCAAGAGCGTATCCCGCATGCGTGCGGCAGACACAGGCGTGCCCCTCAACCGCGCACGTGTGAGCCCAATCCACCATTGGCCACGCACATCCTGGATCCGCAGGATCACCTCCGTCTTATCACGTCCTGGTTCGATGCGCGTGCACGCAAACGGCACGACTGCACCGCGCGACTTGCCCACGTGCGCACCGGCGATAAGCAGCTGCTTTGGTTGCCCAACAGAGGGTGGGAAAATGTGCAGGATGCGCACGACGCGCGAGCGCGCGATGAGAAGCAACGTGGCTAGGCCGACGCCGAATGTAAGGTGGCCGAGACAGAGGCCGGCGCGTTGCCAGGTGGGTCGTCGCACGGGCGCGTCGTTGGGGTTTTTTGGTGGTAGTGTCCATTTTGTCCATGTTAACTCCGTCATTGTTGAACTGACATGTCGATGAGAAGGCGGGGTAAAGGGTGAGACTGCGGCTGGCGGGAAACTCACGTCACGAGGAGGTCGGCCGCGATGAAACCCCATGTGAACCTCGCCCACCAGGGCTGACGCGCCTCGTAGAAGGGCACACCTTGGACCTCCTGGATCTGGCCATACTGTAGTATGCTTTTGCGTTGGAAGATATTGCGCAGGAAGTGTCTGAGTGCGGACATCGACACCGTGGCGCGTGGAGTGACGCCAACAAACACGGACGCGGCCCGACAACCGAAACCGTGCGGCCCGCGAAGCTTCCCCCTTCCACTGCCATGCCGTCACCTCCAGCGGCCGCGGGCGCCCCAGCATGTGGTATATGCATGCTTCTGTGATTTGATGAAAGGTCAGTCATGAAATAAAGGCTGGGAGTCGACACGCCGCGGCCCGACACGTCTTATCTCAAGGAATGTCGTACAGTTATTACTGGCAGGCCGAGGGTCGGGACACAATTTTCTCGCTTCCAAACATTTCTCGCGTCCTGCTGGCACCTTTCGTACTAGCACTTCAACCTCGAGGATTTTGGGACCAGAGACGCGAGTGCTTGCGTTACGCCGTTTGCTGTCAGTCTAGTGACTCTAGCCTGACACCATTGACGACCTCTTCGTATTCGTGGACAAAGAACGGGGCGGGAAATTGGCATCATGGGGCTCATTACTGTAATATTCAACCCCCAGATTTGAGCAAGGAGATTGGATACGTCGTCCTGAGTTACCTCCGTCGTGTTCAATTTCGTTGGCATGCTGCTACGATATTGTCTGGAGCTGCCGACGTTGCCACACCCGGTCTCGGCTACGCCGCATGCGATGGGTAGCGCACTCCAATAATCATGCCTCATACAATGCCGCTGTCCGGATGGGCTTCAAATAATTTACCGGGGTAGGCTGCGTTCATTATTTCATTGAGAAGAAATGGCTCTTCACACACACTTCACTCAATGGGGAGATCCAAGCAAGGACCCTCCTATGACAACGGGCATGAAAGGGCGACACATTTTTTGCCTTCCTCACATAGGTTCTGCCCACCTTCGGCAGTGACACCCAACGTGGCAAGAAGTATAAGAACCCATGCAGTAAAATGAGGGTGAGCTGGTGTCCGGAGGTGGGGGTTATTATCTTCAAACCCTCCGCTCTGTATCAGTTCTGTATCTCAACCGCGTCATACCAATCCAAGGGCCGACACGAGAAGTGAGTAATATGTATATGATAGAAGCGAGACGCGTTCAGTATTTAGAAGTCCCTGACAACATGGTTTACAGCTATTCAATTACTGTATATTGTCTGTCTTGTCGACTAGCAAACGACAATCAATTGACGATTAGTCAATCCCCGCAGGAAAAGTTTGGTACCTCCAGGAACTACCGACGTCCACCACTCCTCTGGGACCGCATGCGCTTCGCAAGGGGCGCATTCATGAATCAGACGATGCCAGCCGTCGTACCGCCGCACGCCCTGGCGGTGATTGCAGTGAAAAAACTAGCTTACATTAACTTACAGCGCCCGCCGAGGGTCAGCCAGCAAGAGCACGTGGTCGAACGGAGGCTCGACGGGGAACTACGGTGCGCTTCTGGATGTTACTCATGGATCCTTCTGTGTGGAAAGAAAGGACAAGATTACAGGCTTTGAGCCGCGGAATGGAGAGCCCTGGGCCGCTGCTGTTGGATTAATAGAAGGGAACAGGGCTTATGCACTTGTGTTATATCAAGTCATCGTGCCATATCATATCAGCGCGTCGATGGAGGTGATCTTGGTTTTGCAACGGCAGGGCCACCAGTACGGTACGAGGGGAATGCAAATTGAGGAGTCCTGACAAGCTTTAACTGTCAGCGCACATTCCCCAGCCTTTGTGGTAGCAATGGCGCAGCAGGTGAGCAACAACATATTAGCGTCACTCCGGAAGGAATACTACAAACGAGAATGAACGGTGTTCTTGTTTCCCCAACCCGGAGAGTCGTGGGTTGATACGTCGTTCGTCAACCAATTCGATATGATATCTTTTATCATGTTATGGGAGCATAGAATGATACGCTTGTGTGGTCACTGGAAGGTTGGGGTAGACGAATGCTCGTTTACCAACTATTGTGCTGTCCAGACGTATGACAAATTCCCTTCTGCGAAATGGTAGGTTTGGTATCTCGGTATGACAGGTCCCAGACAAGTCGGGTGTCTGCGCCGCAGCTGCACAAAGACTGTACTGCAAGTTGGAGCGCAAGGCATGCAGTGTTGTATGGGGCTGTCCACTTGGGATTCCCACAGTCACTCACCAGATCCCATGTTTCTCCCAGTCGCTCCCAGCCACCTTCCTCCGCTCATCCTATGGTAATTCACATGTGTGGCCCGCCGCGGCATTTCGAGGCAGAAGTGCTGCGCCATGTCGTCGAGCTGGCCCAAGCGGCAGAGGCACCCTAGCCGGGAACGGTAGTTCCGGTTACAGTAAGCTTGTGCCCCCTCGCGCGCAACCTGGCAAAAACATGCACGACCGCGCGGCGTCCTGGGATGGCTTATCAACTACCGCTACCGATTCAGAGCATGGTTTGAAAAATTTCAACAACCCTTCACTGCTGTACGTACACTTGCGTGCACCGATTTGCGGTGTACGCACATGCGTGACCCTGACCCTGCCGTCAGCCTGCAATCCTTGTGGCCGTGCAACAGCGAGATATAAAGGCTAGGGTGGTCAATATATTGAGGATGACCTCTCCACCGGCCCTGGATCCCCACCACCTCCATCAATGTCCACTTCCAACATCAAGGCCTTCGCCGATTGCCTTGCCAGTGCTAAAGTGGCTGACAGGATACCAGGATGCCCAGAGAGATACGGTGTGAAGCGAGTTTGTCCTAAACTACCAGGCTCACCACCAGGTAAATCTAACCCACCCCAGCTACTTTCGCGCCAATTACTGAGTTTGATCGCTCGCCAGGCATCTCGTATCGACGTTGGCTCATAAATATCGAAATGCTCCCTGATAACGTCCTTCTGGAGATATTCGACTTCTATCGAATAGCTGATGTCCAATCTTTACGGGGCCGCCCATGGAGGTGGCACAAGCTGGTGCATACCTGCCGAAGCTGGCGAGAGGTCGTCTTTGCGTCACCCCGGCGTTTGGATCTGCAGCTTTCCTGCTCGTATGGGACCCCGGTACGGAAACTATTGGACTGTTGGCCACCTCTACCCCTCGCCATTCAGTATGGGGGACTCCCAGGCCGCGATCCTCCAGCCCCGGAAGATGAAGATAATATCATTGCTGCACTTCAGCACACCAAACAAATATGGAAGATCGAGCTGACTTTGACAAACATTTTGTTGGAGAAACTCGAACCAATGATGCGGGAGCCATTTCCCTTACTGTCACACCTCGAAATCTCCCACTACAACACAGGAGGGGTCCTTCCCGGTACACTTCTAGGTGGATCAACTCCATGCCTACGTGTTATCCATGTATACGACATTGCCTTTCCGGTATTACCCAGACTCCATCTCTCTGTGAAGACTGTCACCTCTTTGGGACTCATAGGGATCCCTAATGACGGATACTTTTCTCCGGAGACAATTGTTACCTCCGTCTCTATGTTGACCAAGCTTGAAGCACTTTCCATTCTCTTTCAATCCCCAATCCTATACCGTAATAGGAGAGCGCCTCCACTTAAACGTGCCGTCCTCCCTGCTCTTACCTCATTTGGCTTCCGAGGCAGCAGCGAATACCTGGAGGACTTGGTGGCCAGAGTCGATGCCCCTCTTTTAGTCCATATTGCGATGAAGTTCTTCAACCAGCTCGTCTTCGAAATTCCACAACTCTCCCTGTTTATTGGCCGTGCAAAAATGCTCAAGTCTCCTGACAAGGCTACGATATACTCTTCCCAGCAGGGTATATATATTAGCCTCACTCAACCAACCGATGTTGACGTACATGGGCAGTCTCATATCGAAGTCTCCTGCAAAGAACTCGATTGGCAGGTATCATCTCTAGCCCAGGTCTGTGATCATATTTTTCCTCTCCTGTGCTGCGTGGAGCAGCTGGAGATCTGCACCGATCCTTTTTCGCCGAGCGGGCAAGATGATATGGACACCACTCAGTGGCTGGAGCTTTTTCACTCATTCAGCGGAGTGGAGGTACTTCGGATGTCCAGCACACTAGGCCCAACAGTCGCGTCTGCATTGCAGCAGGCTACTGGGGAACTAATGTTTGGTGCATTCCCAGCGTTACGTGACATCCGGCTGGGCGGGAGCAAGACATTCACACCCGTTGAACAGTTCATTGCCACGTACAGAGCCTCCAGTTCTCTGCGAATATGACTTAGATTACAGCCGGACGGGGTTAATCAGTATTGTCGGGTGTTTTGCTATCGTTCATGTTTGGGGTCGAATGTTGATTTGCATATCGTTACCACATCCTAACGTGCGTGTGCCTGTTCTGTTCTGTTCCATTAATTACGCTCGTATACCGGACCTTACGAAGTTATATGCGATCACTCACCCTGCGGCTGCCTGCCTCAAGCCCTACATGCATATTGCACCCGTTCAGTGCCTCGTGATCTCGTGAGCATTGGCAAACTCCCAGCTTTTCCTATCTATATTATGCACCTGCCGGCCGATGTCGGTACAATCGCGCCCGCAATATTATGGCAACCTCTGCCTTGGCCACCGTCACTCAAATGACTGCGTGTCGCTCCTCGCGGCTGGAAAGGTCTTTGTGTTCTTTCCTACTCAACTTCGTGGCTCCAGTCGGCTTCTCAGGTAAATGGTAATATCTCGTCACTCCCTAGTTTGCGACCTTGGCTTTTCTGTTTGCTTGACCTGTAATGAGTGAAGCTAGTGAAGTCCGAAGATGACGAGCGTGAGATATTTCGGGCCATTTCGTTGAGTTACGCGGTCCTTCGTTCTTGAATCATGACCGGACACGCTAGTGTAACACCACATCTCAACAGACTATATGGCTCAAGGACGCCGCGCCGCTTGACGTGGCGTGGAGGGAACGGGTGCAACGCAATACATAACTGCTTGTTGATAAATTTGCGGCGTATGCCAAGGCGTATCCTGACTGTCTCAAGGCGACCCGCGGGCCAGCGACAATAGGACCGATAGATCTTGTTATGTAGTCAGGGTTACGAAGCGAGAAACCAAGGTGGCGGACAAGGGAGAGGCATAAGAAGTATACGACCACGTGAAACCTCTGTATACCTCCATGGGGATGCCATATGACTGGGGGGTGTTCGGCATCGCGAAATCCTGCACGCGAAGGTCGTGGCGGGGGAGAAAGCTGGCAAGGGTAGAAGGGTGTGCGAGAAATGGATGAACAGTTCGGTGGTTCGCATATCATCAGCATATGGGCCAGGTTCAGGTATCGAGGTCACTCTCTGCTTATCTTGTGTGTGTAAGAGTACCACTTTATTGCGTGGCTGCCACTATAATGTAGATGTTGCTGCGAATCAACGAGTATTATCGGAGATGTTGCATGCGTACGTCTTGTGTACAACGCAGCACAAGGTCCAGCACAAGGCCCCGCTTATTCTCAAAGTCAACAAATGACCTTTCAAAAGACCTTTTTACAGCCATGATACTTCAACATGATTTCTGACTGGAAGGCCGCAGCATCCCGGCCGACTGGTCTGTCTTGCAATTTTGGGTAATCCTTGTGGCCGCTGGCTAACAGCAACTGACCAGCCATCTCATACGCTTATCCTCACGTCATGTCAGACAGACTCGCTTTTTATAACCCTGTTGGCCCTGAGCCACCCACCTATCCACTCCCTCCGGAGGAGATCGCTCCCGGGCTTTTTTTCGCGGATCTCTTCTCGCTCGTTAACCCAGCGGAGCTCTACGCACGCGGGATATACAACGTCGCCGCGGCGCGAAACTGCGAGGGCTCCTACCCGCGTGATGCGGAGTGCGCATACATCGACGAGCCGGCGACGCTGTTCGCGCTTGCGGACGTACGCCGCGCTGGTCACCCTGTGCTCGTACACTGCGACGGCACCGGCGAGGGTGTCGACTTTGTGACGGCGTTGCTGGTCATGTCTGATCGCATGTCTGTCGACGAAGCTGTAGAGAGGGTGACTCAAAAGTTCCCGTATATTTCAATGCGCCCGACGTCAAGGAGACAGCTGCGTGGATTTGAGGAGATGTTGAAGGAAGAGGAAAAGAGGAAGGCACGATTGTATGAGCACATGGCGTCTACAAGTCAACAACTACATCAGAATATGCGTGGTTTGTTGCACAGGTACCTTAGAACACCTTGATAGTAGCCCCAATCAATGCAAGCGCCTCTCGCTAGATAGTTCTCTCCCGATTTACGCCGTGTAGGAGAGAGAGTAGTTGCAATTCAGTCAAAGTTGCAACCATACACCTTCTGAGCAACCTCTCTCCACACAGTCGCGTCTACAGCAAATCCCGCGGCATACTCCGCCTCGAGGTGATGTAGTCGCCGGCCAACAATTACCAGACTGTGTAACGGCTCGCCGAAAACATCCGGCGGCTGCTCCCGAAGCTGTGCAAGTGTTCCGGACACGATGCGTTCATTATCCGAGCCACCGCCAACGCGGGAGAGCGCAATCGCGAGGGTCTGATCCGGTACGAGTACGCCGTCTCGCCGTGCATCTTCGACTTCGGCGAGCTGCGCCACTGCATGCGAAATGGACATGTATCGCGGTGGTTCGTAGATTTTTCGTCCCCTGCGCAGCATTTTAATACAATTCTTCCACACACAAATAGTCGTCCAGCAGGACGGAGAGGGAAAATGCACCGGGCAAGATTCTCCTCGCTCTGTTCCTTGACTTTGATGTCCAGCAGGACGAGCGTGTGCATCCCGAGGTCCGCATTCTCACGCACGCGGTCGTAGAAGCTGTCTGGTTTCCACGTGTCGGTGAAGAAGACGAGCGAAACGGTCTGGCCGAAGTTGTACAGCTGCAGACCACACGCGCCAACCGCGTTCATGATAGACGCGTTATGTATGATGCGTGTTGGGATGCTGAGCACGCGGGCGCGGAGGAGGATATCGGTGTGTGTTGTTGCGCCAAAGGGGTCTCCGACAACGAGAAGAGCGACGTCCCGAGTGTCTGCATCTTTCAGGATCTCGTCACTCTGTGTCTCGATCATGTCACGGTCAGCGAGGACAAGCGGCTTGCCGTACAGCTCTTCCTTTTCGGGAGTATAAGCCCAGGAACGGGCAATTCGGGGATAAGACGTGCCAGGCGCTCCTTTTGCACCGTGAGGATGCTGGTGTATGCCTCAAGGTAGACGCGTGTAGAGGACCTTATGGCCTATTGTATTGTTATCGGAATAGACCTGAGGCCAGATCTGACGGAAATGAAATACCTCTAGCCCGCGGAGGGTGATATCTTTTTCGTCGGAGAGCCCGAGGCCTATCAGGTAGAACATCGAGATAAAGGTTTAGGGAAGAAGTGCCACTGACAAGGCACCCGACCCGGGAATATCAGTTTCGGCCTTCTCGGCCAATGGACCTACTTTACCCCCTCGCGCGGTGCCGAGCCAAGTATGGTTCTCTCAAGCATTAACTTCGTCCCTACGGACATTTTCTATGTCGTTCTCGAACACCTCACCGACAGGCGTGACCTCTATGCTGCTGCCCTCACCAGCCGAGACTTTAACCGTGCCGCCACTCCACTCCTATATCGCACTCTCGACACCGACACGCCTGATAGATTATGGGATCACAGAACCGTACGTTTATTATTTCTCAAGCTGAACATCGTACTCAATCCCCCGGCCAGACTAGCCATGTAATCCACCCCGCGTATTCCCTTCTCCGAAGGCCTGAACTCGCTCGTCACGTACGGCATGTTCGCGAAACAGGTCGAGTCCTTTCCCCTTATCTCGACTCACGCGAGCAGTGGTCCGGGACGCGTTGGCATGATCTACCCCCTGTTTCTTTTCGCCTGTCCTTTGTGGTTCTTGATATCTTTCCTGGGTGGCACCGCTCACCCGCGTCCTTACCTCTTAGGTGTATTACATGCCACCTACCCAGCAGTCACAGGGGCTGTCCTCAAAGCCCTCTTCCTTTGCGAGAACTTATACTCTTTTACATGGGTCGATGACACGTCTGCCTTGCCCACCGTCTTCCTATCCTTCCTTAAAATACTCCGCGATCTTCCCTTGCGTGCGCTCACACTGCGCACCAAAAGCGATCTCGGAGAGGACGCATGGGCTTTTCTCAACACCATTCCCAACTTACAAAAAATGGCTATATGGTGTGGGGACGGTCCGCCACGTGTTCTGCAAGGTTGGGCGCCTCTTCTGGGAAGCACGCTCACCGAACTAGAACTTGGGGTACGTATCGGCCACTCCGATCATGACTCTCTAATGACACACTTAACCTATATTACATAGCGGTGCGCTGGCGTCCCCGAGACCATTTTAATTGCCGTACTCTCTCAGCTCTCGCGCTTACGAGACCTACGACTAAGAGGCGCCCCAAGCCGTGCCATCACGGACATCCTTACTTCGCTCCCCGCTCTCGTAGCGCTCGACACAGAGTATCTTCGCCCGTGCCCGCTCCGCCCATTAGACCGTGATGCGCCCTTGCCCCTTCTCCGACGGCTCACTGTACGGACGTCCTCCGTCGATTTACAGGGCCCCGCGCAGCTCTGGTCATGGATTTGCGCTCTCACGCCGCGCCCGTCCCTCGAGTCTTTTACGTTAAATGCATTCTCGACGGCGGGTCAGACAAACATTCCTCGGGGGTTTCTGCTCTCGCTCGCTCGCAGACACGCGGACACGCTCCGCCAGTTCCTTGTCAATATGACGCAGCTTACGTTGGAGGATGTGCAGTGTGTCTGCGAACTCTTTCCACATCTCGAAGAGCTCTCTTGTGCTGTTGCAAGCCATGATGCCGTACGCCCTTTGTTCTCTTTTCCAGCGTATACAAACTTAACCAACTTATTTCTTCTCCCCCTAGGAGTCGATAGGGCGCGCGATTGAGAAGGCACACAACCTTCGCTCACTTAAGCTCCATGTATACTGGATACCTATGACGGCAGACCCTGCAGACCCTGCAGATCCTCAATTCTCAAACCTGGCCGTAAGTTCACCTGCGCTACACTCACCCAATTCTCCTATCGCACGATTTGGACTAGCGGATGCCGAAGCACTGATGCGTCGTCCGGGTTCGCGCTTGTCTACGATCTCAATGGGCCCGCACGTGTTTCGGGGATCTTGGGTACAGAAGCAGCATATCGATGGGTCGGTGCGATTATATTTCGAGGTGGTGGAGGATGGACTGATGGGGGGGCAGAAGTTCGTGAGCCGGGGCAATGAACCAGGTGGTTCACCGATCCACAGGTCTTTGAGACCCTTTATTGGTCAGGTACAAGCATGTATCGGCCGTGTTTTCTGAGTAACGGTACGCTCGTCAACTCACGATTCGCAATTATCCCATCCCTTAGCCTTCATTGCGGCAAGTGGTTGTCAACATCTATACTTCCTCTACTCACCACCATTGGGACCATTACCTCGACAAATACGAAAGTAGCTGTACACACAAACAGGGGCAGATGCGAGTGGACACATTGGCTGTCACATCGCACGTCCGCGTGACCGGCCCCCACGTGGTGGCCCACCGCGTGCACCACGACCTGACAGAAAAGACGGAATGTGTGAGTGTGACCAGAAAGATAAGAGAAACAGAACAAAAGACAGACCTCGCTGTGGCCCTCCGCGACCTGAGAGGGGAAGCCCAATGAGTGCATACGTACAGGGACGGTGTGCGTACGACTCACCTCGTCCTGCGCCACCAGTATGTGAGCCACCCCGCGCGTTCTTACCCGCTTCTCTTGCGCGCGTCTGCTCCTCCTTGACCGAATCCAGCAGCGCGTCTGGAACGCGCAGGTACTTTATCTATCTCCGGAACAAGTGAACAATCACACTGTGTCCTTTTACAGAATTAGGGAAAGCGCGAACACACCGTACTACCGCGGATGTAGCACTCTTTGACTTTCCAAAAGCGATCGCCATCTGCACTCGTCTGGTATACCTCGCGGAGCGTGATGTTCATAAAGTTGTCGCAGTTGACGAGGTGTCCATTGAACGTTTCTCCATTCTTGAGCTCGACCAACTGCGGGAGTGTGTTAGTGTCAACGAGTAAACATTGCAAGGAGTGAATACACCATAGGCTTGTTTTGTGCAGCATTGAGAAGTGATAGTGGTAACTAGGCAGTGTCAGTGTCTTGATAGGTTGTGAATGTTCTGAATATACTACCATCCTTGATGAGTGTTGGCAAAAAGTGAGTGAGTTGAACGAGGACAGATCAACCCTAACCCTGCACGCGACTAGCAAAACATTTCTGTAAAGTTACCAGCAATTGCGATACCGGATCTGGCCGTGTAAGATTTAAGATCATCTTGAGACGAGTCATTCTGAGTCGACTGGTAACTATAAACTCTTTCACAAGCTCCTTCACGACAACTTATCACTCAATGGCTTCCGTCTACATCGATGAAACGGCTGGCTCAGATCTTACGGGCGTCGGCTCTCAAGAAGCTCCATATCAATCACTGGCACACGCTCTCTTCACCCATGGGCAAAGCGCCAGAGTGCTCGTGCGCAAGGATCCAAGTGCCGAGTACGAAGAACCCACCCAGAGCGCACTCAAGAAGGCGAAGAAAGGCGCCGATGGTCTCGAAAAGAAGCGCAAGAAGGCGGAGGAACTCGCGGAGGCTGCGACCGTCGAGCGGGAGAAACGAGAGCGACTCCTAGAGGAGAGCAAGAAAATCCAGCTGGTGGAGGATGCAACTCTTCCCGCAGCAGTAAAAGTATGTTCCACTGGCGGTATCCCCTCATGGGAATGAATTTATTGTCTGACGAATGTCGTATTAGGCGAAGATTCTGAGCCTCACACCGTTGCGCGGAAAGCGTGCCCGCGTCCTCGGCTGGGTACACCGCTTACGCTCACAAAAAGACATCATATTTATCGTCCTTCGCGACGGAACTGGATATCTGCAAGCCGTACTCTCTGGCACACCGGTGCGTATACATGCATATATATTGCCCTCTCGCCGCTTTTTACTCATGCGTGGGCCAGGCGCAAACCTACGAGGCGCTAACGCTGACTCTCGAATCGACAGTAGAGTTAATAGGAACGTTGCAACCAACCCCTGAAGGCAAAACCGCCCCGGGGGGACACGAGCTCATCGTCGATTTCTGGCGAACCCTAGGCACTGCGCCTGGCGGGGACGACGCGTTTACCAACCGACTCAACGAGGTATGTTTTGTACATGCACGCTTCGCATATATCAATCGGTCACTTACCTTTGTCTATATAGAAATCTGACCCCTCCATCTTAGCAGATCTACGTCATCTTGTGTTGCGCGGCGAGAACGCAAGCAGTGTTCTTCGTCTTCGCGCCGCGATGCTATCAGCGTTCCGTGCTGCTTTATCTGATCATCATCTCATGGAGGTCACCCCACCATGTCTCGTGCAGACGCAGGTTGAAGGCGGGGCCACTCTGTTCAAGCTGGAGTATTATGGCCAACCGGCATTTCTGACTCAGAGCTCGCAACTTTACCTCGAGACTTGTCTCCCCTCACTGGGTGACGTATTTTGTGTGCAAGAGAGTTTCAGAGCCGAGAACAGGTGAACCTGCTCTGATATCCCCGACGTCACGTGTGCTCATTCCACCCAAGCCACACTCGCCGCCATCTGAGCGAATACACGCATCTCGAAGCCGAGCTTGCGTTCATCACCTTCGACGATCTCATGGATCACATCGAAACAATTGTAAGTGGCACATACCAACGGACTCACAGAAAGGGGAAACATAACAACTCACTTCGTTTGTTGGGACTTTTATTAGATCTGCGAGACGGTGGACAAACTCCTCCAGAACGAATCCTCCGCAGCGCTGATCAGGCAACTCAACCCCTCCTTCACGCCGCCAGCGCGTCCATTCAAGCGCCTCTCCTACGTCGACGCCATCGCATGGCTGAACGAGCACGGGATCCTACACGAGGCCGAGGACGCAGACGGCAACGTCATCAAGGACGCATCCGGCGAGCCCACAATGGTCCCGCACGCCATCGGCGACGACATCGCCGAGGCAGCCGAGCGAAAGATGACCGACATCATCGGCACGCCCATATTCCTGCACAGCTTCCCTGCGGAACTCAAGGCCTTTTACATGAAGAAGAAGGAGGGGACGACGACGCCGCCAGCAACAGCAGGCAGCGGCGGCCGCTCTGGCATTTTCACCGAGAGCTGTGATCTGCTCATGCCTGGCGTGGGCGAGATCGTCGGAGGCTCGATGAGGATAGCGGACATCGACGAGTTGCTCGCGGCGTACAAGCGCGAGGGTATTGATCCCGCGCCTTACTATTGGTTTACGGACCAGCGCAAGTACGGGACGTGCGAGCATGGCGGATACGGGCTCGGTGTCGAGGTTTGTTTTCCTTTTTAAAGATGTCTGTTTCCGGCGAGCTGATTCATTATTGCATTTTCTTCTTTTTTTTCGCCCCCACGCTCCGCACACATTCGCAATTCCTGCAGCGATTCCTGGCGTGGCTGGCCAACAGGTATACTATTAGGGAATGCACTCTGTACCCTAGGTATGTCTCGCCACTTTCTCGTGCCTGTTAATTTTTGCTCATCATGCGACACAGGTGGCCTGGACGAGCGACCCCATAAGTGGATGCATTCGTATGAAGTGTTCTTAGAGATGCATTGTCTTGGTGTTTTAATCGGTGATGGGAATAACACCCATTGCCGTTGGCCTCTTTCTTTGAACGTCTCGGTGTTAGAGAATGGAGAGTTTTGCATTTGGTCCCTGAATGGCCTGAATGGCGACGTGACCCTCCACTCTGGACGACGTCACCTGGGACGTCCCGACAAAACATCCCATTTCATCTCCAATTTATAGAAAGTCCAATTCCTTTCCTCAAGGGCCCCTAGCCAACTGTCTAAAATCAATCACCCGCCTCAAAGTTCCAGGCATACTAATAAGAACACCTTTAACGTTGTGGGCAGAACCCAGACAAGTACAGTACAAGAGAAACTGAAAATCAGATGCTATAGATGGAACAGAAACAAAAGTACGCTGATATGCATCCGAGGTTGTTGCACGTTGCAGTCTACCACTACCAACTCCAAGCCCAAAAGATCACAGACAGACAGAGGGTACTAGTACTAGAGTACGATGACTATATATATATATATTCACAAAAATGAGCGGACACGCTCCTCCACTCCCATATCTAGCAAGGAGAGTAGCCGATTGGCAGGTCATTATCAGCCGTTAATTAGGGAGCGGTTGGTCAGGCGGCGTGGCGATCAAGGGTGCACTTGCCCAGTCGGCATCTGTACACAACCGAGAGGTCAGAAAGACGACAGGCAGGAGGGCGGGGGGACGCACTGTTCATGAAGACAGAATTTCCCCACCAATTGACTGAAAAGCCCCCCTTGGGCAGCTGGAGCGTGAAGAAAATGGTCAGCAGCGACAGTACAGTGCCTGTTCATAACCCCGAAGGTCAGTCAGTATCCCAACCTCTTCACCATAAGGAGTAGCGTAAAAAAAAACAGACCGCAGTCCAACGCAGCACCCGTAACGTAGTTGTACTTGCTCCACCATGCGAAGTTGCGCTTGCGAACGATAAATTGGAACACGAACCCGACTGCAAACCAGGACGAGTAATTGATTCCCGTTGCAGGCGGTATAAACGACACTCCCAGGAGCACTACAGGTGTGCTCACGAACTTGGCCCATGAGTCTGGTCTTCGCCGCTGCATGATCCAAAACGGAAATGGGAGCAGCGCGCCTACGATGATGGCATAAAGCTGTGGGTAGTAAATCGAGCCACGACCAAACTGTCGACTAGGGCCAATAAGGCCCCTAATCGAAAATTGATCAACCGCCATGATCAACCTGTGGGATGAGAACGCACCAAATAGCGGACGCAGAGAAGAAAACATTGTTGTGCGGACAAGTAAGATGGCTGCTCTGGGTTGGACTACAGATGTCTCGGACGTTGCTAAAGATCCAGTACTTGACACCAGTTTGTATAAACGTAACAAAAATCGTCGATACCATTTGCACTAAGACCGAACTAGCGTTAAAACCCCTAACAAGCGCGCGAAGGTGACGCACCAATGAAGGTCGCACGAGGGGGGACCTTGATATAATGACCAAGCTTCAAGTCCTGTATGAATGACGTCGATTCGCCAAGGGTCTGCACGGAGTACACCTTGAAGAACATGTTTGCAAGGGGTTGGCCGGGAAGCAATGACCCAGGGATAATTTCCGCAAGCAAGTTAAGCGAGACCTACAAAATTTAGCATGACAAAGCATGTTATTATGATGAGGTGTGAACGCACTGCTTGACCCGTCATCGCATAGATAAAGCCTGACGGAAGCACATAGACGACTGGCAGCAATATGGAGAGAATAAGTGCCCAGACAGGCATGCCCGTTTTCCAGACCTGGGGTACATAATTCCGTATACGCGCATTTGAGATAGTACAGTCATGCAAGAAAACGTACCTCTGCAGCCACAATCGACAGACAAAAAAAGAACACAAACGCGCACCCATACCACCAGTCGGGTACCTCGGGATAGTTCTGCATCAATTTAAGGTGAATATCATCGTCTTCAATGCGGATTCGCTTGAACCCATTCAGAAGCGTGCGGCCGTGGTACAGTAGAGAGTGCACAATTACACAAGTGCTCAAGGCGAACGCGAGGAGATACGTCATCGCGAACGCAGCGGGCAAATAAAGGGGCGAGTAGTCCTCGTAGGCTGTCATATTGAATGTATCCTGTGCAGTGAGCACCCTGGACACATTGTACGCGTTACCGAAGCGATCATAGGGCGCGTCACCGAACATCGGAAAGTGTGCAAGATACCAGGTCTAGGAGTGCGTGAGGAAACCCGAAAGAGGAAAATAGTGAACACATACGTTTGTGTAGTATAGGATGGGCGTGAGGATCCAGTAAAATAGTACAAAACCAACAAAGATGTGCAACTCGGCCCACCAGGGGATTGTGAAGGGACTCCCGATCCATGAAACAACAGTCCAGTCAAACGTCAAAAAGCTCATCCCCAAGCCACTGGCGACACCAAAGAGCTGATTAACTGGGACGTTGTTCGGCGCGAGCCAGCAGATCCAGGAGAACATGGAGAGTGCTTGGAAGAGATAACCGGGGAGAAAGAAGAAAAAGAACGCGCCAGTGAAAAGGTACATAAAGTAGCGGAAGCGCGTGATCCCGGCGTTCTCATCCTCCTCGGCATGCAAAGTGTTGAGCAAAGTGCAGGTCACAAGGTTCTGTGGCCACACCATGCTTGCAGGCCAGACCAAAAATCTCCTACAGAGACCGGCGAGACCGAAGCCGGTCAACTGGGTGGCAAGGATGAGGACAATACTGAACCAAAAGCCAAGATGAAGCTTGTAATAAAACTCAGCCACTACGATCGCGTTGATAGCATAAGGGGTGCCGACAGATACATTAGTCATGATGAAGACAAGACCATGCTCCTTGATGTTCCATGGACCCGGGTTAAGAGAGAACCGCGCACCTCCAAGGAAGGTGGGGAGGCGATAGATGGTGATTGGAAGCAAGTGGGCTAAACACTTTCCAAGAGGGTGGGCAAGGAGAAGAAGGACAATTGGGGTGATAAATGGCGCGGGCTGGCGGAAGTTGAAAAACATGTTCATGGCACTGTAGTTGCGAAAAAGCAATGGCGACTCGTGAGACACTAGGGGAAATACAAGAGTGAAGAACGTACCTCCCAATAACGGAGAGGAAAAGACCAACGACCCACATCCGGATAGTAAGCACTGGCATGTCGGGATCGTCGATGTTGGAAACCGAGGCTCGGACCTCTGGATATGGACTATCTTCCTCTTGAAGCGTATTGAAGTCGAATTTCATCCTGGGAAGCGAGTTAGTGAGACTGGGATGATAAATGTAGTACATACTTTATAGATGAGCTGTCGAGTTCAGGGTCAGTGGTAGAGAAGTCCGACAGTGCGGTGGATGACTGCCGCTTCTCCTGGAGTAGAGCACTACGACGCTTATATTCTGGGGGAATTTGGGAACTGGTAGATGTGAAACCAGAGGTGGCAGAGAGAGAGGTAGGCAAGTCCCCCAGCCTGCGGAGACGGAAACCACCTTCAATTGACAAAGAGTCATGGTGTTCGGTTGTGGAGGGGGGAGAAGGGGAATCAACTGTGCCAACAAAGTGGACTGAGGTGGTAGATGGACCAGCCTCTGGTATATTGTGAGTGGGGTTGGGAGGAATAAAGGTTGGTGGTGGATAAACAAGAGAATTCGCAAAGGCGGAGAATGGAGGGGGAGGGGATGTTGGAGATGGGGCGTTGGCGGGGAAGTGCTGTGGGTATTCATGTGGCGGTGGTGGCGGGTGCGGCAGTGTTGTTATATAGGAAAGTGGTTCTGGAGGTGAGGGCTGCTCGGCCGTTGACGGAGGAAGGAAAGCAAAGACGTCTTCGTCGTCACTTTCGTCATCTTCCTCAACATAGTCCTGAGAGTAGGTGAATTGAGGATCACGGTCCAGATAGGTGTCAGTTGTAGTATCAAAGCTACGGCGAGAAGTTGCTGGACGAGGAGATTGAGCAGTGGATGGCCTAGCGGCCATTTGAAAGGAAGGAGGGAGGGAGAGAGTGGAGGGAAGGAAAAAGAGAGTATTGTGAGCGGGCCAACTAGGGAGGAAGAGTGGCCAATTCAGGCACACGCCATCATCAGGTCCCGTCCCTTAACTTTGTGTACCCTCGTTCCCCCCGTCCCCTCCCGGCCAGCCAGCCACCCCTCCAGCCCAATCTCTTCTTTCAATGTGGCGGTGCAATCGCCCTGACCGTTCCCCACCCTCGTGCAGCCCCGCGCACGCAAATGTGTGATTCTTTACACACGGAAATTACCATTCCATGGCCAGGGGCGAACGTGGTTGCAAGGCACAATGCCCTTCAACTTCCCCGCCACCCTCGTTCCTCTTTACGCCCTGCTCAACCCTCGCCTCATCCTCCCTTCGGTCACAGTCGTGCGTGTTATGCCGTCTTATCCTATCTCAGATGCATGGACAGTTTCTCCGTGCAGCGCGATATTCGGTACCTTAACTTTTCCGCTCTGCGAGATGCAGGCTACCGCGGCGCAATATTCGACAAAGACAATTGCCTAGTTAGTACTCTATCCCCTTCCTAGCGAAGATGTGCTTATCACGTCCCTCGGGGTCTATAGACTCTTCCACATCATGACAGGCTCGTCCCAGAACTGGAGGTGCGCTGTCTGGCTTTCGTCATCGGCACAAAAAGAGCGTGCCCATCTTACATCCAGCTCTTCTTCAGGCCGCCTGGTCCGAGGCTCTGCGCGTCTTTGGCCCCTCGCGCATCCTCGTTGTCTCCAACTCTGCCGGCACGCGCGACGACGCTGCCCAACTTCAAGCCGAATCCGTCTCCTACCACCTCCGCGTTCCCGTCCTACTCCACGCCTCTCTCAAACCTTCCTACGCCTGTACCGCTGCGGCCCTCTCGGCCCTTCCGGACCTCGCACCGCACGAGCTCATTGTCGTAGGCGACCGCATATTCACAGACGTCGTCCTCGCTCACCGCCTCGCGCATCCTCGCACACTCATGGCGCGCATCGCTGCGCGTCTCGGGCTCGCGCCTGCTCGGGCGGACTCGAGTCCGAGCGATGCAGGTGCGGGGTCCAGTGCCAGCGTAGGGGGAGGTGGTGAGTACGCGCGGGCGCCCTTGGCGGTGTGGACGACGGGCGTGTGGATGCGCGAGAGCATGGGGATGCGGAGTGCCGAGGGGTGGCTTGTGCGCCTTGTCGAGAGGTGGGTGCGAGGCACACGTGAACACAGGGACACCCTCGAAGAACGGTTCGTTAAGCGTGGGGTAGAGGACAGTGCGGAGAAGCCAGCCACGCGGGCATGGTTCAGCTGGGTGAAGGGTGCCTTGCCGAAACTGGGCTGACCACGGCCGGTTTGCAATCCCGCGGCGTAAATCTGACCTGTACAATACCAAATGGGGACATCCAAGATCGTTTTTGTTTTCTTCCGAAAACATCCCGGTCGCTGCAGGCCGGTTGCGGAGGTTATCATTTCCGGTGCTCTATCTTGGGTGCTTGCCCCTTTTTGAGAAGTGCTGCTCTATCGCAGATCGTCGAGCATTTCGCACCGATCGTCGTAAGTGCAATAATTTCGTCGGATCAGAATTCCTTTTCGCTTCCTTCCCCTAAATATCCTCCTCCTATTATTAGAAACAAGGTCGGGCGTTGGTGTCGCCCGTCTCACAAAGCAAGGCTCATGCTCGTGGTTCATGTTCACGGGCCATGATTACAACTTCGGAACCGCATTTGATGATTCGGATGCAGATTTCGCCGGGTGCGATGGGATCGACACACTTCCGCAAGCCGCTTCTGTACTATGCGAAGCCTACTCATCTCGACATCCCAACCCGGAAAAACCGGGAATCACTCGCGATAACTACGGATCTCGTGCCTGTCGTTCGGAGGACCGCACTCACAGCCCACTGTCCTCGGACAAGACATATGCCACCACCCAAAAAAAAATATGGCCTGTCGCCCGCCTTGACCGTATTTCGTACACATTGGCGCTAGTGTAGCCCCTGTCGTGACCACAGAGAATGTCCCTGCTCGCATTCAACGAGGGTCTGAGGGAGGAGGCTTTTGCTCAAAGCAGTGGAGCGCAGATGAGTCCATCCCTTTGGTCGATCCTTGAAGAAGAGCTCTGCAACACCTCGGGGCCTGCGCTGCAAAACACTTTGGAGATATCGAAGCAGCGATAGAAACGGGTGTTCACGCCTGCAAAATAGAAGGCGGGGGACCTTCTCGGGACAGCTCACCCCGCGACAAGAGTCGCTGCGCAGAACTGGCATCATCGTGTCCACGACAACGATTCACTGGCATCACTGTGATTATGGACTCTTCGCTGATGAGCGTTTCTCGTTTCCTCGAGACCGTGCTATCATTTTCACGCAGAGCGATAGTAGTTGGTTAGTTCCAACGAATGTACATGACAGAGTACCATACTCTGATGGAATTTGGATATTTTCTTTTTATTTGTCCCGGATTGATTTCATCAGTACAGTGATGCTTTAGAATAGATTGTGGTTAGAATGCAAGCATGCACAAGTCTGAGCATGCGAACCCGATTGGGTGTCTCCCTCGGCATGTCTGCAGTCTCCCATTGTGCTGCAGAACTTCCCCTTCACCTACAATTTGTATGGGTGCATCCCTTTCATGAATAGCACACCCCACCACCTCAGGCTGCTTTGGTATCCCTTAATGCAGAGGTACAGGTGCACACGTATATAACTCAATTCTGCACCATATCATTGAACTCTTTCCTCCTCCTATCGTCTCGAATCGCTACTTACCCTATTTTTGTACCACTTCAACCTGAAGGCTATACGCACCTAACAAGTCGCATAGGGTGCGGCTCAAATCGGCCCGGGAGGGGGTGCCAAACTTAGTTGGCACTAGTAATGGAATTAGTTGGGGCACGCCGCATGGAGCAGAGCGCTGCCAGAGCCCAACCAACCTCACCCCTAAACCATGCCCTTTAATCTACTGCCGTTGAACTTTGCTATCATATGTGAGGGGAATGAGCTAGAAACGTACGATGTAGTGCAAGAAGGACCAAACTCGACAAGGGCCTTTGTGGCGAGCGAGGCCGGGAAGGTGAGTGTTCCCACCCAAGATTCCCCTCGGCGAGCACGAGACAAGACTGACTGCCGCGATCAGCAATTCCATATCACGTTCAGAAACGACATGTTCGACATGGACATTGTGGTTAACATGTATATCGACGGGGAGCGCATTTATCATGGTTATCTACGAGCTGGACTGGTGGGTCAGGTATTAGGAGTCCGAAAGACCTCCACCTCGGTCCTCCCTTTCAAGTTCCAGGAGTTGGAACTCGTCGGTGCGTTTCCCCCAAAATATTATTCCTTGGCTGGGCATGCTGTTTTGATCCTCATTTGCCTGCCACCTGAAGATCCAGACCTGGAATATGCCCCTGTCGTGCCGGAAATGGGCACGATTGAACTCCGAGCCTTTCGCTGCCAGGCCCTGCGCACTGTGCAATACCAAGGTATTCCAGGCTATGGATTGCATGAAGGACGGGTATCGGAGCGCAGCAAGAAGGCAGGGTGGCATCACGTCAGGTACGTACTGACAGTAATATGTCTCCCAAGGCCACCCGTCCCAAACTCTCATCCATATATGATACTCATTGATCCACCCAGCACTGCAGACGAGATAGCCTCCGCCGGACCCACATGTTCAGTATACGCAGACTATTTTGACCCACAAGATTCGCCATATGTGAACCTCAAGGTCTTTTATCGCCCCAGAGGTGGTACCTTTCATACCTTATCCCACCACCTATCTGATGCTTTGCCAGAACTGTTGATGGCTCAAGGGGTGATCACGGGACACAATGTAGGAGCCAGAAATAGCGGAGAGTACGATATCAACAACAGGAAGCGTGCTAGGGAGGATGGATCGGCCGGTCCATCTAAAAGGCCTTCTGGATCCACGGTCAAGAAGGAAGAAATTTCTGCCAATGCCCGCCAGCAGCGAATTCAAGCTCTTCAGGTCAGTAGGGGCCGATTAATGGCTTCTTTTGCACTCGGTCGCGTCTAATGGCTGTGCATGGTAGGCTGAATTGAATTCCTTAACGGCTGGGCCATCCGGTTCGTCAGTCAAGCGCGAGCTGAGATCACCCTCCCCAATTGTTGTGGGCCAAGCCGCCGGTGAGGTGGTAGACCTCACCCTCGACGACGATTAATTGACCTGGGCCTTGGAACGTGAGGATCGTTTCTTGGGAATGTACTAGTGGGATCGTTTCGCTATGTCAATAATGTTATACTACTACCTTCAGGATACTACGGATATGCAAAATATGCAGAATGGAAATCGCTTCATTTCGAGTCTTGATGAGAACTGCAGCTAACAAAGTAGTGTACAATGTTTCATGCACCGGGTCATAGCGCGAGAATGGCTGATCGAGCATGTCCTACTTAATACATCTCAAGACTCATCCCGTCGTGAATCTCATAGTCGGCTAGTGTTATGTGATCCTTGAAGATGTTGTACCTGGACGTGTGGATTTAAGTACGACCGGTGGCGGACACCAAACACTGAATCCATGTCATACCATTTCTTGAGCTGAATCTTTCTCCAATCCGTGCCAGTTTGTGCAGCGATGAGCTTCTTGAGATCGCCAACGGTATCATCTGGGCTACACTTGACGCGCACTAGATCTCCATCAGTACGGCAGCGGACGGGGGCAAAGCAGAGAAGGGCTTGACCTTTGCGTCCCAAGCGATCGTTTGCAATGACCTGTACTCGGGGTAGTCAGAGGAGATAATTGGTGAACGTCGAAGCGTACTTCGATGAGAGCCATGTACTGGCGAAGAATGTGACGGTAGACGATGAGCTGCTCTGTATGATGTAATCTGCCTCTTTTCGTAACTGACTCCGCACTGACCAGTACTGACCGGTACTGACCGGTACTGACCAGTACTGACCAGTACTGACCCCGTACTACAGTAAATTCTGCAATCATTTCACGCCACAGCGAAGCACGGTGTTGTCTGCATACGTCGTATCACTCGTACGGCTATAGATGCGCAGCTCCGCAGGTAACTGTGGAAGGTAGAGGTACAAATAGAGGAACTTATGAACGGGCTACAGGGACGTCAAGCTGGATAGTGGAATAATGCCCTCTCGATCTACGAGTTTCCAAAACTAGTCGCCATCTTGGTCTTCATCGTCTGCTGTAAGACATCTGTCAACGACTCAACGTCGATCGATGTATCCAGGGAAATGAGGTCCTTACTATGTTGTTTGAAACCGGTGTGTCCAAAAGCTTCAATGCACCTGAGGATAATCGCCCGGTTATCAAGTGGTTTCATCCCGCTGCAACGTGCGGGTACGCGGGGTGTGTGGCGGTGCACGATAGTCCGTGCGGCGGGATACAGTCCATGTCGGACACAGTAATCCAAATCTGCAGTGACTTTTATTTTGTAAAACCTCGGAAACGTGCCGGTCATTGTAATTCCCGCAAAGGACACGGACGGCAACGGATCCAGCAATAGATCGTTGACCACTTTCGCATTGTTGTACTGAAATGCTGCAATTGCTTCCGCGATGAGCTGCGGCTCGGGATCCTGTGAGTTGATGTGCGACTTGTCCACTTGGACGAGGAGTAAGACGAGTCCGAACTCGACGTCCGAGACAGAAACATCCGTCTTTGCGTGCACTTGCTCCCCACACACGAGGAGTCGCATCTTCTTTCGCGTGCGAACGATCGTCGATTTCGCCTCGTACCCCATCACCCGTAACAGCTCCGCAGCAAAGTCTTCTACTGCTGATTCCTCACCTTCTGTAACCCTCATCGCAAGGTCAAGCCGTTTTATCAGCGCCAGTGAAGAGGAGTCAAGCTCCTCCACACGATTCTCGTGTTGCAGAAAAGCGGGAGGGCCTGTGTATGCAGGAAGGGGACCTTCAAAAAATGTCGTTTGCTCTTGCTCGACGATAGAGATATTGTAGGCCTCCAGTTCGTTAATGCTCCAAGAGTTCCCCGCCTTAGCAACCCGAAGGAGTTTTGCCATGACTAAGATAGTAGAGGATTCAAGGTTACTAGTGGTTGTTGTCAAAAGTACGTCCACACGGGGCTACAGTAAGGGTAGCGGGAGACTTGCTTGGCAGTATTTGGGACAAGGCAAGTGACTTTTGGATTATTCCGAGGGTCGTGAAATCTTGCTCATAAAACAGGATAGGAACATGTGCTTTCAAGTCTTGTGGGACTAGGCATGGATGGTAGAAACGAGATCTAACACAACCACACAAGTTCCGTATACACCACCATATCCAACTCCGACATGCGCTCGCGGTGCACAACAAAGAGTGGGGCTGGAGAGGGTAGCAACAGTGCATCCCAATCCGAGTCTCTTCTCGACGTTATCATTAACAGTGGACGAAGCCTCACGGAGCACAATGTTCGCCCCCTCGCACAACAGCTCGCCCGTACACTCTCGCTCCTCCACGCGCACGGGGTAGTGCACCGCAGTGCGTACACACCACTATCCTCCCTTTCCTTCCCCCCTCCTCCATGACATGACATGACACGACACACACAAACCCACCACCGCAGATCTCAAAATCGAAAACATCTTTGTCCGCGTCGACCCCACCGCAACGACCCGCCGGGCACGACGCCGTGCTATCATCACGGACTTCACATGCGCAGCAGCAGCGGCGACCTCGGCCACTAGCACTGGCACTGTGCCCGCCGCCGCCGCCGCCTCTGACTCTGACGCGGTGACTCCCCCTATGGCGCCGCCGCAGCTGCTCGTGGCGCGCTGCGGTGATCAGTACAGCCCCGCGCCGGAGCTGCTGCTCGGCATGTACACTGCCGTGCCAGGTGCACTGGTCCCGGACCCGACCTCGGTTCCGTACGCCGGTCCGCCCGTCGATGTGTGGGGTCTCGGCGTCGTGCTGTACACCCTCATCTGTCATCGTGTACCATTCGACGGACCCACAGCCCACGTGCTACGTGAGACGTCTCTGTGCTCACCTGAGGGCCTCCGATTTCCCAGGCGTGTCAGCAGAAGTGCGTTACTATGCCTGTACACGCAGTGTCTCAGCCTTATTCATCTCATTCCTCCCACACAATGTGGCACACATACTGTCACCAAAAAAAGATTGTAGGGACCTTTTACGGCGGATGCTCCACGCCGATCCTGTCGCCCGTGCCTCTTTGGATGAGGTGCTCAATCAGCCGTGGATGAATCCTTCGCCATTTAGGTGTCCTAGGATGTCGTCGGTGGGCGCTGATGTGCCAAGGCACGCAGCGCTGAAGTGGCCAGACCAAGTCGACCACAAAAGGTTATATAGAATTGCGGCGTTCGAGTCCGGAATGGGGACGATGCATGGAGGAGTCTATCCGACACTCTGAAACTGGTTTCACGTCTCTGCGAGCCGTGCAGTGGTGGTGACTCCCAAGCGCATGCCCTGGGGGTTGTTTCACATATGAGCCGGCTCTCGCGAGGAGTCCGAGAGCTTCCAGATCGGGCTCTGTCACTGCTTGCCAAGGTGCGCAGTCGCGCTGTGCTGGATTGGTCCATCCTAGTCCCGCCTTCGAGGAAATGCCACACAAAGATCTAGACGATTTGAGGCCCCAGGCCTCAGTGGCACACGCAAATACCTGTTTCATGTCGGCGGATGAGGTGAGGGCACCATAGAGACGGGAATCTGATGTGAATGACCACTCAATATTCACAGGGTACACAGAAAAGGTTTATTATAATAGAAAACACGCTGTCATTACTAAGGTATCGTAATAGGCATTCATCTTTCATGGTTTCACCACTTCTCCCTGCTTTCTGGTCCATCCATTTCGTCACGATCATTATCTATCTCGTTCATTCTACTGGCAAATTAGCTTCCCAATCACGTGGTAGGGCAGAGGGTTGGAATTACCTTCCAAATCCACAACAGTAACAGACACGCGCGGCAAGCAAAAACATGGCGACCCAAGTGAAGAACGTGCTGACGAGCACGATCCACACGCCATTCCCATAGCTGATCGTGAGGTTAACGGTGTGCTGTTCCTTGAGCTTGTGCTTCGCCACGATGACGAGGGCAAGGTCTGCGGCGAACACGATGGTAGAAATGATTGCCGTTGGGACGGACAACACGAGGGAGATTATCCACGGCGCGTGGTGGTACACACAACACGAGGCGATTACAGGCAGGAGCGTGAGAAACGCCAGGCCGGCCGCGATAGGGTGCAGCACGAGCAAGACGGTGAGAACCTTGAGGATGATGTCCGCCAGTTCCGGCTCGTTCGTCACGACTTCGATGAACTTTGGATCGACCGTGTACCCGAGTTGTGGACCAACGCATTCGCCGTCGTTACCAAAAAACGTGGGCTGGTCCAGCACACTGGATTACGGCAATGTGAATCGCGGCGACCCGGAATTGGAGAACGTCAGCGAGGAACAGGACGCAAGGACGGTGGGAGGGGGGGGTACAGAATTGGTGGTGAGATGCGGACCTCGTTACACAGAATCCCCACACGCCAAACCGCAATTCGGTGCCAATGCTCGTCGCTGGCTGCGACGGTGAAGGGTGTCCATTGATTTGTAGTAGATAGACCGTCTTGATGATAGGCAATGAGAGAGCAACAAAGAGAAAAAGAATAGACGCGGTGAGAAGGCAGAAGCCCGTAACTGTGGCATGGCGTCTGTTGCGCCGGCGAGTGTGAAAATCAAAATCGTCAAAGCGACCACGACGTCGTCGCCAGCAGAGCACCATGGTGGATGCTCGTTGGGGGGGAAGACGAAGAGGAGGAGGAAAAGGGAAGGCGAAGACGCCCGAGCTTTGCTAGTTGTACTGTACCTGAACTCATGGCGCCTACACAACGTGGTGTGTGAGCGGAATGTGCCCAATCCGCAATGATGTGCGCTGAATGGCACGGGCTCGCGTTGCTGCCATCAGTCTGCCATCCCGCGATCTACCTGACGGAAGGTTCTCTCCCCGCACACACCCCGGATCGCCATCGTGCCAATGAAGGGTATCATGTTACTCCATACGGCATATTTGTGTTTAAATGGATACAAATCTCGGGTAAGTACTAAAGCAATCCCACAACCAAAAAAGCCCAAAGAAGCAAAAATAACTGTAACTGTAAATAAATACTACAGTAGGAGCGTCCGCAGCCTCGAAGCCAAATAAAACCAACAAAGTCTCGTTCAGTTCGTGCGTCGTAGACGCCACCGCCGCCACCAATAAACAATGAAACAGAGAAATCGAACCGAATCCAGTTTAGGACTCCATGCCCACTAGAAGCTTCAGCCTCTCGACCCCATTCTCGGGGTCAAGCCAGGTGAAGCCCCTGAACCATGTCGTCTTGAGCAAAAAGTCGACCCGCTTCACCCCCTCCGCCTGCTGCTGCCGCTCCGCCCAATCGTTCCCGGACGACTTGTACCGGCGCGTGTATGCCCGCGCGACGTCCGTCTCCTGCGCGGTGGTCAGCCGGCCCCACTCCTGATGCGAGATCTTGCGGTGCAGCGAGGTGTGCAGGGCGTGCATGATGTCCTCGAGCGTCAGGTAGGGCAGCGCGGCGCGGTGGCGGCGGTGCGGGGACAGCGACGTGCCGAGCACTTGCAGGTCGACGGGCCAATGTGGGATCATGTCACACACGATGCGCACGCGCGTCATCTGCGGGTGCGTCGCGGGCTTCTCGAGGTCGTACCCGTTCAGTGTCGCGAGGCGGTGGATGCCCGAGCCGGTGCGCGTCCTGATCACCAGGTTTGGGTCGGCAAAGTTGATGTAGAGGTGCGGCGCGAGGATCTCCCCGTTGATCAGGTTGTGCAACTGTGGGCGCGGTAGCTCCATCGGCCCCATTGCCCATCCGGGAGAGTAGGTGTAGTACGGCCCTGGGACGGTGGGCCATGGCGTAGCGGACGACACCGTGGCCGCCGGTTGCACTGGGACGAACGCAGCGTCAAACGAATGCCTCCGGGAGCGAGAGTAATTCGGATGGAGCAGCGCCGGTTGGTAAACTGCCGTTGCCACGGGAGGAGCCGCTGGCGCGACGGGAAGAAATGTCGGTAGTACTGGGGGCGACCTGTTGGGGCTGCCTTGCCATGACCTTGAGGACCGATGACCAGATCCAGAGTAGTCGGCTGATGTCGGGGGGTACTGGAAGTAGGGGTGCTGCTGCTGGGGATAGTAGTAAGGCCAAACGTATGGTGTTCCCATCGTTGTATGAATGGGTGATTGGTGAAGGTGGTTGTTAGGATATCTTGCGGGGAGAAGGTCTTGCCTTAGGACTCCCTTTTATATACCCGCGAAGTCGATTGAGTCAATTATCCTGTCCTCAATAAATGGCTGTGCAAAATTCGGAGTTGCAAACACGTGTAACGTCCGGGTCGATGCAGGCTGTGTTGGCAAGGTACATCGGGGCTCTGAACACAGAAAAAATACCATATCTGGCAAGTGTGGCATGGCGGTGTCCAGATCCCGGACGTAAATCAAGATTGGCATGTCTCCTCTATTTCAGGTGTTTTCCCTTCCTTTTCCCTTCGATGCTGTGTGATCCGCTCTTGTATTTTTCTTATGCAATATTGCGGGCGCTCTAGTGTATACCTGGTCAATATGGCATTTTTTTTCCTCCAATGCTGGAAAAGCACATCCAGACCAGGTACGAACAAATATGTCAATGTTGCCAGCCCTACTGGCCGCTCACAACGGCATCATCCGTAAATTTCTCTTCAAAATTCTTCATCCTCCCCAATTCCCTCGTCATCCTCATCTGACGCCAGCCCCGGCCACTCACCAAAGTTGTCTCGCAGTGTCCAAAGATCGTCCCGCAATTGCCGTGCCTCGTCCTTATCAATAATGCCAACTGCTTCCCAATTGATCTTTCGTTGCACGCACCGGCCCACGAAGTCTGCATATTGTGTGAACAGATGGGGCAAAGTACATCCGGATGCGAGCGTCGACACCATCGGCACGGACCGCTGATGCGTTAAGATGCCGCGTGGGGTATGACGTGGCTTAGCATTCAATTCCTGTGTCCGAAAGAACGATGGATACGAGGATGGCAGTGGGTACTCGATCGGCGAATGTAAGCTGTGGGGTGGAGGAGGCAGTACCAATCTGAATTAGATCTGCAGTGCCCGCAGCAAGGCGCTTATTCGCACCTGAACGCCGAGCCAGCGCTTAAGCCGTCGAATTGGCGACGCTCTAGTTCCGGCCAGCCTCGGGTGACATCCCGTCTGTAAAGCAGAGCGCTTCCCTGGTGATGTGATGTGAACCAAAAATGTGAGCTATGCCGCGGCTGGATCAACGTCGAAGAAACACAGCTACGCACCCCGCCTTTATTCTTGAGTTGATTCGTGGTGAAACAATGTACTCTAGTGGTCAGAGCGTCTACAGAGGACGCTGGGAAAGCTCCGCTCAGCTCGGCGAAGGGTGTGTTACCATATACGTTCAACTGGTGACAAAGCCCGTACAAGGGCTCGCGCGTTTTCAACCTGAGTCAGCCACAGTCAGCGTCACAAGTGAATTGCCATGCTGAGGCAGCTCCTACCGGAGGGACAGTGTCGCAGTCTCGATGTGGGCTGAAAGAATTCCAGAAGTATCATAAGGGGACCGAAGCTAATTAACCATCGGTGATTAGGTCGGGAGAATTATACGACACGGATAGCATCTGTAGAAGGCCCTTAGTAGACGATCATGAAATTTGTCTGAACGTCTACTAAAGGGCTTTACGATTACGAGAATGCTGCGACTTACATCCGTAGTGAGCTCCGCTGTCCACGGTCCAGGTCGCCAGGAACTCGGCGACTGTAAGGGAATAGTCATGGTGGAGAGCTCATTGAGCCCTTGTAGGCACAGCGCATCATTTAGTGCCTTTCTGATTCCCCGCATCTGCCTATTTGTCAGGGAACAGGATTACTGATGGCTGAGGACTTGCTCACATCATCAACATCTAGTTCCCCCGGCACGGCGTCTGATAGAACCGCAAAGATCAGAGTGGGCTGTTTTGGAAACTCGTCACGGAATGCGGTGAGCAAGGAGTTGGCAAATGATCCAAAAAAGGCATTGTCGGTACAAAGTTGGAGACCCTACAGTCATTGTTCGCGCCAACTGCTACCGGAACACCATGCAGAGGGCGCACGAACCTGGAAGGTATCACATTCCTCCACGAAGAGTCGGAATGAATCATCCATAAGCGCATGGTCCTTCCAAAAGAAAAAACCAACTACATCAACTATGTGGGATCGGCGACTCCGGCGAAAGCCAGCTCACCGAGTCGTACCGCAAAAAGGCATCTTTCCCGCCTTGCCAATCGCCATCTGCAGCCTCCCAGTCTGCCAAATCAGGAAGCTTGTGTATGGACCTGGGCAGATAGTAAACGCGATTGTAGTCCGACCAGTACCGCACGTCAGACGCCACGAGCGGAGGAACCGCGGGGCTTCTTTCGGTGTCAGGCGGGCCAAGTGCTGGGTCTTCATCTGTTTCCTGGTCCAATTGTGTCTGATAGGCAATGTCTGGGATGGGATCTTGATGGATCTCGTCCACGGCGCCATCCCTGGCTTGGCAATCAACCCAGAATACCACAACAGGGGACCACGTTTTTGACTAACCAGGGCAACGAAGGGAGGTCGTCCCTCTCGTCCTCCGCATAGATGCCCTTGGCACTGGACAAGGAGCCAAAGTTCGCTAGTGAGAGTGTTGGGAGACGCGCGTGGAAAAATGACTCAGAAAATTTTACCCTTTCGGTCAAATTGGAGAACCCGTGGACAATATGTCGGCTCTCCCTATTAGCAGGGTTTAAACCTGAGACTGTAAAGCATACACAGGGCGAATGACAAACCCTCGGGGAGACACCCTCCCTAAAGGAGACATCATGGTCTACAAGAATTTCTTTGTCTTCACTGTAGATAAAGTAGCTCTGTTGGGCATTCCAAAAGTGTGTCCCAACGTGATTGGATATATTGCCAGCTTGTATGTATATGATCTCTTTCATGACTGGCTCCCACGCTGACTGAAGTTGGCGTATTCAATAGCTTGAAGACAATAACAAGGATGTCGATTAGAGAGCCTAGAAAAGGTTGACAAGATAGATGCTACGCTCTGAAGGGGGGTGGTAAAGGTCAAGCCCAATCTTGAGTTCGAGAGAGCCTCAGCCACCAATTACAAGTTCGAAAGTATCGAGTGTGGAAGATGTTCAGAAGAGCCTCGGTCCATCCGGTCCGGCAACAACTGGCTAGATGAGTGCTTGCGAGCGAAGGGTTAGAGAAGGGTTAAGCTACCTTGGCGTCGGACACTCAGTTTATGCAAGAGAATAACAGCCAAACTTCAGTTTGTGTAACTAACAGACATGTAGACGCAACCAGTACGCAAACATCACGGTAGGACCAAAACCGGCCCAATACTCCCCATACTCTTCCCATCAGGGGTATCTTCCGTGGTCTCATCAGCATCGACTACCTCAACTCTTTTATCTCTACGCAAATCGAAGACCCGCACCGGTGTGCCGTCCTCTTCCGTCGCCGGCGGCTGCTCAGTGGCGGGCGGCGGCACTAGCCCTGCTTTTCGCTTGTCTACGACATGGATCTTCGGCACCTGTACGAACCCGCACCCCATAGGAATCAAGGACCACACGAACTGTGCTTCTGTCCCAGGAAGCAGCGTGGGGACACTTGCCCTGCGTTGACCGGCGATGAGGAACGCGTCGGTGGCGTCCGCCTCGAGCTGCACGGTGAGGCTTGCTGACCGCGAAGGATGGTGGTTACGTAGTGTCAAGCGTGCGTGGACTGGGGCGTGTAATTTGGCAAATGAGGGAAGCTCGAGCAGGGCAATGATGCCCGTGTGTGGCGGTTGTAAGTTGGGGAGTGGGAATCGACTCGTACAGAGCGGCCCATGGTCGCCATTTGGCAATATTCTGAACAGGGGGGGGGGAAGAATAGATTACGATGTGAAGTGCACAAGCAAATGCGTTGCACACCTTCGCCATGACAGCTCGTATTCCCCGGGACCCGAGACCACATGGTCTTCGCCTGGTTCGTCTTCTAGTGAAACACTGATGCGACACACGGCAGCAAACTCATCCCCAGGAAGCCACTCTGGGAACCATAAGCAAAGCACCGACAGTAAGAAACTAATTAAGGTACCGGAAGTAACATCGTCCTCATCTTCGTCCAAAGAGCACTCAAGCACCCTGGCATGAGGCCCATTCTAAGAAGTGAAGTCAATACCGCCATAGCAGACAACAGGGTGCAAAAGGCTGACCTTCCTAACAAGCCTCACAGTCTCCACACTTACACCCCACGGTCCTATACAAGCCATCCGTGCCTTGACAAGCGCCTCTCCACCTTCCCCATCGTCCCAATAATTGCTCTCGTATGTTGGCAAGTCGGTCAACCCAGGCAATGGTCCGCGCGCGTGCATATACTTCACGTCATATTCGACCTTCATCGGTGTTATCGTTGGCACAGAAAGTGTACGTAGCATCTCGCTCGTATCCTGAACGACGGGTGAGCGTGATTGGACAGAGATGTCCAACACGCGATCCCCCACGCCACCTGCGTTCTTCAGGTAGAGTGTTTTGAGTGCAGTTTCACCGGGCATGATAGTGCCAAGGGTGACACCCTTGATGAAACTCTGCGAGTGCTCGTCATCAACGCGGATGACGTTCACTTGTCATGGGTCAGTTCCTGTGGATATAAAGTTGCGAAATAGGACATACCGGCCTCGTCAATATCAGTTGGCTGTAGAAGGACGTCGAGTAAAATATCCAGTGCGCGATAGTCATCATTGGCAATGCTGATCACAATTGGATACTCCTCGTCGAGGTACGCAGGAGACTGGTGCGTCAGAGACACCTGCAGCCTGTGAGGGCGGTAGCGCACACTGTGGCTATGTTAGAATCACAGCCGAGGCAGCTGATGTTAATGGACGATTGCCTACGTCACATCGGCTGTGCTACTGCGTTGTATGCTTGCGAACTTAACGGGATCGGCGGAGATGAGCCACCTCGATGTTGGGGGGAGCCCATCGCGTACACAAGAAGGGTAGATTGGTATCTCGATAGTCCAGTTGCCTTCACGAAGAACGAGCACAGCACGCGCTATCTACTCTGCAGGATCAGACGCGGGATGTCTGTCGGTGAGGCGAACATACGGTCATCGTTAGCGGCACGTCCGATGCGACGGTGCCAACGAACAGAATCGTCCCGCCTTTCTCCCATTTTAGGCAGCCTTCACGCTCCACGGAGATTTCAAGCGGCAAGTCACCGAGATCCACCCGCTGGAAATTTGCAGCAGACGTAGCACTTGGATCATGATGCACAACAACGGGCTCTTCCTTGTGAGAGAAATAGATTGCAAGTGACGAGAAAGGAAGACCAGATAAGACAACATCGCTCGGCGCAGTGAGAGACAGTTGAAATGCTACGCGCTCGTCGACGAAAGCTTTACTTGACCAGAAAGTGATGCTAGTATTAACTTTCGCGTAGCTCGATCAGCGAAAATACCAGACTTTAGGGGACATACATACATATTGGCTGCGAGTCGGATAGGTCAACCAGAATTGGTTCTTCAAGAGATGAAGGTACAGTGCCCTATACTATACTGAAAGGCTGAACACGATAGATAAAGATCAGCCCTACCTTGAGCACGGCAAGAAGGTCCTCCTGTAAAGCTGTATCGTCTTCGTTGTCATCCGCACCTGAACCTCCTGACCATCAGCAACGACAATCCAAACAACTAAAGGGTAGGGCGTACCATGCGCTAGCATCTCCACTAAAATTCTCACACTTAACTCTACGTCACCCAGTTGCTGTGCACACTTGTACCAAGTTGTAAGTAGAGGACGTAGCAGCGTGCCCCACCGTTCTCGTCTGTATGTTTTGGCAATCCGCTCAAAGAAGCGCACGGCCATGTCGAACTTTCCAGCAGCGTAGTATGTCGTTGCAATCCGACCCGCAATGCGCAGGGTCAGTCTTCCCTGACCATGTCCGTTGGAGAGCGGCGAATGCTTCTTGAAAAGCTCGTACGCTTTAGTGTACAGCTACGTTCAGCAATGTATTCAGTACTATACCATACGCGCCAGAAACGGCGCACCTCGACCACTATCCCGGAGTGATCCACCTTCCTTTCGTTAGCGAGCCCAGGGAAATTTGTTTCGCCCGTTTCCGAAATCTCCAGTATGGAACGGAATTGCGCCCGCCGGCGCTCTGTTGCCTGGGCGGCCGCATAATAGTAGAGGCCCGGGTGTTGGAGCGCGTTCGCCGGATTCAGGCCCAGTACACGCAAGGCATCCAGCTCAGCCAACCCAGGCGGCGCAGAGGCTGGTGCAGGCAGGGCTGGCTTATGGATAGGGAGGATTAAGGTCGAGCCCGTCCCATGCTCAAGTAGCTCTGCGAATGCGCGGTATCTCGTGAACTATCAGTAGAAAGAAATGCAAAGAACAAAAAAAAGGGACACTTGCTGTCTCGCGATCCAACTCCAAAACTCAAACGTCTCTTCGCCAATGCCCCAACCGCGCGAGAAGTCGCTGAATCTTCTTATATGAATAGTGTGTTGGGAGAGTGCAAGTGCGTGCTCATTGTTGTACAGATATAATTTGCAGATCTGCCAATTTGGCAATCAGACGGGTAAGGCAAGCAAAGTGTGAGAGAATGGTCATCAAACCTTGAGGTTAATACAGTCTGCCAGGACCTTAGCTTCCGCCCAACGCTTCGTTCGTGGTGGGAGAATAGCAGTCGAACCAAACATTGTGAGTAAACTCGAATAAGCGTCCTGATAATGCCTTGCTTCCCATCACCTCTTTATCAATCTGAGGCGGACACAACGACTCACTTCAAAGCAACCTCAAATTCTCCACGAAATTCCGCAAAACACGCCATCTTGTACTCATAGCGCACGGTCCAGCCCTCAGGACGTAATGGGCGCGCGGGATTGACTGTCCCGAGAGGAGATAAGGGTGGAACGTATGTCGAAACGGCTTGAGCATGGCGGTTGCGCTTGCGCCTGACACGCTTGGAGTGTGAAGTGTAATACTCGACGGCTGGTTCGTACAAGGCCTGGTGAAGGCTGGAACTGCTTAAGTGCTCGAATTGGAAGAGGAAGTCACAGTTAATGGAACCTCTTGATAAATTCGCTGAGCTCGCCAGGGCTCACTGGACTAAGCACGAAGAGGGCTGCGCGGTAGTCGAGTCCACTCTGTCTCCGAATGAACGTGAGCCGTGTGTCCAATGCAGGGTCGTCTGCCGAAGTCGTTTCAGTGCCAGTTGAAAATATTAACGAAAGGAGAGGTACCGAGCATCTTCCGACTTGCGAGGAGTACGACGGTGAGCTTGATACCTCGCTCACTTGTCGACTTTTTGCGCTGCGCGATCTCTGCGGACATCTCGGCATCCTTCCGGCGCTCCTCTGCCTCTCGATCCGGATGGGGCTGGTCGAGTGGGGAGCGTGGCATGTGATGGGGGGGCGACTCATATAGGCGAATGAAGAGCACGAAAACCGACGGGACGAAATTGGTGTGCTTGCGCACCCAGATAGGCGCGACAAGACCATCAGGATGTAAGGGTGAGGTAGGGGTTAGCGGTGAAAGGGGCGAATGCACAGGTCCATGTGGATCTGAAGAAAGCGGAATTTTACGCGGAGGAAAGCGGATGTCCTAGCATTGTGGATTTATGGGGAACGTATTGCGGCGAGCAGAGCAGGACAAACCTTTTCGACGAGAACGGTCTGAAATGTTTTAGACTTGTCGGGCTGCCATATTGCAGTGATTCTCTGGGAGAGTAGTGCGTCACGAAGGCGGATGGTGAGCAGGTTGAACGGATCTTGGGCAGGACGGGGAAGTGACGGTGGGTCTGACGTTGAGGGTGCTGGCTCAGGAGGAGGGGGGACATCAAGACCGGCGACGAACATTACTGGTGCCAGCTGAACCAACAATTCTGGAGGGTACGAATTCATGTTGCGGTAGTCGTCGAGCGAGGAAATACGATCGCATACCTTCAAACAGCGTTCCCTCATTCGAACATTTCACATTTCTTACTCAAATTTCCGCTCAACTGCCATAAACTTGGTCCTGTATATTACCACCGGGTTTCATACTCCTTTTTTTTATGGAAATCCTGACCCATCGCAGTGTGCTCTCCTCAATGGCTTGGTAAGCACTAGAAGCACCGCGTGACAATGCGTGACGGTTTAGATTACGTGACACATCACGAGGGTAGCCACAGGCCCCAATTCGATCGATCCATTGGATGACTTCGCACTTGCCTTTTTCGTAGCGTGAACAATCCGTCTCCTATTTCCCCCCTTATGTCATCGTACCCTCTCTGGAGCATATAAGGACCGCGCTCCTGAGACATAATTCCGCAGAACTCAGTTCTACAAACCCTCATCTAACTAACAACTTCTCATCCAACTTACTAACAACAATGGCCTGCTCCTGTGCTCAGAACTGCTCGTACGGTCTTCACACTCCTTTTGCAGCTCATCATACTGAATTATCTCACCAGCTCTTGCGGCGATTCCAGCAACAACAGCTGCCAGTGTGCTTCTGGCACCTGCCAATGCTCCAGCTGTGTTAACCACACCCACTCTGCCACTGTAAATCATTCTGCCTCTGTTCCTCGTTATAACTCACTGAACTCTTGTGCAGTGCGGTTGCCGTACCTAAGCGCGTGTCGGAAAAGAATGAAGGCTTAGCAGTGTTGAATGTTGTCTGTTGAATACTTGTGTTCTGCGTGGCGTGTTGTGCGATCTATGGAAGTTTGTGTGTTTGTTGAAAGGAATCGTGTGAGATCGGTTGTATGTCTGTATCAAACCAACGGCTAGTGTTGGACCAGTCTTACCGTGTTGGAACTTCTACAATTTCTGATGGGAGAATGCTACAAATGGCAGAAGTTTGAGGCCGTCATGCCTGTAATCGTGTGACGTCGTGATGTTTGTGCAGCCCATATGCCCCCTTCATCCTAAACAGTTAGCCTCTGGCGCTGTTTCGTAATTGTCAAATGATCCACGAGCCTGTGAGGCTGTGCCGTGATGTTGGCAAGTTTGGGGTTCTCATCTCACCGATAACGCTTCTTGTCAGTTGACAGCCCAGGTTTGGTAACTTTGGATAGACATCATGGCAACGAGAACTTTTCGCATCGCCGCGCTGCGTCACTCCCACGCCTAGATAGCTATAGTGGCTGGAATCATTCATGTCTGCTGATCCGGTGGGAATCCTCCCTAATGTGAACATGAAAGGATGCTAAAATTGGGAGGTGGGACCGCTTGGGCGCAAATGAAGGGTCAATCACAGTCAAGCTAGATAAGAACCATGTACGCTTCACAAGTTCCAGCAATTCACCTGTACGAGTCCTGTACGCCGGTGTGCGAGACCACGGTGCAAAGTAATAGAGTTGTGGTTCTCGGAAAAAAGATCTTCCAAGTGAGTTGCGGCCTGCTACCTATCCCACCCATCACTGTGAGAACGGGGTGTGCATGACGGCAAAGTGGCGCATCTTGTGGCTGAAAGATTTCGGTGTAGAAGAAAGAGTGCCGCCTGAATGCGAGACAGTGACTCCCGGAAGGTTCTGCGGGAGATGATCGAAGTGGGATGATCGGGACGAGTCATCCGAGACAAGTACTCGGAGGGAGACAAACGGTTCAGATCCTTGAGGATCACGACAACCCGAGTAAATCATATCCTAGGATGCACTGGCAGACCTTCAAGCTTTCAGAACCTTTTAGGTGTCGAGCACTGCGGCTGCGCGGCATGTCAAGCTCGTTAAGGTCCAGAATCACCTCAAATTTCAAAATCTAGTGTAGATCGTCCACATATGACATGTGATGCTTTAATGTAAGATGCCTTATGCGGGCACTATGCTTCGATTCCATGCACAAAACTTTGACAAGAAGCCACACTGTATTGTACATTCGTACCTACTAGATCCCCGATTGGCAGTGATTGCTGGACACCCCTAGCCAAAAAAAAGAGAAAAATAAACAAGGGTGTTCCAAATATATATATATATATATTAATAATGTACTGTAATACAGTCTAATCATGTACAGTACTGATGGCCAGTCGCTTTGCATCATGAGAAAGGGCATCCGGTTTTCGTTTCAATCTACCTTGCAGTCCGCTCAACGAATGCCCTACAGCGACCGAGCGCTGGACATATAACAGGGGACGAAGCCGCGGGTTCCTGTTCAACAGCTGCCTTGTTAGCGTGTGCTCTTTAGCGGCGCCTTTCCTTGCAAGATACCGTAGCATTAGACCGCAAGACCACAAGTCAGCTCGTATGGGGCTATACAAGCACTTGGGCCCGTCCTGATCACCAATCTCTGGGGCCATCCATTCAGGAGTTCCGCACCAGCGATCGATCAACGTATTTGGGCCATCGACACGGACAGAGATATCAAAGTCGATTATGAACAATTGGTTTCGAAGGACAACGATGTTTTGCGGCTTGATGTCGAGGTGGGCAATCCCGTGGAGATGGAGAAATGCGACACCCTCTATCAACTGGTGACTGAAATCCATACCCTTGCTGCAAAACAATCCGATTGCGAATCCGAGGTCTAAAGGAGTGGCTTTGGGCAGAATGATGAATGTCTCCATCATATTCAGATGGATCGTCGCAAAGGAAATCGTGGGGTTATATGATGACTTAATCGAGCGGAGGTATTGGAGAATCTGGAGCTCGTTAGAGCCGGGATAGAGTAGCTTCACGACAACGGCACTGCCGTTGGATTGTTTGGCGTGTCGCATGGTGGGCTTCAGCTGCATGTGCCTCATCAGTTCAAGTTAACAGACAGCGCGTGCTTGGTTGCTTTACCTTGTTAAGCGGTGCCCAGCCATTCTCGTCTTCATCGTTCGACTCCAACGTGTACCCTGCTCGAGTGAATGCATCGACAACCTGGCGATCGTGGTAGACGTGCTCGCCACGCTGCAAGCCATTTCCCCTTTGGTCCCCATGACTTGTATTCCTGAAATTCTTCGAGACGTCGGCACCGAGTAACTCGATGCGATCCCGCATGCCTTTAAGCACGGGTCTGTCATTGTGTATCACCGAAACCAGGTTGTAAATTTCGAATATATCAGTAAACAGGTCGGACGGTTGCGTCCAGTGTCGGACGTCCTCAACGTAGGAAACCTAGAAGAATCAGTGAGAAAACACAGAGTTGTTTGGATTCAAATGCGCTTACTCTACGATCGTCGCCATCAGGTTGAAAAAGAATGTATCGTGTCACCCTACCAGTGTTCTCGATGTACAATGCCACGACAATGAACGGATCATCATAAAACTTACGCCCAAGTCGCGCCACACATGCAGCCTGAAGAAGCATTCGATATCGGTCGCCTTGGTTATTCTCTGACTGAACTTTAACCAAAAGATACATCAATCGATCAACGGAAACATGAAAATCGCTTCGTGGGGTGTGACAATATTTGTTCTGCTCGGATTCGACAATAAGCTTGAACGGCCAGTCGCCACGACTGCAACAAATGTAACCTCCAAAGTAAATAATAGAGCAATAGCAACACTCACAACGCGTGCCTTTCCCTTGAACCGAGAATCGAATGGAAGTGCTCCGCCAACTCCTCAAAGACCCACCGGACATTCTCCTCTTTAATGAGGTTCTCTTCCTTCCAAGCCTTCGTTAAAAACGCGCCTGCAAGATGCCACAATAAAAGGTTGATGGAAACACGGTCTCTTTGCTCGACGCCCGTGGGTGCGTCTTGAAAATAGTTGTCAAACTCGTGGAGTTGATTCTTGAGAACCCCAGGGTCCTGTGACAATTTTCAATAACTAGAGTGATATGTGATTTAAAAAACAGCATACTGTATCAGACTCAATCCAACGCCGCTGCCCCAGTTTGGTTCTGAATTCCTTAAGAAAGTCCGGTTCGGCATCTAGTTGAAAGATACGGTTATGCGCGAGGGCGGTCTGCCCACCAAAGACTCCTTGAGCAGTTGCGTATATAGTGACGGCGGGCCAAAGGTCACGTGTTTCCGCAGAAAGTGTTTCGGACGGCGATGGGGATGCAGGATCTAAAGCAGGAACCCAAGATAGGTTGCAATGAAGGACGAAGACGTTGTCAACAAGGCAGCGGGGAGAGACGTAGTAAAGTGAGAAAGGATGTTAAGGACAATCGAGACACGGTCAGTGAAATCTCGCCGACCCAATGCACACAACGCTTACCAGAAGAAAGCTCCACCATAATGTGTAAATGTTCGGGGTTAGGCGGCGTGGTCGCAGGCCAATGATGCGATATCTTGTCGAACAGCTTCACTGAACCCGGCTCTTTTTTACCAGTGCGATGCTCTAGCTCATCTCCGGGGGGCGGTTCGAGATCAACCTGCGGGAGGGTCAGTTGTACTGTCACTGGCCATGGTCACCCTCACCTTCCAAAGGGTCAGTTCTGAGGCATCAACGCTACTGAGCACGCTATTCTTGCACTTTTCTTTGATCTTATCTTTCAACACGCCAATGGATGTAGTTGGTTGGTGGCGCGATCACAGGAAAGACGGTGGGGTCTTCTTCGACCAAGCACCAAAGTTGGTAATCTGTATCAGTCATTTCCAGTGGAAAGGGTGAGAGAAAGGGGTACTGTAATTGGTTGCGGTGTGGCCCAATCGGCGATCAACAAACATCAACTGTTGTCCATAAAAAGATGTAAAAGTACGCCCGATGTGGGCGTACGGGAGCTTAAGCGCTTAATGCTCCTTCTGCCCAACTGCACTGCAAAATATAGCCACCCTGCATTATAAATCGGCTGCAACTCGTGCAGCCGCTGAGCGCTGAGCCTCCATCTCTCCATAACTTCGCATATATGAATGAATGGGACAATGAAAGTACACTTCTACTCACACATCAACAAGTTGAGCTTGTTCAAGTTGATGATTGTATGACCGTGAGCCCAGTTCCCTGGCCCGCTACTGTATTTCGCTACACGATGGCATTGCGGGCCGGGATGAGCGGGCCGGGGCCGATTTGAGTGACGCAAGGACTGGAGGCGGTAGCTCACCCTCAGGATTCAAGGGTGCTCTGTGTACCCATTGTCTCACATGCTATCTACCAAAAGGAATCTGCATTCCGTGATGAATCAGTGCCCCCTAGAACTGTCAGTCACTCCAACCCCCTCGAATTTGTGCGACTTCCGAGTTGAGTTTCCGTCACCGTTTCGAGAATGTGACCGTCAAGATATATTGGATTTTGAGAGCCCCTGCGGCCTGATTTCATTGTCCGCATGACACGGGTTCGCCGCCACTTCCCACCTTGCATCTGCAGACAACACGAAGTGGGTCTGTGGGAAGTGAAGGTAGCATTGTTTTCACATGGCGCGCACCAAAGGAGTGCCTTAGTTCTGGACGTCTTTCTGATATACATACATACATCGCATAGCTAGCAATCCTGGTTGATTATCTATACATTCCACTCTCGTGTGGTCTATTCTGTGGATTAAAATGTCCCGATGAATACGATAAAGAACTCTTCATATCAAACTATCACTGACCAATGAGCCATGCCGTTCCTCGGGCCTGCACCCGCTCATCAGAGATCTCGCAGCTTTGAGATAACATCCTGCATGCTCGCAACGTTCCACTCTCCGCTCCAGCCTTGACGACGCTCGCTGCGGTGTGAAACGACATTGGGCACCGGCGAAGGGGAAGCTGGGCGGGGACGGAGGAAGGCCAGACGTGATTCCGGTCTTCTTTGGAAAACCATCAATGGTCCAGTCTCGGGCATTTTACCTTCCTCGAATGAGATCGCGTCGGCATGGTCAATCACCTCGAAGTACCCATTAGTGGGCGACAGCGCGGTGCGCTCGCGTAGCGAAGAAGTGGAAAATTTGTTGTGTGGGTACCGATGCTTCTGGGAGAACAGAGGCGACGAAACTGCATCCGGCGTGTATCCAGTTGACTCGAAAACCTCCACCGTTTTCTCAACGGCAGGTCGCGGTGCATCCGACAAGGGCGATGGAGGTGAAAGGAATGGCGTTGTCCCTTTTTCCGACGTTGGAGATTCCGCCAGCAGTGGTGGGACGACGGAGGGGACCGGTGGAGTGAGGCCGGGAAAAAAACGCTTCTTTCGTGAAGACCGTCTATTGGGCTTAGCAGACCTCGGTTTGGGCAAGATAAGGTCTGGTGGAATTCTCTCGCCCAAATGGCGAGCAAGTTTTGAGAGACGCTTGCGGCGATAACTGATCTCCCGCTCTTCCTTCGATTTCTCCCACTCGGCCGGGGGAAAGAGTGTGGATTTGGAGGTGCAGGTGGAGATGACGGATGACGGTCGCTTCGAGAACAAAGACGTCGCGGGACTTGGAACTTGAGACGAAACGTAAGAGCTATGGTCATCAATCTCTGAGTCACAGCTGGATACAGCTTGTAAAGCTAGCATGGATGACCAGTTGCCCCCACGCGAGTGTGTGTCCACCTCTCCAGGGCCCGGTTGAATGCTGTGCATATCCTCGTTATCGCTGCCTGGATCCCGACGGTAGACTATTTGCAGAGGATCGAGAGCCGCACGAGCGAGTTTCTTTGCCGCGGAGAGGATGGGGCCGCGCAAGACAGCCATATTTCTCTCTGGAGATTTCTTCCAAAACGATATCGCGGATGACGGGTTGACCTGGGGCATTGGGTTCTCACCCAATACCTTTGCAAGCTTGCGAGTCGACTTGACTAATCGAGAGCGCTGCGTGTGTGTAAGTTGGGGGAGGCTGTCACATTGGTCGGTTGGGGTGTAATCAGAGGGACCAGCCATGTCGTATTTGAGAGGGCAATATAAAGGAGAGATTGGTGTGCCCAAATCGTGAATCGTGAATAGTCGTCAAGGATGCGAAGAGCGACGCAGTCGCTGGGGTCCGGGGATAAGAGTACAATCAAAAAGCCAAAGGCAGCCAGTTGGCTGAAAAGAATAGAGCCGGGAAGCCTTGCTCGTTATCATCGCCATCATGCCATGAGACCTTATAGCCCACACTTTCACAGCACTACGGTTGCATCAGAACGGCAGTGACTATTTCGGGTACTGCTTCGTAGTGTGAACGGCGATGGCCCTGCACCGCCGTGCAGGCACCCATCAAAGGTCTGACAGCAATATTACCAGTAATCGGAATGCGTTCGGAAGGTACTAAGGCATGACAACCAACCAAAGATAAACCAGGGATGTCTTACTGAGCAAGAGCTAAGTCAGAGTTGCAATCGCGGTTAAATTTTTAGGTGTGGTAGAGGATGCGGTTTCACCAGAAAAAATGACAAATTCGTGAAACGACCGTTGCCTATGAGCGGGTTACCGTTGTGATTGCGCCGGTCGTGTCGCAATCTGCCAACTTGTTTGATGCTTATATAATCATAGAAAGTTCCAAAGCACGTGAAAGGTAGTTTTTGAACTCGTTTCAGGCTGATGGGACCTCTCCCCAGTGTAAGAACTCCCAACATGCCCTTCCAGGGTCGTTTCCGAGGATGTCTTGCACCTGGTCTAACCGAAGTTCGCATAGCTCACGCATGCTACGGACCCGACTCATCACATAACCTGCGTTCTTCGCGGTGATGCCTGGCAATGTATGCAGAAGTTCTTCTGCGGGTCCATGCATACCCTGGCCAGCAGCAGGGTCGCTATCGGCCCCGACGGCCACGGCGGCCGCGTAGTCCGGCTCCCGAGAGCTTGCCTTGAGATCTTTGAAGATGTCTGCAGTTGCGTATGGCGATGATGACCACAGGACACGAACGCGAGGGAAAGCGAGTGTTAGCAAAACAAGTTTCTGCTGAATAGATGGTGGCTGTATTTCCTGATTATTGCTGCTGGTTCCGGGTTTCTTTATCGGGTACTTCCCTGTCGGCTTTACGAAAGACTTGACATCTTGCACGATCTAATAATCCTTTAGATCCTTTAGGCACTGGCAGAGAGCGTTGCTGCGTACCTCTAATGAGAACGACTTTTGTTCTTCAAACTCGATCAGCAGGATCGGCTGTTTGTAATGGGCTGACATCAATTCACATTGAGCATATCTATGGGATGAGGGTTAAGCTGCTGAAGTTCGGAAGGAGATAAGCCACTGTACAGTCTCCCACTATTGAAACTCGACACCAAGTCGGGTATACTCTTTCGTTCAACACATATCTCCGGCGTCAGTATATAATCCCCTACAGTGAGCGTTGCAGGGACAATGATCATCGTTGAGGCATGTAAGAGGGATGGGAGTGTCGAGCGAAACTCGCGCATGTCGACAATAACCTACAGCAGCATCAGCGCAAAGGGCAGAGAATGCTAATGAGAGGGCAGTACTCGTGATGCTTCTGTAGAGAGTTCTGTGCGTCCTCCAGCAACACGAGAGCTAATCGTCTTGATGATGGCTTCTCCTACGTCGGACCCGGCACGGTTCTCATGGATGGGGATCAGCATTGTCTGTTAAAGTTTGGTGACATCGTCCTTCTGCACAACTGGTTGAGTGCTTACCCCGCGTTCCCTTATAAGTCTTTCAAATGAGTCCTTCTCCTTGCGCAGGCTAGCAAGATACTTATGCTCTTCTGCGGTCATTTGATAAATCATGAAATACACGCGGACCCCAAGCCCAGGATTTGATGCCTTGTATACCTGCACATCCGAGTCAGGCATCCCTTTATTAGGTTGCTCATAATACATACTTCAATTCGGCGTATAAAATCCTGATTAGGTTCGTACATCACAATGAAACGGGGTTGAAGTTCCGCGAGCATACGATCGTCACTGTCATCCGCGTAGGCACGAACAACGACCGTCTGAGCGGGGACGAGTAGACCATAAAAGGGATCGACCTCAGCATCATCAGGTGGGAATGAATCTTCCAGTGATAACGCCAGGGCGATCTCTGCATCAGCGGACGTATTGTCTTGAGTCGAGAGACTGAGATGTGTTAACTGCATGTTTAAAGGGTCTCGAGGAACATACGTACAACTCGGCCAGGATACCCTCCTCCGCATGGGGCGCAGCCGAAGCTTGCTCTGGTCCCTGTGTTCGCACGTTGACTGCACTGGGGGCACCGCCGCGGACACGACGTCGACTAGCAGCCCGCTCTGCCTTGTCACGGTCTTTCTTTCGCAATGCGGGACTAATTTCGTCATCGCCCGGAGGGCTCTGACGGTTGTTGTTGTTCGCAGATGGCGGCTGACTCTCAGCTGAGCGCGCAGAAAGCCGTGCCTTCCAATACAAGTAGCGCCGCAGCTTTTTCTCTAACATTTTTCGACCATGCTGCCCTGGTAACGCATCAGAATCCATGAAAGCCAGATATTCACTCAAAAGCGACGATGTCTGCGTGGAGGACGTCATAACAAGGACCACGTTGTTTCCGCGAATCGCTGCATAGAAAGACGTATCAATCTGGATAGGTGCTCAATGATCATAACGCGACGCACTGGATGAGAGAGATTCTTGTCGCATGATTTCTTCTTCAATCTCTTTTAGAGTTTCAGCGAGCAGATGCCACTTAGGCAATTCTTCGAGAATCGGTTCTATACTTTTTGGAAGCCAAGTGGGACGAGGATGCGACTTGACAGGATTTTTCCTGTTTGTCGTAGCAGGTGTGCTACGAATACGGCCCTCAACCTCATCAAGTGCTTCCCATGCATCTTCATCGTCGGAAATTTCGATGACGTCTGTGGATACCCGCGTCGGCTTCTCTGGAGCTTCTCGGAGTACATAGCACCGCCTTTTGGCCGTTTCAAAGACGATATGAGCAGCATCACTAAGCAACCATGGAGATTGGTTCTGACGTGGATTCCCTGCAGCGGATAGTGTGTTGGACGCAATGATGGTCTCCAGGTACGTATGGAACGCAAGGGGATCATAGTTGAGCAGATACCTTCAAAATCTGATGAGTGCATGTCAAAAAAACCTGTTGTAGGGGCATACGAGAGGAGCCGTCTCAAGGTTGCAAGGTCGCTAACCAGTTGCTTAGTCCGAGGGCCAACTTTATGCCAAACTGTATCAAGTTGCCGGCGGACGATGGCCTCGAAAGACCGAAAGTAAGCATTTTCTACGTTCAGGTCATCTAGATCGAGCTAAAAACGATGAGTATTTGGAAACGAAAAAGAAAAACCACGAACTGTTGTGTTTGACCGCTTAAGTTCTGCCAACGTCATGGACATACACTGCACCAGCCCACCATGGATCTCTTTCATAGAGTCGGTCATTGGTTGGTACAATTCAACAACGTCTGCACGTTTACGCTCTAGCGAATCCTTCACGACCTGATGAAAACTGGAACAATTGTCAAGTCTGTGGTCCCCTATCCATCAGAATACAGACCGAGGATAGATTAGAACAGTGTGTAGTTGTAGTTCCTTCATGATGCTTCTCAGGGGTGAAAGTCCAGAAGTGATATGTTCCGGTTGGTCTGAGAATGCCTTAACAAACCCAGTGTTGTTCTTCTCGCGATAAAGTCGTACAATAAACGCTTCCAGAGATAATGCAGTCACTCTGCCGATACATTCAAGAGGATGGCGGCGACTAAGACGTTGTTGTGCTCACTTCTCGGCATGAAGTACCAGTAAACCAGTCACAAGCTCCGTTGGGAGGTCAGACTGTAACATGTCCACGACCAAGATTCGTGAAGTGACGGATATCAGGCCGCCATTCTTATACAAGTCCTGACTTGATTTACGGTTAGTGGGGCGATGGTATCATATTAAAGGCAAAGTCGCCCGGGAAGTCGAGTTGATGTTTCAGGGGAGAATTAGTGCATAGGACAGTGCCAACAGAAGTCTAAGCAGGAGCAACTGATGCTCATCGACATGACACGAATGATGTGACTAACCGATCTTTCTTTCCCATTTCGTAGCTCACTACCCGTAGGCCTGGCTTGCGACATCCCATGATGCCCAATTCTTCCCCAATGGCAGCTTCCTCATCAGACGACGCATTGACAAGAAGAACGAGGTTCGTTGATTGGTCGTATATCTGCATGAGGGTGCAGACAATCTTGCGTAATCCTAGTCCCCGAGCGAGGAGAACGAGTTGACTATTTGAAGGGTCATGGATCTCTTGCAGGATGGTGTGGTGAAAAGGAAGAAGGCCATCCAGCGACATCGTTGTTCGGTGCAAACAGTGTGAGAGAGTATTTTGGGTGTGAAATAACTATGGATACGCGGCAGAACGAGACTTTGGCTGGTGAGGCCAGTGAGGTCTGTGAGGAGTTAAGCCGGCTGGAAACAGTGAGAGATGCCGCTGCGAATGGAGCAAACGTATGGGGATTCGGGGAATTGCAGCTTCCTGTGAGAAAACGGTTCTCACTGTCTGCAGTACTCGATTCGACGGAGATTTAGTCGCGTACTTGGCGATTTGTGAGTCACAATGCGCGTCAGGTGTGATACAACAAGCGGGGCAAGTGAAACAGGACGGCGAGTTGTTGGGTTTGGCGCTTACAAAGCGTCTTGCTCCTAATTCTACACTACCACCGCCGTTTATCTCATGAGTCATATACCCGCCTTTGCGATGTGATGCGCTGCAGAAAAGGTAAGCTACTGATAGGCTCAAAAACCTCATTTGGAGAATTGCTAATGATCCGCTGTTTCGCTTGTAAGGTTGTTCCGCCAGTTCCAGATCTGCTGTTGTCCCCAAGGTTGTCCCCACCTTGTTACGTATCTCTACGTGCAGTCCTCCCCGTCCCGAGCCTCCCAGTCAGCCCGACTTTCGCTTCGGTCCTTCGGACATTGTTTCAGGGGGATCTTTCAGCAGATGTCGTAACAAGGTGGAATCTAGACGAAATAGTTCAAATTACAAGTGTATATCACCTGGCCGTTTGGTAATTCGCGCCACCTGCACTCTCACAGAGTGTAGCCATCTCGCAGGGCAGGGTAATATATTTATCCATCGTCCTTATTATGCTAGAGAGTGGATTGCAACAGAACGACAAAATGGGTGCGTTCACGGCTGGCGCATATAGCCGCATGTGAACGCTTTTCCATGCCAAACTCAGCGAAAAGCGTTCACATGTGGCCACATGCGCCAGCCGTGAACTCCTAAAGGTGCCTACGATGTCAAGCAACCATGCTGTCAGAGCAGATGTCACCTGGCACGGCGATGAGGCACACTTCGTAATCTGTCAAACTAGGTCTGTTTGCGCCATCCACCACTAGCAATTATGATCTTTCTTTCTCAGGCTCGCACAGTTCAGTGCATCCGATGCCACGGGTATTGCGCCCAAACTCGCCCTTTCACGTGTGTTGCTCGTAAAGTGTTTGCGAACAGGTCTCTCGAGCCGTAACCGGCGTCGAAGAAGTCTGGACCAAATTTTTTTGGTGCCTACTACATCTAGATTAGGTCCACTTTGCTCTCCTGTGCGCGCCCTTGCTGATTCTAGATTTCTCCTGATCCGCATTCCGTGTTCAGGTTCGCTGGTCTATCATAGTCTGAGTACAAGAATTTCCAACTTCCCGGCAGGTGTGGATGTTACGTCCTAGCCCCTACTTGATTGAAATTCTGCCACACGCTATCTCGGAACCAAATATCTCAGTCCATGTTGCCACGTGCACCCTCCTCGAGCATTTATCCGGCGGCATCTGCGCAACATGACGCGTATCAACGATCGACTTGACTTGTGGGCGTACTCCGCTCCGTCTTCAGGTCTGGGTCGTACTTGCATGCTCTGATTTTGCATGGGTTGCGCGCTCCGTCTGTAACATGTGAACGCGTTCCTGACTTGTTCGGCGTTATATTGCTCCCTTTGCTAGCAATTCTCCTTGGATTGGTAGCCACCAGTAACCTATATTCCGCAGTGGAGCTGTCGCCTTTTTGTGAAATTTTATGAAAGGTTCAACCGAGCTCGCCGATGCTTGCGGGCGCTACCCGTCACTCCTGGACTAATTGTTGTAGTAACTTACGTCTGTCCCAGCAAACAAGGTTGACTGATAGCTGTTTTTTTGGTCTGATTTGATGATCTCGGAATTCTCGGATAACGGCATCATGGAACAGACGCCGTGAGCGTTGTGTGCCGTGCAGTGATGAATATCGTACACTCAATTTGGCTAGAAGGTACCGAAACATCGTTCTCGCCATGGGTGGGACCGTCTATGCCCACAACCCATCAGGCCTCAGGTTTCGTTGCAGCGGTTAGGGCAGGGCGTGGGCCGTTAACGGTGTATGCACGCGTTGACGTCAGGCTTTACGTATCAATCGATCTCGGAGAGTGCTTATCTGGAACATCGCCGTGCTGCGCACAAGAGTGTGAGCGGCATGGATGTTGGCCACCGACAACGCTTCAGAAATGAAGTGACGTCACAAACTGATTCTCATAAGTTACGAGTCCCCTCGGATCGGGCAGAGGTAGTGGGGCTTCTGGTAATCCAGGCACGCGATGATGATGTCTCCCCCGTTCTTTTGGAAATTGACACGCCGTCCGTTGCTGCGAAGGTCCGAGGACGTTCTTGACTAGCTTGCATCCGTCCCTCCGGGCACCATGCAGGTCTCCTGGAGAGCCAGACCAGACCATTTTCCCGATCTTCTGGAAACAAATGGTCGTCCCTGTCCGGCGCCATACCGAAATGGACATGGATACGTCCAGGGCTGGTGGCAGCATTCTATTGCTCCCTGACTGATCATCAGCGAGCCAGGTGAAGACAGGCGCTCCTTCTGGGACGACAATTTTCCCTGTCCAAAGGTGGGAGAGTCTATCAAGGACGTAACTCATGATACGACCCTTGACCCAGACGCCAAGGAAATTTTTTTGGTGTTTACGATCATATAGGAGCGCTCCCGGCGTTGGCCGCGGTAAGTCGGGTTCTTGATCGCCGAGCGTTCCGTAAAAGCCGACAATCAATTTATTTAGCGGAAAATGCCGGGCACTTCGTCGGTGGTTGCCGAGATCGTTCCGCTCCTGTGGCCCAGCCCCCAGCTCGAAAGATTGACTCTTAAAAATGATCCTGAACTCTTCGAGTCCTCCATTCGTTCCTTGCCCCCTCGGTCATTTTCTCTCCCAGCCTCAACGCGCCCTTTTTTCGTCAGCCATCCTGTTGTACTTTGTCAAATCCCCCGTCAACAAAAATGCCAAACCGGTGCGTCTCCTAGCACAGTTACCATACTTCAACTCACAATGCTATCTCTCTCCAGAAACCCTGATGTTTTTGTGCGTCCCTGTTCGTTCACGTTTTACTTGTGCTTACCTGACCACCTGTAGTTTGACATATCAATTGATGGCCATGAAGTTGGTCGCATTATCTTTCGGTTGTACGACGACCGAACACCAATGACGGCACGCAACTTCCGTGAATTAGCAACTGGACAACACGGCTTCGGATACGCCCGTTCTTCCATTCATAGAATCATCCCAGACGTACGTCCTCTCTCAGTGTCCCTATTCAGAGTGTTGACTTGACACATTTGTAGTTCATGATTCAAGGCGGTGACATCACGACGGGAGATGGCTCTGGCGGGCAATCTATTTTCGGAGGACCATTTCGCGGTGAGTTTCGTTTCTTATGGCGAAGGGTGCGCCCGCTTACAGACATAGACGAGAGCTTTGCACTCAAACATGACAAACCCGGCTTGATATCTATGGCGAATCGTGGCCCTGGAACCAACTCTTCACAGGTACAGTATTGTTTCCCAGCGGTCCCACACTCCGCTAATGCTGTGTTGTAGTATTTTATCACCACTGCAGCTGCACCTTGGTGCGACGGGAAAAACGTCGTATTTGGCGAGGTTTATCAAGGACTTGATCTCGTAAAACAAATACAGAGCTACGCATCACAAGATATTCTCCGCCGACCGAGCGCGAGGATCGTTGTCGAACGCTCGGGGCTGCTCTAACTCTATCTTTTGTCACGATCCACATGAGTTTTGTCATATCGCACCTGACTTTATCTAATCTATTTCGTTCGCGTTGTCAGTGTTGTCACTGCATTTTCCTTATTGAGAATCTTGGCAGCAGGTCTGGATCGAGCATTTATATTAGTCGTATCAGATGAATGATAGTAGATACCGCTATTCTCAATGGAGCAATCTTGTTCTACTCTCTGAGCGCTCGCTATACCAACGCCATCCTATGGAGACCACATGGTGATGGTAATCAGACTTTGTCAGAACCCGCCACTCACATGCTGAAAAAATGGACGATCGCGCTGAATCGGGATATCTGAGGTGGGTCACCACGTGATGAGTGTCTCGTGGACGATGATCCGGCTAATGAGCAAATCTAGATGCAAAGCAAAGCTTCGTCGTCTTCAACATAAGAGACCGGCGCAAATGTGCCCGCGCGGATTCGCGTACTTGTCCTCCTCTTCACCAAGCGAACATCGGCCGCCGCCGTTTGCCTTCGGGTCATAGTTCAGCAGTGGCCACTCATCCGGCGCCACTACTATCGGTAGGGTGGTACCCAAAGCAGAAAGCAGTGCTTTCCCGGCCCGTCAGCTAACGTACGCGCTTTTTTATTTCATTTTAACCAGCCAAGCGTTGCCGATGCTCGTATCCTGTTGACTTTAGTGGTTTTTTTTTTGAAGGGAGGGTGGAGGGCAGAGGCGGAGGAGGGTAATTAGTCTGACACTCCAGCTTCCGGACTCGACTCCGGCACGCGTCAAGGTTTGCCCACTTTCCCCGCTTTCCCCGCCGTGTGGCAGATTACCCTCTTTTTCCCCGTCAGAAGTTACAGTAGCCTTTTTTTTTTCGCGCACCCACACGCACAGCAAATGGAATCGAATCGATTTGCTGCTGCTTGTGTTCTCTTCTCGCTTCCTTGTTTGTTTCCCCGGTCTCGCTTCTTATCAGCTGAAGCCGTTCGTTGCGGTGCGTGCGAACGGCGTGGACGGGTCCGTCCGTAAATGAGCTGGTGGCTCGAGTGGGCGAGATGTTCCTAGATTGTCCTTTGCTTGTTGCAACAGACCCCCCCTTCCCCCCTTCCATTCCGCCCCCCAGACATGGGGTGACGTGGCAAGGGTCACAGGTGTGCATCAACTCATCTGCCCCATCCACCGCCCGTCCGTCCGCTGCATTGGCTCAATTGAAATGACATGGCATGAAGTTCTTCCGAAACCAATCCGTCGCCCTGCTCCTGCGTTTCTTTCGGCCTTCCGTTCGTAAAGGGCAGGCCAGTTGGGTTCAGGGGCATTTGCCTTGCCTCTTCTTCCTGAGCGTGATCCGAAGATATCCTCCTCGCCTTGCCCTTTTTTTTTTCCACCCCCAACTCCGCAATTTTCCGTCAGGACCCAACAACTCTCGGATCGACCGAATTCAGCTGGGTGGTGTGACATCCCCATATCCCGTCCCTCGTGGACACGAGGGGGCTACCATTTACGTAGAGCTCAGTGCCTGTGTCGGCGCGTGCTTGCTAAGGATTGGACTCGCTTTATGTGGTTCCGGGCGCATACCGCCGTCGCTGAGTTGAGTGTCGGCTGATCCTTCCGATTACGCCCACCCGTTCGAACGATGGCCCTTGAGGCTACACCCAGTTCAGCTGCCTCGGAGTGTCTGACAGGTCCTGCTTTATTGCTAGATGTGGAAATTAGGTTACTGGCTTTCCCGAATTACGACACACCCCCTGCGGGGTGGATGATTCGAACAAAAGATATTGACCACAATACGACCCGCACTTATCTATGCACCGGTTAGGGTGACGACGATCGCCCCTCACCCAATCACGCATTCGTCAGGCAGTTTAGGTGCACCGTCAGGACCCACGTCGAGCCCAGGCGGTAGTTCACCCATGATCTCCGCTGGTGGCGCACCGTGTTCCTGCATCTGCGAGCAAAAGGTTAACATTCTGCCTTGGCATTTAACAGAGGGGATAGAGCAATTAGACCTTGCTCATCAAAGCGACGATCTTAGTTGTCATCTCTGGATCGTCATCTTTGTACCCAGTGTCATCGAAAACGGCAACAATTTGTGAGGCGCATGCGTGTTGCGCCTCGTATCGTGCCAGGTCCGATGCCGAAAGGTTGTCTCTATTCGAAGTGAGATAGGATGGGAACTACAGATCGTTTCATTAGCAGATAAAGTACGGAGCAGCGGGAAATAGCTGCCGACTTTGTCGTTGAGTTCCTTCAGCGGCTCATACAGAACCTCCTTGCTCATCAACTGACCCATCATCCCCTCGAGGAGGTTTTGCAGTGAAGCGTCATCTCCAGAGTCGAGCAACGCAGCAAGATCGTCATCGTCCGCTTGAGGGCCGGCCTACGAGATTAAGATTTAGTGTGACGATGTTTCGCGGGCGCATTAGCCCGTCGCTACCTGTAGTTCTGTATCGCTCCTGCGCAGGCGCTCTGCCGCCTCCTGGAGACTCTTCTGGAACGCGTCCTCAGATCCGCCGGCTGCGTCGGCTGTGTCGGCTTCGCCACTATCAGGCACCTCGGGCGATACGCCGGCCATACTCTTGGCAAATAAGTCTTCCCAAGCTGAGAGAAACAGCTTGTCGCGAGTCGGATCTCCCCCCGCATTGGCACTACTCGTGCTTGCACCGTCTGAAGTACTTGAAGGGTTCTGCTGGTGTGTCTCCATCTCGAGTAACATCGCTTCCATCCCACGTGCGAGCTCTTCCACAAAGTTCATTTCCTGGGCGTCTGGTGGTTGGGGGGGAGCAGTGGGGGGAGGTGGGGGGGAAGGACCTATCGTTGCTGTTTTAGTGGGTTGAGGTGCAGGTTTCGCGGGGGGATTCCGCGTAAAGTCGTCGAGTACATCTGTAAACGGGTGCGCATCGTTCTGTGGATTACCAGCGGTCCAGCAGTGCAATTATTGGAGTCCGCACCATCGAGATCATCAACATCAGAGTCGTCGTCCACGCTGACGGGGCGCTTTCCGAGATCTTTACTCGAGGATGGTGCCATTACTGAGGTATACTAGGAAACGAGAGTAACTTGGAGGCAACTGGGCGCCTCACGTGAATCTTGGCTAGATGGAGATTAACCCGGAGTCACGCGGTCGCGTCCAGTGCATTACCCCCAACCCTGACCCAGCCATGGCCACCCAACCCCAGACCAGCCAACCGCAACCAACACCAACACTCCCAGCCAATCTCGGCGGCCCACCCCCCGACATCGCCTCTCTCGAATCAATAAAGTTCCGCGTAACCCAACTAATCGACTCAATCCAAACCCTAGCATGGCAGCTCGAGGCCTTCCACCCACCACCCCCCTGGCCAGACCTCCTCGCCAAATACGCCGTCGTAATGGCGCAGACGCACAACCTCTCCCGCGCATTGGCATCCTCCACCGCGCTCGCCAGCACCGCGCTGCACCCGCGCGCCCCCCTCCCAGACTCCACACTCGACGGCACGCTCATACCGCTCCTGCGCAACCAGCAGACGACGGACGTGCTCCGCGCCGAGTCCGCCTCTGTGCGCCGGCTCAGCGCCGCGCTCGGCTTGCCGGAGGACCCCCCGCCTCAGGCGGTGCTGGATACCGTCGCTGAGGCCGTCGCGGCGCACGATGCGCGCGCAGAACGCGCGCAGCGGGCGGTGGCGATGCTCAGGGAGAAATATGACTGGCGCGTCCGCGTGGCTGTTGATCCTGACGAGGTCTGGGGGGGCGACGATGAACAGGTGGACGGTCCCGGTGTGGGGGAGGCTGCGAATGGGCGCGGCAGTCCTGCGAGCGCGAACACGAGTGAAGAGGAGGAGGAGCTTGAAAATGTCCTCGGATCTGGTTTTCCGTCGGACCACGAACACGAACACGAAGACGTGCAGATGGCAGACGGATGATCTGTATTTCTTATATTCATCTCCCAGTCTTTTGTCATGGGTACTCATACAATTGTTCCTGCTTCATGTCCGCTCTACGATTTTTGGAGACTAGCGCTGATCTCAGTAACAAGGGGCGTCTTTAATGAGTACACGGTTCTGTTCTACCAGCTGTACTGCCCAATCTATATTTTGGCCATTGCCCACCCTCCTCGCGCCCAATAACACCACTATTCCCAAATACAAGTCATACCACATCCGCTTCGTGCGTTGACGTGCGAACACAATCGGCGGTGGCGTGCCGTAGCCCTCGAGGAGGGCCCTCGACGGTGCTTCAGCGGGCGAGAACGCACGCTCGAGAAGTGGGTCTCCATACAAGAGATGCGCGAGGGACGGGAGGAGCAGAGCCAGCCGCGGCTCCCCATCCCCATCCGCAACGAAAACGGATTCCGCACCAGTCGTAAGCGCGACGAGCGAGGGCACCTCGACGTCATCGAAGAGAAATGCGCCAATCGCCCGCGCAAGGCAGCTTCGCAGCGCCGCGACGTTGTCCGCGGACGCGAGGCCCGCCGACTCAGCCGCGTCGAGCGCCTCCTCGACGAGGAGGGTGAACCCTTCCTGCCAGCTGTACAGTCCTTCGCTCTCGAGCGGTGGGGGTCCGCACCATTCGCTTTGCAGGTTATGCATCGTGCGGAGCGCGACGCCGGTGCGTAGGTCGAGGGAGGCGGCCTGTGAGGGTGTGATAGTGTTGCGAATGGCGGCGAGCGGCTTCAATTGGGCGGATGGGGGGAGCGGCGCTGGGAGGCGTGCGAGGATGTATGGCCGGGGAGCGTCGACGTTGAGGGCGATGGGCACCGGGAATGGCAGTGGGACGAGGGGTGGCGCGGATGATATGTGTGCATGAAGTGTACTCAGAATCTTGTACTGATCTTGAATGCTGTTTGGCGTTGCGAGTGGTGCTTCGCCTTTGAGAGGCTCGGAGAACTGAAGAGTGAGAAAGTATGTTGTTGTGTGCGGGACGGTGTGGACGAGGTATGCATGGAAACTTGCGCCTGCAGCTGGATCTGCATCGGTCAAATCGACCAAGCTCACGGAGGGCAGTTCTGTCGGTGGATCAGGAAGGTGCGCTGTAAGGATTGCACGCGCTTCTTGGGGGGTTAGATGGTCAGGCATCAAAGCAGGAAAGAGGACAGCGGTCGATCCCGGATGAGTTACGATCGGGTTACCGGCACTGTAATATCATGATAAGAACTGCGGCCGCACACGAATATTATTGCTACCGAGCCCCTTGGTATATTCCAGTCACGCCACCATCAGAGCACATGGGGGAGAGCGTCCGAGTCCAAAGTGACAACTTGACCCACAGTGTAAATCCAAATCGGGAGACTAACCGTCGCCTCCTTTTTGAACCGATGCATAGGAAAGCTATATCGCCCTGTGCCTGTAGTGCCGCATCTTCGCCATCACAGCGCCAATAACAACACTTTAGCCGACCCCAACGACAACTAAGCTTCCATGCTATACGTATTCTTCTCCAGCTGCGCGCATCTCCATCAGGAAAAAATTGTGGGGTGCAGAGGGGGAGCATGGTACAGTACCTCTGCTTCCAGTTCACGTCTCACGCGCTGCTCTTCGTCTGCGCGAACGAGCACATGGAACTCGTCCAGATCCTCGATGATAAACGACTGGCCTGGTCTTTCGTCCAACGTGAGGAGAATCTGCTTTACCGCGGAGTCACTGGGAAAGAAACATGCATCAGAATAATAGAGGATTTGAAACGTCCCGCCAATACAGGCATACCACGTAATGAGGACACCTATCACAAAATTTCTCCATCAGGATCTCGAGTTAATTGAACGTTAACTCACCTCTAACTGCGCGCATTGTCGTTGTCTGTTCGTCCCTGTTGTCCTTCGCTCGCACCCCAACGTTACATTCAATCTCCGCTATGATCTACGGCCCGCGATGCCGAATCAATGAAAGAGTGCGAGAGCCGAAGGACGTTGGCTAAATAGTTTCCTTGAGTACCCTTGAACATTCCCCCCCTCATCACCAAAGGTCACATACGCGCTCATACTTTGGGCCATTACGGGCCGAGCGCGTTTTTATGGTTGTTGTTTACATGCTGCGCTGTATAAGCGGGTTACGGGGAAAAAGAAGGCTGCGCGTTGCCAGTGATGCTGGCAAAAGACGATACGGGTGGTCTCAGCGTTACGCTCGTCCATAGAATCGATCAGCACGGAGAACAAGCAAGTCAAAGTAGAAAAAGCCCACTGTTCCCTTGGCAGTTCCGATACCTCGTCATAGTCCGGAGCCCCGCGCCGTGCGGATATTGATGATTCTCCGACCAGCTCCTTTCTTCAAGAGTATCGGAGCGAGTCGGTTCTCCCGCATATCCCAACCAACAACACTGACCATGTATGCGTGAGTACTTCGAAACGCACATTGCAACCGTCTACTCACAGTCTACTCACAGTCTCCCTTCGATCTTCTCACCCTCATTGTCTGCAGCTCCCGGCATGTCCCGCGGTTCGTGATCGCGAAGCGATGCTTACTGAACCTCGACAGTGTCACCGCTCGATGCTGTTGAAGCGGCCAAACGACTTGCGGCATACACCGCGGTTGACAGGCACATTCGACCAGAGGACAAGGTACGTCACAATATATCGACATACGCGATTCCGAGGAGATCGTCGTAGGTTATAGGCATCGGCTCTGGTACGAACAATAAATCTCATGCGGTTGACTCCTCTTACAATCACGTCCAGGCTCCACCGTTCCGTACGTCGTAGAGCGCATCCTACAGCAGGGGGAGGAACGTAACAGAGATCGCGTATTTCTCCCGACCGGTTTCCAGTCACAACAACTCATCACACACTCTGGCCTACGACTCGGTGATATCATGCAATATTCACAACTCGATGTCACTATCGACGGCGCGGATGAGTATGTCCAAAATCACATCCATGTGCACAGTGACAAAGTGGAATGCCTGCAGGGTTGACGCGGACTTGAACTGTATCAAGGGTGGTGGCGCCTGCCAGTTGCGCGAAAAGGTACTCGCCGAGGTAGCCAGGACGTTCGTGTGTCTGTCTTTCCCCGTGGACTTGGTGTGAATCTTCCGTAGGTTCATCGTCGTTGCCGACTACCGAAAGAATTCGGCCGTCTTGGGAACCAGTGTGAGTTTTCCCGTTCCAACTCTCACGCACAATTCGCCCACGCCTCCCAAGTACACTTCCGGTGTGCCCATCGAAGTTTCACCATTTGCACACACCTCTGTCCTGCGGAGTCTACACACGATGCTTGATTCGCCGAAAGCAACCCTGCGCATGGCACGCGCAAAGGCAGGTCCGGTGGTTACCGACAATGGCAATTTCATCATCGACGCTCCGTTTACCGAAGCTGCTCTGAGAAAGCCGCACGAGGTTCCGTTTATACCTCCACGTATGGGTCTCTTTACTGATATGCGATCAGCTTCTCGTGAAGATCAAGCTGCTGACCGGGGTTGTTGAAGTTGGCCTGTTTTGTGATATTGTCAAGGCGGCATATTTTGGAAACCAGGTTCGCACTTAAGTACGTCACTTGCGCAGTGTTGACCGGGTACATAGGATGGTAGTGTATCAGCCAGATTCGAGAACGGCGAAACAGCGCACATAGAGTCGAGCAATTGAGGGCAACTTGTACTTATTGTCCGTCGGATTTTGATTTTCCTAGACAGTAACCTTGTACCTTCCTGATCAATAGACGATACAGCTTATGGATAAGGGTTGGTGGTAATTAGAATTGTTGATGGCAGGAAAGCAAATTTGACAACACTCTGATACATGAAATGTTCATCTCAATAACTCGGAAATCTTTGTAGTAACATCCTTGGAGGACAGTCCATCAAGCGTGACATTTCGTTCAACACCTCGCTCTGCAACTTTATGAGATTATGACGGGCGGCAGGAGTGTGTAGTCAACGAACCAAACCGAGCAAAAGCCCGTGCAGGTGTTCCTTGAGCTTCCCGTATAAGTATGGGGAGGTCTGGGTTGTGCTGTTTCAACGTTGGATATGTGGACACGACGAATTGTCTGTGGGTCACAAGGTGGGTCAAAGTCAGACATTTTGACTGGGGTAATTGACTGGCTTACCTGACGCCTTGAGATGCATCGCCAGTCTGTGAGAAAAGAATCCTGACCTCACGTAGAGCTGGTGAGAATGCTTTGGCGAGCGACATGGTCACTAGAAGAGGTGAGCGTGTGAAGATGAGCCAAACGCCGTTAATAATCGGGCAAGCGCGGTGGGAACACCCAAGTCTTATCGTACACTTCGATCACCAGCACCGCGGAGTGAATTTCAGTGTGATTCACAATGATTACATTCAAATTCAGTGTTTTATTGAATGACACTCCCCAAGAAAATTCAGGGAGGGATAGGCGGTTGCCCCACTGCATTCCGTGAGTGGGAGGAATTATGTCAGCGTGTTCCACGCCTCGTGCGTGCCGCTGCATCCTGGTTGGTTGGCAACCACTCTGCACTCGGCTGGACAGCCTCGCCCACTGCACCACCACCATCAAGGACAAGACTGGGATCCATGGAGGGCGATCAACAGCAGCAAGAGGACGAATGGACTCGTAGTCGCCACGCACGTTTGCCTACCTTTACGGAGGTCCTCTCTCGCAGGACACGTCCCCCCGTCGATCTTTTCATGTTTTAGTGCGTTATTTCCGCCTCTCTTTTGATCAATTCTAACGCCTCTCGTTTTTGTGTCCTTTTTTTGTACCATCGCAGTCTGTTCCTTCAACGAGAGGGTGCGGAGGATATTCTCGATTTCTGGCTTGACGTGCAACAGCACGAAAATCTCTGCAGGGCCTATTTCAAGGACGTACGAAAATCAGGACGCACTATCCGCGAGGATTGGCCGGAATACTGGGAATATGCGCGGCGGCGCGGGTCCACGTATGGCGCCGTCGTCGGTGCCCAAGCACCAGGCACAAAACGCAGCACGGCAAGCACGGCGGAGATGACTGCAGAGATGCAAGAGAAGCGCGGGGCAGCCGAACGTTCCCCTAGCCCGGATCCCCGACTGCTCGCGTCGACCTCACCCGCAACAGCCGTCGGCACGGACCTCGAGCACGCCCTCGCCTCTCCGACCCCCGCACAGCCTCGTTCATCGACACCATTTTCTCTGGGTAAACGGACCCCGACCTTCTTTTCCCGTCGCGCTTCTCGTGCGCCGACGATCATCCCTCGCAGTACGCCCATCTCCCGCTCAGATCTGGTCGAGAGCGCGGAGCGGATCTTTCTGCGCTACCTCTCGCCCGCGGGCACGTCTCCCGGGGGCGGGGAGAGCCACGAGATCTATCTCCCGCCGGCGCTACGCGTGCATTCTTTCCCCCTCAGTAATGCCACTGGTAGTGCTGCGGACCGGGCGGCAATTGCCCAGGTTCCAGATATGTTCCACGCTCAGAAGGAATATTGCTTCCGCGCCATGGAGCAAGACGCTTTCCCGCGGTTCTTACGTTCCAAGGCATTCGGAAATCTTACCCCCATGAGTGCGCTAGTGCGTCTCGTCGCGGGTTTGATTTCCTTATGGATCGGTCTCGCAACTGCCTTCTCGTTGATATTCCTAGATGTCAAGCCCAAATCCGTGCGGTTTTATGTGCGTGTAATTTCAATCAGAACTTTCGGCCGTTGTTTTACTGACTCCTGTCTAAAGCTCTTCCTTCCTTTCACCTTTGCTCTTCTTTTCATGATCTCACATCAATACGAACTCGACCCCATCCTCGTCTTTCTGGGGCAAAGCGAAACAACACCATTCCGCACCCTGCGCATCCGTGAGCCATACGTCCAAAAGTTGCTTGTTGGTCGTGCCGTTTGGGTGTCGATACTCGTGGCCTTTGGCGTTGCGGCACTCACACTCCTTTTCTGGGCCGTTCCAGGGCACCGGCTCTAGACACTCTCTAGACCCCGTCATTAGCGTGTATCTGGAGATGTCCGACGCAAATGAGAAGAACGAGGTGGATAGATAGGGACTTTCATATCCACGCTTCCCGTTCTGGACTTGCTTATTCTCTTATACCGTGCTGGATACCCTTTGATCACCGTCTTATCCGTCGTTTGATTCTCCTCCTCCCCCGTCTCGTCATGTCACGTCATGTTCTGGCTATTTTCCTTGCAACTTATTTTAGTCACCAGTGGTAGTAGTTTGTATACTGGTTCCATTTGAACCGCCTCGCTTGAAGAAATTCATTCATTCTAATCTTCGCCTGCCCTAGAGAGGCCGATTAAGGCACTTCACTCTCACGCTCCTCTGACATAAAAATTTCAACCGACGCGTATTGCTGGTTTCTCAGTGCGGCGGCATGGCTCGTTGTTTTCCCCAGTGTTGCTCATGGCTGTTTTATTATATACGCGGCCGTTTGAGTGTCACGCCATGCCTAGAAAAATCAGGACGTCTTAGCACCCTATGCCTACTTCTCGGTTGGCTCTGCCAGCGCGATGAGGAGTGGGCGGGTCGGTTGTCCGCATATATACATCTACTGTATTTGTTTTTTTTTCGTTGGTATACATCATAGGAGTGCGCCGGCGATATGTCACTCATGACTTCCATCCTTTGCATCGCTCTCTCTTCTCCGGCCATCGTCCACTCCGTTCTTGGATGAATGTATTTATTGGAATCAATCAACGGCGCATCCGGTGCTCCTGTGTACACCATTCTTTTTTTGGCTGTGAATTTTTTCCGTCATGAGGATGACTGTGTGTCGGTGCGGGCTTCCTAGCCACCTGTGTCTGCGGCGAGATTGCGTACGATATCAATTCTATATCGATCAGTACGGTGGCCAAGTGTGCCCCGCCTGGCTCCACCACGGCCAGTCCAGTAAGTTTGCTTATAAGGGGTTACCGCATCCTGACATGACACGCGTGCGCCGCCCGCCCCACACCCTCATTATGGCCTCATTACACACGCATATATACAGCCACACGTCCATCATAGTGGCAATCCAGGAAGGTCCCAAGGTCCCAAGTTTCAGCTGAAATGAACGCCATGACGTCGCGCCGATCGATCACGATCATTATGTCGGTGTGATGCGAGCTCGTGCGAGTCACGTTCAAACGAACGAAGAAGTGCACACATGGTCCCATGGACCGCGCAGTCGTTTAGAAGGAGGAAGGGAAGGAGGTCCACACGCGCCATTTTTTTGGTTTAAAGCTTTCTTTTTGGTCCCCTTGTTGGTCCCCTGGTGATTACCGTGGTCCGTAATCAAGTCTGTAATCGTAAACCACCGGTGAACGCGTACATTGGTCATACCAAGGGCGTTCATGCCCAAATGTTCAATGTTCCATGTTCAACACCAGTATTTCGGTCCTCGGCACCTCGTTCGAATCGCCCTTGGAATCTTGCTTGGAATGACAAAGTTGCTTACTGTAAGTCGCGCTGGGGAAATAGCGTGACCTCATCACAAGGTATCACGTGATCGCGAGCAATGGTAAACTGCGACAATGACCTGGATACGTAGCGTAGCCCCTTTCACACAATCAATCTGCATCTGCAATCGCCACTGTGCTTCATTGATGTTGAGTCCTGCACGATTCAGCAAATCATCTCAAAGGTTCTAGAAGATCGTCACCGACATTATTTTGCACTTGAAAACTCGTGAATAATAGTAAGACCAACAACAGGAGTGAAGCGCCACAGAGCAAGGTCTTGGGAGGGGGGTCTGTCAATACTTTTCACCTAAAGTCTATTCAGGAAGGATGCCTTTGCAGATGCCTAAACCAATCATCTTACTTGCGTTCCTTCAAGCACCCATCGTTTACCGTCCGCTGGGTGGACGATACTTTAATAATGAGATTTTAGAGATATACCCGGTGACGAAGACGAAGGCTTACGAGTACTCTAGTTGATTGTTCCTTCTGGATTCAGGAATAATCTTCCAGGTGTCGTTCAGCAGCCCACAAACGACCCTGTCCTCAGTGTCCTTGGTGACGAGGTTGCCCACGGGGTAATCATCTGCAGAAATATTATACCTCTCGTCGTGTACATGAGAGATCTGGAACTAACGGGAAAAAAAAGACGCCCCGGATCAGCACTCGATGGCGTAGAAAGAAACGTCACCTACTGTGGTACCGGTACCATCGGCTTTGACGACGTAACCGGAAGGCCTCTCAACACCTATGGCATCATTGTCTTTCGCGTTCGTGATTTTGTATCTCCCGCTGATGATTGCATGACCCAACGGGATACGGAACCCGCCCGTTTTACCCATAACATTATCAGCATCGTATTTCGTCCTTAGCGCAGACAGCGCAGACAGGTTGTGTCGATAGATCTGCTGAGGTGTAGTAACCTCTTCGAGGGTGGTGTTGCAATACACGGGTGCATCAGGCGTGGTGCACTCCTCCCGGAGGGCGATCTGGTGAATGTGATGCAACGCCGTCTTCATCTGGTCAATCCATGGCTTATCGTTCTCCCTGCCTTCCCACATGAAATACACTAGGAGGGGCCCGTTGGACGCTCCCTTCCTGTGTAGCCATGCTGAATCGAGGCTTGTATCGAACATGGTTGGTAGAAAAGGCCATATGTCCGCCACAACCATTCTCCCCTTGTGTTTTTCCATAAGTCGTTTCGCCGCCTACAAAGTAAATCAGGTCTGATGAAAGGTATGGCGTTTGATCTATTACCTTGGCTTCTTCTTCGACAACGTTGATGAGGTTTTGCGTATACTTGGACACCATGACATTTCCCCATCGCGCTCTGACAACAAGTGAGGGAAGATTTCTCTTATATCACCTCGACAGTGACCCACCGCGCATTCATAACGCCAGTTCCGGCGACTTCTGAGCTGGGAAAAGAAAACGGTCTAATGCTGTCTTCTTCGGGTGGGGAAAGAATCATAGTCGCAATATCCGCCGGTATGTGTTCGTAAAGCAAAGTCGTAGCGGTATCCAGCGTCGTATAAGGTGAGTTCACGAGCTGACCGTGGTGAGGAATCACGAGGAAGTCGTCAAATGGGTCGGGATCAGGTTTCCCGTCATCGTAAAATGCCAAGACCGTGAATTTGAACTGTCGAAGCAATTCTAGTTGATAAATACACAATCGTGAAAGAGATTGGAGAGAGAACCTCCTGAATGCCATGGTTCCGGTAGAACCTGAAAGCGGCGACGATAGCGGCTTTGGGGTCTTTCTTTTTCATGAAGTCGACAATGGCCTGTTTGACACGTTCGACTCGAGGCTTGTCAAAAGTAAGAAGCCCTCCCTAGAAGCAAGTACCGTGAATGATTGCTGCATGGAAATCAAATGAACTCACGTAGACGTTTCCACGGTTTCCACCAGTACCTTGAGGATGAGTTTTCAGAACGAACTCGGTCGCTATACCAAAGTTATTCCCGCCGCCCTCAATCCGTAACGCGTCAGTCGTTCGATGTTCACTCATATAACAAGCTTGTGACATACTTTAATGGCCCAAAAGAGATCGTTGTTGATATTCTCTGTCGCCATCACCACCTTGCCATCGGGAAGAACGATCTGAACCTGGACAAGGTTATCGATTCCAAGGCCGTACTGATTAGTTTTGAGCGAGTATCCTCCTCCCATGATCCAACCGCTAAGCCCGACGCTTCCCCCTCCACCGACGATGTTGTACCCTTTGGGTCGAATAAACTTGTAGATCTCATCAAACACGCATCCGGCGCCAACTGTGAGCTGGTTGTTGGCTTGGTCATGAACAATCTTGGTGAAACGCGACATAGAGATCTGTATGCCCGTTGTCGAGCTGAACGTGGGATTGGATGTGTGTCCGCCACTCTTGACCTACATCATGACAGTCCGACTCGAAATAAGCTCAACGATCACGAGTTGTGTTTAAATCGATGGACACTGACCGCAAAGGAAACGCCGTGCCTCTTTATGACTGTCATCTTTAGAGCACACGATCAACTTGGCTTCGAGGATAAAGTCGTACGTGTGGACGCACGATTTTAGATAAATCTTCGGCAGACCCAGGCTCGACTGAAAAGCTGGCATCCTGAGCACTGCTCTCGTAGTGGTGCCTTATACTGCTGAGATGGCCGTGGCTACCTATCGATGAATTATGAGAAATATCAACTCAGAGGAAGGAGAGGGGCTTACCAGAACGAAACACCTGAGAGCGGCTATTGGGATTGTCGCAAATTGTTTGAATCTCTACGAAAGCCTGGTCCATGTAGTCAGAGTAAAGAGTCGACGTTGCTGGAGGTCGACACCCCTTCCTATCACGATATTTATATCCCGGATATTGGAATCAGGGTCCATTCTGGGCATAGAATCGTTCATGGCTCCAAAGAACGAGGGCGTTATCTGAGCTTCTGTGCATAGATTATCGATGTGAGGTTGAGGGCGGGGCAGGAAGACTGGGTGAGTTCTGACGATGGAAGACTGGATAGGAGGCTGGATGGGTTCTGATGATGGGGATATTGGCACGGACCGCGCTTGCTGGCAGTTGCTGCAACCAGGTTCTTTTCACTCGAAGTGCTGAGCCTTTCAACGAAGGGGGAACTGTTGGACTTGTGAACATAGATTCGGGTGTCAGTGAGGTCCGTCACGGTGCCGAGCTGAATCGCAGCAGAAGTGAGAGCGCAGTGAGCCAATGTATTAGCTGCAACCATGAAGGTGAAGAAATCACCCATCACGTTATTGGGGGAGTCTGGAATCGAACTACTTGACTCGTTAACTTCCTGTAAATATATAGGGTTGATATAGACTGCGGCCTGTCTAATACACAAGATACCCCATTGGATATCTCATGATCGGTAGAAGATCGACATCGATTGTCAACTCGTATCGCTAGCATCAATGGGGACCCTAAGCCTGTAACAGGTTACATTCTTAGATTCTTGACTTGAAGCCACCATCCAGGATGGCAAATATTGTTAGATCGTGCTGCAATGCGTTCTGATATAGAAAATCTAGGGTTCAATCATACCAGGTGGACCATCAGAGAAAGCGCAAGGTGAAAACATTATGGCGCTTATTAATAAGGGTTGTTCTGGATTCCACCGCAGGCAGCACTTTGACTAAGAAATTCCCCGCCGAGGTTAAGCCTCCCACGGTGCGGTGAGGCTCGATGAAGTGCGATGCCAGTGTATTGTTGTGATGACAACGTAGGCTCGACCCAAGAACCAGATGCCAGTGAACGAGGACTGCCGGTCGTGTTGCTCATGCTAAAGCTAAAGGTCCAAGCGACTCCCTTCGTTCGACCCACACCAAAGGTTTCGACCTTTGCCGCGTCCATGCTAAGGAATCCTCTATCGAGAAAAAGCGATATAACACCATCGACAAGGAGGACATGCACCAGGATCTCGAGCAGTTTCGCGTCGCGTCCTCAAACGCACCACCACTTTTAGGCGTCTAAAAGGCCGATTATGGCTCTTCACTCTCACGCTCCGTGACATAAGTTTTTCAAAACGGTTTCTTTTTGTGCGGCGGCAGGCTCGTTGTTATCCCCAGTGTTGCTCATGGCTGTCTTACTATATGCGCGGCCGTTTTGAGTGTCACGGTGTTTCGCCTCATCTTCTTGACCTTTTTCTTCAATTCTGCTATGCGATCGCGACCCATAGTGTTAACCAGGAAACTTGGTCCAGGGGCCTGGAACTTTTGGTTGACGAGATTAACGAATAATCCATGTCTTTGCCATGATGAATGATGTAATGATAGTTGGTATACAAGCGCGACGAGGACGACGCAGGCGGTTTAGCCAATTAGCCTCGTGACCAGCTCTCGCGGGTAAATCACGATAGCGAGAGATCCCTTTTTGGTCTCGCCGAGAGACGGTCACCAGTCTAGCAAAGGACATCTTGTACCCCAAATGTTCAATGTTCAACGTTCAACGTCCAATGCCGGCATTTCGGTCCTCGGCACCTCGTTCGATTCAACCTTCTAATCACAGTAACTTCTTGAGTAACTTACAATCCTTACTACTACGGGTTGACAATGACCTGGATACGTAGCCCTTTTGAACAGTCAATCTGTTATGTACAACTGCAATCACCACTGCGCTTGATTGGTGTTGAGTCCTGCACGATTCAGCAAATCATCCCGAAAGGCTCTAGAATTCTGAACCGAAAATTCAACATCACTGGTATCTACACTGCATACAATTTGTTGCCGATTTGTTGCGAAAATCCTCACCGACATTATTTTACACATGAAATCTCTTAAACAGCTGGAAGAGTAAAAGGAAGACTGAAGTGCCACAGAGCATTGTCTGGGAAGGGGAGTCCGTCAAGCGCTTTACATTTCACCTAAAGTCTATTCAGGAAGGATGCCTTTGCAAAGGACAAACCAATAATCTTACCTGCTTTCCATCAAGTACCCATCGTTTATCTCCCGCTAGGTTGACGATCCTTTAATAATAAGATTTTAGAGATACACCCGGTGACGAAGACGAAGACTTACGAGTATTCTAGTTGATTATTCCCTCTGGATTCAGGAATAACCTTCCAGGTGTCCTCCTGCGGCCCACAAACGACCCACTCCTCAGTGTCACTGGTGATGCGACTGCCCACGGGGCAATCATCTGTGGAAATAATATACTGTCTCGTCGTGTGCGTAAGAGATCTGGAACTAACGGGGGAAAAAAGACGCCCCGGATCAGCACTCAATGGCGTAGAAAGAAACGTCGCATACTGTTGTACCGGTATCATCGACTTTGACGACGTGACCGGAAGGCCTCGACACGCCTATGGCATCATTGTTGTTCGCGTTTGTGATTTTGTAAGTCCCGTTGATGATCGCAGGACCAAGCGGGATACGGAACCCGCCCGTTTTACCCATAACATCATCAGGGTCGTATTTCGTCCTTAGCGCAGACAGCGCAGACAGGTTGTGTCGATAGATCTGCTGAGGCGTAGTAACCTCTTCGAGGGTGGTGTTGCAATACACTGGCGCATCGGGCGTGGTGCACTCTTCCCGGAGGGCGATCTGGTGAATGTGATGCAAGGCCGCCTTCATCTGGTTGACCCATGGCTTGTCGTTCTCCCTGCCTTCCCACATGAAATACACTAGGAGGGGCCCGTTGGGCGCTCCCTCCCTGTGCGGCCATGCTGAATCGACGCTTGTATCAAACATGGTTGGTAGAAAAGGCCATATCTCGCCCACAACCATTCTTCCCTTGTGTTTTTCCATGAGTCGTTTCGCCGCCTATAAAAAAATCAGGTCCGATGAAAGGCATGATGGTTGATCTATTTACCTTGGCTTCTTCTTCGACAACGTTGATGAGGTTTTGCGTATACTTGGACACCATGACGTTTCCCCATCGCGCTCTAACAACAAGTGTGGGAGGAATTCTCTTATATCATCTCGACAGTGACGCACCGCGCATTCATAACGCCAATGCCGGCGATTTCTGGGCTGGGAAAAGACGCCCGTGCAAACCTGTCTTTTTCAGATGGGGAAAGAATCATAGTCGCAACATCCGCCGGTATGTAGCCGTAAAGCAAAGTCGTAGCGGTATCCAGCTCCGTATAAGGTGAGTTCGCGAGCTGACCTTGGTGAGGAATTGCGAGGAAGTCTTCAAACGGGTCGTGTTCAGGTTTCTCGTCATCATAAAATGCCAAGACCGTGAATTTGAACTGTCGAAGCAATTCTAGTTGATAAATACACAATCGTGAAAGAAATCGGAAAGAGAACCTCCTGAATACCATGGTTCCGGTAGAACCTGAAAGCGGTGACGATAGCGGCTTTGGGGTCTTTCTTTTCCATGAAGTCGACAATAGCCCGTTTGACACGTTCAACATGACACTTGTCAAAAGTAAGAAGCCCTCCCTAGAAGCAAGTACCGTGAATGAATGCTGCATGGAAATCAAATGAACACACATAAACGTTTCCACGGGTTTCACCGGTGCCTTGAGGATGTGTTTTCAGAACGAACTCGGTCGCTATACCAAAGTTATTCCCACCGCCCTCAATCCGTAACGCGTCAGTCGTTCGATGTTCATTCATAGACTAAGCTTGGGACATACTTTAATGGCCCAAAAGAGATCGTTGTTGATATTCTCTGTCGCCATCACCACCTTGCCATCGGGAAGAACGATCTGAACCTGGACAAGGTTATCGATTCCAAGGCCGTACTGGTTAGTTTTGAGCGAGTATCCTCCTCCCATGATCCAACCGCTAAGCCCGACGCTTCCCCCTCCACCCACGATATTGTACCCTTTGGGTCGAATAAACTTGTAGATCTCATCAAACACGCATCCGGCGCCAACTGTGAGCTGGTTGTTGGCTTGGTCATGAACAATCTTGGTGAAACGCGACAAAGAGATCTGTATGCCCGTTGTCGAGCTGAACGTGGGATTGGATGTGTGTCCGCCACTCTTGACCTACATCATGATGACAGTCGGAGTCGGAGTCAGCTGAACTCGGCCTGAACGATCACGAGTCGTGTTTAAAAGGATGAACACTGACCGCAAAGGAAACGCGGTACTTCTTTATGACTGTCATCTTTAGAGCACACGATCAACTTGGCTTCGAGGATAAAGTCGTACGTGTGGACGCACGATTTTAGATAAATCTTCGGCAGACCCAGGCTCGACTGAAAAGCTGGCATCCTGAGCACTGCTCTCGTAGTGGTGCCTTATACTGTTGAGATGGCCGTGGCTGCCTATCGGTGAATTATGAGAAATATCAACTCAGGAAGGAGAGGGGCTTACCCGAACGAAACACCTGAGAGCGGCTATTGGGGCTGTCGCAAATGGTTTGAATCTCTGTGAAAGCCTGGTCCATTTAGTCAGAGTTGCTGGAGGTTGACACCCCTTCTTATAACGATATTTATATCCCAGAAATTCTTCTGTGTATAGTGATCGTTGTGACGTGGATGCCAGGACATGGAAGACTGGGTGGGCTCTGATAATGCGGATATTGGCACGGACGGCGCTCACTGCCGCTCAAGGCGCTGGTCCTTTCAATGGAGGTGGAACTGTTAGATTTGTGAACATAGATCCTGGTGCCTGTGAGGTTGTAAGCCGCCCTGCTGCACATCGGAGTCCTAAAGCTGTTACACTGAAAGGCGGTGTAACTGAGAAGCTATATTCTCAGTCACCGTACAGTATATATACATTATGGGATATGTAGTGAACATGGCTTACAGAGGTCTGTCACGGTGCCAAGCTGAATCACGGCAGAAATGAGAGCGCAGCGAACCATCTATAGTCAATGTGTTAGCCACAACTGTGACCACTGGCATGAAGGTGAAGAAATCATCTTATGAGGGAACGAACTACTTGATTCGCCTTTAACCTCCTGTAAATATGTAAGGTTTATATAGACTGCGGCTTGTATAATACACAACTAACACAAGATATTGAATAGCTCATGAACGGTAGAAGATCGTCATTGATTGTTTCGTATCACTAGCATCAATATAGACCCTAGGCCCCAAGGCCTAAGCGGCCTAAGCCTTTAACAGGCTACCTTCTTGGATTCTTGACTTGAAGACAAACATTGTTAGGTCGTGCTACAACGCATTCTGATATAGGAAATCTACTAGATGAACCGTCAGAGAAAGCACAAGGCATTATAACAATTGAGGGTAGTTTCCGGATTCCACCACAGGCAGCGCTTTGATTAAGAAATTCCTCGCAGAGGTCATATAAATTCCGGGTGTCAAATAGAAATGGCTAAACCCAAGAACCAGATGAACGAAGATTGCCCGTGGCGTTGTTCATGCCAAGTGGCAAAGGTCCAAGCGACTCACTTCGTTCTACCCGCGCCAGACTTTTCGACCTTTGCCGCGTCCGTGCTAAGGAAGTTCTCTGCCGAGCAAAGGCAATATAACACCATCGACGGGGAGGACATGGACCAAGATCTCGAACAGGTTCGCGAGGTCCTTAAACGCGCACCGCAGAGATGGTTGGCAGAGGGGCCGATTATGGGTCTTTACTCTCACGCTCCTGTGTAACGGTCGCCAGTTTCTCGCGCTATTTTCCCCTGTGTTGCTCATGGCTGTCTTACTATACACGCGGCCGTTCGAGTGTCACGCCATGCCCAGAGAAACCAGGACGTATGGGTTGACTCTACCAGGGCGATGGGGAGTGGGCGGGTCGGTTGTTCCACACTATATCTCTCTGACCACAGTATTCTTAGACCACTACAGTAGATGAAACTGTTTTTTCGTTGGTGTACATCATAGGAGTGCGTCGGCGATATGTCGCACATCTGTTCCATGTTCCATGACTCCAATCCTCTGCATCGCTCTCTTTCTCCGGTCATCGTCCACTCCGCTCTCGGATGAATGTATTTAATTGCGATCAATCGACGGCGAATCCGGCGCTGCTGTGTACTGTACTTTTTTTTGGCTCTGAAAAATTTCCGTCGTGAGGATAACTAGTAACTAGTAACTGTGTGTCGGTGCGGGCTTCCGAGTCCACCTGTTTCTGCTACGAGATTGAGGAGCACGACCTCGGAGAAATCAGATCAGTAGTGCCCGCCTGAACTCCACCACGGCCGGTCCAATACAGGTTCCTGACACTGCATGACACGCGCGTGCGCCCCACACTCCTAAATTTGGAGCTGGTCCGCGCCACACTGGCACGTCCATCAAATTGGCAATCCAGCAAGGTCCCAAGTTTCAGTTCGAATGCCATGACGCCGCGCTGATCGATCAGTGCGATGTCCGGTGCGTAATCGTGCGTTGCGGTGCGTTGCGAGCTCGTGCGCAGCTGGACTAGCGCAATCGTTTTAAATTTCAGAAATTGGATCCTTTTCGTCGTTTGGGGGAGGTGGGGCCCGGGGCCCGTGGGGGTCCAGACGAACCGAGTTTTTCTTTCTGTTTCTTTTTGGTCCGCCCCCCTGAAGCATGCAGAAGAACGATCTACAGTACACGCATTCGCGACTCGTATCAGGAAGCTGCTGCGTTTTTTATACGGCCAGAGAAGAGAAGACGGGATGCGTCGTACTGCACAGCAGTGATTGACACATTCGTCGTTGCTGTCGTTTCGTAGGTGCGCGAATCAATGAGCAAATCCCAATTCCAGACAACATCGAGTTGTCTACGATCAGCCGATCGAGGATTGAGTCAGCCCAAACCTGGCATGTGGCACAGTGGCGCTCGCAACCTCCAATCACCGCGGTCAACTTGAAGTTGCTCCTAAGTCAGTGGGAGATGAAATTTGATGAAATTTCGATGAAACGTTGAAACTTTGAAGACTGAAATATTGTCATGCTGATTGAAAGTTTGCAAAGGATATCCTCGTCCCCGCGGCACTGGCAAAAATAAATAGGACACTCTCATTTCGCACTCATTCTGCCAGTGGGCACAGATAATATGTCATAAGTTATTAAGCTGCATATCAGGTAGATTAGAACACATAATGATTGACATGAGGATATGTTATTATGAGAACTTGGCTAGAGTATTAAGAAGATAAATAGTGGTAGCATCGTGGTTCACGTAGGTTCTACAAAATGGCATGGTAATAAGCACATGAAATCTGGGTACAATTGATGGGGTTGATGTTGTGGGGTACAGTAGCCACGCTTTTGACTTTGTTCAACGACGGAGGGCACGGAGCTCGTGTTGCACTTGCGCCATATTCCGGCGATTCCACTCACCGACCCAACGCTGATCTTTGGGCGCCTTTGAGCCGGAAGAAAAAACTGGCGCCAGCACGTCAAATCCGCGTTGCCATGGGCTGCTAGTGCCCACGGATGCGCTGCGCCGGCGATTGGCTTTTACGGCAGACCGCGTGCGTGAACCCGGTCGCGTATCGAGCAGCATCGTGTTGGACACGGGGTGGTTTTCAAGGGAATCTTTATCCGACGGGTGGAACACGAGTTCAGGCGGCACATTCTCGCCTAGCGTGCGCATAACACGCGCCATCTTGCGCCTGCGGGCCTCCACGGAGCTGGGCTGTACCGGTGTGGTGGGTGTTGGTGGGATGTCCAGAGAGGAGGAGCGGGTCAAGTGGGGCGTGGCCTGCACGCGCGGATCGGACGACGACAGGGGTACGGCATCGAGGAAGATGAGGGGCCGTGGTGTGACTGGGCGACGGGCTGTGGCTGCGAGCACCGACGGTACGTCCGACTCGACGGAAGAGTCGGATGTGCTGAGCAGCGAGTCCTTGGAAGATGAGGCACCATGGGAGAACCGCCCAATTGGCAAGCTCTCGGAGCTGGCTCGCGACTCGTTGTCGAGGACAGAGCGCTGGCGATGGTGACGCCTTGTTGAAGCGACACAAAGCGTGGCTGGCACAGTGCTTCCGCACGACTCGAGGAGGAAAGGAGTCGTCCCCAGCACAGCGCCGAGCTTTCGAGAATAACGCATTACGCGTGCACGCTGCACGGCGTCCAGCTTGTTGGTTGTTGGCGGAGGCCTTGTTGGCAGAGGCGTGTGTGTGATGATACTTGTGGAAGATGCCATGGTCGTAAGAAGATAAGAGTATAGAGTAAAGTGCAGGAGGAGGAAACCGTTATGAGGAAGTAAGGAGTGTGGAGCGTGGATCGTTTCAGGGGATGGTCAATAAGTATGGAGGTGTGGTATAGGGCTATAAGACGTGCCAAGAACAAAAAGGAGCTGGGTCAAGTATAAGCATTGCATTGCCACGCGGTTGCCATGTGTCTGCATCGCGGAGACTCAGACTGGTTATTATTGTGCCCCGGTGAGGAAGTAGGATGAACAATATCCCCTTGGACCTTGTTCTCCGGTCACAAAGTCACACTTATGTGACGTGGCGGAGAACGCAAGGCGGTGCATCTCCTTCATTTTTCGGATCTTCGCCGATCACCGGATTTCCAATATGCCCATTTACACAATAACAAATACTCAGATAAGCGAGCGCTTGTCCTCGGGCGCGGGTTTGACCTCATGATTTTTGATCCTCTCTTGTGCGTGGATCCAGACACGACAGGCGATGCTCTTATCTTTAATCCCAATCAGACAAATCACTACTTGCTTTTGCATTTTCATAATACACATCTATGAAGCGCATCTCCATTACACCGTCTGCGAAATGACACTGTGTAACGTAATTTGCAATTACCCCGCACTGCCTTCCTACAGTCAATGCTCAGGTGTGGCTTCCAAGTTCCAACAACAATGAACAAAGAGGCGAGAATAGCTCACCTTGCCGTAACCCAGTGCATTGTCATTCCCAGAGCGAATGCGACACTAAAGCCGGCCAATGAGCGCAGGGATGCAACAGCGGTAATATGATGATCAGATAATGAAGGCGAGACAGAGAAGCAGCCAATTGGTTTCATATAGCAAGATGTCACAATTAGTCAGACGTCCTTCAGCCAGTACAGTCCAGATCATGCGCGCATGCGCGGTTCTGTGCTTCTCAACAACGCTAACTATAGTACTAGATGATGTCTTTGTCTGCCAGTAGGCGCCAAATGAAGAACTCAACATAGGTGCGCTCGCAGTCCTAGTTCGGGCTGTCCGACTCCATCGCAAAATTTTAGCAACACGTCCGTGGTCCTCAAAATTGGTTGAGATGGTTCGTAAGGCCGACACCGAGAGTAGTAAAGGTCAGCAATGCTCACTCGGTCGCGACACGCCGTGGTGAAATTTGCACGATGGCGTACAATATAAGGAAGCGGGACAGAGGGGCCGCACGATGAGTTCGTGTATCAACGAGCGAAAGAGACGTTTCATAAATATCCAAGGTATGAGCATGAAATGATATGACGAGGTTGACATACTACCGATCGCCGGTCCATGTTTGAGATGCGTTTCGCCACAGCAGAACATTTCTCTTGGTCCATGACTTTACGCCACAGCCCACACTCGAAAATAATGGGGGTTTATGGTATGACTGTCGTGCAAGTCGTGAGAAATCGCATTCTTGTTGGTGGCTTTATTACGAAACAGGAATACACACCACCTCTGCAATCCGAACTTCGGCGAGAGGACCGACGACGAGACCAAGTGAGGAAATCGGAGTCAGTTGTCCCTAATGTTGTGCATCGAAAGCCCACCTCTACCTGCAGCGGTTGGGACTGGATGTACTGAGTCCCCCTGAAAGGGAGAAGGGTACCCAGAAATTATGATAAACACGGAAATCAGGGAAGGCTGTAGGTGATATGAAAATGGCAGGTAGCCACGGCAACCAAGAACAAAAATGGGAGGCTGGGTATGGTCAATCAGAACGGCGCTCGGGGTGTTGAGGCGCTCTGTCAATTGCACCAATGCTTAGTTAGGGCAATCATGTCGAGGAAACGAACAACGACCGGGTCATGCGGGCCATCGCAATCGGCGGGATCGGGATCACTTGCTGTACAGTTCGGGGATAAGACACGAAACTGTTCCACGAGGTGGCGGTTGAGGCCACGTGATGAAGACGCGTGATGGAAGTGGCGGGACTCCACCGACTCGCCTCAACAGACTGGCACCACGGACTCGGCCTCACTATCGATTAGCCAACCAGCCATGTCTACTGGCCACACCCCAACATCCCCACCATGGCACTCACCACCTGTCCGTGCCATAACTTCGACCCTCTCAACTCGTACAGCGCCACCAGTACCGCCAGCATCCCAAACGTACGAGCCACTCGCGCGCACTGTCCTTCGTCGTCGTCTCCTCTATGACATCCTCCCACTGTCTACCTTGCCCGTATGGACCTCCACCATTTTTTGGAAGATGTGGAATGTTGGCGGAATGTCCGCGTTGGGTATTTTGAACACGCTCATCATACCCATTCACCCCAGCACGCTCCTAATGACCACTCTCGTGTGGGCTTTCGGTGTGTTACCTTTAATCGTTCTTCGAAAATCACAGCTCACAGGTGAGTCCGTGATGAACAGACATCTTTGAATCCGATCTTACCTTCTACAGCTGTTCCTACACCCTCCTCCTCTCCCTCACAACGCGTCAAAGTCGCCTTTTCCAAACCTCACACACTTCGTGCACTCTCAGTGTACGTTCTCACAAACACCCTTATTTCAACATTTCATATCGTATTTGGCTCCCTCTCTAAAACCACCTCCCGCGGTGCCGATCATTTTGGAGTTTTCGCCAAATCGAAGTACTTACTCTCCATCCCGATATCCTCTACAGACTTAACTTGTCCTCTAGGAAACACCCTTACCATCTGAGCGGCCGGTTTTTGTTCCTGTTCATGGCACAAGTTATGTTGGCCATAGGTTTTCATTTCCGGAGCATTTTACTTGATCGCTCAGCTGTTCGTTGGAGGCAGGGCCAGGTGTGTCCCTTTCAATGTTTACATGGAGGTCAAGCTCAGTTGACCTCAAACAGTATCCGAAAGTAGCTCCCATGACCAGCCTTTTCCGCCGAGTCCTGAGCATAAGCATCACTGCTTTTGCGTTCACGGCCATCACTTTCACGGCCTACATCCTCGCCTTTGGGCTCATGCGTGCCGTAGCCCTCCCTATATTATTCCATGTCCCGTTAGTTTCCCATTTATTACGGCCTTTCCTTGGTCACTTTATACGTGGACGATGGAGTCTCGTGTACCTCTGGCGGAATCGTGCACTTGCCTGGCATAGCTTCTTTCTTGGCCTAACCACGATTTGGGGATGGGAATTTGCAGATAGTTTGTTCGACGATAAAGTGCAAGAGGTGCGTGTAATTTTCTGCAAGACACGATTATTCCTCAAGAATCAGTTTCATAGCCCTTGACGGTGGCATCTCACACTGCTGATCCCCTGCTCACACTTATCTCTGGTATCACAAGCAGTGATCCATATTATGTACACTTGAGTTATATAGAGCTTTGCAGCCTCGCAGAGGATGACAGCGCTTCTGCGAGTGCACGCCGAACTAGTATGTTTGGCGACCAAAAACATAACCCGACACTGTGGGCGACGCTTGTCCGCACAGCCCTGCACACGTTGGGGAAGGATTACCAAGTAGTCCTCCGCCGTGGGGCGCCACCACCCTCACCAGGTTTGTCCCGATCCTCTGTAGACTTGGGCCCGTAGGCTGATTAAAACCCAGTTGCCCCAGCACCGCAGCCAAAGGCTAAGGGTCCTGTTGTACCGAGTACTCCCGTCATTCGTAAAGTTGTCTTCAAGAACACACCAAGCTCACCCCTGAATTCGGTTGTCGAATCATTGGCCGCAGATGGAGCAGTGACACAGGCACTTACACATTCCCTTGATTCTACTGTGGCCCACCTACCGGACCTCTTCAAGTCGGCTGGTCCCCCCGCCCCTATGGCGGCCGTGCAAAAGACCGTTGCAACGGTCAAGGCAGCGAAACCCACCCTGCTTGGAAAGATCCCGACACCGACCGGTTTTATCCCAAAGAGCATGCTGGTAGCCGCTCGGGAGGTGGGACAGTGGTGGTCGCGCCCTCGTGCAAGTCGTCTCGCCGACAGTGTAGTGCCTAATCGCGAGACTGACATTCTTATCGCTGAAGGTTGGCGAGCTTGTCCGTAACGTTTCGCTGAGGGTAACTGACGTATCTTAGTGCTGTCCAGACTAGTATGTCTGTCGTTGACTGAGGATCGTTATGGTATCGTGCAGCGCGATATTCCGCGCATACTAGAGGCGCTGCTCGTCTTCCTTATGGCCCTAGAGGACGCGCAGAAGGACATTGTGATGTCGGATGACGCAGAAGATGCCGCCCGAGCTGTTGATGTGTATAGCCGTCCCGCTGATGGTACGTTTATTCTTTAATCGCTTGAATTTCGCCGCTGATGGATTATTGATCAGCGATGAAGGAGGCTGTTGTGAGGATTGTACAGACTTTCGGAGCTCGATTGACGGCCTTCCGGTTTCCTCACCGTGTTGCGCAAAAGCTGCAGGGATATGCCGACTATTATTAGAAGTTGAGAATCACCCGGTCGAAACACGTCCTTGTTTGCGTAGTCTCCTAGGTACACATGGGTATTTATCTATTGTGCCCCTTGAATTCATCTCTTCTAGGGCACGGCCTGTTCACTCCTCAAGATATGACGGTTATATCTGGCCTGCATCCCTTAATCTTGGTTTGTCAGCCAGACTAGGATGGTGTCGTCGAGAGACATATCGAGTCATGCGTACCCCATTACCAGGCCAACCTGATAAATCCTGAGGTCTATGAGATCAGGGCACTTCTATTGATTATCATGCAAACTTCAGATTACAGTCACAAGGATTTCCTCCATGCCCAATCGGAGCCGAGTCATTCGGGTTCCATTCACCAGGAGAAATAATTGAAACAGTAAGAACAAGTTGTAAGAGAGTAATCAATGTGAATTGGCCAGCGACGAATGAACTCCAGAGGGGTACGGTTTTCTGGACGAATGGTGAAACACGACGAGGAGGGTCGAATCGACCCTCCGTGTGCCTAATGTATATTCATCAAGACCACCACTGTGCCACCGACATACCCGGAACTGTAATTTGATATGGCGTCGTGACCTCAGCTGTGCTCGGCGTTTCCAGCTGATTACTGTAATCGGCTATCAACTGGGCATTCGTCCCTGGCGCAACGTCACCCGGTCGACTCACTCGGACTCTGAATCAGGGACGGAGCCAACTGTGCGACAAATAGAAGATCCGTGCTACCTCCGGCGCTACGGAAGACACTCATGGTCATACACGTGCACCGTTTCATGCGGAAGTTTGGCCGTCAATGCCAGAAGATGAACGATGAACATCGGAAAGACAAGGGCGGATCCCAACTCCGTTAGGACCGGCCCAAATGACAACTCCCCAGTGAAGTGAAATGGCCCTGTTGGCGTGAACCATTATTCAGCCTTCCAGGGCGCTCGCGCAGGAGCTGATCTTGATTCTGGTGAATCCGGTCGCGCTTCTTTACGTCCATTGGCCTACGCCGTTCCCTTCCCGTGTAGGTCTCACGCCCCGCCACACGCTTTCACTGCACTATTCGAGGCGGCGTTTGGTCGTTGTCTTCTGTCATCACGGACTTTTCCATCAGCGAAGACCGATTTTCTCTTTTTCGGTGTGGGCTTCCTCTGGCTTCAATTGAATGCACAGGCGCGTAGTATGTTCCTATGCTCAGCACGATTATGATCAGCGTGGTGATTGGCCTTATTCTTGCTTGGTATATTCAGTGGACCGTTACATGCTTCTGATCATGACGCGTATTCTGAAACGTAAACACGTAACAGTGAGGTTTTCTAGCCGATTTAGTCATGAGAGTGCAAGACGTCTCGCTGAAGTATGATGTACGTATCCGGCGCGAACCCTGTCGGGTTTCACCTTGCATTGTAGTAATTGATATTAACCCCTGACCGAGTACATATGCACTTGTGACTTGCAAGAATATTGAGGAAGGCAAAACAAAATTCGCGGCTGGGAAGGCAGAGCGCGAGAACTGAGTTCCTTAGAATGGTTAATAATTAATCACTGACAGCATATCAATATCAGACCAACTCGAAATGGAGCGCATGTAAGAAAGCTTACAGTATCGCAAGCGACTTTAGATTTGCGTCGGGAATCTTGTGCACGGCCGATCGCCTCTGCTGTGCAACCCGTACGATAAGCGGGAACGCGAGCTGCGGGTCTACAGGCTCTTCGTTGATACGTTGTGGGCCCTTGAGCACAAGCACAGCGTCACCAGGATCCGGCCGTGCACCCCGTGCCTCAGAAGCGACCACATCAATCCACGAAGTTGGACCGTCAGCTGGTAGCAACCTGGGTCTCAGAGAGGCTCGGTAAGGGCCCAATACCCAGAGGGGCTCACGTAGGACAACAAGTGGTGATAGGTCGGCAAAGTAGCGCCCTTGGTAGCGCCTGAACAGCGTCCTGGTGAAAGGATGTGAATACTATCAATCCAGTTGGGTCCACAAATAGCTTGTTAAGGCAAAACACAAATAAACACTGTAGCCAATCAGACGAACTTAGTTATGACAGGACGAGCCGACGAGGACAGAGGGAGGGCCGCGTCTGACATGTGTGGCAGCCATGATAGGGCGACAGGGCGACGGCCAAAGTCGAGGGACGCACGTGACTCCCGCCAGCGACCGACCTGCGCCAGGTGCGTTCGCGCCGCAGGCGGAGTACAAAACCCACACGACTTGGACTACGGACTATGGAACTATTACATTGGACTACTAGGACCCACGAACCCTAGAGTGTTCTCTCATGACTTTGAAAGCCCCGTACATTCTGGCGCTCTGTGAAGCTGCCCAACAATCAAGTGTGACTTTTGGAATGGCTACACGACTAGGAGCCCAGAACCAGTCGTTCAATGTCGATGCCGCCAAAGGCATCCACAGCATCGTCACGTTTTCGCCGGCTACAGAAAGTGTTGCAATAGATTTTTTGAACGAATTCCAAAAAGTATCTTGTCTGCACCATCTAGGTAGTGCCTCACTCTTATTTGAGTACCTGCCCTTTGCTGATGCAGCCCTAGTTGCGTCAGTGTTATCTGGTGAGGCTGACGCTGACGCTGACCAGTGGGCACAAGACGTGTTAATGGCTGTACGCGATCTTGATCCACAAGAAGTTCCTATGGCGCTGAAGCCTGTTCTCGCTCTTGCTTCCGAGTACCTAACTCATCTTCTAATCGCTGGTTTGTCTTGTATAATGAAATTGACATGCCACTTATTGTATCATGGAATACAATAGTTCGCAATCCAGGTGGTAAAGAGACACCACAAGTGTCTGCATGTCCCACTCGAGATATAGTCCAGACTTTGCCCCGCATTACGGCATTGATTAATGAGGCTGTTGTTAATCGAAGTCAAGCAGTTCTGAAAACGCTTGTATGTACTACGTCACCTACAGTATCTTCATGACTTCCATTGAATGGCCACAGATATATGCACGTGACGGATACAACTGTGCTCTTACCGACTTTTCCTTCGACCCCCAAGCCGATTCCATCAAACCACGGTGTGCCCATGTTCTCCCATTTTATTTACACGATATGGTTCGCTCCTGTCCCATGTCCTATGTGATGTTTACCAGTGGGAAATTTGACGTTTTCATTGCCGTAGCCAGCGTCACTTCGCATTATTGAATCGTTTACCGGGAAACAATCCTCTGTAGAAGCGACTCTCGCGAATATTAACCATCCGCGAAACGCGTTCCACGTCCAAATTGATGCTCGTGACTATTTCGACGAGCTGAAATGGGGCATTGAGGCTACCCAAGCCGACGGACAGGTGAACGGTTTGATGGTTCCGTAGACTATTCGAAATCTGAATTTTGAGTACAACAGACCAAATACCTATATCGCAAGGTGGCTTCAAAATCTTGTGCAACAATACGTCGACGTGATGGGGACGAAATATTATTCAATCGTGGAAAGAATGGCAATGTGATCGATGGACCTGATCCCGAATACTGCAACTTAAAACTCGCGATCGCCCGAGCTTTTCATGCTTCCGGTGCTGCAGACATTATTGCTGAAATCTATGACAACGATGACGAAGATGATTTCGTTGCGCGACCCATTTATTTTGGTGGACCCTTTACTTCTGATGACATTCTCTGTCGCAGGCTTGATGATCGGCTTGCTCCATATGTTTAGTTCTTTAATTTCACGCCCAAGCTCATTGAATCGCTAAATCGGACGTGATTTTTTAAACCAGTCTGGTCAATAACACATGCGTGGAGTTGTTTCAATGGTCCAGCGCCACGCAAGTCCAAATGCCTTGTTTCATTTGCAAAATCTAAGAAACACACATTGACACCGCGACGTCATTTTTCTTGCATTTGTGTAAGGGTGGTCTGAGTCCTGTCAAATTCTGTTGTGAAATGTCACCTGTTGTTTCGAAAGCGTACGGTGTTGCGTGTTCCCCCCGCCTTGCTTCTGGCCATCGTAGTCATTGTATTCGCTTCGAACTCGTCCGGAAGTCATCCGTCCGTCCAAAGCTGAACCGCCCGTTGCCAACCTCCCACTGAGCTACCGGGAACTTGCCTGTTCTGGAGCACGACAGCTGGTCACGCTTAAAGGCTACCCTTGCCCGAGTCTCAGGAATCAAATTAGCTCTATCATTCAGCATCATTCTGGCAGTACCATATCATCAAAAGAAGGGTTTGAAATTCATTATCATAACATGGAAGGGTATACAGAATGTCAAGCTGTTGTGCCCATTCCTTTATAAAGTCGAGAAATATGCGGTCATCATTGGGTGCGTAATGATAAGTGGTCATACAAGTAGGCGGGAAGTGTGAACATTCTTGACATAACAAGAGCCTACAAGGGTTGATATAGGATGAATCAGTAGGGGATACGTCCATGAACCAAAAAAAAATCCAAAGCAATCCGCATCAACCATTTCAAGGAACGGAACCCCTGCTGTAAGAGCTACCGCGCCTCCGCCTGACTTCCAAACGCTTCCGGTAGTAGATGATGGAAAGCGTGCCGTAGATGATGGTGCACACAGACGCAAGGATGAGGGTCGTCTTGGAGGAGGTACCTAACGTTCCGCCCTGCACGCCGAAGACGTTCACGAAGGTCGTTACCAACCCGGAGAACGCGTTGACCAGCCCGGCGAAGAATAAGTTCTGGAATAGCCAATCGTGCTCCTTCTTCCTGACATTCCAGAGCCAGGCGGTCACGAAGAAATTGAGGAAGCAACATACATAACCAAGCGGGAGTCTGTTGGATGATCGTCACAAGTTGAATCAATAATCATCGATGGAAAAGAAATGGACAGGAAGATATTTTCAAAAATATCGGCAAAAGACGAAGGGAGAAGAAAGGAACGTACAACGAAAGGTTAAAGATGTGATTTTTGCCATGATGATTGCCGCTGCCGCTGCCACTGCCACTACCTGGGCACGTGCACGTCTGACCCTGACTAGTCTGACCCTGGGTAGTCTGACCCTGATCGTTTCTGCTGAATGTACTGGGGAGGATAACGAATCCCAGAAGGAGGAGCCAGGTGAAGAACCTCGCAATGTGGGTGTGGATTATCAAGAGCTTCTTCTGGCGCAGCCTCCTTCTCTCGTCCCTCTCCCGCGTATCGAGCGCCTCCGGGACATATTCAGGTATTGCTGGTGCTGGTGGGCCGGCTGCGGCCGCCAACTGAGCTTTCTCGGGATCGAGTTCTGTATCTGAATTCGTAGCTGCGGGGACGGGTGTTGAGCCGGAGGGGGGTGGCGGGGACTTCTCGCTAGTTGAGACTGGTGCCTGGGTGTTCGTGGTGGCAGTCGTGGCTTCAACCCTGGCCGGCTGAGCAGCGGCGCCTTGAGCCTGCGGGGTTGAGCTTGCAGGCTGCTTGTTTTGATCTACGAAGAGCAGGGTGTCAGTGGGGTGCTGGGGTGCCAGAAACGCGACAAGGATCGATACTGTACCACCAGTTCCTGGCTGAGACGGGGCTGTCTGCGAGGCCTGCGTGGTGTCTGAGTGGTTGGCGTGAGCTGCGCTGCTTTCTTAGGAGGGTTAGAGCGAAAAACGAACCTTTCGCCGAAGATGACATGGTGTATGCCAACTGCCAAGGACAGGATCAGGAAGGCCTCTGGCCTCATAATATAACCTGAGGGCCATTCCGGAATTTCCGGCGCATGTTTGGTGTGCGGAGTGAAGATGGTATGACACCTGTCACAACATGACAGTCGGAATGTTGGCGGAATGCCCTGATCAAGTTGATCACTCATTTGACTCCATTCGGCAAGTCGATTATACATCCGCATAGGTACCGTTCTCAAGGACATACAAGGGCGTGGTTCAATTAAGCCATGTATGGATCCCTGCTGATGAGCGCTGCCCAATTTGGTACTAAGTCACTGTAGGTGAAATAGGAGCAGAATCCTGAAGCGCTAAGCCCTACAGTCAGTTGATCGCCTCGTAAGGGTGAATTGTGACCGGATTGATGGCTCCTAGGGTGTTAGACGCTCACTGGTGGGCCGTGGCAGGAACTTATAAGACAGCTCACCGAACAGTCATTATCTTACGTTCCATGATGATGATGATTGATGATGGTTATAGGCATTCTTTCCTTCCTTACGTCCAAGTGCGGTCAAAGACCGCTATTGTTAATACCACCTCCAGGCTCCGGCCGGCCGATCATTAGGAACACATGCTGGTGGAGGTGTCCTTCCTCTAAGCCTTTGTCGTATTTTTCAACCCAAGTAAATGCACTGGACCATTGGCATCTTTCAAAGGCATCGTGAGATATCCGCGATATCTGTCCGGAGTAACATGATGGAGACGCTTGGGTCACTAGCGCTTTGCATGCCCTCCAATTGGTTGGGAGCCTCCAGTGGCATTTGTTTCTCCTGACGTTCAGAATACAACTTCCTGGGCCCACCATGTGTCCAAAAAATTCTTTTTCAAGGACAAGCTCCCGCCGAGTACAATGCTAGACAAGTGCACCACCCGAAAATGGGACCGTCTATTTGTAAGGTCACTCGTCTCGAAAGTAGCCGATGAACTCCTGTAGGAATGTTTGGTCCTCAGCGCCTCAGCATCTATATCGGACCCTTTGAAACCTGGTCCTATTGCGCGTGAGCAGAAAATATCCCCTCTCAGACTGGCCAGTTTGATCCCTGTCCTGTATAGGGTTTGAATTTGGCATGGCATCGCTTCCGGCGTACCTTTTTTAACCATCATTCAAAATGTGTTGGCTTTCTAATGGCACCGGATCTTTCTGCTTCACGCAACAACCTCTGTTTCCTTGACCAGGAACTCGTGCTCGGCTGGGCGCAAGACAACATTGCCCAGTTTGGGGAGACCAAGGTAAGGTAACAGTTATGATGTGTATAAGACACCATAACTGACTTTTGTACTGGCAGGGCTAAGGGGCAGGGCCATTCTGCAGGGCCTGGGTTCGTCAGATCGTCTCGCTTGCCGTCACCCACCGGAACTCAACTGTTCCCACATTTCGTGCAGGCACCATGCTATCCAGTATGCAACCTGGCGCCTGACTTCTCGGATTTCGACGCGTTTGCGACTGCGATCAGTGCGATGGGATGTTTGCAGCCACCAGTTCCCTGAGGCTGCTATGTCTGCACAATGACCCGGCTTCCGCTGTACGAGCATATACGAACGGGCCTTCCAGTTGGCCTGTTGACTTGTGTAATCGACAAGTAGGCGTTCTATCCTGCCCAAGAGGAGGTGCTCATGTCGTTAGTAGTGTGACGGCCACTGCAGCGCTTCCGCACGGGCCAGATCGCCAGGGTGTCGATCTTACCTGGCAAGTTTGGAAGGCGGCGGCACTGTCCTGGTGTATATCAGTTTATCAAGAGCAGTTCAGTCCATTTGCAGGCCTCGTATCCCACTTTGGTACGGACTCTGTACCCTGGATTGAGCGACCCCACAAGTGATCGCCGCCGTGGAGCGTGATATTACATTCCGGTGGTGCGTCTATACTTCGGTCTAATAACGCTCAACAAGGCCCAAAACTATGAAGCGATGCGTTTGTCTCGAGTGGGTTCAAGAGCGTGTACCGGACTACCGGTACACATATGGTAGTATAATGGCATGCTCGCGGCGGCTCTATATATCTTTGAGAGACAGCGTACTAATCTGCCTATGCATATAGAGCAGTATCCGTCGATTTGCAGCCCCTCCCCAATCTGGGGGTCGTGGCACGACTCAGAATGTAAGCCATCATGTCCCGTATATCATATCAGTCATAAACGGTGCTCTGGCTTCTTCGTGACTATTTCTCACAACAATCACATTTTGTAGTGCCCATTCTCTTCGGAACATTTAACGGATCGACAGCCACTACCGCAGAAGTAGAGCTGTCGCAGAGCCTCCAGACTTTATTCGCAAACTTTGCCAAAAATCCAGTTAACGTATCGCCCGCGCCTAATTGGCACCCGCACGAACCTGGCTATTTGGGGATTGCAAGTATTCCCACCCTGGACAAAAGTGTGTACCAAGGAATCGTGGGCCCTGATGACTCCATCAATCCTGTTCAAACCATTTCCACGGTAAGCACGCGAAACCACGACGCAACATTCACTCGATTACTGAACGTATCGTTCATGAAACAGGATGGACCATGCGTTGTATGGGATGCTTTTCTGGATTCTCCGCCCCTGACCTTTGCAGGGAATTATTCGCGTGGAATGAGTATGGTCAACAACCAAGTTGGTGACAGAATTCGGACATTTCCCAATGCCTCTTTGATTCGGATTGACTTTGGTTTGCGCTGACATTTTAGACAGAGAGGCATTTCCCATACCTAAAGGCAAGCGTACACACCGAGTCACGGGACATCCCCAGCACGTCTTATGTTACGATACATCGCTCAACGGACGTCCGCAAGCTCCCTTTGAGCTGCAGGCCATCCCATTCCCTTTCAACTACCTGCGGTTGGTCTCTGCAGTCTATTCAAGGGGTAGGTCTGATTGAATTCGAGGGGCGCACGGTAGACATTCCTGTATGTGGACAAGTATACTGCTCAAAAGATCCGCGCGCTTAAAGCATGAGAACTGGGGTGACATACACTACACGCTACTGTTTATATAGGTGGGTCCGGATGTGGCTAACAAGCTATGGACGACTGTCTGCGTCCCCGACGTTGTAAATGTGCTAAAATAATCTCACCATCTTCTCATCAGTTCGCAGCGGGTCTTCCTGCTTTCTGTGTCTGTTGCCCGGGCGCCCCGAGCCCAACCCAACCATTCTAGATCTGATTTCTACCTTGATTTCTACAGATGTCTTCTTATAAAAAATCTGGCTATTTTCTGGGTCGTGTCTCTTTCCACACTTGGATTCGACTGCAAGTACGAGAGCATACACTAGCGCCCATTCCAAGGATTTGTGACTAGAAGCTGGCGGGGATGACAGCGGAGTACGAAACTTGCATTTCTTCACACGATCATATGCGTGTCCCATGTGCTTCTCAACCACCCGTTTGACCATCTTGCTGAGGCCAATCAATGCCTACGAACTCCTTTGGATTTACTCTGCTCCCAGTGCTCCCCCAAATTTTGGTTTATCAGTTTGCAACCATATTGCAACTTACAGGCTGAAAGTGTGGCACACTTTGTGGTGTTGGTTGCCCGTAATTTCGTAAGTCACTGCTGGTTCTAGTCGCAGAAGTTAGTTCGGAATACGAAATAATGGGCGCCCCGGGTCTTACGCCATGTCCAAAAACGACATTGGGAGAATATGGAAGAGCATATATAAAGTGGGCCATCTAGCTTCCCATGATTCGAGGTTCGCCAACGCATATCGATCTAACCCTGGGCACAGTGCGTACACATGGCGTCTCCCTGGACCACATATACCCCGCACCCGCCTCCTGCGCAAGATGTCAAATCCTCAAATCTTGCCGACAACACTGGACATGCGGGGCGCAATCCATCTGTATCCAGCATCGCACCTTTCATTTCCCCCAATGGGTCCGATACAGAGAGTACCGGCAAAGCTGCACCCGTCGTCGTATCTGCGACCTCATTTGGCGTCAGGTTTCGAGAAGCTGGGCCATCTACTCTCACATCGGTAGACCTCGACAAGCAGCATACGTCTGCGCCCCTCCCCGCGCCCCACTCTCCATTGTCTAACGACACCGAGCAACACGCGTCGACCGTGGAAGGCGCCGACATTGCAACGGCGCATCTAGTCCGGTCCATCTCGCCCATACACAAGCAGGTCGTCGAGCCCCAGTCACCCTCGTCGAGTTCGATGTTCGAGCGAGACGTGCTTGCATCCCTCACCAAAACCACTCAAGCAGTTGCCCCAATATCAGCAGCAAACAACGAGACCCCGCCTTCCCCCTCTAATTCGACCACACCCTACCCAATCACAACCGGAGATGTCAGTTTCACTAGTTCTCCCACCACGGGCGCTTCGCGGTCCCCGACGGTCAATCTGACTCTGACGCAGAGTCCAGACCTTGCGCGCGGTAAACCTGACAGGCAGGCCCCGAAGAGATCAGTAACAGGGGGAACGTCTGGAACTAGCAGTATTGTGCAATCAAAGTACACGGATATGGTATTCGAAGACGTCCCACGCACGCACAACCTCTTATCGGGCCTCTTCACTTGGATCCTCCTCGCGGGCTTCGTCGTTCTCCCCGGTACATTCAGCACTCTCGAGGGGATCCAGTCCAAGTCGGGCGAATTCGAGAAGGTATTGCATACAATACGGAATCTCCCCTTGTACGTGCATTTCGTCCAACCTGTACATTCAAAAACCTATGAATCTATTCTTGTGATGCTTTATTAATGGCGATTATGCTAACGTGTGATTTAATCAACAGACTGATAATCGCCTTCGGCTGCTGCGGCCTTGGCGCGTGTGGGATGTGCATGCTCTGGTGGCGCTGGTCGCACAACTACGTGTGGCTACTCAACAGCATCTTCGTCCCTGGGGCGCTCAATGGCCTCTCCGGGGTGATTTCGACGTTCGCTAGCATCTATGGTGTGCAGAACGGCGTATACGGGGCTTCAAGTATCGCCACTCTTGCTGTTACGGGGTCGTGCACCGTCGTTTGTGGCTTTCTAACCGCGATCTACTCACTCTGGAAGCTGGACCGGGTCAAGCGTCAGCATCTACGTGAGATGGCGCAAGTGAAAAACGATAGAATTGGGGAGGTCCACTACTTTTAGTGGCGATGGCGATCTTAATGTTTTAGGCTTCCATACCTCACTGGACACTATTGACTTTCGTGGAGATTTGACTGCGATCTCTTGTGCGTTAAAATTTCTCACTTGTACGGAGAATGATACCAGGCGAGGGTGAAAGGAGGATACACACGCTGCCCTCCCTTGATAGCGTCATCTGCTACTGTACTCATGGCTAGCGACCATTACTGTACACTGCTACCACTTCTTAATACAGCCCAAGCTTTGACCAGAGCGAGTTGTTACGTTACGCCAAATCTCGTGACTTGGACACGAAGAACCTCCCAGATTCGTTGTCCGATGTTGGCGGATCGACAAATGCTCGTTTGGGAACTTTGAGCTCCCGGCGAAAATCTTTCACCGGAGATCTTCTTCCTTGACAGTTGATCATTGAGCATCGAGAGTGCACAAATGATGCTGCAGATCAAGCTGCAGATGCTGTCTCGTATCCGATCTTGAACTTGGCACTCCCGCCAGCCGCACCCGTCATCGCATCTGTCAAAGTTTGAGGCCGAGGACGCGTCTTTCGAGAGCCTTTGGGATACTGTACTAAATGCGGAAGTCCCGCATGCCTACCATCACACCATCTCCCGTCAGCGCGTCAGCCGTAGATCGATGTGCAGGTGTTACATGCAACCCTTTATGGGCGGGACTGATAATTCTCAACTTCTGCGCACCGCACATGACTTGCTTATCGCGCCTATCCAACGTATCCAACGTCTGACTCAGTGACTCTGTTTCCTTATCCTTATGGTGGTGGCTTTGCATCCGATCCGCACAACCTACAACTTCCTCGGCCCTCGGGTTACACGGAGACCATGGTGCGTGACTGGATCAGCTTCAACCTACCCATACAGAAGAAACGAATAGTCTTATCTAGGCTTGGTCATCCTCGATTCCTTCCTCGCTGCTGTGCGTGAAGAGCAAGCACCTGAGTGAGGGCAGTGGTGCGGCCTGTGTGTGCCAGCACCGGTCCCCAAATCAAAGTTCGACGGCGAACTTGAACCCACCAACCGGTAACGGAAAGTTAGTTTCAAGATGTTACAGTAAACTCATCAACTACGATGACGCCCCGAACTATTTCTCCCCGAATTCGAATCAGATGCGTCACCTGGGCGGCGTGATGCACGCACAGTAACCGTGTCAGAGGTATCCGAGTCCGTGAACTTCCATCAACTAATCACAGGCGACAGACAGGCCTCGACAGCGGGAATACTGCGGCCATGGTCGAACCATTGCAACATATCTCTCGAAGCCCGCCGCCGTGTCCCCGGGAGATTCTACTACAGCATCATCACAGTGATCACACCCACCTCAGCGCAGTCCGCCTAGTCGAGCCTTTAATACCTCTAATGGCCGAAACCACGACTACAGTTATCCCAGAACAGAACAATCGCCACTCGGCGTTACGACGCTACGACGCGGCATTCTGGTTCGGGTCCGAGTCCTTTCCGACAGCAATTTCTCCTTTTGACCACCCCGGCCGCCCGTCCATCTACGTTGCTGATGGCACTACTGTACTTCCTGGATCTTCACACACTGGTCTTTTCACACTGCATCTCTATCCTATACAGCTCGGGTGTACCTACCAAGCTAGAAGTTCACGGCCTAACGGCCGCCGTCTTATCCTTCTCCCCCTTCCTCCACGTCCTCGAATCGAACTTCCTTCTACAAACTCATTATGGACAAGGGCGGCTACAATTAATGTACTCTAGTTCTGTTTGATAATGATGCTGGCGTTCCGCTGAAATGATTCGCAATCAAATTAGCGCGTAACTTCTTCAGGCGCCCTGCATGGCATGCGATGGAAGCATGCTTGCCTTTTATTGCGGAGGGCTGTCAGTCGCCGTGGACTCAGTACTCAGTACTCAGCGCTCAGCACTGGTCCTTGCACATTCGTGTTTGGAAGGCGGATCTCTCCCAACCCGACATTTCTTATCCTACCAACACAAATAATCGATACGCTTCTGTTATTGCTTCTGAGCCCAAGTGGGAGATACTGAGTCCCAGACTGAAGTTCAGCGGGCGCTGCGACGTGCAACTGAACACCTTTGTCAAAGCTGTAATTTTCCCTCTGCCTGTATTATACCCTACCCTGTAAGATCATCAACGTCAATAGCAAGAAGAACAGAGAAGCCAAGCAAAACGAGACCACGAAAACAGTCCCTTTACGTGGTATGAAAGATTAAGAAAAGAGCAAGTGATATCCAGGTACGAAGTGTTCGCTATCGAACGGTTGCTAAAAAGTCACATACTATATACGAGCGAAACAATCCGGTGTGGTGCCCAAGTCGCAGCAGATAAAAGGCTGCAGGAATCAGAACGAGGCACATACAGCAGATATCGGCAGAGGGAAATCCACGGGGCGAGTTCGGGTAGACAGCGTGTCCTGGTCCGTAAAAGATGAAGGGGGGGAGAAGGTATACAAGGCGTATGGTATGGAGTATGCAATGTGGGGCGCGGGGAACCGCGCTCGTAAGTACGTGATCGACAGTCATTCCCTGAAAACAGAGACGCAATAGCCCTGAAAACGGAGATGCAACACAGTCATTCGCTCATAAGAAAAGAAGAGTCTGTGGGGATCCTATCATGTATGGAGGTATAACTCTAGTGGGTTGAAGATGGGGTTGCGAAGCAGTGGGTATTGATCCCATTCACTAACAACCATTATTGAACTGCTCGTTCAGGTACTGTGTTAGGAAGGCGATGCGAACGGAAATATAATGACGCACTAGCTGGTTCTTGGGGAATGAATAGTTAGCGCCGGCGGCTCCTTGCGTCCAATACAGCAATTGAGGGTCTACGTAAAGAGACTGTCAAATAACATAAAAATCGTGGCTCGGTAGGAACACAAACTGCTGTATGCCTCAGGGTGTTTGTTGATATAGTTCGCCGTAGGATAATCTGGTGGGTCGCAACCAATGTTCGTGTTGCCTTCGCGTTGGTACACACGAACGTAGTCGACGAGCATCTCGGCGGGAAACGTCATCGTTGTCAAATCGATTGTTTGCCAATTCGCTGCAGTGGCCGTTAAAATAGCCATATCAGGTGGAAAAAGTAGGTAACATACGCGACATGCCCAGATTGAGAACAATAGACTAGACAAGCCAATATCAGTAGAGGCAAAGTAAACGAGTGATATGACTTTACCATAGGTTCCTCAGATATTAATCGCTGGCCGACACCGGATCCGTCTGTTCCCTGATCAGGTCCGACTGCACCCGCACCCATCCTGATCGTCGGTGTATCGTCCATCTGCCATGTGATGAACCCCTCTGAGCGTGCCTGGGGATTTGCAAAGTATTCGAAGCCTGCGCAGTTCCAATGAGAACGGACAAAGAGAGTGAGGGAACCAGAGCAGACCAAAGGTATGGAAATTCTGTCCTGATCCCTCGAAAATGTCAGATGGCAGCTGCGTGAGGCCAGACACAGCTTGCTGTCTATAAAGTCCAAGAATATGTTAGATGCAATTTGCAATTAGATAGAAGGATGTGACTGACACAGCGGATCCCCTGCGAAGGCGCCAAAGTTCATCGTCAGCAATCGATTGTGAGTATAAATATAACGCGTACCTGTAGGTATTGGGCCGGGAAATGTTTGTATTAAACACTTCCCATTCTTGGGCGGTGTCATTAGCATACAAATAGTCGTGTGTGAATGGCGCGAACTGCGCGGACTGTGAGACCACGCCGCCAAGACCCTGTTTATTGTGCTCTGCCTCGAGTACATCGATTTCTGGAGCACCACGACCCTTGCTGTTGCTCGGGCCAGGGTGGTCCTCACCTGGGCAGGTGCACGCACTGGACGAACAACACGGTTAGATGGAAGACGACAGGGAAAACCGACATAGCGCACGAAGTCTTCTGGCCAGTCAGATAGGATAGCCTATTATTGTACTTAGCCTGCGACGCAGACGAATTAAGAGCAGCAAGGGGCCCAAGTCCATCGGCATCGGTTTGGTTCGGGAAAGTACCCACGTCACAAGAATCATACCTGTGAAACCGCCTAAGGTCAACGAGTTTAGGCGAAAGATACAGGAATACTTGCGAGTAAGGCCACATGCCGTCTGTCGTTGCACTATATCCTGGTCTGGCGAGATTGCCCATCGTCCAGACCCCAGGCCACTAGCCGAGGGGGTGAGAAAGACAAAAAGGGAAGTAAGACTAAGGACTCACATAACCACGAGTTTCCTCGTTGGGACCGGGAAGGGTGAGAGAGACCTCGATGTAACCACCGGAGAAACAAAACTTGTTCCAACTTTGGAGCATGCCAGAGCGATACGACATGCCGTTCGTAGGAACGTTATCGATCCGGACGTGAAGGGAACCATTGGCGGTATAGACTTGTTCTGAAGAGTACCACTCAATATCACCAGTGTTCAAATACCAAAGGTCAGCCGCTTCCCAAAAGGGGTCATCACCAGGATTAAATGAACGGCCATCGACGTTGAACTCGTCAGAGAAAACAAGATTGTAGTTTTGGCTATCGTAACCAACGCGAGTCTTGACCGAGTTGGGAGTGTCAGGATCAATGAGCGAACGGGTGTGGATAGCACCCTGGGGAACATCAATGGTGTTGCCACCACTAGACTCATCGAGAAAGAGGGAGTGGCCCGAGTTCTGTACGTAAGTGACAACAGGTAATGCAATGAAGAGGCCAAGGAGGCAGCTAACGAGGAGAAACAAGACACCGAGGTTCGAAATGCTACGGGGGTTTAAGAGAGAGGGAGGCTTGTCGACAGAATCGAGTGCATGGAGAGAGTCTTCTTCATCGACGTCGTCCATGTCTGCTGTAGGGTCCCACGCGTAGGGGACGAGGCCACCTCTTATTGTTGCAGAAGGGAACTTTGAGTCGGACGAGAGTGTCCACATTGAATCGCGTGAACCCGTGGACAAGAAGGATCCACGCTGGTCGGCAGTGAATGAAGGGGGAGGAAGGAGGATGCCTTGGTTGTCAGCCGTGGCGAGGCCCCATAAGACCATGGAACCACGTTGTGTGGAAGAACCTAGAGCTTGAGAGTCCTCTGAGGCGATTCTTCGTGTGACGGGTGCATTTCCTCTGGATTGGCGCCTCGGACGCGCAAAGGGATAAGGAGCGGTGGCAGAGTTGGGATTTAACGAGTTGGGATTTAACGGAGAGGATACGATGGTGGCTGATAAAGAGCGGGATGGAGGCCTCGAAGAGGAAGAAGAGGGTTGATCAGGTGACGGGATGAAAGATGAAGGAGGGGGGTCGACGGAGAGGGTTGTGGGAGACTCCTGGGAGGGTGCGGGAGACTCCTGGGAGGGTGCGGGAGACTCCTGGGAGAGTGCGGGAGAAGAACCGTTGGGAGAAGGTACTGGTGTCACCGTCCTAGATGGATCCCGTGAAATAATTTCGAAGGGGTTCGTGTTTACCTGGGACGACGGCAGCATTGTGGGAGGGGGGGGAGGCGGAGGAGGCGGGGAAGGAAGGGGAGGGGAGGGAGGGGGGAGAGGAAAGGTAAGGGAAGAGGGAGAGAGACGGCGGTGATGGAATGTCACTCACGCCAAGAGAAGAGAAAAATCCTGACATGAAATAGCCGTCCCTGGTTACATATACGGCAACACCACCTCGCCCAACCCCTCCAGCGCCGCCCGCACCTGTTCCTTTGTGTTCGCTTCCAATCGAATTTCCACGATGCCGCCCTCCCCGCGCTCTGCCGGATTTTCCAGCGTCTCCAACTGCGACGTCAGCATGTTAGCCTTCATGAAATGTGACTCCCGATTCATCATGCGCTCCAACAACGCGGTTTGTGCCCCAAACGGATGTACGAAGTATGTCCGCAGTGGTGGCGCCCGTGCCAGCCATACTTCCGCCAGCTTTTCTTTATCGGTTGGCCCTTCACGCCACCCCTCCGCAGCTGGTAGTCCTCTATCCGAAATTTCGGCACTGACACCAGCGACCGCTTCCCCGCATGCGCCACCCCGTGGGTCTGTTTCAGGATCGAGATTTACACATTCACCGCGGAGCACCTTGCGGTAGCTAGCCTTGAGCGCAGAGCACGCCACAATCACACCTGACATCGTCCCGCGCGTACTGTTCTCGGCGGCCTCCACTGCCGCCCTGCGCACGCGCGCGAGCCACGGCCCCCGGTCTGCGTCCGTGAGTGGCTCGCCCCGAGACATCTTGTCTTTATTTGCCTCCGAGTGTAGGTCGTCCGCATCGATGAATGGCAGGGACAGCGCTTCAGCGAGTGCCATGCCCAGTGTTGTCTTGCCACTTCCTGATACACCCTGTTGCATCAACCAATTATGATTTGTATTTGTCCCAAGTGAGCAAAGAGCGAGATGTGTCAGATCGGTGACACCCACCATGACCACGATGACTACACCGCTTGTGCCTGTCGAAAACGAGGCGCCGTCCGACTTGTTCTCCCCTGTTGATGACATGGGAATGGGAGAGAGAATAAAGCACTACAAAGCGATGCAAATGCCCTTTAAAGGGGCGGATATTGATACAGTAAATCTGATGGCCAATTTTGAACCCGGCTCTTCAGCGGCCAACTTGCTTGAAATTTACGTTATTGTCTTGGGCGCAACCGCCTGTAGAACGAAATCATCCTGCAGGTACTGCGTGATGGTGTCAACGTTCCGTACCTCGCCTCCCAAGCCGCCAGATGCCATCAAATGATTCAGCGCCTAATAATACTTCTTCTCAACTTAGTACAAATTTATATTCAAGTTGTAGTGACCCCAAATCTCAACATTCTTTGAGTTTCTCATCTGAATACAATCAGGAAAGACGCGCGAATCGCTTCATTCTTTTCGATATCGCAATTAGTGGGCCACGTATCAGTGAGCACGTTGATGATCACTTACTTTATACACTGTATCAATATCAGCATGTGCAACTAAGACCACTAGTTGTTTTGCACGTACCAATGCACTCATCATAGTTTAGATCCCCTCCAGGTTCACCGATTACCGAGTCATGTCCCGACGGTGGCTGTTGAGGTTCTGAATAAGGTATCAGGAAACAAGCATCTACGCACCTGTGTCAAGCTTTGGTTAGTCGTGGTAAGCTTGATTGCCTTCCCCATAACGACGTCGTTTAGAAGCATTGCCCTATTCGGAGACGCGCTCCCGAAATAGTAGTCGTTGGCCTGCAGACGTCATCGCCTCTACCCGCTCAGATCAGCAACGCAAACTGACCTTAGATGAGGTCGCAGATGTATAAATGCCTTCTCCAAATCTGCCAAAGTTTGTGCGCTCACCGGCGCGGGCGCGTTGGAAGGAGCTCTACAAAACAAAGGCGAATAAATGTCACGAGGAGCTAGACAGACGTTCAGTGGCACCTCGATGATCCTGCACATATTGCAGGTTGTCTGGGCACAGAGATTACCATCAGCGGCGGTGTCCCCCAGGGTACATGCCCGGATAGTGCCATGAAAGCGGCGGCGTGTGTTCCCACCAGGGAGGCTCGTGCGGCGTTCTACTTCCAGTCTAATGTAATCATAGTCAGCCATACGTTCGGTCCTACTATTACGCTCTAACTCACTGGTAGCGAGAGAATTGGTCAAGCACAGACCGGTCCCCATAAATCCTCCAAAGCTACACATATCTTATCAGACCAAGAAGGAATGTCATGCCACGAAACAGATTAGCAGGACCTTGACTACAGTTGGCGTCTGCGTCGGATGCTCCCACTTCTGAGTGAACTGGTTCACCACTATGACATTATGTTTGCCGTCAGGCGCGCGTGGCGACCCTCCATCTAGGCTTACCATCCGTATATATCTCATTCCCACTGGGAACATCCAGAATCGTTGGAACTGGTAAGTGTGATAATAAGCCAAGAGGTGGTTTCCACGTCAATAGGCTAACTAACCTCTGCTGAGCGCCGCAGTGCTGCAGTGTTTAGAACAGAAGTCACTTTTCTTACCACCAACTTCAACTGTTGGCATTTCCCTGCAACTTTATGGGACTCGTTGATTGAGCGCAATATCAGACGGGTCTGGCCAAGTCACGCACAAAAGGCAGACATCCGCTAGGCCACGTTGGACAGCCGCACTAGCAGTTACCCGTTATATCAGAAGAGTTTCTGGGTAGCAGCCAGCCAAGAAACATACAGTCTGTGGCGATGGGAGCAGTATTTTGTCGCTTTTCCATCTGCATCGACAAATGCTCGATTTGGACATCCGGGAATGGTGCATATATTTTCCCGTGGAGGCGGGCTCGACCTCGAGCGACTGGGACGCCGACCATTGTTATTGAATTCTTCGGCGCACCGTCGTCCACAAAAATCATGTGCTAAAAAAGTGAGTCCCTCGTGTGAGTCCTGTCCGTGCATCGCGCAGCCACCAGAATAGGGGGAACACATACCCCGTCCATTCTCGATGTACACAGGCTTCGAATTGCAGTTCTTTGACAACAGTGTTAGTATATGATACCAAATCCCGAATGTCTGATATGCTGCCGAACCTTGCACGTGCGAGACTGTGTGTACTTAGGGTTGTTTGCCATCGCAAGTCGGTGGGTGTTTCCACAGAAGGAGGAGTATGACCCGTCTGGATCTTTCCAGACAGCCTTTGTACAACTTGGGTATTGGCACTGTGTCGTCGCAGCTCGCTGAGTGTCGGGACACATAGATCCAGATAGCGGTACGGTTGTGATAGGGTTGCTTTCACACTACTGTATCGATGGCGTTGGCGCCTCACTCGCATCACGTGGAATATTCACACAGAGTTCAAAACACGACAAAAGCATCGTTTAAATTGTGGTAATATCAGTGCCTTCGACGAGCTTGTAGTCCCTCTCGTAGTCTCATAAGCGCTTTACCAAGTTCGTTACGGCCCCGACCATCACTCCCAATCCCCCAAAACGAGTCGATCTACACTCATACAGAGTCATACTGAGCCTAAGCCAGGACTCGGAGTTGGGCACGTACTGGACTGTCCTCTATGAGTTCGCGAGAGCCGGTGTTTCTTAGCATGTGGCGGAGGGAACGGTGCTGCGAAAACTTTCTTTTCAGTACCTTGTCCATCATGGAGACGTTGACATTTAGCCAGTCAGGGCGCTGTCGATGCGCCTGTTTCCTCGCCTCTTGTTGAGCCATGCGGGCAGTAGGCAGCCTCCGAATACGCTCAGCGAGGGCTGGATCTGTGTCCATGAACTTGAACGCTTGAAAAACTGCAAAAGGATCGCGTAATGATGTGTCACTCGATTCGCTTTCAATGGCAGAAAGCGTACGGTGTTCTGCGGTTGGATATATCAGGTCGTGATATTCTACTATATGATCGGAGAAGTTTGTGAACCTGGTGACGTGGGGTGAAGCAGCCAAGCATAAGTGGTGACAGCCGACTCGCTGATGACAGTTTCGCTAACTCGAAGTATGGTTTATCGGAATCGAAGAAGTAGATGGGGTCCCCCGAACCAACAGTGGATGATGGGTGGTGTGTAGTTTCCGCACTACTGAAACCAGGAAGGACGACAAGGATATTCTGAATGAAAGCAGCCATGGTTGTGCGAGGGTACGTCGTGACGGTCTGGCTATATGCGGTCTGGATATGGCAAACACGTGGACCCAGATAAGCAGCCACAGATAATCTCGGGCGGGACATCTTGTTTGTGGCGACAGCAACAGAATGCCGTCTTTTCTTCCTGGCCTCAACTGGCGCACCCTCTCTTCAGACACAGAACGTTATGAAACGAAAAGGAGGCGTAGGGCTGTCAGCGAGCCGACACCAATGGACGTCGACGGCGAGGAAGGTAGCCAATTTAGGTGTTCATTATGCAATGGTAAACCCTTCTCCTTTAATCTCAACGTTCCGAGTCTTTCATTGACGCATATGACACCAAAGAAATAATTTCTAGGTCGCATCAAGATACCTCTCCGATATATTTCTACGACCGTGGCAAACCTTTTTTCGAGTACGCCCGTACTTACAACCTGATGCTCGCAGGAAGCGTCCTATTTATGTCTTCTGTTCAGATTCACAAATTTCTCTTTACACTCTATCGAGTATGACCGAAAGATTTACGCCACCGCTGAACATCGTGCGTAGTGAGGCAATGCCATGTGGTTGTGATGATGACCCCTTAAGCAGTCTTTCAAGCGTTCAAGTTCATGACCACTGATCCGGCGCTAGCAGAACTTATACGAACGCAGCCTAGTGCCCGTGCTGCTCGCAAGGAAGCAGGATTTCAACGCGCCCACCAACGATCAGACTGGTTTGATGTGAACGTCGAGGTGATGGACGAGATACTTCAAGCAAAGTTCACACAGCATGACGATCTGCGAGAGAAGCTCCTCGAAACAGGCAATCGAGAGCTCATCGAGGATAGTCCTGTGCGCTGCTCGGTGCTATCTCTGCTCCATTCTTGGTGGACTGAATAAAGAAAATAGGACGACGTGTTTTGGGGAATTGGAAGGGATGGCCAAGGGCGTAATGAGCTTGGAAAGGCGTTAATGCGTCTACGAGGGCGATTTGGGGAGTGCGTGCGTTGCTCTCCCAGAATCCAACCCAGACCTACGGATCCTGCAAACGTCGGTATGTATTCAACCGTATGTTGTACAGATGAGGTAAATGATGTCCCCCACGATCAGTTATCCCAAGAGTTATCCCGCCATCGCCACCCAGACTTTAGACTCGAGAAACTTGGAATCAAACAAATCATATGTACCACCTGTATGTATAACCACGATCAACTCATTATGTATGCCCAGGGCCAGCCTGAGCTCTCTGAGTAAGACCCGTTCTACCTTTCCTCAAGCACGGTTGCTATCAGAGGTTTGAGAGCAGTTACAGATGAACAACGGCGCGGAAGTTGAGTACGGCGACTAATGAGAAGCCCACACCATAGACAAGACGTGATGAGGGTCCGATGAACGGCACGGCCCGACAAATACGATGCCGTGAAGGGGAGCGCACAGAGGAACCCATGCCAGCGATAGCTCATCACATCCAAGAAGCTCGCTTCCTGTTCTTCTCCTTCCAAGAATGTTCCGCCCGCGAAAATATCGACAAGCTGGATATACCGGACATTGGTGTGGCAACCATCATCGTCGATGGGAAGCCTCTGAAGGATGACACCTCGATGACGCTTCACCAGGAGTGCTTCACCAGTGCTAGCCTGCGTGCCACGGAGTTACGTCTGGCACGCCGCAATTTACAAAGCAGGTGTCAGCCTCTTGTACCAGCCTGTAATTTCCCAGTGCTGCCGGAGCTTGCTGAAATTTCGAGAGTACAATTACCAGAAAAAGTCACGAAAGGGCAGCGAGGTGCTGCTCCTTGAGCAGCAGTGCAACGGTTCTCACTGATGCCAGTCGGAAGGGAAGTGGAGCGACTGACGGTAGCAGACATCTGTGTAGTGTTAGTAAGCGTGAGAATTAATCAGGAGCTCGGCCCGCATGATTCGTAGGAAAAACCAGCCTCAAAGGGCCGAGGAATAGCAGTCATTGGTCCCTACTGCACCATGCTGGTATCATACCCCCAATAGGTATTGCACCGGATAGATCCGGGGGGCGGGTATATTATCAATCACACCCGTCGCAGACGGAGCAGGCCCATCGTTCAACAGCCATCATCAACCCCTCGTTAAACATGACCACCTCCCTCGACCAGCTCAAGCAGACAGGGACAGTTGTCGTCTCGGATTCCGGTGACTTTGAAGGTGAGCTTTGGTGCCTCTCCGAGTTCTTCATGCACTTAACTTCGGCGAAATAGCCATTGATGTCTACAAACCACAGGCAAGCTCAGAAGGACTCGCGGTATCACACAGTTGGGGCTTATCTAGCCATAGGATGCGACAACAAATCCGTCACTGCTACTTGCTGCGGTGAACAAACCTAAATACTCCCGCTTGATCGATGTCGCAATTGCGTACGGCAAGCAAAAGGGTGGCACGGTCCATCAACAGGTCGACGCCGCTGTTGACCGCCTTGTGCGTTTCGGGCGATTATCTGATAATTCCCGCTTACATGGAATCGTAGCTCGTCGAATTTGGTAAAGAGATCCTCGCCATCATTCCCGGTCGTGTCTCTACCGAAATCGACGCCCGTCTCTCCTTTGACAAGGCGGCAACCAAGGCCAAGGCTAAAGAAATTATCGCACTTTACGAGTCTGTTGGAATCAAGAAAGAACGTGTGCTTATCAAGATAGCATCGAGCTGGGAGGGCATTCAGGCCGCGCGCGAGCTCGAGCGCGACGATGGCATTCACTGTAACCTTACCCTTCTTTTTGGCTTTGCCCAGGCTGTTGCCTGTGCGGAAGCTGGTGTGACTCTGATCTCACCATTCGTCGGCCGAGTGCGTCATAGTCCTCCGTCATATTACGTAACCCACCTCTTCACCAGATCCTGGACTGGTACAAGAAGTCGACCGGCAAGAACTATGAAGGTGATGACGACCCGGGTGTCAAATCGGTCAAGCATATCTTCAATTACTACAAGCAACATGGCTACAAGACCATTGTTATGGGCGCATCATTCCGTAACGTTAGTGTCTATTCACACAGCCGCCTTTACCCCTAAGCAATTCTAACTGATCTTCTGTAGGTTGGCGAGATTAAGGCACTTGCAGGCGTTGACTTCCTTACTATCTCGCCTGCCCTCCTCGAGGAGCTGAGGAACAGTACGGATGGTGTCCCTAGGAGGCTTAGCCCACAAATCTCGGCACAGGCTGAACCCATTGCGAAAGTTTCCTATATTGAAAATGAGGCCGAATTCCGCTGGGAACTTCTTCAGGACCAGATGGCTTTCGACAAGCTCCATGAAGGTATCAAGAAGTTTGCTGAAGACGGCAAAACCCTCAAGGACATACTTCTTAAGAAAATCGGGGCCTAGTTTACGTCGATGTGCTGGTTCGTTGTAATTTTTAATGTACGATGAGAAGCGTAAGCGTAAAGATGTAGTAGCAGTTCTCCAAAAAATGAGCAGGATCGTTGTGTTCGCAGTTACACCGCCGGTGTTGAGTTGAGATCTCGCGTTTACTCTGCTCGCGACGACTTCTTCCGTCAGGCGCTTATGCACCCGGGGCGCTTCGAAACCATACGAAAATCCCGAGGAGAATTCCTGCGCCCGATGCTATAATCCTATAACACACATTACGTTGAACGAGACGGGGAGATTGCCATGCATTCAGGGGGGGCTAATGAAGACGTTTTGAGAGGATACGGAATAGGATACAGCTCGAAGGATGCAGTAAGGAGTAACTTGGCCCCGGGTGCCTCGCGTAATGTCCCGGGAACGCGGGGGCAACGAGGGCTATTTGAAACGCCTTTCGCCTTTTTGTTCAAATGGATCTCGACATTTCGTTTTCTCTGCACCCCACAGACGACCCTACAGTAGTGCCGGGATGTCCAAACCTGGTTCTCCTTCGTCTGGGCCCTCCAGCCCTCCCTCCACCCCACCCGAAAAGCACCCGAAGCCAGTGGAACCCAAGGTCTCTCATCCCAAAGGCTTTGCAAACGCTATCTGGGACTTCATGCACGCACCTTGGGTGATCACTAATATCCGCAAGAGGAGGTCACAACAACTTCTCTTTCGGTCATGCCTCGCATCATGGGCTGCGCTCCTCCTCTTATTGCCCACCAAGTCCCTCCAGACCTATGGGAATCTGTACGTGCATGCTAACTCCCTCATCACGTGTGCGCTCCTGTGTGCTAACAGAAACGACACATCTCTAGTTCTTATTTCGCGGTGCTCATGTCTCTGCTCATCCCCCCAGGATATCCGGTACAAATATACATAGTTGTATGTGTCAATTTTTTTCAGATCCTGCCGCCAGTTTAACCTGTCATACTGGGATACAGCTTATCTTTCAAGCGTTGCTTGGGCTACTGACTGGTTGGGGCATCGGATCAGCCGCGATGAAGGCTGCTCTTGCAGTACGCTCTCACCTTGTCGACGAGTCGACTTTGCAGAAAGCCACCAATAGGTCAGCCACTTCATGAGTCGCATCGTCGCCCCTTTCTCGGTCTAACCCCCCAACACAGCTTCCAAGGCAATGTAAATCCAGATCAACTCTATAAAATTGTAGTTTTTCAGGGTGAATTTCTGGATGCTAAGTGGGTTGATGATAACATATGCGTGTTATGCTGTCTGAACTTCCCGTCAGGGCCTCAGTTGTGTTTGGGGTTTTCCTGGCCTTTGGTGCCATGATATTTGCCTTGGTTCGCGCATACGGCGCACCATTCCTCTTCTTCTCCATCTTTGGTACCATTGCCCTCGACATTTTCTGTGTATGTCGCGTTTACCACCTCTATGGCCCTTATTTGATATTCTCCTCCCAGGCTATCGGTCCTCTTTACCCCTTTTCAAACTACAAAATCATCAATAGTATACTTATGTCCGCGTCAAGCTATGCCGCCATCGCGCTCGTCTGTTGTTTCTTTCTCTTTCCCGAAACCGTGAACCACGCATACCTTGGCATAATACCAATCGTTCTTGACAAAATCAAGGCAATGCTTGAGTTTCAAGACCATCTACTAGCTCCACAACCTGGTGACTTCACCCCAGGTTGTCCGAAATTGAAGGCGCTGCTCGGGATACGCGCGGCCGTTGCGGGGATGTATCAGACTTGTGACTATCCATCTTATCATCTTATTTGGCTGCTATTCACATCATTGCTCCTCAGTGGTGGCATTGAAAGTTCATCTTCAAAGCGAGTTTAGCGTCGGTCGCTGGAACGGTGACGACGCGTGCGGCCTTGCAGACCCACTTCTAGCGATTGTCTCACGAATTAGTACGCATTATTACTCAGCCGTGAATTCTCTGCTCTAATATTCCCGTAGATGGATTGTTAAGTTTTTCCAAACACCTCTGCAGTCTACCTGCCGCACCCGAGGCGTTCTCCTTTATGCCCGCACCTGCGTTGGTTTCCACTGACACACACCTTCTGCACCACGTTTATTCTCCGGACACAATGCGCGAATCCGCTCTGAACCTCACGCTTTCCGAGGTCCTCCCGCGCGTTCGCGATGCAACTGCTGAACTTCGTACCGCCACTATAGACGGGGTGACGGCCGTTAAGGAGTTAGTTACTGCAGTCAACAACGACCGGCTCTTTTCGCACTCTGTACCTATTCACCCGCTGGAAGAACGACTCGACACGGCTAGTGACAAGCTCCGCACAGCTCTCAGCAAATTCAAGGAGCGCGGTGCTGATGGCGTGCTTGGCGCCTACGAACAGAGACCCAGGGCGGACAAGCCACTCAGGAGTCTTTATCTCGGATATGTGTTCTGCTCAACGACGGTAATAATTGGAGAGGTCGTCCTATCACTCGTTCAAACTGTGGCCGAGACAAGCGCACGGCGTCAAAAGGTTCGCCTATGGGGACCTTCAAGCCTGAGGCACGTGGTGAAAGCGCTGCTCAAGGGGCGTCGAAAAAACGAAGAACAAGCTTTTGGTGAAGAGCAGAAGAACGATACGGACTCAGTTGACGATGACGCCCACGAAGAACATAGTGAGGACCTCTCCCCGAGTGCTGATTGATATCCCTGCTGATTGGTATGCACTTGAATGCAGATTTGGATCCAGATAGCCATCCGCCGACGAACTTGCTCCAGAGGTTTATGCATATACTGCATTCTTTCCTACAGTGGACAAAGACAGCTGAAGCGTTGGTGCGTCTTATCACTCCATCTTTTCTTGTACAGGTACTGATGCGATAGCTTCAAGTTTGTCTTCCGATATATGCTCCTCAGTATCCTGCTTTGGCTTCCCGCAGTGTTTAAGCATTCTGCTCGTATGTTATGTTCGGTGTGGTTATTGTTCAGGGACTGACGGATGGCAGATTTCTATTACGTCAACAAGGGCATTTGGTGAGACATAACCGTTGGGTTTAACTAAGTATCTGACCATTGAGGGTATACCAGGTCTCTGATCATGGCCCAGACGATCTTGACAGTCTATGCAGGTGATCAAATATTCAAGTGAGTGGTTCCTGGTCTCAGTGTATCGTAGCTTGACTTACATTGGTATAGCTTTGTGATCCGAATTGGGGGCACGCTCTTGGGGTTAACAATGGCCATCCTCATCTGGTATATCGGTAGGCATTCTGCTCTCACTGTCGTGTATTGTGTTACTCACCCAGTGATCCAGGGAATGGTGGCGGAAAGGGCAGCCCGTATGGCCTCGCCGCCAGTTACGCGGTGCTCATAATCCCCGTCATGTTCGTGAGGCTGTTCGCTCCACCGCAGTATTTGCCGGGCGTTATTCTAGGCACCGTTCGTACTTGATACCACTCTGCCTGTGCCTCCCTCACTCTACTTTAGGCTACAGTGGCACTTGTCATTGGATACTCATGGATCGATGGTCACCTGCCAGTACTTTCTAATCCCGGTATCGGAGGCAATGTCGCTTGGCGTCGATGGACCCTCATTATGATTGGTATGTGACTTACCTATTTTTTTTCGTTCTACTTGGTTGACCAGGTACTACAGGGTGTGTCGCTACTTTTATCGTCATGATGCTTCCTCCGAAATCTGGGCGCAAAGCTGTGCGTCTGCGCACAGCTGCTTCGATTGATGCCCTTGGTCACACCTACACCACGTTGATGTCCGCATGGATCATGGAGGACGACATGAGAGATGATGCTCCGTTCCATTCATCGAACTGGGTAAAGGGATTCAGACGGCAGCTTATTGGTGTCACAAACCAAATACTGGCGTCCAAGCAGCAGATGATGCTCGCATCCTGGGAAGGAAGTGTTCGCGGACGTTGGCCGCATGAGGAGTACATCAAGTTGACGGAGGTCCAAGAGGATATGATTGCGGTATTATCTCAGGTGTGTGACGTCAAACAGATGTAGGATGATGCACTGATTGCATACATCTGAACGTAGCTCGGCGGAGCACTTTGGCAACTTGATACCAAATGGCGACTATCACTCCTACATCACACGAAAGTGGTCGACCCCAACTTCGTACGTGATTCTCCTTCCGTAATTTCTAAAACCTAACTCTTTTCTTCGAGATTTCCGATGTCGTCTCAGTCTTTACATCGGTGTCGCAGTCTCTTCATACGGGTAGTCCCATACACAGCGTGCTTCCGGAAACGTTGTTGGACCGTCTCCTCCTCCACCACCAGTTGTTATCTGAAATTGAGGGCCCCAGCGGAATTGGTCCGGATGAGATGCAGTCGCTTGACCATATGTACTACGCATCAGCCGTCATCGCTGTCTACCAATTGATACTGGTGCGTACTCGAGGGTTATCTATCATGCTGTCGATGCTTAAATAATGCGTCTTTGTGCAGTGCCTGGATGAACTTCATACTATCACCCGCCGGCTTTGCGGTGGAGTACCTATCCGCGGTTTCGACAAATGGATCCTCCAGCACAAGTCGCGGCGTGGAGACGCGAAGGCCGCAATCTCACGAACCGTTACCGCTGAGCAAGAGCCGCTGATTGTGAGTGAAAAGAGCGAAGAAGTGGTTTGAGGGCCCTTGCCTGTGTTGTTCTCACGACTCATTGCGTACCGACTAATTTACTGTAGTTTCTGCGACTGAATTATGTCACTTTAGTCCCGTTCCTTTTTCTGAAGATCTGAATCTCTGTCCTCTCGTTTGACCTGACCTTTGATACCTCGTTCTCGTAGCTTTAGCGTAAGGATTGCCACCCACTCACCGTTATTAATAGGGTACTTGTATCCGTGCTTGCATGTCCATCTCTCTCTTTAACCTGGATTGGAAATAAAAGGTGTTCCTGCGCGCCTTAGAAGGATTGTCGGATGAAATCAAGCTTGCTTGCGCCGTCCTTTTAACCTTTCTCCGGCTCCCGCAGGCTAGTTGAGAACAAAGCGTCTTGTGTTGCTTGTCCACTTGCTCACGCACGAGCTCCGAATGTCAACATGTGAAACCAAACTCTGCCAAGGATTATGCATCGATTATGTGCTGTGACTTAGACACGGCGTGCCCAATCAATCAAGCCCAGTTGTTTGCAAATTATAATTCCTGCAGCCCTCGCCACTAACAGGCAAACTGATGTCGAAAACGTTATTTTCTGTCTCCGACAACTGGAACCTACACGCAAAGATGTAGTAATTGACATGGACCGTAACTGAGACCAAACGGATCAGGGACGGCGGCAGGCATCATTCATGTTTTGACGTGATGGTGATTCAGCGGCACTCCTTTCCAGTGCCCGCGATAAAATCGGCCAGGGACTCGACCATCATCGCTGTTTCTTCGCCGACCGGTCGTATCCATTGCTCTGGGAGAGCAAACCCATACTGGGAGTAGACTGAGCCAAAGAATCTTTACCTGAATTTGGGATTGAAAAACGAAACTCACAGTACCCGTGTCACGAAGGTGCGCAGCGAAGGAATACTTGACGCCCATCTTTTTGTACATCCAATCAACTATGTTCCCGGGTGCCCTTGAAAGGACCAACTGCATAAAGGCGCCAGAAGATTGTTCATTCGACTTACCTATATAGTGTTGAACATAGCGCTCCCGTCTGGGACACCACGCATGACCAACAACCACAACGAAGGGGGACATGGGGCTTACCGTAAACTGCATTCCATGCGACTTCTTTATTGCATGTGCCGCCCCGGAAATAGCTTCCAACTGGTCCTCGGCATCTTTTGGACTTTTCTTACATGAATAAGAGAACGGTATAGACACTAGATACGTCACCACCATCAAAGCTGTGTATGAATCATAGTCAGGATGCACGTACGCATTTGGCCATAGCTTCGCAAATCCAGGAATCCTTTTAGACGTGGCAAACGCGAGAAATAATTTTCCATGTTGTTTACTTCGGGGGCCTGAAATGGGCGATTTCCGGGATACCAGTCTGAGCAGGGATCTTTGCGACCTGACTTGTCAGCTTGAAACTCGTTTGACTTGGCCTTCCACTTGTAGCCCTAGTCCTTACATCAGATTACCAGAACAGTTAGGTCGTCAATGAGAAATCGCACCCAATTCCTATCACAGGATCGGCAATTTGTGAGAATATTGATTAAGCACTGCGTACCTATTCATGTCAACGCCGATGCAGCGAGCTTTAGGATCAAGCTGCAGGCGATTTTTGTACCTGGTGTGAAGTTGAACCAAAGATAAAAAGAACGCAAATGATGAGATAGACGCACCAAAATCGATCTCTTTCCCATGTATATACGTATCCATCCGGGTTCGGGACGGGGACAATGTAAAAATTCTGAACCCGTGATCAGCATTATCCCCCTTGCTAAAATTTTACGCACGTACATGTCGCTCAAGTAGACGAGCGAGAGAGAACTTCTCTGACGGGTCGGCCAGGAGGGCGTGTGCGATGTACAATGCAGAAGCAGAGGCGACCCACTAGTGAACAAGTGAACCCCGGGATTTCGTAAAATTTCCGGAACTAGCGGAGCGGAACAAGGATACAACTGACCTCTCGAGCATGCTGTGCGCCCGTGACAAGAAACCCACAGCGCGGACTGGCGCCTTCTCCGACCTTCCCTTTCCCGTCCAACACGACCTGCGAATTCTGGTCGTGTGACCCACGAGAGGCGCCCGCGGCTGAGATCTCAAGCGCGAACATTTCCCTTCCCTGGCCACTATGGCCGAGCGGCACGATAGCGACCTGTTGCGGATACGCAGCGGCGAGATCGCGCACGAAGCTCTGTATCTCGTCGAGCGGGTGATATTGTGCGTGGAAAGTGGCGTTGGAGGGCGACACGACGTCCCAGCGTGTGGCGGCGATAGGTGAACTTGAACACGGAGGTGCACGCTCGGCGCGGAGGGCAGGCGTGCATGAGGACGTCCTGTTGTCTTTGTCCACGCGGTGGCTGGTGCTCGGGGGAAGGTGGAAGGGCAGGAGCCCGAGCTCGGCCTCTGCGATAGCGCGACGCGGGAAGTAGACGTCGACATAAGAACGGCTCGTTTGCCATAGATCCCATTCGCGTAGCTGTAGACAAAAAGCCTCATGTATACCGACAATCTCCCTAGCGTAGCGAGAGCCGACGCACCTCGGCCCACGAAAGCAGCTCTTCTATCTCGTTACTCGAAGCGGGGGAGAAGCGATAGATGATTCCGCTGTCATCGTCAACGGGGATAGCCCAAGAAAAGAGGATGGCAGTGTACAAAAGAAAGATAAAGGCTAACAACGATCGTGACAGCATCTTGAGTGGGGAGGGAAGGTGGATGCCGGCCAAGCAGTGGGGTTATATGAGGAAGAGTACGCTCATTATGTCTAAGCTACCTAACAGGGATGTCCCATGTGGAGACCATCACCTTAAAGCAACTCAATATACGGGTCTCGGCCAATTCCCGCTTTAGTACTAGTGCAGGAGATGTCCCTGACCTTGCGTTGTGCGATAACAAACGAACAGCATGAGTATAAGCTACAATCATATTACAGGATGTTTGAAGAAGAAAATGTAGACAGCCAGGTAAAAGGGAGGGGACGGGTGTAATAGCCCTCGATGTCCAGTCCAACGCATTCACTGGCCCATGCTCTGTCGTCGCTCGTCCAACTCCAACTTGCCGATGACCTCCTCTGACGTAATACTATCCGTGCGCGAGCCCGGTCTCGGCTGCGATACCAGACTCCGCATGTGCGCACGCGCCGCCTCTTCCCGCGAGTTCTGGTTCGCACTCGTCGCACTCGCACTCGCAATGCTCCCACTCCCCTCTTCCGTGATCTCACTGATGCGTTCCACACGGGGCCCAGGAGAGCCTAGATTCCGAAATTCCCCATCGCGGAGACCAGGCCCTGGACTCGACTGTGTCCGCTCCCGGCGCCGTGGACTGCCTAACATCTCGAGCGACGCCACGAAAGTGGCATTCATGCGCCGTAACTGGTCATCAACTGCATCTTCACTCGTGAGAAGCGGCCCTGTCGTGGCGAGTCCCAAACCGAGTGCATTGCTCGAGTCCGGACTTCCACGCGCATATGGCGCGGCAGCAGGACTAGACGATCGCTCTGGCCGCTCTGGCCGTACTTGACCCGGTATAGGGTCACGTAGCGGGTCGGGATTCTGCGCGCGATAGTTACGGTTTAATGGCTTTGGCTGACTTGCATCACTGACGAATGCAGATAGGTCCTCCTCGTCCGCATTCGCGCCAAATAATAATGGGCTCTGATGCAGGTCATGGTCAACGATAGGATCACAGGCAAAGAGAGGCGGAAAAGTTGATAAACACTCACCCCGCCCCTGTCGCTCTCTCTTTCCTTCCTTTCGGCACTTCCGGCGCTTACCTCACTGGCGGCCCCCAGCGAATCTTTGTACCTGTGACCGAAGCTGCTCGAGTACCGTCTACGACCCTCACCGCCTCCGCCTCCCATGCTGCCACTTCCGCCGCCATCAGCGGAAGTCACAGAGCGTCGATCACCAAAGCTTCCAGGCTGGAATGGAGGTGAAGGTCGCAACGGTGCAATCGGGGAAGATGACAGCCGACCGCTGGGCGACGGAGGAACTCGCGGAGAGCTAGAGATAGCAGGTGGTCCAGGGCCACGGGGTGGAAGTGGCGAAGCCTGCCTTAAAGAGGGTGACGGAGAATGCAGCGAAGGCGAACCGGAAGAGAGGGTCGATGCCTTAAACGGATTGAGTGGGTTGAGCTGTGGGCGACGAATTGGCAGCGGCCCGGGAAGAGATGGAAGATCCTACGAGATGGATGATAAGGAAGGCGCCAATCACACCCGAATAATGAAAACCTACAGAGCCCATGCTTTCCCTGCGGAGTCTCGTATTCGGTGCAGGGAGGCCGGGAATCTCCAGACGCGACGAAGCGGAGGACTGGCCAGAGATTCCGCCCAAGTCTGTAGGCGCCCCGGTCTTGCTGACTTGTAGTGGTGGAGCGCGTGTGCTGACACTCGTGACCGGGAAAGACGTAGTACGGGAGTGTATCTGAGAAGGCAGAACGGCTTGTCGAGCCAAACGATCCGCGAGCGAGGTAGATGACGGAGGAGACGCAGGCAAAGAAGTCCTTAACGGCAGGCTCCCAGGTGAACTCGACAGTGACTCCCGCTGCTGGTTCTTAACTAGCGTCGGAGTGAAATCGGCACCCTCATCAAGGGAAAAGAAGCGGGACGAGAGGAGGGATTCCAATTCGTCCAAATGGAAGAGTGGACTGGTGAGGTAGCGGACAGATAGAGTGATGCCGCCGTAAGGGTGAGGGACAGCTGGAAACGTGTGTGACTCGGTGACAAGCGGGGGGGCTTGCGCCGCCGGTGAAACGTCTGAGCCACGAGGCTAATAAGAGGGTGTTCATGTCAAGGCAGTTCGGTAAAAGGGGGCTTACCAAATCCAAGGACACCATCCTGGTCTCGCCCGCTGCGCACGCGTAGCTCAATGTTCAAGTTGGCATTCCGGTTGGAAGGCACGGCGACACGACGGCGCAGTCGTTTGTGCAATTTCCATGCAGGAAGGACACGCAAGAGCGTATAGATACTTCTGAAAAGCCCGATCCCATGCTTGTAAACAGTAGAGAGGCCAAGGTCGGCGGCGTCCCCGCCTCCGCCTCCGCCACCACTCGCACCCCGCCCCCGGGACGAGAACTGAACAGACCAGGATTCGAGAAGGATGAATTTGGGTGTGGGTTCGATGCGAAGGCGGGATGAATCTGCGCCTCGACAGACGAGGACTTGATTCGCGGAGAGGTCTGGGACGGACAAGAGAACTTGGAGCTCAAACGGCAAGGGGTTCGGCACGTTGGAAAGGGACCGGTAGGGCCTTAGAGGCTCTTTGAATATTTCGGCATCGGGAGTTTCGAGGTTGAACTAAAGGACAAGCTATATCGTGAGTGCGAGAGGACGACAATAAGAAAGACGACGACGAACCCATTTGTCGACCTTGGCCTGAGGGTTAGGTTCCGTGGTGGCTCTGGCAGCGTGAACGACGGATGCGAGTTTATTGTAGTACCTATAAGCAATCTGGTCCGCCTTGTGCGCTTCATTGGACATGGCAATACGATGGGGTGGGCCTGCGGCGAGACTTGGTATATTATGCTGGAGAGAACATTAGGTCGACTTCTATAGGGGGAAGGCAATCGGATAGAGGAGACGTATAGAGGATGTCGGATGGCGCGTTGCAGTAGCGCACGAGGGATAGGAATTGATAGGGATGGTGTGGCCGGTCCAGGTCCTCGTCGTCGTGTCACGGTCGACGCGGGTTGTGGAGGCACAACACGCCTGAGCGCCTCTGATTGCCTTTTCCGAACATCACTCTCATTTTGACTCAACTTCAACTAATCATACATTCATCATTCATCTCATCCCTACTCAGCATAAAAGTGTCCCTCCCCGAGGTTGTCCAGCGCCGCGTCCTCTCTATCCAGCTGACGGAACGTGAGCCAGAAGAGAATTCCACCAATGCCTGACACGCCTGCCATCGTACCGTAGTTCCACACGAGCCGCGGGTCCGTGGACAGTGCTACCGTATCGCAATCACATCAGTGAGACGTCATTTTGTCGTCATAAATGACTTACGGTTAAAGGCCTCCCCGATGGCAGCAGAGATGGCAGAAGTAAACAGAAACACATGACATGACGAGTGACCTCATGTTTTTGGGCGCCTTCGTGAACGCATACTCGAGGCCAGTGATGGATGCGAAAATCTCAGAAAGCGCAATAAGAATGTAAGATCCACTCTGGATCCATACGTTAAGAAAGGAGGTGATCGGATTCCCATCGGAATCTTGGCAGGTAGACACAAAATACCCACAGGGATTAGTCTAAAGTGCGGCCACAATGATCAGACAAATCCTCGACGTCGCTTAAGGTTGTGAAGCATGCCTTGTAGACGTAGTGTTGCACGACGGCAGCCCAAACCATGGCAGCCGAACCAACGAGGAAACCAGCAGTGATCCTCTTGATTGGGGTAAAATTGATGCCTATGCTGCGAAGGCCCGGGTAAACGAGCAAATCACAGATAGGAATGAAGACGATCAGCCCGATGGGGTCGAGGTTATTAATGATATCGTTCGGTACGCCGTTGGTCACCATAGTAGCGGCTTGCGATATCAAGTTATTGATAATCTGGTTATATGGGAGCCCTATTCCAAGCTTTAGCAATCGACTCCGCGACTTACTTCAACGAGAGACGTACAGTACAGGGGAAACCACATAAACACGGTGCATGCCTTGAGGCCACGACGAACTTCCTCAACCCATTTGTCATCGAACGTCATCCACGTTGGCCTCTGGCCGTCCGGGATGTTGCTCGGTTTAACAGCCTCCCAGAAGTCATCGCTCTTCAGATTCTTGTAGAAAGTAACGGGATTTAGAGACCATCTCCTCCGCGCCGCGTATCTCACAAGCTTGATTGCCTTGGTAAGCACTGAGCCTTGAGGGGGAGAGCGTTGATATCTGTTACGACCAAAAAAAAGAACGATAGGGCAAAGCAGGAAAACAACGGTAGGAAGGGTAAATGCGAGATAGTAACCATCATACTGTGTACCATTAATGGCGATTAGATCGATCAATTTCGCGTAGAAGGGGACACAAACCTTCTCAGCATACGTCATGGAGATCTGGCCGACCATTGCGCCAACGTTAACGAAGAAATAGAAATACTACAAAAGCAATCCATCATGCTGATTGACGACGTGCAAGAGAAAACGCACCATGTAGATACGAGAAGTAGTCAGGGTCGGATCGACCACCACACGCTCACCAGACTTGCTTTGGGAGATGAAAGGGCGAATGTGGCGCTGTTGTTCGGCAATGAGTGGAGAAATGTTTGCCTTGAAACCTCCTGTACCGAAACCCATGATAATAATGGCAAGGCAAAGTGCAGCAAGTGCCCCATTAGGGTGCACGATGACTGGTGGAATGGACGAGATGATAAGAACGACGTGCCCGACGAGCGCAATAGCCACGGAAACAGAGATAGTTCTGAATCGCCCCCACTTCTCGTCTGCAATGTAGGCGCCGAGCAAAGGAGTGACATAACACCTATTGCATGGGGTATCTTCAGCGCACTTTGAGAGGCAATGATGGGATGTCAGATTACCAGAACAGTAATAAAGTAGTGAGGCCAGTAGAAGCTGACTGCCCTCGGCCCAGAGCACCAGAGACACCGTGCTTTCCACCAGCACCAGTCTTAGAACCCTCGGGCAGGGGCTGCTGAATGTAATTGACCTAAGGGACGGACGGTGAATAAACACAACCTGAAGTGTGATGCAACGAAGACGCACGAAAATTACAGTACTGCCTTGAAAGATGAAAGCATGATGATAAGCGCACAACGTCCAAGGCAAGGGACGAGGTAAGATTCACCGTAATACTGTGAAATGACCTAATCAGACGTTGAAAAAGAGGTTCATGGACCTGGGACTTACGGAGAAGCGTTCCGCCAGTTCAACGAAGGCGATCACTATGCAGCCGTGTCAGAGACACACTGGGGTTATCTAAGAGGGCTTACTATACGCGCCCCAGTCGATCTTATCAGGGACGTGGCGGAGGGAGTTCATCTCTTCCTCCGTTGGAGCGACAAGACCGGCGAGTTGGAGGTCATCGAGATGAGGGACCGAGTTGATTGAGGCAGTCTTTTCTGAATGCGACTTGTGAGCAGCCTCGCTGACCACTGCGTAGGAGGTATCGTCTGCCTGCTCCATCGGTTCTGGGATGCAGTCCTAAGGCCAACAAGAGGGAGAAGCCCATTTATATGCTAGGTCTTCTCTAGTGTTTTGATCGTTGTCCATGTGGTGCGAGGTATAGACGCATAGACTCTTCCTTTAAAAGGAAATCTAGTGCTGGTCGTGTGGAATCGAAGCCGAAGTAGAACCAGCAGTGAGTTCTGCGTGCACATGGCACCAAAGTATTCCCGGATGGCGTTTTCCCGCTTCTCATCCCCAAATTCCCACATCTCGATGATGGGAAGGTGTTACGAGGTCAGCTCTCCGGCAGTACAGGAAGACCATTTGGAGACTAGCTGGCAGATGCAAGCGACGGAATTAAAAATTTCACGCCACAAAAAGGGTGGGGTGGTAAAACAGGCTATACGGCATAGAATTCAAGTTCGTTAGCATATGTCTATTGTCCCTGAGTTTGCCGTGGTCATAATATGAATCCTATGATAGGATCATAACATCTTCCTCTGAGAAGCGGCCGCGTTGGCCGACACGCTCGAAGAGCCTGAGGTTGCGAGCCCGAAGAGGGAAACTGTAGTACTTTCAATTGACCGCGACTCCCAAGAAAAGTCTTACAAAGCGAGCCGTCGGAGATGACAATGATGATACGACGCACGGTGGCAAGGGTGAACGGGGCACAGATGGTTGGGATGATCAAGGCACAGGCTCCACACGTGCTCACCGTCTACTTATCCAACGGCCTTCGGGGAGTTGAGATGGGTGACGGGAAATTGTAACGCGCTATCTACTGTATGCGCATCCATACCCCGGCCCTTTCTCTTTGGTGGCCTGGTGATACACTAGCTGAGCTCTTGGTTAGGGTCCCTGGTGAAGCATCGAAGCAGATGGTCATAGTTCCTTCAGGTATCGTACTGCGGCGCTTGTCGGTACCAGAGCGAAAGGGTATGTTGAACCCCGATTGGGTTGTAAGGTACGACGAGTTCCTCAAACTAAATTCCGCCGAAGCAGCAAATAAGGGTTGTCGGAGCCCTCGAGCTGCCAAGCGTTATCATTCGAGGGTTTCAGGCTTGTCCCACTCATGGCGTCCTTCCTACCGCGGTAACCGCATGGATGTATCTTGGACGTGAACAATACCGCGAAGAGTGCCACTGTGGTGGTTCGCGAAATGTGAAGCAGAAACGTCGACTGAGAGCCGATTGCAGGGCCTGTGATGCATGTGATGGACCGTACCGACCCGATGCTCGTATGAAGAGGAGTGCATTTTCCCCCGTGATTGCATTCTTCGTTATCATGTTACATGATTTCGTAAGTGATGTTACGGTTGCCAATCGCCACACCACTTTACGCCCACACAAGGGAAGTAGCATCGCTAAGTTCCTTCCTGGGCCACACCCCTCTTGACTAGGACTTCCGTAATTTCTACGGCGCGATTAAATTTCTTCTTGTGATCCTCCGTTACCAAATCTCTTCTAGGCCCGGATGATCCACAGCCCTCAGGTGCTGAATTCACCCACTCGAATCCATCCGGCCCCAACCAAAAGATGCCGATGTCCCTTTCGTAGATATCCGTCGAAGGCACCGGCTCTGTGGGCAGCGTGCGTAGAATGCCTTCCAGCTCTTTGACGAGACTGGTGGTATCTTCGGAGATTGAGATATTCTTGGGTTTCGACCCCAGTTGTTCAGCCGCCGGGTCCGATGGAAATTGGGAAAATATGAGGATGTGTGGAGTATCTGGGGCCTCCAGTGTAATATTGTGGATGGCAGATACCGTGGGAGGGGCGAAGCCACCAACAATACCTGTCTGCGAATCAGATAACATCCGTGAGACAGATGAGACATCGTACCGTGTTGAATGCGCAAAGAGAATGGCCCGAGCGACATCAGTGCTTAGAGAGAGAGAGAGAGAGGAGCAGTCTGGTTTAGGATTGGCTAAACACTTCACACAGGAGCAAATAGAAACAGACAACCCCTATCTCGTACATACCTCTACAGCTGATATTTTCGGACGACACCACCATTACCTGCCATGTATACTAGCTCTCCTGAAACGCGGAGGGCTCGCACAGCCTCAACGTTCCCAAACACCAACTCACTGGCAACCAACCCAGCGTGTTCACCTCCCCGTGTAAAGTCCACCAGGTAAGGCAGTCCATCTTCTCCGCCAACCACAACGCGGCCGCCGGGCGCAAACGATACGCACTCTACGGGTGCTCCACTACGTCTCCACTGCTCACGAATGGAGCCCCCGCGGACGTCGAATAGCGTGACCGTACCGTTGGCGGTCCCCAGAGCAACCTCCTGCCCACTGGCGGACACTGCAATCGCGCGCGCTGTCACTCCTGCTGACCACTGCGCCGCGGACGTACTTGCGCGCGTATCAACCAACTGTACGTTCCCGTCTGCGAGTGCCACCCACGCACCGCCGCGAGCATCGTCGGTTGCGGCTGCTGCGAGTGCGACCGCAGGCTTGGGCATGGTCCACATCGCCTGCTGCGTGCCGGATCGGATGTCCCACATGCGAAGCGAACCATCTGTGCTTGCGGAGAGTAGGGAGTCGTTTGGAAGAGGGAGCAGTGCTACCACCGGGCGCAAGTGCCCCCTGATGGATTGAAGCGGTGTGAGAGAGGGTAGCGGCGTACTTGATGAGGTGGGCAGGCGAGTGATATTGATCGTGAAATCAGAGCCTGCGGAGGCAAGCAATGGATCTGGAGAAGTCCCGGACAAGATCTCTAACGCGTTGACGACAGACCTATGCAGTTTCGTCGTCACGATGGGTTGCATGACATGAGTAGTTGGTACAGGATATGTGGCAGCGAGTGATGGGGAAGGCGGGTGATTGTACACCGAGAGAGTGCCATCGAGTAAGGCAGTTACAAGGAGCTCATTGGAAATCACAAAGGACGGGATTTGACGTGGCTATCACAGAAGAGGGGCTCGTGAGCGCCGTCGTTGCTCACGAGAAAGCCACTCTCGTCAACATCCGTACTCACACGTTTCTCGTCCGAGTGTAAAGGATCCGCGTAAACCTCCCTCGGAGATATGAAATCGACAGAATTAATCCCGAGTCCTAAACAACGGGCAGTGTACCTGAACTAGAAGTAGTGATCCCGGGCGCGAAATCAGCGAGCGAGCAGACGATGAAAGGTTGTTTTTCAGTGAAATGCTCACCTGCGACGTACGGGTGAGCTCGACGCCTCCATTTCCGACGAGCTCGATGCGATCGCGATCTTTCTCGTGAAGGCTCACGGAGATCTTTCCGTGTACGGACGGTTCACCGTCCTTGTAGCAGGAGAGCCAGATGTTCTCTGAGGGGATAATGCCAGCGTGGACCTCGGAAAGCACTGTGGTGAAGTCATCTTGGATGGTTGCAGTGGGTAGCGTCACCGGCGAAGGCATCACTGGTAAGGGGGAACCGTGTTTGGAGGCAGAGCCAGTTGCGTACGTCAACCAATGGCGCTCATCTACTACGGCACTGTGCAGTATGTACACACCAAATCTTTACAATGTACCAGTGTGAGTGTGGCTCCTCCGTGATCATGCTGATCCTTTCATATGACTGGGACAAGGGAACTAGTACAAGGGACTTATGCTTAAGGACATGTGAAGCAGTGAGGGTTCTCCATCTCTTCAATTGACGTCTTGAAGTACCCTCAATTTCTCAGAACACCGGCCAATGCAGAGAGTTTTTTCCGGATCACCGGATCATCGTCTTGTCGCAGTAGGAGATGTCGGGCTTCTCACTGTTCAGTGGGGGACTTAACGACGAGAAAGCATACCAGACATCAGGGGCAATAGCATGCACCCAACAGGCATGAGACAATTAAAAGGATGGGTTTGGCCATAGAGACTACGTTTACTGTAACTCTCATCAGCATGCAAGCGACGAGAGCCTTGACTCGGACCTTCACTCACTCACACAACTGTCTACCACCCAAAGAACCAAGCTAGCAGGAATTTGGAAAGCCATACTCCAACCAATAACAAAACCACTGCAATCGCTATTCGCATTGTTTTTGTGGTGCCCGGGGCCACCGCACGGGTCATGCGGTCAGCAGAGGACACCAGACCGGACGCGACGGAACTGAACGTATTGGTCTTTTCATGAAACCGGAGAAATCAGCTGTAAAGAGATAGCACATAGGAAACGAAACGAAACACACAGTCTCGTCGAGGACTAGATTCTGGCGCTCCGCATCGTCATAGATGTCAGTGGTAACCTACAGGCGTCCCTAATGGTGAGGCTAGTAATTAATGTGGGGGTAACACTCATGACTTACTCCACGGAGCGTGCGGATCTTGGAGTGAAGTTCGTCAAGTCTTTGATCATTCTGAGACTCGTAGGTATCCTCCTGGGATCGTGAGCTCGACATGATGGTGGTGAATGGGACAATAGATTCGCGGTGGGGGCCTTAGTTTGAGGTTAGGGTCACCAAAGGTATCAGGTTTACTTCACATGCTACAGCAGACAAGACGAACAGACAAGACGAACAACATGATCACTACAGAACAACATGACTGATCATTACAGCAATCAAATATCCACAGTAGATTATATCAGAGATGAGAAAAATCCAAAAAATCAGCGCAAGCTACCCGAGCGCGCACGGGAATCAGTATAGGACGGTGGTGAACCCGTATCATCCCCACCAGCACTGTAATACGCCGCAATGTAGTCAAACTCGTCTTCCTGTTGCTGCTCTTGTGGTAAAGATGGAAGCTCTGGCGGTTGTGCACCTGGCAGTAATGACGTCGGGCTAAGTGGACCACGCGAACCGCGCAATTCCTTCTTCCTGATGGATAACGGGCTTACATCCCGAGAGTTGACAGGAGGTTCGCGTGGAGCGGGCCGTCGGAAAGCAGCAACAGAGATCATGCCGGACCCTTGGCGAGGTGGGCGAGGTGGGCGAGGGGGGGGTGGTGGCTTTCCTGAGGAAAATGGCACCCCTTGTGGTTGCGGCAGAGAGCGTTGCGAACTAACTAGGCCGGGGCTGGGAGGAAGCTCGGGCGGTGTTCGGAAAGATGTGTTATTGATACTGGATAGTGAGGGGGAAGATGGTCGCGCAAGCACGATACTTGGTGGAGGAAGCTGTGCGTGCTGCGCTGGGGAGGAAGGAGCCGACGCCCGAAGCGGAGATGGGGGACCAGATGGGGGACCATTTGTTGGCGAGGTACGTTCTAAAGAGCCTCGAGTGACGGGAGCCGAACCTGACACACGACCCCGCGCCCGCGCGAAGGGTGAAGAGGTGGGCGCAACTGAGTCGATGCTGGACCGCGGCGAGCTGTGTACCGCTGGTGGAGTGTTCGGGGCTGCAGGGGCCAAAGGTTCAGGCGGCAGATCTTTTGGCGTACTAGGCGGTTGATACATGAGGGAGTCAAGCTCGCGCGAAACTTCACGCGCGGCAGCAGCATTTAATGCACGCTCGTCGTCTGGATCCTCAACGGGGGCAGGCGGAGTCGGGGCTCGGAATGAATCCAGTTCAGTGGTCAATGGTGCGCGTCCATGAGGTTCCTCAAAGGATTCGGCCTCACGACCGGGGGGTACCCACGGGTGTGGCATCGGCAAGGGGCGCGAGCCAAAAGGCGCCTTCCTCTCACGGGGAGACATGTACGGCAACTGGGTGTCATCTTCATTCTCCACTGAATTATCTGGGACAAAGGAAGGACCAGAGTCGTATGACCCTGGGTGATAACCTCCGAGGTAAGGGCTTGTGTGCAGCATGGCCGGGGGAGCCGCACCAGGCGGGGGCCCAGGGGGTGGCGCGAGAGTCCCTTCGATGTCCTCATACATTGGTGCAGCATCATCAATTTCTCCTTTCGGGAACGTCTGTTCCGCATCCTCGAAAGAGGACCTTGAACCGACGAGGGGCTCCGCAGTCGTCTGCCCCACGGGGTCTTGTCGCATTCCTTTGGTCGGAAATGTTGCGAAGCGCCCACCAGATGGGCCGGACAATCCAGTTCCTTGGGAAATCGATGGCCGGCTGGAAGATGATGCGGGTGGAGGCTTCCGTGAACCAGGAGATCTAAAGCGTGCGTCTGGCTGAGGTAAGAAGGCACCATACTCATCTGCTTGAGAGGCTGGTAAGTCATGGTCACCCCGTTCTCCCAACGACGGCCGGGCAGGATCGTATCCGTATTGAACACGATATGCCGACGATCCGTCACCATCGCCAGGCACTCCACCCCGGCCCAGGCTGACAACAGATTCATTGTCTAGAAAAGCCGACGGCATGGCACTAGGAGCGTCTTGATAGTTGACATCTAGGGGAGCAGATAGAGTGGAGGGGTCGATTGAAACGTCACCGAGTGCACGCAACGCCTCTGTTACGTATGCATCAGTACGAGGAGTACCCGTGTAGAATGGGCGAGAGAGGCCTGGCTCCGTCACTAGCTGAGGAAGCTCGGCCATGATAAGATTTCCTGCTTCAGCGACGATCTAAGGATGGCCATCAGAAGTGCAGAGCATACGCGACGGTGGGAACGCACGATGCCTTTACGACAGCATTCTTGCAAACTGTCAAATTTGAGAGTCATCCAGGTCTTGGCCGAAGTACGCTTCAAATCACCGAGCCGAGCCTCCCCCGTCATGATTTCCGAATCGAGCTCGCGTATCGAATTGCGCAAACCCTCGAGCAGAATGAATTGTGCTGTCGAGTCCTTGTGTCCTGCATCCATTCTGTTCAGTTTGCGCTCAGCGGAATCGGCCTTAGAAGCCACGCCCTTGCGGCGGTTTCTGAGCTGATCGAGACTTTCTTCCTGAGTCCGAACCGCCTTCATATGCTCACGAATGGTTTTCTCGTGCGTAGCAAATTGTGTAAGAGAATTCGAGAATTCGAGAAGGAGCTTTGTAGAGGAGCCGAGTGTATCCTGAAAGAGGGATCAGAGATAAAAATTAGGCCATTTTAGAGGATATTCCCCCACCGATAGATCATCTCCTTCGCCATAGCCCCAAGTACGCAAAGCCTCCGATGCTTGCGAGAAGTGTAAACTAAGCCGTAAGAGACTTTTAGAAGTGATATCAGCATTGTGTCAAACAGCCAGAATAGGATAAGGAGCGCAAATCCGGAAACAATCGGAACAATGTCTTACGATGTGATTATGGCCTTTTCGGCAGTAATGAGGTCCTGGAGCGGGCGTAGGGCTTTGTTCCCAGCCAACGCAGGTATTGTAGAGTTGTGGGCAAGTTTGGCCGCGGCAGACTTGAGCATAGCAGAATGGATGAAAAAGAGTGGAGTAAATTGTCCCAGGACCATACATATATGCGCTCTCACTCGGCCGGGCCGGTCAGTGCACTGCAATGCAAAGTCCCACAGCCACGGCAAAAAAAAGAAAGGAAAAAAAAGGAGTACAGCTCCTGATGCTGCGGAGTGACGGCACGGTTGAAGATAAGACAGTATTGTATTGACATCGTGGGGCCTCTTCCTGACTAGGCCTGACTAGCGAGAATTATAGCAATCCTACACGACCACACACAACCTTCGTTCAGCAATTCTTCCCTAGCCTATGGTCTACGACGCAGACTCATTCAACGACTTGACAAATTCAAGGGCAAGGTTAGGACTGTTATATCAGCGTATCAGCAGACTGTTGTGCCCAGCACCAGAGCTGATTGGATGGGACGATCACGTACCTATTGCCGGGAGAGACGGGGAGCTCCTTCTTGACAAGTTTCCCGCCTTTTGCAAATATAAAGTGCGCCCGCTTTGTCTTTCCTGCATCCTTTGCACCGAGTGCGGCAATTAGGACACGATCGGGATCAGACAGAAGTGGGTATGGGAACTCTTTCTGTATGTTGGAGGTTAGCGTTTCTCGCAGTCTGCGTCTGCCATGGTCCCCATGCCTTAAGCTGCCATTTCTTCTGAGCCTCCGGTTTATCGTGGCTGAGGCAGTACACGGTGAAGTTGTGCTCCGTGAAACTAGGGTAAATATCGCGGAACCCGCACGCCTGCGTAGTGCAACCCGCTGTACGACCAATTAGTAATTAGTCGACGGACGCTTCAGATAAGTAGGTCCTCGGACGTACGGGTGTCGGCTTTGGGAATGGAAAAGAGAATCGCGCCCTTCTCCGCGGTAAGTGTAGCCACGTCAATATCTTCACCTTGTTCGTTCTTCAAAATGTATGAGGGAAGACTATCTCCGATGTCAATAGGCGCAAGTACGGGCGCTGCTGCTGGAGTCTCGGCGGGTTCCTCGTCCTACGACTAGTGTTAGGAAGGACTTGGTAAATGATAATCTCACTTACTGCCGCAGGGGCGCTGGCAGTTGCAGCCGTAGACGCAACAGTCGCGGCGAGACGTGCAGATCGCCGTGGTTCGGACATGGTGGAAGTAGTGCTCAACTTGCGGCCGCAGTCTTAATCATCGCAATCGCAATCGCGAGACGCCTCGCTCGCCCCGGACCGCTCGGGTTCAATAGTCAGATATATCGGATCAAAACCAACTCTCCACTGTTTTGAGAACTTGAAAGCGGACACATCGCAGATAGTGAAACAGTACAAAGGCTAGTAAACACTGCATAATAGAAACCCAGTAGAGCTGTACGTAGTACAACACAGCACAAATAGCGGCGAAAACTAATGCGACAAGCACACGTTCCATACAACGGGGCAAGGGGTCCTGCAATGTGATAGATATCTCAGTCCAACAGAAGGAAAAAACAACGACGGGGACCAGTGGTATTCAAGATGAAACAAGATCAGGTTGCCTGAAGAGGATATCAGTGACCAAAGCAATATCAGGACGGAAATCAGTCACCGCTACTCCCGCTGCGGCTGCAGCTTCGGCCTCGGGCTCTTCAGCAATCGGCGCCTGAGCTGGTGCCACGGTATCATTGTTCTTCTCAACATCGGCCTACATCAAAAAGAAATCGTTCTCAAAAAGGTGGAGATGATACCTTCCGAACATTCACATACCTTTGACACAGGCTTGCGGCTTCCTGCACGCGACGCTGGCTTCGCAGCGGCCTTGGAAGCGGGCTTCCCCCCAGCTTCTGGAACAGCAGCTTTAGAGGCGGGCTTTGCCGCTGTTTCAGTAGCTGCTGCTTTGGAGGCTGGTTTCACAGCAGTCTTGGACGGTGGTTTGGTGGCGGGCTTGGAGGCAGTCTTAGAGGCAGGCTTGACCGCAGCGTGAGAATCAGGTTTGGCCTGGAGGTGCGATTAACTTGGGGGTCAAGAATGAGGACGGAAATCTCACCTTTTTGGTGGGTGGTGGGGCATCATCGCCATTGACAGCGGGTTGGGTGTGCTCTGCTTCCTTCTCAGCTGAGGTGCGCTTCTTGCCGCGAGCTGCTGACTTTGGCTTTTCCTTATTGCTCGCATCACCCTGTTCCGCGGTAGCTTTGGGCTTCTTAGAACGAGGCTTGGCCGGGGCCTTCTTTGGTGGGGGATCCGGCTTGGCCTGGTCCTTGATGCGGGAGGACCGACGGGGCTCGGCAGCATCGGCATTAGCTTTGCGAACCATACAGAGATGCGTGCGGTGCGGAGAAAGGATCGGGGGGTTGGTGGTTTGGTTTAGAGAGAGAGGCAAGCTGGGCACTGGAACCTTGTTTAACTGTCATCATCCCCTTTCCTTTCCGGGCGATCAACAGACCCCCGTCACATGATGCCATCTCAGGTCACGAGACTCTTTCCTCGTCCTCTTCGTCTGTCTCGTCTCTCATCTCGTCAAACCTGACCTGACCCCAGACACATCCGGCGCCGGTAGTTCAAGGAGTCACCCTCATTTTTTGAAACGCGGGGTCTAAGCCTCACCCTAATATTGGGACAACTAAACCTTGACTCGAATTTGAAGGTGCACCATAATTTGGAGAAACGGGGGCTATCTAGTCAATGCCATGCTCCTTTCTCAGGCCGGGGGTTGGCACGAATGGCACAGCCCTCACGCGAATTACACGCGTCTTGTCCCCTGGTTACTGTGCGTCCTAATATTAGGATAGATGAGGCGGTGTCAAGATACCACAGCATGACGGAGAACAGCCTTTGGCGCGAATATCCTTGCATCCTTGGTGCTTTGGTCTCAGACTTTCCACATAGATGTGGAGTGTCTTCTTGCTTTTTAATGGCTTGTGATGCATGATCAACTTGTCTTTGAGGGGAGTGGGTTGTCACGTGGCTTACATTGCTGTGAACGAAGAACACTGCGAGAATCGCGGTGACTTGTACAGCACAGCTCCCGCTCGTGATGGCAGGAACGCAGCGGATGCCTTACTAAACGTGTCCGTCTCTCAATAATCAAGACATTCAGTCTTTATGGAGCTGTCTGATTCGAATCACTAGCGCATGCTCTGACTCTCGCGGAGTCTCACCCAGCGCTGTACAGCCTACAGTAAGCGACATACCTTGGCTTCTTGACCGCTGGTTGTTCTACCGGACTTATGTACTGTAGCTCGTGGCAACTGATGCATCCGAGGATGGTTAGCTTCGCTGACTCGGAAGTCTCCTCTGCCCGTCCAGTTACAACAGGGGAAATGCTCCCAGGGTAATTGTCTAGTGTTTCCTCCGCCGGATCTACGCGATATATTCCGCAACAGCCGGCCTTTTGATGAACATGACTACTGGACATCGCTGGGCGGCTTTAATCAAAGGCAAAGGCATAAATGGTTACATGGTCATCATGGTAACTGCACTTGTACACTTGCTTCATGGCACCTCCCAACATTGTCCTTTATGACGTTCCATCTGCGAGTCCTGAAGCATGGGCTCCCAATATATGGCGAATACGGTAAGCGTTTCGTTTCGATAGCATTCATTCACCTAGTCAACGTTACACCTTGTTGTAGGTTTGTGTTGAACTTCAAGCGTTTGCTTTATCGAACAGCATGGGTTGAGTACCAAGATGTAGAACGTACTTTGCGTTCCATCGGTGCTCCTCCTTCGTCTGTTGGGCGAGATGGACGGCCCGTGTACACACTCCCTGCGATTTTGGTCCCTCAACGGCCATCCGAGCCACCGATAGTTCTCTCCAGCACCAACGCGATCGTCGAATACCTGGAAACAACTCACCCCGCAAGGCCAGTATTTCCGGACGGATCTAGGGCACTTCAGTTCGCCTTCGTTCATTACTTGAATGACGTGGTGGTGAAGCCTCTTCTCGCCATCATGATCCCTCTTAGCCACATGCGACTCCCTGAGCATGTGCAGGCACATTTTCGGGGACCTACCACGACGGGGATGCCAGGATATCTGGCGCCGGGACCGCAACGCGAGGGGGCGTGGCTAGCGGTGAAAGAGAAGTTTGACTTTCTCGCAAGCCTGCTCGACAAGAACAGTGGACCAGATGGAGACGGTCTCGTTGTGATGGGCCGCGAACTTTCGTATGCGGATTTTGCTATCTGCTCACTACTTGTTTGGATTGAGCGGGTCTCACCACACGACGGGTGGGTGCGGGTGAGACAGTGGAGCGGAGGACGGTGGGTTCGGCTGTGGGATCGGTGCAAAGATTACATGGACGTATATTGATAGATGATTGTGAAATATTAATTGTTGGAAGGGTATGAGGAGTGAATTGGTCGCGCGGATTCGCTGGGCGCCTCATCATCCGTACCTCTACCATTACATGGCCTCACCCACTTCGTCATACGCCCCTTCCTCCTCAGCTGTCACAATCCCCACTCCTGGGAAATCAATTCTTAAACGCCCTCCTCCTACTCAGCAGTCTTTTTTCTCCCGCATATCAAAATTCCTCCCCACTCAAACCCAGACGCAGGTAACCACCGGGGATGAAACTAAGACTCTCAAGAGAGCCCACTTTATCCTTCCTGAGCTCGTCACCGTATATCCGATATCTGCCGCGAACCCCCCTTCCACTCCAACTCTTAAGGAAGAGAAGAGGTCGATCGAGCAGCGCGAGGCAGAGCGGCGGCGACGGGTTGTACGAGGCGACTCTGTAAGTCAGGGAGGCGACCTCGATGAGTGGTGGAGCCTAGAAAAGGTCGAATCATTCTACCGAGAGTGCTGTGCGAGCCGCGATGACCCTCTGTCAGTCGAGATTTCTACCGCCTTCAAGGTAATTGACCATCTGCTATCCTGTACGCGTCTGATCGTCTGCCAGAATGCCGCGAGGACATCACCGCGCACCGTCGACTTTTCTGGCGTACAGCTGAACCCCATTTCAGCCGCGATACTCTCAGACGTGTTTACGATCGAATGGGGCCTGCGTAGATTAACTTTCAAAGAGTGTGGCTTAGACGATCGAGTCCGTAGCAGTATTTCTTGCACATTTGGTCGAGCTGATCCCCATACACAGATATTGAAACCGATTTTACACGCCCTTCTTATCCCAGGGACTCTCACATTTCTGTCCGTCACTTCAAATCGACGTCTGAAAGCGCCAGCGTTCCGCTTGATCGGCGCTTTCATGATTAAGGCGTGTTACACTCGTGACGTGGACTTAGCGTGGATTAACGTCTTCTGTAGGCAAAAAACCTCCAATTTCTCGACCTTTCACAGAACTCGCTGGACAAACGCTCGATCGAGTACATCGCGAATGCGCTCCCCCAAGCTCCCGGACCGGGCCTGTCATCTCTCAGATTGGACGATTGTTTTCTCAAGCCGCAGGCGCTCGAGGCATTAGGTACGTTCGTGAGCTACGTTCTGGCTAGCGGCACCGCTGACCGGACAATAGCACATGCGGTACGAACATCTTCACTCCGAAACATCTCTCTGCGGCATAATCGTATTACTTCCGCGGGCGCTGTTGCAATTGCACTGATGATCCGTGACTACCCGGACGTCGTTTCAGGTGGTATCACGCCAACATCATCTGCGCCACCTACACCACCTATGTCCCCGGGAGCGTTGCCGTCACCATTGCCCAACACAAGCCAGTTACCCCCTCCTGTGCCATCACGACCAAGTGGCGTGTTACCTCCACCACGGCATCCAACCCAGACCCTACAGCCGACATATACTCCATACATTCCTCGATCGCGCCGAGGACCCCCTGCGTCTGCGGCACCGATAGTGGACCCACTTTCGGCCACGGGACAGCCAATCCCGTTAATTACATCGTCGGCCCAAGGAGGCGTGACAACGCGGCATTCCGTACCATATCCCGGATCGCAAGGCACACTTCAAGACCACGGGCCAAGTGCCGCATTGCTGGACAAAGTGAGGGCACTTGACGCCCTTCCCCGGCTCGGTGCTCTCAGGACTTTAGACCTCAGAGGTAATGATATCCGAGTGAGCCTTGAATGCATGACACTCGAAGAGCACCCGTTGAAGTGTTGCAGGGCGGGATCACTTACATTGCGCAAGTTCTGAAGCGCAACCGAACACTGAAAGTTTTGAATCTCAGCGAAAATAAGCTAGAGGTTGCCGGTCTCGTAGCCATCGCGGAGGCATTGGTCCGTCTTCACGCGATATGTAAGCTGCCGCGCTAACTCAGTCGCCAGAAATACAATTCATGTCTTGAGACACTTGACTTAACTAAGAACCCATGCTGTGGGCCCGGACTCGATGGGGTATGCGCGATCTGCACTTTACACCGGGTTTGTAATAAATCGGCTTCTAGGTTCAATCCCTGCGCACCGCTTTCACTCTCAATACGGCGCTGAAACGGTTGTTCTTATCATCAACGGGCCTTATGTCATCGGGTGCAATCGCCTTGGCGGAATTTCTTCCGGAATCAGTGTCATTGCTCCATCTTGACCTTACGATGAACCCGCTGGATTTGGCGGGTGTCATGGCGCTTAACTCGGGTTTGAGGGGTAACCATGTGATGCGTTGTTTGGATCTCAACATTCCACCTGACGATGAGGAAATGGCTCGGTACGTCCCTCTATTTTTGCGTAAGGTCCTTCAAAAGTGGACTTGATCCGCAGGATGTGTCGCGATATCTTGAACACATGCATACGAAATACTGAGGAAGCAGAACGGAACACTCAACCGCCCTCCGCGAACGGTGCTAGCGGTCGAGGACAGGGAAGAGGAGTTTGGGGAATGATCGAAGAGAGTAAGCTCGCCAAGACGTTCCGCAAGGACGAGGTGAAGAAGATCGAGTCTCGTAGCCCTCGTAGGCCGGCACTAGGGCGTTTGGTTATTTCGGACGGTGCACAGAACAAGAGCGAGACTGTAGTGCAGGCGCGGTGGTACAGAGATCAACTCCAGGCATTGTTAGCTCACTCGACACCTACGTCGGGAAGTGACGCATCCAGGACGCCGGCGGACCTTGAGCTTATCGAGCGGGCAAAGGCGTTGTTACCTACTCTTCTGGAGGTCATTCGAACATGCTCAGACTCTGCTCGCTTGGATGAACTCCTTAGCTTGAACGACACGCTCGTCTCTCTCCTTGCTCGAGTCTCCCCGAAACCAAGGGCTAGTCTTCAAGGCCTAGGAATAGAACTGAACGGGCTAGGGGACCCACCAATAGACGGGGCTGACAACGGTGGCGGCGTTCTCGACAACCTTGTTATATCCCCGCGCAACGATACCGAGGTGCCCAGTGATGATGATTCTCTGTCTACGCCGCGGTTAGACAAAGGTAAAGGAAAGGCTCCCCCAGAACCTGAAATTGTCAAACCAGTGCTGAGCCCTCATGGCTTCGCGGCAGCGGATTCAGACGAAGATGAGATGGAGCACGAAGCAGAACAGCCAGGGGCAGAGGATGATCCTCGTTCACCCACTGACCTGTGAGTTATCAGTCACGTCCTCCCATATACAGCTTCATTGTTCTGACTACATGATCTATGTATAGCTCGAGGAGCTGGGTCGCTGAGGAAGGGGAAATATTCCGCAAAGGTAATAAACTATTAGGTCCCGAGGAAATGGAAGGTGAATACGCTGGGGAAGAGCTGCGGATTGAGGTGCGTAGCTTTCCTGTTCCGTAGATCTTCTGGGACTCTGAAGCGGCTCACCGTCCCTTGGTTCCACAGTTACTGGAGGCGCAGGTAGAACGGCCTCCTCCGCGTGCAATCCTCGATGATCTATCGCACGCACTGGACTCGCCCGTAGTCGAAGTCAGCTCTCCAGTCCAGGAAGAGCAGCCAAAGTCCGCGCCCCCGCAGCCATACATTCCGCGTCGGCCTTCGCCATCCTCCCTCTCCCTCGCGTCACCGACCCAGCCACAGCCTCAGCCCCCTACAGGGGACAGCGCCACGGAGAGCCCAAGTTGCGCTTCGCCACTGTCGCCGCTCCCGCGGCCGCACCTGTCTAGGAAAAAGGAGTCGGGCTCATCCTTCGAATCCAGATGAACAAACCGCTAAAATTATTATGGGTCGCCTGCCTTTTAGGTTCTGGTTTTTATACCCCCAGATAAACAGTTACCTTAACCGTTTTAGTACCTACCCTACTGTCCAGCGGCTCTCACACATCAACCATCGTTTGTCAACTGCTTCGAGATTACGCACAACTCATGGATATGCTGATGAAGCGCTTAATTTCGCACTGTACAACTCGCAACTTTAACACCACAATGCACCCTTTTTTTTCTTGGTTTTTTTGTCTTGTACGACGTGTTCATAAAACTAACGTTTTCCCATCTGAGCACAAGAATGCTTCGGCTACATCAGTGAGTCATGGCCCTGCGGTCCTAACCGAGTGATACAAGGTTTTGAACCATGACTCGTCTGAAAATACAAGCACCTACCTGTACCTGCCGAGTCATTGACCACTGGGGATATCCGTGATCTGAATACTTCATAATTCACACGGAAACCCAAGGCTCGCACGGACAGGTGAGGTTAAAAGTAGATCACGATTTAAAAAAAAATACGAATCGGCACCGAGACGAACACAGGGTCCATACATTATCGAGATACAACATGATATCTTTGCACACGTCAGTTCCAGTTCAAAAACACAAGTGGTTGACCACAGGGTACAGGGGCCAACCCGAGATCCCACTGGAGGGCATGGGGCGATCACTTTTCGAGCATCATCTACATCGATAACGATCAGTACGAACAGGGAGAGCATCGATTATCACCGATTATGCGCACCTTGACGAACTCTACATTGCAAACGTCACGTAAGCAGCATTTCGGACGTATCAGCGAGGGGAAGAGATGGATGCGTACCATCATAGTTGATCTGGCCATCCCCATCGATGTCTGCCTCCCGAATCATCTCATCAACTTCCTTGTCCGTAAGCTTCTCGCCTGTACGCAGAAATCATTCACCAATGGGAACATGATAACGTCTCCTGGAGAAAAAAGTAAAGAACCCACCAAGGCTAGTCATGACATGTCGCAACTCTGCCGCGGAAATGAAGCCGTTGCCATCCTTGTCGAACACCTTGAACGCCTCCTTGATTTCCTCCTCCGTGTCCGTGTCACGCATCTTCCGTGCCATCATCGTGAGAAACTCGGGGAAGTCGATTGTGCCATTGCCATCCGCGTCGACCTCGTTGATCATGTCCTGTAACTCGGCCTCGGTGGGATTCTGGCCTAGCGAGCGCATGACGGTGCCCAGCTCGAAGGTCGTGATTGTCCCATCACCATCTGCCATGTGGTTCGGACGATCAGCGACTATCCGTCCCTGTATAAGTGAAAGATGCGAACCTTTATCGAAAAGTGAGAAGGCCTCCTTGAATTCTGTGCAGATCGCAATGAGTAAATCACACTCGCGCGTGTACTAATAGGGGCGACATACCAGATATCTGTTCTGTTTAGCCCGTGGATTACCATTTGGGAATTATCAGAGAGGTATATGCACACCTTCAGACTAGGATCGCAAACACAAATAGAGTGGTCAGAGGGTATTATGTGCTAGCTAGGAAAAAGGAGAACTCACCAGTTGATCAGCCATTTTTTTGGAATTCTACGTAAACGCGTATGGAAATGCGTATAGGGGGACAAAGACCTGCAGAAAAAAGGACTTTGTATGGTAGGCGGAGGGGGGATGAAGTGTGAAGGGGGTTGGGATGTGATTGACAGTATATTGCATCACCGGCGATCGCCGTGAGTAAGTAAGTTATTCTTAATGTGGCACTAATTCCAGGCACGGATACCGATAGGAGGATTATACAGTGCATCTACCAGTCCTCTTCCTCTTCCTCCTCTTCCTCGTCACTGTCTCCCAACTTCTTGTTTCGCTGCATCAGCGCCGCCGCAAGAGCTGCAGTTAGATCGCCACCTGCTGCACCGCTTCCGGTACTGTCTGAGCTTGCTGCGGGCGCAGCAGGGGAAGGCGCAGGAGGTCCATCCGTCTTGCGAAGAGAGTGGATACCCTTCCCTTGAATTGAAGCCAAGAGATCCGCACGGCCAGGCGGCAATGACGTGGGTATACCGGCCACTTGCCCACCTCCCCCTGGCGGAGGTGGTGGTGCCGGAGGTGGTGGTAATCCGGCCTGAGGGGGTGGTGGTGGCGGCGGCGGAGGTGCTCCACCACCCTGGGGTGGGGGAGGCGGCGGTGGCGGCGGCGGAGGTGCTCCACCACCCTGAGGTGGGGGAGGCGGCGGCGGCGGGGGTGGGGGTGGGGGTGCAAAGCCAGAACCATTCTGTGGGGGAGGAGGCGGCGGTGCAGACGGAGGTCCTGTTCTGCCAGGCGGAGGCGGAGCAGGTACCATCGGACGGCCCACGGGGGGCGGAGGCGGAGGCGGCGGTGGCGGTGGCGGCGCGGATGGAGCAATTGAGATAGGGCGTGTAGGTGGTGCAGGTGGTGGTACTGGAGGCGGTGGGGCCACTGACATGCGGGAAGGCGGAGGTGGAGCACGGGGAGGCAACTGAGGCGAGGGCGTGCTTGCGGAAGAAGGCGGAGCACGCGGGGGTGGTGTACCACGGGACGGCGGCAGCGGATGTAGAGAGGGAGGTGGCGTGGCTATCGACGACGAAGTTGAGTCCTGTTGTGCTCGTCGAGGTGCTGGCGGTGGTGGTTTCTTCTTCTTTGGTCCTCCGTTGGTTACAACAGCACTCTCCTGGGCGCCACGGACGAAGCTCTTGATGAAATCCATGTTCTCTGCAATGACAGACTCATCGATGCCATGCTGGTGGAGGTCATCGAGGAGAGCCATCCAAGAAGGGTCGACGCCAGAAGATGTGAAGCCTTTCTCTGAATCGTAGCCCATGTGGGCGACATGGACAAATGACCCCGCCTTCGGCCCAGAGATAAGGGATTTGTCGATCGTACCTCCCTTGGCTATACTCTTCTTTTTCGGAGGTCCTGAGTCGGCCTTGGCTTTCGCTGCGAGAGTGAGTAAATGTCGACACGATTAGGTAGAGGACATACGTTTGAGCTCTTTGCGGTTGTTCACTTGCTTGTAAACATTCCTCGCATCGGCCTCAGCGGGAAAGACGATACCAATCATGCATTCCTATCCCCTGGATGTTAGTCGGTGTAGAACAGGAGAATGTAGCACGCACATCACCCGCGAAGGAATGAAAGAAGACGCGGTCTTGATTATACTCAAAGTCTTTATAAATCTCGTGTTCCCAAAGTACACCACGGGAGCCTACGAGGTCGACGAGGCAGAAGAAATTGGCACCTCTGGTACGGTCCGCTATTAGCACGAGGGCGCCTTGCAAGCCACCATATGACCACGAGTTGGGATCAGGGTACGCAAAATAGATGCGAGCGAGGGATGCGGCTAAGATCTTGGTCGGCGATGGAATGACAGACCTTACGAGATTTTTTTCGTTGGCCGACAGAGTGGAAGAGGAAGGCATGGCAGTTTAATTCAAGCTGTGAGTGCATCGCCTCGCCTTTGTCTCACTCTCCTCGCCGGACACATCGAGCACGGCATCGCCCGACATCACGGGTATTTAGATGACATCACACCCCCTACGACTCCAACTAACTTACCCTCATCATGTCCAACAAGCAACAGGAGCAGTCATATTCAATCCAACCTCACCCCGCTGTCTGTCACCCCATGCACTTCTGAATTATTTGGCCTGATGAAAGACAATAGAAATCTAACGATCCCGCAGACCTCGCTGGGGGTCCGCAGCCGCAGCCTGGCCACGCTCAGGCTGGAACAGGAGCTTTCCATGCCAGGGATCCTCACGTCCCTTCAGAGGACATCCTGAGTCGTCTTGAACAACCTAAGGTATGCTCTGACAGTCTTATTCTTGACAATACGCCGAATCCGTCGTAGACCCGCGAGGAGTTGCGTGCCCGCGCAGCAGAACTGAATAGTGGGAAGTAATTTGTCGATAATTGTGGTTGTTAGTAGCATGTCCCGTGACTGTAAATTGAAAGTAGCGTGACGAGTGTGATGTGACGAACTGAACGCGTACGCGCAAGCACTGCAAGCACTTGTACTTCATCCCCGTTCTCGATAATCCAACATGGTGCGTCTTTATCTACTAGGATTGTACATTATGGCCCATCCATCTATCTGCAGTCTATAATGGATCACAATGGCGGGTCGGTCGTCGCAATGGCCGGCAAAGATTGCGTCGCTATCGCCAGTGATTTGCGTCTTGGTGCTGGTGCAATGACGGTGGCGATGAACTTTGAGAAGGTAAGTCACATTCACTCCATGCACTGGGGACGCATGCATACATGTACATAGATCTTTCCGGTGACCGACAGGATATACCTGGGTCTCACAGGCCTTGCTACAGATATCACAACGCTGTATGTCTTTCTTCCTACTTCCTATTAACGGCAGTATCGTGCTCATGGACAACTAGGCGTGATAGGTTCCGATACCTCGTGAACATGTTCACCATAAAAGAATCCCGCTCCATTGAACCCTCCACCTTTGCTCATCTCGTGTCTAGCACACTTTACTCACGACGCTTCGGGCCTTACTTTACCGAGCCAGTCCTTGCCGGATTAGAACGCACGCCGTCAGGTGGCTTCAAGCCATACATTGCTGGCGCGGACCTCATTGGCTGCCTGAACTTCGCAGAAGACTTCATTGTAGCAGGGACCGCGTCAGATAAGCTGTTTGGTGTTGCAGAGGGTCTATGGGAACCAGATCTTGGCCCGGAGGACCTTTTTGAGACAATTAGTCAAACGCTTCTCAATTCCGTTGATCGCGACGCGTATTCCGGCTGGGGAGCTATCGTATACATAATGTGAGTTCGACGCAGTATTCATGTCTCCTCGCTCATCATTACGAAATTTGCAGTACCCCGGAGAAGGTCATCACGCGCACACTGAAGGGTAGGATGGACTAAGTCAGTACACTCGATACACGGGTGTCTATTAGTAGATAGATAGCAGGTCTCAAAAAAGAATAATCTGTACGTATTGTAACGTGAGCGCATGCCCTCGGGTAATCATGACTTCGCGTGCACGTGCTGCTGTGGTGGCTTTCTGTCAGCAGAGTAGTAGATGTGACTTCGAAGTGGAGCAGTCTCACACGCCATCTCACCCATGGACTACTACGCGTCTGAGTCTTTCTCTGGTGGTGCTGGATACACCGGGGGTTCGACACGAGGACATTGTTGCAACTCCTCTTCGACGCGATTGTACATAACGGCACGCTTACGCTCTGCGCTCAAATCAACCAATTAGCCACACGCGTTTTGCACAGGCATCGACTTACTGTTAGGATTGGTAGTCGGAACAAGGGAGCTGGCGAGCATGCTCACGAAGATCGCAGCGCATGAGATCCAGACGGCACGTGGCTGCGAAGCTGCAGCATACAACACCACGCTCACGAACAAACACAGCGTCCCACCCGCGAGCGACGTGACAGGGATATACCCGAGGCCCTCTATGTGGATATGCGGCAACACGACATTCCCCAACCACATCCTATGAAACAGATGGAGATGCTTCCGCCTCCGTAAGCCCGAGCCCGATCCAAGCGCGTCGAGCGCCGCCGCGCCCGCAGCTTCGATCTCGTTGATATCCTCCCCGGATTGCATGCCGAACCTCCCGTCCTCCGCGAGCAGCGCCACGACGCGCGAGATGGCTTGCACGGAGAGCGTGAGGAACGCGCGCGTGCGCGGGGTGGCGGAGAGGTCTATGCCGCGCTCCTGTAGATCGCGCACCTTGTGTCGTGCGCCGTCTATCTGGCCCGAGAGACGCACGACGAGACGGTGCGTGCGTCGGATGGACGCTTGTAGCAGGAGCGCGCGCGCTACGCCTGCGCTCGTGCCGATTAGGTCGAGCGTGAGCCCGACGAAGGCGAACCAATTTGTTGCCCGGCCGAGGGCGGTCCTGTTGGAACCACTCGTGATGCCGATCAACTGCGCTTGGACGCCTGCTATGAATGCGCCCTGTGGGATGTCCATGTATTAGGCGAAGAGTCGATCGCAGTTATCATGATAGATGACACGCACCACTGCGACTAGGGAGTTGATGGTGTCGAGGAGGGCTGTGTTACCGTCCGTCTCTCTTTGCAAGGGTCTTATCGGAGTCTTGAGCTCAAGCTCGTCAAGGAAATAGGCAATGGCAGCGAGTTGGTCGCTCGAGGATACCTTCTCCAAGGGATGGCTGGTCATGGTCATTGGGTGACTTGTCAAGTGCTAAGGCCTGTCAGGAAAACCGGGGTTCTTTAAGACGACGGGTGGCAGGGACATGAGACTATGAAATTATGTCATGAGCATGGTAAGCTTCACAGCGAACGGCGCCAAACGGAGATACCTGTTACAGGGACCCTCTGAGTCCATTCGGGATTGTCGGTCTCTTGTGACAGCTAAAAGGTCCGTAGTCGTCATCTACCTTGCGTCGGTGGACTGTCTCAATGTGCGAGGAGACCATGATGGTGGTCGCAGGTAGAGCGACTCTGCCTGGCATAAATACGCATTTACGTAATACGATGTATAATACAAAATGGGTGCCGTGTCCGCCTGAATACATACAAAAATCAATCGCGTGCACCGATCCTGTCTCGTGCCAAAACGCGAGAATACAGAGAACAGGAGTACCACCAGCCGCTACGTCAATTGGCGCGAACACGACACCCATGCATACCACATCATCGTCTGCAGCTGCAGCACGTCCTCCTTCCACATCCGGTCTAGGTTCTGCGCGCGAAACTCCTCTGTCAATCGCGCACAACGCTCAATATTCTCTGGGCTGACAAAATCCGCCGCTACCTTGATGCAGTCGGACAGATTGCATACCTATCGGAACAAGCCCGTGGTTAGCTATGTGTTTTTCAGTCTGAATAAAAAGCCGAACGATACACACTTGATGCGCGCACCCCGCGGGGATAAACACCGCCTCGCCTTGCCTTTGTATCACCCGGTGACTCCTTACTCCCGTCTTCGCGTATAGCTCGGCGCGCAGCTGCTTATCGAGGTAGAACTGTTGCGAATGAATCGGGTCAAGCCCACTAGCCAGGTTGTAGCGATCACTCAGGAATTTCCTGATCGCCGGGGCGTCTTCGGCACGGAAAAGATCCCACCGCGCGCCACCAGGTGTACCGTCGACACAGGGTTCTGCATACACCATTATGTTCACAGCATCCGCCATGTCCATGTGAAGCCGCGTCGTGCCTTTCGAGCCATCCGTGTCCACTGTAGCAAATGCATTGTACATCTTAGGACCTAGCGTCTCCAAGATTAGCCTCTAAAAGTCCACTAGAATGGAGGTCAGAACGTACCGAGGTCAGGCGCGACAACGTCTGGGGGGAAGTGCGAGGCGATATTGAGCACACCGTCGCGGCGACAATAACTTGGAATCGGCACAGCGCGGGCAAAATCATCGTATAGCTCTGGAAAAGCACTCTTGAAATCTGTCGATGGCGGCCAATCTTTCAACTTCCACACACGAGAGCTGTCCCGTTCGTCATATTTGCCGAACAAGGCAAAGAACCAACCAACTGTGACATCTCGTCTGATCTCTGTGACACAATCCACGACAGTGCAGCTATGATCACCGTATTTCTCGATGAAGTATTGTGGAGTCCATTTTATGTGGAATTTGTCAAGAACTCCCTTGACAACGAGCGGCCGACCTTCCACCCAAACTCGTCGAAAGATTTCCTCGGTGAGCGTCGAATCACTAAACGTGACTGTTGGGTGAAAGGGTATATCATCCTCGGGGACGATGGGGTTCGTAGATAAGGCTGGCGACTTCGACTTAAGCCTTTGAGACAACTCAGATGCGGAAGTGGATGGCGAAATGGGGAGGAGAGGACTAGACACAAGCTCTGAGGTAGAGGATGTTGTAGCCACTTCGACGTCGTGAGTACTCTCTATTTTCACCAGAGGAATGTCGTCGGCCGTCGACGGCAGTGTGGGAAGAGGTGGCGACTTTGTGGTGGTCTGGTTGGGTGCCAAAGGTTCGGGTGTCGGTGGAGATGAGGCCGATGGCTTCACTTCTGAAGGTGATAACGATCGTTTGGTATCTGGAAGATGGGATTGTGCGGCGACAACGGCGGCAAGTAGGTCGAGATTCGCTAATGAATTACTGGTCTCATGTGGTGTCGGGTTCTCAGGAATCGCTTTCGCTGGGGTTCGCTCTCTTGAAGGGCCCGCGTGCTTGTTATCATCCCGGATGGCGTTCATTTCCTCGACGGCTGAACGAAGTTCCGACTCTGCGAAACGCGAGATAGGAAAGAATTGCAGAGAAGAGTGGCTTTCGCGGGGTACGCATGCAACGAGGCGTCTCTCGGGATCACGACGATCCTTTGGCGCGTTCGTGGGAGTCGTGTTTGGGGGTATTGAGCAGAGTTTCGCGTAGCAATCTGCGCATGCCTCGCGCCCGCATAAGCGACACATCCATGACAATGAGAAGAGTGACGTCAAGCAAGTGTCTGGAGCACACAGTCAGAAGCGTTCCATGACAAACAGCTTGGACCTCCTTACCACATGTCGCACGGACATCAATTTCGCGAGGCCGGCAGATAGTATCCTGATGCTCCAAATGCTTGATCTCTCTTTGAAGTACTGGTAAAAGGCCCGCAGCAACGACACGCTTTTCCGTCGAGTCAGCGATGTCGTGGAAAGTGCAGGACAAGATATCACCCACTTTGATGATGCTGACATGCTCTTTCCGCGGTTCCTCGTTCCATGAAAGAGGAAATCTAATCCGCCCAAGGGTCTGAGTGGGTTTGGTTTTAAAACCTATCCCGCGAAAGGCACCGGCGGTGTCGCGTTTGATGTATCGAATGTCGCGGAACCGACAGGTATCCTTCCCATTGCGACGGGAGCACGAAGTACACTTGGAGAGCTTAGCATCTTTGTAGGCAGTAGCAAGACAAAATTTATCTTGCATCAGAATCCGAAGCCCTGGTTCTGAGGATGCTGCAGAGTGTGTGAGGTCGCCACAAGGCAGAGTACAGCCTCAGGCAGAGTCGGACTTACGGGAGTCGGGTGAATCAGATTTAATGCGCTTTGAAGAGGAAGCCTCTCCAGCACCGAGGGCGGCAGAGAGCGCGCGTTTCTTTCCCTTGGTTTTTGCGGCTGGCATTGTGGGCGGGACGGGAGAGCCTGGGTGTGTTACGGTGAGTGGAAGGGCGCTAGACAAGAGGACGCCGCCGCTTGCTGCGGATACAACGGCCCGCGCTAACCGCACGTGGTCCGCTCTGCGGTGTTCAACAACTTGTTGTTGGTTTTATTGAACCCGTCAGAGAACCGTGAAACGTTGCTATGATTATTTCCGCATCGCAGAAATGTGCATGTAATTTTGAAGTAGCAAAGCAGGGCGCTGGAGCAAGCGCTGGAGAGTATTTTCCCACGTGGGAGCCTCTGTAGTGCTATTCCAGCCGTAAATAAGTGAGACAGCCGTGCACGACATGGCCAGCACCCTCACAGAATACCTTGATTCACAACAGGAGCTCGAGAAGGAAGCTGCTTTGGCACTTCCATACTCGTTCTCCCATTGTACTTACCCCCGTGGCCACATTCGCCAGGCTGTCTATCTTTGTATCCCTTGTGCCTCGCGACGCGGCATCTGCTCCTCATGCTCTATCGCCTGTCACACGGACCACGAACAAATCGAGTTGTTTCCAAAGCGCAATTTTCGCTGTGACTGTCCAACCAGTGCCCTAACCCAGCCGTGTTCGCTTCATAAGCATCCAGAAGCCCCGAACGAGGAGAACGAGTATGGCCAAAACTTTGACGGTAAATTCTGTCGTTGTGGACGGCCGTACGATGCAAAGTTGGAGCGGGAAACTATGATACAGTGTCTGGCATGTGAGGTGCGCTTGTGGATATTCCAGCCAAGATCCTTGCTAACGCACGTTTCAGGACTGGTTTCACGAATCCTGTCTGAATTTGCGTACTCGTCCGTCATCTCGCCTTCCGTCTCCAGAGATTATGGCGGAAGGGAATGGTGTTGCACAGGTGGATCAAGACGATGATTCCCGCTCGGATGTATCATCTTCAGGCTTGCCTCCCCCATTGATCACGGCTGGAGATTATGATGCACTTGTCTGCAGAAAGTGTGTTTCTCAAATCGCTATCCTGCAGGCCTGGGCCGGGACACCGGGAGTCACTATGGTTGTTCGCGAAGGCCCTGATGTCTCATGGAAGGTCATCGGTGAGCTTGAGGAAGGTGATGTCGTCGTAGATGTTGGTCCAGTAGCAGAAGGTAGAATCCCCGCTCATGTGGAAGCATCGGACCCGGATCACACTCATACACATGCTACTACACAATCCCCATCCGGAGGTGCTTCACCACCTCAACCAGACTCCGATACTCTCCAGGGAAAGAAAAGAAGCTTGGTCAATTCTTACCCTTCTTCCGATGGCCCAAGCGTGAAACGCTCGCGCACGTCTGGAACATCCCCTGATTCGCCTCAAAAGGCATGTCTGGCACCAGCCGCGCATCCCTTGGCTCGGGCGGTTTTCGCCCAGAGTGGCGAACAGACGCTGGGTGCGGGTGACATTTTCCTCTCAGGGGACTGGCGCAAGCGATGGTGCTCTTGTGAATCGTGCTCTTCGGAGCTACGGAAACATGCATATCTTCTCGAAGAGGAGGAAACCTATCAGCCACCAGAAGACCCAGATTCCCGTGAGTTCCAGTCACCAGTGATTGCATGACGGGTGAATAATAGTACTTCAGAGCTATCATTGGAGCAACTCGGAATCCGCGCCCTTGAGCGCCTTCCACGTGACCGTGCCCTCGATGGCATTCGCGCCTTCAATACCATGAGGTATGGTGGTGACGATGTTTCTTGAGGCATATTAATGCGACCATTCTCCAGAGACGACCTCAAAACCTTCCTCAGGCCTTTTGCACAGGAAGGCAGGGAAGTCCAAGAGATGGACGTTCGCAGATTTTTCGAAGCACGCGCAGAGGTTGCTGGTGTAGGACAGAAGCGATGATGACCCCGCACGGCTGTATGAATTGAATGGTATTACTTCCATGAGGTTGGCCAGGTCCGGGATTCTAGCCTTTCTCTCTAATCCCGCATTGGCCGTATCACCAAAAGACTACGCCGGTATATCCAGGCCAGGGGTGCCTCACCGTTGATATGTCCTAGTATAAACTGCTTTCGAATTTATTGATATAATCTTCGGGTGACAGAACTCCGGTCGAGCCTCATAATCCCGTGGCGTTGTGCTAGTGGTGTTTGTGATCCAGTGGTTGGGTTCGCGCGACCCCCTTGCTTCGGACTGGCTGCCCAACATTATTGTCAGTTTGCATTTATTTCTCGGTACCTAGTAGGACTACGTTGCTCGGTTCAACTGTGAGGCTTAGGCCATCATACTGGGCATCTTTCTTCCTCCTTCATGCTTCGCGTCGATGGCTAGATTCGTGACATTAAGACCTGAGGAAAGGCAAATTCCCCTAGTGGCAGGTATATAGATCCTCTGGGATGCTACACCATAACGCCCCTGTCATGAACGAGATCTCACTGGCAGCAAAGTTATTGTGTAAAATGTTCCTGTGAACAAGCTCAACTCTTCCTTAAATAGTCTCTTAAATTGATTATTCACCAACATGTTGTGGGAGATTGTCCATGGAAAGGTAGTGGAACGGAGACAGAAACACTGAGAAGAGTGAACGAGTATCATAAAGTTCCACGTTCACCCAGAGCTCGTAGATCGCTGTGAAATTTGACTAGTTAATTTCTTTTCAACATGCAAGCAATGCGTGTGCAAACCAAGGCAGTTGTCCAAAAGGATATAGATATGATGTCATTCTGGACATCTTTTCCCACCACATCGTCACATCGTTCTGCGTTTCTCATCATATCGCAGTGCAAAGTTGAGGTCAAAGTGTTTTACATTTATCCCCCTGTGCTATTACCAGGGCCGCCCAGTATCCTCTTGGCTTTCTGTCTCACTCCCAGTCTATCAAGCTTACTCTCTAGATCACGAGAACTACGACAACAATGTCAGGCTCTGAGGGACCAGATCCTATCTTGCTCACCCTTTTTGCGAATCGCTTTATGAGCGTTGCGGAGGCAATGGGACGCTCTCTGCAGCAGACCTCTATCAGCACGAATATCAAGGAACGCCTGGACTTTTCGTGCGCCTTATTCGCTCCGGACGGTGATCTAGTCGCCAATGCTCCTTTCATTCCAATCCATTTGGGATCCATGAGCTTGTGCGTCTCATATTTTTCTTGCCGTATCCCGTCCCGATCGAATTGTGATAGTGCCGTCAAATATCAAATGAAACTTTATGGAAATGATCTCAAGGAAGGTGATGTTCTGATGACCAATTCACCTCATGCAGGAGGATCGCAAGTCCTTTCGATATTCCCGTCTGTCTGTTGACCATAACTTTCCTTGTTGTAGGCATCTTCCGGACATCACCATAATCAGTCCTGTTTTTCATCCAGAGTCCAAGGAAACCATATTTTTTACCGCATCGCGTGGGCATCACGCAGACATCGGCGGTATTTTACCCGGATCGATGCCCCCAACCTCCGTGAATATCTTCGAGGAGGGTGCTGAGATTGTCAACTTCAAACTCGTGAAGGAAGGCATATTTGATAGCAAGGGACTGTACGAATACATGATCGACAAACCCGCAAAATACCCAGGAAGCTCCGGATGTCGGAATATCCGAGACGTCGAGAGTGATCTGAAAGCTGTAAGCCGGATGGTATTATACACACCCCTGGATTCTTGAGAAAATGTGTCGTGTCTCTAGCAAGTTGCTGCCAACCACAAAGGAATTCAATTGCTTCACCAAAGTACGCCTTCTTTCTGCTGAGCCGGGATCTTGGTAACGAAACGATTTTATCCTTCATCATAGTGGTGGAGGATTATGGCCTAAAAACCGTTCAAGAATACATGTATCACATCCGAAACAATGCAGAGAGCTCTGTGCGCAACCTTCTGCGTGACGTTGCCAAGAGACTGAATACCAACATCTTGACGGCGGTCGATTATTTGGATGATGGATCCCCTGTATGTGTTCCCCTGAAACATACAACGACAGAAGTTCTGACTCGTCAATGGAAATTACAGATATGTCTTCGCGTCGAGATAAATGAGGACGAAGGCTCCGCTGTGTTCGACTTTGAGGGTACAGGGTGTGAGGTTCGCGGTAACCTCAACTCACCCGCTTCAGTCGTCCACTCGGCAGTGATATATTGCATGCGTGCAATGCTGGACCTTGACATCCCTCTGAATGCTGGTTGCCTGGTGCCCCTTGATGGTAGGTGTTTCTCTTCTTACACCACTATTCTTGTTCAGTTTTTGTGGCAGTTCGAATTCCCAGTGGCAGCCTTTTGGCGCCATCACGCACTGCGGCAGTCTGTGGAGGTAATGTACTTACCTCGCAGCGTATCGTAGACGTTGTGCTGCGAGCATTCCACGCTTGCGCCGCTAGTCAGGGGTGCACGAACAATCTTACGTTCGGCGCGGGTGGTAAAGACAGCGATGGTCGTGCCATCGCCGGGTGGGGCTACTACGAGGCGCGTGGCTGCAGGCATGTCTTTTTATGTGCGAACGCTGACCGGCAACGTAGACGATCGCGGGAGGTTCGGGGGCGGGCCCAAATTGGCATGGAACGTCAGGGGTCCACACGCACATAACGAATACACGTATCGGCGATGTCGAGATACTTGAGCGGCGATACCCAGTGCTTGTGCAAACCTTTGGACTGCGCCAAGGCTCTGCTGGGGCTGGAAATTTCCGCGGGGGCGAAGGTGCAGTACGGGAACTCGAATTCTTGGAACCGTTGCAGGTCTCTATTTTATCCGAGGTACCTGACTTTGTTCCTGTTTGTGTCGTAAAGTCTAACCATCCACATCCACGTAGCGGCGGACGCGTGCACCGTACGGTCTCGAAGGTGGCGAACAGGGTGGACTTGGACGCAATATCTGGGTCAAGCAAAGACGCGAGGAGGACGGAGACGCCCCAGCGGATGGTTTACCGAACACACGGGAGATTAACATTGGTGGGAAGGCCACGATCCGGATGGGTAAAGGGGACCGACTGAGGATCGAGACACCTGGTGGAGGTGGTTGGGGTCTTCCTGGTGAACACGACGGTGTCCAGTCAGACGGGCTAGGAGATGTCAAGAGGTGGGCGGCGCGAGGAAGTCTTGCAGAGCGCGAAGCGGCACAGGCGGGTTTCTGATTAAACTGTACCATCACGTGATGTTGGATTTTGGCGCGTCGCGCGTTTGCAGTGACGCGCGCCGTAAGGAGCATAGTAGCGAACGCTGCAGGCAAACATGTCATCGCAGCCTACAATTACCTCTCTTCTTAACTCTCTACACTCCCACCTCCAGACACAGACTCAGCTTCTCCCGACACTTCATGCTCAACTCGGTCTTCCCCCTACCGCCCTCGCAGATGAGCTATCTTCTTTGCAAAACGCTCTTACACGTTGTGTCGAGGATCAGATTGGTTCCAGAAGGAAACAAGTACACGAATTAGAGGATCGTTGTGAGAATCTCGAGTCGGAGTGTCATAGCTATAGCGTTGCCCTCGGTCCTTCAGCAAAGGGCTTGGAAATTACCGCCACGGAACTACGCAGGGAGCCTGTTCTGCCCAGAAGATATGATCAACTCGCCGAACTTCAGGAGAGGCTACGTCAGGTAAGCAGTTTCTTCATGCACCATGATGTTAGCTGACCTTGAGTCAGCTATACCACACTAAGCTTGAGCAACTGATCGCTCTCACCACCCGCCTTGTCGCCATGTCACGCATAGTTGGAGACAGCTTTTTCCCCGAAGATGTTCTTGACTGCTCAACCAGTTGTGACCCTACCATATCCTACCAGGACGTATGCCCAGAACGGTTCTCGAAACTGGAGAAAGAGCTTGTGCGAGGGAAGGGTGAAATGGTAGGTCTCGTCTTACTCAGTTTCTTGTCTGTCGTTATATTTATAATTTTTGGTAGTCAAAACGTCTCAACCAACTATCAACTGTATTCGTCCAGATCGACTGGCTCCACACAGAACTCGGCATCATCCCTCCTACTCCCGAAGATTTTCCCTCGTCTTCATCAAATTCGCTTGGCTTACCGCCTGTTTCTCGTCCGCTTTCGGCCATGAGCTTTGGTCTGACATCACCCTCGGACCCCTTTACACGAACCCCAACACCGGGCTCACGACCCAAACCCCCGTCGTTATTTACTTCCTCTACATCCGATTCTTCTGAGGATGAAACTGCATACCTGCGTATATTCGCGCGTTTTGTTGCACAGCTTGACGAAGCGGATAACGAGGCCGCAGGGCGCTGCGCGGGTCTTGAAGGTGTCGAGCCAACACCTGGTCTGCTTGCCTGGGCAGAGGCAACTCGCCACGGACTGGAAGACCTGCAGCGCCGACGCGAAGCACACATACAGGCTATGTATGACCAACTCGAAGGGCTGTGGCGCCGACTGGGTGTCCCAGACTCAGCAATGGATGGATTCGTCGACGCTCATCGTGGCAGCACGGAGGAAACGATCCGCGAGTACGAAGCAGAGCTCGAGCGCATGCTTGAATTGAAGCGTGAGCGCATGAGTGCATTTGTGGAGAACGCGCGCAATGAAATCGCCAAGCTTTGGGACGAGCTCCTCATCGGCGAGGAGGAGCGTGGTGAATTCATGCCTTATTTTGACGGTGAGCACTCGGTGTCAAGCTCCTATGAAAAGAGCTTTTTGTAATCCTGCATTTTAGATGAACACACAGAAGAACTACTACTCCTTCACGAGGATGAGATTAGGCGGCTTAAAGAAGAGCGGCGGACAAAGGCTTATCTCCTCCCGAGCATACGCAAGTATTTCGACATCTGCGAAGAGGAGAAGGAGCTTGCAAATACAGCGTCAGATCAGAGCCGCCTCCTTGGGCGGGGTCCCCGAGACCCGGGGCGACTCCTGCGCGAAGAGAAGATGCGCAAGCGTGTTCAGAAAGAGAAGCCGAGGGTGGGTGCAGCTTTTCCGACAGCAGCGATGCGGTGGTGCTAACGGAAATTATAGCTCGAAAAAGACCTCCTCACCTCGATTCCCGCATGGGAGGCGGATGCGGGTCGCCCTTTTCTTGTGCATGGGGAAAGCATTTTACAAATTCTACTCAACGCAGCTGGCGCTGCCGACAAGGAAAACCGTCGAGGCGGAAAAGGACGTGCGGGTTCCGTGCCGCCACGGGCGACAACACCAAACTCTGCACCCGGAAAGGGCGCCATCACACCAGCCGTGCGCCCAGCATCAAGCATGGGTTGTTCACAGTCACAGTCTGTGCCAAACAAAAGGCCGCGGCTTGCGGAGACCAACGTCGCCCAAGGGCCAAGATTCGTACCCCGTTCCGCAAGTGGGCCTAGCGCAGGCGCTGGCCATCCACCAAGCAGGATCGCGATGCCGGTGCCGGTGCGTGGCTCCGTCCTACCCATACACGCGCCCCGCGCGGTGTCCGCCACTATCCCGAGACAACACGCCGCGCTTGGGATCGGGCGCCCGCCTTCGAAGCAACCACGGCCGCAGGCCTCGAGTGTGGGCTCGGCACAACTAGCATCGGGATCGTATTTTGTGCGTAGCGTCGGCTCTGGACTTGGCACTTCCACGTCAAGAAACCCGCAGACGATTGCCCTCAAAGCGAAGCGGGCACGGAGAGAGAGCTTCCGTCCAAGGCCGAGTGGAGATTGGAAGGCAGTTCCCCAAGGGCGATATGGCGGTTTGGAGGACGATGCGCTCAAAGAAGAGGATGAAGATTCATGATTGGTCGGACAGTTTTCTTTTTCTTGCGTTCCTACGCAATTTTATTCGGCCTCTTTAGTACAGTAGCCCGCGTGGCTATCCACGCGTTTTTTTTTTCGTGAACATTACGATAGTACATTTATTGTAAGTTGCCGGTGTACGATAGTCTAAGTTGTTGTACCCCCCCCCTCGAATTGGATAGAGGTCTCGACACCGAGACACTTTCACAAGGGCCCTCAGATATCAAGGCGATATATGTCATGGCAACATCTACAGTCTATGGGTGCAGTTATGATATCATATTATCCAAGGAAGTGGATGCTGAAAGTAGGACCTCGGTCCTCAGAGCCTCGGCGTACGCTCACGCCCGACCGCGTACTTCGCCTACAGAGGGGTCAGCAGGCATTTGTGAACACGGCAAACATGGCAATCACCATTTCGACCTCCCGTTTCTCATAACCACACTTCTCGTAAAATGCTAAAAAAAATGATCAGTGAGACAGCCGTTCCTAGCACAGACGCACAGACGTACCAACGTTATTTTCGTTGCAGTTGAGGATGGTCTTATAGCAGCCCACGTCCTCCGAGATTTGGGTGAGGGCCTGGATTATGCGGAGACCGAGTTTCTTGCCCTGCATCTCACGGGCAACGGCAATATCCTCTATATGCCCGACGCGGCCGAGCCCGCGCAAAAATTTACGCTCAACAAAGACGCCACCTGACCCGACGATCTGATCGGTCTCGCGCGAGACGACGACGAGGATGTAGTACGTCCCCGACTCGCTGAGCATGGCTCGGAACTGAGACGCCCACGCCTCTGCGCCCACATCCGGCGTTTGCGTGAGCACGGCGAGCACGGAGAGGTGGCCGCGCCCGTAATCGGTCGAAGCTAACGGACGAATCTGCGGGCGGGCGCATCAGGGAGTCAGATAAGGATAAGGAAATGAAAGATGCCGAGAGCATGTTTAGACGCACGTGGAGCTCGGGCGGTAACTGGTCCTTGATGTGCTGGGGGACGAGCTCCTCGGGGAAGAGGAGGTCGAGAGCGCTGTCTGGGGTGAGAGGCATGGTTACACGGGGGAGGGAAGGGGAGTAGAAGGATGCAATTTAGAGTAGTTATGGGAAGGTACAGCCGCAACACGGTCACGGCACCCCGGCACCGCATTATTGGAAGTAACTAGGCACATGGCCATCGTTGGCTATATGCGTCGTTACTGTATCGTTATCCTAGCTTTTACGCGCTCCGTTTGTGAGCTGTACAGTAGCTGTGCTTTTTCAATTAGGACTAGACCAGGAGCATCCAGTACTGTACTGCAGCAATCAGGACTGCGTAAGTCCGGATCGGTGGACAGATCATCAAGTGGCGACGTCCACCCCAGGCATGGCGTGACAGATCCCGAGGTCGACCGAGGGGGAATCTGAGCACTATACGGCCGTTAAAGACGGGAAAGGGTGACAAAATGAGGAAAACGAGGACGACAGAGTGACTGGATACGAATCAAATCAGGCTGATGCCGGCATTCCAGTCAAGAACCCAACTTTGCTCATGTTCCTCACCCCCACCACTGTCCTCTCTTCCTCCCCATCTTAACACCCTGCGCCATCGTGCGCATCGCCCCTCCTCCCGTAGTGACACCATGAACTTTTTCAAGACAAGGCAGCGTACCCCAACCGATCTCGCTCGCGGCCTGCGAGATAACATCCTCAAACTCGAGTCTGCCCCGCCAGGTGAGCCGAGGAAAAAGGTGCGCGCTCCTGTGCGTTCCATGCCAAGAGTAGCGCTTATATGGGCGCCCCTCCCCCCCCCTCTCCTAGGCCAGCGAAGAGGTTAGCAAGTACTTGCAGCAGATTAAGGGCATGCTCTACGGTGATGGGGGTGCGCTTTTCGAGTTTCCCCGTCCAGACGTCCTTCTACATGACGCTCTACTCAGAGCCTGTACCGGAACTCTTTGCGCAGCTCGCGCAGGAGACATACAGCACCGATCTCCTACACTTACTTGTCGTCCACATCGCGCGCTTCGATTTTGAGGCCAGGAAGGACGTCGTGCAGATCTTCAACAATCTCCTCCGGAGACAGATCGGTGCTCGCTGGCCAACGGTCGAATACATCTCCGGGAAGCGCGAAGTTCTGTTTGCTGCCCTTGATGGTTACGAGAACGAAGATATTGCACTCAATACCGGCATGATCCTGCGCGAAATGCTTCGTCACGAACCACTATGCAAGATTCTCCTATATTCCGAGCAGTACGTCTTCGCTCATGTCGACCTCCTCGCCGTTGATTTTAATATATTCATAGGTTCTACAAATACCCTCATTTCATTGAGACAACAACATTTGGAATCTCTACGGATGCATACACAAGCCTTAAGGAAACCCTCACGCGGCATAAACCAATGGTCGCAGAGTACCTGGATAAGAACTACGATCGATTCTTCAACTCTTTCACGACGCTCATTATGTCGACCAACTACGTAACGAAGCGGCAGTCACTCAAACTTCTCGGCGAGATACTTCTGGACCGTGCCAACTTCAACGTCATGACACGCTATATTGCGAACGATGCCAACCTCAAGATGATGATGAACCTACTCCGTGATCGGAGCAAGAACATTCAATTTGAGGCGTTCCATGTATTCAAGGTATTCGTCGCAAATCCCAAGAAACCGCCGCAGATCGAAGCCATCCTCCGACGGAATAAGGATAAATTGTTGGTTTTCCTCAAGGATTTCCATAACGATAAGGACGGTGAGTCTCTCCCTCTTGCGATTGTCCGCACTCTCATTAATCCGTTCCCTGACAATCCGATAGATGAACAATTCACAGTGAGTAATCATGTGTTTTGACCCCTCTCCTAACAAATTTCTGATGAATCATTTGGACTGAAACACTCAGGACGAGAAGCAGTTCCTCATTGTGCAAATCCAGAGTCTTTGACCGCCGTTCCTGCTGGCACGCTACCTGGCCAACTCCTCTTCTTCTGTAGGACACCTTTTTCACTCGGGCACAGTACTGGTGTTTGTATATATATAGCCATTGATGGCAACGCTTGGCATTGAATGCAGAGTGTATGTGGATAGCCTGTGTGATGATCGCACTCATCACGGTTAATTGGGTCACGAGTTGCGACCTAATCTCTAAATCGAACCATAAACGTATAAACGTTTGATCGGTTGACCAGATCACATGCACTCCTGCCAAGCAGTGGCGCTTGTTAATGCCCCGTACGATTTCCGAAGTAATTAGTACATGCTGCGGATATATGGTTACAGTAATACAAAGAACGGAATTGCAATGCCTTGTAGAACAGGGTAGCGAAGGGTCTAACAGATGGAGAGCAATAACAGACAAAATCGCCGGTCGAGGCCGTCATTTATGAGTTATCCAACATGGCCTGGGCTGTTTCCTGTAACAATAGAGCGAACATATCAATACATTCGGTCCATGGACATTACAAAAAAAAAAGAAATGAACCCACCCGCAGCCGACTGAGGTCATGAACGATGGCAACGTTCACCATGATGCGGAGAGTACGGCGCACATCCGTCCGGTTCACGGTATTATTGAATGAGCCCCCGCAGTCATGTAACCGCGCGACGTGGTCGGCGCGCACCTGCGAGCAGCGTGCACAACGCAAATCTTGCTGCGCCGCGGCACGCTCGAGTGCATGCACGCGTTCGATAAGCTCAAACTCCACCGCCGTGCGGTCATGCTCGGCACCACACCGTGTGCACGCCCACCGTGGTCTCCCACTCTCGCCAGGGCGGGGAAGCAGATCCGCGTCGCGACAAAAGTCGAAATCCCTCAGCGCGTCGCAGTGGCGGCAAGGTACGCCCATCAAGCGCAACGGTGCGCAAGGATTGCGAAAGGCGGCCTCCTCCCCGAAGGAATTGACGCCGACGAGGTCCAGTGCGTTGCGGGAGAGCAATCCGACTTCTTTCTCGAACGGACTCGCTAACGCAAACACCGCGCAGGCAAATTTTGTGAGTTCTACGGCTGGGTCGGTGAGGGTGAGGTATGAACCTGGTAGCAATGGGAAAGAAAGCGCTCGTTCTGCCTCGGGATCGCCGATGGCAGCGCGTACTCGTGACTGGACACTCTCAATTGCGCGAAACAGCTTCCTCGTCAGACGTCGAGAGATAAAGTCTCGGACCGTGTCGCGCTCGCGGACTTTGTTGGCATCTGGCTGTGTCATGTCTGGAGCACCGTTAGCGAGAACCCGTAGAGGAGCACGTTGGCCTTCTTTTCGGGCAGCTTTGTACATCTCGAGGAGGAAGTAACGAACGAGATCTGTGAACTCGCCCTGAATTGCAGGTGGCAGGAAGAGTTCGATATTCCAGCGCATCTCAACGACCAGTTCTTCTGGCGGGTCAACAGAGAGTGGGTCTTCGCAGACAATGCCACCAGCATTAGCTTGATCCATAAATAACAAGAAGTCGTAGAAACGCTCCGTGTTCAGGTACATATGCTGGAATAGTTCGTTCGATGTCACCGCGGTTGTGATGTACGTTGCGTAGGCATGGGCCGTTCCTGGAGGTTTTGAGGTAACAAGCAAAAGCCGGCTGAAGTCCGCATATATCACTTGCGAACCGAGGCGCTTGAACTCAGCGAGCAGCTGGATGAATGTCTTCCGCATGAGGCTGTGCACGAATCGATGGATGCTTGGGTCGTACATGTGAGAAGCCTTCGAGCTAATCCATCTCCAAAAGTGATCGATTGCGAGCGTCGCCGGGCTTTCGAAGCCATACCGGACCTTGTCCAACAACCACGCCTTTACCATGGACTTGATGATTCCGAACGTTTGAGTAGACACATTAGATTCGCCAAGGGTGAGGTCACGCTGCACTTCTCCGTCCGCAAGCTCCTCGATTGTATGCGATACCGAGTCAAATGCTGTCGTCCCACCACTGCCCTCCAGCTCATTGACGGCCATTGCGTGGAGAATGGAATTTACGGACAGGTTGCGGACAGTCACCTCGAGGCAGACATTAGAATAACAACCAGGGGTGATAAATTCAGTATTGGGCAGCTCCTCGGTTGGGCGCGAGTCATCCTCCAGGCCGCCAAGGTCTGGCCGACCACTTGGTGACCACCATAAAACCATATCTTGGCCTACAAGTCGCCTGGCGAAGACCACATCTGAAAGGAGCAATGGCTGATCTCCGTCGATGTGGCCGATGGGCACGTCGTAATACTCAGCAAGAGCTGTCATGCGGTCGATCCACGAACCAAGGGAGAGATAACGTTGGCACAGTTTCTGCGCGACATTGGTCTGCCAGGGAAAGACGTCAAGGCTATGAGGAGCCCTTGCTCTGGACATCGAGAGAACGGGGAACCTGATAAGCCTGGGTACAGAACGGCTGAAGTACGCATGGTCTTTCATAGAGGAAATAATAACAGTGAAGGACTGGTTTTCAAGGAGGCCAAGTTCTCGGGAGATGGCCTTCAAGGCAGTTAAGTCGGTTGAGTGGTATGTCGAGCTAAATTCGCGTGATTCCGTATAATTTATCGAGATACATCGTCCATGCTTCACGTGCTGTTGCTGCCGTAGATCGCTGTAGACTTCCCGGAGTCGAGGGATCGGCTGTCGCCGGGTTGCAGGATCGACGATATGCAAGCGCACGTTGCCAGTCGGTAAAAAGAGTGCAAAGACATGGATGGGTGCATTGACCGAGCAAGCATGGTAAAGGAAGAGAAATTTTCCTGCTTTGCCTTCGTCCAGGTATCGCGAGCGCGGCGAGGGACTCCCCATTTCTAATTGGTTAATCTCGAGACCTGTTATTCCAGCCCGGTTGAGTGTGATTCCATTATCGGCTGCTGTACACGTTTTTCCTAGCTTTAGAATGCTGCGAATGGTCAAGGGTACCTGTAACGGTAGCCACGATGAGTGACAGCATAAAGGCCCAAGCTAGATTTGTTCCGTACCTGCAGCTCGAATATCCCGTCGACATTTGGGTGGTTGGTGAGGTCTACGAAGTGCTCCTGGTTTTCTTGATACACGTCCTCTCGGGTAATAATCTTGTAAAGGTTCGTGCAGGGCATGTTACGGGGCAAGCTTCGGGTGACTTTCTCCCACTCGTATAGGTCTGATCGGAAAAGACCATCTGGCAAATCAACTCGGAGATGGAGGTAAAATTCGCGTGGGATACGAAGTGGTATTGAGACAAGCTCCGTGTCGACGCTGAGCCAGAGATCATACCGCCCAGGCGAGCGTGTAGGGCGAAGTTGTACAATGTCCCAGCGAGACGTAGTCTTGGACTTTATCACGCCACGGAACATGGATGGTACTGTCGTCGAGTCCGCATTAACTGTGCGCATTTTACGTCGTTGCCCCCAACGGGGTCGCATAGCCCTAATCCAGGCGGAATAGTTCCGTGAAGGATCTGGTAAAGGCCTACTAGAAACGTCGTCCTTCTTTTCACTTGCCGGCACTAAACTTTTCCGTGGTTTCCGGTTAACAACTGCGATGCGATGGCGATGGGAGCTTTTGTCCGGGTCTCCGATGTCTTCAATATCCGCAGGTTGGGTAGGCTCCGTTCCAGGAGCGGCAGAATTGAAGAAGTCAGTCATCTTATGCTGATGAAACTTGTCGTCGAGGGCAGCTACTCGTTTGAACAGCCAATCTGGGTGATGAATGCGGGGAACAGGGTTCGTCACCTTCTGCATGGCGGCTGGGATGGTGATCAACTTTTGAATGACAGAGCCTAACCGCTCTATATAATACTCCCAATCGAGGATGGATCGCAGATCGAAGTTGGTAAGGCCGTTGTTCCTCAACCATTTCCGCAAGTAAGTCCGTTTCACGCTCTCTTCCGCTGAGAAGATGGCAACAGGAACCGCACGCTCGGTGACAGGAGCCCCGGCTGGCTGTGCGGAAATGACGAACTTGCAAGCTAGACCTTTGTCCTTGACCATCTGGTCTCCCAAGAATTCCGCAAGCCGCTTAGCTGTGCTGATTGAAGTCGACTTTTGCCCACCATACTCGGCCAAGGTTTTCGACATACTCCTGTTTTCGGCGATAAGATCAACAAGTTCCTCGTCCGAAAGGTCCGCTGCCTTGCTAAACAGAACATCAAGCCAACGATCCGCGACTTCTGCTACTGCTGCGTAACATTCCTCTGTTGTCGTTCCGAGAAGGAAGTTCTCAAAAATTTGAGATTGGAAGATCTTGATAAGTTGAAGCTCGCCGCGACGCTTCACCTCAAATCCTTTCAACTCCGCCAATGACCCATCGTCATTGAAGACGGCGTAGCGCTTCTTCAACAGCTTGTCCTCCTCCTTGGACGAAGGCAGAATCATTGCCTTGTAGGGGCCATCTAGCTCGAAGAAGATGGAGTTTTCGCTATGCACCTTGTAATCTCCAGTCTCTGGGTCGAAATCATGGTATTGATGATTTGTGAACTGGTCGTAGACGAGGTGATTCAGCATCGTACATGGGTAGGTGAACGGAATTGATTTTCCGTTCTTTAGTTGAAACTTGAAGTTCTCCGGAAATACACCAGGAAGCATGCACCAAATCCCATCCGTGTCAAGTTCCAGTGGGCGGCCGATCTGTTCCACGAGCTGTCGAGCCATTTGGATGATTGTTGCACCCGTCAAGCAGGTTACCCCTGCCATCTCCATCGAATGCCAACGCGCGCCCTTGCGCATCACGTAACCGTAGAAAGAGTTGAGAATGCACTTGTGAGCCAGCTGCAGCGAATCGTAGACGACGATAAGCTTCCTTGCTTCGTCGACCTCGGCAAGCGACTTCCCTTCAGCTAAGATGACGTCCAGATTCTTCTTCCACGTTTTGAGAAGACCTTTGTACTCGTAACGGCGATCGCGAAATCGACGTACGGTGTCCACGTAGAATGGATTTTCGCGCTGACAGATGATGGTCTCACGATTCTCCACTTTGGTAGTCTTCATCTTCTTGTATACTTTTCGCGAATAATCACCGAGTCGTTTGTGTGTGAGAGCTGTCTGTTCTACCTGGGACAAGTCAGGGAACCGCCTCGGGGGATCCCCAGGGCGCTTTGGCGGGAACGACTCCTGGTTAAGAGCGTGTCGTATCATATTGAACTCGTCGCGTCGCGCAGGAAAGAATTCGCCCCTCCATGCCCACGTTAGCCGCCTGTCGCAAGTCTTCCCCGGTCGGTTAAAGTCGCAGACTGCACAGATGGATTCATCCACTACGGAATCAGGTTGCAGGCGATTTGACAACATGATATTGGGGTACATTGCGGCGACATCCAAGTGATAGATCAGTGGTTTGTCGGTCCGTAGAGGACTATCTCGCAGCTCTTCAAGAGAAGCCTGGATCTGGGCCTTCACCGTATCGTAGTTGGTAACATCTTCAAGGGGGATTTTGAACTCTTCCAAGATACAAAATGTTAGCGCAGCATCAAGTTCGTCAATCAACTATGCCAAATGTTAGCGATCTTCCGCCGAAGAAGAGAGAACAGTACTTTTTGCGCTGCTGAAGGAACGATCTTGAAATGGGTCTCAATGTCACTGCGAAATACGCCTGCTTCGAGGGCTTCGACATGACCACCGACGTATGTCTCAGACGCCAAGAGGTGGCCTTCATACATGTTGCCGTACTCTTCCTCGTGCCGATTTGGCATAATGATATGTCCCCGGAAAGCCTCCACCTAAATACGGTGTTAATGACAGTAGTATCAGAATGACTCGACATGAATGTCACACCATCAGGAGAGTCTCGCACAACGTTCCACTGCCCTTTCTGAGGACTTCGTCGGGACACAGTGGGATAATGTTGCACAATGAAAAGATAAACGGGTGGACATATTTCATGTACAGATAGTACGTCGCAACGGCATCTGAGACGGAGTATTGCGCAAGTATTTGTGGCTGTTCCATGGCATACCTGTTCAAATGCCCTTCTTAGCGTGAGTGTAACTCACAGTAAAGAAGACCCCACGGTGTCATGAGCTCAGGGTCGAGCTCAATCGGGTCATAACCAAGTTTTGCCACAGTGACGGCCTTCAAGCCCTGACTACCCTGTGGTAGGTAGGAATCACGCTTCACCCAGCGGAAGCAGTCCATGTGTACACAGCATCGGCTCTTGAATTCTTCCTCTGAGTCTTGGGCAAAGCCGGTCTCAAGAAACATATCGATTTCATGGGCCTTCGCACGAGCGCACAGAAAAGGAAAATCGAAGAAGTCGCCGTTGAAAGTAGCCATGACTGTGGGTTTAACGTCCCGAATGTGGCGAAAGAAGCGCTTTATTGTGTTTGCCTGAAAAGATATTAAGTGAACACTGGTAATCCTCTCATGAGTTGAGCTGACCTCATCTGCTTCATTAAATACAATGAAGGGTCCCTCATAGCCTTCCTTTGGCGTGTATTCAAAATCCTCGATATCCTCGCTCACAATCTCGCGATTAGTGATGAGATAGCCTTGCCCATCAACCATGTATGAAATCATCATGACTTGGTCTATGGCTTGATCAGGAAACTTCAAAGGTGCCTTTGTTGTCTCGATATCATACGCCATGACCACTGGATCGGGACGCTTGACTCGCTCCGTAAGTTGAGTAAGGGTGGGCTGGCCCGCATTGAACGTGACAGTGTACCATAGCCCCACACGGATTTCGTTGTCCATTGCCACCCGCAGATAGTAAGGGACATCGAACTCGCGGATGTCAATAATTGCGTCGCGTGGATCCTTGTCACGCGCGGTGGATGTACCCACTTCGGCACCCCATGGGCTATCGATATCCATGTGAGAGTTTTCGGTTGCGTTGACAACTTCAGCATATGCATCAATGGCATTACGTTTTGCACCGTTGGCCAGAGCGAGGGGCATGATGTCACGCCGAACGGTCAAGAGATCCGTGACGTTCCGGAAGCATAGTTGAAGGAAAAGGCGTCGATGCCCAAGGAGGTGGTTGGGCATCTTAAGATCCTCTTTCCTCTGGCGGACAATGCGATAGATAACACCTTCGTATTTCTTGAGGAGCCATTCCTCGACGATTGTTTCCATCCCGACCTGTGAGAGCAGCTCGCAAACGAGAAAAAATCTCTCGCCAAGGCAGACGCACTACGCATGAGATATAGAAATACGGTTCATAATTCATCGTACACTTGAACATCTTGCCATCTTCTTGAATGAAATAATAATCGACTGCGGCTCTGCCGCCAGGCCAGTCGGGGTCTTTCACGATCGTCTTTAAGTAACGTCTGTCAGCACTCACGGTGTCAAAGAAGTATAGACAGAAGGTGTTGTTCCGGATGAAAGATCCCACGGACATATAGGACATATAGCTGGCGCGCTTCTGGCAACAGGGCGACGCGCCATATGCGTTGAATCGAAAATCTGCACTCAACTGGATGCATGTTCACAAGCCAACCTTCTTTCTTAGGCCCTTCTTGAGTCCGAGAAAATCCAAGCTTGTCGTCAATGTCATCATATAGCTCTACTTGCTCGAATCGTTCCGCGAGTCGGGTGCCTTCGTCGTCTTGCTTAGGTGCCGCGTTTGATCGTGCAGCGCTGGCACCACCTCGACCACGGCCTCGTTGCCCTCTAAATGAGCTGCTACCCCTAAAACCACGAGAATATGGTCGAGATCTAGTGTTTGAACGGGGTGCCATTTGTAGATAGGACAAAAGTGGGAATACGCGATCACGGGGGACACACGGGGTGTGACAGGCGCGTCAGTCACGCATCTATTCGTAACGCCAATGTCTAGTTTTACACAATGTTATATGAATAACTACATGGCTGTCGCGTTAGTACCCAGTCCAGGAAACATAGATAAGCTAGCACAGAACTGAGAGCATGATCAAATCAACGAAGCAATTGGGTGAGGTAAATGAGGTAAGGCGGTTTCCAGTTGAATAGTGTGCAAACCAAGAGGGATAAATAAAATACCATTATCATACCAGGAACGTGGATCATATAGAAATAGGGCATACGGTCGTTTATGCACCTGTGCAGAACAGAAAAAAATTATGATGCAGATCATTCTTCTCCTTCATCCTCGTCCTCTTCCTGGATGGCATGCTTGAACGCGGGCCCTGGTCGAGTATTTGGCAGCTGTCTTCGCCCACCACGCGCTTCAGGTACCCCGTCCAGACTACCTTCACTAGGAAGAGGAGACACTCGCCCAATTGGCGGGGTACCAGGTTTCGTACGGTTGGACGAAACTTTGCCGGTGCGTTTGCCTTTCTGTGCGCGGGCGGAATTCGGCATGCGGGGCGCGCTGAACATGATGGTGTTTTCCCCGAGAGGAAAGCCCGCGAAAGGCGGGTCGATTGGTGACAAACCGCTGCCGGAGCTGAAAAACGACGCCGCCGCAGTGGCAGGGGTCTGGCCAACTCCACCCATGTAGCTAGGTTCTTCGTCTACATCCACCCACTCGTCCTCATCTTCAGGGCTGAGCGATGGCCGTCCAGTGAAAACGTCACGTAGTGCAGTAGTATCCGCAGCAGGAGATACTGACAGTACTTCAATAGGCAGACGGGCTGTCCGTGTCTGCCAACCCGGCGGCTCAAGGCCCCACGACTTCTTCCAACTGGAACGGCTCGAAGCGCTACTGGAACCTGTTAACAGGGGAGGCTGGAAGGGGGTCTGACGCTTCTGTGCAACAAACGTGGTGTTTCCGTGGGCCTGACCTCGCCGTGGTGTCTCGTCTATTGTGCTACGCGAGTGAGGGCGGAATGGGGAACCAGTCCGCTGCGCTTCGCTTTCTGATTGCTCATAAAATGAGCCGTGCCTCGAGGAGGGTAGTGAATGGATAGAAGATGTAGCAGAGTTTGAGCGTAGGTGCAGCGCTCGCGGCACGGTTTGAGCAGGTGAGCGCACTACACGCGTGGAAGAACCGGAGCCCGCCCTTCGATGGTAGGGAGAGGTGGTACGTGCAAGTTGAAGGGAACCCGCTGAACTCGCAGAGGGTGATTTACGATGTCTTTTCCCAACGGTAAAGCTGTGCACGGACGACGGGCGGGATGAGTTGAGCTCCCCACGCTCCGAATTAGGTGTCCTGCTACCAAAGGAGCGACGAGACGGATCGCTTCGTTGTCTCGACATCGTGACCATATGTTCGAAAGCAAACTGTGGTGACTCCATGGTGACCTGCGCCATGGATGCAGTTGATGAACGCCGAGAGTTGACACTGCTAGACCTGCGAGAGGATATAGAGGGACCCTTCGCACGATGGCCTTGACGTGATGTCCCGCCCCCACCACTGACCCGTCGCTTCGCTTTAACCGAGTTACGTCCTGCGCCCGAGGTTGATGAGCTGCGTGGATCTACACCATGCACGAAAGGTGCATTCGCCGTTTTCGCCGTTTTCGTCGTTTTCGTCGTTTTCGTCGTTCCATTGGCAGAGGACTTGCGTTTGCGCCTTCGGTCTTCATTGAACCATGTCCGGAATGCAGAGAGCAGACTCGCACGGTTTCGATGCTGGCCCCCCTCCTTGGGAGAAATCTGAGGTAAAGAGGTAAGCGTATCTCCGGGCGACGGGGTAGGCGAAATTTCCGGAGGAGAAGAGTTGCTCAACCTCGTCAGGACCCAGGGAGAACTTGGAGTTGCCACGCTTGCAACCTCCTGATCTGGGGTCGTTGTGCCGGGTACGGGAGTGTCCCGTGAGGGAGGCGGAGGTGATTTAACAAGTTTCCCTGACCCATGTGACTGCCGAGATTCTTCGCTCGTGCCTGCGCGTTTCTCCCCCTCTTTCTCCTTCGACTTGTCATCCTTTACAGCCTCCGCAGACTTTTTCCGAACTAAGCCCGCAGCCTCAAGAGCTGTGGTAGCTCGTTGCATGATGCTGACACTGCCGGAACGCATCTTCCCCTCGCGTTTCCCCTTTGAGCCCTCCTTGACATTTCCACCTGGTGTTGACGGGTGGGATCTAGGGTGTGAATCGGTAGTGGAAGCCGTAGGTGATAAGAGAGCGTGGCTCGGAGACGGGACACGGGGTGGAGTTTTCACGGAGACGCGTGAATGAATCACAGATGTGGGTGTCGGAGGAATGACAGCCAACTCCGGAGTGGAGTGCGCAGAAAGCAAAGATGGCGGGTCGGCGCGAACGGTTGAGGGCGTTTCGGGGTCGGTTGTCCCGCTGCCCGAAGGGCGCTTCCGCTCCACACTCCCGCGTGCCTCTGCATCCACCTCTCGAGCACGCTCTTGAAGACGAGGAGTAGAGCGGTTGCTTTCCTCTTCCATTGCCTTGCGTTCGGCACGTCGCACGAGCATCCACCAGATGGCACTAGCTGCATCACAAGCATCACTCAAGACAGAATGCACAATTTGGCCGGTGTCGAAACCGAGAGAACTCAGATTATTGAGTAGCTCACGCTCGAATTTTGTCCCAAATATGATGGGCGCCGGGCTGCTCAGAAGTGACACGAAGTCTTGGGGAGGAAATGAAGGTAGAGGTTGTTCGGCTACAGGAGATGAGGGATCGGAGAGGTTCGAAGACACAGAACGTCGCTTAGTCCGCACAGGAGTACGCGTAGGGAATGCGGGAGGTTCTTTGTTCCTGGGAGACCGAGGGGAAAAGGATGCCTGACTGACGGAATGTGGAGGTTCCTCTTCCACTACCGTCTCTGGATGTGATTGTCTCTTCCCTTCACTCTGGACTGCCTTACGTATGGTAGACTGACTGGGGTAGCGATGTATTTGTGGATTCTCGTCAGATACAGATTCGTGAGAAATGTCATCCGGTGTTGTCGCAGAAGATGCGTCAAGCTCTGAAGATGCCGAACGGAATGAAGACTCAGAAGTAGCAGACGACTCAGAATTTGCAGCGGAAGGTTGTGTTTGAATTGACTGCGGGACGACAACCGCATGGCTAGGAGAGGTCTTGCCAAAAACGGACGAGGAGGGTGATGTGAACCAGTGGTGAGCAAGAATCTGAGGGATTGTGATGCGCTTGACGGGGTCCTTTTGCAGTATTTTTCGGATCAAGTCGCGTATATCTGGTCAAATCTTTGAGGGACAAATACGCAGGGAAGAATGGTAAACGAACCATCAGAAAGCCACTCAGGATCCTCAAATACCCCCTTGATGACCATCGCCCTCATAATCGACTCATTATCATCGTCAAAAGGTAGTCCCCCGGTTAAAAGACAGTAGAGTATGACGCCAAGGGACCAGACATCCACCTCTGGGGAAATGTCAGCAAGATCAAATCGCGGAGGAATGAACAGATTACCTGGCCCAAGGTACTTCTTTCCCTCCAGCATTTCGGGGGCGGCATAACCTGTCGTACCGCAGTATGTCTCCAAGTATGTCCCCCGATCAAACTCGCGGGTGAAACCAAAGTCACCGAGCTTGATCCGACAGCGTTCATCCAGCAAGACGTTCTCCAGCTTGAGGTCACGATGCACGATGCCCTTTTCGTGTAAATAGTTTACTGCCAAACATATTTGACCGAATATGTTGCGAGCCTCCTCCTCTGATAACCTGCCCTTTTCGGTAAGGTAGTCGAATAGTTCGCCTCCCGAACATAATTCTGTGACGAGCCATATAGAATTTTCGGTGGCAATAACTTCGTATAGCTGAGTGACGTGGGGGTGATGAAGCTGGCGATGGTGATGAATTTCTCGGGTGAGGGTGGCAGAAAGGGCTTTGGGAATTTGTTTGACAGCAACGCGAGTGGAGGTAAGTCGATGTGTGCCCAAGCGCACTTTTCCATACGCCCCTGCGAAGTATGAGATGATTTTCAGAAGAAACAGTAAGGAGGAGTTACCTTCGCCGATTACCTTGCTAAGGGTGTAGTTTCCTACTACTTTGACCTTTGTGGAGGCGAGTTCCTTGCCAAGCTCATTGTAGGCGGTAGCGAGGTGAGCCTTATGATTCTGGACCACGGAGGCGGTGTGCTTATGAGAAGCCTTGGACATGATGGCATATAGAGAAACAGAAAGGAGCGTGATATATGAAAGGTGGCTTGAATTATAGGGATGTCAGATAAGAAAGCGGGACCGGGATGATGTGCGTGGGTGTGGTAAAGGCGCTCATCGCATGCTTAAGTGAACTTATATCTCAGTTCAACGCTCTTGCTTTAAAGCAATTCACAACCATGAGCGACATCAGGCTCGTATCAGAGCGAGAACGCAAATAATATGTAGACTCTCTAATTCAAGACAACACAATTGTGAGCAGCAGATGTGATTCTGAGCCAATTTGGATGCCGACCGGAGACATCCGGGCATTCCTGTACCTTACATTGCCCGCCAACCCACCGAATCCCCAGTCATCGCATCCCCGAACCACCCCTAATCGGCCTAATCCCTCAAGGTGAGCCGCCCTTTTATCATGAACGCATCCAGAGGACGTGTTCTTTCTTCCCCATCGTGGATATTCTACTCTTTCCTATGTTTTGTGGATGGATGTTTCGCGGTACTCTCGGATGATGTTAAGGACCAATAACTGATGGTCTCTTTGGGTCCGGCTTCGCCTTTCAGATGGTGCGTTCATTACGTTGGGCGATCTCTGCCCCACTGACGGTTGTTTGTAGAAACTCGAAATCGACTCTTTCTGTAACTACAAGATATATCCGAGTAAGGGTCGCTTGTTCGTCCGTGGTGATAGCAAAGTCAGTGTCAATACGACTGCGCCTCTCGATGGTGTATCCGAATATATATTTTCAGATCTTTCGCTTCGGCACGTCGAAGAGTGAATCGCTGTTTTTGCAGCGCAAGAACCCGCGCAAGATTGCATGGACTGTTCCTTACCGTCGCATGCACAAGAAGGGCATCACGGAAGAGGTGGCGAAGAAGCGGTCGCGTAGAACTGTAAAACACCAACGCGGCATTGTTGGCGCGGACATTGCAGCCATTGTTGCAAAGCGCACTCAGAGTGTACAGGTCCGGACAGCGCAGCGGATCGCCGCGATCTCAAAGGCCAAGGCCGAGAAGAAGGAGAAGGAGGCCAAAAAGCCTAAGGTTCGCATGTCCACTTCTCATGACGCACGTTACTGATCTCATTTGCTGGCCACAGTCGCATCGCCCTGCTGCTCCCGCAGCCAACCTCAGGAATATCTCCAAACAGCAGGCAAAGGGGGGCCGGGGGGGCCGTTAATCTCTGTTACTACCTCACCTGTGTTGTAATGCACATGTATCGAGACTATGCGGGCATCATTGAGGGCGTTGTCGTGTCCTAAGTTATGAGTCTGAACAATTTCGTGTTTGCGTGAACTGGATATAGCCGGTCTGACGGAGCTACTGCCGGCCGAAGCGGTGTAGCTCCCGTATTTGATATTGCTGTGGCGCCGGAGGTCAACCGGAGTCAACCGGACGCTTCATCAGCATTCGTCACCTTGAAGGCCAACTCCCACCGATACAACCAACGGTGAGCCTGGGGCCACTGTCATCTCAAAATTTCCACTCCCCTTACCGAATTCTCCCCCTTTTCACCCAGAACCGTACAACGACGCCATGTAAGCCTATCAATTGATCATTCCTTCATCTCCTCACCTCTCCTGCGTACCAGGTCAGAACCTTATGACCCGTACCTTCCTCGCGGTGGCTCGTCAGCCAACCCCTCTGCTCCAAGTGCTCCCGGTGGAAGCTCTGGGCCGAATCCCAAGACTGCTCACATTCAAGCACAAATAGATGACACTGTCAACATCATGCGGGACAACATTACCAAAGTTGTAGAACGTCAGGAACGACTTGATTCTCTGCAAGACAAGACAGGTCGGTGTTTTTAATACAATTTTACTCACGCGAGTTTTGCCGCCCCTATTTGGTTCCTCTTGTGGGGGCGTAATTATACGATACGGGACGGGACGTAGACGCTCATGCATTCTGTCGTCTTCCAGACAATCTTGCCGTTTCCGCTCAAGGCTTCAGGCGCAACGCGAATCGGGTCCGGAAGGTATGCTTGGGCTTTTTTTATTTCGCAGTATGCTCGAGCTAAACAAATCTGACAGAACATGTGGTAAGTTTCGAAAATGAGCCCCGTGTACCAGACACCTATCTAATCCCTCTTTGAACTTGTGAAAGGTGGAAAGATATGAAGGTAATGTTATTGCCCTAATTCGCAGTGTCATCTGCTCAACATGTTTCCACCTAGATGCGTCTCATCATCGGAGTCGCCATCGCCGTGATTATTGGAATCATCATCTTCTCTATCGTAAAGTCAACACATCATAAGAATTAGTCTTAGCATGCTTGAATGTGTTACTCTTCTAATACGCCCCCTTGTCTCCCTACTGTTTGTTGTACGTATGTCGATTCTCCGGTCTTCCTTTTGACTGCTTTCTCGAGGGGCGTTGGCTCCACAGTGTCGAAGAATTACATAGGTGATCGGACCTTTCGTTCATCCTTCTCACGAGTGCAGAGATTTCTATAAACTTTGTTTATGATGTAGGAATTCTTCCCGCTAGTGGTCTCAAGCGATGTTACAGAACCACGGACTTGTCTCTGAATTTTACTTCTCAGTAACAGTTACTTGGATATCCTTGACCTTCTAGAACATGACATGCATGACCTTTAGGTGTCGACTGAGCTTGCTCCGACAAACTCAGTATCGTTTACATTGTTCGATTCCTGTGTATGTGGTTATGTCATTAGTAGCGGGTATCGTACAGTATTGGTGCTGGAGATCTTGTCGCGACTGTCTGACTGCGGAAGTTGTGTCTTGTGACACGGAACAGCTCGCTCTAGTCAGTGGTGCGTAGTGCAGCCGCCGGGTGCTTTGTGCAGAGCGTTCTGTGAAATCTGCCTGTCCAGATTGGATAGATAGAGTACTGTAACTGGGGTTGGGGTTTGGTTTGCAGAAGTGTAACTCAACATCGATGATCTGCTTTTCTCTCTTACTCTTGACTATAGAAGCCAACTTCCTTTCGCAAAAGTCCATTCGAAATACTTGACTAACGCTTCCAAATCTTGTAAATATACCAACGGAAGGTCGGAGTCGGTGCATTGACGCAGAATTTCTATGCCAGGACCTTTGAAACAATGTACGGCTGGAGCTCTTGCTGTGCAAGGGAAAATAGTAGTTGTGATTCCAGCTTGACTTCAATCTCTGTTTTTAATATTCAAGCCCGTAAGAGGTGTTCGGAGTTACCAGATGTCCAAGGAACTCTCAATGTGTTGTGTTGACTCCCAACTGCATTGAGTCACTATGTTTTCCTGGGCCTGCTGCTAGCCTGACAGCAGGAAACCCTCCGTCTTCGTGCAGAATATCCATGTCACATTTTCCAACTATTTGGCAATGGTTTATCGAGTCCCCCGGACATGAGGTGTGTGCTCAACTTGTTCTCGATTGACGGCACATCTCCGCTTTTGCGATTCCCCTCCGCGCTTGTTTTCCCCGCTCACCACAATGAACGGCTAATTTCTTAAGTATCCTTACGCCCTGTTCATCGAGAACCTTTACGTTACCCTGTCCGAGACTGTCACTGGGACGTTCAGCCTGCCAAGAACCCCAATCTCGAATAGGTCTTTGTCCTACTGACTCCTACACCGGCTCGCTCAACTCATTCCAAAGGTATGCGCAACGTGCTCAGCCTCCTCGGAAAGACACCTAGGGTACTCGAAGCCCCAAGGACCCACCTTCGATTTGTAGTGCTTCAAGTCAAAGGTGATACGTGGGTTGACTTCCCTGACGGCTAGGAAAATGTGAATTCGGGATAATCCCAACACGCCTCCACTGCGTGGAATCGGCGAATCCTTTAAGAGGGCGCAAAATGGTGATAACTATTATGGCATAGCCAGTTTGTCCCAACAAGACGACGGGCATAGTGCTTATGGATCACCCCTGGCCGCCTTTGACGCCCATATAGAGGTACTACTGGGATCACTTTCAGGCTCGCCTGGCGCCACTGCACGGCGTCCCTACATCGGTACCTGTTCGGCCAAGCAACTCATCACTTCCGGCTTTGGGTAATCCCTTTCACCCTGGTGCTAGGGTATTCTCGCTGCAGTCCATTCCCTGTCAGCACTGCATCCCTGGTCTCCAACGACGGATCGGGGTTTCACAGAGACGGTGGTGCCTTTGTTGGATCTCTTTCTCCCTCATAGGGTAACACAGACGTATTCTTAGCCCATCCTTTCTGAGATTGTCACCCTGGTGTACATGAAGGGATCCTTTGTTCATGTCACATGTACATGAGGCTCCTCAATGCTGCCCAGCTCTTCCGTGACTCAGAAGCAACACTATGCAATTCACTTCCCCTCATCGCTAATGCATTCATTCATTCATCCGTTCGTTCATTGTTCCGTCCATTCATTTATTCATCATTCACCCTTATCTTTACGATCACGGAGGTCCTCTTGCTCGGCTCACTTCTGGATTACGGTATGCCAATTTGTCACGGCCCCAACGTTCACTAGTACAGTACCCCCTGGGTTCAACCCTAATTTGAACACAGTGGACCATCCCACGGGGACGAATCTCCCCTAAGAATTCGCCGCCGGCAAGGAGGCGCATATGCCGTGATACACGAGATGCACAGGTCCGAAACCTTTTGTTCCCGGACTTTATACTGGCTTGTCCAAAACGCCACTTTGACCGCGCCCGTGACGCATCATGTGGTACACGCACCTGCAGCATCACTCATCGAACACGTGTTTCTGTCATGACCTGCAACACGAATCCAAACCAAGGTTGCGCCCGGAGGTATCCAAGTACACCGAGGTCGTTGGACCATCTCATCTGTTCCCAAGGCGGCGGTCCATGTCCGTGTCAGGGACAACAGGTAGTTGCTCGCTTTCACTGTATTGGTCATCGCTTATTGCTTGTAGGTCATAAAATGCAACTGATTTTGTCTACATCCCAAGTGGAGGTCTTCGTTGAAAATAAACGTCGTAGCTCACAACTTACACTCACTAGATCACGACCCAGGTGCCACGCTTATTACAGTTTCAAGAAAGCATACACGAGGTACCATAGACACCTCCCCCTCCACTCAAGTTTCGAGTTATCATGGTTATGTCGAAATGTAGATACATTGCGACAGCCGATGCAATGATGTCCACGCATGCTCGTTCTGGGCTGTCACATCCGCACCGTGCTCGAGAACCTTCCTACCTGGCATGAGCTGAAGTAGCAGGGGGCTGGGTGACAAATTGAGCTTGAAGGGGTTGATATTGGGTGACCGGGACTACTTACCGGGTTAGCGATACCCAATGCCGTAGCAAGTCTATTGAATTCCTGTTGGGTAGGACGCTCTCTGCCACTGACGACTACCACACGGAAGGTAAGCAAGGAAATAACGTGAGGGAGGGCCTGAATGTACTATCGATAATGCGACTCTCAGTGGTGCCGACATTCTTCGCGATCTGTTTATAGGAAACCTCTAAGGAAAATGGTGACAAGATCAATAATCACACCAGGTTTTGAGGGAAAGCAACAACTTTGTCTTTCGATCGCACTCTTGAGAGCAGTGCACTGGATTTCAGAAGATGACATGGTAAAGGTATGAGAAAAGAGATTGGCTCAATGGAGGTACAAGAAACAGAGCTTATATACCCAGCGTCGGCCAAACAAGAACCATCATAACTTACAGCTGATTATCTCGGTTACGCGACGCAATATACGTCAGTGATGTCGCTCGCTTAAGCCTGATTATCAAAGCACAGCGTTTCCTGGACTACAGGCGATAGGCCGACGATAGAGAGCTGTTTACCAATGGCATCGGCGAGCCTTGGAAATTGAAGGGGCTGAAAGGGAGGTTGCACTAGTCGTAGCTACGAGAACGGGACAACAGGCAAGACTTGAAGCTTGAGGTAGAGAGCAACCCAAAAAGAGACGTATCATGACGAATAGTAGAACTGGTTAGAATAGTTCCCTTCACGGCTGCCAGTGGCGCATGTGGCCGCATGGAGCAGAACCAACATGTTCCTCATTCACTTTGAGCGACCCTCGAAGATACAGTAGCAGTCCCAATGGTAACTTGATTCTGTCCCCATGCGCTATCCCGATGCATGATTAATCCGCTAAAGCTTGTACATACCTGGTCATTAAAGCAGTGTAAAGGAATTGAGTGAGCGTCATGTTGTATGTGTATGTTTAGTCACGGCGTTGACCGACTGTCAGTACAACTCTAATTTTCGAGTGTTCATCGTCCCACCCTCCCAAGGCTCAAGTCCAAGTTTCTTTATTAATCGAAAGGCTCAGAAAATGGTACGTCCTCCGACATAGAAGTAGTATTGCATTCTACCATGCTTCGGAGTGGCGGATGTACTCTGCAGTTCGGTGGATGGGATAGCTGACACTTGGATAGCCTCCCAAAAGAGCGCGCGTCGCACAAGAAACCACTGTCCAGCTAGGACCCCAGGTTAGCGAGGGCGAGCTCGTGTTCGGTGTTGCCCACATATATGCCTCATTCAATGACACCTTTGTTCATGTCACCGACTTGTCTGGGAAAGAGACGATTTCTCGTGTGACAGGTGAGCACCCACGGTCGCTCTCTGAAAACCCCGTACTCATGTCTTGACTAGGAGGAATGAAAGTTAAGGCCGATCGTGATGAGTCGTCTCCATATGCTGCTATGCTTGCCGCGCAGGATGTCGCCGCTCGTTGCCGCGAGGTCGGTATCACTGCACTCCACGTCAAGCTACGCGCTACTGGCGGCACGGGCACCAAGACCCCTGGCCCAGGTGCCCAGAGTGCTCTACGTGCTCTCGCGCGTTCTGGCATGCGCATTGGTCGCATCGAGGATGTGACTCCTATCCCGACGGACTCTACGCGTCGCAAGGTCAGCCTATTCTACTATTAGCGCATCATCTTGCAGGGTTTGCTGACCCTCACCCAGGGTGGTCGCCGCGGTCGCCGTCTATGATCGCGAATATATGAATGTCTCCCTCATATGTAATACGTGTTACCCAATGAGCAAATGTCGCCGTGCGACGCGCAGCAAGTCCTTGCTTAGGGCTTGTCCCGTGGTCGTGCTGTTTCTTTCGAGTGTCATTCCTACATGACTCCGCCTGCTTGTGATGCTATTCGATTCAGAGCCAAAAGGGGAAGCCGAGTTGTACACGCGTGAATCGTGAGGAAGAGTTGAAGCAATCGGTTGTTCATATGGGTTCATTTTCGCCCAGAAGATACATACAGTGGGACACCGGCTGCCCTGCTTCTTGTCTCCCGCTGCGATGGATGAGATGGTGCTTATATTTGGTAGGGTAGTACCCTATCAAAGAACATGGGATAGGAAGATTGAAATCGCTCTATGAGAAAAACTTTGAGGGTAGCTTCCTGTGACCAACACTCCCTCGGGAAGACGTCCTCGTGCCACGGTGTTGAGAGGACTGGCGGGGGTCCGCGTATTCCAGCTTAGTTATTTCTGCACAGCACAAGATAAGGTCTGGAAGAAGTCAGTTTGATAACATCGCTTCTGAACTAAAAGGGTTCCCCACTGGTCCACCCGCAGACGGCATTTACCGTCAATGACTGTCCATGTACACCTCTGCATTGTGATGGAGGCTCCGCTGGCACACAATTCTTCGTTGGCACTGCGATGGCATCGTTTCATCGATGGGCACTATTCTGGACAGGTATGAAAGGACCCAGGACGGCTGGCGGCGCGGCAACTCGCGTGGCGAAGGGCACCTGCGATCCTCACGGAGGCCATATTGGTTCAAAAAGGAGAGATTTGCGTGATCTATCAATCCCTCCCTTGAAGCTTGAACCCGCGGTCCATGGCTGTGGTCTGAAAAGTTCCCAAGGCCGCGGCGTGGAATGCCACGCCCCAGACGCGTTTCCTCCTTATCACTCAGACCCGTCATCGCGTCGCGAAAATTCGAAGTCATCGGCCTTGATAAAATTGCGTTGCGTCGCGAGCCACACAATTTTTTTATCACGACGTTGCAGCGCGGCATCTTGTATCGGAGATCGAGCGTTACGTTGTTATAACGTTGACGTGTTGATAGCGCGATTTCACGAGTTCGAGGGAGGTTGGAAGTGAGTGCCTCGTGTAACGGGACGTATAACTCTATGTCTTGGGCCGGATTTACGGGCCATTGGAAAACTCGAGGCAGATCTCTCGCCGTAATACGGTGTCTCTAGAAACGGAATCTGGCGAGCGGCAGGCACTATCGCCGCGAACTATACAAGAGGAAGTTAGTCGCGCCCCCGGCTCGCACCACGCAAAACCCACGTGTGATGATGCTGTTACCGAAATGGACTGCGTCGTTCCTGGGTCAATCACGAGTGAAAGTTCATTAAAGTGGTTCCAATGTACGTGTAAGAGGGCTAGGAAAGCATGCAGCTCGGCCATCACTTCGACGCGTTTGATAGAGGGAAAATGAGCGGTAATAGATAGACGATAAAGGTAGATCTAGGACTATCCGAGACCACCCGGGTGATTCCATCCTTCCGCGCTGTCATTCGCGAGAATACCAGAACCTTCTTTTGGAGGACATAATGCGAGGCATGGCAGTCATAATAACGACATGGAAATTGAATTTTTGACAACTCAAATGAGCCGGGCTGTGTTAGACTAACCGATACTCCACTTCGGAGGTATCAACTGGAAAAGCGTCCGGCAACTACGGAGTGTGCAGCACAACGTTGTGCGTTAGCCGATCATCGATGAAGAATTTTAAGAGGCAGTGATTCCCAGTTGAGCATATACACAACGTTTTGCTTAGGAAAAGATTATGTGGCGTAGATATTGGGTAACTTGGCGTCCTCGAGGTATGACAGCGCCGGAGCAGTTGTCGCACGCTCAGTGTAAGGGTGCTCGAATCTCACACGTCAGGGATAATATGGAGCGGACAATCGTCACCGGAGATGGCTGCGATCCTTGAAAATCGAAATTGGGAGCCCTGGAGGGTCATTAATGAAGGAATGACTCGGGTGGATGATCGAATAGGCGCGCAGGGTTATGGGCAAAGGGTATACGAAAGGCGCGCCCGGGTTCCGGAAATTTCTCATGGAGTTTCTTGGGCATAAAAAACGAAGATTCTAGGAGGATCGGAGCTGTTCTGGTTCCAAGGGAAACACAAATGACCGTGTATTGTGCCGGTAAAGAAAAGGTGCCACCCAATTAGGACGAGAATAAACACTCGGGATTATATGCGGGTGGGCGGCGCTAAGGGTTGCACCTGTTTCAGCATCGCCACATGACACCGTGAACAATCATTGATGAGTTCCTTTGATAGATCCTAACAATAAAGATACTGCATCAGTGTGGAACCACAGGGGGTCGACGTGGTTGGTGGAGAGGAGTGTTCTGTGTGGATCGGAAGCAAGTTCTGAGGCGAAAAAAATGGTTCCGTGCCGAAGCCGAGGTGGATGGAGTATGGGAGCCAAGCCACTGGTCCTCGGTAACTGGTTTTCAGCCCTAACCCCACAAGGCACAGAACCCTGTCGGGGGAAACTGTACAGTTTTGACAAGTCGACCATGGTCCGGTCTGTATCCCGAAAACCCAAGGGAACATGAATCACAGGGGATATATGCGTAATAATCCTGGTGTCCGGGACTAGACAGACCGGTGAAGGAGCGGGGCCAGTGAAAATATGACGAGGGACGCGCGGATGAGAAATGCAAAGGACCCCGGAAGAGTGCCAAATCGGGGCAAGTGAGTCAAAAGTATTTATTATGAGACGCATGGGTTTGACACCCTTTGCTTTTTCCCCCTTCCCCCTCCTTATGTTCCCCTAGATCTTTCTTTCCTCTTTATATGCTACCATGCTCACTCTCGAGCCTGGCTCTCTGTGCGAAGTTTGCGCGGACGAGTTTGGTCCTCATAATTTACCCCATTCTATCCCATGCGGTCCGTTTTTCCCTTTATTTTGTCTCCGGAAAATTTTCACTAATCCCTCTTTACTCCCTCTCAGGACATGTATTGTGCTTGACTTGCTGCAATAACATCCTCGAAAAAACTTCAACGCGTCTATCCCCAGTTTGCCCCTTCTGCCGCGAACAGTTCACTCGTGGAACCGTTCGCCTCATTCGATTCGATTTCAATGGTTTCAACAGTGGCTCAAGCACTCCAAGAAGAAGCCCTACCAGTCCTCGACCCCCACTCATCGAGGATGACTTTCCTAATGATCTTCTCCTCAAAGCATCTGCCCGAGTATTTCCTGACCCTGGTGAGGCTCGCGCACGCGAAGCTCGTAGACTAGAGTCCAAGGTCGCACGAGTGGCTTCAAAGAAATGTTCCGTGGAAGAAGTCACTGCCCTTCAGAAGGAGGTTGACCGCTGGCTGACGGAAGTCACTACAGCCGACGCTGTCCGTGTACCGTCCTCATCTTCAAGCCCTTCACTTACTCTTTCGCATCCACAGTCCTCGGCGCTCTTCTTGAGTTCCCTGCTTCTCAAGGCCATCCTTGCCAATCACGTCGCGTTCTCCGAAGCATCCAAGGCTGCTAAGAATGCTGAGGCGTCTTTAAAATTAAAAGTGGACGAGCTTGAACTCGAGAAGGGTAGACTTGAGGTCGAACTTCACAAGTGAGTCATGATTCAGATGTTTCTGATAAGATCGACGCTGACGTCTTTTCCTAGGCAGGTTAGTTTGTTCGAATTTTTTGTCAGTATTCAGGTCAGTACTGACGTTCTCGCAGAAAGTCCAATACAACCAAAAGGTCCAAGAGTGCCAGAGTCTCCGTACAGAGCTCGGTCGCTTCGTGGCCACCCCAGCCGTGTCAACGGCATCTTCAGCGGCTGCTCACACTGGTTTGTCGAGCACGTCGCGGTCATCCGCATCCCCTCCTAGCTCCCGTGTAGCGTCACCTACTTCTCCATCCTACATTGCCTCGCCACTCTCGCGCCTGGGGCTGAGTCGTTCGGCGTCCATAGCCCCTACACCGCCTATGCGCTCAGCATCTGTGGCTCCTACTTCGTCGCGCTCGGCATCTACCGTTCCCCCCCGAATTTCAACGCCTGGCATTTCTACTCCTCACCGATCTGCGACACCAGCCGTGCCATCGTATCGTTCCAGTACCCCCGTATCGCCATCGCCTGTTCGCAAGTCGCGCACCATGTCGATGTCACAGCAACCTCCTCCATTACCTTCCATGGACCGGTGGCCGGCGGCGCTTACTGCAGCGATTTCCAAGCCCTCTGCCCCTGCAGCTGCCGCGCGACCACTGGGACCTCGCGTCCCTACTAGGGCATAATGTCTGATCGATCGGAACATTCTTTTTTCTCCTGTCTTGGTTTCCTTTCTGCCATACGCACGGTGCCTATACCCAGACCCGCATGTCGTATCTTATCACGGAGCTTAGTCCTCACATTCCGCTTTTAGCAGTGACTACATTAGCTTTGGTTTTCGTTGTAAATCCCGTTTGGTTTAGCGCGACTGTTACTCTTACTTATTACCTTTTTGATTTCTTTGGCCTTGCATCGTCTCCTACTAATACTTACCCTTCCCCTTCACCTCGTAGTTATTCTCTACATTGTAGCAAACAGCTTACGACTCTCTTACGCCTCGCATACGTCTTGTTCATGGTTACGGTTAGGGTCCGGGTGGGTTCGCAGGACTCCCGCCTAGACAATTCTAATAACACGAATTTGCTGCTCGTTAATGGTTATCTCGGCCTGAGATGATGGCTCTAGTGTGGGTTCTGTCGGTGCAGATCGACCCGATCGGGTTTCGCGGGGGAGTCCGTAGATGCGCCGGTCTGATACAGATCAGCTCCGTAGGCTATCGTATATGTCACTCGAGGCTCCACGGCCTGGCTTGGTCAAGGTTTCAGGCGAGACCCACTTGGTGGGGGGCATGCGGCTGTGCTGCCTGTGCACCTTGATGTGCGACCCCGGGACATCGTTTCGAAGAAGATTCGAAGAGACGCCACTCGTCGGAACACCCCATCCCGATGACCCGTCGCATGGCCATTTCAATTCGACGCATGCAAATGCCCTAGGGCTTCCCCCATCCTGGTTCGGTGCTCTGTCGCCTATCGAAAGGAGCGTTGTGTGTGAACATACAGTAACAGGGGACAGCTGCGCAAGATCCGAATAGGACTCGCTATCTTTAGTTCTCGACGCCACCGCAATCGATACGCCATGAACATCTGAGATGGTCCCTAAATAATTCCCTCTATCGCTAGATATCTGGCCCTGCCCACACAATATGGAAACTCAGGGGATGCTACCCAAAATATCGACGTCTCTGCCTCTGGTGCTCATTGTTCACCCGCTACCCATCACTCGTTCAATCTCCAGTTGTAATCGCACACGCGATGCCCGGGCTTCTGGCCCCGAGCCACCCAGAGGAGAAGGATCTGTCGTGATGCCTTCATACAGCAAGGCCATAAGCTTGATCCACTGCGAGCCCCATACACTGCGAGCGTGAGATCCGCCGACCTCCAAAGCGACTGTATGTCTTCGGTCAGCTAATCTGATAGAATATATGCCGTAAATTGCAAAGCGCGTGGCGTACCCGAGAGTAGTTCCGTTGCGAGCGAGGACTGCAGCAGAGCCGGCTGTCTGATGAGCCGAGCGACAAACAACCAAAGACGCGGCATGTGAAATTCGCGCGAAAGGGGAGCCGATGGTGGTAGAAGCAGCAACGAGAAATACACGCGCATAATGCCCGCAACGCGTGCGGTGTGATCTGCGCTAGTCTCCTCGCGCAGGCCGGATGCCTTTACGCGCGTGGCGGAGGTAAACGGTGTGCCATCTGCATCTTGGGATGGCACTGGTGCCGGGACCGCCCAACCGCCTGTTCTCTGACATAACTTCGCCCAAAAGACGGCGCTGAAGCCATCGAGCACGTTCATCGAGTTCAGCGTCAGCTGAGCGAGTGGCTTGGCGGATCGCTTCTCAGCGGTGACCTCAGTCTCGGCCTGCAGAAGGATCGCCTTGGCTAGCGAGGATAATGACGCATGATATACGTCAGGGTGTAATGCGGCTGGCGGGCGCAGAATTTGCATGATCTGTTGCGACTGTTCATCACGATCAGAGGCCGCTTCAAGACAACGCTAACAGCAAATGGCTCACTATGTTTGCGATCACTCGAGGTTCGTTCGTCAGCTGGCCGACTCTTGGCGTAATCATGCGTCTGATTTCATTCCACATTTTCTTCGAGTCCCGGTTAGCCTTGACGCGAGCGATCGGTCCTGACTTCAGTTGCTGCATTGGCATGTTCTGAGTGAATGATGGTGATCGAATGGAGGTGGAGCCCGCACCTTTAGCGTGAGTCTGGCATCACGCCAGTCCTCACCTGGAGTCGTCATGCCCAACGCGCTGCGTTCCATGGCTTGAGCATCGATAGCTTGTGTCCTGGCCTGCTCCATCCTCTCCGCCTCTTTCCTCGCGGCTTCTTCGTCCGCTTTGGCCCTCGCCTCTTCTGCTTCCTTAGCAGCTTTGGCAGCTTCCTCCTTCTTGCGCTGCTCCTCTGCGGCCACCTTTGCAGCTTCTTCTTTCCGTAGACGTTCCGCTTCTTCCCTTGCTAAGCGCTCCTCCTCCATCCTCCGTTTCTCTACCTCTGAACGGATGACTCCTTCGATTTGATCTTGTCTTTTCTTTTGTTGATCATTCCAACGAATTCCGTTCTCCTCTTCCTTCACCTCTTGGAGTACTGACAAGTGTGCGAGGCGCCTTGCAACGTCATCTGCCTCTTGTTTTAAAACGGCAGCTTGCCTTTCAGCATCCCGTTCGCGAGCTGCTGTTCGCGCTGCATCTCGCTGACTTTGTGCCGAAGTAATTGCACGGCGTGCGTTTTTCTAAACCGAGGGGAATGTTAACACTAGGGGGCACATTCAACCGGGGAAGGGGGGGACGCACAAAGGCATCTCGTCGCGTCCGCTTTGCCCATTCTTCATAGGGATCATGATGTCTGGTTCGAAGGCGAATCGCAGCCACCGTATCATTGATCTGCGCGTGTCTAGAGGCGGAGAGAGTACCCGCAACTCGTCTACCCAACCCTCAGAAAGAAGAGGGCATGTAAAAGGTAGCACTCACGATGAAGTCGAAGTAGACGGATGACCGGTTTCCCTGGCTGCCCTAGCAGAGACAGGTGAGCTCCCGCTGGAGCCACTGCTGTATTCATCAGACTCAGATAGTGAATCTGTTTGCGAGTCATCCTCCTCTGAGCTCGAGGTTGAATATGAAGAGGATTGTAAACCGTAGGAGAGACTCCGTCGTCTGAAGGAATGGTTGAGACACCTCGTCGGTTATATAGAATCTAATGATACGCACCGGCGCACAGGAGAAGGGGAGGGTGAACGTGCACTAAAACGCATGGCTCCGCGATACCAGACGAGCAGTCGAACACGTAAGTGGTGGTCGTGGTCAAGATAACGAGGCCAAACTCAACAATCTGCTTCCGGGATGATCGGCCCGATCGACCAGTGTCTGTGGCAACAAACTGACTGACAACTGTCACAGCTTTCACGATTTCTGCTATCATGTCTCTGGTACGATGCATTTCTATAGCAAGTTCTGATTCTGAAACTATATCCAGATACATGCACTTGTCGCACAGGGCTCGACCATACTCGCTGAGCACCAGGCGGGTAAGCGAGATTTCTCTCAAGGTCAGTTTCACATGTATGATATCACCACTCCAGTCACTCGACGGTCTCACCCCCCATCATCCTAGCCACGCAGACAATTCTCTCAAAGATACCACCAAACAATAGCAAGCTCACATATGTCTGGGAGCAATACCTTTTCCACTACATCTCGGAGGGCGGGTTCACTTATCTCGTCATGGCAGATGATTCAGCTGGGAGGTGTGTCCCGAGTCTCTTCTAGGGCATCGGAAATATTCAGGAGTCACGCAGGAGAATGCCCTTCACGTTTCTCGGAGAGCTCCAGCGCAAGGTACACAATTTCATATCATGGCGTTCTTTATGCGCTCACCTTTTATAGTTCCTGTCCAGTCCCTCGGCCTCGACTTCTTCGACTTCTCTACCTCCCCATGCACTGCAGTCGACCCTTGGCCCGATCATTTCGCAGCTCGTGTATACGTACAACACCTCTCCTCCGACGGATGACATTTCCCGAGCACAATCGGAGCTTGCGCAGGTGAAGGACATCATGGTCCAAAACGTCGAGCAGATCCTCTCCCGCGGGGAGCGCATCGAGCTACTCGTAGACAAGACAGATACTATGGCGAGCCAGGCGACGGCCTTCCGCCGCGGTGCACGTACCGTGCGGCGCCAAATGTGGTGGAAAAACAAGCGCGTCCTTGGACTCGGCATCCTCGTCGCTCTGGTGCGGATGCCTCGCTTTCCCCACTATTCTGTGCCTGACATGTGCGTTATCTCAGGTGATTCTCTGGATGATTATGGCCCAGTTCTGTGGTGCAGCGCTGCGCTGCGGAGCGAAGTGAAGCATGTAACTTCGTACTCGTGTCTACGATTTGATCTGATTTTCACTGTCATTTCCTTCCGACCTCATGTCACCCGTGCTTCTTTCTCCTATTCATATGCGTTCATGTCTCCAGTAACGTCTCACTCCCCCTCTTCGGTTTTGTCTTGCTGTGGCGCATTGAGCGCTAAACTCTCCGAGGAACGGGACCCTGATTTTGTCAGAGTCCAGAGACCATGTCACGAGTGCCTCGAAACTGTGCGCATTGGTATGTTGGGTCCAAGCTTGCTAGTAAGATCCGAACGCACTGCGTCCACGATGTTCTGGTTAACTCCGACCCCTCTATAGCCCATGTGACAATAGATACAATACAAAGGATGCAACAGATAAGCCTCGTGAGGTGCATAAATGCTATAGACAGGGGCACATAGGAGTGTTCGCGTGTGAGGTTGTGGTACATGGAGCAATGAGAATGGAGGCAAATAAGTGATGAGCGCTGCTCATAGGTGGTTTTCATGCGTCGGTGATGAGCGGTGCCACTGGGGCTTCCCTATCGAAGGGCGTCTCTCCGTTGCGGAACGCCGCTCAGGGTGCCCAGACCTGCGGTGCGTGCCGTCCTCAGCCCCATGCGTATTCTGCGCATCCTTCAGCGACAGCATGGATGGGCGAGGGAGCGCGAGGCGCTGGGCATGAGTCTGGGGTGGTGGCAGCGGTTGGGCATTGTTAACTGGGGTCTCTGGGGCGCGATTTTCGTTCGACATGGACGGGCGAGGGTGCGCGAGGCGCTGGGCATGAGTATGGGATGGTGGCAGTGGTTGGGCATTGTTAACCGGGGTCTTGATAACTGGGGTCTCTGAGGCGCGATTTTCGTTCGACATGGACGGGCGAGGTTGCGCGAGGCGCTGGGCATGAGTCTGGGGTGCCGGTTGCGGCGGTGGGGCGCTGATAACTGTGGTCTTAATGACTGGGGTCTCTGGGGCGCGATTTTCGTTCGACTGCCGGCGACGGCGCTCGCGCTCGCGTTCGATCTCTTCCGCAGCTGTACTGGCGCGTGAGATTGCAGTAGGGCGTCTTGACGGCGGCGGTGGCGGTGGCGGTGGTGGTGGTATCGGGGGTGGGGGGGCGACCGGGATTGGGGCTGGGGTTGACTGTGGAGTCGGAGCGTCTGCCAAGATTGCATTGAGCAGTTGCCGGCGAGTCGATCGCGTGCGCTCCGCTTCGTCACCGGACTCAGGGACCAGCTTCTCCTGCAGGGCACGGATACGGCTCAATGGTACACGCCCGGTACCACCGGAAGAGTTGTTCCGCGAAAGTTCCCGGAGCTTCTCCCTCTCCTTTTCGTGTCTCCTATTGTAGTATGTGGATGGCGTTGGGTGTGGCAGTGAGGCGCTCGTCTCAGATGCAGCCATGTCGTAGAAACGTGCAATTGCCCCAATAACCATAGGTTTCGAAGCTGGAGTGACCATCAGGGGTGGCGGGTATTCAACGGGTGTATGGTCTCCGTCCTCAGGTGACTGTGACCGCGGCTTAAAGTAGTCATCCTCTTCTTCTATCGAGTCTCCAGTATTATTGAGAAGGGGGCTGACTGAGAGTAGCGTCGACGGGATGGGTGAGAGATGGACGGGAAGAGGAGAAAAGTGGTCAATGATGGGCTTTACGGGCGCCAGTGTGTCATCTGGACATTCGTCCTCGACCATGGGCTCGAACACTCGTTGATTCGTTAGGCGCGCATCTGAACTTCTGTGACGATCAGAGCGTCCCTTAGGGGCGCAAAGTGCCATGAGCTGGTCCCGGAGACGTCGTGTTTCCTCGATTGCCTCCTCGTACTAGATACCGTGACCTGTCAACAGACATTCCTTTTGCGGAAATTCCAATGCATACCTTCCTGGAGAGCAAAACGTGTACAATGAGAACCTAGCGAACAATGATGGTCTTTGTAGGACTTACATAGTGAGCTGTTTCTCTCGAACGGCCCACTTGACCTCGTTTGAATCTATTTCATCTTTGAGGTCTTCGATAGTGTGCTTCAAGTCTTGGATCTCATGCTGACGCTTTTCTGCTCTGCGGAGGGCGTCTTGGTAGAGTTTGGTCTTCTCATGGAGACTGACCGTGGCGGCCTGTTCATCTTTATGCATTTGATGATATCGGGTAAGAAGGAGATATAACGCGCGAAGATCCCAGTGCTTAGAAACGTCATCAACGACGATCAAGTTCCGAAATGAGATCACTCACCTCTTCGGAGGTCTGCTCCTTCAGCCAAGCCCAGGTCTCTTGGATAAGAGCCTGATAGTGACTGCCGTCTGCACCATTGCGGACGATAGATACGATGCGATCCTTGAGATCTTCCTTCGAAGACGTCGTGCCGTTGTCGGGGTGGCCGACACGTGTAGGGCGGGTGTCTGGGGTTTGCGGGGCAACATCGATGTGGAGGCGCCGCACAGCGCGGGGATCATAATAATTACGACACAAGGGGCAGGTCAAGCGTGTGAACGAGTCGAGGCAGCTGCGAAAGCTTGAGCAAAGCGATGAAGCAAGGGAAGAATACACTGTACGTAGAACAGAATATATGACCGCAATCTATTGCACATGGGACGCGAACAGTGGGGGAAGGCTCTCCCTTGAGCTGGAAGTGCTCGAGGCAGACATCGCAGGAAGATGAGGCTTTGACAAGCAGCATCGCTCAGACAGATGGATAGGCGAATGTGCCGGAGTGGGAGACCGAAGGTGCCCTGGAACACACCCAGTTCGTGCTTTTATGGTGGAGCGGAACCGATCGCCTGGCAAGTGGATTAGGTAGGCGAGCAGGGGAAAGATCCTACAACCTAAAGCGAGTCGGAGATGCGTGATGCGGCACGAGGCCAGACGGTCATTCCTAACATCGCTCTGTGACGGTAAACTGTTCCGGGGTGGAGTGCTATTCATAAGGCAAGTCCCCCCTTCTCCATCACAAATTACTTGATGCTCGTGGTACTTCCCATAAGAGTGCGCGCCTCCGGTCCCAACAAAAGACGCGGAAAACTAACGGTAAGATAAGGAAGCGGAAGATGACCTAGTCTTACAGCTGGCTGATCTGAGAGTAAAATCCGCCGCCGCATCAAATGTGCGTGGGCTTAACTCGCGTTATCCAGCTGGCCCGTTATCCAGAAAGGGCGGGCCGTGTGATTGGCTCAAAATTACGTTGGTATGATCTCGTGTCATCAACGTGTGCAGGGATTATTATGAGGGGTCTGTAAATGGATGGATGTTCCAAAGAGAAGGCGAGGGGGCATATTTCCCCAGATGGGCTACGTTAAGCGGGGCTTGGACAAGGTAGTATGATACATTACGCCGAGAACTTGCGTCGTGAAGATTAAAAAAGGCAGATGAAGTCTGGGGGAGTCGACAAAGACGCAACGAGGATGCAATGGTACAGGAAGGCCGTGTAGCAGAACATTCCATGAGTGACTTGGTGAAGAGTTGCCAGGTGGGTGCGATAAAAAATTTCTTTAAGAACACGGAGGGCTGTACCTAGGTGCTGGAACGGCCGATCTTTGGACTGGGCTAGGGCCGCTAAGCATGAGAACTAGTAGGAGGGGATGTTGGTGAAGATAAGTGCCAGTTGCAAGGTTGGAATCGATGCGAGGCGATTGGGTCCGATGGGGAAGATGGAGGGACAGTGTGAGAGTGAGAGAGGGGTCCCGTTATCAAATCCGCTCCATCATCGACCGCCCCAATGGATCTATCGGCCACACAAGTCTATCCCTCTGGAAACTTATTGCACCGCAGGGGCTCTGTTTCCGCGAGCGACCCATTCGGTATCCATGCAGAGCAGAACCTATCAGATGAGAGGGCGTTGAGGAGCAGGTTGACCATCGTCCGCGTCCTCCCACAGGATCATCAGGATGGCCATCGTCTTGGTTCTTCGTCGTCTGGATCGCCAGACTCACACCATGCCAGCTGGTCGCCAACAAGCTCGCCATCGCAGCTTCGTACCGGGCAGCCAAGACGCTTGTCTTTCGCGTCCTCCTCCTTCGCTCACGAGTCACTGTTGCCCGTGGCACCCAACTCACCTCCTTCCTACACGAACAGAAAGCGTCGTTCGTCCACATCATCGTACGCACAACGCATGTCTCTTACTCCTGACCAACTATGCGATCTTGCGCGGTTATCTACCCAATCATCCCACTTTGTCAACTCTGAGGTTACCGAAACATCGTCATTACCTCGAAGCCCCGTCCACTCCCCCGGTCATTCATCTTCCACTTCACAGACCACCGCAAACTTCCTTCCGCTGCCCGATGGCCAATTTCTACCTTTCCTCGATCGTCCCACGGAGGTTTCGGACTTTATCTCTACCAGTCCAACGAACCGATTGATGGCGCTGCTGGAACAGGCCTTCCCTGTCCATCTGCGTAGGCAACGTACCCGCACTGAAGACCCTCAGTCACCTCCCGGCGCTTCAGGTCAGACCTGTGGCCCTTACTCTCATCCTCCTCCAAAACGAAGCTATCGTGACACACACCCACTAGCATGGTCTTACGACATGTTACTTGACTGGATGCTAACGGTCCCACGTTCGGAAGCAGACGATGTTACATGGGTATACGCAATTCGTGCTTGCGTTATGGCTCACACCGAGCAAATATGCGCCACCTTACTTGCTGCACTCGGCGTGCCCATGGAGGGTGGCGCGGACCTTGATGTGGTGTCTCTTCCCGTTGGCGTGCCAGACGCAGACTTGGTGCTTCCAGAGCTCTTTACGAGCTTTGCAGGTGGTCCTCTTACTCAGCTTCCTACCCTACCCGAGGCGCCATCTAACGAGAACGAGGACGCCTTTCAGCTCGAGATCTTACCCGTCACATCTGAAACCACCGACTTGTTGGATAAACCAGACGCACAGCAGCGCTCTCGCTCGGGAAGTACCTCCAGCTGGTCTCCATCTTCACGATCCAGCTCGCGTCTATCAACCACAATGGAGAGCATTGGCGAAAGTGACCATGAGCAAGATGTGGAAATAGGCGCTGAGAACGTCCCGTTCGAATCAGAAAGCCATGTCTCTGAGGAACATCCTCCTGGTGAGGTCACCGCTCGTGCGGGATCACCAATCGGAGCGACCACCGCCAAAGCCTCGGAACCAGCACCACTTTCAGCGATGGCAGGACAGTGGGAGAATAACGGTGGTCAATTTGCCAATGATGACCTCGATGATGACCATTGGCGCATGCCGTGGGTGCAAGTGGAGAATTGCCATGGTCTCAGCATCTCGACCTGTGCACGGCTTGCAGCTGACCCTTCTCTGCCATCTTCTGTCCCTCATAGCGCAATGCCTCATGCTGTTGCGTCGCCTGTGCGGCCAAAGCAGCGCCGAAATACTGTGGAGGTTTCTCACGTGCTGTCTGGTGCGCCCGGTTATGAGGGGTTCACCTGGCGCCCTGGAGGTCCTCTTTTCCCAATGTCATTCACCGGCGCTACAGGCGGTGGAGAGGGACTTAACACGGGTATGGAGAAAGGCGGAAATTTGGATTCATTTGCGACAAGGTTGGTGCCTTTCCGTCCACGCACGCGCAATACTCGTGGGTTTACTTACTCATTTGCGCCTTCGTTCTCATAGTAACCCCGTTTTGAAGCCGCGTTCGCGTTCACGGACAAAGCGGGCATCACCTACATCGGGGTCTCGTTCGAAACCGAACGTCAAATCTCCCCTCACTCCTCCGAACAGCCCGGTGGCGTTTATTTTGTGAATTTTCATACGTATGTAGTGTGTGTGTGCAGCCCCGAGGGCTTTTCCATTATGAAGCTCTGTTTGATGCCACTCTGTTGGCGTACTCTGCTCGCATCATGCGCATGCTCTGACTCGATGATACGGTGTTATGTGTACCGGAAGCGATGCACACTAGATTAGATGAATAGCCTCGTGGGTGTCCTAGTGCCTGCCACCACCAAATAGGGCGATGTTTCTTCTCCATCTACCAGGACAGTCATATCGAGTGCGCCCTCTTCGTCATCTTCGAATCGACACGGGATGTTGCTGGTTCATCCAGACTCAACCTGTGACGTATGTCTCGATCCATACGCATTCCTAAATCCTGCAAAGACCCCACATGCGATAGCATGCGGCCACGTCTTTTGCTTAGAGTATGTGGCAAAGGGCACCTGCCAACCAAAGCTGACACTCTTATAGATGTCTCGCCCATCTCAATCATCCAACCTCCTGTCCGCTGTGTCGAAAAGCCTTCGGAATGGATCGTGTCAAGAAGCTGCATGTCGACCGATACGCCCCTGGAGAGCGAGAAGCGGCCGTGCCGGGGGCTTTGAGATTGGTACAACGTCTCTCCGGAGGCGCACGCAGTGAAGTAAGTACACAAAGAACTGATGAACTGATCCGGGAAGGCCAGCGATGGCTGGAAGCCGACAATCACAAGGAATTGGTACGACCAATCTCATTAAATTAAACGATCTATTGTGCTATCCTTTGACTACTGCGTAGTTTCCTGAAGTGGACGCTGTGTTGTCGGCTCTGGTCAAGTTCAAGTCACTCCAAGAACGATTTCACGACCAAGAAACTAAGATAACATCGCTTTCTGCTAGATTGCGCAGGCAAGAGGAAGCGAGGGATGAGGATAGGAGAGGTGCCCTTGTGGAGAGTGGCCTTACTCGGTGAGTTCCCCCCTTTCTGATCATTAATGATCTTTCTACTCATTATCTCACAGGAAGGTGAGAGGGCATTACACACATTCTCAGATACACTTCAATCATCATATCGCAGATTGAGGAGCTAGAGTCAGAGCTTGACTTTTACAAGAGGCATTATCCCGGCGTCCGTGATCTAGCTCGAGACAACTTCCGTGCCAATAGTCCAACCTCTGAAGACCGAGCCAACGGTGGCCGCAACATTAACAATCAAGGCAACCCTCTTCCTTTACCACCCAAACCACCAAAATGGTACGGTTATTCTGCGCGTAACCCATACTTCGCACAGGAGCCTTATTTGCGTACAAGCATTCCACCTGTGCCCTCACAACCGTATGTACACCAGGTATATCACTCGACCCTACCAAGGGAGTAACAATGCTGACTCCAATTACTTGAAAGACTGGCGCGGGTGCCGTCTTTTATGAGGGTGCTAGCTACGACGAACGTGTGGTCCCCCAATCCGTTCGTGATATGGCCTCTCGGGACGCTCTTCCCGAACGGGAACGAGCGCAAAGTAGATCAGGTCACAGAGATCACAGCGCAGAACTAAGAAACCGTCGGCGGGACGAAGAGAGTGATAAAGCAAGACGAAGGCGAGATCGCCAAAGCAGACGAGATACATTAGAAGGTGCTGTCGAACCGCCTCTCGCGGGGAACGCTCTTGGGATCCACCCATCGTCCCTCCATCCCGGTCAAGGGCTGTACGCCCCGGCGGCGCCCCCTGTCACGACTTCCGATCCGAATACTTCTCATGCAGGGGGAGCCCCGTCTTATCGTCCGCCAACTGGTCACGGAAATGCTCCTCAAATCGCTGGAGCCGCCTCGGTTCCGGGATCTGCATACTACCGCGACGCACAGCAGAACAACGGTGCAGGTTCATTCTATTCGCAACAAGGAGATAGTTATATTTCCCGTCCGTCTTTTACGCCTATTGGCCCCGTTCACGCGTCGTGGGATAGTTTTGCAAACGCCTCGTTGAACAGTCTTGGCCTCCCTGAGACTGGACGAGATGCTAATTCGCAAAGAGGCCGGCCGGTGTCTGCATCCAATATGATGACAGCGCGCGATAGTGTTTCTTCATGGGGTACGGCTGAATCAACGCAAGCCAACGGTGACCTGTTCTCGACTCTGCGCCCGCTGGCATCTGCACCGGCGGACAACGGTTACACACACACCGATCTCCTTCCAAGGTCAGACGGACAGCTTCTCGGCGTTGTGCGTGTATATTTCCGTCCTTTTCATTTGCATACGCTCACCGTTTTTTCAGGGCCGTCCTGCGCCAATTGTGACGCCGCAACCACAGTTGCCGCCACCCTATGGCTCAGAGCGCGACGCGGACAACCGCTCATACTCTCGTCACGCAAACCACCCGCGTTCTCAATCGCAAGCGTCGCTTTACTCTACTTCTCAACCGCCGCTTTTCAATCCCGAAGATCGGGGATACCCTTATGCTTCTGTGCCACCGCAACCATCTTTTCCAATCCCTCACCCATCTCGATCAGTCACTCCCGCTACCCGACCCCCGTCTCACTCCAACCAGATGCCTTTGATTCCATCATTTCCTCAAATCTCGGCTCCTCCCCCAATTAATGCATCCTCACGTCCGGCCAATAATACTTCACAGCCATACTTTCCTTCGTCCACCCCGCAGTCTCAGAACTATAACTATCGTTGACACCACTGATTCTGCCGTGGTGTCTGACGTTTTCTGGATAGACTGCCAGTGGTGGACATATTCCTTACTTATTACGGCCCAGACTGCTGTTCGACGTGACATTCACATTTTCGTCTTGAAATCACCCTGGAGCATGAATACCTAATGTAATATGTACACTAAAATGTGACATCTATGAAAGACACTTGAAGGCATAGGGTTACATGGGGGCTGCAAATGCCACGGTCATGCTGAAAGCGCCTTATGCGAACCTGCGCGATGCCAGGAACTCTGTGCGACGCCGAATCTCAACCCATGGAGATTCCTGCGGCAGGTCAGCGGCGCGCATGTATTCCACGACTGCGCGTTCAGCTTCCAGACGAGCAGACAAAAGCGGGCGTATGAGCTTGCGGGCGGGGACAGGTCGCGCGGGAAGCACACGAGTGCTGTCTTCAGCAGGGGGCGAAGGATACCTCACGAACGGGTTCGGTGGCGGCGCGGGTGGGCGAAGGTAAGGCTTCAATCCGTCTCCAGAGATGGAACTTCCCATGAGTCCGAGTGCAACTTTCATGGCTGCGAGAAGACGCGAGGCTCTGCAATCGTAAGGCGGGGTTAGATAAAGATAGGGCGGTCTGAAAGAGTCTCCAACGCACCGTTCGCTATTCACTGTAAACAGGGAGTGGCGTCAAAGTTGAACTATTGACCGTTGATAGGTGTCTCACCTCGGATCAGAGCACGGTGCCAACGAGCTAATATCTTACCCACAACATATGCGAGCACCGCTGTACCGATGGAGCCATGAACACGACCCCGGAATGACCCTATCCACGCGGAGTCTATGCATCGGTTTACTTTCTGTTCACGCGGAAGGCCAACGCGGCCCTAGATATCAAGTCGTACCTAGCCGGAATAAAGTGCGAACGAGTGCTGCTGTAGCACAGGCATACCCAACTCCGGTCCCGAGGCCACCACCGATGACCTTTGAGAGCGCAATTGTTTCCGGCAATTCAGGAGTCGCGAGGAAACGTGCTGCGAGATTTGCAGATATATATGCGGGTATGTGCACAACCAGTGCGGGAAGGAACAGAATGAACTGTGGATGGAGGATCGTCTTGAAGAGATGAGAGAAGAGTGTGCCTATCGCGTGCGCACGGGATCTGGGGATGACTGCAGAAAGGCTTTCGTGGTGGAGATTGGTGTAGTGGAGAAGGCCAGAATAGGCTAGGAGCGAAGTAATAGTGCGTTTGTGCAGTTCTGGATCAATCGTTGAAACTGCCGACGAGAACAAAGATATAAGGCTGCGAAGAGAGATGTAAAGTGGTATATCACCGAATGAAACATAATAGCGTACGCTTTGGTAATTGTAGCGAAGTCTTTGAGAGGGACATCCCTATCCGTCCACAGTATACGTCTGGCCATCTCGGCCGAACGAAGGACATCCCTAGAAACACCCATGAATATAGGAGGATATCCTTGATACCAAGGCATACCAGTTCGGGGCATTGACTGATAGTCTCAACAGCTCTTTTGCAATTCTCTCTGTCAGCTTTGCCGCAACAGCTCGCGCCTTCTGGTTGTCGCCCAATTCTACTGCAGAATGATATTCATCTTCGAGACCAGCTAAAACGAGAGGTTCGCCATAACTTGGCGTAGGTCAGCTAAGGGGCCATCTCAATCATATGAATACCTACTGGACATAGACCTGTCAAAGCCCTAGTTAATGTCCGCGAGAGAAACGGTTTACTTGACACTCACCCGACTGAGGTACTGAGTTTTGTCGGTATAAGCTATTCCGACCGGGATTATTTTTATCGGCTGACCATCACTGTCTGCGCTTTGTCGCATCCACCTGCTGTACTCGAGAGCTACCCACGCAGCGCCTTCTTTCATCTGTATGATACGCGGCTCAGTGTAACTCGTGCCCTCAGGAAAGACCCCAACGACACGGTCGGGGAACATTCCGACAAGGCTGTTTAGCAGGCCCCCTCGATGGCGCAGGCCTGCGAGTGCGCGTGAGGTAGCGAGAAAGAGTGTGTCATTTCCGGAGCCGCGAGGGGTGCTTGTACCGGAGATCGACGCGTCGCGCACGTTGTTCGGATTTCTGTGCACAGGGATGGCACCAGATGAAACGAGGATGAATCGCAGGATGGGATTTTTGAAGGAATTCGCTTTAGCCCAGAAGCTGATCTGCCGCCTGTGGGGCACCGTCGCCGCTGGTTCGCACGTCAATCGTTGGTGCACACGTGCTGGAGAAAGTCCTCACTAAGGGTGGCAATGTCCATAAGCTCGTTGTGGTGATTGGCGCATCTTGGGATATACGATATCGCGTCAGATAACTTGACAGCGATAGCGCTAGCGATGTACTTACATTATGAGAGGCCCATCCTTGGGCACGTTCTCTCCACCATCTACATGAACACCGGAATAGAACGTCGAAAGAGAACAGTCGGAGATCTTGCGAAGGATGATATAAGTAATCATAAAATCCATTGGTCAAGGTCAAGATTCAAGAGCAACAGTGGCGAGGGTGCACGTCTCTTCATAGAGTTCGCCGTGCGGAACAAGCCTTTTCAGATCATTTACCTAACTGGACAGGCGCCACAGGGGACGAATTTCACGCTTGTTCAGACTGTAATTGTCGGACTGATAACGATAGACTTTTCCTAGGCCTACGCGCTAGCTAAGGTTAGTGAGAGTAACCTTGTGACCCCGCTCCAGTTGTTCTGCCAGGACGCAAGGCACGTCTTTTGGCCGCAACTGACCTGACCAAATAGGCGGTGGACTACTGTGACAAGGTGCAGGTTGATAACGCAAAAGGCCCACCATTCACCGTAGGGGAAGACGATCACGTTCGCAGCGTGTCTATAAAGGTATGGCTTCCCAGTTAAGTTAAGCGGCGAAGCAATAGGATAATGGACATTGTGTGTGGGAGGGAACTGTATGTACTGTATCAGCGAGACCACCTGCTCTTGCACTCAGAGACCCCTGAGTCTCTAACACCCGCAAAGCTAGTGTTGACAACTTGGTCCTGAATCCGTGCGAGAATGTCGGGATAAGCAGAGGCTGAGGTGATGTCCGATCCATCCGTCCATCCGAGATTCCGACGAACGCGAACCGGATAACTTTATCGAGCATCCCCACGCCTCCGAGTCCTCCCAACATCTATCTCACCGCCATCTACAGTACCATGACTCGCCAGTTTTTCGTCGGAGGCAACTTCAAAATGAATCCCGCGTCCCGCGACGCAAAGCGGGCGTTGATCAAAACACTCAATGATGCCTCTCTTGATCCCAACACAGGCGAGCAGAGATTTCTTAAAACCCCCAACGCCACCTTCTCGACCTGACAACTTAATCGCAGAGGTCATCATTGCCCCGCCGGCCTTGTATCTAATCCCCATCCTCGACCTTTTGCGCAAAGACGTCAAAGTCGCGGCTCAGAACTGCCACTCTAAGACGTCCGGTGCCTTCACCGGCGAGACCAGGTAGGCTTCTCCCGATCGCCCGATCTCCCTCGTCTAGACCACCGCTGACGACGACTTACTCAAATAGCCCAACCCAGCTGGTAGATGCAGGAGTCCCCTACGTCATCCTAGGTCTGTCGCAGCAGTTCCAGATCGTAGCAGACTCTGACCTTTTGTCTGAAACACTGGACAGGCCACTCCGAACGTCGCACTCTCTTCGGAGAAACGTCTGCGATTGTTGCAGAGAAGACACGGGCGGCACTTGATGCAGGGCTCCGTGTTATTCTCTGCGTAGGTGAAACGCTTGCGGAGCGAGAAGTGGGGCGCACGCAACAAGTCGTCGAAGAACAGCTCCAGGTCGTCGTAGCACGGCTCTCACCCGAAGACTGGAGGTTCGTCGTCTGTCTAGATGCCTGCTAGAAAGGGTTAACTTAAAATCTTTAACACAGCCGCATCGTCATCGCGTACGAGCCCGTTTGGGCAATTGGCACAGGAAAAGTTGCTACCGCCGCCCAGGCTCAGGAGGTGCACGCTAACACGCGAAAGTATCTCGTTTCTGCTGTGTCTTCCGCAGTAGCGGAGAGCACCCGCATCATTTATGGTGGCAGTGTTACCGCTGCCAACTGCAAAGAGCTCAGTGCGTCCACTTTCGATTCTAAAGGTTTCCAGGAATTGAATGGCCACGTAGGCACCCAGGCGGATGTTGACGGTTTCTTAGTCGGGGGCGCTTCTCTGAAGCCCGAATTCGTGAACATCGTGAATTCGAAGGCCGCGTGATTAGATACTTTGGGAGTGCGAGAGAAGTGAGAATGAATCCAGATGGCCGTGAGATTTCGAATAGAATGAGATGTATAGTAGCAGGAACACCATAGTGTGAATCGACACGACGTCTCTAAAGAAATTGCTTGACGGTTAAATAGTGAATAGTGAGTGCAATAGACGAGAGGTCCGCTCAGAGGGACGAGGTGACTTGAGTCCAAGACCTCCTTCACGGAAAAGCAGGAAAAAAGCATGCTTTGATGACAGATGGAAAAGTCGTGCGATTTACCCACTTCTCTGTGAAAGAGTTTTTGAGCTCGCCACTTTCGTCTCGAGTAGTCTCCCATGCTGCAAGATGAGAGATGAAATAGGTCCAGCTATATACGCATTCCTGACATCGAGGGTCATGATCTCTACAGAAGCAAAAAAAAGTAATACCAGAGCTGATGAGGGAGGAGCAATAGGCTTGAAACAGTTGTAACCCAACACAGTACCGTCCAAGAAGAAAGCTAGGGAGCGCAGAGTATGTCACAAGACATACCACTTGATTCTTGATGGTATGAAATGCACAGGCAAGGTGCTAGCGCAAGATTGGCAGTCCAGAGGTCAGTGCGCATATAATTGAGTCCCCCGCGCCCGCATAGTGGCGAATGACTGCGCGTTACTGTAAAAGAAAACACGAAACAGAGTTGAGACGAACTTGGCTGGCGGCAGATGCCGGGTACACGAGAAACGGACCGGACAAAGGTTGGTTGGTACGCAATACATGTCTGCATGGCGCTGACACCAGACGCCATCCACTTATCTTCCTCATTGTCCGCGCCAGATCCCGCTTCAGATGCTAGCCTCGCAGAGGGTCTCGCTGCTCTAGAGTCATACAAGAAGAAGGATCCCGCAAAAGGTTCGTTCCGCATCCATCACCACCATCATCCTGTTATGTGCTTTCAACCGCGAACTAACTGGGCGTGTCGCGTTGCAGTTGTCGTGCGCTTCAAAGCAGTTGGAAACGCGCCGATCATGAAGCAGAACTTCTTCAGAGTGACCGTTTCGAATCACTTTCAGGCTGTGATTCAGTTTTTGCGTAAGGAACTCGGGTGGAAAGCTGGGGAGCCATTGGTGAGCACATGGGTTCCTATCTGCGTAGATACTTTCTGTATACCTCAGATTTTTCACTCAGTTCACGTATATCAATCTCGCCTTCTCCCCCGCACCCGATGATACGATCGCGAATCTATATCGCGTGAGTCCATCGCCTACTTGTCACTCCACGCAGGAACCAACAAACAGATAAAAGTCATTCGCGACAGATGGGCATCTCATAGTAAATTATAGGTAAAGTCTTTTTTAATCCGTCTCGGGTCAACCGTTGTTAATAGAGTCTATCTTTCCTATTAGTACGACTGCAGCATGGGGCTAAAATGTACATTATCGAGTTTTCGAGATGCTGTTCCTTAGATATATCCGGATCCAGCTACAATATCGTTCCGCGGCCTTCGTCTCATAGCTGCATAAAGGGGTATCCTTGCAGAGTGATCGCTCTCACTCAGTGCGCTGTGCCATAATTGACGAAGGTGGGACGTGTCCGGCTTGAGCGCAGCGGGATCTCTTCGTCGGCGAGAGGACGCGAGTTAACCATCTCGTCCACCTCATATTCATCAACACCCAGCATCTCAAGTTCTTCTGCAGCCCAGCGTATGAGTTTCGGATCTCTTGTGCCCCGCAGAAATCGTGCTCGGCGAATCTCTCGAATGCGCCTCCGTAGTACGGCAGGTGGGCGCATTGCGAAGTAACCTAACCCCAACAATGCCGTACTTCACCACACCAAATATCAGCGATACAACAGCAGACGATTGCAGAAGTATGCCTACCCCGAGCATACGATTATTGTTACTGTGGATAAGCCTTTTTTATTGGGAGGGACCGGCGTGAAGAGGTCCTGGTTGGGAAGCGGCTCTTCAGCATCCTCAGCATCTTCGAGTGGGTCATCTGGTTCTTCATCCTCAGGTGCTAAATTGGACTCTCCGTCGTCTTCTAAGAAGGTCTGATGCACTCGTGCGCACGCGTGTTTCGTGGCCCAGGTGAGAACGTGCGTGTTATTCCCGATGCCAGAAATTTTCGGCGCCTGAGCTGCCAAGTTAGCGGCGTCTTGTGGACTTGGAATGAACGTACGTCGTCTTCTGATTCTACACACTCGAAGTCGATTTGAACCCTTTGCGGCACGTTCGCATAATACCCGCCGTGCATATGAAGAGAAAGTGAGGCTGTGATACATCATGGATAACAGCACAAGGGGCGAATGTAGGAACAAGGACGTACGAAACTTATCCGATTCCCTCAGCTCAGCGTAGATGCCGAAGTCCTCCTTATCTCCTACAGAATGATCTTGTTGGGGTTCACTTTGTGGGTGCCCCATGACAATTGGGATGTCTTCTGCCCCACGGTCGTCCTTCCAGAGATCGGGCCCTGAGGGGTGCTTGCGCGCTAGAAAAGCTCTATTAAGGCGGGAGCAGTACAAAGAGGAGCTAGACAATGGCTTACTTGTCACGCAAGCCCAGGTCCCGCGGACACACTGAAAAAATGAAACTGAATAAACTGAACGCCACAATTCGCAGCAGCCTGACCGACCTGCTCGTCGTCGGAAAACGCATCGGAACTTCGAAGCGGGCCATTGAGACTTATGTTGTACACGATCGTGGTGATTGTTGGTGGTGTCTGATAATGGAGAACGAGGTCGACGTGGCCGGAGTTATGACGTTCGTCGAGAAGGGGGCAGAGATCAAAGCGGTAATTGTCAAGCGTGATCCGGCATTGATTCATAGGCAAGCGAATCGCCGAGGCTACCGCCGTAATTTGCACAATAACGAGGGCGAGGGGGAAGGCTATCATGGCCGTGGAACGTTCAGGGTATCCTCCGACACTGAGCTGAGTGAGCACCCCATTCTGCACTGCGGTACCTGTGCCTTCACAAGCCCACGTGCTGCGTCTCACTCAAGGTCAACCGTGGAGCTCCGACTCCGAGCCTCGACCGTGCACAGGTTCGTTCGCCCCGCCACATCGCCTGCTCCGTGAGGCCCCGGCCCCCTTTCATTTCGTGGTCCTCCACGCCATGCCCCCACAACATGTCCTGTAGCCACCAGCCACATCCCAGGCCAGGCCAGGCCGTTCCGCCGCAAACAGCCCCCCTACATATCCTGTCACTTCACTTCATTTCCAACACCCAATTCAACACCACCCGTCGCCGCATTCCTTGTTCATTCCATTTGCAATAGGACGGCGTTACGCAAAGGCGATTTGGGAGCGTGGATATGTCAGGCCTTTGTCCTGCTGCTGTGAATTCCATTGTCGTCCTGCCCCGCGTGATTGGGGGGACTCAACGGCCGAAGTTTTCGCATGGAATGGAGCGGCTTCTTTCCTTATGCCTATCCGGATACTGGCACATATCGGCCGTGGAAACAGGTTCCACCAGGTTCCCGCTCCATCAACGAGATTACTTACGCATTCACATTTCGGGCAAGCGTGCGACCCTCTTCGCATATGCCATGCCGTGGTTATTGCTAAATGTAGACGCCCTGACGAGGCCAAAGCCCCGTGTCGGTTAGGATGAACAAAGCGATAAGCAAAAAGGTCGAATCGAATGGAAGCATGAATACCGCTCTGTATTCCAACAAAATTTTCCCGACCACGAGCACAGTTCTAATTGGTCTTGGTATTTGAATGGGTCTAATCAGCCCGGGTTTTGCGAACAGATAAGTTCTAAAGATACATCGTGGTGCCATCGTTTAACCTCTATCCCCGACATAGCGGCCAATGGTAGAAGTAACAATAGCCCTTCGTATCTGCGAGATGGCTCGTGTCGCGATTCCTGGAATTTACGTCTCGGGCCTCTCGGCAGGATGGTAGGTACCGCGAACAGGGCCCGTATCTGCCGAGTGACCGTCAAATCCAAGTCTGTATAGTTTTCTCCGCTGTGGCGTCTTCTGCCCGAAGGGTGACTTCCTTTTGTCGAAGATGTGCATTCAGGTTCCTTTGTCCCAGAAAATCCGATTGCAAGAGCCTGGGCCCACAATGGAGGGTGGCATGGTGTCCATACATAGGACGAATCTGGTGTTGTCGATCTTGCGGTCTCGACTGCGCGCACACCGTACTACAGAGGATCTGCTAATATCGAAGATATGGTAATATTGTCTCGAGGCATGGTAAGTAATAGGCACGGAGCGGAGCCATTCTCGTTCTATGGCCGCGAGTGCTGCTCAATTTCAACATGTTTTTAATAGACGCCTTGCCGCCGCTCTCTGTTCTCTCGGCCGCAACTGCGACCCAAAGATCGATCTTGCTGTTTCAGGACAACCAGTGAATGACTGTATGTGGAGGCTGACCACTGCCCAATGCAAGGTCTGCATTCTGTCCCCCCTTTTCAGCGCTCATATACCAAGCAAGGCGGCTGGTCACCCCCGAGAAGTTAACTCCATTCTACGGATTATTTCTCTCGTCATTCTCCACGGCCCGACCAATCTTCGACGCTCGGCCTCTTTACTATCCTGGGCTAGGGTTGCATCGTTTATGTCAAAATACAGTGCCTTATGGACTAATCATTGCTGGCAATATCCGGGCATGTATACAGCAGTGCTAGTGACTGTTGCTCTGCCAAATGCTTATCTTGAGCGTCGTATCTTCCGGCACCCTCGGAGTCGAACTTTAAAATTTTAATTCCATGTCGGTGTCCACGACACGATTCTGCGGTTCGCTACTTCGCTGTCTTTAGAAACTGTAATCGGTCCCTAGTCTCATCCATTGGAATCGACAGAACCTTGTTTTTCCGAGAGATAGAACGTTGAGCATGAGTAAAGCAATTGTTCGTTGCATTGAGTAAAGACGACGCGTGCTGCCTCGTGTCCTTGGGCGTCACGATAGCGTTGTTGGTGCTGGCGGCTCAGCTGGCACGCAACAGCACGCAACCATGGATAAGTTGTGACGTGACAATACGCCACGTGTCCCTTGTCACGTCCCCACTCCGAACACCGACTCGGCTCGTCATCAGGAGGGAAACGCAAGAAGTAGTCCGGTGACGGTGTACCATGCTTTGGACTCGAGCCCTGGTGTGCCATTTCAGCTGTGATGTTGTATGAAATTTTTGGCTGACACGGGCGCAGCCCCGTGCAGGCATCGTAGCCTCTGGTGCCGTGACAGGCGTCCTCACCAGCGAGCCTCATCAACAAGACAAAGTCCGCCAAAAAGTGCTTGCTTCACTGCTTTTGATACCTGAAAAATAGAGCCGAGCTGATTTATGTTCATTGGGTTGCCCGGTTGGTTGGTTGGTTGGTTCTGAACAGCTTTCCATCTATCCAGAACCGGAACGCGAGATCGTCGTCGTGGACGCGCCGTCTGTGCTTGAGACGCGGATTGGTGTGGCGCGCAGGGCCGTCATGGGCGTCGTGCGGGATGTCCACGGGCGGGTGCATGGCGCTGTCTCTGAGTGGATTGGCATCGAGCATGCCGTTGAACGTGCGTGTTTTGCTCCACTGTATAGGTAAGATTTTGACCATGCACACACACTTCAATTGTAGACCGGGTCAAGGCCCTCATCGCCCCTGGCGAACCGCTCACGCCAGCAATGCTATACGTCGGCGTAGCCTCGCTAAGCGGCTCCATCCTCGCGCGCAACCGCTCTGTCTTCTCACGCGTCATGCTCCCCCCCGCATTCTTCCTCCTCTCCTTCAACTACTTCCTCCCCAAGACGTCGCACAACGTCTCGGCGTACGCGGGCGAGCTCGAGGACGAGCATTTCCCCACGTTGGCGCAGAAGCACGCGGTCGCGATAGCGCATACTCACATGACGTGGGAGCGCCTTCGGGCGGCGGGTGTTAGTGGACGTGATTGGGTCCAGGATGGCTTGGGGGGCGCTGCGCGGAGGGTGCAGGAACTTACGGGGTTGAAGGTGCAGGAGACGCTTGGTCGTCGTGGAGCTGTGAGTGAGGCCGTCGAGAAGGCTGAAGAGGCATTGCAATCCGTCAGAGACGCTGCTGCTGCTGCAGAAGCAAGGCAACCTGATGAGAAGGCTGCAGAAGAGAAAGGAGAGGAAGGGAGGCAAAAGCCTTAGGGACGTCGATTGTCTGAGCAACAAAACATTAGAATAGAGAACATTCTAGTTTCCTCCGCATTCGCCCCTGCAGTTACTTCTAGCGCGCCGCATCGTCCTTCTTTTTAGGCGGTGGTGGTGGTTGTGCAGCAGCAGCAGCAGCAGCAGCCACGTCGGAACTGCCCATCTCCGCCTCGCTCATCCAATCGACCTCCTCAACAAACTTCCGATTGAACCTGCCCAACCGACCAGTCACCTCGCTCTCCTCCAGCACGCCCTCGCCCCTGAGCGCAGCAGCGACGTTCCACAGCGGATGGTTCGTGACGTCGCGCGTGAGGCGGATGAGCGGGCGCGGCGAGGTCGTCCAGTGCGTGTAGGAGGAGCCGTCGGAGCGGATGACGCGCTGTGGGAATTGGGGCACGATGGGGTTCGGGAGACGCTTGGGGCGCCGCTTCCAGACGTGTGTGCGGCCGTAGGGGGAGGAGGACACGCTTCGCTTGGTGTTGCTGCTGCTGCCACTGCGGAGGACGACGCGCGTGGAGAGAGCTGATGATTTTGTGGTGTGGATGATGCTTGGCACTGGCATCATCTTTGATATTTTGGATTTTCGAGTCGAAGTCGAAGAAGTGAGTCAGCCCCAAATTAGGGAACACTGCCCCGCAACAGTCAGCGACTGTTCATTTTCTGACCCACGCTTACTCTAACATATTTACTTTTCTTTGCTTTCTACACTCCTAATTCACACATGGCCAGCTCTATCTCGGACGTGTCGCACTCTCCCGCTCCGTTCAGTCCTTTCTCGACGCATTCCGGTAGCAGTGACCTAGCAACCTCCGATGGTGAGTGACAGACACATACACATATCATCATTCTCTGCGTACTCAACAAAACACCACGTAGAATCCCCTGATCTCGGCGCTTTCACAATTGTTTTCCGTGCACTGAATGAGTTCCAGCCGAGAATCCCGCACGCGGTGACGAGCACTGTTACGCCGACGACGACTGCACTCTCCCCGATGGAGTCGGAGTCTGATGCGAATATCAGGGGTTCTACAGTATGGAACCAAGACCCTATTGCGTCTTATTTATCAATTACTTCTACCACACGGCTCTCAGTAGCATCACGGTCGCCTCCGCCTTCGGAGCCGCCATCGTCTGATACGGAAGGGGAAATCATGATCGACATCGACCAGGAGACGGATGGCGGTGATTATGAGGATGGGAAGAAAGCGGGGGGAGAGGAGCCCTCGTTGGGGTATCTCGACCAAGCTCTACAGTTCATCGCAGCTGAGCGCGCCAAACTGACGGTCACCCGTGGCAATTCCTGGCATCGGGCAAACTCTTCTACCTCCGACGATCCTTCGAACCGACAAGCCTCCCACTCACACAATCTCCACCCACAACAGCTCACTCCACGTCGCAGGCGTCGCAAGAGAAAGGCAAGATCAATCATCCCCGCCGTCCTCGTCCGCGAATCCTCGGGTGCTGCCGGAGATGACAATCTGAACCGCACACCGAGGCAAGAGCGCGGAGATCCTTCTGATCTCTCTTCACCTGACATCTCTTCCTCTGAAGCTGCTATCCGCTTCAGTTCCACTCCTGGTTCTCCAGTCCGAAAAGCCGGTCGCCGCAATAGCGTCCGTTCCGCCTCCGTGGATGGCCGTCCTCGGCTTGGCCACAGCAGATCTACCCCGGCTCTCCGACCTGGTCCACTTGATCCACGTGTCGTACGCCTCCGCAGTCTTGCGATCAAACTCAAGTTTTTATTCGCCAAAGAAGCGGATCTCCTTACGGCCGTCCTCGCCAATGACTCCCTGCTGTCTTCGTCACCCGACTTTATTGATCCACGAGGTCCCGCACCAAGGCCCGGACAACCTCTCGTCCACGTCTTCATTGACTAGTACGTCCGTCTTTTCCAGAATTCTCTCTCAGACTGACCTTGAGGCGGGATGACCTTCTAGTTCCAACATTCTCATCGGATTCCTTACTTACCTGCGGAGACACCCACATCATCTCATGAGCACCAAGGTCAGGTGGATGTCCCATGCTGCACTCACACTTATCCTAGAACGCGGACGGTCTGTCACTCGGCGCGTACTTGTTGCCTCTAAGCCATTGTATCAGTCAGTGGAACCTGCCGCCCAACTCGATTACGAAGTTCATGCGCTTGCACGTGTCCCTGATACCGGCGATGGCCCGGATAGGCTGCCACCTCAGCGCCACCGTACCTCTCGGGGGCGCAGCGGTGGCAGTGGCAGTAGTTGGAGTGCAACTAAGGACCATGTCCACCTGTCGTCAACCCGCACAGTGTTGGCAACCGACTCGTCTGAGCCAGGGACATCGAGTGGTAGTGCACCCTCTGCGAATCATCCGCGATCTACGCAATTATCTTCAGGATCAGGTAGTCGCTTGCGCTACCGCGAACAGGCTGTCGATGAGCTACTTCAGTTGAAGTTCCTGCAGGCAGTCGCAGACGTAGATGTACTGCCACCTGGATCGACGATTGTCCTCGCGACCGGGGATGGGAGCGTTGGGCAGTTTAATGAAGAAGGCTTCCGCGGTTGTGTGCGCACTGCACTCAAGAAAGGATGGCGCGTCGAGCTATACGCGTGGGAAGGTGGACTCAGCCGCGCATGGGTGCGTGAGTTCGCCGAAGGGTCGTGGGGATCACGTTTCCAAATCATACCGATCGATGGCTTTGGAGCAGACTTGCTCGACAGCTAGAGTCGCCACGCGTTATTGCCAAACCTGTAATAGTCGTTCAGGTTCTCATGGCCTCACTAACCTCCACGAAGATCTGCGACAAGACCAGGATCTCAGATTCTTGTATACGTCCCCACTAACCTAGTCGTCGATGTTGTTGTTACTGTAATAGTTTTAGTATATTGATGGACTATCTGTAAAACATCCGTAGCCAACCATCGAAGCCTGTTATTGATCGAAATGCCTCAAGACCTTGGAAAAACAGCGGGCGGACTCGGCGGAGGTAAGTAGTAGAAATTGTGAATAGTAAAAAGGATCTGGCCCATCGAGGACCAGACGATCACAATTGAAATAGCAGCACCAAGTTTATCCTGATGAGGCTGCGGAAGTGCTACAGGGGATCAGTGTATTAAAAGCGCCGCGGTGGGAACCACCGTTGGTTGGTGGGAGATTGTGCGGCGAAAGGGGCGGTGGGGTTGGAGGATACGGACAAGCATGAATTAACACGTGAGAGTGGTGCACCCACGAGGCAGGTCGAATGTGAGTCAAATGCGTACACGAGGGAGTTGAATCGCACGCAGTTTCATGGAAACAACGTGGAGGGGTGTATGCGCTGGCCCAGCGAAATCGTTTACGGGAAAAGGGAAGGCGAAACACGCACGTGCGCGGCTACAGAGTGCTGCAACGCGTCGTCGGCCGATTTTTCTATGAGATCTGTCTGTCGCCTACGGGACGGGAGAAGCAGATGTGCTGTGCTGCGTGCGCATGCGCATGGTCGGCAAGTCAAGAGAGTGCGTTGTGTTTATGAAAAAGATAAAAGGGAAAATGCAACTCTAATTGATTGACGTGCTGCCCACTCCGCGGAGGGTAAGACACGAGGGAGGGTGAATGCATGGATGGCCTACCCTCTTAGGGCAGACGGCTGGGGTTTTATAATAAGGAGACCACTATGGGCAAGGTTAAGGTAGATTGGCTATGATTGATAGGGGGCCCGGAAGAAATGTGTCCAAGAACCAGAGAAGACACACACATATGAAAGGCACACACACGTTCGAAGCGTCCCGCATTTTCAGATGCATGTTTACAAGAAGCGGTGTTCCATTCTTGAAAGTACGCCCCCCTGCCGCTGGTATAGATTTCTGAGAAAGAAAAATAATAATTTAGATTTGCGGCGCAAACCTGCTTGTGATCTTCCGCCGGATCGGAAGGGAGGGGGGACTGGACTACTGTAGGTGGCGTGGTACCCTGGGATTGGTGCTGGCAGGACAGATCGGCTAACGAGATAACGCCAGCAGATGCGACTGGCACACACTTTTTTGGGTTTGGGGAATCTCACTACAGCAACTGCCAGGAAGTAAAAAGCGCCCGAGGAACGCGACGAACAAACAAGGTTTACAGTTAGACGAGCCATCGTTTCTCGAAGGACAGCCAAAGGGTTGGGTTGGGGGGAAGCCGATTAATTTACTGCATGCGGGATGGGATTCCTGATCCCTGGGTCAACAAGCTCCGGTCCCCACGCCGACGACACCCGACACGGGTGCAGTGTGGCAAAAAGTTTCGTCCGGTGATAGGAACGATGGGCGTCGTTGGAGAGTAAACATTAGACGATATTAAGCCCCGATTCACATGGACAGAGAAAACCGTCCAAATAATGAAAAGACCAAATCCACGGTAATTTCGGTCGCGCTCACACGCGCCCCTGAAAAATCGGACTATATGTGGACACGTCGAACGACCTTTGGGACCTCTGATGCATTCAGTGGGGTGGAACAAACGAAGATGGGACGGACCTTTTTTTTTTTTTTTGCGTTGTTGATGATCGGGTACCAAAATATCGAGCGGTGCCGCAGCGAAGAACTATGCAAGCCGAAGCTTCGTTCGCAAGTCTCCGATCGGGGCGGTGAAACGGCAGAACGGCAGTGGCGTAACTTATCCTCCCGGCATTGCCAGAATCGGCGGTGTAAACTGGTGACCCTGCAGGCATCTCGAGGACGATCGACAAAGGGGGCAGGGGGAATAAAAAGGAGAAAGAAGATCGAGGGGCAAGAGAGCTTTGCGGTCAACTTTCATTTGAAGATAACAACAATGGCGCAATTTTTTTTCTCTCTCTTCACTTTCTGTCCGGGGTAATCAGCGCGAGGAGAACAAAGCAAGGCGAGCAGCGGGTAAGAGCAAAAAGTTGAAAGAAGCGGCGTTTGTGTTACGTGGAATTGGGCGTCGTGCCGAACGGACTCTATTCTTCTTCTGCCGCTCAAGAGGTACGTGCGTGCGTGTGTGTGGGAGGTGAGCGCTCCCGCAGTCACAGCAAAGAACGGATAGATAGTGATGCTACTGATCTGGGTGGGACTCACACGCCAAGGGCTGACAGATGCAGGATAAGGGGGACGAGCTTCGGGAATCATCGCCAGTAAGGGAGGCAGCTGCGCGGCAAAACGTGGCCATTGACAGCTCGGAGGAATGGGAAACCTTGCTTCTTGTAGGCAGATCCCATCACGATCCGGTCCCAACGGCTTATCTCTCTCAGCTCACGAGAACGTGGGTGCGTTATTAAATGAAGTGCTTCCCAGTCTTACGGTTTTCGTGATACCAGGAGTGGATGTGGCGATCTGATGTGGCGATGGCGGGCGCACGACTGCCGCGTGTACGATAGATAGAAAATGGAACGGTTCGTTGGTCGTTGGGAGGCTCGAGGATTAAAGATGCCGAAAGACATTGACATGAGAGAATCCAGAAACATCTGATTCCGGGAAATAGACCATCATAATTATGAAGGCACAGGACGGAGACAGGAAAGTGAGTCACTACCAAACATCGTATCAATGCATTGACTCGGAACGGAGTCTGCCGGTCTGTCTCAACCCCCCAAAACCGAAGCGATCTTTGCAATCAAACTTAATATAATTTTTTTCATGGAAAATAAATTGGTTGGCACATCAGCGCAGCCGTAGATGTGCATGAAACCGTGGATACCAAGCATTGGCGGTAGCAATGTACGTGATTGTAGGTAGCACTAAAGAGAATATGTGATGTGGTTGGTATCGACAATGCGTCGCGAGAGACATGATGCGAAGGGGATGGGGAGAGGAATGCGATGATGAGGAACCTGGGATATACCCATCTATGAGGATATGCATGCGAACAACGATATACGAGGAAGACAAAAATTAAACAGTATGCGACGACCAAAGTCCCAAGAGCAACCAGATGTCTATAGTGTTGTGTTGTGTATGACCATCAATCAGGCCTGTAATTTTGTTCGAACCTGGAGGGGTCGACGACAAGTGAGTGCCCTGATATCCGTCACACAGAGGATAGAAGGCTTACCGGCTTCGACTTCATCATGAGCCCCTGTGAGGTTTGGCTATGAGTAGAATTCACGGCTGACTGCATGCAGTTCTCAGTTCGGAATGCTCTGGCGCAGTCGGAAGGACGGCGTGAACGACTCACGGAAGTCATGTACGCGAGTGCTTGCGCCGCCCCGACATTGTTCGACAATGCCTTTTTAAGCTGCGGAAGGGGTGTTCAAGTCAGACTCTAGCTGGGAAGGAAGACGGAAGAGAGACAAGTACACACCTTTGCTTCACTCTCCGCGGCATGCCGCCCCGACATGGATGAGTTGTAAACCGCGACGTGCGCGAGACTCTTGGCTTGGGGCAGCGAGGAAAGTGAGTTGGAGAGACTGGGGAGCGAGACGATATTCGAGGCCTTGGAAGCACCCTTTTGGATTGGTTTGGACGCGTCGGGCATGGTGGATGATAGGTGTTGGGGATAGTGATGAAGGGGAGGATAGGGATAATAATACAGAGAGAGAAGGAGAATAGAGTCGGACGAGAGGGAGGGAGGATTGAGAGGGGAGTTGTACGCGGAGAGGGATGGGTCAAAGGGAGGATGGTGGAAGAGGATTAGGCTTTATAGGCAGAGGCCGCGAGGATGGCCATAGCGAGCTTGGAGGGGGACCAGTTCGGTTGGTGACCATCTACAGATCTCACTCCTTGGACCTTTTCTCGTCATTTTGCAAGCGTCCAATCGGGCCAAATGTCCAATGGGAATGATTCCTGCTCTGAATGTGTGCGCGTGCGTCGAGCTGGGCGCCTTTTGTAGATTAGACCCCCCCGGGGGTTGTGCTTGCCTGGCCTGCATCGAGCCGCGCCTTGGCGGGGGGCGATGATAAGGGTTCCCATCACAGTACTAGGGTGCTCCCCTCCCCTCCCCGAAAACTCCACCCGTAGTTCTAGCCAGCGACCTGTGCCTAGTCCAGCCCCGCCATGTGAACCCTTTGATCCACGCACTGTCCCTCCGATCTCTCTGAATAAAATATACGATCTCTATCTTTCGTCATCCCCGTTTTCCCTCTTTGACGTACTTGTCCTCCATCTCCTCGCCCGCCCCGTGACCAACCTTGATGCCCCGCAAGTCGAGTAATCTCCCTTCCATTTTTTTTGCGTCATTATCGTCTTCCTTTTGCCGTACGTACAGCGCTCCCTGTCGCTCCTCATCCTGAGAAATCATGGCCTACTTCCGACGATATGGATCACCGCTTACCCTGAAATGGCGACACATGTATCGTATAAAATGTCATCACGGATGGGTGGCCCGTACCCTTGGTGCGTTAAGTATCATCCCTTGACTATTGCGTGATTCGGCTCGGCAATTCTCCCTTCTTCCCTCTCGCCTTGTCAAACCGCCTGTCTACATTTCATCTTCCCAGTCTCTCTCGTCTCAATATGTCTCCACAATCCCCACCTCTCCTCGTCGTTAACGCGAGCCCTCCATCTTCCCTCGACATCTCTTCTCGGCTGACTCCGAACTAGACTCAGAGTTCATCTCTCAGGGTGTAAGTGACCAGCGCTCCGCTTTGACATGCGTCCTCTTTCCCCCTCCGGGTCTACGCTTTACGGCCCATCACCGCTACCACACCTTCCCCGCAGCGCCTGTATTACAGATCCATCTGCCGCACATGAGGGGGTCGCGTCATTATGGCCTGGGCTTGCGCCCGCCCTCTCTGAGCATGTTCAACTCTCGCACGCCGCTCATTTGAGTGTCCACATGACCTTTTCCTCTCATATGCTCCGCTTTAAGTGTCGTCCTACAGCTCCGACTACGCGCGCGTCACTTATCCTATCTGTTCCGATTCGCGCGGTCTAGCCCCTCCTTTATTGAGGCCTATATGCCCCCCAAGTTCCCGTACGAGCCGAGGTGGCTGCCTATTTCATACACAGCCCGTCCTCGGCTTCAGCTTCCCGAGGATCTCGGAGCGTCTAGATTATCACACTGATAGAGTGGGGAAGATAGGCCAGATGGGTTTCTAATCCCATTTTTCCTGCCATCAATTTGCCACAGTGACACGACTCACACCTGATGGCACAGCCTCGTAATAACCCCTCCAGGATGTGGCTCCGACACAATGTCCGCCTCGTGCGGTGAGCGTTGTCTCATACCCAAACTGCGGGCGGCCAAACGGCCAAACGGCCACAGCTCCGAGTCTAGGGTCACTTCTAATTAGTAAATTCGTAAGGTATCGGGATGCGCGCATACATATTCGCCGTGACCCGGCAAAAAATCACCTTCCCAAATGATACAAAACTCTTTGGGGTTCACAAAAAGTGACTGTGTCCCGCCCGATCGATGGGTGGGAAATAACAAATCCTTTTTGCACCATCCGCCAGGTCTTTGCCTGGCCTGTGGAACAAAAGCCACGAGTCAGGAGGTAAAATGTCTGTATCACTTCATGGTTGCGGCTCTCTTTTGTTCCTGTGATCATTTGACCTGGGCACGAGACAACACCGGCATCGTTTGTACTGTCAGATCTCACACAGTCCCCTTTTTCTTTTAATATGTCTTCTTTATTTCCCTGCATATGCGCTACTGTGCCTTCGCCTAGATGGACGCCGCACCCCAAAAGTGCCATATTTGACACATACTGCTACTCCGATTAATCTACAGCCTGAATGCCGTCATATGCGGGGAGCAATTTACACGCGTCCGCCCAATCAGTAGTACCATTGACCAGGTCAATGAGCACAGAGATGACTTGATCAATATCACCGATCAATTGTCCGGTTGTGTCGCGTTCCCTAGGTTTCGATGAGATGAGCAAGCAGACTCACGCGAGTGGAAGTCGCTTACCGCAGTGTCATCGTCCGGTTCTGGACCGCTGTGCGTCAATCCGCTACATCAGTCCCCCTTGCCGGCTCGTCATCAGGTCCGTACTCACAGGCGAAATCGAGTGTAACTCCAAAAGGCGTGCCAAGTTCGTCATTGCGTGCGTACCGCTTTCCTATAGAGGTGTTTGAGTCGTCCACCCGTGAGAAGATGCCCGCCTTGCGCAGCTTCGATGCTGGCCCCAAACAGTGAGAACCGCCCATATCAAACTGCGAGGCTAAATGACGTACAAACTTCTTGGATGAGGGGATCAAATTCCTCTTTTGCACTTAGTGGCACGATGAGCACCTTGGTGGGCGCGACCAGTGGGGGCAACGAGAGCACCTGACACGAGGACAGACGTCATTCCGATGAAAAGGTGGCGCGATGGCAGTGAACGAGGGCGACACTCACGCCACGTTCGATGTCCTGCTCACGAGCCCAAAAATTGTGCTCGAGGAGGACATACAATATACGACCCAGGCCGAAGGACGGTTCAATGACGTTTGGGGTGAATTCGCGAACTGGGAAGGGGGCGGACAGCCACTCTAATTAGCCGACCAACCAGGTGGTCCAAGGAAATCAACGCACTCGACTGTTTGAACGTCTTGCGCTCGATCGTGATGGCTTCGCGTGTCAGAGTAAGGTCCCTTCCGTCCGGGGTGGTAACGATGGTAGATCTACCCTCCTGTTTCGTAAGTGGCTGTAATGCGCTTCTCCCCCCGAACGAACCACGCACCCCCCATTGGCGAGCTCTATTTGAATTTCGAGTAGGCGCGACTCGTCCAGTTCTGCGAAGACGTTCTGAATCACCCCGGCATCTTTACCGAAAGTCTTTCCAAGAACTTTCTTATTGAATTCGGCAACGAGACGCTCGGTGACGATGGGCTCTTTGAGCGCCTGTCGGACGACCAACGGATGTCCGGTCTTGTTCGAGTGCACGGTCAAGTCGTAAGCAGCACGGTCAGCACAGCCGACGCATTCTGTCCACCCGTACGAATTTTGAATCTCGGCGTCCCAACAGTCCGTAGCATAGTGTGCCATCTCATTAGACATATGTTGACGGAACCGGAGGCGAGAAGGGTCGATCCCAATCTTGACCAAGAACTGATAGATCCGCGCCACGAAATAGCCAAGTGTTTGATTCGCTATGACCCCACTTGTCACCGCTTCGCCAACGCTGATCTTCCTCGTTTTCGTACTGCCGCTTGTCTGCACGTCTCTGTCAAGAAGGTCGAGAACAACATCGCGCACTTCATCAAAACGTTCGTGTCTCTTGTCTTCGGGGTCGACGTAATGTTCTATCTCCGCCATGGTAAATTCGCGCACACGAAGCAGCCCTGCACGCGGGGATATTTCATTCCGGAAAGAACGTCCGATTTGCGCAGAGGCGAATGGCACGCGACCATTATTGAACTCTAGGAGACGGGAGAAGTTTAGAAAGTGGCCCTGAGCGGTTTCAGGGCGTAAATAGCTGTTACGCATAAGCGCCACTCGTCATCAGAACAAAAACAAGGAACGGTCAGCTGAGCGCCTCACCCAGGGTGCTGTCCCGTAGGTCCGATGCTGCTGGTGAACATGAGGTTAAACTGCTGGGGTTCGCTGACTTGGTTGTCAGTGTCTGGATTTCGTATGTCATGCTTGCGACATAGGTCGCCTAGCTCCGGGCCTGAGTAATTATCCAGCTGTACGGAAACAACGCCTCGTGATCGAGATGGAATAAACAGGAACGGGGGACATGGCGCACCTGCGCCAAGATGGCCTCGTACTCGTCGACGGCATCGTCTGGCAGCTGAACAGCGGTGGTCTTTGCCACCTTCTTCTTTTTCTTCTTCTCGTCCTCCTTTTGTAGCTGGGCGACCAAGCCCCGCACCTCCCTGTCGCCCGCGAGGCGAGCCTCGAGGACGCCTTTGACCAAGTGATCAGCACGCAGGACGTCACCGGTCTTCGTATCCTTGACCATCCAATCCGCAAATCGGGCAACGTGACCCGACGTCTCGAACACCGGCGCGGGCGTCATGATGGTGGAATCGATCTCGAGCATGTGGTCCTCCACGATGAAGTGTTTACGCCATTCTGCGATGATGTTCGCCTGAAGTGACGAGCCCGGGGGGCCGTAATCGTATAGACCCGCAACGCCTGGGAATTCAAGGTGAATGAAGCCGCAGGAAAGTGCACGTGTGCACGCACCGCCGTAAATTTCGAAAGCAGGCGCATAGAAGAACCTCCGGTTGAGGAGAGCTTCGAAGCGAGTCTTGTCAAATGGGTGGGCTGACTTTTTCACAGGGATATTGGCCATGTGAGACTTGAATCTGAGGGGGACGAGAGTTGGATGACGATATGCACAACGAGTCAACAACCTGAGCATTTAGTCCGAGTCAGTATTTCTCATTTCGGCCATCCCATCAGACACGTGATCAACAGTCCATTTAACTAATCGATGAGATGACAAGGTATCTATGATCTATCTCCCCTCATCATGTCCTGAAAGTGCTGCCTGCAGATGACCCATCCCACGGCCGACCCACTCCTCAGGTGTAGAGTTCCTGGCACCACTACCGTGGGGGTTAATGAAACGGTTATTAACTGACGAGAAGACCCAGTTCTTGGGATCTGGCGACGATGTCGCGGAGATTGCCGCGAGCTCTTGGCCTACACGTGCGTCAGCGCTCACCGTCTTGATCCAAAAGACAAGTAACGTACGGATAATTTCATTGGTGAAGTGATCCATGTCCTAAATGTACATCAGTTACCCGCATGATATCAAAGAAGGTCAGCGTGCACACCAAGTCATTCTTGTCATAGCCTGTGAATAACATTATTAGTTCAACACAATCACAATTTCATGTGAGCGGTCTCGTACCGAATGGGTCTAGGCGGAGGACACAGGGGTCAGAAGGTACTACACGAGGCTGAGAATTTGCCACCCACTTTCAATTTCCTCGCCGGCAACCAGGAAGCCGAAGAAAATAAAGCTCTTGATCATTGATCAGTCGCGAGAGAGGCGCCCCCGTTCAAAGGGCGCACGTACCGCCATGATGGTCCCAGGAATAGTTAGAAACTTCAACGTTGGCCAAAGCTGGAAAGGCTGAGTACATATATCAGTAAACAAACCAGGTCTGCGCAGGTTCATGTCGGGGCGTACCAAAAAGAAACAATAAACAAGGGTGACAGCCCACAGATGAACTGAATATCTAAGGGCAACAATCAGTATCTGGCGATTCCTCAAGTACAAAGCTACAGACGAGTAAGGAATGGGAGTGGTTAGAATCCGTTCTAGGCCAGTCAAGGCATCAACCAGATTATTCAAAGCCAATATCAAGTTAGCTGGGCGACATGGGGGATCTGTTAATTCGATTCCTTCAACGTCGAACAAGGCACATACAAGTAGTGGCCGCGTCGATAGCTTTGCGGTTTTGAAGCGCGGCAATGTACGAACTCTAGGGTATCACTGAGGAAAGTAAAACTCTGGTCCATGGGAATGGAAAACGCACTATATAGAGTGAAATTTCAAGTGGTAAGTTTTGAGTGACAGTTGATTGGTGCAGCTTTGCCCGCAACAAGGCAGCTTTTTTGCCCTTAAGTTTCTTTCCACGCTTGGTGAGAAACTTAACCAGAAGGGAGAAAGGGAAAAGGTCGAAGTATGAATATCGAGGGGGATCGCGTGCTGGGAGCAATTCGGCTTCGCCCAGGGTCACCATCGAACGGCCATGAATGCTTGAGTCACTTTTAGATGTTCGTGACGGCTTCGGAAGATCAAGATGTTCCAGCTTTTCGACATCCGTTCCACCCTGTCCAGGAGTAGTGGCAGGCAGGGGAAGGTCGGGGGCTGAAGAGGCGGGTTCACGCCGATTGCGGCCTCCAGAATAGGATCTCGGGCGACGGTCATTGGTAGAGTGGCGTTGGACAAGCTGCTGCTGCTGGAACGAGACGGACTTTGGAGAAGGCAAATCACTTGTGAGGTCGCCACTGGACGGCAAACCCGCAGGCAACGCGTATGATGGAAGGTATTTGGTCGTGTGATACAAATCCTCGTAATAGATGTCTGTAATGACATGAAATCGAACCCCATAAAAATCCTTTGGACACGCATCATACCTGTTTCACCACGCAGGTAGTGTTTGACTGCCACACTGAATGCATCGATCAAATTTAGGACAGTCTTTTTCTCGATGAGCACGCGGACTTTATTCTCCTCTCCCGACATGTCGGGACCCAGGTCCATAGATTCTGCATAACAGTTAGATGGCGACCTAGGGACGTCGAGATGAATGCGCACCCGGGACATGAAACCAAATCAACCTGGACATTGTCCGGGTGGCAAATACAATTTGCGACCAATACCTGCGTCCCTCATTGTATCTCTCAAAACTTGACGTCGTTCTGTACGAAATTACGAAACCGAGGACGGTACCAAGGCTGCAGGTTGCGAGATAAGTCAATGCCATCAAGACAAAAGAGTATTCTAACGAACACTGTAAGCAGGGTGCTTGCTATACCCAAATCTTTTATATTGTGGCTTATGACCGAAATGATAGTCGACCAGGCGCCGAAGAAAATGAGTAGATGCCAGCACCTAAACAGCGCGGTGGCGAGAATAGCATTCCAAAAGGTCGAATTGAACGACCTATCATGTCTGAAGGGGTCTGGAAAAGAAGGACCGTTGGTGGCGGGTACCATGAAGAATTAAACAGTATGGGAACTAATGGAAAGTGGTGGTAAGAGACAAGAGGTGAATATTCTCATAAATATCCTCAGTTAGGAACAGGGACAATTTGACAATTTGCCACCATCAACACGTTGGGCGCTCCGTTTGCAAATAGAATTCTAGACAACAACAATGAGGGCGGTCCTTTGGCTAGCACATAGCTTGATATGCGCCCATACTCTAGTGACCATCCATTGGCCAAATCATCCTTCTCGAACCCACGCCCTTTGTCATAGGACTCGCAATCACAATCACGAGCACAAATTTGCTTGTTGCCCAGTCAACCGGATAGGGGACGGAAACGGATACCCGCTGCCGCTGCCAGGCCTGGTTTACGATCTGATGCAACGATGCTACCGAGTTGTCCTGGCCCCTAATTGGCTGAACCACGCCACGTGACTCTCGTTTTTGGACGGATGTACCCAAAAATAAATTTGGGCGCGAAGGCTGCTTGATTCGGGGAGAATGATCGCCGACATGACTTTTGTTCCAGCAAGTACAGTACGGGCGCTGCATGGGCGTGTGGACGATCGGCGCGGGGCACCAGATCACTCACTTTACCCCAAAGGTGCCTATCCGAGCGAGTTCCTCACCGGACCCACTCGTCCCTTCAGGTCCGCCGGGCCTGATGATGCCAACTTACTTGTTGGGCACCTTAATGATCGCATCACCCATGACGGCTCGGACACTGTATTCCTCCTTTGCATTGAATGAAAGTTCCTATCTCGGCACTTTGACAATCCCTTCAATCAGCGCTGTACGTACCGCACTCTACGTACAAAACGTTGTACGTTGTACCTTCGTGCGCCCATTTAAGCAGCCATTCTGCATAAAAAGAAACTCGAATTCAGGTCCCCGAAGCTTCAACTGCTCGCTCTTCCCTGCTTGGGGGTAGCCGGAGATAAGAATGCTGTTTATAATCCCACCCCTGCATTCATTTACAAACTGGTGAACTTATCAACGACATCTCTCATCTTCGGGGGTTTTGTTTTTAATCAGCCTTTCCTGCGCTCATGTGTCGGACCGCTTGATCCCATAATAACCTTTAATTCGCCAGTTACTCTCCCATGAACTGTATTGGATTTTGCCTCATTGGGCTACCAGCTACAGTGCGTCCCTCATACGGTAGTGCTCGAAAGGTTTGTACCTAGCTGGAGCATTGAGGTCCCCTGCTTTCCTCTTTTGACCGCGAGGAGGTCCTGCGTGACAGTCAGAAGGGCATATTGCCGTACGCTGGCCTTAGTATATTTTCGTTCCAGGCTATGGCAACTAACTGACGCCTCCATGTATGCGCTGAGGATAAGTATTGTGATCATGACCAATCCGATTAGCATCATTCGCATAAACCAGATGAGAGAAAGACAACGTGAAGTGGGTACTAGCTTACGGCGTTGTTTTTGCGGAAGCGGCGTGCCGACCCCAATTTGGACGTCGTTCGAGCGTGCCTCTAAAGGTTGTGTATGTGACGTCAGTAACACTGGCACTTTGGCGTCATCTCGCAGCGCTTGTACACCAAGCATCGACATTATTCATCCATGGAGACATGGGTTCTTCTCGTCGACCACAAGTTCCGGGCCATTGGACAAAGTTTCTCTGTTAACACCACTGTTCAGGATAATATAGGCGAGTTGAGGGAAAAGGCCCTAAAGAAGTTGCTGCGAACAGATCTTGCTGCCCCGTCCCTCACCGTGTGGAAAACGAAGGGCACAAAGATTATCGACGAAACAACTTTCGAACGCACAGAGGAGATACTCAGGAGCATCGACGTCGACGACAATGATACCATTGAGGAGGTTAGGTCAATGGCTAAGGTGGCGAACCTTGGACTCTCAAACGGTCAGCACCTGCTCATGCGACTGCCTGGTGCGTCATGTGTTTCTACTGCCATTGGCTGCTTTCTCATACTGGGCATAGCTGTTACGTCGAGTGAAGATGGCGCCCTTGGAGACCCCATCACGTCCAAATTGAACACAGCATATAAAGATCTATTCCTTTACGCGCATACTAAAGGGAAATTCATCGAAGATGATTTTCACTTGAATGACGTAATGGTTGAAAATAGCAGGGTGCCCGAATTTGTCCAGAAGTACGAAGAGATGCTGTGTCGAAAGCGAAAGGTTCCTGATGAAGTCAGATCTTTTTGTATCTTATCATGTTTTCGACTTCTGACCGCTGAGGTCAGATGCGCTCGGCTGAGACGTTTATGGGCCAAGCGTTTTTCAAGGAGTATTTTGATTGTTCAACGGAGGATTCCTCTGGGTCCTCTCACATTGCCGACCTACTCGAGGTTCTCCACGTTATGACCTTTTCGTCCGTCGATGGTTTGAACTTGTGGAATATCTTAGATAATGGAAAGAGAAGGCTCTTCAAAGAAGACGATGCGAACTGGCTCTTTTTCTTCTCATTCGCGCGTCATTGTAGATCATTCCCTAACATTGCAAGTGACGGTACACCAAAAATCACTGTTAAACTGTGAGAGTCAGTGCATTTATGATCTTCGTTTGAGCTGACGACCTCTAAAAGTGGCCAAGAACAGTGGCCATTCAAACTTATAATCCAAGTCGACGGAAAATATCACACGTACAAACCCAGAAGCGATTTCCTTGTTCTGAAGTTGGACCTTCCACGAGTAGCTGTGGCGGTCAATTCATATCCACCAGATAAACCTGCCGTGGATCATCACCGCGTGATACTTCAGGGAGCCAGCATCGTTCGATTCGCGAACACATTCCTGGATGCGTACAAGGAGAGGAATTTCGTTTTTGTGGCCATATTTATCGGCGATACCGGAGTGGTAATCCGCTACCTTCTTTATCAGAAAGAAGGTTCCCAGAGGGTGCGCACCCATGCTCTGTATTATCATTAAAATTCTACGCTGAATCGCCGTACTAGGTTTATCGCAAGAAACAAACCTTCGATGTTTCAAACACAGTCGGCTGCCTTAGATTTGCACTCGAACTGTACAATCTCTCTTCTGCATTGAACGATGAGAGCGAGAACGAAGATACAAAACGAAAAGTCAAAAATCTCGCGGCCAGTGTCTATGAAGTTAGTAAGGGGCACATGCTGCCGACGTTCGGCAAAACCAAGTGTGGGGAAGACCAAACTGAACCCAATGTCCGTCGGAAGGGTGACGATGGAGGCGCAAATGAACAACTCGAAGCCTGCGGATATGAAGTAGTACCGGATGTTTTGGAGACGGACGGCGGCACTTGGGAATTGATCTCCAAGGTACAACATTGAAACCATTCTTCATTCATGACGTCGCACTGACTATTGTCTTGCAGCTACCACCTCACATCCTCACTGTGTATCGACGGAACAATCCGAACAAGACCGAATTGATTGCAAAGCACGTCCGCGAGGGATCGAACGAGCCGGACATCCTCAAGTACCTCCATACGATACGGCCACAGTCTCCACACATTATCTCGTTTATCGAAACTATCCCTTCAATCACGACGGAGTGGCTCATTCTACCAAAGCTGCACTCTATCGGTGACCAAATACTTATGAACAGTGGTGACGTTCGCAGTCGTGTCGAGCTCGGATGGGGCCTCGTCAAGGGGCTCGCATATCTTCACGAGCACAAAGTGGCACATCGAGACATCAAGCCCCACAACCTCGTCTGTGATGGTGATCTTCGATTGCAGATCATTGATTTCGACGTAGCTATCAAAGTTCAAGATGAAAACACAGAGATTGACGAATATCGAGGCACCAAGGGCTGGACAGCACCTGAAATGGGAGAGGAAGAAGGACCGACGCCGATGTATAGTCCCATCAAGGCTGATAGATGGTCATGTGGGCGTGTTCTTCTGCGTCATATCATGGTCGGGAAAGGAGACAAGCGACTCTCGAAGTTTGCTGACCAGTTGTTGGCGAACGATCCCCGGCAGCGGCCGTCTCTGCGTGAATGGCGCAAGTGGTTCGCACCGGTCTCCAACGTACTTGAAGACGGTGGGAAAGAGTCCCGACCTCGGCAAGCCATGACAGAAGTCGATGCAGAAGGTATGAAACCACCGGATGGGAAGAAGCCCAGGCTTGTGGTAACTGAGCGAGGTGGTCAGCCAAGTTGAACGGCTCGAGAGGCTTCTCGACCGATGAGTAAAATATTCTAATTTCTTCTTGATGCATTACCAAGTGTATCGTAATACATAGACGTCTATGTAGTATCGATTAGGTTCCAGTGTCAGCGCATGTTCACTGTTGGTGCATGCCTGTGACCGACTGTATATGTACACGATGCCACTGGAGTCATCACAGGACGTCGTCGACCAACAGTCTCACTCAGATGAGTGGCGACAGTACCTGTCTATTCATGTGTGTTTCAATACAGGCGAACCCGTAGTTACCACAAGTAGCACGGGGGCCCCTCGGTTTTGCCAGTGAATGGATGTACCTAAAAATCACACGCGAAGGCCGAATTCAAGCCCGAGAATGATCGCCGACGTGTCTATGCGAGCGAGTTGACGACTTCAGGCCCATCTTGCAAAATACCGGGCCTGATTCGACGAAGACAACTTCTCGTCAATGCTTTGTTGGGCCGCACCCGTACACCACGAGGACCAGCCGTAATGACGGCTCTGATACTTATCCTTCCTATTGAATGAAAGTTGACAATCCTTTTAGTCAGCGCTGTACGTACTGCACTGTACGTACCGTACAAAACGTTGTACGTTGGCGCCCATTTACTGTAAGCAGTTATTATGCATAAATAGAAACTCGAACTCAGGTCCCCGAAGCTTCAACTGCTCGCTCTTCCTTGCTTTTGGGGGTAGCCGGAGATAAGAACGCTGTCTATAATCCCACCCCTGCATTCATCCACAAACCTAGGGTCAAGTGTGTTGTGACATAGGAGGCTGGCAACTGGCTGGCATCGTCACGGTCCTTGTACGTACAGTAGTACACCAACCGTCATTACATCATCCATCATGGCAAGGACATGGGTTCTTCTCGTCAACCAAAAGTTCCAGGCCGTTGGAAGATCTTTCTCGGTTAACACCACGCATCGCGATCTCATGGCAGACTTGAAGAATAAGGTCAAGAAGGAGAGGCGAAACGCCCTTCAAGCGGCCTTGGCGACGTTGATGCCGCGGATCTCTCCGTGTTGAAGAGCACAATAATTATCGACGATACAACAACTTCCGATCGCCTGGCGGAGTTACTCAGGAACATCAAGGACAGGGTTACAAAGGTTTACGGATCTGTTAAGATGGCGGGCCTTGGACTCTCAGACGGTCAGATCTGGTCAGACCCTGCTCGTACAACTGCCTGGTGCGTCACGTGTTTCTACTCCAGCTGCGTTCTCAAAACTGGGCACTAGCTGTTACGTTGAATGATGACCACCTTGGAGACCCCATCACGTCCAATTTGGACCTAATATATGAAGATTTATTCCTTTACGCGCATATTAAAGGGAAATTTACGACTGCAGATTACGACAGCAATAACATAATAAAGGGTGACAATAGCGAGGTTCCCGAATTCGTCCAGAAGTACGAAAAGATGCTGGGTCGAAAGCGACAGGTGCCTGATAGTGTTAGTTGTTTTCGTATCTTATCGTGTTTTCGACTTCTGATAGATGAGGTCAGGTGCGCTCAAGTGAGAAGAATATCGGTCAAGCGTTTTTCAAAGAGTATTTTGATTCTTCAACGGAGGATTCCTCCGAGTCATTCCCTATTGCCGACCGGCTCGAGGTTAACCACGTTATCACCCTTTCGTCCGTCGGTACGAAGTTGTGGAATACCTCAAATGATGGAAACAGAAGGCTCTTCAAGGAATTAGATGCCGACTGGCTCCTTTTCTAGAGTCATTTTGAATCTCTCCCTTCCAACATCGCAAGTGACGGAACAGCAATAATCACCGCGAAATTGTGAGAGTCAGTGCGTTTGTAATCTTCGTTTGAGCTGACGACCTCTAAAAGTGGCCAAGAACAGTGGCCATTCATGCTTATAATCCAAGTCGACGGAAAATATCACACGTACAGACCTAGAAGCGATTTCCTCGTTTTGAAGTTTGGCCTTCCACGATTAGCTGTGGCGGTTAATTCGTATTCACCAGATAGACCTGCCGTGGATCATCACCGCGTGATACTTCAGGGAGCCAGCATCGTTCGATTCGGGAACACATTCCTGGATACGTACAAGAAGGGGAAGAATTTCGTTTTTGTGGCCATATTTATCGGCGACTACCGGACTGGTAGACCGCTACCTTCTTTATCAGAATGAAGGTTCCCGGGTGGTACGCACCGATGTTTTGTATATCATTAAAATTCTATGCTGAATCGCCGTAGGTTTATCGCAAGAAACAAGTCTTTGACCTTTCAAACGTAGTTCACCGCCTTGGATTTGCACTCGAACTGTACAATCTCTCTTCTTCGTTGAACGATGAGAGGGAGAATGAAGATACAGCACGAGAAGTCAAAAATATCACGGCCGGTGTCAATAAAGTTAGTAGGGAGCACATGCTACCGACGTTCACTAGCAATACCAAGTGTCCTGCCAGTAATGATGGGGGGATCCAAACTGGACCCAATGTTCGTCGGAAGGGTGACAATGGAGGCCCAATTGAACAACTCGAAGCCCGCGGATATGAAGTGGTACCGGATGTCTTGGAGACGGACGGCGGCACTTGTGAATTGATCTCCAAGGTACAACAATGAAACCATTTCTTCATTCATGACGTCGCACTGACTATTGTCTTGCAACTACCACCTCACATCCTCACTGTGTATCGACGGAACAATACGAACAAGACCGAATTGATTGCAAAGCACGTCCGCGAGGGATCGAACGAGTTGGACATTCTCAAATACCTCCATACGATACGGCCACAGTCTCCACACATTATCTCGTTGATCGAAGCTATTCCTTCAATCACGACGGAGTGGCTCATTCTACCAAAGCTGCACTCTATCGGTGACCAAATACTTATGAACAGTGGTGACGTTCGCAGTCGTGTCGAGCTCGGATGGGGCCTCGTCAAGGGGCTCGCATATCTTCACGAGCACAGAGTAGCACATCGAGACATCAAGCCCCACAACCTTGTCTGTGACGGCGATTTTTGATTAAGGATCATTGATTTCGACGTAGCCATCAAAGTTCAAGATGAAAACACAGAGATTGACGAATATCGAGGCACCAGGAACTGGACAGCACCTGAAATGGGAGAGGAAGAAGGACCGACGGCGATGTATAGTCCCATCAAGGCCGATAGATGGTCATGCGGGCGTGTTCTTCTGCGTCATATCATGGTCGGGAAAGGAGACAAGCGACTCTCGAAGTTTGCTGACCAGCTGATGTCGAACGATCCCCAGCAGCGACCGTCTCTGCTTGAATGGCGCAAGTGGTTCGCGCCGGTCTCTAACGTGGCCAACGTTCTTAACAACGGCGGGAAAGAGTCCCGACCTCGGCAAGACATGGCAGAAGTTGATGGAGAAAGTATGCCAGATGCGAAGAAGCCCAGGCTTGTGTGACTGAGCAAGGTGTTCGGTCACCCATACACCACGAGGACCAGCCGTAACGACCGCATCGCCCATGACGGCTCTGACACTGTATACTCCTTTGCATTGAATGAAAGTTCCTTATCTCGGCACTTTGATAATCCTTTTAATCAGCGCTGTACGTACTGCACTCTACGTACAAAACGTTGTACGTTGACGCCCATTTAAGCAGCCATTCTGCATAAAAAGAAACTCGAACTCAGGTCCCCGAAGCTTCAACTGCTCGCTCTTCCCTGCTTGGGGGTAGCCGGAGATAAGAATGCTGCTTATAATCCACCCCTGCATCCATTCACAAACCTCTTTTTTCGGCGAACTTCACCAGCATCTCTTTACCTGATCTGTTTCCCCGAGCGGGGTTTTCATTTTAAATCAGCCTTCCCTGCGCTCGTGTGTCGGACGGACAGCCTGTTCTAGGATCCCATATTATCGACCAATAGCTGGCCTCGTCCTTTAATCAGCGAGTTACTCACCCATGGTACTGTATTGGATTTTGCCTCATTGGGCTAGCCAGCTGCGTCCCTCATAGTGCTCGAAATATTTGTGCCTAGCTGGAGCCTTGAAGCTCTGCTGTCCTCTTCTGTCCGCGAGGATATTCTGAGTGACGATCCCGTACGTTGGCCTTGGTATATTCTTGTTCCAGGCTATGGTGACTCACTGACGCCTCCATGCACGCATGCGCTGAGGTAGGATAAGTATGTATATCATCATGATCATGACCAATCCGATTAGCATCGTTCACATAAACTAGGTGGGAGAAAGACACAATGGAGACAAGGGTGAGGTGGGTACAGACTACATTAAAACATTCAAGAAAAAATCCCAAGGGATAAACCCAGGTAAACAATGTTTACCTTGTACAGTATGTTACTGTATCCTGGACACGTATCGACAGCGGCCAGGGTAACACAATGCCGATGGGTTAAAGAATTGCTAACCCGATCTTTTATCGTTTACGCTTCACTGCTCGATCCGCCTCATCGACGCCTTGCGCACTGTCTCCGCTCGCATCTTCGGCGTCTGAGACAGATGCACTGCGCGTTCCAGGAACATCACGTTCGGGAGGGGGCGGAGGCACCAAGCCCTCGCCTTCGGGGAGAGGCGGTAGTGGCGGCTCATAGTCATGGTTAGGCAGGTCCACCATCAAGGCATCCCTGTCGTCGTCACTCTCTTCAGCAAGGTCGATGATACTCGGCGGTACAGGGATCCGTCGCAGGCTTCCGATGCCCATCTCCGGCTCAACTTCTGTCTCTGCGCCATCACGTTCTCGACCTAAATTTGGAGACAACAGGAGCATATCAGCATCCTCCAGCGCAGAGACGGGAGCCGGAGCCTCTTTTTCGGCTGCGTCATTTTCCAGGTCGAACGAAGCGGCATCAATTTCAACGTCTTCTTCGAGGTTGGCAAAGGTGCGGCAGAGGGGACACGAGAATGCCGGGTGGTGTATCTCGAGCATTGGCCGAATGCACTTGAAATGGAAAGCGTGCGAGCATGGTGCGATAAAGAGTGCTTGTCGGATGGTTACGGAGAATAGGCCTGAGATAGGTCAATCAGCACTCATGGCCCACATTCTCAGAAGCACAAAAAACGGTACGTACAAATGCAGCAGTCTGAAAAATTGGACTTGGGTGCGGGCTTCTTGTCGGTAGATTTAGATTTCACGGGGGCATTTACAGTTGCCAGAGATTTGAGTTGGCGCAATGCGTTGGTACTAAAACGGAAAGTGTCAAGCACCTCAACTACCCGAGGAAATTTTCACGTACTTGAACGCATTTGCGGAAGCCTGCCACTCGCGACCTATCTCAACACGGATGCGGACGCATTTGTAGATGTCTTCTGTGCCGCCTTGATAGTCGACACCGAGCTGGAGAGTGTCACCGTCTTTGAGTTCAAATGGGCGCGAGTCCTGATTAGCAGCTGACAGGCGGACGTGATTGAGGAATGTGCCAGAGCTACTCTTGGTGTCTTTGATGAAAAATTTGCCACCGGGTTCACACCAGACCTCCGCATGGGCGCGGGATACGACCTTTGATTTGAACGCGAGCTTATTCGAGTTCAGGGCATTGGCTTGGGATATACCCATCCCCGAGCGTTCCGTAAAGCGGCCAATGCGTAATGCAGGGTCCCCCTCGACAACGTCACGAGTGATCGGGTCAAAGCGGAGGGAGCGCCGACTGTCGAGATGTGGCACGAGGCGGATCCGGTGCGATGCGCCCGTTGATATGGGAACGGGCATGTTGAAGAGGACGGGTAAGCTGGACGGTTGGGGGGTGGTGGTCACGACGGTGGGTGCCTGGGGGGTGTTGGAGGAAGCGAGTGCTCCACCAGAGCGGCGTCTGCGCAACATCTGGGTGAGGCCGGTGGAGATGGGCAGGTTGTGGGAAATTGATGGCTGCAGGCCGGGAGCGGCGTTAGATCGACGTCTGCTTGATGGAGGGCCGGGAGAAGGGGGGGATGCGACTAGGTGAGGGGGAGGAAACGGAGGGGGTGGCGAGTCCCGGTCAATGGCAGGAGAGGTGGGTGTGTGGGATTGAGAAGTGCCCCGTGGACGGCCGCGCAGGAAGGAGGTCAGAATATTTTGTCTTGAGGGGGGCGAGTCGGAGCCGGGCAGGTGAGGATAGACAGCATCCATGGTGGGAGTCCGGCGGAAAGATAAGAGCACTGTCAGCCCAAGCCAACCCAAAACCCCTACGGCAGTGCAAGGCCAGTCATGCACCGGACGGGAAACAACAATTTCTATCTCCAAAAATACACAATAGTCGCTGGTACTAACAACATGCTTTTTTAATATAAAAAAATCATCAGAGTGGCGGAGACGAGAAGCATAGAACAAAGCGCATCAAATGGAATGATATAAACGTACAGATCCACCCTTTCCCAAGAAACCGACGCATGAATGCGGTGAGTACCCTCTACAGCTCCATCTCCATCTCCATCCCATCCCATCCCCCTTCATCCTCTTCCTCCTCTTTGACACTAACATCCCCGTCGTCGCCTAGGTGTTGCCCGCGCGCACCGAATCCCGCTGATGGTGTTGTCTCCGCTTCAACTTCCACAAATTCACTTTCATCACTCGAGCCAGAGTGAGATAACGAGAAAGAACGCGACCACCGGTCCGAACTCCCAGATGCCCGTGCGTGAGGTACGATAACCCCAGCGGACGATTGAAATGAACTGGCGAATGACGCAGAATCGTTACCCATAGAGCCGTACCCTGTCGTATAGCTTTGCGGGACTCCGCCCTCTGGCCGGGCGTAAGATACTGGCTCTGTGGGTACGGCGATAATCCCTGGTCGTAGGCGTGTGATCCCGCTCACGCTTGTACTCGGAAGCGCGTAGTCGTGTATGCGTGGTCGTGATGGTACTGAACTCGAAGTCGGGTATGTTGTCGTCTCTGCGACGGAGTCGCTCGCTGGAAGTGGCGGCGGTAATACGCCACCTGAGAGGAAGGATGGCCAGAGCGAGCGGTCGTCCGGGAGGGATGAGCCACCGGACGCAGATGGCGTCAAGTGCGAAAGAATCGCCGCAGCCTACAAGTGAGCATAATATCATGTCAATATCATGGAAACGTAGCCGCAGTCTAAAGAAAACAGCCATGAAATACGTTCTCCTTACGCAGGATTGCGCAGGATGAAAGAATAGTGCCATGGACATGGCCATAGTAACACGAATATCAGAAGGGCGACAGTAGTACGCACCTCCATAAGCTGTACCTGTTGATGTTTACTTAGCAAAAACTTCGACGCTTCTCGCCAGTGTGGAGTGTGCTCCCAGCGATGCTTGATTAAGCAAGATGGGTGGCGATATACCTATGACGATATAATGTCAATTTCGACGACTAGGACACAGCGTGGCACGAACCTTCGAGCAACTTTCACACGTGAAGATTGTTCCACGTTTTTTCCCGTTCCTCGTCGCTCCGCCCATCACCCCCGCTTTTAGGTCCGTTGGCGGAGGCGGCGTACCGGAAATGCTGGAAGTATCCTCTACGGGAACAGAACTACTAATCCCATTTCTAATGACGGGGGCGCTGAGTACTGGAATTGGGACAGGACCGGTGGGCGCCTGGATGGAATTGGCGGAAACGTCTGGACCTGGTGGCGACACTGAGGATATTGACAGTGAGGCAAGAGAATTGAGAGTAGTAGATGCGGTTTGAAGCACCACAGACCTAGGAGCGGATGTCAGGACCAAGCAAAAGCAAAGATGGGGAGATCATTTACGATGGACGGCTTGCAGCGTCGCGTGCATCGCTAAGTCGCCGACGCACCTGCCCCGTCGACGAGAGGCGACGATGTTTCGTCCCGTTGTGGACAGCCAGTCCCTGGCTAGCATTGCGCAAGTGGTGAGGAGCTTCGACACTCGCACCCCGCCATGAATGATGGTCATCGACATCCGAGGACGAGTCCTGGGGCACTTCCATAGGTTTCGCACTGGCAGCTGCGATGGACAAAGAGAGCAGACTAAGGGGGGCACCAGGATGCTGTATAGCTGTAAGCGATGATCCTGCTGCAGGTTTGAGAAGGACATACTGGTGCGGACGGGAGGGGTTGGTCAGACATATACGGGAAGGAAAGAAGGATACTTGTGATGAAAGGCAGGTGGGAAGGGGTCGCTAAAAGGTAGAATACAATAGATGGATGAGAGTATGGACATAGAGAGGCATCTCAGGGAAGTGCGACGGGCACAGTCAGTGGGCCATTCAGACAACCTGTGTCGAAATGCCGCCCGAATTTCGCTCTTTCTATTTCTGGAGTGACATTCTGTGCCACCACCGCCATTGCCATCCTTTCCTCTATTATTTTTTTCTCGCTGTGTGGCACGATCATGTCTGCCCTCACTAGAGGTCTCTTGCCTTTCCCTTACCACACTCATTCACCTATGATAGTTACTTTTGAGTCACAAACGTTAGAAATCAATTATATTGTATTTGCCTTTTTAACTCTATTTGGAGTCTGGACCGTATGAAGGTCCTTGCGGACCTTAATCGGACTTAATCGGAGCGTGAAGAAGGACGGCTGGTTCCGGGCGTAATAGACGACGGACAACGTTCCATTCCAGCTGTATTCCGAGTCATGCACAAGATCGCCCTCTTCGCCTTGATTGCAGCATCTCTCTCCCATGCATTTCAATTTCCATTTGACATCAAGAATTTCCGGTTGACAAAACCCCATATTGCGCCGTCACTTGGCGTGGTACCACCGCGATCCCCACGCGTCGCAATCATCGGTGCGGGCGCTGGTGGCTCGTCCGCAGCGTTCTGGATCGGCAAGGCCAAAGAGCGCTACGGCCTTGATGTCGCGATCGACATCTATGAGCGCAATGACTACATCGGAGGCCGTAAGTCACTTAATTCATCCTGTAACTCCTAGCTTTGAACTAGAGGTCCTCGAAGGAAGTACCACAGTACACCCGTATAATAACACCGCATACGAGCCCGTGGAACTCGGTGCATCCATCTTTGTACGAATCAACAAGAACCTGTGGCGGGCGGCCAACGAATTTAATTTGTCCCTCTACGGGTTCGAGGAGGAAGACGGAGATATGGCTATCTGGGATGGGGAACAAATCTTGCATACAGTATGATTTCTCGTGGTATGCTACCTAGTCGTTTTAACATTAACATTTTCTATTTAAGGTGATGGCATCAGGGTCCTGGGGCTCTTGGCTAAACGACCTCAAGTTTCTGTGGAGGTACGGCTATCGCTCACCGACGAGAATGAAGGAGCTGTGAGTTATTTAAACTTCCATGTTATGGGTGTCCTTATCTACGTCACAGCGTCCGTGCCATGACAAACAAGTTTGTCACACTTTACGAGTCGGACGTGAAAAGCTGGTCCTCTATTGAGGAACTCAATGGTGCCTTAAACTGGACTGAGCTAATCTCCCAGACTGGTGCCGAATACTTCCAAAGCCATGGCGTCTCTCAGTTGTTCACGAATGAAATTATCGAAGCTGCGACGCGCGTTAATTACGCTCAGGTTGAGCGGACTGCCCGTTCTCCGTGATTCCTTCTATTAATCTGTCTACTACGCAGGATATTGACAGTATTCATGGATTGGAAGCCGCTTGTTCTCTTGCGGCAGACGGTGGTGGAACTGTCAAGGGAGGAAACTGGCAGATTTTTGAGCAATTTGTAGAACGGTCTGGAGCGCAGATCTTCCTGAAGACCGAGGTGGAGAAATTCTTCTGCTTTTCACACCGATATTGACGTTGCACTAGGTGGTTGGCATAGAACGGCACTCGGACCGCACTTGGACAATTGTTACCGATGCAGAACGGCGCGATTACGATGCGGTGGTCATTGCTGCACCTCACCACGCATCTCATATCTCCCTCCCAGCGGATCTGTCCTCTTTGATTCCACCCCAACCTTATATCCACTTACACGTCACTCTTCTTACAACTACTGCAGCGACGCCGAACCCCGTGTATTTTGGCTATAAGCCAGGATATAAGGTACCTACGACTGTCCTGACGAGTTTGGACGGTGTTCGTCGCGGCGGCAAGGCCCCAGAATTCAACTCTCTCTCGTATCACGGGCAAGCCAAATTTGCGACAAATGAACACGACAGGTCAGAGACTGGCGAATGGGTCGTGAAAATTTTCTCCATGGAGCGCATCTCAGATGAGTGGCTTGCAGCCATGTTTCAAAATCAGGTTGGCTGGGTTCTTCGCAAAGAGGTATGTCTGTGCAATCTTTCTTCCAGCTGGAGATCCTGATTTAGGACCATCAACATCAAGTGGGATGCGTATCCTGTGCTACCCCCAACGACGAAGTTCCCTCCTATCAAGCTCGATGATGGCCTTTTCTACGTGAATGCATTTGAACCGTAAGTGCAGTTATCGTTGCGTTCTTTTTCGTGCCAACGTGACTTGTGCCAGTTTTATCTCGGCCATGGAGACAGAGACGCTTGCCTCCCGCAACGTTGTAGATTTGCTGCTGCGGGAGAAGTTCAACTCGAGCATCTGTCCGTTGGACGAGGAGAAGGAGAAGGAGTCGTCTGCAGAGTTTGTGTATGGGTGGGATTGCTAGAGTTAGTTTGTTATCTCATCTTGATACGCCACGACGGTTTGTCGGGATCACCTGGGATTTGACTGATATCTCGCCGAGCCAATGAGCCAGATTTTGCACTTATCATCTTTCACCGCTTTGCTTCCAGTACATCCTTTCGGCCACCTCGGGCCTGCTCCAAGCTATATGACTGGCACTGGCACGTAAATTGGTCCCCCAGGACGTTACTCTGGCAACCGTGCCCCTCCCACATGCTTTCTTACACGCCAAGTAAGTTACCTTCCCCCGCGGCTCATCGCGCTCATCCTCGACGTCACACTGTGTGACGGATGGGGGAGCTGCACATTCACGAGGTGATCGGTTACTCTGCAACGTAAGAGGGAACAATGTTGTAGTGATCCTATGAGTGTTGAAGCTTGAAGGACTGTCGTGTATGACAGTGCTGCGTAAGGGCGCTTCTATATGCACGATCGCCCTCTGAGCGTGTCAGATCGTAACGGGTAAGGTTGACCGGAGTCAGTTGAGCCGAAAATCTAATCTAGGGACAACTCGGCATCTCAGCCGCGGTTGATTACCAAATCTTGAAGGGTCCAAATTAGATACGCGGTTGTGCTCACCCTCTTCCGGATGGTTTTACTTCCGTCTCATCTTTGCGCGCTTTCTCCTATACCCTCTTTTTCTCTGTACCATGTTATACTAGTTTCACAGCAACAGCCATGAAATCCCTTTTGCGTAAAAAAACTCCCACCGACAATATTAAAAAGCCTTCTTCCCCGTCTTCTACCCATCATGCCCGACAACCACCCACGGTAGAGACGCCTTTGTATGCTCGCTTCGCTAGCACCAAGCCGGCAGTACAGCCTCTGGAAGGAACTCGCCCGGTCGTATCGGGGCCCATGCCTCTTGGAAGACCCAGCCGCGCAAACCTTGAAGCCGACAACCGGAGAAAACACGAAGAAGAGAATCGTTCACGACGTAGGCTTAGCCGTCGGGTTCATACGGGTCCGGAGTCTCTGCCAGCCGCGCGCGAGGTTCAATCGTCTATAAACAGGCCGTCTCAGGATGTGCCGGTGGACCTGACAAGACCGCCCATACAGGCACAAATGGCTTGTAAGTCGTACTTTTCTTTTTCTTCCCATCGTGCGTGGACGTTCTCCACTCCTTCCATTGTGCCATCCTGGATGGCGTGGCATGACACTTGTCGAGAGCATATGGAGCATTTGTGCCTGGCCGCACTTTTGCCCTCTATCGTTACCGGCAGTCTGTTGGCAGGTCTCCCTTGGTTCTGTGGTTTCCATGTCGCATGTCGGTGCTGACTTCTCTTAACAATCAGCTTTCTCGGACGAGGAACTCGCTGCTCCGAGGTCTCACCGTATCGCATCTACCGAGAATGTACAACATCGCCGCGATGTCCTCCCCTCTCCTCCCGTATCGCCTCAGCTATCCCCCAATTCTCAACAATTGACACGCACTACTGTAAATGGGGCTCCCTCGTCTTCTCTCCCCTCCGTTAGAAAGTCACATGCTACGGCGACCGAAGTCCCTCCCGCTACTTCGCGCTCATACGGCCTGTACGGGGAAGCACGCTACCCAAATAGTAGATCCTCTGAAAACCCTCCTTTCACGAATGCATCCACTTCCAGTGCCATGAAGCCTAACACTACAGAGGTATGCATACCTATCTGTTTGTCGTTTCCCATCTTTGTCCCCCTTTCGACTATACTCGGTTGTCTCGGGTATAGTTGTGCCTAGGCGAATTGCACTATATCCCTCGTCTCAGCTCACCACCATGCTAATAACTGCACACCCTTTTTGCAGGGCTCACACAACCGTTTCTCAGCGATGGGAAATCCCCTGTCCTCAAATCAGGTAAGTTTCTCTCGCTGTATTCCATGGTGCCTTAAGAATATCACGGCATTTGTACCTCGAAATGCGCTTTCCACGTTGTTAACACGCTTCTTACATTTAATCATTGCAGGCATCGCACGATATTGAACAGCTACAGAGCACATCAACTTCATTCCACCAAGGGGCCGCCTTGGCCCCACCATTAAATGGTCGTGCTGAAGGACCTAGGCTTAATGCCGCATCTCTGGAACTGCCACTGAACACCCAAACCTCCCAAGACAAATTTGATCGCAGGATGTCTCGAATGCTGGCAGGAGACCCTTCCCTACGCACCACAGGCACACCACCGCCTCAGGACAGCGTCTATCAGAATATCTCACGAACACTCGTTTCTGAAACTGCTCCTGCGCCGTTCATCGTCACACCGCCACAGTCCCCAGACAAGCACCCAACCCCTGCACGTCGTGCAAACACGCAGATGCGAGGATATTCACACAACTTTGCCGCCCCAAATACCGAGTCAAAACCAGCACCTGAGCCCATGCGACGCGGGCCGCTCATTTTTAATCCTCAGGATGCTGAATCTCGTCACACATCCCACGAACGCGAAAGTTCCCGTGAGGTTGGACAGTGGGAGTACCAACATCCGCAGCGCCTCGCAAAGCCTTCGCGGGGTAGCACAATCACGGGTAGTCCTGAAAATGGCTCTGTCTTGGCGCCACATCGCTCATTCTCTCAGCCACATAAACAGGAGCAGGTTAGGACTCCTCAGGCAATTGATTCTTATGAGAACGATGCCCCACCCACGGCCCACCCAGCTATACGCAGGATAAGTAAAGGTTCTACGTCCAGAGTTCATGCTTCTCAGTCACTCCTTGAGGATCGAAAACCTTCGTTTGAGCATTCAAGCAATTCAGGTCACAGAAACCGCCTGCGTAAGCGTTCCCCACCGGGTGCCTCGTCGGCGTCAAACCCTGCATCCACGCAAGAGAGTGCGCAGTCTTCACGGCAAGCCCACCTGAATGGGAATCTAGCCCTCCAATCTCCACCTTGGCATGTGCCTGAACGAAACACATCATCTACTGAGTCATCAACCCCGCCAACGCCCCCCGAAAAACCACCGCCGCGCGATGCTCGGCGTGAGAGTCAGTGGTTACATCACATGGAGCACCAATTCTCTTCCCGGCCTCTTGCGCCAACCATCGATATCGAAACTGAAACACGTCGTGACGTACGCCGTAGCTTGGCAGTCCCTGTTCCCGCAGAAGCCCAGTCTGAGGAAGATGACCTACCGCCATCAGACATGGAATATGGTCACGAGGACGTCCAGGAAACACATCTACTCGATGGGTTTTCCCAAGTGCCATCCAATCGCGCTGCCAGCTCGACCGATGGGGACTCCTTGCGCTCCGCTACTTCGGTCGGCCAGCAACATGATGGTTCCTATGATAGTGTTGTCGACCCCTCGGACCCCCAGATAGATGAACCTGACGAGCTTGACTTGGAGTACGGTCCTCAATACCCCCAGAATGTTACCCAACAGCCGTGGGAGGAAGATGGTGACCTCTTGGCATCACAATCGTCCGTCGATGTCGAGCCCATAGTTCGACCCCGTCGACGGACATTACCTCCACCCTCTTCCCCTGAGGAATACTCTCGTGCTCGCGCACGTCGCCGCGGTACATGGCTGGAGAAGTCCGTTCCAGCCGACATTGCACAACTCGCAGAAGAAACAAAGCCCACATTTTATCCTCTGCTCCAGCATTTGCAGAATCGAGAACTATTGACAGAGCTTTTAACGCACCTCTCGTTCTACGAATGGCTCATTCTGTGGGGTAGCGTAAGCAAAGCCATACGACAGGCTCTCGACTCCGACTCTGCGCTTTGCGATGCCGCTTTAGAGCGCTACCTGGGTACTGTTGGTTACGCGCGGTGGTCATGGTCAAGCCCCGAACCAATACGCATCACACTTGTGGAGATGCACACATACATGCGCGGTGTGAGTGTGCCTGTGCATGCCTACGCACAATCTGCCTCCTCGATACTTTCCTCGCCGTCATCTGAGGAAGGTGTTCGGCTTATCCATGAAATGAAAAAAGAGACACGAGCTTTCAATCGAGTCGTTCTTCGCCTCCGCGCACAGGCCGAAGCAGATGCGGAACAAAGTGCTGCTATCCGGCGAAAACGGAGCATTGGATCTCAAGCACAAAGACAAAACCACGGGCCGCCACTGTCGTGGAGTGCAGGCGCTGCGCAGGGTCAGGGGAGCAAGCACCGTTCAGCATCACGACAGTCGAGTCGCGCTCCATCTCCGACAAGTTCGGTTTGGTCTCAGGCGCAAGGTTCTCAGGCGCATCTTCCGCTTGGAACTACGTCCGGCGGATTTAGGTCTCCATTATTTCGCTTACGGCGTGCGCCCTTGCTTCGCGTGTTTGTACCATCCCCGGAGGGAGATTGGCTGTCGGACGCCGGTGTGCTCGAATGCGAGACGGAACTTCGCAAAGCTGGTATCTTGCCGCTGCTTCGTGTTGGCGACGTCATCTGGGACACCGCGCTTGGTGATGAAGGCAACGTCGGACGACTTGTTTGGGACGGACGGTACCTCATTGTGCGCCGTATATTTTTATACGTCCCGATCCCTTTTTAACCCCGCGAATTTGTGTGTAGGATCTTGACTACACCTTTTCGCAAATTGGTGATATTCCGTCGTCGCTGCCGGCACTTGCATTCCCGCCCTCGTACTTCCATCGCGTTATTCGGGTGGCGGGAGACCGTAATCCTATCGCCCACTTTGATATCCGCTTCTGGGGAGAAGAGATCATTGCGAATTTGCAATTGCTGCAGGATCGTGTGCGAACTGAAACGTGAGTGATTTGTTATCTGGCTCACGGAACCTTCGCCAACCAGTTTGCATCACAGTCCACAGGGCGCGTATCACACCGTAGTGCGATGGGTCCACCGTTCTTCATTCACAATCTTCCCACCCCCCGGTGGCACCCCTATGATCATACTCCCCAACAAAGAGCGGCGCGCTGTGGATCCCGGCTGGCGTGGTACGGTCGTCGTAGAGGCTGAGGGCACTAATGAAGGGCTTGCAGATCTTCACGCTCGCTGTCGGGGTGTATTTCAGCGTCGGGCGGGTGATGTCGCACCTCCGCCCGGGGAGAGGGAGCGGATGGTATGGCGCGTGCTTCGCGAGCGCAGGTGCGTATGACACTTTTGAACATGAGAGTTTACTGAGTGGGTTGCTTTGTAGTCGTCCAGGGGAGATATGGATACGAGCCGTAAGCTTTAAGGAGAGACTGACCCCGTAGACGTGATTATATCGGCTTAGATGAGCGCTGTTGTAGGTCGTTTGTGTTCTATGATACGGTGCCACGTCGTAACATTTACATGTATCCCCTTAATAAGGTAATGAACATTAGAGATCGGAACTCGGCAGTTTGACAGTTTGTCTATATAAGAAGTATTCAGCGAGAGACTCCTCCTAACTCCCGCCTCAATGACGACCAGGGTGGCACTCGTCACCGGCGCAGCTCGCGGCATTGGTCGTGCGGTCGCTCTTCGCCTTGCCGAGGATGGTTTGGATGTAGCGGTCAATGACCTACCAGACACACCTGGGTTGGACGATGTCGTGCGGGCAATCGAGAGCAAAGGACGGCGCTCAATCGCCGTCCCCGCTGACGTGTCTCTCGAGGCAGAAGTCGTGAGAATAATTCAGCAAGTCGTTCAAAAACTGGGCAGCCTCGACGTAGTAAGTCTTTCAAACGGCCAGTGGCAACATGCTAAAGAGTGCTATTAGATGGTCGCGAACGCGGCAATAATGAAGTATCAGTCGTTTCTGGACAGTGAGTCATGAACATTGTGCCAACAACCATCCGCTGAGAGTTGTTGCACAGCGACCGTCGACAGCTTTGACCGTGTGATGACTGTCAACGCCCGCAGCACAATGTTGTGCTATAAGCATGCTGCGAATCAGATGATCGCTCAAGGTCGCGGCGGTCGTATCATCGGTACCGAGATTTTCGTATCCTTCTCCTCGGCATGTATTGATTTGAAGATATTCAGGGGCATGTTCGGCAGCGGGCAAAAAAGGTTGTCTCGCATGATGACAATATGCAATGACATTGCTCACATCGTGGGAGTAGGTGCTGGCATCGCTGCTGCGTACTGTGCATCCAAGTTTGCTATTCGAGGTTTGACTCAAGCAGCTGGTATGCCATTTCCTGGGTTCTCCGTGTTTTCATGGATTTGATGAAGGGCTCTCTTGAAGCTCATGAATTTGGCAAACATAATATTACTGTAAACGCGTATGCTCCAGGCATGACAGATACTCAAATGAGTCAGTCCTTTCTTCTCCTCAGCATAGTATCTGTCCAGGGGTAAACGTGTCCATCAGTTGAAGGGATCATTGCTGTCCAACCTGGCACCGACCTTGAGTCAAAGCGTAAGAATGCTGTGGTGAGTATAAACTCAATCTCTGTAATGGACCGGACCTCAGAGAGGACTTTTACCGAAGGCTGCTGTGGGCACGCCAATTCAGCACATCGCAGCTCCTGAGGAAATTGCTGCCCTCGCCTCTTATCTCGCTTCTGACAGCTCTGGCTTCATCACTGGTAAGTAGTCTCGGTTTTTTTTACCGTCACACCTATTCACCAAGGTTTATGCTCGCAAAGGCCAAAGTGTACGTCTATTTTCCTCAGCCTCATATTGATATCTTTCTGACATTACAACAGATTTCCATCGATGGTGGTTACAATTTTGATTGAGTGCAGTCACCGCAAAGTGGAAAGGCGGATGGATATACTGTAAGGCGGGAGCTTTGTGTTAGTGTTCTCGGCAGCCAAGTTTTCACTGCCAGTCTGCCGTGTTGTTCAAGTTCTACGTCTTGATTGTGACTGTACGGCAACTGTACGGCACTTACGAGCTCTTCCATTATACATGCACTGTCGGTTGTGGGTCTCGCGTCTCACCGTGATCTATTCCCTCACACCCAAGGCACAGTCGCGAACCGAGTTGATGCGACGAGAAAGCGAGGATCAAACGTTCCTCCTCTAAACCCGTGGTTCCATGCCGGCCCTCGGATCGGGAAGCGAGACAATCGTCCTGAAACCCGCAGCGCTCGCTTCTGAGCAGATGAGCTGAAACATGACTGTCTATAGACTCTTTTGAAGAATCGCCACGAAGCTGGGATGGATCTTATGCTGTCTTAGCCATTTACACTTGCACTCAGTGACTCGGTCGGACAATCACGTCCACAACGCGAGTCTTGCTTTTGACCAACTTCGGTCGTCTACTGTAGACACTCTCATCGGCGCCGGATACCATCACCTACCGGTCGGCCTATCAGAGCGCCTGTTGCTTGTGTCAGAGCTAGCACAGGTCTCGGATGTGGCATGGTTACATGTACGGACATGTGGGTGTTTCGAGTCAACGACCTTCCGAATCCGTTTTAGCGCAACCGATACAGGACGGGAAGTAACGTGCTGCATGGTCAGGTCACAAGGCCTTGAAGATGTTGTCAAAGACTCATCATTTCGCGGACAGAACACCGTCACTAGACCCGAAGCTGAATGAGGGAAAGGGGCATTACTTGAAGTACGAATTCTTGGAAGATGTGCTGAAGCGATCTTTGCAGTATAATGAGTCTCGGGCGAATGCTTGTCGCGCTGGCTTTTGGAGCAGCATATCAGGTGATTGTTCTGCTCGGTGATGTCACTGTCTCCAGCTTCACGCTTTGGGCAGTTCGTACGGGTCCTCTGACGGATCCAGGCTGTCACCATCGCCTATGTCCCAGCTAGGCGCCAGATTCTTGTCTATGATCGTCAGTAGTGCGTCACAGGGCCTGGATCAGCCTATTCGCAGAAGTCGCGGAAAAGGCGCCATCGAATGGTGATGCAGTGATGCTTGACAATTGGTAGACCGTCCCCCACGCAAAACAGATTTCCACAACCTCTGACGATACCAGCACTGTCGCGTGGAGTATATCGTGGCCTCGTAGCGTTCCGAAGCCTTTTGGGAGTGGACGTATGTCAGAAGTGTCTCGCGTCAAAGCAGCGATCTGTGTCTGTCCTTCACGGAAGAGTTGGATGGAACGTCGGAATTACGTGGACGGCGGTAGCTCACTGAGTTACCTCAACTTAGGCTCTCAAGCAGGTGTGCCTTGACCAGAATATCAGAAAGGTACTGTTCTCACAACAAACCCGATCTGGATGGCGGGTTTTGTCACTTCTGGAACCTGATTTTCAAAAACAGGAGGCCCTGAGCGGGGCCTGCTTTTCTGCAGAGTTTTCTGCGAAGTTTTTCTCCCCCTTCACCCACCACCTCCTACAGCTGAATGATGTCGCAAGGTGACGTGTCCGCATCCCAGTCTCAGACTCATAAAGGAGTTGCTTTGGTCACGGGTGCTGCGCGGGGAATAGGTCGCGGTATCGCGCTCCGGCTTGCCGATGACGGATTCGATATCGCAGTGAACGACTTGCCAAATACACCTGAGCTGGACGAATTGATCAAGACGATCGAGGGGAAGGGACGGCGCGCACTCGCCACACCAGGAGATGTTTCGGACGAGTCCATTGTCACCGACATGATCCAGCGCACCGTCAGTACGCTGGGCAGCCTAGATGTCGTACGTAGCGCGCCCCACCATATTTCACCCCTTCCTCTTCCATCATGCGCTGGATTTCCCACTAAAACAGCACGTGCAGATGGTGGCAAATGCCGGCGTGGCGATCTTGGAACCATTCTTGGATAGTGAGTTAAGATAACGTGCCAAGGGGGAACACGTGTGTCTGAGACCATCCCGCAATGGTATTGATACAGCATCGGTGGCGGCGTTTGACAAGCAGATGGCGGTGAACGCGCGCAGCGTAATGCTCTGCTACAAGCACGCAGCCAAACAGATGATTGCGCAGGGTAGGGGCGGGCGCATCATCGGTACGTAACTTATGTCTCGCGAGGATTGTATGCATGCACGTGCGAGGGCTTAAACGACGGCATCTCCCCCCCTCCCCCTACAGGCGCATCTTCCATGGCTGGCAAACAAGGTAAATCAAGATTCCTCTACACGCGCTCTTGGAGCCTGCGTACACTGTCGAGGAACGCCTTGCTGATGTGTAATTTCATGGAAGCCACCGACATGCTGCTCGCGTATTCGGCGACCAAGTTTGCCATCCGAGGCATGACACAGAGTGCAGGCACGTGGTGTTCCTATTACAGGGTTTTCTTTATTCCCGTCACGAGAAAAGCGTTGTGCTGATGATCCCAACTCTGGACTGGTAGCATTGGCACTCGGGAAGCACGGCATCACCGTAAACGCGTACGCCCCAGGGGGAGTGGAGACACGGCTTCGTCAGTCTCCATGTCCTTTACATTCGGTGCACTTACGTACGTGTCCTACATGTTGGTGTAGTCGACACGTTCGATGAGTTCCTGGAGCCGCTCGCCGGCCCACGCGCTGGACGCAACGGGGTTAGTAGCAGTAATGTATCATTCCGTCAAACCCTAAACACCACTCTGTCCTTGTATTATCGGCACAGCTCCTTTCGGTAACGGCGGTAGGTCGTATTGGAGAACCCGAGGACATTGCCCATTTGGTGTCCTATCTGGTTTCCAGGGAGGCAGGCTACATCACAGGTGAGCCCCGGTACTTCTCAGCGAGGATGCGACTACTGACATCATGAAATAATAAAGGCCAGACTGTATGCTCTCTCATGCACGTCCCTCGCCAAGTACTGATTTTCCACCACAGATTTCGATCAACGGAGGTGCCTATTTTGACTAGTGTTGTAGGTAAAAGGTCTTGTATGTTTGAATATATCATTTCTGAATTTACAATGTTCCGAGCGCATCTCGATAATCGAGACCACACTCCGGATTCGCACTTTCTCTAGCATATTTGTGCACAAAAGGAATAGAATACCGCACGGCCGATGCGCGCAAAGGACGTGCACGTACAAATCATAACTATCACTCTCCATGCATCACATGCCTCGATTTGCTTCTCTAGTCTGCTGCGAGGTGTAGTTTAATTTGTGCAATTGCAGCAGCGGGGTTAAGACCCTTTGGACATGTTCGGGCACCTGGGCAGGTCATCGACATGTTAGAGAGGGAAAAGAGGTTGAATTGGCGAGTGAGATACGGACAGTTAAAAATGGTGTGGCAGCGATATAAGCTCATCTCGTTCTGAAGCTTCTCCTTCCGATGTGCTTCGTAGGAATCCCGCGAGTCAGCTATCCAGCGGTAGGCCTGCATGAGAGTAGCTGGGCCCAGGTACTCGTCTTGATTCCACCAGTAGGAGGGACAAGAGGTCGAGCAGCAGGCGCAGAGAATACACTCATAGAGACCGTCAAGCTTCTTGCGGTCTTCGGGGGACTGCAGGAACTCGCCATGGGCAGGAGGATTGTCATTCTGGAGGTAGGGCTCGATGGACTTGTACTGCTTGTAGAATAGAGTGAGGTCGGGAACAAGGTCCTTCACGACGTACACTGAGATACGCGCGCGTAAGACGTCTAGATGGGCAAAAGAGAAAGAAATATACTGTGAGGGAGAGGATAGATCTTTGTGTCCTTATTTTCACTGCGGTCGATGCGACAGAGACAGGCGAGGGTATTCTGGCCGTCGATGTTCATTGCACAAGAGCCACAGATACCCTCGCGACATGAACGACGAAAAGTGAGCGTCGGGTCTACTTCATTCTTGATCTTGATGAGAGCATCAAGGATCTGGGGGTAGGAGGTGTGCCAAATCTAACGTGGTAGACAGGGGAAGAGTACCAACCATAGGACCGCAATCGTTTAAATTAATAGTGTAGGACTGTAGTTCAGGACTTTTCTGAGGTTCATCTGGATTCTGCAGAAGGATGACGGTGAACTGGTCGAGGCCAGTCGAAACGAGCATACATGACGTACCCAGCGGTAGATCTTGAACTCCTTGTTGAGGGCTTTAGACTCTGTGGGTACGGCCTGCTGAGTAGCTGCGGAGGATGAAAAGGAACGTAGGATGACAGTGGGAGGAGGGAGATGCCTTGGAGAAGACCTTGCGAGGATTGAGAGCATTGTTGACATTGAGAAACTCGGGTGACGCGTGGGTGATGGCAGGAAATCTGGCCAATCGGATGGACTCTGTTTCGTGCGCTCGTGCGCCACTAATTCGTTCCGGGCTTGCGACCGGGGATCTGTCTCAAACTTACCCCAGGTTCGGGTTACAACCTTCTGGCGTCTCATCCTGGTAATAGGCTCACCTGTACGGTTCCATGGCTCAGCCACAATATCGTCTCATCTCATCGAAACGAATTATGCTTAGAGCCTACTGTATATAAAGTGCCGGACTTGCACGACAGTTTGCATTCCCCAATCGAAACCCCTCTTCGCCCCACACTCTTCTCTCCTCCAAGTTATATGGCATTAGCCAAGGGTGTTGCTCTCGTGACTGGCGCCAGTCAAGGCATTGGCAGGGCCATCGCTCTCCATCTCGCCAAGGATGGCTACGATGTCGCGCTCAACGACATCCCTTCACATGAAGCCATGCTGGGGATAACAGCAGAAGAGGTTGCTTCTCGAGGGCGCCGGGCACATTGTGTCTTGGCAGACGTGAGCAGTGAAAAACAGGTTGAGACTATGGTCTCGGACGTAGTGCGCGCGCTCGGCGGATTGGATGTGGTATGCACCGCGTTTCCCCCGCGCCCTGACATGAGAAAACACAACCCCCTGACACATGGCGCTTTTTGTTCACAGATGGTGGCAAATGCCGGTATCTCTATGATGAAGAGTTTTGTCGAAAGTCCGTTTTCGCGTCCTAGCCAAATAGGCTGCGTTGGCTGACTTTACCTCCAATAGCTACTGCAGAAGACCTCGATCGCGTAATCGGTGTCAATCTTCGGGGGACTTTCCTTTGCTACAAGTACGCAGGTTTGCAAATGATTGCGCAAGGCCGTGGCGGACGCATTATCGGTAAGCCGCCCGTTTCCTTGCGACTTATGCATAACTCACTACGGTCTGGACTGATTTCATACAGGCGCATGCTCGGGCACGGGCAAGCAGGGACAAGCGTCTCTGAGCGCTTACTCTGCGAGCAAATTCGGTATCCGGGCTTTGACTCAGTGCGCTGGTGCGTCTGATCCACTTTCTTCCCCGGCTCGGGTGCTGTTCGCATGCTGAAGCGTTTTCCGGTCAAATTTAGCTTTGGAGTTCGGCGCACACCGCATTACCGTCAATGCTTATGCTCCCGGACCCGTCAAGACTCCAATGTGTACGCTTCTTCGTTATCCTCCAAAGACACGTTTCTGACACCTATCAGGGGATGATCTCGAATCCACGCTTGGTTCTCCTCCGGGAGTACTTGAGGATCAGGTACGCATGGTCCTAATCCACTTCTGCCACGTCAATAAGAAAGTTTGGACAGCTCTCAAAGGGTGCCGCAGTTGGTTATGTCGGACTGCCAGCAGACATTGCAGAATTAGTCTCCTTTCTCGCTTCTAAGGAATCGCATCTCATTACCGGCCAGTCAGTGAGTATCTCGGCTCCTTACTTATCGGCTCCGTTTGTCTGACAAGAGTAATGTACAGATCAGCATAGACGGAGGTCGATATTTCGATTAAAAATTTCGGCTACGTTATACAGTACTACAACAATAAATGGACAACACCAAAACCTAAATCGTTGCGCGCTTAATCGATCCTACCATTTGTTAGACCCGGATTGGTAGGACAATCAGATCACCGCCCCACATACTGAGTCCTGTCATACGGTATCACGTAGGCGAGACTTGTTTGAGTTAGGCGCCTGTCATGTTGCCACCACTAACAGGGGTGGCGTAGTATGGAGCAGAACACCGCCTGTGAGTCCTGGTGTACTTGTCTCGTTAAACGCTCCAAGGATAGATGGTGTTGGGCAAGTTGACAGTCAGACAAACCCACATTCCTCAAATGTCGGCACTAGACCAGGATACCGCCTCGAAGCGATAAAATTAAACACTGAGGTATGCTCTTGAGCTTGCACACATACATTGTCGAGCATCGTCCATACAACATACAAGACTGCGATGCGCCACAATTCCCGCTCAACATACATTGCTCCAGGAGTACCTGGCACATGGCGCAAGTAAAGCGTATATGCGGAATATGACTGCGCCAAAGAGCATGAGTCCAGCTATGACACGCACGGTCTTGATAAAGGTTTCGCGGCGTGCACCCTTTTCCCCGGCCGAGTCAATCGCCGCAATATCGGCAGGGGTAAGATCTGGGGTATGTCTGAGGTGAGTACACCGAGAGAGCCGAACAGGTAAAGCGACCTACCAAGGTCCGCCGCCGCAAGGTAGCCTTCCAACCGAAATTTCTTTGAGCTTGTCCTAGAGAAACATGAGTGACACGTAAGGAACCGGTCAACGTGGGCGAATGGGGGGAATTCCATACGTGACTGCGACGGCACCTTTAGCCTTAACCCAAGCAAGCAGGACTTGGTCGGCCGTGGCGTTGAGCCGCTGTGCGATCTCGTTAACTGGTTTGTCGACCGGCCCACCAGGCTGGCGCGTGATCGGGCTATGATATTTCGTTACTGAGATTAAGCCCGCGAATGCGAAAAAACGGCGCCACGACGGGTGCGTACGTACGTTAAGGCAGAGTAGGCCTCGGAAACGATGCCCTGGGCGGCGGTGTACGCCAGAAGTGGAGCTTGACGTGCGTATACGTAGGGGTGCAAGAGGATCTACAAACGGCAGTGAGTGGTTTCAACCTGTGGTCATGACGCCACAAGGATCCCCCCGCCCTCCCCAAAATGAACCAAGACCAAACGTACCTGATTCGCGGCGGGTTTGATCTTAGCGGATGCCAGCAAGATTGCCAGTTCATCAATGCCAAAATTGCTGACGCCGATGCTCCTAAAGGCAGCGTATTAGCTTCACTAGTACCTCGGCTCGACAAACCGAACAGCGTGGCAGACGCGGTAAGGTGCCCGTGCCCCCTACCCTCCGTCCGTCCACACTCTCCTGGCTTACTTGGCGAGACCTGCTCGCTTCAAGGCTTCCATTTTGGCCCAAGCCGATGGAATATCCGGCCGCGCGAGATTCGGGTGATGGATGAGGTACAGATCCACATATTCAACGCCGAGCTGTATGCGGACCGGTCAGGCGCGAACATTCCAAATGCTATCAGAAGTTGGGGAGAGTGAGGGGTGCGCACATTCTTCAAGCTGTTGTGGATGGACGTTTCTATGTCCAGTCCATGGAGCCCCGAGTACTTCGTAGTGATGAACAAGTCCCTTCTCGCGAGTCCGCTTTCCCGCACTGCTCTCCCAGCTTCCTCCTCGTTACGGTACACCTGAGCGGTATCTACCAGCACGAGCCGGTCAGTGGAATCGCGCAGCTCAAAGCATTAGTACAACGCACCGACATGACTGAATCCTACGGAGATAGCCTGCTCGACTTGGTCTATGGCACCCTGCCCGTTGCCGAGTGTCCACGTGCCGAATGCGATGCTCGGGATGGCGTTGCCTAAGGACGCGCAGGTCGGTAAGTGCCGAGGCGACGAAGGTGACAGCACACACCATCATTGAGTGGGATGAGGTCCCAAGGCATGGTGAGACGTGATGGAGCGAAGTGGAGCTGAAGATCCGAAGAGCTTACTACCCTGGTCGCACGTGGCCCGCTCTAGCCCCCACTGGGTGTAGTAATTCATTAGTTGTGCAAACCTAGTGCCTTGCCTAGTGCGTAGCAAGACTACGACCACAGATTATGGCTACACAAATCGATGTCATTGTAGATCTCCCACCTGCTACTGTGGGACCAATGTATGTAGTTACGAAACGAAACATGAGGGAGAAAAGTATGAGATGATATCGAGGAGGACGAGTGAAAATTTCAATCAATACAATGGTGACTGGTCATCGAACATTTCGTCCTGCACCGCTCCATTCGCATCGGGAAGCATTCCACGCTGCTTTATATAGTCATACCCAACGAAGCTCATCACACTGACGGTGGTCAGCTTTCGGTCATCATATAGTGGCAAATACACGTACTAGATTGTCCCATCCGCGCAGCCGACTACCACCTCCTCGTGACTGAGCTGCATCGACATCGGATTCTTTTCAGGTGTCGCCAATCCAGCAAACTTCGCAGGGAGCAAGCCGTAGAGGCCTTTCATATCATAGGCACCAGTGGGGTCGTCAGCAATTACACTCCAGGCACCTGAAATCGTCGCAATATCCGTATCGAGATCAACAGAACCAGAAACTCCACGCGGTGGTAAACCCTCGCCGCTGCCGTCTGGCCCACTTTCGGGGACTAGAGGACCTTTCTCTCGGTGGGTCGACATGAAAATCTAAAATGATCGGGTTAGCCTAGACGCAAATAAGCAACTTCCGGGGGATCATACTCGGCGGTCTGCACCTGCACGCGAACTAAACCTAGTTGCTGTGACTACACGACGTTTTCTTGGATCGACTGCACCAACTGCAACGTCGGGGGTCTCAATAATTGCAACCAGCCGTGGCGGCGCTGTAAGTATGGCGGCACGTCCGAAGCGTGCTGCCGAACTTGGCGAGCCTAGGACAGGACCGCCGGGGCTGTTAGGTGTACCGGGTGTGCGAGGGCTCGGCACGTGTGTACGTGACAAAATTTGAGAGGTTCGACGAGAGGGAGTGGTATAAGAGCCCGAGCGTGTAAGAGATGAGATGGTCCGGCTACGCCCAGCCCATTCAGCTGAGTTTTGAAGACCTGGGTCACTGGGGTCGGGCAAGGCACCTCCCGCGTTCGTCGTCTCCTCCGCCTCGGTCCATCGAAGGTGTAGGATGATTGATTTTGTAGCACACTGCGAGTGGCATAGTCAACCCAAGTGAAAAAAACAAACAGATAGGCCAAGTTTACCGTCATTTGGGTACCATGGGCAGCAAACCACTGTAACATATTATCCGGGGCTTTCCCGACATTGAAAAGTTTGGAGTTCAGCGTTGGATCACCACCTGCCAACTCTGAGAGTTTGAACTGAGAGATCATCTCTCGACGACCTGTAAAACAAAACGATAAACCCGTGAAATGTACGACAACCCAGCCACCTACGAATAGAGAAAACGCGGACAATGCCATCAATTGTTACACTAACTACGCGCTCGCCTTCCTCCGCAGAACCACCGCTGATGAGTTGCACACCGATGTTCACAGTGGTTTGCTGGCCGAAACGTACGATCTTTGTCCCGGCGCGCCAATCCCAGCACACCAGTGCTTTATCGGCCCCGGCGGAGACAAGATTCCTTGAAGACAACGCCACTAAATATCAAAAAATGTCGGAATATGGGAAAGATCGATCTCGAGGGCGCTCACCAGCCCGAATGCCATTTAGATGACCTGCTAGCTGCTGCAGAGGATGAAAGGTGACAGAGGAGAAAAGGTGAACGCGGCTGCGGCAAATTAAGATCTGTTAGTAAGAGACAGTCGCGGCGACGTACCCAACATCATGGAAGCCGACCACAAACACCTCTAAACAGAATGTTATTGAGGCTGACAGAGTTCTGGCTTGAAAGATGACCAACCTTCCTCTAACAGGAAATCTACGCAGCTGACAGGTTTCTTGACTGGCAAGCACTTCTTCATCTCACCCGTTTCGATATCCCAAAAACGGATGGTCTCGTCGTAAGACCCACTGATTAGTCGTTTACCTGGCCATGAAGTAAGAGATTGGGGTGTGGGGCTACCAAATAGTCTGAGGGCGCACCGCGTAAAAGGAGGGTTGTGCAAAAATTGGTGTGACCGTTGAGGAATCGGATACTTTGGGGCAGTGCATCGCGGAAGTTGGATTCGCGATGGTGTAAGGAGCGATAAAGTGGTTCCCTAAATTAAGAATGTGTTAACTCAGGTCCTGGTTCTTGCATACTGGCATACCATCCCGCGGGAGAAGACGGAGCCTTGAGGGGTATCGGATCCGTTACGGTCAGCCTTATACAGTGGTATTTCCAAAGAGCGGGTATGTGTATTATCTCTTGCCACTTCTTGGAAACCTAACACAAAAGTGTTATATCCAGTGGGGCGCGTAAAAAGTAGTGTGAATACGCACAGATTCAACACCGACAAGCTCCGGAACGCTAAGATGTTTAAAGACCTTGATGGCAAGATCCGGAGAAAGATTGCCGACAATATCGAACGTAGCCCTGGCATACTTCTCTAATAGTAGGATTTGAAGGCGAATGTCACCGGGAAGACACGCTGCGCATGCTCAGCACCCGAAGCGAATCAGAAAGAAAGAGAAGTCCACCTACAATCCAGAATGATGGTGATTCTGAGTGCACGATCAGGTATATATCATTCGTGCAGGCGGCTTTGGGACTTACAGTCTCATGCGCTCGTCTCGACTGAGCCCGCGAATGGCCTTTCTTACCTCGGCTTCGTTGAACTCGCCGTTCGCCTCCCTTTTCAGAGCTCTTGCCAAGTCGGGCTCTTCTCTATCAGTACTATCGCCACCTCCACGATACCCGCTCCAGTAATCAGCTCCTTTACGGCCACCGCACACACAGAGGTCGTCGCTATCGGTCAAAAGGGATACAGTCCCGCTGTCTTCCCGCTGCCGCTCGCGTTCGCGCAAGACACGTACTTCAGCTTGTAATGCGTGGAGTTGAGCCGCCGTAGCTGCCTGCGCCCGTTCAAGAAGTCGCTTGTAGTGAAGAAGCTTCTTCGTGTGTACTGACAAAAGCGTCTTAAGGCCACCCTGAAACTGGAAGATGATTTCACATCGGCGCTAGACGGAGGCATCATTAACCGTGCTCACCTCCTCATCCACGTTCTCGTCACCAGCTTCGGTTAACATGTCAAGTGTCATATCATCGCCATCCCAAACCGACATAGAGCCAGCAAAGTCTTCATCGCCGTTGATTTGATGGAAGTCAGGCTGCCAACTTGAAGGAGGCGTAGAAATGGAGATTGTAGATTGAGCTGATCCATTTTGTCGATTCTGTGACTTGTGGTTGGCCTGAGACGCTGGGCCAGATTTTCTTGAGGGCGTTTTCGCGTGGATGGCTCGTGGGGCGGACTGTTGCGAGGAAGATTTGATTCTGATAGACTGTGGACTAGGTGTTGTGAGGTTGATTGACGGAGATGAAATGGAGAGGGTCGTGCTCGGGGACTCGGACCGTCTAACTGGGGTGCCCATGGACAGAACGCGGGAGCGGGGAGTCGAGGGAAGTAACGGTGCTGCGTTTTGACGCGAATCTGCAGCCCGCAAATTGCTACTTGAGCGTGCGGTACGAAGAGAGCCAGCTACGGAAGGTGAAGCTTTGAGTGTTGCTGAGTCGCGGTGAGGTTGAGTTGCGGGAAAGACACGGAGAGGAGTCGATATTACGGGCGAACTGAGAAGGGATGTAGAACGCGAGTTACTGATAAGTCCATGGACAGGTGCGGACTGTCGTCGAATGGCAGCGAGTGTTGGGATAGATGTACGCTTGGCGTGGGTAGGATTCATGCCCGAAGGGACTGTGTCATCACCAATGACGGTTTGTGGTGTCACTGTAGTCGTGTTGCTAACATCGCTTATAAGTGACGCGTTGGAGATAGTTCTTGACTTGGGGATGCTCGTGGTCCCCGCTAACGAGGAACGCCGGGATATGCGAGAAGGGGTCTCTGACTGTGTCGAGGACCGTTTTGAAGACATTGTGGGAAATTGTCAGACAGTGGATATGGGGTATCTGTTTAGGGATGATCCAGGAGAAAGGAGTGTCTGAGGAAGTAGTCGTGAACGACAATTCAGACCGGGCCCAAGCGAGAAGAGGGGGTCGGAGCGCAACGAACGGAGTAGTGTTGTTTACAACGCAAAGCGAGGATATAGAGGCGAACCAAGTCAGAGAGACTTACAGAGAGATATATTGCAAAAGAGAGTGAGTTGCACGTTGGTCAACTGCGGCTGCTGCGGCATCGCAACAACGCGTCAATCTGCACACGCCCATTCTCACGTGCTCGTATGAGTAACTCGGCTACTGTTACGGTATTGTACTGTACATAATGTGAAATCATTCAATCTGGAAGGTCCCAAGAGAACACCTGTCCGTCGTAATCTCCGTGATACAGCCGTTCCCTGAAAGTGCCTATGTGAACCAAAGCACAGGCTACAAAAGAATCATCTCTACATACCCAACGAATCTCAAGGCGGTGATCGCACTTGGCTTCTCTGCCTTCAGCACCCTCAAAGTGACAAATTCCCACCGAGCTGTCTCCTCCTTTGGAGTATTGTCTGCGTTCCATGTCCTGAGTGTAATCTTCCCATCTGGAGACCCGGTGGCAAGGACTCCTAGACGAGAGTATTCTCGTTCGTGAAAGGTAAGAGAAGTGATTGTAGGAGGCACGTGTAGGAGCGTTGCCGAGAAGTTGAGGTCAATGCTAGCGATGGGTCTGGCGTTGATCGTGTGCAGACACAACTTTTGTCGTGAGCATGTCGCAATATATCCCTGTGGGGCGTGGTAGTGTCATTGGTTCAATAAACCAACAACAAACAAAGAAAAGGAACTACGCACAGTGCTCTCATTAATGGCAGCCAGATGAACTCCAACGATACCACGCTCTCCGTGCCAGATAGATCTCATATATACTGCCCTGTTTAAATCCCATAACGCGGCGCTTCCGTCCTTGGATCCACTAACGATGACGGACCACGACCTCGAAGCGGCTACACAGATAATTATGTCCCTGTGCACCCGCATCATGTTCGAGAGCGATAAGCTCAAGCCACTCGGTCCTGAATTGTTACGTGAAACGCGCCATAGCCTGACAATGTGGTCTTCAGATCCGGTGATGAGATTCTCCGAGTCCGCGAAGGTGGCACAGGTGCACACGATCCCTTCAACAACTTGGACAGTCTGTTCGACTATAAGCGCAGATACTGCAGATCCGGACTAGTAACACCAACTTACTTGGCCGTCGACCGAAGTGCGTAGTTGGCTAGCTGCCGCCCTACCACTTCGACCGAATCCCCACTCCACGTGTTCGTGTGGGCGAGACGGTACGGAGAGTATTCCAGCAGGGTGCGGGAATATCCTTTCCCCGATGGGGTCGACTGTTATGTTTTGAACGGCGACGCCTTGATGAGAGACTACAGAGGGTGAGGCATAAATTTTATTCCGTAATTAGACAATTACCACGAGCAGCGGGTCGTTTTCCTTGCGCCAAGAGATCGTAGTTCTCTTCAACCCCGTGTAATATTCCAAGGGGGAGTGATGAAGGCCCTTGAGCAAAGCGCTGGGGATGTGGTGAACTAAACAGCTTCCGGGGAGTTTGACCAACTATTCTAGTGTAAGGGAAGAAGGAACAGTCATCTGAACAGTCCACTTACAGTTATGGATGATCCCAACTGTTGCTTCCCGCTCCAGTTCATCCGTGATGGTGTCCAAGTCTTTTCAAGTGTCAATCATCTCATTACCTCGCATGCAAAAGGCCGCACCTATGGACCCTTCGTAGCTCAAAGGATGAAACACGTTAAGGGAGGCGGGATCACGCTGCTTGCAACCCCAGATAAGGTCAATCCAGGCAGGCAGATTTTCGCTGACGTAGTCACTCTCCAGCGCCTGGGCAATTGTGAGTGCTGCCAGAGAGCAGGACCGGAAATAGCAATCACCTGGCGATGCAGAACAATGAATAAGAGGGGATCCCTTTTTGCCCATGGAGGGAGTACGACGTGGTGTATGCGTTCGCCTGTGTTTTGCTGAACTCCAAAGTCAAGATTAGCCGAGTTCTCTAAGAATCTATCGAGGAGTTCATCGTCATCCGCTGACTAAAACAGATTTCATGAACTTGCTCTGGACATGTGTAAAATTCGGGGATAAGCTCTCGGACATCTCCTCTAATGTCTTGCGATGCTGAACTGTATGCTCTACAAATATTGCTACTCAAATAGTCAGAATTCGCTCAGATTGGAGGACGAGAATCGTACCTGAAGAGGCGATCAGGTAGATCCCAATCTCCACCCTGAAAGGAGGGTGAGCTCGTGCTTTTGTATGGGACCTGTCTCACCTGCAGAGTCTTGAACATGTTCGTAAACGGCGCCAACCTGATCAAGAAATGGCACACGATCATCGAGGAGCTGAAGTGAGTGCCATAGTGAAATGGCTTCTCTTCGACACTCTCTAGATTCTCGTAGCGCGTCTGGGCCGCCTCACGCCGCGCTGGGGTCAGCGCACCCATCGGCTGTGTCAGGCTTGACATCCACTAAGTCTATGAAGCAACTGAGTTGAAGAAACAAAGACTTACTCCCTGAAGATACTTTTTGATGAGAGATCCAAATTCTCGGATTCGTAATCTTGCAATACCCATGCTGGGGCGGTACAGATGAGCGGTGGCCCTAGTTTGGGAAGATGACTTACGGAATACTGGGTATTGTGTGGCATCGCTCGGCGTGCGACCGGATGTCTGATTGAGGATGCTCAAATAAGTGAACTGTAAAAAAAAAGATGAGAAGATAGCAACTTTGTCGAAGATTCACAAACGTTACTGATTTCTCTGGCTTGCCATTTCCGTTGGGCTGTTGAGAGCTCATCCAGACCAAATCCGGCTAAGACCCGTGCCCCGACTATACTGGCGAACGGGGACATGAGGCCACTAGGAGTGAGGCCAGCTGTCAAGGTTGCCGACCGTCCACTAATAGCAGACGACAGCCTCCGGTCCATGTCTGTCCTCTTCCTACGATCTGTGAAGACGAGCAAAACAGAGCGACTATCCTTGAGGTAGATCTCGAGCCTCATGCGTTATTCGGATAAGCACACTGACAAATCCCGAGACAACAGAAGCTGGAACTCACGCAACGTCACGGAAAAGAAACATCCTATCGCTTAGGTTCGCTATCTGTTCGTAAGGCCTAGTATCGTATAGACTTAAGCTGAAGTAGTAGGTTGAAAGGACGTCCTTACCACCGCTGAGCTTGTTGGATACCATGCAATTCTAGAATGCTACCAGGAACGAAGAGCAGACTTCGAGGGGCATCTTGTGCGTCAATTATCTCGCCATCATCGTTTTCTACTAGACCCTCGAGGATATAGAAGTGTGTCCGGCCACAGATTAAGAGACCAGCTAATCCCACTGAGCAAACTCATGACTAGTTCAGTGATGGACTCACGAGAAGAATCAACTCCAGTGATTCTTGCGATAGTACTGACGGCCTCGATCACATCCCCCGGCTCAAGCTCGTGGCGCACTCTGCGATGCTTGTCGTCCGCAACGTCTTCCGCTAACTGACGATCATCTAGAAAAATCAGGATGCAGTAGAGGAGGTTAGAACATCAGCTTTACCATCGACATCGGTAGATGAAATCTCGTATGACTCAGCCCATGGCGGCACCTCTGTGCGGAATAAAGACAGATCATCCAGCTGAGGTAACTCAATGGCCCGCAAGTGAGTACCTCCATCGACCTTGGAGCTTAACGGCGCAACCATATTCGATTCCATCTTCTTCCTGGGCACAATGAGATACTGCGCGACAAACGTGCCTGAAGTCCTCCTACCGGACTCTGTGAGGGCCCTCAGTCTCATCTAATCGCCATGCACGATGTAGATTAGGGATTTCCCAAAGCCCGCGCTCCGAAGAGAGTGGGATCACCCAATCATTTAGACGGGAAACTTGACGGTTCTGTTCCTTCCTGAAAGACAATTTAGGTGACCTTTGAGTCGGAATAAGGAGTCTTACAGGTCCAAAAGGCTTTTGCGCAGTCGCTTACTCTCTGTCAAGATGATAGTGGCACGCCACTCTTGAATTCGAGCCATCGACTTCTGGACGGTGCGCTCGCCAAGGTGCAAGCTAAGTCTTACCGACGCAAAGCGATGCCGGACTGAGCGCCGCCCCGAGACCAATGATGGATCAATCGTTGTGCTTTGGAAATTCCCACCGTTAATGAGTTGTTCGGCGTTTTGTAGAACGTCCAAAATCTCCGGATAATGTCAAGCTGGCACGGAAAGCGGAAGAAGCAGACAAACCTCGCGCTTCTGGGGTCCCGCAACAGCATTGTCCAAAGATAGTGTCAAACCAAAGTGCATAAGCTTCTCGCTTATCCGTATATGATCTTGGGGAATTTCGTTGGCTGATGCGAGGCACGCCACGAATGACCGAAATGCTCGGATGAACGATTGTGTTGTCTGTTGTGACTCAAACAATTGTCGGAAAGTGGGACATGAAGACTGCAAGAGTATAAGCTCTTCAAGGATTGCTTCCGCATAGGCCACCGGCCGCCCGTCTTGTCCATTCAATTACATTGATGAGATTATATCAGCCTCTGAACGGATCACAACACACACCATTTTCGTTTGCCTCAATGCCTTGGGGCGGTGAATCTTGGGCTACCGCAACTAACATTTTAGTTAAAGTGTTCAGGATAGCAGGGAGAATATGAGAACAGGCCACAACGGGTCCCCGATCCTGAGACTGATCTACGAGGATGCTAAATACTGCAGACTGAATGTTGGCATCCCAAGCAGGAGGAAGGACGGTCTTCAAGATCGTCCATCCGCTGACGAGCTCAAACTTCCGACTGAAAGACTTGGACCTGTTAAAACTGATTGCTATGAGGTCAAGCACTTGCTTTGCAACGAATGACGAAGGATGGTCCCCGAGGAGCAGGAGATAGATGCGAGTTACAGGAAGAGCGATGGAGAACCGCTTATAACAGTCAGTAGACCCAGACATGATCGAGACAAAAACCTCGAGAAGCTGTTCCGCCTTTTCGCGGGCGTGGTCAAGATCAATCCAGGATAGTACTGACTTCGGAGAGGAGACTGCTGAGGTGGCTTCACAACACACTCAGAGTCGCACCAGACGGCAATACAACGTGCTCACCGTCGTAGAGATGGGCACCGATATAGGATAATACCGGCTTGATGGTGTCTTCCGGATTGAATGATGATTCCATCACCGCTTTAAATGACTTCAAGAAATACGGCACGTTTCCGCCCGTATAACAGGAAGTCTGCCACACAAACAAGAACCGGCGCGTGAGGCTTATTCCAGAAAGCCGTTGCTTGACGTTGAAGTGTTTGTGCCGGCTCGTAGCGACAAGATCGACGAAATGCTCGAGGTGAACACGTTGAATCTCGTCACGGGTCCTCGACCAGAGCTCAAAATCGAGGGCAATGAACCGGTAAGCAATTGGATTTGTAATTGTTGAGTGGCTGCGAAATGAAAGTGAGAACGGACCCATTATTTATTTCAGCTACTACTGACTCTGGGGTCTTAAAATCCATGCCCAAAAATTCAAAGAGTGTCTCATAGCTTGTCATATTGATCAACCCGCTCTTGTTTCGTAAAATCTCAGACAAAATCTCGTATCCACCTGCATAATTGAGAACCCTGTAGTTCGGCAAAGGACAATGACGTACGCATTCGTTCCATGTCCTCTGAGTTCTGCCAACTATTTCTCAATCCATCGGTGAGTATACCAAGTGTTCGAGAGAGTTCGTGCGGTGTCTGTTCAGAATGGTTGAACATACTCATATTTTGAAAAACCGAATTAAGTATTACCTTTGCTAGCTGGATCAGTCGTAAAGCTACGGCCACTCCGCCAATCTCCCACATCGCAGTGTCGATGCAGTAGGCTTTTGTTGCGTGCACATTACCATCTTTCGTGAAGCGGCTCAGAGTCGTCAACGCGCCTTCAGCACGAGGGATATATGCTGCGGGACTAAATGAAAATACTACAGAAGCCTCCTCGATGCCGATCCCATCATTAATAGCTTTTACCAATGCCACGACGTCAGGTGAGATCCCACCCTTAGATGAGCCGAGGTTGGACAGGAAAACGTTAAGTGAGGTAGAAGCCTCGTAGGTCAAAAACTTGACGAGACTTTGGGATTGAAAGGTCGCATTGTACCTAGGCCCGAGATGGTGAATGAACCGAGGAAGGTGGTCTCCTAGACTATATTGAGGCAACGTGGGAATACCCAAGAACGCAAGGATCATACCGAGGGGTTTGGACAGTAAAGTGGCTGAGGCCACACACCAGCTCATGCTTGCTTCCTCCAAATCATCTCCGATCGTATACGTACCAATTTTGGCGGTTGTTTCGGGCCGTGGGTAAGCCCAATTCACAAGGTCAATCAGAACGCCATCAATGAAGAATCCTGGTAAAACGATTAGATAGGTCAGAGACATGAGGAACAGCCCGAACGCAGATTAGGGTGTGACCCTTGATGGGGGTAGTGGACCACCGCGATATGAAGCCACCGAGATTTTGGAAAGTTGGATTTTGTTATAACCCCGGGAGGAGGTTGGCCATAACTCCACAGTTCTAATCGGCCGTCTTCCCGAATCTTAAGGTGAAATAGTGTGCGTGACGACATGCGGAAGGAGAAAATAGTCTGTGCTTCCTGAGCTGGGTATCGCTCGAGCCAAATCCAAATCTTGGCAGGGAAGCATTAGAACAGTCTAACAACGGCATTGACACAGACGTACCATAAATGTAAATCCTGAGGTGGGCAAGCCTTTTGTATTTTCTTCGCAGAATTTCAAGGCAGCACGTTTTTCGAATGAGAAGTGGTCTGGCCACCTAGACTTCATTCCTCCCCGGATCATCTCCAGGATATCCGCATCGAGTGTCCCATCTGGCGTAACTGCTGACTGGAACATGGTCCGCGTGTCAACTGTGGTGGCACCCAAGTCAAGAACCCGCCTCAGTAGCTTCTGTATAGTCCGCTGTTCCTTGCTTGTACCAGAGGATCTATTGTGGGAGGTGAAGGTCTGAAATAGGCGGCCCAAAATACCAAGACCGGAGAGAATGACTTTATTTCTATGTCTAAGAGCCGAAAGCCCCTCCAGAAGCCTATAAACCACGTAGTGCAACATTGGATCTTCCGAACGCTTTGGCAGAAGATCAAGGAGGATACCGATGGCACCTGGCTGGGCGATAAGCCCAAGGCGGACGTCGATATCCTTGATCCGAGAATCGAGGTCACTGTGCTCAGTATTACGAAGCGACATAAACAGGCTGGAGACAGAAAAATCGTGAAGCGCGAGAGAGAAGAGGAAGCCGAGGATGGGATCTTTGATCTGGGCGTCCATGACAAGCGGCTGTAAGGCTTGAGCGAGAGATTCGTAGCCAACGTGGCGCTGAAGGAGAGTAAGGACGGAGCGGATGGATATAATAAGGCGCACCTCAAAATACTGCGAGTTATTCTCATCATCGGACATTGCCTCGGACGCAATGACAAAAACGAGACGTGCAGTCTCGATCGTCTTGCTAAGAACCTGCTCCTTACGTTCAGTAGTAAGGTTCTCCTCGCGATACATGCGAAGCGTTGACAATATGTTGATGACAGCGAGGAAACCGTCCATTTCGCGGAATACATCCTTCGTGCAAGCATCCTCTAACATGATTCGGTGTACTTCGGTCAAGACCTACGAATGTTCGGTAAGGTACTAGCTAGGCTGCTGCACAGAACACCTACCTCTACTTGAGAGCAAACATCTCCCGTCGTTTTGAGCTTCTCCACAGCATTCCTCATGAGTTCTATGAGCACGTCGCGTGCAAAGTCCTCCGGGGCTATGTCATCAGCGTTGTTAGTTGTGGGTGTTGTGACCGCCTCGACTTGAGGTGCAGTCTCGAATCTCGCACGGAGAGGGGTGAGTAGGGCGCTGAACATGAAGAGCACTGCTCTAATGCATCCGTGTTGACAGCAAGTCGGTTGATCGGAACGGGTGAATATATTAATGAGTCACGTGATACTATGGCAGTACAACAATAGTGATGGGTAAGGGTAACTGGTAACTAGGGGTATCCGATAGATCCTACAGAGATAGATGTCCAGGATGTATGCAGTACAGCAATGGGATACAGCGCAAATTTACAGAAAGAAAGTCATTCAGAACCAGGAAGCTTTGACTTCTCCAAAGCTCGCTTGTTCCTTGCATCGAGATAGTCTTTTACGGTGTCCTCTATCTTACGCAGGCGACCCTCGATTGTGGGTAACTATCACAAACGCACCGGATGAGATGTGTGGCTGTAGATAACTAGTGACACTCACATGGTCCATAACGTCCGCTGGAAGCCGCCCTCTTTTGACGGTCCGTTCCGGTCCGCTGCCCTCCTCGGTTCTTTGTGGTTCGTAAGGCCGGGGCGGCAATTCGCTCGGCCCATGTTCAAAGGGAGGAGGACCAGCCGGCGCACTGCCCTCAGCTTCCGGTTCGGGAGAAGGGATATCCAACGGAAATGTCATGAACATCCCACCGGACGGAAGCATGGTAGAGTGTGTCTTTTCGGCAACATTGTGGTGTCTCCGGTGGCTCCGCTGCGGACCAACAGGGTCACGGTGGGCGGGGACTGTCTGAGGGACGGGAGTGCCGCTCTCGGCACTCGCACGACGTTTGCGCTTGCCAGAGCGCCCTTGAGACGACGATGTACCGAGATATGAGGGTGGTCGTGATGTCCGAGCTCGGGGCGCGCTCCCAACTGACCCCCGTATCCTGGAGCGCTGAGGGCGGTCTGGCCATCCACCTGGGTGGGTGAAGGAATGGCGCATGAGTTGGGGTGCTATACCTTGTCTGTGTTCGTATGCGTGTGGCTGTGCGAATCCTGAGCTCGCACTGGAAGGAGCCGGACTAGTACGTGAGTGTTCGTGATGTCGGTAAGGGGGATGCGCAGAAAGTGGTCGATTGGGATCAGTCCTTATCTGCAAATCCCCTGTAGCAATACAGATGAGTGCGGTACAATGTCTTGGAAAGAGACCTCTCACCAGATGACATGCTCGCCAAGTCCTCCCGCTGTGGTGAAAGCTGTGGCTGTATTGATGGATGTTGTCGAGGAGTTGGCGCCCGCGCTCTCCATTCCATGGAACCCGAACGAGAGACGTGACCGCTTTCCAACGCATGTTCATCCATGGAGGAAGAAATACAGTGGAAGGGTGCGACAGTAAGCGTTCCTTGTAAGGCAAGCATCTGGTTGCTCACAAAGCTTATATGTTTGACTTGTCGCGCCAAGTGCTTCAGCTTGGAATGTTTTCTTTTAATATACAAGTGAACTCACCGTTGATGGCTTTTAATCATAGGACCAACCAGATGCATAATGTGTCGCATCGCTCCGTGACGAGAACAAATCTCCGTCAATATCTCATGACAAATTTTCGCCAGGTCCACTGGAGTCACAGGCGAAGCCGCTTCGGGTAGGGTTAGATGCCGAATCCTTGTGCGTTCAGAACGATCGGTTGGCTATCGGAGCCTGACATATGTAGAGATGGGTGGAAGCGCAGTCTAAAGGCAGTGTTCGGAAAGGCTCGAGGATCGTGATAGCCAGTGATTTCGGTTCAAAAAAGCGACACGTTTTTCCGTGCACATAGTCATGAAGATCCTGAAACCTAGATGAGCTGAGCCTGTACATGAACATCATGATGCGTCAAGACAGACAGTGCAGCATGCTGCAGCACTGCCACCCCTACATTGTGGCGAGACTCGGAACTATTTTCCATATTAGGCAATTTGCTATGTAGACCCCGAACCGCCCTGGGCATCCTCGTCCACTCGGAGTCAACGAAGTTTTCAAGGCTGTTCATCCGGATGTTATTTGCACGGGAGTCCGACAATTAGTCATATTTTTTTTCTCATGAGATCAAGGAAATTTAGGAGGGCACTTCACCCCTCCAAAGTCTCATGATGTTCCCTTGGATGTTCCTTTCATCAATAATTACGCAGAACCACAGAGAATGAAATGGAACCACGGAAGTCATTGTCATTTGAGATCGTTGCCCTAACAGCTCGGAAGATAATATTCCGGTTGTGAAGCTGACAGCGCCAACGGGAGGAGTCGGATGTCAGTGGTATCCACCAACAAGAACAGTCCAACAGATATGTGCCAGAAAATCTCGCGGGACAATAATTCAAGACATACAGAACTAGGTCCGAGCCCCCTTTTGGGGATCCGGTACCCTGATGTTCCATTGAGATGAACCCTCTGACGTTATTCTTGTCACCCGGACAGCCTGCCGAGCACTTCAAATCAGTACTTTATGCGATGGCTATCACAAAAGCTCGAATCCTTCATTCGCAAGTTAGTAGGGGCTTCAAAGTGATCGCCATCTCATTGGCCCCTCCCTGCTGTCCGTCGGACCGTTATTTGAGTGAAATACCCTCTTGACATAAAGCAAACCAATCACAACTTCCGGTTTCAAGTGCGTGGCTCGATCCAAGCAACGGACACGATAACAATGGACGTGACATTTGGAAACCATGGCCTCCAGGCTTTAATCGCTCTAGCTCTCCTAGCCTTCTCTTCGTGCCTCAAGCACACCATTCGCTCTAAATGAGCGAGTAAGATCACGCTAAGCCACCGCAGCAACAAAGATGTTGGCCAGCTATAGGCAAACACAGGGAGTCCTACACTTGCCGACGACCCAAGGGTTTCATGTCGTGGCCAACTAGCAACCACGTAGACACGAACATCAAGCTGGACTGCATGTGGCAACCCTTTCTTTAAGAAACGCGACTGGTATGCCGCAAGATCAATACAATGGCGTGGTTACTAGTATTATGAACCACGCCCGTTATCCATGATTCCAGGATGAATCCGACGGACAATGTGCATATCTGCCTCAGGGAATTGGCCAAAAGAGATTCAAGGACCCAGGACACCAGCACCATTTTTTCCGAGCCGTAGTCATGTTGAAGTAGTCTAGCTTGTTAAGCTACTATCGGGGTGCCCAAATGGACACGGGGCCGTGCGGAGACGGCACGACGATCTTCTGCACAATGATACACGCACTAGTCGTATCATGGATTAACAATGTAGACACGCAGGCGGAGATGTATTCCATACCAGCGGTCATACATAACGCGTTTGGGTTAGTGAGGAGGAGACCAACAGCACTAACCTGATAGCTGGTTGACATTGACCGCTCGAGACAGGCGTGGTAAGAGGACACACCACGCGCAATTGCGTGCACTGTTAGGCTACATCCCGGCAAGTGATGCACAGCATGTAGTCTACGGTGTAGGCACAGGTACATTAGAAGGCATGACAGCCCGCGTTGATGGGTGAGTCTACTAAATCTGCCATGCATCTTGCACGTGCACGACTCGTATTCGCCACGCAGACCTGGTCTCGCGCAAGCAGTCAGCTTGACTGGCGAACGTCGCATGTTAATAAGGGTGTGCACCTACGATGGAATGCGGAGAAGGTGGGCTATGAAGTTAATGATATCCCTATTCCTTAGTCCAACACGAGTTTCGTCGATCCATTACAAGTTCCTGTTTTTGTCCGCTTATTTCGCCGCACAGGCGTGGACGGGCAGTGGTGGCCATCAAGTTGAGTCAGAACTAGTCAGAGTACAGAAAAAAAAATTGGCTGCACATTTGGTGATATACCCACACAGCAATAGCTTTTGATGATGTAGTTCTGAGCTCCACAGGGGTGAGCGTGACCTTGATCATTACTGCGCGGTGGTCAACGAGGCAGTGAGCTGCAGTGAGGCGGTCCACGTCCCGAAGTCACCGGAATGGGTAACGTGACCTGCCTTGGCCACCCGTCGTAGTCCCCAAGGTAGTCCCCATCGTTTTTTATTCCCTAAGCACCTTTACCTCGACATCTCCTGGGCTGGAAGCGAGCTATATTGTAATCAACTATGCCTTCAGGGTCCCACAGAAGTGGAAGCAGCTCCAACCAAGGAAGTTGGTGGGAGGTCGTTGAAATCGTCGAAGAAGACGGAAAGCGATACAAGGTACAATGGGCTGGTAAAGACCCCGAGACAGGCAAGCCCTGGCCACTTGAGTGGGTTACTAATTCACATTGCTCCCCCGACCTTATCGAAGATTGGAAAAAAAAGAAAGGTGCCGTTTTTTTACAATTAGAGTACTCGGACGCATCCATATGCGGAATATTACAGCGAAGAAACAGCAGCCGCTTTCTTCAGCATCGGTCTCTACGTCTATGATGTCCCCAGTGGCCCTCAAACGGCCGTCCGAGAAGCCCCACGCGGCCAGTGCCTCTGAACCTCCTGTCCGCCCAACTCGCAAGCGCAAACTCCCGACGCCACCTGGCTCTCCGGGTAACATGGACGAAGATTCCGCGCCTCCAAGGAGAAAGAGGCTTGCCGCCGCCATCGAGAGTACACCCGGTGGTGGGCGTGGACAGTCTACGGAGTCCGCGCACGCTCTTCCGAATAGAGAGGACCGTCAAACTTCGCCTTCCCACCCCCCTCTTGAAGAAATTGAAATGTGGGTGCCAACTCCCAATGCCAAGTTCGGTCCACCGAAGCGAAAACGTACCATAGGCGAACGCCAGAAACCCCCCAAAGAAGGGCTGGTCGATATCGCCGATTCTGCAAAGCCTTCCGTACAGGCGTCGATACCCCTACCATCGTCACCGCAGCCGTTGATTATCCCTGAGTCTCAAATCGTCGCGAAGCCTCTCTCTGAGTCTCAGATCGTCGCGTTACGCGAAGAAGAAGAATCGCAATCGCAATCCCAGAGTATGTCGAATCAACCAGGCGGGCCTGTCGAAGATCCGACTACAAGTGATCCCTTGCAACCGACTGTAGATTCGAATGGTGCAACCGAAGTCTCAAAGGGCAACCCGCTAGGTTCGCTGGAAGGGCTGATGGGCAGACCGTCTGTTGACATCCAGCTTACCAACCCAAATGTGAACAACGGACACGTGTCGGGGCCCAATAGCCAGGGTGTTCACTTACAATCCAATGTTGCGAAAAACTCTATGCAAGGCGAGGGCGTTAGCGAGCCTCCCAAGGGCTCTAGTCTGCTACCCGCCGCTCCACGCATCTCATTAGTTAACCTTAATCCTTCGGCCAGCGCCATCTCGTCCCCGAAATCTCCACAGGTGGAGAAGCCTGCTTCGAAGCCTGGTCCCCCACAGATAGGAAACCCCGGTACAAGCACCATCGAGCAACACAGTCCTCCGAAGAGTGGGCCACGGCGATCTGGCAACGGAACGCTTGCAGAACGCCGGGCTTTTGAGGCGCGTGTTAGATTAGATGAGCTGCGCCGCGCTGGTGCGACCTTTGGGAACCTTGCTAAAGGCTATACGACCTCGAATGCGTCTCAAAGCTCTAAACAAGCTCCACCACATGTGGTCCTTAAGAAATACAAGGATGTCATGGAGTCTCCCAGTCAGTCGCAGATCACAAACCTCGGGAATTCAGGAAATGAAACATTGGGGAGTGTTTCCCCAGGCCAGAATCGTAGAGCGGACTTTTTGGACGAGCCTGAGGTGGTGGATATGGTTATAAACAAGTCCGGCCAAGATGCAAACGTGGGTTCGCTTCCCCAGAAAGATAATGTAGTTGCGGCGAACGTACTTGTGGTGCGTGGTGATTGGCGGCCGCGCCTACCGCGTTGTGTTGATTGCAATCCTGACGTACTTTCTCTCAGCTGAGTTCGGAGGATGAAGTTCCTCCGACCGCGTCAAACTCCACTCAAAGTCAATCTCATGACGCATTACCCCACGCATCCCTGGGTAGTCAACTTGCAGCAGCGCTGGATCTTCTTCATAAAAGGTCAGAGGAGATCTCTGAGCTGCGGGCACAAGTGAACATGCTACGTATACGGTCAACCGATGGCGAGATGCATAAACAAGCCGGCAACGGGGCACTACATGGTAGGAAAAGGGCCGACTACCTAGCAACGGGGTCCCAGACAGACCAAGACGATGAGGCATATACGGCCTGGAACTCGGAGCGGACACTATGGGCCGAAGAAAAACTCGCCCTGCAAGGTGAAGCCGAGACATTGCGGGGTGAGAAGGCGCGCACGTTGGCGGACGTCGATTTCTTCCGCGAGCAATATCAGAGAGCCTCTGCTTTCGCAAGTACCACGCGCTCCGAGAACGAAGAGCTCTCGGCCCGCGCCGCGCTCGCGGAATCACAGGCTGTCAACGGCGTTGCCATGGTGCGCGCAACCTTCGAAGCCCGGGTGGCCAAGCTCGAGGCCGAAGTCCAAAAGTACAAGGCGCTTTCAGAATTGCTCACCAAGCAAGCGCGCCTCACGGGTGACAACGTGCGCTACCAGGCAGCACGTGTGCCCGAGTTGGAACGCACGTACGACAAGCTTAAAGAACGGTTCTGGGAGATAGAAGACGAGCTGGAGGAGACGAAGGATGAACTTCGCGCCGAGCAGAAGGCCAATACCAAACTGAGACGACGGGTCGCGAGTTTGGAGCCGAAGGAGCCGGCGGCGGATGTGGGACAGTCCACTGAACGAGGACTCGTACTCCGGAGTGAGGGGAAGGATGACGAGGACTATCGTCCTAGTCGAAGAAGCCCATCCTCGTCCCCGGCAGGCGGCAGTGATGATGATGGATTCCCTCCACAGCACCATAGCCCCCATGACGAGGACGGCCCTGCACCCGCCGACGGCGAAATAGAACAATTGGCCTCTATCGGTCTCGGCGAGAGTGCACAGTCCAGCAACGATGACATGGTATACCTGTGTCAGTGGAGACCAAGCGAACCAGCAGAGCATTGCGACGTCGTTGTATCCAGTAAACAGGTAAATCCTGTACGTTGTTTTTTTGCGATTGTCTGTGCTCATTCGTTATTACTAGGAACTACATGAACATGTGTTGTCTCATCATCTTGCCTGCCATCGAACCTCCCCCAGGCCTGAAGGCCGTTAGGCGTTGCTTCGTATCTCCTGTGAGATCTGTGGCGCGCCATTGAACTACTGGATCGTGAGTTGTTGTGGATCACGGGCGCTTGTTCCTGCCACGTGGGAGCCCAAGACGCGCGTCGGTGCTACGAGCGACAAAACAACTGCTTGAAATCCATGGCCTTGGGAGAGATAGGAAGGGAGAGGTCCCCAGCTTAGTGCTCATTGTGTGTACGTAGTCAGTGGGGCATTCTTGTGTGAGTGGATAGACCAAGCTTGGCCAGGCGGTCCAGCCACTTCTTGTTCCCCACCTTCGATAGTATCGTAACCCTTGAGCGAAGTTGGGTCTTGATCACTTTGGTGATTCTGGCCCCGCAAGAAATCTCAGATGACGGGGTAGTCTTGAGTCTATTGTGCCATCAGGGTGTTCAAACTCTATGGGTTCGTGCCAGTAATGGTAAAAGGCCACACTACATCATGTACTCCCGAAGACCCCAGTCTGGAAAGATTTTCTGTGCGTCCTCTTTGCTGCTCGAGGTAGTAGGCAATAATGATCGTCTAGTGTCCGATAAATCTCAATCAATTACCGTGACGCATGCTAAAGCCTACAGGGCACTCGAAATTCATCAAGATGTGGAAAGAAAGTACAATACCCTTCGTACGAGTAAGTGGAAAGTTGTACAGCTCGAGAGTAGCGTTGCAAGAAAAACTGTCATCAAGGCTGGTGTCCCGATGGAAGGTCACTCCAGAATAGTTACAATGCTGTCATAATTCATAAATCAGCCCTCTTTTCTCCTTCTGAAATGGGTAGCTGAGAAGTCATTTCCGACGGTACGCGTCTTCTGGCAGCCGCGAAGAGAATGAATATAAGCACGGTAGCGAAGAGCAGCGCAATCCAAGGGAAAATGGCGAGAAGGACGGCTGAGGAATAAAGTTAGCACCAAAGTTCCAAAGGCGGATGACACCATATGACGTACCGGGATGTAGTTTGTTGTATTTAGCTGATTCTCCGTCTGCGGCAAGCGTTGCTTGTACGACTTGCGCAGGTAGTTGCTGGCCATCAAGAAATGCATCGATTCTGGCACTGCGGTTCGCTACGAAATCCGTATAGGGAATCTGGGTGGCTAGAAGCCACAAACTGAGAAAGGTGAAAATCCACGCTTGAATCTTCAGCGAGCCAGTGGCGTGCTTTGGCCAGCGTAGCGTGAGAATGAGGAAGATTACTGCGAGGAGCCCTGAAATAGCGCAAACGGTCGTAAGGACAACACCAGGTTGATAGAGATCTGCGCGCGATGAAGAGCTAAGTGAGGGCAGGAAATGGGAGGGTGAGAGAAACTACCATTGATATGAAAATTCAGAGTCACGCCTGCAGGTGCCTGCTTCCTGAAATGCGTCTCTCTCTGATTGGCCCTGGATTAATTGAGGTCACAAAGAGGTCTACGAATAAAAGCACGGTAGGGAACGTACTTTATCAGGGCATTGAGGCCGATGGAGCCACTGATGATATACCAAGCGGAGCAAAAGGCAAGAGCAGCGAGACGCTGCGTCTTGAGAGGAGCGTCGGTCGACATGACGTGGGTGAAAGGGCCTGTCGAAAGGGGGGGTATTTATGTATGCCGGAAGGGGTTGGGCGATGGGTATGGCGGGTTTAAAAGGTGCGGCGCTGGCGTGATCGTTCTGGTTAAAAACTAAGGCCGAGAAGCCAAGCCCCAGTGCGAGAGAAGCCTTCTTTGGTATTCATGCATTCATGCCCAGGTTGCAACCCAGCTTCCTTATCAGGTGTCTTCTCTGCGTCTGAAAACGGGCGATATTGGGCTGAAGCGCCGATGTTCCACATGGTGTACGCAGATCCAGATACAGCACAGAAATCCACAGCAAGCGGGGTTTGGTGCATCGCAGGTCGCAGCATGACCGGAAATTTCAACGGTACTGTAACCGTGTCACCGGTGCCACCATGCGACACGCCTGTTGCCTTCTACAGAGCTTTGATCGTGGGACCTTATGTTCCTGACCGGTGACAGGTGACCAACGGTGTGGGAACTTAGGCGTACATTTCCCGACCAGCCCCACTTCGGGTGCCGGCACGATTGACAGCCTCAAGGAATCTGTGTGAACCTGTGTGAACGTCACTTCACTTGGAATTCTTGGAACGTCATAACTTTTTTGCGCGATTCGACTGTGCATGATCATGCGGAGACGACAAGTTGGCATGGTTTTCTAACAGCTGTCGTGTGCCCATTCACACATATCTATCTTCTCTCGTGGAATGTTCCTAGCGCGTGGTAGTTGCGATGGGGCAGAAATCGGCCCAGGCGAAAGAAGTTATACACCAAGGATCACGCGGAGGGCGGGTAAAGATGTATTGCCGAGAAGATCCGTGGGACAAGGTCTCCCGCAGCCTGTTTCACGTTCGTTCTCAGTGATTACAGTAGAGTGGTTAATTTTTTTTGCTTCCCACTCGCCAAACTGTCCAAAAAAACAATTTTTGAGACTTCGGGTGTGAACGTAAATTTTTTTATGGCGGTGGAGCATGTTCCGAGTAGGACCGACACTGCCCTTGCAGATGACTTTAACTAGGGCAGACGCGGCAAAGGTCCGACCTTCTCTCTAAAAAATGAGTTTTTTTTTACATTTAAAAGTATTTATATTATTGATATATACACAAACTAACAAAAAGTACAAAGAACAAACCCATCCGGAGCTCCGCTCGTGTTTGGGGCAAAGGAGGTGAGATGGGGGCAACGCAGGTACGCGCGCAGACGCAGGGGGCAGTGGCGTAGAACAGTGGGGGTAATGCAGACGCACGTGCAGGGGGGAGGGGTGCAGATGCAGTGCGCAGGGGAAGGGGGCGTTGATGGGGGCAGCGGCACTGAAGGGCAAGGGACGCGACACAGCACGCAGAGGCCACCCTCAATCAATGCCGGCGTAGGGGCGCTGGCATTGACGGAGGGTGCAGGCCCGGCAGTGATGACGCAGGGGACAGGGAGTCGGGGACGCAGGGGCTGGGGATGTCGACACAGAGGGCAGAGGCGTAGACGCAATGGAGAGGGGGGGGCAGAGACGCGGCACGCAGGCAGCGATGGTGTCAACACAGAGGCAGGGGCGTGGCACAGGGGGATGGGGATGGGGCGCAGACGCAGATGGGGATGCAGGGGCGCGGTGGGGGCCACAGAATCCAAAGGGCTCACGTTTGGGGCAAGGGAGGGGGCAGCTTTTGCGGCATGAAAGAAAAAGGAAACCCCACCCGCTCGCGTTTGAGGCGAGGGTTGGGGTTGGGGCACAAGAAACCTCGCGCTTGGAGCGGGGAAGGAGACAGTGGGACGGGCAAGGCACGAATGCGAGTGACGCGTGACTTTTCACGTGACATTACGATTGTCGGGGTTTTGAAAAGTGCACTAGACCGCGTATGGGTGTGCGTTACTATCCCACGATATCACCGGGCCGGGGAACTCCGGGGCAAAATGGCTGATAGACCCTCCCTCAGGCCTACGGCCTTCGGTCGGAATTATCAATACCTGCAGGAGAATGGCAGTGTACAGTCAATCCGCCTTTGTCCGACTGACAGCGGGAGCATTATATGACATATCAGAGGACGCAGAAGCTCGCAAGCGCCGCTCGCAAAGAAGAATTTGAAACATGGTCCAGTTATGGGCCTTCTGCATGCCGTTGCGCGCGCGAACATCAACGTTCACAAACAAAGAACAACAAGATCGCCAAGGCGCTGAAGCTAAGGGCCTGCCGAGACCAAGACCACCCTCACGTGGAACGCTGCATCCAATACAGCAATGCATACGCCTAACCCGTCTCCCAAATAAGGTCAAGTATAGGGACACGCATATCACGTCCCAGTGCAAGTGCGACATCAAACGAGATCCCACACTTGTACATGGGCGGTCCGTCAAGGCGATCTGGTGGTGACACCCGTAATAGGAGATGGGCGGCAGCAAGTTCTGCGACCTTGTAACCATAGATCAGCGTCAGCGCGTTGAAGCTAGGGTAACAAATGGAAGTTGAATACATACCGCGCTAGAGGTGTGGACGCGCATGAGTTCCATCTCAGAGTATTCCCCAGGTTGTGTGAATTCGGTGCCGATAACTCGCGTTTCGAGATCGTGCTCTTCGAGGAGAGTGGCCAAGATTGCGTTCATACGGTCGAGAGGGAACGGCGTGGGACCTGCGAGTCGTTGAGATACCTAAATAAAAAGGACAAATAGCGATCAGTTCACTGTGCATCACGGAAGAGGGGACCTACTTTTGCAGAAGAACTCGCACTGCGCTGTGGTGTCCTGCGCGTGCCTCCCCCACGCCGTCGCTTGGATCGCGTGTCGTGGCTTCTTGCGAACATGCGCACGTCCGTTCTGGGTGGATTTGAAGAGGCAAGGAAGGCAGAGAGTAGTATATACTTCTGTAGAGTTGGTAGAGAGCGAATAACCGCCTCAACGTTCTTCTCGTCGACACTGGGGCCCTCACTTAGATCGGGCATCCGACACCACGCACGGGCGTGCATCCGGCGGGGGACTAGTGCTTCAAGTGCGGCAGTAAAGCTCGGCAAGAACACTCGCAAAAGTCGCAAACGTACGTCCTCGGAAATAACGTGAAACTCAGAAAGGCCCTTCTGAGCTTCGAGAACCGGTGCAATAAAGTTTGGCCACTGAGCCGCAGCGACGTAAGCAAGTTCGTGTGGGTCACGAGTGAAGGGTGAGCAGATGCTGTACAACGCATTGGCGTACTGTGCATAGAGTTGAGCAAGAGCAGGATGGTAGGCATGTGGCGCGGCCGCGAGGTCGCCATCGGTTGGGAAGTGAGAGGTTAGAATTCGGAGTGTGTCTGTGGTATTGCTCGTCTTTAGCCCAGTCGAGAGCGAGAGAATGCATGCGTACCTTCTTGGGAAGGCGGATGCACAAGTAGATGAAAGGGATCAACAGCTGCACCCAAGGGCGGTTTGATGTCCTCCCAGGGGGACTGAGAGATGAATATCGTCTGTATATCTACTCTCGACTGAACGGTGTTTGATTAGCAGCAAGCGAGCTAGCTGAAGGCGACTTACCAACTCGGCCAACCTAGTGAGAGGGACTAAGAGCCCAGGCAGCGACTCTTTGAGCCTCTCTACACGGTCAACGACCAGAACCATCTTCACGACCTTTGCTACATCCTGCGCACGTGTCTTCCCCCTACCTTTACGCGGGGATTTCACTTCGGTTTTAGCGCCGCATAGCTGGACTTGAAGGGCACGCAGGCCGTGCAGAAACCCATCGAGGCTGTCATTGTAGCGTACACCGCCGGCCGTTCCTCCGGGCCAATTTTCACAGCCGTCCTCCCAGCGGGGGCGCCACTTGGCAAGACGGTTAAACGTTGTGTCATAGAAAAGACGATGTGAGAAAGATACGATAGCGTTGACCTGTGCAGATGCGATAATGGGCACAGCATCATCGTCCGGAGCGAAGGACTTTGCGTCGATTGCAGACAAAGACGAGGTCAAGGCGTTGACGAGTGATGCGGTAGCGCGCGGCGTGTGGGGGTCATGAAGGTATGTAAATGTGGGGGGACATGTTGTGATAAGAGTGACCAGTTGGGATATAAGAGCATCGTTTCCTGGAAAGCTGTCTGAAATGTCTCTTGTAAGACAGTCGAGCTGTTCAAGGTAGCTGGCCATCATAGCGAACACGTGACACGAGGGTGACAGATGTAGGCGCTCAATCAGGCCTATTAATCAGGGCCCATCGAACCACATAGACATCGATCTCAACTTTCCTTTTGAGAGCGGTGGCTAACGCAAAGAGAAAGATAATCAAGCGCAGCAGATGGGCGCGCCACGGCTATCCCCACCGATATTTTACCATATCGGATGGTAATCGCCGAATTGGGACATCCTACATCTCGCCCTGCTCCCTCATTGTTCTGAAACCGTTCCCTCAACTTTCTTCATATCATGTCTTGGCAAGGTATGTTCCATTCACCAGCGCATGATTTTCCGACTCAAGAGTCCTGTAGCTTACGTCGACACAAATCTCGTGGGTAGTGGGAAACTCTCCAGAGCAGCTATACTAGGTCTAGGGGGTGGGATCTGGGCCACCTCTCCAGGTTACACCGTGCGTGCGATGTACAGATCATCTCGCCCTCATGCCAATCCATTCCACTTTGACAGCTCTCGAACGAAGAACAGAAGGCCATTCTAGCCTCCTACAAAGACTTAACGCACACCCAAGCGAACGGACTCCGGCTCGCAGGGGAAAAGTTCTTTACCCTCCGAGCTGACAATCGTAGTATTTACTTGAAGAAAGGGGTATGATTCAGACTCGCCTAGTTGGAGCCTTACTCTTTCTCAGTCACACTTTCAGGGTGATGGTGCGGTTTTAGTGAAGACATCGAAGGCGATCCTCATTGCTGAATATACCGCACCAATCCAAGCTGCCGAGGCTACTCAGGTGGTCGAGAGTCTTGCTGATTACCTGATCTCTGTTAAGTATTAGATTGCGCCTGGGGAGTGGATGTAGTCCTGTTTTGATTCTGTTGATGGAAGATCTGCAATTTTTCTGTTTAAGTGACCGTCAAAACTTCTTTTCTGTTTCCTACCTCTTCAACTTTCCTCTCCCCCGTACTGTACTCGCTGCGATGCGATCTGTCACGGTTATTTCGTCGTTGGTCACCAGATCAGTTTGATTACATACGCAGCATATAACCAGACGCCCAGGTGATGTTACCATATTAGCATGCTTCTTCGCTCTGGAAGTCCTGTAAATCTTCGGTATGGTACACTCGCCTTGCGCATTCAATTCAATGGGCGGGATGGACAGAATGTATCGCGTACCAGTCAAGATGATATCCAGTCGCTCCTTCCTTGGCTAAGGGCCGTCCTGACGCGCCTTCATCTACCACATCCCAGACCTACGAATGTCATTAAACGCAACGATGCCACCGGTGTTATCGAGATGTTTTGGGATCATCCAGTGGTTCTGACTGCAAGTACTCATGTTCTCCATCCACCTTTTCCTCCCTGACTCGAGTAACACCGCCCAGTCCTCGTTGAGAGGTGTGGTTAACCAGTGTAGAAGGGCGAATGCTTCGACTCTGCAAGAGCTGTCAATGTAAAGTTATTTCACCCCTGACGTTTCCAACGAGCTCACTTTACACACAGTGGCCATCTGATGGTGTACGCATATTCGCACACTCTGTCCCCTTTCGCGTACTAAAGGACTTTATTTCGCCCAACGTCAAGTTTTGTGCTTCCAGAAAACATGCGAGAGATTCCAGGTTGGATAAACCCGGAAATGGAGCTGATCTGCTCATTTGACAATTCGACGACCACGGGCCCCAGCAGCTCGCATCCAGCATCCGCCGAGCTCGAGGAGGCGTTACTGAAATTTTTTGAAAGCATTGGGCTCTCAATTCCAACCCCCGTTGAGAATATCGCTGGTGCGTCTAACTCACTGGATCCACTCTACATATTCACGAGCAGGAGCAGCATACATTCCCACATTGTCAAAGTATCATGAGGTGTTGCATAAAGCTGTGCGCTCAGAAGCGGCCGCGCGCGTAAAGGCTGAAAGAGCGCTTGCTGAGGAACGCGCACGTCATGCCCGGATTCTGCAGGACATCCAGATAGAGTGCCGGGAACCGTTTGTCGTTCCTGCGTTACTGGATGCGTTTGTTGCGGTGTCGCAGATTGTGGACGACGTCTCGGATCCGCAGGCGGATTGAAAATGACATGACATGTTGTACTGTATGTCCATTCTTTATAGTATATGTATTTTTGTTCGAATGTGAAACTCATTCGAAGAAGCTCCGATCTAGGCCCGTGGAATGATCTGCAGTTTTGTGCACAAAAGGGATTCATGACCACAACGTCGTTTGACTTTCCCAATTCCCACCTTGCCGCCAAGTAAGATGACCTTTGCAACTCTGCGTGCCCTGCAGGCCATTATGCATTATAGGTGACGCTATTGATGACATATATGCGGCCTACGCATCAGAAAGTCGCCACCATTTGGGTTCTCCCTCCTCTCTCCCTCTCGTCGTCCTCATCGACCCCTCCTTCTCATCCAAAGCGACATCGTTCACCTACTCCCCCTCTCCTGTCACTTCCTCATTCCAATCACACCATTCTAGCCTCCTACAAAGACTTAGCGCACACCCAAGCGAACGGACTCCGGCTCGTTGGAAAAAGTTCTTTACCCTCTAATCTAACGATTGTAGTATTTACCTGAACAGGGGTGGTCCAGACTCTCCTAGTTGGAGCCTTCCTTTTTCTGTCACACTTTAGGGTGATGGCACGATATTAGTGAAGACATTGAAGGCGATCCTCATTGCTGAATATACCGCACCAATCCAAGCTGCCGAGGCTACTCCGGTGGTCGAGGGTCTCGCTGATTACTGTACCTGATCGCTGCTAAATATTAGATTGAGTCTGGGTAGTGGATGTAGTCCTGTTTTGAGATTCTGTTGATGTGGAAGATCCGCAATGTATCCGTTCAATTGAACCTAAAACTTCTGTTTTTGTTTCCTAACTCCAACCTATGTGATCCTGAGTCCTGACGGTTATTTCGTGGTTGCTAGCAACCCAGTTTGATTACATACGCAGCATAGGGACGCCCGTGATGTGATGAAATTAACATGTTTCTTTGCTCTCCCGCTTCAGGTTCTGTAAATGATCAGGGTGGTACACTCGCCTTCCGCATTCAATTCAATGGGCAGGATGGGCAGAAAGTATTGTGTACCAGTCAAGATGATATCGAGTCGCTCGTTCCTTGGCTATGGGCCACCCTGTCAAGCCTTCATCTACCACACCCCAGACCTAAGAATATCATTAAGCGCAACGATGCCACAAGTGTTATCGAGATGTTCTGGGATCATGCAATGGATGTATATGTGAGAGCTCATGTCCTCATCCACCTTTCCTCCCTGACTTGAGGTGAACACCGCCTAGTCCACGTTGAAGGGTGTGATTAAAAGGCGAAGACTTCGACTCTGCAAGATATGTCAATGTAAAGTCGTTTCACTCCTGATGTACTGTATTCCAATGAGTTCACCTTATACATAGTGACCATCTGATGGTGTACGCATATTTTCTCACTCTGTTCCCGTGCGCGTGCTAAAGCTAAAGGACTATTTCGCTAAACACGAAGTTTTGTCCTTCCACTTTCCCTTTCAGAACCAATGCGAGAGATTCCAAGTTGGAAAACCCCGGATGTGATTCTGGTCTGCCCATCTGACAATTCGATTACCGTCCGCCCCAGCCACTTGCCTCCAGCATACGCCGAGCTCCAGGAGACGTTACTGAAGATTTTTGAATGCATTGGTCTCTCAATTCCAACCCCCGTCAAGAATCCCGCTTGTGCGTCTACCTCATTGGATCGATTCTACATATTCACTAGCAGGAGCAGCGTACATCCCCGCATTGTCAAAGTATATTGAGATGTTGCGTAGTACGGTGGACTCAGAAGCGGCGGCACGCGTGAAGGCCGAAACAGCGCTTGCTGAGGAACGCGCGCGTCATGCCCGGATTTTGCAGGACATCCAGATGGAGTGCCGGGAACCGTTTGTCGTTCCTGCGTTGCTGGATGCGTTTGTTGCGATATCGCAGATTGTGGACGACGTGTCGGATCCGCAGGCGGATTGAGAATGACATGACATATTGTATGTCCATTCATAGCATTGGTATTTCGTTTGAATATGAAACTCATTCGAAGAAGCCCCGATCTGGGCCCTTGGAATGATCTGCAGTTTTGTGCACAAAAGGGATTCATGATCACAACGTCGTTTGACTTTCCCAATTCCCACCTTGCCGCCAAGTAAGATGACCTTCGCAACTCTGCGCGCCCTACAGGCCATTATAGGCGACGCTATTGATGAAATATATGCGGCCTACGCATCGGAAAGTCGCCACCATTTGGGTTCTCCCTCCCCCCCTCCCTCTCTTTCGTCGTCCTCATCGTCGACTCCCCCTCCTTCTCCTCCAAAGCGACATCGTTCACCTACTCCCCCTCTCCTGTCACTTTCTCATTCCAACCACACATTCTCCTCTGCCTCGCATTACTCGTCATCTAACGCCCCGATCCCCCCTTTGGATCGTGATGCCCTTCTCGACTTTCCCGACCTTGATCTTCCCGGAGATCCGTCGTCTCCTGCCGAACAGCTTACCTCTCGTCCAGACGTCGCAAATGCCATCTCTCGCATTGTTGCGGCGGGTTCACAACTGGCTGTCATCGTCCGCTCACCTTTTCTTACGATATGCGATGCCACCATGATCGTACGTCCCGTTTCATCCTCTTTCGTCCCGTTTCGTTTATTGCAATTTCTCCAAAAGTACCACCTCCCATCGTGCCTACGATTCTTTGAGGCATCTCACATCCCAGAGCTTCTTAGCGCTGCCGGGCCTTCAGGTTTATCTGTCATAGAAATATCAGCCAGCGTCGGGGTGGACTCTGTAAAAATTAGTATGTCCTCTCGAGTTCGCGCCTCCTTTGTCCCTTTCGAATGCATTCCAGGTCATGTATTACGGCTACTTGCCACGCATCATATTATACGGGAACGCGAACCAGACATTTTCGCACTTAATCGTGTCTCCGCTCTCTTAGACTCTGGGCGATCATTCACCGAATGCCGATCTGCGTGCGTAGTTTTCTGTCTAGTGTATATTGTTGGAAAACTAATGCCTTTATTGCGTAGCCCTGTGAAAAAATACGACTCCGAATACGGAGGTGTTGCAGCCCTTGCAGCTCTCAAGTGCGCTTCCCCGAATCATTGTTCTTTCGCTTACAAACCCGTGCGTTTACAGTACCGATGAGCTTTTCAAAGCATCCGCATACTTTACGGATGCGCTCCTACCTTCGCCGGACATGAACTCGAAGCGCACGAACTTGACGGGTTTATTCTCTCATTTGGAGCCGCCTGCCCGTGTCCTGGATACATCCACTCCTCTAACAAGCACGTCCACGCTCCTTCCTCCGATAACTCTTGCACCTGGGCTCGTATCCCCGTCGACACAGAGCGTATCGCGGTCTCCTCTTGCCCGTGCACAGCCAGTCATCCGCAGGCTGCTATCTCGCCCCAAATTATCTGGCGTCACTGATGACCGTCTCTTTTCCTTTCCTGTCTCACCCCAAAATATACCCTCCTCGGGTTTTGGGCCAGTAATTGCACCAACGGCGTTCAACTTATCACAACGCACGACCCTCCCATACTGGACTTGGCTCGAAACTCCCGAGAACGGTTCCCGGCTTGCAAGGTTTGCCCGAGCCATGGCAGGGACAGAAGGGTGGATGGGTGCATCAGATGCGGAGCTTTGTGGTAAACCCACTATCTGTTTGAAGAAACAAACTAAATTGCTAACGTGTAGCGATAGCCTTTCCATTCCCAGAGCTAGCAGAAGATGCACTTATCGTAGACGTTGGCGGTGGAATCGGATCAACGACATTAAGACTTGCTGAGCGGTTCCCCAAGTTACGTTTCATAATACAGGACCGTGAGCCCGTGTGCAAGCTCGGCGAAGATGTACGGACTCCCTTCTTTGTTGACCCTTCTCGCGGTGTTGATTAGCCCTCGCGTAGGCATGGGATATTCACAGCCCCGCCTTGATTACATCCGGCAGAGTACGTTTTCAAGGTCTGTCTCGACCATACGTAACATGCTAAGACACTGACCGAGAATGTCAGTGCATGACTTTTTCAAGCCTCAGCCCATGCATGACGGCGATATCAGACCCGCCGTATTCCTCCTGCGCGTGGTCTGCCACGATTGGCCAGACGTACTTGCTCGACGTATACTTCTTCAACTGCGCCGGGCCGCCGATGAAGGCACAACTCACAAAAAACCAACGTACCTTGTCATTGGTGATCACCTCTTACCTTATGCATGCACCAGCGCGAAAGTTTCAGAACTTAGAATTCAGGAAGGCATGGAAGGTTTACGTGGTGCGTGCTGGCCACTCCTTGCGAACCTTGGCGTGGCCAGCGCGAACGCGTACTGGATGGATATGACGGTCAGCCATCTTTCTTTGAGGACCCAATTTTTGTGTACAAACACCATGTACAGATGCAAGTGACTCTTGGTGGACAAGAGCGCACATTGCCTGAGTTGCGGTCACTTGCAGAGAGCGCTGGCTGGCGGCTGATACGCGTCGCCCGTGCCGAAGGATCTTTGTTCGCACACGTAGTCGCTGAGCCAGGCCCTTTGCCTTCTGGATCTGCACTAGGAACCCCGTTCCCTTCTGTGGCAACGCTCGCTGTCGAGGACGGGGAAGAGGAGATACCTCCAGCAATAAGAGAGAGGGGAGCAACACCGGTGATGGATATGTTGGGCGCTGCGAGAACGTTATTACGGGCTCGCGCTGGAGGAAAGAAGGGAAGTACCGGAGATAACGCATGGGTGCGGTGGATGCAGCGCAAAGTCTATGCAGACGAGAACGATGCTCGTAGAGCATCGACCGGAGTAGCAGCCGAGAAGAACGTACCCACACCTTCCCAGGGAGTGCAAGGTCGCGGACTTTTGAAGAAAGTATCTCAATACTTTGGTGAGGGAGGTTGAAGCGCATGTACCTGAGCGCGGTACTTCGTAGGTGACACCAGTACAGTATAGAGCGGTCGCTGTGCAGGTAGTGTCACGGAAATGAGGGTAACTTAAGGGTGTATTTAGATCACTGTCTGAGTTTCTTATAGACGGATTGAATCTGGTAATTGTTGGGTACAGCGTCTGAGTCTGAGTGCTGTCTGAGGTGTCATCGATGTCATCTCTAGATCCGGCCTTTGCCGCAGGGGGGAGAGGGAGTGCGTGAGTAAAGCCAGAGGGCGATGTTCTGATAATTTGCTTTCCCCCATCCAACTGGTACGGCGGGTGTCGTTACCGCAGCACAACTGGATCGTGTAGTACGATCCTATTCTTCATCTCCAGCCCATGGAAACTCTAACACAACTTTAGATAATCTTCGACGAAGGTCATTCGAGCGCCCGCGAACAAAGTATCCGTCGTGCATGTTTTAATCGGTTTCAAAAGGCTAACGGATAACACTAAATCACCGAGGTATCCCGTTCACATCTTTGATTTCAGAGCGGGCCCAACCGCAACCAGAGGGTGATCTCTCCCTGCGCACGCTACTCCTCTCAACCGACAGCGTGCAGCAAGCTTGAATTGCCAGTGACTCGCCCCCTCCTCAGGCTACGGTTGCTCGAAGTATAGATAGACACAACAAAATATGCACATCTTGGGCACCCATTCTTGCTAGCGCGGAGAATAGAGCGGGTCTGTTAACCCCATCTATTCAAGCGGCATCTGTAGAGCATTGAACTCTTTCAGGACAATGACGGCAGCACGGACAGTCGCCCGTCACTGTCGTTATGCACCAAAAAAGGAAATGCAAGGATATGTCAGCGACGTCTTTCACGCTGTGTTCTGATAGGCTGGTTGCAGGTGGGGAACGCACGAGTGGGGAGATCTTCCTTCCTTCTCGGCCTTAACGCGTCGCTCCCACAGGTACCTCTGGCAGCGCAGGTCCTTTCGGGGTCCCGACTGCGCTTCCCAATGTGGTCCCCACAGTGGGGTCCGTCACTGTGGGAATCCGTGGGGAGTACTTGAAGGCCCTCTATGCCCATCTCAACTGCAACTTCTTGACTTCTGCCATCCCCTAAGATTCGCCGAAGCAACAAAGATCCGATATCATGGCAAAATTCAGTTTCCTCAAATTCATCCGAGACCAACGACGGAAGCCAGACCCGGTGGAACATGTTGATCTTACAGGCAAGACTGTCGTCGTTATAGGGGCCAATGCTGGATTGGGCTTTGAGGCCGCAAAGCACTTTGCCTCGATGAATCCAAAGAGGTTGGTTCTCGGGTGTCGCAGCCAAGAAAAGGGTCAGGCGGCTCTTCAAGGTAAGCAAGCGGTCTATCCATCATGTTGTCTTTGCCTCTACTAAATCGGTCACTGGCAAGCCATACAAGCCACCGGGTTTAAAAATGCTGAGCTCGCACTCGTCGACCTCGCCCGATTTGCGTCTGTTTCAGCATTTGCAGACACTTTCATTCGCGAAAATGCTCAAATAGACATTTTCGTCCAAAATGCGGGCATTCTAGTGACTCGGTATTCCGCTTCCGAGGATGGCTGGGAGGAGTCGTGAGTCTGCGCTGTTCTTTGATCACGTTGCCGTGTAGAATGTGCTTGTCAGGATTCAGGTGAACCACCTCTCGGGGATGATGTTAATTCTCCTCTTGCTTCCTTGCCTGGTCAAAGCGGCTTCGTCAGGAACATCACCAAACCCGCGCGTTGTCATTGTTTCCAGTGAAGTTCACTACCAGACGAAATTTTCCAAAAAAGAAGTAGAAAGCGATAAAATCCTCCAGAAAATAAATGACAAGAACTACTGTACTCTTCGGTTGGGCATTCTTTTTCACGTCTGCTGGTGGCGGTGGTAGTAACACCGTTTTTCAGGGTCATCCTTGATAGATACAATCTGTCGAAACGTTCGTGACGGCTAGTTCTCGTGCGACTCTCGGATTCTGAATGATTTTCAGTCCTCAACATTTTTTTCGTGCGGGAATTGACCAAAAGGTTGCCTGCCAATTCACCGGTGATTGTGACTGCTGTCAACCCCGGCTTCTGCAAGTCGCAATTGACGCGAAATATGCCTCTCTTTCTTCGTCCGATTGGCCGCCTCATGGAGATTTTACTTGCCCGCACGGCCGAGGAAGGTTCACGAAACCTCGTGTGGGGTGCCGTTGGTGGTGCTGGGCGTGAGTTTGAGCTGCGTGGCGCCTACGTGAGCAATGCAAATCTCGATGAAGTCAGCGACTATGCATTGAGCGACGAAGGTGCCGTGGTGCAAGCACGCATCTGGGTGCGCCGGTTCAGCCATAATCTGACGTGTAGCTGACAGTATGTTTCAGGACGAATCGGTTGAAATCTTGTCCGGTGTTGAGTCGAAGGTTGAGAGCAGCCTCCGTGAGATGCTATCTTCCTAATTCTGTAGTACCGTGACTGTGCGGTGATGGCAGCGTAATGTTTATTACGGTAGTGTAGTAATACGCTTACCTGAGTTATTTTACATAGCGTATTTGGCCATATATATCACGTTTCACGTTTACTGGCTCAGGCTGGTGTTATCGTTCGTAATAAGCGAGATTCAGTCGAACCAGACGTGCAATATGGAAAGTCTGTCCCGTATTCGTAGGCATCGGCCAAGATAATGAACATATGCCGCCGATCATTCGGGCGAGCTTTCTACACGCCAGCTGAGTGTCGAGTAGCGCTCGGTACAGTAGCGGAGTTCACTTCAACTGCCAGCACTGGAATGCAATTGCTTGGCCTCCCCGAGGAGATACTCGTTTTGATTCTAGAATCAACCATTCGACCTGTAGATCCTCGTGTATCCCTTCCCAACTCACAGTCCATCCTCACCTGCCGCACTTTCCACCGCATCGGTCTTCCCATACTATACCGCACCCTTTTACTTAAATCCTCTTCGAACGCCGCACTCGTTCGCCGCTCCCTCCTTGAAAGGCCAGCACTCGTTCGCTATGTACGCCACCTATTTTCCAGAGTCTCGACATTTTGGCTCCAGCTCGTTCTTCGCGCCATCGGCCATGCCGAGGGATCTCTCCACACCCTTGATTTTTCCATCAGTGCCATATGGGTGAGCGGACGCCTTGACAGCAACGACGAAGTGGAACCCCTCGCCGCGGTACCCGTACGGCGGCTGGCCGTGCGTCTGGGATCCAGTTGGGTGATGCACGACCGTGTGTTGTCAATTGTGAACTCGCTGGCAGAGGCGATAGAACGGTGGCCAAACCTGGTAATGTCTTCTTCCTTCTCTTCCACACCCAAAGGGAACCCTTCCATTCTCCACCACATATCATAACTGATGCCGAAGATAGGAGGTCGCGGATATCGAGCCTCGCCTGCTGCTTTCGTCCATACCACGCGGGCAGCCGTCTCCCGTTGCTCTGGCGCTGTCCCGTTCGCCCACGCTGCGGTTCTTGCGCACGAGCCTCCCCCCGGAGTGGGATCCCTCGTTGCTCATCACGAGCGAGAATCCTGGCCTGAAACGCATAGCGCTCACGACGTCGCGAGTGGCATCAGGGTCAGATGGCATCAGCTCCAACGTCGTGGAGGTGCCTGTGGCAGCTCTAGTGGCACAGACAGATTTTCATCCCTGGCTCGTGGAGGCACAGAAACATCACCGACTGATGGAACTTATCTTCACGACGTGAGAACCCCGTTTCCTTTAGAACATCCAAAGCGCTACCGTGGCTCATAGACTCTCCGGATAGTGCCACGTCCCATGATAACGCTTTCGAATGCTGAACGTGCTGAACCCCGGCCTATCAAACTTGGCACTTCTCCCACGTGGTATGCTGGTGGAGTAGATGGTATTGAAAATAGCACATGACACATGATGCTGCTCTCACGGACACAAGTCGTAAGTCCGATTTCGGACTGGAAGGAAGTAATGATTACAGCACTCCGGTAAACACATGTATACTGTCTACGGTACCGAATCGACCCCCAAACTATCAAGCACGTCATTCCACACTGCCCTCTTCGCACGCGCACGCACCCCCAACTTTGTTCCTGACCCCGCTCTTATCTACTTTGGCAGCAAAAGTGGGCAAAGGCGCCGATAGCGTTCCTAGGCGTTACCAGGAGCAGGACCGGCTTCAACTCCAGATAATCCATTCGACCCGGGTTGATGATCCTAGGACACTTCGTTTCACGGCATCCGTACTAATAGCTTTGTCATCGTCCGACCACATACTCGCACCTTTCTCCGAATCATTCTTCCCAGTTACCCCGAATTTCTCATGTTTTTACGAGGAATGGGAGACTGCGCCTTAATTCTCAAATGGTACAGATATGAGATTAAAAAATAAAGCGACCGTGGATGGCAAACGCGTAGAGCAGAGCTAGAAACTTCGTCAACACAATGCTAGTTCGTGGTCGTGTGATTGGACTGTATCCACCTATTCCTCCGTCAAGTGACATTCTTCTATCATCTCTTCCTCTGTTTTGTGTCCTTCCTTGCCCTCCCGACGTTGACTCGCAATCGCGAGCCAGACTTTGCTTTTGTGGGCACTCCTTCGGCAGACTTCCGCCTTTTTATAGGGCGCTCATCATTATCCTTTGAAAGGGGTGGCTTCCTCTTCCCCCCAGTGTCTTCCTAGATGCGTCCACAAGTTAGATCGGGCACCAGAATTCGGTATGATACTCACCCCAGTCTGGCGGGCAGCGCGCCGTCGCACAACTTGCGTGTTCTCGATTGAAAATTCAACGATAAGCGAACCTTTCGGCTGCTTAGCACTGCTTCCACGATTCTCCATCTCCGTGATCCGCTTTGCCCGCGCAGGGTCGGCATCCTTCTTCTCTTCTGCAAGCTCCGCCAACCACCATTCCGAAAAAAGTGACGAGACCTCGGAGTTGTTGTTTGCCCACCGCAAGACACGGAGCGCGTCTGCATGCTCGCGCAATTCTAAAAATCCGTAGCCTTTGCTGCGACCCCTTCCGGTCAATGCATCGACACGATCCGCCTGGCGCACGATTTTTGCTTGGCGCACACGCGGAATTGCCTTACCCTTAATTCGAGTCTTGTCCCCGTCGGAAGCAGATTCATCTCGTGACATTTCTTCCTCACTTAGACCTGTACGGCTTCCCGAAACTACCTCCTCATCGAAGGTCTGGATTGCGTGGGTGGCGAGGCGTTTCAGCATGCGCTCTGTCACAGAAGTTGGAATCTGTCGAATGCTTAGACGTGTCTTGGAGACATATAACGATGGATTTGAACCCAACAAAGCCCGGCGGGCATTGTATGAGTCTGAGCGTTTCTGAATCTCCACAGACGGCAGCGTTTCTGCAGCCGGGCTATTGGGGAGGATCACTGTAGCAGGATTTTAGTTTCAGAGGTAAAACCAAAAAAATAAATCAAGCTCACCACCCTCGCGAAGGAGATACATGTTGCGTTTATCAGCTTTTTCACGCGCTTTCTCTCCGGCTTCTTTGAGTTTGCCAGCCTCTTCCCGTGTAACAGCGTGGACGACGTCTAATGTACGCCCATGCAACACGAGGCTCTGCGCAGAGGCTGCAGATGGATCAGGCGTCAATATAGATGCCATGGCGAACGGGTTTTTTTTTGGCTGCGGGAGTTGAGTCATCAACTAAGCTGCGGGAGGTGGCGATTGCAGCATGAACGAACTAATGTCGCTCCGACAGCCCCAGTCATGTCAGCACGTATAGAATTGCTCTTCTCTACCACGGTATCGGCGTCGGCGCGATTCCAAAAACAGACGAAACCAGTGCCACGCGATCGACCAGTTTCAACATCCGTAGTGATACGAGCATATCGTAAAGGCCCAAATTTGCGAAACCTAAACCAGCAAAAACAAAACCCAGTGAGTAATTAGTAAAAAGAGCCAGACAAGACGGAATTACAGTGTCCGTAGCTCGTCCTCTGTCGCAAGGAAAGGTAGGTTCCTTATGAAAAGGGTTGTTCCGGCTTCTGGTTGTGGCAGGCTCGGCCTTGCCTTCTCCTCGTCGCTGACGTCTTCTCCCGCTTCCTCGTGGTCACTGTGGTTGATGGATCCTTCTCCATCGTCACACTCGTCCGGTTCCTCTGCAATGTTCCGCAGGTTCTCAGTGTCTTCATCGCTTCCCTGCTCGCCTTGGGACTCTGACACCTTCTCTTCGTGTACGTCTCCCTTCTCCTCCCACTTGCTTTTGCTCAGGGCCCAATCAACTGCGATTGTCCTCCCGGGATCATCTAGAGCCTTCGATGTCGCAGCTTCTTTTTTCTCTTCTCTGCGAGTCTTTTTCTTTTTCTGCTTGTCCTTGATGAGGTCAGTAGCAAAACCCGCGCGCACTTGCATCCCGTTGCATGCGTTCATAGCCGTTTCTGCCTCCTTCCTGTTCCACATCCATACGAATGCAAAACCCTTGCCGCGCAGTGGTGTAGATGGCTCCTCATCCTCATCCTCAACATGGTTGTCCACGTCAATTCGAGGAATATCGATGGAATATATTGACCCGTGAGGAAGGAAGATGGCACGCAAATCTTGCTCAGTGATATCGAATGGGAGATTCCGTACAATGAGACGGTTTGCGCGGCTTGGAATTGGGGTAGATGTATGAGACAGCTTTGCTGTGCCATCAAGGCGTTTTTTCAATGTTACAGACAGCAGAGCGCCTTTAAAGACATGGGCGTGGAGTTTGTTCACTGCATCTTGCGCTGTAGCAGGAGAAGAAAACAGAACGTGCGCTAAAAGGGAATGAGAACCAATACTCAGAAGAATGACGGGCAGACAAACCCGTTGACGCGTCTTCAACACCATCGTCACGCTTTACGGGCCACTGCACCTCTCCAGCACCCTCGTACTTGCGGATTTTCTTCCATAGACCTTTTGAATCCACAGGGGGGAGGCCAGAGATGACAACTGTACGAATTGCAAGGGGATCTCGTGAAGGAGTATGTAAGTGAGCCTTGAGTCGAGGAATGCCTTCGGCTATTGGGGACGCGGGGGAAGCAGAGGCCTTGTTTCCTCTTTCTGCCCGACTTGGCTAGAGTCAATATTCAACAACTATTCCTGTAGAGGAGGATACTAACATACCCTGTTCGCCGCCCACTCTATGCGCAGTTGGCGCGCGTCAAGAGTGATTCCATCGGCAGAAATGCTATCGAACGCCGCCTTGGCATCCTCGGAGATCGCAAAGGACACGTAACCAACACCTTTAGACGCACCCGTTCCATGTTCAAGGACCACAAAGGCTGAGCGGACTGGGGCAATGTCAGAGAAAAGGGTCTTCAAATCGGTCGATGTCGCGGTGTATGGAAGATTAGACACAAAAAACGTGGACCTGCAAGATATTAGAATTGAAAATACAAGAAATGGCGCTACAGACCCATGAGAGTCTGATGTTTCTCTGTTCTTCCGTTTGCCGAGTGTCGACATGGATGTCTCGCCGTGATAGTATGCACGCGACACGATAAAAAATGCGATTATGTAAGCACTAGATAAGCATTTTTCTGACGGGCGTCATCACCGCAAGTGTATATGAGGTTGGTCTGTTCGATATCGGCTGTCCAAGTTCTATTGGATCGCAAATTCGCAATGCCCCTGCCAGTGCCACTGCTCCAGATGGGAATGGACACTTACGCTAGCCCCACGGAAGGAAGATAACAACGGTAGTCTAGCGTTTCTTGGCGGTCAAAGTTCCCACCCTGTCGTCGTGTGCTACATCTCATGACGATAAGGATCCTGCAGCTTGGAAATTTGTCAAAGGACCAGGTTATCTCCCACGCCGTTCCTCCTCGGAATGCGTTCCTGAAGAACCATTGAGATAAATTGGCGTCCCGTTTGCACTTTTGGGGTCTTCTTTGACCGCCCTTTCTCCGTGAAGGACCTTGGTACTAGACCACACTGCCACCTGGGTATCATCTCGTGCATCCCTCTTGGAATTTTTACTATGTCTTATGCCAATCAGCCTGTCCTACCCCAGGGTGCGGGGTATGGCGTTGGTGCGTCTTAACTCATATCCCAATTCTTAAGTTCTCATCGATGGCATATTTGGGGATCAGTCGTCGGTATGTCTGTCCACTTGGATCTTTTATTTGGACGTGAAAGTTGACCATACGTAAAGGCATTGGCCTGTTCTTTAGTGCATTTATGATATGTCTTACCGCAATCCAAGCGCGGTACACGGCATATTCCCCAAAAAACTCGGAAGAGTTTAGCAGCGCATCTCGTAGCGTCAAGCCAGGCCTTATCGCTTCTGGGATTGTGTCCGCTTGGACATGGGCTGCCACGCTTGTTAGCTTCTCCATTAATATACGCCCTCTGTAGGTTATTGACACACTGCATCCTCTGAAGCTTCAATCCAGTGCTGTGGCATACAAGTACGGCATTTCTGGTCCATGGTGGTATGGTGCTGGCGCAACTGTTCAGGTCCTCCTCTTTGCACAGGTTGGCATTCACAGGAGATTTTCCCTATACGTACTCTAACAGGTTGTTGCAACAGCTGGCTGCCAAGCTCAAGCTCAACGCCCCGTATGCGCACACCTGGCTAGAGATCGTCCATATCCGATGGGGACGAGTGGCTCATCTCGTTTTCATGTTCTTTGGGTCCGTGGTCGTTACCCTGCTAAAACTTGGCAACTATCACTGACTCGTCTGGTTTAGGCTAGCAACAAATATTATCGTTTCTTCCATGCTCATCCTTGGTGGTTCCGCCACGGTGACGGATTTAACTGGCATGAGTACCATTGCTGCATGCTTTCTTATCCCTCTTGGTGTCGCCATCTACGTCGTCGTGGGTGGCATGCGAGCAACGTTGCTTTGCGACTAGTAAGCCGACTGTGGGCCAGCACAATGTATGACCCAGGCTAACACACTCGTTCGACAGCACACACACAACGGTCCTGTTTTCGATCATTCTCACGTTCATCTTCACCGTCTACGCCACTTCCCCGAAGATTGGCTCCCCGGCAAAGATGCATGAACTGCTAACCGCAGCTGCGGTATCGCGTCCAGTTTCTGGCAATGCGCATGGCTCGTATATCACCATGCGGTCGAAAAATGGGCTGATTTTTGGCGTAATCAATGTCGTCGGCAATTTTGCAACGGTCTTTCAGGATCAGGCCTACTGGCAACGTGCCATAGCGAGTAAGCCTGCGAGCACAGTGAAAGCATATCTACTTGGTGGGCTTGCATGGTACGGTCACAAAGCTTTTTACCCCAATATCATCTAATCTGCCTTCAGGTTTGCCATTCCCTTCGCCTTTGCGACGACTCTTGGTCTGGCTGCGGTGGCCCTCACTGGTGATCCCTCTATGCGCACCCTTACGCCTGCAGACGTTTCAGCTGGCCTCCCCGCCTCTGCTGCCGCAGCCGCGCTACTGGGGAAGGCAGGGGCCGCCATACTCCTCGTCCTACTTTTCTTGGCCGTCACTAGCGCGTCCTCTGCAGAGCTTATTGCCGTTTCTTCAATCTTGACTTATGATGTTTACAAGGTGACTCTTCAAGGTGACCTTCTGGAAAACAGCCTTGTTTATAAGGGAATGTTGTAGAAATATATCAACACGCATGCAACTGAAGCGCAGGTGCTCAAGGTCTCGCACGCGATGGCAAGTCACCTTATCATAGGGCATGCTTTATAGGCTAAACGTTTACAAGGTCGCCCTCTTCGCAGTCTGCATGGGCCTCGCCGGGCTCATATTCTATTATATTGGTATTTCTATGGGCTGGCTTTACGTATGCTGCCTTTGATTCTCTTCAAAAATACGGCTGAATAGAGTTAACAGACGTTCATGGGCGTAATTCTCGGCTCGGGTGTCGTCCCAATTGCACTTTGCATTACTTGGTCACGTGCAAATAAATGGGGTTGTATTGGAGGCTCGATTGCAGGCTTCTTCGCGGGCCTTATTGCATGGCTCGTCACTACGAGTTCGCTCAACGGAGGAGTTATCAACGTCACCACGTCTGGGGGCGATTACGAGATGCTCGCAGGAAATCTAGCGTCTATTGGTGTCGGTGGAATCATCTCGGTAGCGGTCTCGCTTGTTGTAAGCATATGCTGCACACCTCTATTTCCTCTGTGACTGTGCTGAGTTTACTCTGACGCACAGTGGCCTGAAGATTTTGATTTTGAGTCAAGTCGGGCGTTGAATATCAAGGCTCCTGTACCCACAGGAACAAGCGGAGTAGAATATAGTGATGAGAAAGCGTTCGAGAAAGGATCGGAGAAGGGGCATGGCTCCATAGAGGCACACTCAGCCGTGGACGATGAAGGTATCATCGCCCCAGACCCAGACCTTGACCCCGTCGCGCTTGACAGGGCGTTCCGCTTCGCTGCGTGGTCCTCAGTCGCCTTAGTCAGTGATCTCTCCCCACACTGGTACCGATTCTGACGATTTGATGCCCACCAGACTGTTATCATGCTTATTTTGATCCCACTCCCGCTCTTCTTTGCGAGTACCATTTTCGGCGTGCATGGACTCACCGCATGGGTCGTCATCGGGATTATCTGGTGTTTTTGTTCTGCGTTTACCGTCGTCCTGTACCCATTGTGGGAGAGCCGCGTCGCCATTGTTCAGATCTTCCGCGGTATCACTAAGGTGCGCCTTTTTGTGCGCCCACGTCGTGTATGATGCTGACTTGCTTTCTCTCCGGAAGGACGTTTTTGCACGTGGAAGCGGGAGACACGTTGCGCATGCACCTCCATCTGGAGCGTAGGTGTGCACGCGGCGTTACACTACTATTATGAATAGTACTACCACGATTGGTGCAGAAAGGCACAGTCCGATGTATGGAACGATAGATGATGTATATCAGAAGATTGCTTGGCACACGAGGAATATTAGATGCGAAGAGCTATCATGTCTATTTTGATGATTTATTGTCCGGCACCGTCGTTCTCGCTGAATCTCGCACATCGACCGCATTGATCCCATGAAACTCACTCTTATCATGTGCCCCCGAAGGTCTTGCAAACAAAGGACAAAGCAGATGTCCTGAAAGCGACGCAATTGGACTGTCCACTTACCCAGGAACTTCAGGCGTCCGGGGAAGACCAGGAGGATAGAGAAGATGAACTCTAGGACAAGGACAATAAAGAGGAGGAGGATGGTAATGGCGACAAGTTTAGGAGCACGCATATACTGGGACCCACGGAGTCGGACGTTCTGCACGCATGCCAAATTACTGCATTGTTGTTTTGCTCTAGAAATATCCCGCATGTATGAAGTAATCAGCTGCATCGGACGCTGTTACTACCTCCATGCACTCCATCAAATCAAACAATATTCCGTGGCCTTCATGGACAAGTAAACTTCTGTGGTGATGAATGAATGCATTGATTTTTGAGAAGGCTTCTTGGATAGGGTTGAGGTCAGGTGAGTATGGTGGGAGGTACTCGACGCGGACTCCTAAAAACTACTGTATGAGCAAACATGTCAGTAAAGTGTCGAGTGTCACCACATTACCGAAGCGTTGTGTCAGCTCCAAGATCTCATCTCCACAGTGAATACGAGTGTTATCCATCACAAGAACACTGAGATATCCAGGGAAAGGGGCGCATAAAGGCAGCTAGATGGACAAGGTAACGATTATATGCTAAAGATATAAGGATGACGACACACCACAGAGTGTTCCAGATATTTCAGGAAGCGAAGTCTTGTCATGGGGCCTTCAATGACAGTAGTAGATACCATTCCGTCAATTGTTAGCAAGCCCTCGGCAGAAAATCTTCTCCCATGGACAAAGACCCCCTTCTTCACGGTGCGTCTCCCTTTCATGGACCGTCCATAACGCCTAGCTGAAGTGCGTTCATCCTTTGAAACTTCGTCAAGAAAACCAAGCTGTTCAGGCCGGTATTGAGCCATGCGCCGAATGAAGTCGGCTCGGAGATTCACATTGCGCTTGATAGCAATCTTCCTTAGTTTCTTGGTTGACACTTGTGCTCGTCCAAGTTCCCGGTGGATAGTGGTGAAGTGAACGGAAATGAAACGATTTGTTGCCAGAAGGTACTGTAGCTCATCAAGGAACCAGTCAGCATGATGGCTGATCAAGTGCTTGAGGTAGTCTATGTTGTCAAGATTCATGCTTTGCGGTCGTCCTTGGATGCCAGAGGAGTGTCTGACAACATCGCCAGTTGTTCGCCAGAGCTGCAGGATGCGATAGAAAGTGGCACGAGATATTCTCAGGCAGTCTAAGATATCTGGGAGTGGTAAAAGTGCTTGCTCGTGAAGCCTAATTGCTGCCAGTTTGACATCGCGCGAGATCTGGCGGTAAGGCATGGACGTACGTACGAGGTTAGGTTACAAAATTCTTTTCGCTGTAATCACGTGCGACAGGGAAGTGTCGTGATCCTGATGAACACGGTAGTCTGAGTCTGTCAAGCTCAATGTCATCACCCCTCTCTGCCCAACCACTCAAAGTGACTACAAGCGGTTCTTCGAAAGGGGATCAGGGTGGCTCCAGGACTCCCGTCGCGTCGCGGGGCTCCTCCCCAAGGCCGCCAAAGCCGCTCGCTGACCCAGCTGATATCTCAAGCCCGCACGAGCTCACAGCATTCGTACGTTCTGCACCCTCCCCTCCCCCTTTTTCTTCCGTCCACGACATGACCGAAGAACGTTGCAGGTAGAAACGCTACTAGAGCAGCTTGATGCGAAGTTCGACGACATGTCTTCGCAGATCATCGACCGCAGTGCGTTGCCTTGTCCCCTTTGTCCTGTGGTACATCGTTTTATTTATGGTGTACGGTTTCATGTATGCCTGCAGTGATGCAGATGTCAAAGCGCGTAGATGCGCTTGAGGCATCTATCCAAGATATTATCAATGGCGATGCACCTTCGAGTTCGACATCGAGTATACCGTCGTCGCCTAGTACTACCCCCACAACTTTGCAGCAGTCAAGGCGCACACGCAACGGGTTACAATGACCCGTAAGAAGGCATTCTATCTGGTTCATACTGTCTATATATTGATGTCCTCTTCGTCGATCTATGATATGGTTAGCGTGTCGCGCAACGACTCTGTATCAATACCATCGCATTTCATGTAGCGAACAGCAGTTTGGAATTCTCAGCTGACAACGAGACTGGCAAGATGAGACTGAGCTCATGCGCACACATTACGTCTTCCGTCCAATGGGATGTGCCTTTTTTGTTCCCCCGATTTGGAAGGCAGAGATCGTTCATTCAACGCAGCCACCAACCACAACGAAACGATGAGCCCAGCAACGGTCCACTTCGCCCCTTTTCTCTTTCCCTCCACCTGCTATGGTTCGAGTTTCAGACCTCTACTCTTCGCAGCCCAGTTCTTCGCAATTTCCTTGCAATGAGGAGGACGTCGAGAGGGCTTTCTGGCAGAGCTCCCCGACCACCCTGGATGAGCTTAAACAGAGAACGGACAATCAGTGCCACCAAGCGGGTGCGCTTCTATCGTGTTCCCTCATAATAGCGTATCGCGTTCTTACCCGGTGATATCAGCCTCAAATGATCAAGACAGACCAGACGATCCTTTGTGTCTTTCAACAGAACAGTCCAAGCTCATTCGCCAGACATGGACTTCCGCCGCGCGTCTGGTCCGTAGCCCTGATGGCGAAACGCGAACGTCTTCACATCATGAGTATCGTCACAGGCGAGGTGAAGCCGCTGGGCCAGACTCGACTATCACCTCTACCGTCTTGAGTTCTGACAAGTCTATCTTTTTTGGACATCTAAAGAACATTGAAAAGGTTTGTAATACTGTCGACGAGAGGATGCAGAAAAGGAAAATCCAAAAGGAGTGGTCGACCAGGATGATATCTGAAACGGCCCGCCTCAGAGACGAGGCAAATCTAGAGAACATGCATGTGTACGGTGAGAGGCCCCATCGTAACGATAATACTGACACAGCGGAGGTAGACGCCTTTGATGATGATCACCCCGGAATACCACGATCCGAGTCAGTGGAAGAGGTCCCGACTTCTCAATCTCAAGAAAGATATCTATCTATATTTCATCTCTCTCAAACAGGATTTCTCAGTGCACCCCGAGCGCCGATCAACGACAACCGCGCAGGTGTGGTGGTGACTTCTGTGAAGTCGCCCGGGCCCGTGACGAATGCCATCTTATCGGAAGATCCCGCAGCAGGTGGCCTCTAAGTTACTCGTCAGCCCCTCCGCCAGATACGCTTCCGTGAATATTCGTCTTCGCACCTGCAACCCTTTGGGATGCGCGCAACATTGTCAGCTACGCTGGGGATGTTCGAGGATCACCGTCACCGATAGGAAGCGTGGCGTGTTATAGTACTATACGTTACCCCTACCCACATTTCATCCGAACTGAATTTGTCATGTTCTAATCACAAGTATTTTTGAAATATTGTACACGGTGTGGTGATATCCTGAACGAGTAATCCAGGAAAGAGTTGGCGCTTTAACCAGGAAAATAGAGGGCACAGGCGACATGGATAGAGTACGGTGGCAGAGCCACAAGTTCGACCAGGGACTACGCGTTGCGTCGCTCTTCGTACTCATAGACCGAGACGGGTATAACTTTCCAAAGCTGGGACATTATGTCATGTGAGGGCAACAAACCGGGTATCGTGAGTAGTTCAAAAGAGGCAGATCAGAATCGTTGACAGCGCTCATGTTTCTCACCGCTTCAAGACAGCACGCACTCTTTTATCATGCTAATCCAACGTAAGTGCACTTCCAAGGGAAACAGAACACGGCGCAGGCAAAAAGACGACGGTTCATCCGAAAAAAAAAAGATAATGTTAACGGGAATAGACTGTGCATTCAGGTCTCTTCTTCAATAAGTTTCAGAACGGCGTCGGATCGTGGGCGCAGGATAACAGCAAAACGAGTAGACGTCCTATGTGTCATCGATTGAGTGCAGATTTTTGATCTGGATGAAAAGAACCAGACCGGAACACCGAGTTTTCAAACTTCACGTCAGGCTCAATTTCTTTGCCATCCTTGTTGCGCGGCTTCTCGATGTCCAGCATTGCAAGGATGGTGGCGAGCATAAGCCACACGGAACTTTCGACGAGATGGACACCAGGACAGCGTCGGCGGCCAAATCCAAACGCGAACACGCGAGGATCGCGCCGCCGAGCGGTCTCATCATCAACCTTTTCGAGATAGCGTTCGGGATTGAAACGCTCAGGTTCTGGAAAGACATCGGGATCGCGTAACATTGCCCAAATGTTGGCAAAGACGAGGGAACCCTTAGGAATAAAATAACCGTCATAAGAATCGTCCTGCATCACTCTGTGGGGTAAGCCTAGATTGGGTGTGAACAGAGTTATCGTATGGTACCGGGTTAGCACGACGCACCAAGCGGGACGGGCACACTCCAGCGCAATGTTTCAGAAAATAGGGCATCAACAAACGGTAATTTGGGTCGGTCGTCAAAGGTTGGAAAGCGAGTAGGACCTGTACCAAGCACGCCATCAAGTTCTGCTTGCGCGCGCTTCAGGTACTCGGGGTGTTCAAGTATTGCCAGTAAGAGATGTTGAGTAAAAGTTATTGTCTGCGTAGAACAGTCAGGTACCTCACCAAGGCGAATGAAAAAGACAAATTTACGGTGTCCATGCTCGCAGCGTACATTGAATTCGCTGTCCACTTAATGTCAAATCCTTCTCTAGCAAGGGCTGCTAAGGCGGGGTCCGATTCCTGTAACAGGGTGGAACAGAAAGAAGGAGGTGCTGTGCCAGCATCCTGCGGGGAAAGGACTCATCAGAGAGCTATATATATATGCCGAAGGTCGCGCAACAGTACCATTCTTGCTTTAAGGAGGGAGAAGGGAAAATCAACAGAGTCAATGATCGTCTCCTTCCACGCCGCGGCTTTGCTTAAGAAACCTGCACCGGGGAACCATGCAGGCAGGTACTTGACTAAAGTATACGATCTGTCAGCACTCGCTTATGTTGAGGCGGCGATGACAGACGGCAAGGAAGGATATCGACTGTCCAAAGACCGCCTCCAGCAGTGATTTTGTTGGCTAGTAGATCCGTTGCCGCTTCAACTTTAACCAGTGCGGGATCATCGTCTCGCGTCGCCTCAAGACCGTAGACGACGCTCAAGTTGAGGCCGCCGGCATAGCGGCGGATTGCGGGAACAAAATCACCGCCGCTCGCGGCAAGCAAGCTGCGCAAGAGTGGACGGGTGGATGCAGTAATCAGCGGGTGGTACTCAGGAATTCTACCGCGCGCAAGACCCTGCGACATGAGGCGTCGCTGACGACGAAATTCTTCACCATAACGCGTAAAGGCCACCTAGGGATATAATAGAATGCGATGGACGTGAGGCTATGGTAACACCGGTTCGTACCATGTGTCCAGCACCACAGCTGGAAAAAGGGGCGAACGGTCAATAGTCAGCGGTGTGAGTGTAAGTCTACGCAAGGGACGAACAGCTCTGTGGCCATCACAAGAGGAGCTCTGTCAGAATAGATTGCGCTCCGCCTTTCCATGAGATCCATGACGGCATCAGGAGAGTTTAAGAAGATGAGACCCTGGCCGAAGAGGTGCAAATATACGACGTCGCCTAGGACGAGTTCATTCAAGCGAAGAAAGAGAGAAACCAAGACGGACCATAGCGATTTGCCCAATCCGTGGCGAGTAACCAGAGCTCTTTGGGCCTCAGGTCTGTGACGTTTCCAAGCAGCGGCCACGGTTTGGGGCCCGGCGGAAGACGACGAGCGAGCTTACGGAAAAGGAGGAAAAAGAAGGAGGAAAGAAGGGCGAGAAGTGCAATAACTGTCTCGGAGGCCATCATTCCTGTCAGTCAAGTGCCAGAGGGTGAATCCCTCCCCGGTCTTATGAGCAATCTGGCAGCCCGTCGGTCAGAAGCCATAGCCGATCGAACGTGGAATTCACCGGTGCGGCCATGTACTCTTCCATCATCGTTCATCACCTGAACGACTCGCGCTCCCTGCGCGTTCTCTGGCTCCTCGTGCGTCTCGTCCCCTCCTATTCCCCGTTCTCACTCACCCAACTCCCATCAAGGAAGAGCTCGAGGTGCCCTACGAGATCAAACTCTACCAACGCGGCTCAGATCTCCGTGCGCCAAAGGAACTACTAGACGTCCATCCGCTGGGGAAAGCTCCCATCATCACTGATGGCGATATTACCCTCGCAGAGAGTGGTGCTATCATTCGTGCGTACACTGCCTTTCATTTTCGACTTGACTGATACACCAACCCAGAGTACATTATCAATAAGTATGGGAATGGGCGCGTTGCTCCACCTAAGGAGGGCGAATTGATCGACCTATACAGTAGCACTTCCTCCCACCGACTCCCATGATGATTACTGACTACGACCCTGCCAGTCACTCATTTTACAGAAGGCTCATTCATGCCTCTCTTAGTTAACCGATTTGTTTTTTCTATGATCCCCGCCCAGGCACCGTTTTTCCTCCGCCCGCTGCTTAGGCCCATCTTTTCCACCATCGATGCCAAATTGATCGCCGGTCCGCTGAATGCGAGCCTCAAATACGTGCGCCGCCTTTAAACCGACCCGACGTGTTCGTGATCTCATACCCACTATAGGTCGAAGACACACTTGAGAAGTCGAACACAGGCTGGTTCGCTGGCGGCCCAAATCCTACCATGGCTGATTATATGATGTCCTTCGGCCTGGATGCAGTCGCTGAGCGTAGGCCAGACTTGGTCGGGCCAAAGACGAAAGCTTGGGTTGAGCGCGTTCATGAGCGGTAGGCGTTGTACTCCTTATTTTTTTGAGCAGTCAGTCATTCTCCCTCCTATTAGACCCGCATACAAAAGGGTGAGTGCATACATTGATGGGAAACGGCAGGGGGCCAAACTATAATGTCGATCTCTTCTCTTGACGCCGCAGGCTACTGTGAAGGGTGAAAAGCAGAATTGAGGCCATTGCTTAAGTGATGTATCTTCTCCCAATCACGTCTCACTCTGGTATAGTCCGGGACATGCCGATGTGCGGTTCGAGCCGGTTCGTCAGCATTCAAATGGGAACATTTCTTGCCATTCGCGTCCTCTATAACTTAGTCGAGTTTTGCAATTGCAGGCTTGTTTTTGTTCATGGCGCGACATTGATGCATTGATTTCACGGAAATAAGGGAACCCCTACCTTTGATAGGTCGAATTCCCGCATGTGTCAATTCAAATCGAAGGGGTCGCAAGCCACCACGAATAAGAACAGCTGCAGTCGTCGGTTCCATTGTAATGCCTGCCGTTGAAGACGGATATAATCTTGTCAGGGCAACAAACCGAATAGCCTCAAAGTGTTCCGGCCTCTCACGCCGTCTTTGTCCTCCTCACTCCATTCCTCAACGCCATACTCCGCCATTTCCTCGTCCTCGACGCGCTCCCTTTTCTCACACGTCCTACTCCGCCTCCCGTGCATAGCTGCTTGCCCGGCAAGCTGCCTCGCTGACAAAATCTAGCTTGGCGGCCCCATACGCAACCGCATCATACCACAATATGTCAAGGTACCATCGTGCATCATGTACGAGCCGGCCCACCATGACAGGATCATGTTCTGCACGAGGTGAGACTGGATGATAGCTGCGGAAGTGCGCCCTCCCAATGCGCGGCACAAGTTTGGGTGGCGATCGAGAACACCTGCTAGGATGAGACACGCAATTGCCTGTCACAACATGTGAAATATCAAGAGCATATCTTATCTGTTGAGCTTCCTGAGAGTTCCGAATTGTCAGGTAGAGAGGTTCGAAGTAATTCAGTCCAATACAGCACGCGCACGGGGGGGTTGAAACTTGTAAAACCACCATTGTCATGTTTTTTGGGGCCTTTCCGCGCCTCGACGACGTTTGCGATGGAAGTGACTAACTGGTGGAATTTGATTATTTTTCGTTTTGCTTTTCCTTTCTGACTCAACTAATTTCATTTACACTGACGCTTTAGAATCGATTGTAATTACAAATGCAAGCATGCACGAGTCTTTGAACTGTCTTTGAGCGTGCAAACCCGATCGTGCCTCAGACGTCTCCCTTTGGCAGTCCTTTGGCGCGTTCTACGATGCCTTTCATCGCTTACCAAGACGTCTCCGGTCTCCCTTTGAACTGCGGAGTTTCCCCTTCACCCACAACACGCAAGGGCGTCACCCCCCCTGGGCGTGTCCCTTTCATAGGACAACACTCCCATCTGCTTTGGTATCCCTTTGACGAGCAAGAACAGGCGAACACGTATATAAGTTGAGGTGTCTGTGCTCTAGACAGAACAATTGAACTCTTTCGTCCTCTCCCGCCGGCGTCCTCGCTTCTTTCTCTACCAAACACTTCAATCTGCGCCGCAATCGGCGGAGCAAGATTCCTTTCTGCCTTGGAATAGAGCTGGGGAAGGTTTCTGAGTAAAGGCCGACCGCCGGGTGAGGACGGACAATCATGGGACTCGAGCGACGTTGATAACTCGGTCAAAGTTCAGGAATTTCTCACTCCGCTTCGGTGGCATATTGTCATCCATGGTCCTCACCGTCCCAAGTCCTGCAGGAATGCCCTTTCATCTGCTTCGCATCTAACCGTCTACTCTGCCGACCTCTAGCAGTTGGACATCGGCATAGTTCAGTCGATCCATGGTTAAAAACCCGTGGGAGACCCTCCTTTCTACTAGCTCCCCCAACCCGCTCACTCCGCTCTTCTCTTCCAGCACGCCACGAAATAAGCTCTGTCAATCATGTGTTCCGTTCCCACATCTTTCTACGATACCCTCCGTGATGTCGAAGTTCCGAGATCGACGTGTGCCCTGGAGAGTCTTCTATCTTCTGTCTCTTAATGGGGTATTGGCTAACGTTTCCTAACCTACCACACGGTTCCTCATTTCCAAACCCCAGTTCCATATTTGGAGTCACCGATGCCGCTCGAGTTCACATCGCCCCCTCCACCTGACCCATTCCTTAATAAACCTACCGGAGCTCTATCATGAGCTAGAGCGTAATCTGATTGCCGTGCCACCCGCTAAGAGCAAAGCGGTCCTTTCTGTCCTGCGCTCTCGAGGCCCGGACAATACGAACTGACGATCAAGTCTGCATACCGCGGCATTTGATGGTACATTCATTTTCATCTCTGATAGTAAACGTCTCATAACATAATGGAACTCTCACGCGCTATCGCAAAAAAAAAGGAAAAGCTTCCGCTCAATATCCAAACTGCCCCGAAGACGTTTGCGAGGCGGTAAACTCTACGTGGCTCATATTTGCTGCAGTGTTTGTTTGAAAAAATATGCTTTTCGAATTGACACTGCAGTAAATCTGAGAAGCACCTCCAGGAGACGCGGGACAAGAGGCAGAAGGTGAGGCGGGCGAGGAATGAATGGAGGCGGGACGACAGTGGGGCTCGTGTTTGGCTCGATTAATGCTGGGCAAACAAAGCAGGTTGTTTTGTCTGCCCGGCTTTAATCACCCTTCACGGCCAGTGCAAAGGTACCATATGAGATTTCTTTATCGTTCCTGCTGGCCCGTTCGCTTTACGGTGTGCTGACACCTACATTTTTCATATTTTTTCCCCACAGATTTTGCAACGCCGCCCTGTAGAGTCATACTCAACCGAGCGAAAACTGTCCCAAATATCAGGAGAGCAACTCGAAACACGATGTGTTCCGCGTTGAGGTCACGCCGACCCTAAGTTTGGAGAGCTTTGTGCTCTCTTTGAGGAGAGCACAAAGCTCTCCAAACCTTTCGCACGACCACACAGCCTAACGTACGTCAGGTCGAGAATTCCCTTCTGCTGAGGTCGGAAACAAGCAGCACCTCTGGTTCATGAAGCCGGCGTCGCGTCATGCCCAAAGTTTAGGTACGATCCGCCGCCAGGCACTGCGGTGCCACCCACTGGCACCGCGATCTGGCCTACCGCATGCTGGCAAAGAGTGCGTCAATGACCGCAGTCCCACGCAACGAAAGCAACTTCTCAACACCCTGGGCTTGGAAATATCCCCATCAGTCTCATCGGGCAACCCCTCCCGAGACTCATGGGCACTGTTGTCCTCCAGATCTGCCGGGAAGGTTCGGTCGCTTTTAATGTCCCTATAACGTGTAATATGTCTTTCCTGATCCTATACTGCATCAGATGATACTTTCGAGTGTTTATGTACAAATGTGAACATGGAACGGTGAGGTTGAGATGGCGCGTGCGCTCATTGGAGCTCGCTGCACATACCGACCCGTTCACTTTGGAGGCAAAATACAGTACCGACTAGTGCACAGAGCTCGTTTTTAACATGTCAATTCGAAAAAGATGAAGGTGTATCCTAGTACAGCGTGGGGGTCCAGTCACCAGCAATGGCACGCTCGAGCAGGATACTTTCGCCTTTGTCCCTGTTTGTCACGCACATCGACATCTAAGAGAGCGAACGCCACCTACCTCGCGTTGCCGCAGTGATAGATACCGTCCTCTGGCCATCATAAAACGAAAAATAAGACGATGGTGAGTGTCCCTACCAAACGAGTAGACGTCCAACGATCGGCAGTCGGGTCGTAGACGTACAATACTTGAAATAGGCTCGTCAGAACATGCTAATAGTGACAAATCGTACAGATAAATGCGACGAAGAAAACAACACAAATACGAAGCCGTGAGTGCAAGAGTTTTGCAGAGATATCGCTATGTAGATTCCCAAAATCGTGAATGTGGCCCATAGATGGTCTAGATTGCACCCGCTAGCTCCCAGTCCAATGACATGTCAACAACGTCCCCAACCTCCTGTTCAATCTCCCTCTCGGCCTCCGATCCGCTGCTACTTGGCCCTGCGTCGGAACGAGAAACGGTTGCATTAATATTAGGGAAGGCCATGTGTACCTGCTCGCGAATCTCACGGGGGATATCCAGCCCCCGGCGGTCGGTAACAGGGGATAGGCCTGGCTGGGGATCTACCCGGGCACCGCGATCACGACGAGCGGGCTGGGAGCAGCGTACGCGCTGACGACAGACAGGGCAAGTTGTCGCGCCACTAAGCCATTGCTGCTCCAGGGTTAGCTGGGGTGTCTAGTTTTACATATGGGGCCATGGCCTTACCTGCAAACAGTTCTTGTGCAACCAATGCGAACAGTCGGACAATTTCATGACTGCATCGTCCTCTTGGTACTGCAAGTGCGTCAGATTAAACGGTTGGAGTACCTGCAGCAACTGGGGTGCTCACATCGTCCAGACAGATAGGACAACGGTGGTCACTCTCGGTGTTGCGCCACTCTTTGAAGGTACCAGTTGGCAGCGAATTAATGATGTGGTCTGGGGTGTGTCGCGGTCGCACTTCACCGATGGTCGCGGCTAAAGACAACAAACTCTCGTATGATGTATCAAAATCCTCGTCGCGCTGTCGAATAGCAAAATGAGCCACTGAGGCTCCACAGAGCAAGTAAGAAAACAGCTTACAACGAAGTCACCAGGATTCCGCCGGGCATACCGACCGAAAAACCCGCCCTCTCGGGGACTACCACGGACCATCCTTTGGAACCGATCGAAAACAGGATCACGTATTGCCCTACGAGCCGCCGCATAGCGTGAGCTCGAAGATGCCCGGCGCGCTCCAGGGGTTCGCTCATCCTCAGACACATTACGACCTTGCGGAGGCAGGGCAGACTGATTGGCACGGCGGCGGCGTCCGCGGACAGGAGCATCCCCGGATGATCCGCCGCCTGATCCAGCAGGGGGTATCTCATCACGCACTTCAGTTCCCCACGAACCTGGGGCATGGGTAGCCCAAAGAGGGCGGATGCCACGAAGGGCATCTGCATGTGGCTCCCTCAGTGCCAGACGCCCAGGATCCATGCCCCACGGCGGGTTACCGCGTGGGTCACGACGTGGTTGTTGCCCGTCCGTGCTCTGGAATTCGCGCATGCGCACCAAGCTACGCGTGATAAAACTACCATCACCCACGGATGGCGTTACCAAGTTGTCCATTGCATCATCTGCGTCTCCGGGGCTCCACAGTTCCAAGGTACCGGGCCGCCGCCGGCGCTCACGTTCACGCTCAGGTGCCGGGCGGACATTCCGACTATCGGGAAGGGGAAGAGGTGGCGAATGTGTGCGAGGTATAGGAAGGGGAGCAGTGGACGACGTGAGACCCGAAGAGCTACGCCACGGCACAGGCTCGTCACCAGGATTAAGCCAAGGCCTAGTTCCTCTCCCTCTTTGCCAGCTACGCCGACGTGCTTCCAGATCAGCACGGAACGACTATGGAGGGATTAGTATGATTTACATGATGACGTAAGAACAGCGTACAGAAGGCGTTTCGATACTGGCTGGGGGTATAGGTGACGGCATCCTGTGAGCCTCAGAAACCAAAAATTCGGGGTCGAACCTTAGTGGTGGTAAGGTTGGCGCGCGTGTTGAGGGAGTTGGTCTTTCGTGAGACTGTAGTTCATCCAGTCGCGAGCGTAGTCGGTCAATCTCGGCCTGTCGCTCCATCATTATCCGCTGATCCTGTCGTTCTTGTCTCTCCAGGCGCTCGAGGCTCGCACGGAAGGGTCCATGTTGGAATTGCTCTATATCTAGGGATCGAGGTGGAGGGGCTGAAGGCGCAAGATGTTCTGCGACGGCGAACCGTCGAGTGGTGCTCAAGCGCTCTGGCTCTGGGGAGTTACGGTGCCTCCTCTCCACGGCGTCTGCGTGCCGACGGGGCGCTGAAAATGCGAAATCCCTTTCAAACCGGCTTGCCCATGGAGAATATGATGTCTCGGTCATGCGGTCAAGACCATCGATGTCCGGGCGACGTTGAGATGTAATTTCGGGTCCTGATGAAGTCACACGCGAGGCGAAGAGGGCAGCAGCATGACTTGAGAAGGGCACCTCAGACGACTCGTCCGACCTGAATACATCTGCATCGACAGCCATTATACCCCCGACTTGCGGCGGCTGCACAGATTGATAGACCTCTGACGACCGTCGCGTGTTCTGATCATGAGGAGGGTGGCGAGAGGGTGGCTGGGGAAGGAGATGTCGGTTGACGAGATCTCGCATGGACGCGGAGGGGCGTTCCGTCGACTGTCGGTCACCAATAAGGCTGACACTTGGGTTGGGTACAGAAACCGTGTCACGCTCATGCACGGCGCCGTAACTTAGTTCTGCACGAGGAACGCTCCGCCACCATCCCGGGCCCACCTCCACAGTAAGGGTGTTGTGTTCGGTGGCGTGAGTCACACGCGTCGACGGTATCTCATTCGCTCCGTCGCCACGATTACTAGTACGAGTAGATGGGGGATGTGGTAAGTGGTAGTCGCTGTAGGAGGGGCGGCGCCAGTCTGGATCTATTCACCACAATTGCTTAGAAATCGAGGATAACTAACCGAAGGTACTCACCTGGTTGTGTCGCCTCACCGGTAGTTGCTGTCACCGCTGGTCGATGCAGGAAGGACAGGTAAGACAGAAAACGATCTTCCGATGCATCGTTTGAAGGAAGTGAACTCCGCCACGGCACTTGACGTGAAACTGAGGTGTCTCTTTGTACACGCGAGGTGGGAATAGACTGTCTAGGGGTAACATTCTCCTCATTAAACCAAGGAGACGGCATTGGAAGGTCCAATTCGTAGGGGCTTTCTTCTGACGACGTAAACTCAGGATAGCCAAAAGGCCAAGCGTAATGTGCAGCAGATGCTGAGCCTGCGGAAGGCAGCCAGATTAGTGATCACCAACAAAGTATAACAAGATACAGACTCGTGAAGGCACCAGCCCCAGGACTACGAGATCGCTCCACGCGACGTTCGCTTGCATAACTAGTTCTCTGCCTCGCGCGACCAAGTCTCTCAGTCAGAGTACGGACGGCCTCAGCGAAAACGGGCAATCCTGAGGGAGGAGAAGGGTATGACCAGGGTTCGTGTCTATTGTGCCGTTCTTGCGTATGAGAGTCATTCACAGGGAGAGTCGTGTTTGATTCAATTGACGATGGTGACGTGGTAGGGAAGAGAGGGGGAGATATTCGGCCAAGAGACGGGTGAGCTACTTGGTTCTCCATTGACCTTCTTATTCTATTAGCTAGAAGTGAAGAATCAAGACGAGACCTAGGGAGATCTAATGACCCTCTGCTTTCCATGGTAACGGCAGGACGACCAAAAAAGTCGTCATCGGAGTCATCAGGGACGGCACCCCTACGGTCCGAGGGCCACGATTGCATGGAGGGGTTTCTCGAAACGTTTTCCGTCATGTGCCTCGGAGGAGAACGTCGGAAGGATGAGTTGATACGGGGTCGTTCCGAATTGTCAGGCAAAGGTGGACTTTGGTGGCGACGTCTGACGATGGGGCGGTCTATGTTTGGAGAGTTTGGGTTTCGCTGATGGTAGAAACCCATCATTTCTCTAAGTTCCCCAAACTCTTCGAAACGCAATGGTGACATGTCGGAACGGTACTGATCGGAAGATGTGGTTGATGGCAGTGCCATCAGTGGGGTCGACGCTTGTGCAGAAGTAGATGTGTAGCTCAAAGACTCTACCGAAGGAAGGGATACCACAGGGCTTATGTGTGAGTGCTCCATTGGAGAGGAAGGGGTCAAGGGTGGCAATGTGGGGGGGTTAGAATGTACGCGGAAAGGGAGTTGTGAGGGACGAGCACGGATGCTGGAAATCTGGCTATCAAAAGCATGAAAACGTTCCATGGAGAGGCGAAATTGGTCATTTTGATCGCCGCTGGAGTTTGTAGAGGACAAGGGATTGGACCAGACCGAAGTAGTCGGTGGTGGCTCTGCGTGCGGAGCTTCCAAGGGTCGTGCGTCAAACAATCCAGAGGAGGGATGGCCGAATTCCCCACCTAAACCGGAAGGAAAGACCGGATCACTCTCTGGCGTCTGTGGATAGCGCGTTACAGCCACCGCAGGCGGTGCGTCTCTGTGGTCGGCAACGGCATGGTTGGAGGAACCTGAGGATATGGTGTGAGATGAACTAGAGCCAGGAGAGCTGTCCATGGAATGGGCTTGTTCTGAAGAGTTGGGGGTGACACTATTGCTACGGGCCCTCTTATTTCTGTCGCCATTGCTTGGGCCAGGGCGATGTTCATCGGTGCCGCTAGAGCTGGCAACAGCGGTTGAATCGAGGGGGGATTCCAGATCGAAGCCGAACTGATCAAAAGAGCGTTTGAAGGTGGATGCAGAGTGGGGGAGGGAAAGACGGAGCTGAGGGGGGTCTGAGGAGGACATGATGGTCGTAGAGGACAATGGGACCAAGAGTGCCCCTCGCTTCCTTCCTCTCGCCTTTCCCCGGCCTCACGGCACTTCCTTCCACTCAACTATGCTCCTCCGCCGCGCCCTCCTCCTCGCCTCTCGCCGTCCCCTTAATAATATTCTTATTCGTCCCATCCACTCAGGCTCCCAAACTGATAGGGTTTGTCAATCATCTTCCCTTCTTTCTTCCCTTAACATTTTACAGGAAACCATCACCCGGCTCTTATACTCAATCGGAACAAAGCGCGAGGTCGAACGCTACCTTCGAATATTTTCCTCATCCTCAAACCCTTCCCAACCTGCCAAGTTTGCTGTCGTAAAAGTCGGCGGTGCTGTCCTTGAGCAGCTTAATGAACTCGCTCTTAGCCTCAGTTTCCTCTATCGGGTCGGCCTCTACCCTGTCATCCTCCATGGGGGAGGGCCCCAACTCAACGAAATCATTGAACGCGGCGGAGTCGTCCCAGAGTACATTGATGGTATTCGCATAACCGGTGCGCACTTTTCGCCATTGTTCATTTTCTTCACTCAATCCTTAAAAAGATGCAAAAACCTTACAAATTGCTCGCCGTGTATTTTTGGATGAGAACTTGAAAATCGTTTCCGCATTGGAGAAGCTCGGCACGAGGGCCCGGCCCATCACTTCAGGTGTCTTCACCGCAGACTACCTCGACCGAGAGAAGTATGGCCTCGTTGGCAAAATCACGAAAATTGACAAACGCTCTATCGAGGCATCCATCCGTGCCGGCGCGTTGCCTATTCTTACCAGTCTGGCGGAGAGCACCGATGGGCAAATACTCAACGTCAACGCCGACATCGCGGCGGGTGAGCTTGCTAAGGAGCTCGAGCCTCTCAAGATCGTCTTTCTGAATGAAAAGGGCGGGCTCTATCATGGTATAACAGGTGAAAAGCTGGACATTATCAATCTTGACGAAGTAAGGCGCACTCCTGGGATATTTATTTGCATGGTTGTGAACTTTAACAGGAATACAACGATCTCATGAAGCAACCCTGGGTCAAGTTTGGAACAAAGTTGAAGCTCAGGGAGATCAAGGAACTGCTCGACCACCTCCCTCGGTCCTCGTCTGTTGCCATCATCTCTCCAGACTCCTTGCAGAAAGAACTTTTTACTGATAGCGGAGCGGGCACTCTTATCCGTCGTGGGTACAAGTTGTTCAGGCACGATTCCATTGATTCGCTAGGTGCGGATCGCCTCCGACAAGTTATTCGTGATCGTGATCCCGACGTTCTCGCGGAGCACCAGAGCGTTACTGAAGTGCTCAATAATCTCAAGAAAGCGCCTTACACCCTATATGGCGATGAACCCTTGGATGTTGTTGCCATTGTATCACACCCGGATGGTGAAATCCCTGTTATGACAAAACTTCTTTCCTCACGGAACGGCGTTCTCAACAATGTTGTCGACAATGTCTTCAATGCCGTGCGTAAGGATCACCGCCGTCTCTTCTGGACCGCGCATGCGGACGACGAAAACCGTTCGTGGCACTTTGAGCGCGCGGACGGCAGCTTCACTCGCTCTGGAAGGACCTTATTCTGGTACGGCATTCAAAACGTCAGCGAAGTTGAACGGATTGTCAGGGAATTTGAAGAGAATGGTCGCATTGACCGCTCATACCTTCCAGTTGGTCCATCTGCGTCTCCCCTTCGCCCCTCCGCCTCTCCAAATGGTACCCGACCATTTTCGACACTGGCACGTCGTATGCCAGTGTTCACACGGGGCTATGCCACAGCTGCGCGCTCGGCCGCCTCCGCGGAGCATAAGCGACTTGCTCTAATTGGAGCACGGGGATACACGGGACAAGCGTTGACAGCCCTCCTCTCTGGACACCCATTTCTGAACCTTACGCATGTCTCGTCTCGCCAGCTTGCTGGCTACCCGCTAGAAGGATACACGAAATCGCGGGTCGCTTATTCCAACCTTTCCGTAGAAGACGTGCAGCGGATGGAGAAAAATGGTGAAGTCGATGCATGGGTCCTTGCGTTACCCAATGGTGCCACGAGGCCTTTTGTTGATGCTATTGACCGTGGCGCGGAGGAGCGCATTGGGGGCAGTGAGCAAGGAAGTGTCGTAGTCGATCTTGGTGCAGACTATCGCTTTGAGAGGGGATGGACGTACGGGCTCCCTGGTGAGAGTTCCCCGTCGATGTAACATAATGCAAAGTGTCATCCGTGTTGCTTTGCTACCAGAATTGTATTCTCGGGATACTATACGGGCTGCGAGACGCATTGCCAACCCTGGCTGCTTTGCGACATCAACACAATTACTGATCGCGCCGCTACTCCCTTTCCTCGCGCGCCCCGCATGGCCCTCAGTGTTTGCAATGTCAGGCTACAGTGGAGCAGGGACTGTTGCGGGTGCCGAAGATGTGGACGGGCGGCCAATGACGGTTCCAAAAGTTAGCGCCAAGAGCCTCAACGGTGGTGTCCGGCCGTACGCCCTGACAGACCACATCCATGAGCGCGAGGCAGGGGTGCACCTCTCACACCTCTTACCGCCCGGAGCGGATAGCATGAAGGTCGCATTCGTGCCGACTGTGGCGCCGTGGTTCAGCGGTATCATTTCTGTGCTGAGCATGCCGCTCAGCGAACGCCTCTCCGCTCGCGAACTCAGGGAACTCTATGAAAAGAAGTACGCCGAGGAAAAGCTCGTGCGCCTCCAAAAGGATGTCGTGGAGGTCAAGGACGTGCAGGACCAGCATGGCTGGGTTGTGGGCGGCTTGCAGGTACACAGCCAGGGTGATCGAGCAGTTGTGGTGGTATGTGTGCCATACCCACATTGGATTGCCGTGTTCTTGAAACCAATAATGAATCTAGGGTGGCTTGGATAACCTCCTAAAGGGTGCTGCAACCCAGTGTCTCCAGGTGCGATGTCCCCTGTGTTAGCATGAAAGGATGCGATACTTAATCACGATCAGAACCTCAATCTTGCGTTAGGATACGACGAGTACACTGGCATCCCTTTGCCAAAAATAGAGACGTCCTAGTCTATGCCGCTGCCGTTGTGGGAACAAGAGATATTTACTGGAGTTGTGTACTGTAGTACTTTGTGTCCTTTTTCTTACCGATAAGTACATCACTCTCTGTACTATTCCTGCGGAAACCACAACGCATTCGTCGACCACGTTGCAGAGGCTACTGCGATCTCACGGCCACGGTAAAATCGTGCCAGCCATGTGCGATGGTTGGTGTATCGCTCTAGTGGGAAGGAAAGAAGCGCCCTCACCAAGGGGTCGTCGCTATACCCCTTATACCCCCATTCAAACTGACAGCGCCTATAACAGGCCTCTATATCCACACGAGTCATCTGCCAGCACAACTAATTGAACCAACGCTCGAGCCTTTCTTCCAAGTCTTTCAACGCCATCGATAGCTTTCCGGCACTGAAGAGACAGCAATCGCTACTTGAGTCACATTCTAGGACGGATTGCAGTAGGTTATCGCACGACCTGGTATTGTGGCCATACACCTCACGTATTCGTGCCAGTCATCCCTCCAGCGACGCCCAGCGCTATCAAAGAGTATCCATAATCGTACGAGCTAAGATTTGGCAGCTTACGGTGCGCCCAGTCCATTCTAGGATCTTGGTTTGATGATATCACGTAGACTGACAGGCTGTCCTTGGTTCCTGGTACTAGACGCACCTCCTACATCTTGATACCACTTTGCTCACCGAGAAGACTCTACTGCAAACATGGTTAACCGTGCCACCCACTACAAAAATGCGATGAACCAGATCCAGGAAAGAAACAAACAGGGCCCCAGTCAGGTTGTTGATATACAGGAGGATACCCACGAACGTCAAGTCAAGGCTGTGCGTCCGTTCATCTCGTCCTGTGTCCCGCTTCCCAGTCCATGACGTCCCCTTGCGTTAGGTGCCCCAACCCCCGAGGCTACCTCCAACCGATGAACAACTTTGGGTGATCGACCAGCACGGGCACCGAAAACCAAATGCTGATTTCTTGCGAGACTTCTTCATACGCGAGGGTCGGTTGACGGAAAGCCAGGCCGTGGCGCTTCTCCGTCAAGCTACGGATATGTTAGCGAAAGAGCCGAACGTCTTGAAAGTGAAGAGTCCAGTGACTGGTATGTTATCATAACACCTTTTTCGTCTACAGTTGGTTGAACCTCTTGCATAGTTGTCGGCGACATACATGGACAATATGTGAGCGATTGTCGCATTATCCTTATACTCATCAATACCTTGACACAATTTCCTAGTATGATCTCATGAAGATATTTGAAGTTGGGGGCGATTTGGCGGGGACAAACTACCTTTTCCTTGGGGACTATGTTGATAGGGGTTCTTTTGGAATCGAGGTGAGTGCAGTTTTACAGCTAAGACCAGGATCTAATCGTGGCTTTGGTTAGTGCCTGCTTTATTTGTATTCTCTCAAGTTATGGTTTCCTGACCGTCTGTTCCTCATTCGTGGGAACCACGAGTGTCGACATCTCACCGAGTATTTCACGTTCAAACGAGAATGTGCGTCACTTCTCCTTTCACCCAAACTTTACATTCTAAGGCATACAAACAGGCCTACACAAATACAACGAGAGGGTGTATGATGCGTGCATAGAATCCTTCTGTGCATTACCCGTCGCAGGGTTGTTGGATGGCAAATTCTTCTGCGTCCATGGGGGTATCTCTCCGGAACTTAACGTGGTGTCGGACATTGATAGAGTTTGTATCACCTCGACTCACATATCTTATTATTGGCCCTGACTCAAATTATTAGGTACATAGGTTTATGGAGCCTGCGTCATCTGGTTTGCTATGTGACTTGCTGTGGGCCGATCCGGTCCCAAATTTTGGACACGAGACTGAGCCCTCTCCCCATTCATCGCTCATACCGCGCGGTCAATTGTGGGGCCACAACACCACACGCGGGTGCTCTTTTTATTTTACGTACGGGTGGTCGTTTCTTCTGCATCAACTTTTCTTAACGGCTATGTAATAGCTACGAGGCGGTTATCAAGTTCCTGCAGCGAAATGACCTGCTAGGCGTCATCCGCGGACACGAGGCCCAGGATGCGGGGTACGTACAATCACCAGGTTTGACTTTCATGCGCTAATTGCACAATAGCTATGCCATGTTCCGTAAGACGCCTACGAAAAAATTTCCATCTGTAATCACCGTTTTCTCGGCACCAAATTACCTTGATGCATATCGCAACCGAGGTGCCATTCTCAAATACGCGAACAAGAGCATCACGATTCGCCAGTATCACGCACGTCCACATCCATATTGGCTACCGAATTTCATGGATGCATTTACATGGAGTCTCCCATTCGTTGGAGCGAAAAGCACGTTTTCTTCTGACCATGTGGGAGAGTTATTCATATTGTGAACAGTTATCGAGATGCTACTCGCAGTCCTGTCTGTATGTTCTCCAGAGGAACTTGAAGATGATTCCTTTTTGGAGGACGACGAAGCAGATCGCGCCATTATCGATGAAGCTACAAGCCCGGAAGCGCGTGCTGCGATTGTTGCGAGACGCCAGCAAATCAAAAATAAGATTCGTGCTGTTGGACGCATGCAAGTCATGTTCCAACACCTCCGGTACGTTACTACGCCCTATAGATGGACCTATACTCACGTGGGACACATACAGTGAGGGATCCGAGAATGCCTCGGAGTTCAATGTAGCCAGCGTCGGCAGTGGCCCACGCGACGGAATAGATGCACTGGGTGTACAAGGCAACCAAATTCGTCGCTATATTCATAGCTTCGACGACGCGTAGGTGTCAGCTGCTCTTCGGGTGTCCATGTTAAACTAATGCCCAATGCAGACGGCGTCTTGACATGGACAATGAGCGATTCCCCGAATTCAACCTTCCTGCGTCCTTCCCCTCCGTGGCCGTCCCGTCGATGCGACCACGTGCACAGCGTCCGTGGGGCAGTGGGAATACTACCCCGACGGGTGAGGGCGACGTTTCTCATGAGTTATCGCCAGGAGCTGGTGCAGACGTCCCTGGAGGGTGGCCCATGGTCCCAGGGGAAGATTTGCGCCAGCGTAGGGTCGGTGAAGGTGGCGGAGATGAACGTCACACGGAACGCGTGGTAGAGCGCGGTCGTCGGGCAACTAATCGACCCGGTTCTTGAAATCTCGTGGCGGAGCGTTGAGTACCTTTGAGTCCGAGCTCTGGTTGTTGTACTTTACATAGCGTATTGATATGTAGGCTTCATTCGATCTAAGCTTTTGATAGGTTCCCCCAGCCGCTGACCTGCAAGCTATCGAGCAGTGCTGAGATGTTATTCGGGAAGGGTACCGCCAACGGTTCTCTCGCTTGCAGTGGCACTGGCAGTGAGTCGTTGGCCCAGTCACCTCAGCAGCATGACTTCAATTTCCGTCAATTTCGAATAAAGGGGTGATCGCAACACGACCAGATGCGGCGGCTGCATGGGCACAGCACAACATGTTTGAATTCACCTCGATCATAAATGTTACCTGTGAACACGGAAGACGTATAAACAACTGCCTGCAGTTCCGCAACTGCAAACGAGAAACTAGCCGCTGAACAGTTTACTATAAACCCACTACAGTAGTTGAACCCGCTACTCTTGGTAATCGGTTTACAGTAATCGAATAGTCTCGCTCTCCTAGCCTTCAATCCGACGTGCAATTGCGCCGCCGTCTGTGATCGTCTTGAGAGTGTCACATAAGTTCCAGTCGAGCGGAATCACTTCCACATTCCTAAATGACCAGAGCGGCAACCTCCTGCACGCGTGTTAGCGAGTCGCCGAATAGCGACTTGGCGTGTCGGTGATCATTCTCATTACCCTGCCAAGAAATTAAAGCAGCGAGATGAAGCCCCTTCCGATGAAAAACGCCTAACTGATATTTCTCTTGTCGAATACCTCCGAAGCGGCTTTTCCCATCTTACACTTAACGTCGTGCAAATAAAATTCGTGCGATTGTAATACTAAACGTAGCGGGATCCACGGCAATGCTTTGAAATTTAATCTTACAGCTGTAGTGTCAAATTGATTGCGATGAAGAGCCAAAAACGACTCCCTACACACCTACTACCTTCTCCCCTAGGATGGTGTCTCGCGGTCTACAAATCAGCATGAACCTCGTAGAGATGGATAGGGATGTATTGTAACGATGGGGATAGTGGACGCTCAAGCGCTCAAGACTCGAAGAGGCTAGTGAAATTCTGGGCCGATGAAGTGTGCCGAATCTAGAACTCAATAAAGAAACGGATATCGAGGGTTCTACAGATTGCTTGCAACGTTTTTCTCGAGATCGAAACTTAAGACTGCGCGATTGATTGAGGTTCCACGATGTGGCCCGGAGATCAAGCTAAATGACAGGAGTATTGGGCGAACGATCTTTGAAATCAATTTCAGGAACGCACCCTCAAGATAGTCAGCGGCAGACAGGCTACAGGAACCGATTCATGAATGCAGGCGCCACTTGGATAATACGATCATACGCACAGTTCCAAGGCGATTTCTGGGGCGATGCGCTCGATGAAGTCTGGGATTTCTTCATTGGGGCTAACGTTCTCGTATGTGGCCTTGTAGGCAAGATATTCTACGAATTTCTCCGTCACGGCGGCTCTGTGGCATCAGAAATAAAAAGATGAGTAAGACATTGAGAAAGAATATATGTACAGTACCTTTCGTCTACAGGACAGACTTTTTGTACGGCCTCCGTGAAGCTATCTTGGGTGAAAGATGAGTTGCGTGAACATGAGGGGTAAAGGGTGGAGCAGGGAGAGACGTACGACGTTCGTCAAGCATGTTTCTGAGCGTGCCACTACGGAAGACGACACTTCGCTTGACAATGAAAGAAAAGCCGTCCCTGCTCGTCACCCGAATCCAATCGTCTTGACTTGGAGTGGACGACATGATGAACGCGTGTCTGACGTAATCCATTGAAATCAGTAATGCGTCGCCGGACATAGCCGAGGAGATCTATCACTCAACTTTGGATTGCTCGACTCGTGTGGCCAAGTTCGTATTATCTTTCCATTCCATGGCTCTTCCAAAGGTATGTCTCGTCCAACTTGTGCGTATTCTATCTCAACAATAGCCCGATCGCAGCGGATAATCAAGGTGCGTGACCCGAGTACACCCTTTCTTCGTGCTCAGACGCCCTTCCCCCACGTCTATAGGAAACGGAGCGCCTCGTGGCAGACCCTGCACCCGGAATATCTGCTGCTCCACATGAGGACAATCTGAGATACTTCGATGTGACTATCCAAGGCCCAGATGGCAGTCCGTTCCAGAGTACGATTGTTATCCTTGTAATAGTTTTGCGGTCTCTGATGCGTACATAGATGGTGTTTTCAAGCTCGAATTGTTCCTTCCTGAAGAGTATCCCATGGCACCGCCCAAAGTGCGCTTCCTTACCAAGATATACCATCCTAACATCGGTGCGAGCGGTCTTTCCCCCGGGCTCCCCTAAACGACATTAACCACACGCTGCAGACAAGCTCGGCCGGATCTGTCTAGACATTTTAAAGGGTGGGTCTTTCGGTATATTCATCTAAAAGGGTCCCTTTCACGGTGATCGTATGTTTAGACAAATGGTCCCCTGCGCTGCAGATCCGCACAGTCCTCCTTTCTATACAGGCGCTTCTCAGCTCACCCAATCCCGATGACCCCCTCGCGGCAGACGTAGCGAAGCACTACAAGGAAGATGAGGCTGGCGCGCGGCAGGTTAGCAAGGAATGGACGGAGACGTATGCCACCTGATTGCGTGCGGCCACTGGGACTTAGCAAGGGAATGGCGCGCGCGTGCGCTGTGTAGGCAGTATACATGTGGACACCCTCCGGGAATTTTGGCAATGTAATCAACAATTATCACACTTTGGCGGGCGACCTCACTATCCCGACCCTAAACGGTTCGGTCACATTCCTCCACTCATTGTGGTTGTTCAATTTCACGACTTCTTTATGAATGAGTTGACACATCGTCGTATACTGACAAGTCCATCTTCACTCGCAAATGAATAATTCAACTGGCGTACGCAAGCGTTCGTTCATAATACAGCCTGTCTCAGTCTTGCATCGACTTTCCCCTCCTCATTCATTACAGATCCAAACCGATTCATGTGAGCACGGGCATCGGGGATGGCATCCTCACCAAGGAGCGACCAGACCAGTATTGACTTGCGACCTGTTGCCCGACCGTGACCATCCCCTCGTAAAACATTACAAGTACATTCATCCTCTGTCCGGGAACACCATTGGGAATACTAGGAACAAGCTTGGTGTTAAAGATGCCTGTCATCTTGACATCGAAAGGAACCAGCTCCGGCAGACAGCAACTTTGGATGTTGAATAAGGTTCTGCCAGTTGAACGCATGTGAGGTCACCAGTTCCTCCCTTTTCCCGCGGCCGGGAGACGTAGTGCAGGGAATGAGCAGTGAAAGCAGTACGTGGTCAGCTCCCAGAAACATTTACAGCCAAGACCTCGGAGGGAAGGATGAACGGATTGAATGCTGTATCCATCGACCAGAGCTTCACACCCTGTCATGCGCTACTGAAACACCCTCTCGGGTTCCTATTCTGTTCATGACATGACCGAAGCTCCGCTGGTGGGCAATTCTCGTCCTTTGGCACAACGTCGAGCGTCCCGCTCTTGGCTTAAATTTTGATTGGTCTTCCATTTGCGGGGACATCGAGGTTCCTCCATTCCTGATGGCCACGCAGAACCGCTTTTCCATTCGATGACCTTGGGCCAATAGACTCAACCTGCCAGCGGGTTTACCCGGAAATACCTTCTTAACTGCCATCAATCAAATGCTCTAGAAGCACATCCCTCCCGGTTCCGAGTCCTCAAGGTCTCAACCTTGCTTGTCTGTAATTTGACCTTGGTGTCGCGTGGGCCCGTTATACAGTAGTGGGCGGCAAAGTCGAGACGGAGAACCCCTTTTCAGAGGACATAGATTCTCACGGAAACGGCTCGGAGTAGTACAGTAGATTGACAATTGACACCTCCGGCTCCGTCTTTGCCCCTGTATCTACACTTGGTGTGTCAATTGTGTGCGCCTAGATACGTTCCCCGCCCCGAACATTGGACGACAAACAAAAAAAACCCGCCAGCAAAGAACGAAGAAGACGAACAAAATTTACGGCGTTTCAGGCAGCATTTGCCGGCTTGGGGTTCTTGTATGCCAAACCAGGGGTTGGCCCAGACTCTTGGCAGGTCCATTTTCCTTTCCCATGATTGTCCCTGGCGCCGAACTCGCAGCACAGCGCAGAGCCCATGTGACCGCACTCTCTCGCTATCGATAACGTGTCCTGGCCACGTGCAGATCGCCTTTTCTTCGACATCTTCTCGTATCTTCATCGCTGTGTCCCATGACGTCGTGCGTGCGTCTTGGTGTGTAGGGGGGAGAGGGGGGCACCACGCCCGACACGACATGCACTGAGGAGGGATAAGCTCAACCGCCAACCCCCCCCCGTACGCCAATGGATTGGGCTGGTCTCAACAACGCCCTGCTGCATTGGAATTTGGAAGTATAGTAGCAGAGGTTCCTGCAAAATCGGATTTCATTGACCCAAGACTAAAAAATATCATTTGCAAAGGGGGAGCGAGGGGGGGGGGCATCTATGATACAGTACACTACCTCACAATGCATAATGCCGGTCCCTGGCCTTTGCCATGTGATATGCATAACAAAATCTATCACATTGTGCTTGTTCCTTGTCAAGCCATGCATCATAAGGTCTTATGCATAAGAACCTTATGCATTGTGATTGTGAAGTAGTGTACTGTATCAGCTGAGAAGGCAAAGATGTTCACAAGCACGCAGGTCGATACTTAACTTACGCATCCCACAGCGCTATCGCCGCTTCTGGCCCGTGCCGGGGTGTGGGCCTTCGAAGACATCGAGGGCAGCGGGCACGGCACGAGGCACGGGGCAGTCACAGGCAGCTACCCAGCTACCCAGCCAGCCAGCCAGCCAGCCAGCCAGCCGGTTCATAGCATCTCAAGCGGTCGTCGGAGAATGAGGGAGTCGGCAAAACCATTATCGTCGTTCCCTCGAGAAGGCGCACAACGTCACGGGTCGCAACACCGCCGCTTGCCGCGCGGACAAAGATTCAGACCGACCGACCGACCACCAACCACCGACCACGCTGGGTACGAGGTTGGGCAAGGACCTAGATCCCCCCTCCCGCTGTCTGGAGGAAGCGCCGAAGAGTAATGTGCCCCTCAGCCCGTGAGGTCTGGTCGTGTGTGTGTGAGCGTCCAAATAGAACCGTCGGTTTTTCCCAACGCCAGAATGTGGGGATGAGCCGGGTATACGTATACGTATACCATTACTGGTAGGGCGTATCGGGGATGGGTGAACCGTAATTGTGTGCTACAAGTAGCCGCTGGGCGGATTCTAGGCTTTCTGGAACTGTCACCATGTGAGCGGTGAGAAGCAGCTTTGTACGTATTCTGATTTTAGGCTCACAATGTCCACGACGCAGACACAAATGGCAGTGCGGCCCAACTCCGTCAGACTCAAAACAGAATCTATATCAGGCATGCATCAGAAACTACTAGTTTCGTATCTTAACGTAAAGAGCTAATTGGGCGGGCTCGGGCCAAAGGGGGATGAGGTCCTCATTGACAGACAGGTAGTTTAGGTCATGCACGTCTTGAGCCAATAAAGCCAAGGAGGTATGTAGAACAAATGCGTTACACAACGGACATGCGAGATGACAAGCTTACAAGAATGCACCGACTAGAGAGATTAATAAATACAGTTGGTCAATAAGCGTATAATGATGACGCAGTCAAATACGACGTGTATGTATAATTCGAGAGGAAACAGCCAGCTTATCGAACGAAATCACCGACGCTTCAATGAATGGTGGTGAGAAGTCCATTCTCCAGAACCATGACTGCTGGAAGTAGGAATGGAGGGGCTCATTGCCTGATGTTGATGTTTTTGTAACCCGACGGATCCCTCGAGAACCTCGACTTCCGCAGCCAATTTCTGGTTCTCTATCTTGAGCTGCTGCAGCAAAAACTGCCAGGCGTCCTCTTCAGGGGTGTCCACCTCTGAGAAGACGTTACCCCTAGATACAGAGGTTTCCAATTGGCGTTCTACAGTTGACTTTGCTGGAATGGGCTTGATCTGGCAAACAATGGGGAGCCGTCGGAATTCGGGTTGCGAGTCTGCACCAGCGGGCAACGGATAGAGCATGATGTTCAAGTGGATATAGTCTCCGCTCTTCTGTCTGGCCCGAAATTCGACGACTTCCGTACGGCCCTGTTTGCCTTGTGCAGCACGATGAAGAGCAGCCCGCAGAGCATTAACACTGGAGGTCTCTAGAACGAAGTCGTTGAGAGACATGCCAATAATCTCACCAACACCCCAACCGAGCACATTCTTCACGTTGGCACTCATGAAGAGCACGGTACCACCAAGGCTCAACGTACCCCATACTTCGCGGGCGGCATCCGCTCGTCCGCCAACGCGGTCCTGCCATACCGCATCGGGCATGGCCTTCCAGCTGAAGCGTGGCATTGTGCGTGGGCGGGCGCTCAAAATGATCGCTTTTCGCCCTTTGCCTGGCTCAACGTGTAGACGCCCTGTGCATTCGACCCAGATGTATGCACCCCGTTTGGTCCTGGCCCTAAAGAGGAGGTTGACCGTCTTTGGAATGTTGGATATACTCGACATGAAGCGCTGTCCTTCTTGAGGCCCAAGAAAACTTGAAGACTCTTTGAGTTCACGCATGAGGGGAACAATGTCCGATGGGTGGCAGTAATCACCGATCGATTTGCCAGCCATCTCTTCGGGAGAATATTCCAATATGTGGGTGATCGACGGCGCGATGTATAGAAATGAGCCCTTGAGGGAGAGAACAAGAAGGAAGTCTGGCATAGCGTTAAGTAAGAGAAGACTGAGGGGGTGATTTCCTTCTTGACACTCCACATCTTCAGCGCTCGATGTTGGTGCTGAGATCGATGACACAAATGAAGGGTCATTGAGAAGACCGCGAAGTTCCTCAGAGACGGCGTTCAGGACATAGTTGTTCCGGCGATCCCTATGGGAAGGCCCAGAGGTATTGGGGAGTGGAAGGCAGGCCTTTTGGTTGACCATGTAGTTTCCGTCCCTGAGTTTCTGTAGAATGGCGTTCGGCTGCTCTGTGAGGTCAACCTGGAAACCGACGTGAAACACGACATCGTTTTGCTCTTCAGGACCATTGGCAACGCCACCGGCGACAGGGATGACGGTCACAAGGTTGAAGAAGGCAGAGCCGTCCTTTCGAAAATTGAGAAGACTTGTTTGGCACTCCTTATGGGCGGCGAGGCTCTTCTTCATATAGGCAACTCTTTCTGGGCTCGTGTGATGGCGTTGATCTCCTCTTGCAACGCGGCCGCCAGGTGCTTGGAGGAAACGACAGTTACGACCAAGAACTTCATGTTCTGCATACCCTGTCAAGCGATAAAAGGAGGGGGAGGCATAAACGATGGGGCTGTCGTGTCGCCGCACGTCCACGACGACGAAAGAACAAGACATATCAACGGGACCAAGGGTGACGCTCTTATTCGGTCGACTGGCGACACGACCTAAGATAGATAAGAGGTCGAAGCCAGAGGATGAATATACGGGCAGGCCGAGGGGGGACTGGGCAGAGAAAGGGGGTGTCCAAAATGAAGCCTGGGCGCTACTTCCCGCGACTTGTGGCGAAACAGGGGGTTTGGGGGATGACGGAGGGACACTGGCATGAGGCAAATGTGGCTGGACAGCACCAGAGAGGGATGAGGAACTCGGGAGCACAGAAGAGCTCGCCACGAGGTAATCGCTCTCGGAAGTTTGAGCAGTATGAAAATATTTTGAGTCGGGAGGGCCGAAGCTAGGGAAGTTGAGAGCGAGAAGGACTACTACTGCAGTCGTACGTACACATCTTCCGAGCCGTTGGGCGCAAAGCCGGCGTTGGCCACCCATGCCGAGGCAAGAGACTTGGAAGACGCAAATGTTGCAGGGAGGACCTCGGCGCCACCACCAGGGGCCAGGGTTGGGGGGCCATCAAACATGAACTGGGGCATCTGGAAATGGAGACCGGGGGCGACAGCCAAGGGGTTAAGGGAGGAACCCAATATAGAAGGGTATTGGGACTGGACATATGCATAGTCATTTATCGAAGGAGAGGAGGAAGATGGGGGGGTGGGCTCTTGAGGATGGCGGAGATACCGCTCGAACGGCATGGTGGATGGAGACGGGGGGGAGGGGGGGTGGAAGTGGAAGGGAAAGAGAGAGCGAGGCCAAATGAAGGAGAAATGTGTCAATCAAGTCTGCTTCTTTGCACTCCACTTCTGCATCTCCGGCCCGGCCATCCCACATGGACCAGCTCGCCGTTCGCTTGCATCCCTCTCAGCCGCTCGATATCAGACTAGAAGCCGTCCCCATTCCTACGTGAGCCTGTCTTCGTCCTGCTCTTCTTCTTAATTCCCTTTCCCGTACAGCATACAGCATCCGGACGATGCAGTCATCAAAATTAAGGTCTTGCCTTGGCTTGCTCTCGTCATTCCTTCTATGACACCATCCCCTTTCCAGTTTTCCGGCCTGTGCGGTAGTGATCTCCACGTCTATCGCGGCCACGAAGACGTGAATGAGATGTCGGTCTAGGCTCAAACCTTCTTGTTCCATTAACAAATTGTGCTCACTTACGTCTTCGTTCGTCTTCAATCAGTCACATCTGTGGACATGAATTCATCGGTCATGTCGTTGCTCTCGGTTCTTCGTTTCACTCGGGATCTCCGCCATCCCGGCCTGCCCTGTATGCGTCCCTCAAGATAGGCGACAAAGTCATCTCCCCTTTCACTGTCTCTTGCGGGGAATGCCAGTACGCGTAGTTCGTAACGCCCCGTCGCATACAAACACTTAATCGTGCCCGTCCCCTCAGGTACTGTAGGCTTGGCTTCACCGCTCGCTGTGTTTCCTCACTTGTTTTTGGCTCCCCTGCCCTGCAAGGCGCACAGGCACAATATGTCCGAGTCCCTCTCGCAGGTGGAACATTGTTCTCATTGTCCACCCCGTCAACTTCGGTTGACGATCCACTATCCCTTCCCCAAGAGTTGTCGTACTTGCCGGACCCTACCCTTCTTCTCCTTGCAGACGTACTTCCCACTGGGCTTTTTGTCGTTCTCCAAGCTCTCACCCATCCCAAACTGGCTCCGATCTTCACGGGCATCCCATGGCCCCGCAATGTGGGTCACCTTACCAGTGGTACTCTTCTATCGGGGAGCACGTTGCCATATCTGTCTTCCGCGGATAAAGTTCTTGACGTGGGCATTGTCGGGCTTGGTCCCGTTGGCCTTGTGAGCCATTACAATTACCTCATATCAAAACAGTGAAGGAAGTTTACCGCCTTCGAGTGTGCCACACTCGCTCTTCTTGACTATCTTGTCAGAGCCGACGTGCGACACCGCATCGTCGCCGTAGACCCAAACGAATCCCGTCGCGCAAAAATGCAGAAAATTTATGATGCGCTTCCCGGACATGCCAGGGGAGAGTCAGAGAATGAGTTCATCATAACGGATATCCCCGATGCCCCAAAAGTAGTCCAAGCCTGGGGCCAGGGTGGCTGTCGCACTGTTCTTGAAGTACTCGTAATTGCTGTCAGGCCCAGTTCGGTTGGTGCTCACGTGATCGTCATAGGTCGTTGGCAATCCTTCAGCCCTAACGCTCTCCCTCTCCCTTCTCGCCCCATCTGGTATACTATCTTCCTGTGGTGTTCACCAAGCACACCAAATACCGTTCACAGGTCGTGAATTATACAACCGGAATGTGTCCCTAGAGTTTGGGCGTTGCAGTGCACATTCCATCTTTGTCCCTGCCGTGGAGCTGCTTCTGCGCAGAAGGGATGTATTAGGTGCCATCGGGGAGAGTGGTGTCGTCGATAGAATTGTCCCCCTGAGTGACGCGGTGCGGGCTTACGAAGCGTTCGAAAAGGGCGTATATGGAAAGGTAGTTTTCGACCCGTGGACATAAATCGGCATGTTTCCCAATCATCCCACTCCAATTTATTCACGAAGCTGACGCCAACTGCCTGTCTAGTATTGCATAAACCCACCCGAGTTACTTGTCCAGTAAGCTCTCGACGAACGAGGCGAAAGAATCACAAACTTCGTCAGGCGGTCTAATACCTGCCCTTGACTCATCTCCGTCTCTGTACTTTCCTGACCTGACTGCATACCGTTAATCCCGGTACTTGTCATAATAAGGAATAAAAGATGAAATGCGCGTACCCAACACTCGCCAGAATCCTAATTCAACTGCACCATCGCCGAGATCGGTTTGAATATCATCTCCGATCACCGCAACCACTCCTTCCCGATCCTGTAACTCGGGTCCCAAGGAATTCAGCACCAACTCGAAGAATTTGCGTTCGGGTTTCCCGACTATTTCTGCTGTCCTCCCCGTCGCGTTCTCCAGCGCCGCAACGAATGGCCCCAGCCCGAGTGACAGAGCACCATCGGAGTCTCCAATGTACCGCGCGCGGTGTGTAGCGATGAGAGGGTAGTCCGGGCGTTGCTGTCCGCGCTGCGTGTGGTGCTCACCCATGAGCACCCGGAATGCTGTGTTGAGAGCGACATAGTTGAGCTGAGCAGGAGCAAAGGTGACAACGACTGAATCGTGTGGTAGCGCCTGGTCATCATGGATACCACGCAAGCATTCCTCCTCGGCAGTTTCAGAAGCCAAAATGAATGGCCTGTCCCACCTTAAATCCGTCCCATGCGACTGCATATGCGCCACTGGAAACGCACCTTGTGAGCCCCTTTGCTCGGAGCAGGGCGTTCACGGCTCCAATACTCGTCCATACCTCGTTGTCATGCGTCTGGATCCCCATTTTGTCTAGCCTGTCTCGTAGTGCAGCCGTGGACTCTTTGCTCATGTTGCTGCAGAAACGGAACGGCAATGACGCGGCTCGGAGGCGCCCTATTGCATGCGACGACATGGGGATTGGTTGGGTGTCGGTGTGGATTGTACCCGAAAGATCGATGAGAAGTGCTTTGATCACCGGTCGATTCGCCATGGTTTGTGGTGTTGGAAAGCGCGATGGCTACTGTGGAGGGGTCGTGTGCGGGGTCGTCGTGATGGTAAGGTGCTTGGTTGGCTGACGGCAGCCTGTGCAATGGCTTAGTTGATCGTTTCGTCCTGAATGATATGATGAGTATGTTCAAACACAGACTGTACGGCATCGCCTAATGGGGCTGTACAGTTACGGGGTGGTCGGTGAGCCTGTGAGCCTGCTCTCTCACTGCATTCATCGCGGGTCATTCACTGCGGGTCAAAACAATTGATGCGTATTACTCATTACGCAAACCGGAGTTGGCGGAGGGGCGTCCTCACCGATCGCTGGCGCCGACGACGACAAACAATTATACAGTACTGTACTGTATGGGAGGGAGATGACAATAGGCGTTATTGTTGCATGGCAACGATCGAGACCAAGTCGAGAACAGCTTGCTGTTAGGATGCTCCAATGGTACGTAGAAAATAGAAATTGGCTTTAGGTTGGTCACGTACCCACGAGCGGCCTACGCGGGCGCGGTACGGCGACTTGGCCCACCCGTTCCGGAAACATCTGCGCGCCGAGAAGTGCTGCAGTGCAGAGTCGCATGCATAACCTCCTCTCTTGATGCGACCGACCCAATTGCGGTTGCTGGTTGCCATCACATCCATCTCTCGGCGTCCAAGATTTCCTCTCGGGGGAATTGAAGATCAAGACGCGCCCGACGCCCACGTGGATATCATTGAGGGGAAACCTCGATTTAGCACCGCTTCAGTGATTGAATTGATTCCGCGCTGGATGGAATTACACATTGGCATCATTATTCGGAGACCGTGAACGCCACCCCCTCCTGATTCCTGAAATAAAAAGGCCAGTTATGCATACCAGAAAGATTAACTGAGCCGCACTTCGCACTTCGCCGTTTCCCCACTATACCTGGCAACTCGCATCCCGACATGATGTTCACCGCTACATCCCTCAATCATGATGGCGCGAGTGGTACCATAGTCATTGAAAAAGACTTGCATGAGTGGCGTCCTCAGCAGCCCGGAGAGGTTAGGTCGCCATGTCCTGCGCTTAACACCCTGGCCAATCACGGATACCTGTGAGAGAACTTTACTTCAATCATTGTCAGTGATAACGACCTAACTCATGTGCGCTACATAGACCCCGTGACGGGAAGCAGCTCAATCACTCCATTATAACTCGTGCCCTCGAAGAGGGTTATGGCCTTTCTGGCGTACTCTCACATATCTTGGTCATCGGGGGCATAGCTCTACTTGGGCAGGCCGGGTCGTTCGCTCTCGACGACCTCGCGCGTCACAATCGCATCGAGCACGATGCATCTCTCGTGCATGACGACACCAAGGCCCGAGACGAGTACGCACCGACCGCGCCAGACTCGACGTTGGTCAACCAGTTCCTCGCGCAAGCCAAGGATGGTCACTTTATGACGATCGAGGACGTTGCCAAGGCACGGGTGTGGAGGGAGTCACAATGCCCCGTTCTCAATCACTTACATGCAGAAATTGCGAGGGGCGAAATGGCCATCGCGCTTGGTCTCTTCAGCCAGCTGGACTCCGACAAGCAAGGCATACCAGTGGATATGCTACGCGTGTGGCTCTCTGAAGAGCGTCTCCCCAGTGACTGGAAACCGACTCACACTCAGGGCCTACTGGAGACCATTCGCACGTCCTGGAAGATCTACAATGACATGAAAATTTTCGAGGATAAAGGTGATAATATCACCCCTGACGAGAGAGGGAGCAGGGTTTCGAATGTCTTTGGTCACCGTTACCTTGTATCATTTATTTTGCTAACCTTTTTATTTGTAGCTATTACATACTGGGTGTAAAGGGCCGGGTATCGCTGTCCGGTTTATTTATCTGTTCCTATCACACTGTACGAAACATCTCTTCGATTACGACAATGTACAGTATGCGAAACGAAATTACTCACAAGTCACAGTGATCCGAATTGGTTCTCGACAATCATCCGCTGAGAAGTGTAACCTTTAATGGCATACTTGGCTTATTCCCACCTTGAACCGTGGGTGTGGCAAAGTTATGCATGTCCCACGTGATGGGCGCCCCAGAAGGTCCGAACTTCATGCGGGATAAAAGAACGTACAGAACCGCTTCTGATTGCGCCAGCCGTTGTTAATATCTACACGGCGCTGTTTAAGAGAGCATATGCTCACTTATCTCCACTTCTGCCAACTTGATGCCACTTTTGGGACAGAGGGATGAGCCGGAGGGGGAAGGTGCCGAGAATTATCAACTCACATGCACGACTCGGAACGCCCACCGCCCATGAAAGTCATCCTTCGGCTAACATCAGCAACGTCGCCGCAGGAGAGATCCCAAGACGCCCACATATGGGAAAGTACCCCGGGTAAATAGGCATCGACGACGGTTTCCGGAAGAGGCTGAAGCCAACGCTCAGGAACCCACTGGTCCGCATCCAGACCCCATATGGCGGGGTCTCTGTTCACAGCTGCCGTGCCGAGAACCACCATCGTCCCTGCCTGGACTTGAATACAATCGATCATCTGACCGTCTCTTCCCAATACAGGACGCGATAAAGGAATGATGGAATTTCTGCGAGGCCTTCTCGATAAGGGTCAGCATCATTGATATATGAATAGCGGGGGTGCTAACACTCGATGCAGCTGAGTTACTGGTGCATATCTGGACGATGATACGGATGAGACGAATGGACCATGATTTGCAGATGAAGTACCTACAGACGCAGCGTCTCCTTGCAGACAGCGTCGAGATATGGTAGCTTCATCAAATCATCATAGGATATGTCCCGTCGTTCGACTCGGGCCCCCATCACCTCGAGGCGCAGCCTCTCCTGACTTTTTGGACGCAAAGAGAGAACATGAAGGATGCGGGAAAGAGCAACTAATGTTGTTTCATGTCCCCCAAAGATGAGCGTCCTACAAAGGTTTCATCAATGGGGACAAACTCAGGTATTTAAATCCGAAGTTACCCCGTCTGTGAAATTAGCTCATCGTCGGATACCTTGTCCATCGGATCCGCGCCTTTATTCTGCTGAACTAAGCCAGGTGATTAGGGGTCAGGTCTGCTACACGGTCTAAAGATGATCCTCACTCAAGACGCTGATGATGTCTCGACCAGTACCCTCACACGCGCCATTATTCTCCCTGAGTTTTCGGATGTTGGGGTAAGGAACAATCCCATCTTGGAACCCACAAAACTTTGGGGGCCCAATCTTTACGATAGATGGTACGAGCCTCATGAACCCTTGGAGAGGAAACGAAAGGGGTCTGATTCGCTCATTAGTATTCTGCGCGTTAACCACGAAAGGGAGAAACGAAACGGCACATAAGCTGTTTTGCAGTAAGCACATGTTCACTAGGCAGTGACGTCTCGGACAAGGTATCAAAAGAGACGCCAATCCCTGCCTGGCCAATAAGCTCCAGAGAGACGCGTGACATCCAGATCAGCATGTCGAGCTCGGTGGAGCCACATTGCAACAGGTTGACCATGGTATCTTCGAGCTGGACCAAGTCAGTCTCACTTTTTTTTTGTGCCATAGAGTTGGACGTACGCGACGCGTGACATCCCAGAAGATAGGCATCACCGTGCGCATGCGCTGTACGGAGAAGACCGCATTCGCATCCAGGACGCGTCGCTGCTTCTTATGAGCCATGCCTAGGGAATAACGCGTAAGTTGGACAGAAGTGGGTCTTCGCGAGGGCAGGTTGTCTACCTGTGGAGGATAGCAAGCCAGGGCCCCAGAGCAACTTGTTCTTCCTGGGATCATAAACAACCAGGAACAGGCCAGAACCCCTCTATTACTTACTCGATAATCGTAATCATAGGAGGTTCTTCATAGATGTCGCCGTGCTCTCCTGTTAAGATGGTGCGCAGACCTGCAGGGTCGGTTAGATACAAGACGTCTTCCTAATTCCTTTGTCAGTGGTACCGCCAAACGCTTCGGGCGTAATAGATAAATAGATGATTCTTACTCCCAAAAACCCGCGAAGTCGAACCGCCGTTCCAAAGGCAGCAACGGTTTTCAAATGAAAGTCCCACCCCTGAGGGTGAAATAGTTGGTCCATATGTCCTAAAAAAAAAGAAATTTGAGCTGCACGCGCCGTTATGAGCGATCGTGGTTATAGTAATAACCTCTTAGCCATGACAAGGGCGGGGGCCCAGGTAGGTTTTCAAGAGGAGACCGGAGCCGTTCAGAGAGCAGCTCGACCAGAGTTTTCACGAGGACGAGCGTGAGGGAAGCGACGGCAACGTGAACGAGAGGAGCCATAATTGCGTGGTTAGGATGGAACCCTGAGCACCCAGCTGGAAGAAGATAGAAAAATTGAGACCACACGTCGCATGGCTGAGATACGTCATGTCAGAACGAGTCGGTCGGGGGCCGAGGTAACAACTTGAACAGCTGCAAAGGGAACCGAAGTACTAGTACACCATTGTGATTGTGCCATCAACCGAGCGTAGTTGGCCTTTCCCGGGCGAGATACTACTAGGGACGGGACACATGATCCCTGCGTTCAAGAGATGGACCGAGATTGCGTTTCCGTTAGGTTTCGGCGTCAACGCGTCAATGTTCGCTTGGTCCGGGTCCATGGTAAAGTAGACCTATTACGTATCCGCAAACTCTGCGGGGGCAAAGTTCATAACGAGATAGAAATATGAAAGAAACCCGATTGCAAATAGGGTCCACAGCAATCTACTTTATGAGACCAAAATTTGCATTCCACAACCAACAATTTTTTATAGAAATATATAGAACTCCTACTGTAATTCATCTATAACTTGAACCAAACTCTTGGAGCTGTTGATGGAGAAATGACGAAGGCAGAAGACATCGACGGAAGACATTAACTCGGCCGTACCAACCATTTGGCTTTGTTTGTTCGCTAGCTTCCACCCTCAAGAGAAAGTAGAGAACGGTTTCTTGGCAGATTGTTTGTATGGTAGGTTGTGGACAATAAGCTCTGAATTATCTGGAATAGTCGAAGCATTGTATGGCTACGACAAATTTAATGGTGTCTATAATTCGCGGTGTAGGTTAAATAATACAGGGTAAGCGTCGAAGTCGAAGTCAAATCTACTGCAGTCTATTCAACGATAATGCATGGAAGGAGACTTAAGCAATTGCATATTTGCGGCGGTATTTCTCATCAATGCTTTCAAGGTAATACGTTCCAGGCCAAATGTTGTCAATTGAGCCTGTCGGGTTGTAAGGTGCAGCATTGTGGTTCTCCTCACGCAGCTTTGGGGATGACCATCAGTCAGGATAGTGCCAGCCGTAAAGACAAATACATACCGTCAGAGCATCAACAAATTCTTGGCATGGCACAACCTTCATGCTTGCCAGACGGTTGAGGAGATCCAACTTTTCACGGAGCTCAGATGTATCGCCCTTGACGCGAAGGGTGAAGAAGCTGCTTGCGCAGCCACTTCCGAAGGCGAACATAGAGATGCGCTTGCCCTTGAGTTGCTGTGGCTCGATAGTGGACAAGAGAGAGGAAAGACCACCATAAAGCGAGGCCGTGTACATGTTACCGCAACGAGACGCGCAGCGCATCGAGGGGGTTACGCGTTGAGCATAATCGTCCTTGCCCAAGGCCATGAACGTTTTCTCGATGGCTTTGTCAGTAACGGTTGCCTTGTATGAAAGGTCGAGGAACTCGGCGGGAACTTTCGCGTATTCGGGAGAATTGGGTGAAGAAATATAGTCGTTGAAGAGCTATTTTGATTGTGAGAAAAGCACGGGACATGTTCACCGATACTCACCAAGCGTGCATGGCCTTTCTGGACCTGCTTCCCGTAGGGAGAGTGGTAGACAGGATAGTCAACGTCTCGCCTGAGATTGAAAATGGCCTTCGGGTCCGAGGTTTTTCCATGCGTCTCTCCATTGATATGACCATTCAATGCCTTGGAAGCAGCGCCGACTTTAGCACGGAAAGCAGTGTACGCGCCGTCCATAGCGGCAATGTACGTAGACACCGAAAGAGGGCCGTCAACTTCGGGGTATTCCGAGTCGAGTTTAGGCTTGTAAAAGTCATAGGTATTGTCCATGTAGGTTCCATGGATGGCTGACAAAACAATTAGCGGAGGTATCCTTTCGTGGATAACTGTTTTGCATACGTTCAAAGACAATTGGTGCATTGGGGCCGATCAAGATAGCGCAGGCACCAGCGCCACCTACTGGACGGGCACCGCCTTCTGCGTATACAGCAATATCGCCGGCAAATACGATAGCATTCCGACCGTCCCACGAACGGCTCTCTACCCAGTTGACGGCATTGAAGAGAGCAGCAGTCGAGCCATAGCAGGCATTTTTGGAATCAAGGCCTTCAATGTCATGATTGCCAGACGTGGTAAAAAGGTCCATGAGGACGGTCTTGACAGACTTGGACTTGTCAATAATTGTTTCGGTGCCGACGTCGAGGCGTCCAATGGATTTGGGGTCAACGTTGTACTTGCGCATCAAACTGGAGACGACTAGTAGGAAAAAAAGAGTCAGGTTGAAGCCTGTACTAGAGAGAAATATTCTACGTACCAGTGAGTGCCATGGAGTTAATGTCCTCCCGATCGTCTGCGAACGCCATAAAAGACTGGCCGAGGCCAATGGTATACTTGCCCGATGGCACGCCATCATAAGCCTCGAGTTCTTCCTCAGAGATGCACTGAGAGGGATGAGAAACACGGTGAGGAAGAAGAGGGAGCAACGTACCCTTTGAGGGAAGTACATTTCGATGCCGAGGATACCAACATCCTGTGGGCGAGGACGCTGGGCCTGGGTATCAAAGACAGAGGGAGGGGAGAAAGAGGGAGCGGTAGTTTCAATAGCCATTGTATGAGGGAGGAGGGGAGTGACAATGACTGTGGTGCTTCGTGACCATTTATTAAATAGAGGGAGAGACGAAATGGTCCGATGTTTTAGAAAAGGCGTCAAATATTTGGAATTATGAATGGGCCACCCCGCTCGCTTGTTACCTTTCCGCCGCATACATCGCTGGTCAAGCCGGGTTACTTAACCGATCGGGCCTGGCCTTGTTGCCATCTCTCTAGGCAGCTCTCACTCTGCCCAGCTTCCTCTAGCCCTACACCTCACTGTTCGGAACTGACCATTCTCCCCAAAATGGCAGTTCCGGTTTTATCATGCCCATGATACCCTTCCACCCCCGTCCCGACCGGGTCGAACGCGAAACGACACGCATCCACCTGCATCCTAACTGGGCTTCGTCTCTCCGGGCCCGCACCAGGGGCGTGACCTGTTCTGCGGAACTCGGAAACAATAACAACCCTGACAAGACTCGCGGACATTGCTCGAATGATATGGTTTCAGCACGGAAATATGCTCTGCATTCAATTCGGTGCCCCTGCTCCCGGTATTCACGATTACACGGAAATACAGAAATACACCCTACTCGACTAATATAGAACAAATATGTACATCAATATCTTGAGGAAAAGACGCATCCACTTTCATATCCAACACGACATAAGCTGCCTAATAATATACAAAAAACATTTCTTCGTCACAAAGCCGCATCATGAGCAGACGTCAGGCACGTTCCTTCAAACGCCCCCCGTCCCCCCTTTCGCAAAGCGAAATGTAAGTGCTCCGAATGCCAAGTGGTGGGGAGCACCGACTTGTTAGAGCCTATCCAATTTGATGAGCAATGCTGTGAGAGGCATTAGTAAAGACTGCGGACTGCGGACTCGAATTCGACCAGTAGTACCCCCAGAAACTAATCGCCGCAAGGGCTGACACCGTTGCCCCAACTCCCAATCGACGAATGGTGGTTCGCACCGTAGCCTTGTCTGCCCTTTCGGCTTCAAATGATGGGTGCTCGTAGACGTCGAAGATCCTCATCGATGAAGTTAGGAGCAAGGAGGTCGGGAGCTGGCTGACGGGTTGCCGGGAGAGGGTGATGGAGGGAGGGTTGCAAGACCCTTGACAGAGTCGCTTTAAGATATTTGTGACAATAAATCCTGGCGGAGCTAAGCAATCACAGGCATGCTCACGTGTATACAGGCGTCGTTCCTTCGGCTCGGTACCCGATCTTGTTTACAAGCGCCTGACAGGCTTCAACTGATTTTGCCATCCCCATTGTTCTGATCCCAAGGGGCTCTCATACGTGTTTAGTTAGCGAGTTTTGCTAGCGCTGCAAGACTCATCGTCAAACAAGTTGCTTTTATTACTCGTACAGAACCATCAAATGTCCCAACTGCTTCTCTTTATCTCGCGTCAGACTTCTAATCATTTCTCCGAATGATTGATAATGGAAATTCCTAGCGGAAGCTGATTGCCTTTCTGTTCTTCACCTCCCACCATTGGGAGCGTGACTAAACAGTTCTCCCTACGAATTAGTGCTGTTTTTTCCATGGCCTCAAATTTCAACCTTGAAATGAGTTCGAATACAAACGCCTGCATCTCTGCAACCCTGTCAAGCCAGAGCAAATATTCATATGTGCATCCAACGTGGGCAAACCAAACCATACTCACGCGAATTGCCACCCGAGACAGGCACGATGTCCGGCGCCAAAGGATATTCTGAAACAAGATCAGACACCGCCACAGATATAGAAGGTTGATCTCCAGCGTACAAATTTGACCATACACCTACACTGGTTGGGGACTTGACTGACCCGTCTAACCACCTGCTTGGCCGCCAGATGTCTGCGTCCTCCCCCCAGATATCCCTGTTCCTGAAGAAAGTGTAAGTCTCAGAATATGATGGCAGTTTTATGATATAGTCACCTGTTATACGCAACGTCGGATATGATGATATGGGTTCCCTGAGGAATGCAGAGTTCTTTGATGACAGTGCCGGACCGGCAAACGACTGGTCCGGACAAGGGTATGACTTCATCCCGAGTCGTCTCGCGGAAAAGGTGTGGAACAACGACATCGAAACGTACGGTCTCCTGAAAACCGGAATCGCATAAACTAGTCAATAGAATGTGAGGAAAATTCACCTTAATCACCGCATTGAGGAACGGAAGTTTGTCAAAGTTGACTGTCCCAGTGTCGTCAACATTATCAGCAGGTCGTACGCTGTATATTTCATCGCGGAGTTGGCGTTGCTCATCAGCGTGGGTTGCAAGTTCGAAAAGTATCCAGCCCAAAGAAGTGACAGTGGTCTCGAGACCTGCTCCCAAAAGCGTGCTTGTAATTGTCAGCCTACGTGATGACGGTTCGCGGGGAGTGCTTACCATACCTGAGGAGCGAGCTCCTCGTCGGTGAACTGCCAACGTCCCGCATCGGAGTGATTAGCTATGACTGAATAAATTAGGGTCAGAACGCGCGCGTCCAAAGATGATCGCAGATACAGGTACCAATTCGGCTGAGTGCATCCTTCTTATCAACATCGTCTTCTGGTGATCTCGACTGGATTAATGTCCTTGCAATGCCGTTTGACAGGTGCACGTGGCGACGTAAAAATGCGAGGCCGGAGGACGGAAAATATATCATCGGATCCAAAAGCCATGGGGGTACGCGGACCATGACACCTTGACAGAACACTTTCAAGTCCGACGGGAGTCCGAAACCTTTGGCCCTAAAACTCAACACGTCATTCTCCGACTGACAGCTTGGAGGAATTTACGCACATGAAGTCACGCAATGACGCAGCAAACTCTGCTCGGTCTTCCCCGTCATCGCGAAAGTCATAATTGAAAGCGGCTAAACCCAATGCGTTGAGTACCGCAGGGCTTAAGAATTCGGGGATATTCTCTTCTCGGACATCGTCGCCGAGTGACTCTGCACGGTTTTGGAATTCCTGGACTAGCTTCAAGTGGGTGAGACGCAGATGTCATGGTTCAATGAGACTAGCGGATTCACCTCGCGAGCACACTGCCTGAAAATGGGAATTTGAGCCCTACTTTCGGAATGGCCGAATGCTGGTAGAATAATTCGCCGTTGTCGATAATGATCTGGACCTATCGAGGCGCCGTTACTCGTAACTCCGTCAAGGGATAAACATCGATTTTGATTACCCTCAGCGCCATTAACACCCCGACCTGTAGCTGAGTTGAGCCCAAATCGTGCAGCGTACGATTTCACGATATTGTAGCGCGAAGTTTGCAAAATATATTGAATGGCTTTCGGGTCGGAGACCCACAACCTATCTTCCTGCTCGGTTTCAAAGTAAGGCCGTCGCGTCGCTCAACGGTAATAAGAAACCACCCACGCCAAAAGGTGCTTTGATTCTAACAACCATTCCATATATATCTTGCAATTTGATATCATAGGTGCCAACTTGCTCCCTCATCAATTGGCGTAAATTACCTGCGGTGGGCTTCTCAGCCATGGGAAGTGCCGGAAGTTTGGAACGTACCCAGTAAGAACGACTCGGGAGGTGGGCCAGGTAAGTCATCGAGAGGACTCTTGCGCTTCGCTTTCCACGCGCCATAGAGGCACACAAAGAAAAGGCCGTGTACGATCAGAACCCATGGGACATAGATGGACATGGCCTCGTCAAAATTGTCGTGAGACCATCCAGCGGTGTAGAGGCTTAAGTACACATCCGGCGCCTATTGCGACAACGTCCATTCCTGCGCTAACCCCTTCAGGTGCGATTTCTTCGCCATCCAGGGCTCACTGGCATGGTCATTGAGTGGAATTCGGTTCAGGGTGAACCGATAGAGTGTGGTTTGCCCAACGTATGAGAAAAGGATGTATTTTTTTTGGCTGGGTTGGAAAATTGCACTGGCAGCGTAGCGTAGCCTACACAGGATGGGAAATGATAAGAAGGGCTTCGAAGGACTTTCAGGGGCCACGTTAGGGAATAGTTCCGAGAAGTCGTCGGTAAGCGCTAACTTAGCCGCGGCGCCGAGTGGCAAACTTCCTATACGCGCATATCGAATGTGGCCTGGAATCACTAACCGCTCTACAAAAACCTTGTCGGCTCCTTGGACTTTTCATCTTTTGTGTCCCCAAATACTGGCGCACTCAATGATTGGGTCTGGATCTGAACCCCACTCCAAGTCTGTATGCCATGCAGTGACCACAATTTTGATATCTGGGTTGTCACTTACTATGTCCCCGCAATGTCTTTGCAAGCTTATAGCCGTTTCTATGGACACTGAGAACAGGAAAATCACGAATTGCTCCACTTTGCCTTCAAAATATTCTGAAGGCACCATTCGATCGGTTTCTTGGGAACAAAATTTGGCCCCATCTTTGTACATGTAGAATCCAAGGTAGAATCGAGTCCCGAACAATTCATCACAAGAACAGGATGTCACAAAGTATCGTTTAAGATACATCCGTGATATGTAGTGAATCCGCACCCTTCCCTGGAAGTACAGCCCCATGCACGGGGAGTCGTTCTCGTAATGTTTGGACGATAGATCTCCCGGAAGAGGTGCAAAGCACGGTCCCCGGTACGCTTCTGAGAGGACGCCTTCACCACGACGAAGGCTGACTATCATCCGGTAGCACGATGTGTGCACGGCGCCGTACCTCCACAACTCCGCAGGGCGCGGATTCACCACATATCACGGACGTCTCATGAATGACACTTTGTGACGCCCCATCTGTTCTCGTGACATCGGAGCGAATGCGCTGCCCGGAAGCCAATCCGAAGAAGCCAACAACGGCAAAGGGAAGACGGAAAGAGATGTCCGGCTCGATACTCATGGAATGACCGTTTTTATAAAAAGGAAACACGCATGACGTTAGCTATGACGGAGGCCATGAAAGCGTACAAGACTGGAAATAAGGGCAGGATGAAATGACAACACTTTCCGAACCAGGTGCGCAAAACAGACGCAACGAAGCACACTGATGTGACGCCGGTGGATTCAACTTCACGTATGCAAACAGTCAGACCCGAAAAGGACACCTGACGGATATCTCGCTCTCGAAAGAAGTGTCCTGGACAAAACAGGACGGTAAAAGGGGGCCGCGAACAAAAAAAGATACAGTACTGATTGAGTCTACACACCGAAAACCGCGCACAAAGACGCCGCAGGGCGGCAGGGGCCAGTCGGTCCCGTGCCGGTTTGAATCCACTGCACGTGATGGCACACGCTTTTTCGTCCTCCGCGAGGCTTAGTAAGCTAACATCACATTCGTTCGGTAACTTAGGTACTGTAACAACAACATAATGACCTAGACGTGAACAAGGTTCTGCCGTTGACATGCCCAAATAAGCGTTATCTACACAATAGGGATCGACAACACCGTGGGCGACAATTTCGACTTCACAACATGGAACCATCAACCAGCTGGGGGCCGAGTTCATCTGAACGTTCCTTTGGTAACAAGGTCACCCAGCGCGTTTTCTGGATCTCTGGAGCCTTCTTTCCGAAGTATCTCTCGCTTTCGAAGCCCCACTGATCGCTCGCTCGCACCCAGTTGCCCAGCCCATCCACGTACTGCGCTAGCTCTGTGTCTACCGGCTCGCCAAATTTCGGTATTTTGTTTTCATAAAGGTCCATGAACTTTGCCTCGAGCTCCTTATGGTAATCATAGACCCAGTCCATGGCGCCTTGGATGTCGGTCTTGTTATGGTGCATGACGATGGTGATGATATTGTGGTTGTCGTCGCCGCGCGCTTGCTCTAGGTTGTATGAAGCGATATCCTACTCAAGCGACGGATCGTTAATTTTGTCATGTAGGCAATAGGGTGGCCGCTTACATTCCCAAGCAAGATCATGTCAATAGACAAAATTGACATCTCCTGAATAACGGGGTGTTGAACCGCCTCGTCAGGAAGGTTCATACCCGTCTCGAGGATTGCAAAAGATGGCTTGGCGCCAATGGTGTCTCTTCTCACTTCCAGGTACTCCTGGATGCTCCGAACATGCTCGTGGGTGCGGTCTGCTGCCTGCTGTACAACCGCCTGTGTGTACGTGGCAAAGGTCTCGATGAAGCGCTTCTGTGACTGGGGACTAGCTGTCTTGATCGCAAGCTCCCAAAACCTGGATCGATACTTCTGTCAACGCATATTTATGCTGCTTCTGGTGTGCCTTACTGTCTGGTAACTTCGCCGCCAACCCATTCTCCTTTGGGGCGAGGTGTGTGTGGGTTGCGCAGGGCGTCCATGATGATGTTGGCCATGACCTGGACCTCATCCTCGTGCGCGACGTCTGAATACTCGTCGTAGACGAAGAACATGTTCATGAGGTCGCAGCCGGTGCGCACACGTTCTTTGAACCGAGGATGAGCAGAGCTCTTTGCGGGATCTTGACAGGCAGGTACGTACCCTTACTGAGCAAAGGATAAGCAAGAGAGGCAAGGAGGTCTATCCAGAGGTGAGTGAGAGAGTTGGGCTGTGTAGGACGTGGCAGCTCGTACTGAAATCGCAACGATCATAGGCATATTGAGCTTTGGGACTGAAGGCCCCGAAGCTTCTTGCCCATGCTGCGGACGCTGCCTTGGCCTCGGGGTAGTGAGGGTTGAGATGACGGGGCCATTTCCAGTTCTCCAAGTTATTTGGTATGTAATATCTGTTGGACATGGTCGACTCTCCGCTACTAAGATGTGGGGGTATTTCAGTGGGGTAAAAAAGCCTTAGGGTGGGGCGTCCATGGCTGACCGTCTCATTATATCCTGTAAAGTAAGGAACTCTCAAGGATAACCAATAGCCAAACCGGCAAGCCCGATACCCGGGGACTCTACCTCGGTTCGGTTGAAGTACACAGAGGAACCGCTGCACCGTGACATATGGTTGCATATCTCCGCGAAGAAGAGCGAATCCGAACGCGCACCCGAAGCCCCGAAGCGTCTATGTGCGCATTCTCATGATGCAGATGAAACGGATTTGTGTAGCGCCTCCCCTTGCCGAGGGATCCCCGCCCGGTACCCCAAAGCTTAATCGGGCCAGAACATCTCCTTTCCCCCATGGATCAAATCGGAACTCATGCCACTAAGCATCATTCTACAGTCGACTCCCTTATAACCCATACCCCTTCTGGGACGTTTAGTGACTTGTCCATACCCTCAAATGGCACACCCCAGGTGCGTTCTAAAAGGGGTATGGATTATAAGGGAGTCGACTGTACTAAGAATGGCCGTTCACGTTTGTTGCGACATCGTGCGAAAGCTGCCATGCTTCAACTGCCGCTTGTCGACAACCAAAGCTGTAGACGGCTCATATATATTAAGTTTCATATATTTACAACCTAGATGCAGCTATTGATCATCCTCTGAGTAATTGAGATCATCGAAACCACCGCCTTCCATCACTGGGCCTCCAAACGAGCATGTTGGATAAGCGCCAAAGCAGTAGCCGACCTCGGTTCGATAACACATTCGAAAGGTGCTGGATGACTACTCAAAATGTAAGGGCGCACTCTTTCTGCGATAGTGGCGACATACCAAATAGTTCCGGGTTTGAGTTTGACCTGAGGGGTGATCACGTCTCCGTTATCACCGACGGCTTTTGTAATATTGTACACTGATAAAACAGAAGCAATTGCCATCCAAATTGTGTCGAGCGCCATACTTTTACCCGCACAGGCACTAGCCAGTTTTTCAACACACATGACATTCAAAAGGAACTTCCAACGTACCGGCGCCCAAACCCAAATACACCGCTGTCTGCGGGATCAGGCAAGTTATTGTTAATGAAGCGCTCAGGCTTGAACTTTTCCGGCTCTACGAAGACCGCCTCGTCGTGGAGAATGGCCCTAGGAAGCAGCATGAGGTTAGAGAAACCTACTTTGGCATCCATCGATCACATACCATGTATTCCCAAGTACAGACGCACCAGCGGGGATAGAATAACCCTTGTATTGGTCCGAGTTTATTGCCCTATGGGGTACGGCCAGAGGTAGGACTGGGATCCACCTGAGTACCTCTTTCATGACGGCGGTAACGTATGGAAGGTCGTCTTTATCAGCAAACGTCGGAAGGCGGTCGCCTAAAACGGCGTCTAGCTCGGCTTGTGCGCGCTTTTGGGCCTCGGGGTGTAGAGTCATTGCCAAGATAAAGGTTGTCAGGGTGGACATGGTAGTATCTGCACCTGCGGCATATGCAACGGCCGCAGAATCCTTGATCAATTCTTCCGTAAGGATTTCTCCCTTCCCGGCGGCAGCACTCGCGGCATTTTGCTCCAAGCAGGCGGAGACGAAACAAGGTACCGCAGAGCCATTTTCCTAGCGGTAAGTCGAGGTATGTCGCTGAATATTATGCATGGAACGAGAGCCTACTCACAAATTTCCCCTTGACCATATCATACGGGACATTGATCATTGCTTGAGACAGCTTCCGCCACTCCTTCGCTTTCGTCTTGAACCCAGCACCAGGCATCCACTCAGGGACGTATTTAACTGCGGGAATGTTGGGTATATTCAAACATCGATAATAAAGGACCGTACGGCTAGGGAAAAGATCGACCAGGAAGGCTCCGGGCACGGCAGCTTCCGAAGTGGTTTTTGATGCCTCTTCTACAAGACGTACATATGGGTCATTATTATCGACAACTGTGTGGCCGTATCTGATGAATTGCTTAGAATCAAAAGGATTGATAATCATGAGGTCTTACACTCTCTTCATGATAATATGCGCAGCATATCTGGGAAAGGGTGAGACGCAAAACCGTGGGGTAAGACAAATCCAGGCCTACTGTCTCATATGCTCGACGTAATTCTTCGGTGACGTCAGCAACAAAGTAAGAAGCTGTTTTGATATCTCGAGTTGTATTTCTTGATGTTCAGCCACGCTATGATTGAAGTGACTGTGAAACACGCGGCGATGCTCCTTCCAGCGGGGACCGTAGCGCATGAGTGCGAACGTCCAGTCCCAACCCATTCTACACAGGTATGAAAAGCAGGTAGAGATAAAGGGCGTAAGCGGTAGCGTACAAATCGACGATCATGGGCATGTCAGGGCGGTCTGAATAGTTGGAGCCTCTCTTGTCAAAAATGTCTGATACAGCCTTGGCTGAATTGAGAACGACCATGGTGCTGCCCAGAACGTCAAGGGAGATGGTGTCATCCCCTGCAGTTTGAGAAAAAATACACAGGTGAGCGCGGAATGCAGCTTCCAGGTGAAAGAGTATACCAAACTGGCGAGACCAATCCCGACACTTCACATACACCTCATCGCCCGCAAGGTCAAGTAAGTTCCCAATGACAGGGAGGCCCTTTGGCTGTGGTGGAAGAGGAAAAGAGGATCGGACACCTAACAGCTGCTTGATCCAGACGACGGCGAGAGCAAGGAACGCCAGACCAGCAATAGCCAGGATAAAATCCATGATGCGGGAAGATGATGATGGGGCCGACTCGCAACCTAGCAGCTATTTGGGAGACGAAGGGAGGGCCAAAAGTGTCTGAAGAGCGGATCCGAAAAGAGTTCAACGTTCAACGACAATTCGCCTCCGAACTAGCATAGTTCTGTAAGCGCGAACCGTTACGCGCCAGGCGCGGCTGGCGCCAAATCTGGCGCTCATTCCTGGTTGAAGTACCTTGTATTTCCTCTGAGAATACCAAAAAAAAGAGCGCCGTGACTGTAATCGTGAGTCAGTTCGCATCGGCTACCAATCATTGAACCACAGAATAAAGTTCAAGGGCTAGTAACACATAAGCCTGGATAAAACGAGACGAGGAATAACCTGAGGAACGAAGGCAAATCTGTTCAACCAATGCCGAGTTGATCACTTGAGCTTATAGTAACTGCATTGAATCGATAAAATCTCGCACCGTCCGTCACATCGGGTTGAAAGGCAACCCTGGATTTAATTAAGGCTTAATTAAAGCTTAATTGTTCACTGGCACATGACAGTAAGATCGCACGTGCAAGATGGACCAGCTTCGACTCGACACTCGCTACCATCTCGTTTGCTTTCTAGACCGCAAACCGACGGATTCTATTCCAGTCTCAATAATGATGCACACACACCATTTTGGCCTCGAATGTTAATACTCAGACGGGATATACAGTATGCGGAGCCTGGATCTGAACTTGCTAATCGGGCGGCATCCGAGGAGACGCCCGTATCCCGCTGGTCCGGGGCTCGGATACTGGCTTCCCATAAGGATTCGACTGTCAAATGTCAAGTTTGAAGCGTCTCTTGTCCCATCAAACCCATCCCCATTTGGAACTTTTGAAGCCAGAATTTGAAGCAAATCTGCCTTGAAATCTGCTTCAAATCCTTACGGGAAGCCATCCAGTAACCGATGAATTTGTGCAGGGCCAAAGAGTGCCCTGATCGGCAAAGACTCTGTTTCCCTATCTCGAGCTATGTTATCAATCCAACGAAAAATATATTTGGGGTCTCATTGGCATGTAGTCATGAGACTCTGAGCTCGGAAGCCCTCAGAATTCTCGAAATCAGTTTGTGGGTGCTGGTCTGGAGCACTTTGATTAGGATGTACCCCGCTCCCCCGCACCTGCAAGACTGCCAGTTCCTTAGCTTGTGTCAGTTTCAAGTCCATTTGGTTACACAAGTTGAGTAGAGTGTTGGCACAATTATCGCAATTAAAGGATCAATCAATCTATGCCTCATTGAGGATGCCCACGTTCCCCAGTTTTTTTGGACTCGTCCGATTTGTACAACAAGAATTCGCGGGGACACTCATATTTATGCCCGGTGAAACAAGTTCCAGGACGCAATAAGGCGTGTAGGCTATTGTCATCCTGCATTTTGTTCTGCTCCGTAAGACTAGCACTCGCAGACTCCCCATTCAGACTAGTGGCCCCTAAGCTCGTTTTCGGATGCAAGCAAGGTAACCGCTTCCGGGAAGCGCGAGGAGATATCGACCCTGAATGGGATGGGACGTCTGGCGGCCAAGGGCACAATCAGTCTAGAAGATCCGACAACCAAGGAGCGCAAAAATACTCACACAACAAGGCCATCCTCTACACATCCATCCACGTCAATCGGGATGACCTTTCCGTTCTCGTCCTTGCCGGGCGCAAACGTGCACGCCCATAGCATCATCGCGAAGTCGATGAAAAGCGAGTTGTTTGCGACGTGTTTCCCCACACATACGCGCCTCCCAAATCCGTATGTGACGTGACCTTCCTCTTTCGTTTCTGGTGCGCATGACGTCACCCCCCCGCTCGCGTCCAAGAATCTAGCTGGATTGAAATGCGCCGCGTCTGCGCCGTAGACTTCGGGATCGCGGTTGAGGTGCCAGACGTTGGCAATTATCATGGAGCCCTTAGGGATGAACATGCCGTTATACCAGTCGTTAGCGGCTGAGAGATGAGGGAGACCAAGGGGGTCCACAGGTCGCCACCGCAACGCCTCCTTGACCATCGCGCGAATATAGGGTAGATGGGGGAGGTCTGAAAAAGTTGGAATACGTGTTCGCCCAATGACTGAGTCGAGTTCCTCCTGTGCGCATTTTTGGACATCTGGATAGGTGACCATGGCAAGCATCCACCATGCCATCACAGCTGATGTTGTCTCAGCACCTGCCGCGCTACTTAATGTAAGCACACGGGGCGGGGATTGGGACAAGTCCGTGCACTTACTACATGGTTGCCGCAAGCCAAGAGCTCTCTCGCGCAGACAATCCATACCTGTCTGCGTCCTTGATCAAAGTCCCAACAAGGCTAGGGCGATCCATGCCTTTCGACTGGACTAATGTAAGCAAGGCTCCACGACTGACCAAGGAGACAGACCAGCTTCTCGTTCACGCTGTTGAATAGGTTCTCGAACATAACCGAGTCTCTCTCGTACCAATACTCTGCGTCGCGCTTCCATTTGGCAAATCTGGGTTATTGAGAGCGGCTTCAACGGTCGGTTAATTATCGCATCAAAAATGCGCCGCACCTGCTTGGAATGTACATCATCCATGGGAAGAACTCCACGAAGTGAGAGCCGGGAAGAGCCGCTCGAGTCAGGCGTGCAACAAAATCGTTGACGGCCTTGACGCTCGAGCTCAACTCCGAGTCAATCGGGGGGGTGTCATATGTTACGGACATGATCATAGACGCAGCGGTTCGGCGAAAATGATTATCCCACGTCGAGGGTTGGGCAAGGAGACCGCAGGAGAGCAGAATTGCTTCGGTAAGCTGTGGAGTCTTGAAAGACTCGACGACGGACTTGCTGAGGCCTTCATGGGCAGCCTTACGCATCTTACGCCATCTGTGCCGCCATCAAGTTGGGCTCATGATAGCCAAAAAAAAGCTACGCACAGAGTTCCGTAATTCTGGAATACCATGGCCAAGCCACCACAGAGGATTTGAGCAGCGACAATGTTGCGCGGACGGTCGGAGTAGATACCTGCGCGGCGGTCGAGCAGATCTGCTGCTACCTTCTGTGAATTGAGGACAATGATAGGCTGTCCTGCTGCACTTAGGTAGAAAATGTCGCCTGAGGGGGAAAATCATAAGAGATAATTGCGAGAAGTTCGAAATATTTCCAACCAAACTCTTGCTTCCAGTTCATAAAGTTGAGCCATTGCTTGCTGCGCATCTCGAGGACGTTTCCCACAAGAGGGAAACCCTTTGGTCCCGGTGGCAGCTTCCGCCATGGGCTCTGGAGATAGCGTGCAGTGAAATAGATAGCACAGCCAGTCAAGATCCCGGACACCAAGGTCGAGTGCTGCTGTGCAAACACGATGATCTCCGAAGGAGACAGGACAGCAAGGTTGGCAGGCATGGATATGGACAATTTAATGTGTCTCGCAGAGTTCAGGTTTATAAACATGCCGCAGCGCGCTTTATACTTGCAAGCATGTTTCACATTGGAGATGCGGATTCTAATAAAGGGGGCGGGGAAGGCGCATCACGACCAGGGAGTAAATGCTCAGTGTTCAAGCTTTCATAATATGGGCCTTTTTTCCTCTGTTCCGAATAACTGACACATTTTTCGGCAGCAATGGGAAGGGAGAGGCAAAGAAAGACACACACATTTATCATGTTCGGCACAATCGGCAGAGGTCGCTTCGAAGACTTCATCCATCAACTTCTCGAGCTCATCTTTCCGAAGCCATTCATATAACCGCTTTCAAGCTGATACCCACAACGGTCGTTGACGAGCCTACATATATGTTCGGAAAGTCCGGGCGGGAGAGCAAAGGGGCTAGACTGGGCAGGCATGGCGGGCCGCAGAGAGCTCCAGGCGCATAACCTTTTTCAGATTTCAGATTACCCAACGTGGGACTAGTGCGGTAATCCACGTGACGGGAGTTCCACCAGATTTTCCAGATTGATGAGAACCCCTCTAATGGCCTAACCGACGAGTCTCGAGAATGAAGAACCAGAAAACAATAAAAATTTGCTGCACTTATTAACCCCCCCCCCCCGCTCCTCTCTAAACACCCCAGCCCTTGCGAACATGTCCAGTCAACCCGAGTCCTTCAGTGGGGATTGGATCACTGCCAGTCATCCTAATTACTCCGAGGCCATAGCACGTTGGGCCTCCAATGCAGAGCGCCGCGCTACAGCCGTTGCATTCGTCAAGAGCGCCCAGGATGTTGCGATCGTCTTGAACCACGCAAAGCAGCACAAGTTACTAATCGCCATCCGTGGCGGTGGACACAGCCCATCCGGTGCCTCCTCGATCGAGGGCGGTATAGTGGTCGATCTCTCCCGCTATCTATCAGGCGTGAGGGTAGATCCGGTCGAAAAGTTGGCATACGTCGGCGGCGGGGCTATTTGGGAAACCGTCGATAAGACGGCGATCGAACACGGGCTGGCTGCAGTTGCGGGTACCGTGAACCATGTGAGCTCCTTTCGACGATCCAGTTTCGATTGCTTACCTGATTTAAAGACTGGTGTTGGAGGGTGTGTACCTGATCACTACACCTGACCTGACGCTATTTACACCGTCTATGTTAGCCTCCTCCTTGGTGGGGGATATGGTTTCCTGACTGGCGAGCATGGACTTGCGTTAGACAACCTCGTTCGAGTACGCCCTATCATACACTATTCAGTTTGGTATCTCACCAGCCCGTAGGCTACTGTGGTTACAGCTAGCGGGGAAATCCTGACTGTTAGCGCTACTGAAAACGCGGACTTATTCTGGGGAATTCGCGGCGCAGGGTGCAATTTCGGCATCGTGACCGAGTTTGTCATTCAACTTCACCCGCAAAGGCGCACCGTTTTCGCAGGAATCATTGCGTACCCCCCGCCCACAATCGATAAAGCAGTATCTACTGCAGCTCAGTTTTTGAGCGAAGGTTTATCTGAAAAGGAAACCATCTTCTACGCCCAGACCACGGATCCTGGGGGCAACGTGCGTGCCTTTGATCGGCCTCTTCGGTCAACTGATCCCTAAAACGTCACACGTGATAGGCTGTCGCTCTATTCGTTCTATTCTGGAATGGTTCTGGGGACGACGGTCGCAATCATTTCAAGCGATTCTTCGACTTGGGTAAGCATCCGCTGGATTTTAATCTCGTGGGATTGATTGAGATGCCGCAACAGGACCCGTCATGGACACTTGCAAGGAAATCCCCTATGAGGAACTAAATGCCATCCAAGTGAGCGCCTTCTTTTGTTCATTCCTATACCGTCGTAGTTACCATCTCCCCAGAATTTCAACGTTCGACATGGCAACAACTACTACATGAAAGGCGTTTTCTCTAGTGGACCTCAGGCGGACGTAGCCAAAAATCTGGTGTCTCGTCTCCCCGAACTCTCAAAAGAAAGCAGCGCAAACATTACCGTCGTGTACGAACTATTGCCGAAGGAGAAGACACTGTCCGTACCAAGGAATGCCACTGCGCACATCAGAGTACCCCTATTCAACGTTCTCTTGATTGCCACATGGAACGACAAAGACACGAACAAAGTTGATGTTTTGCGCCGTGCTACGAATGAATTAGCTAGCATTGTCATCCAGGGAGAGAAAGTCATAACGGAACAACTCAGCATCGGCTATGGGAATTACAGTGAGCCACAGGAGAGAATGGGTGCGGAAAGCCGTATGCTCATATACCCTTTCGCAGACTTTGAAGATATAGCCTCGCCTGCTGCGGGGACCGCAGGACCTACAGCGAAGGCACCAGCACTCTTCGCTGAGAACTATGCCAAACTTCAAAAACTCAAAAAGCAGTATGACCCGGACCTTGTGTTTTTCAAGTGGAACCCCGTAACGCCTCAAGCGTGAAGTCAATTCGAGGGTTTGTAGTCGGTGGAGGAAGCCAACATGGTCTTTTAGCATTTGCCATATACTGTATGACTTCTCCGAGTAGTATTACCGTAAGAATAGGTTACGTTGTCAACAATGCCTACTGCCCAATGTTTTGCGGTCTTGTGGGTTCGAACAGAAGGTCGTCAGACCACTCCGATCTATGATGAATGCCCATTACAGGCTGCCCACTCCGATTAGCAATGCCCACAGCATCATCGCGTCGGAGTTGTCCGTGCATCGGAGGTGTTTCCCCATACAGGCGCTTCTACAATATGTGACCCGGCCATTTTTCTCCATTCGCACCCTAGAACGTCGTCTGGTTGAACTCGTCGCATCTGCGCCATAAATTTCGGGGTTCATAGTTGAGGTCTTTGAGGTGCCAGATGTTTGTAAACTTCATTGAACCCTAAGAGAGAAATACTGTACATCCGAGTCGATGAGGGAAGTCAAGGGGTCTACAGGTGCACTGCAGCGCCTATGTGTAGGCTAGTAGAGGGGGCAAATGTTGAAGGTGAGCGCACAGAATAACGCGGATCTATACTCCAACTCGTGCCGATAATAATACCTTGAACTCGGACCCACCACAGTACGGCATACAATACGGCAGTGAAACAGATAGCACCGCGCTAACCACCTGTCTCGGCGTTCCCTAGTCTAGCTGGTTTCATATTCTGGCCACACATCACCGTGACAATACAGGGCATCCACCAGGCGGCCAGTGCATCACCGCTGACATTGTCTCAGCACTTGTCACGCTTATTGTGAGCGACTGAGAGAGGATGGCGAGCAGAGCGAAAGTGATCCGAGTCTGTTACGCTATCGTCGAACGTAACCGAAATACTTCTGCCGTACCGCAGCGGCGCAGCTATAGCTTGCGCAGTTCATAGCACCTTCCATGGCGCAGTCCAATCACATAACATTGGTACTTCGAAGGTGTTGCGCTCGTTCCTGATCGTCCAGGCCATCAAAGTTGCAAGATGGTAGGGTGTGCCATCCTGTTAGAAGACGCCCATGGACAGAGGCAGTGTCCAGGGACCATCATGGACGGCGTGCAGAGGTCTTGAGCTCCCGCGACCAGGCGTTCCGTCAAGTTTCCGAGATCCCCACCACATTACAATATGCTGCGTCATCCGTTCGCGCCGCGGTTAAAATAGCGGAAGGCTATGAAGTTATTTATCATAAGCCAGTCATAAGCCTCCGCAGCAATAATGTGAGATGCGGACTGCTGTGCTCCTTGGCTCGCTTGGTAAGGCGTTTCAATTGGGCGATGTCCGAAGGTATGACATGATGGCGGCTCTCACGATGCGGTACGGGTAATACGGTACATGGCAACAGGTAGTAATCGATGAGCGGTGTAGAAACGATGGGGGCAGGGAGGCGATCAAGACCCTCAACCCGGGCCTCGCCTATGCACGTGCGTGTCATTGTCATTTAATACGTTTGTCTTCTGTCAAAAATGTCGTCCAACCCACCTGTCCCTACACTGCCTCTCCAACCCCGAGTACAATACGACCCAGGATATCATCCCTCACCACCTCATCTCGAAGAACCCCTTCTTGCTCCACGTCCCCACAAACTGACGCCTGATCTCCCTGCAGAGGTACGTCCAACGTGTCAGCACACGAGCAGGTCATTTTTAGAACACACACTTTTCCCCCAGATGGCACGCACGCTTGATGGCCAAGTTTCCCGCGGTCCTCTCCCCCAAGTTAATCCCTACAATGACCGAGGTCCCCCTCTCCCCCCTCACGCACTCAACCTCACACCTGGGTTTTATGTCCCCAGTTTGTCAACGTCGCCTGCCCCAGCAGGGCCTTCGTGGAACGCTCCCCGGTCCAGTCCACCACCCCTGATTCAGGGAGACCTCTCTTCAGCGCCACATTCACATGCGGCCCAGCCTCTAAACCCAACTGAGGAATCACTGCCTCTGCCTTTGCCTTTCCCTGGAACTCCCTCCTTCTCAGATCCCCTTACCCCTGCAATGGCTTCCCTATCCTTTTCAGATGAACCTCAGAGGAGAGGTCCTGATTCGAACGGTCCTCCTTCCCTTACAGCCCCTCTTCCCACCATATCCTCTCTCATCGCGGCTTTGCCTTCAACCCAGACCCCTGGTAATATCTCCACGTCCAAGGTGGCTTGGTGTCGTGATGTTATCGGCTTGGTCGATCGTCTATATGTGGCTCCGAATCAAACCGGGTCTGCAGATCCCCCTTCGGGCCCCATCCACGTTGCTGACCAGGAGCTCAATAATCTCGTCGAGATCGCGATTCCCATGATCTTGCAATTCGCCAATCCCAATCCCGTACCGCAGCCGTTACCTCTTCATATCGCCGAATCTATCTATCTACGTGCTACATTTGAGGCAACGGGTGCCTACCCACAGTTTGTCCCCCAGAATCCCAGAATGGCTTTCCGAGACTTTGAACGGGCCGCACGCGCTGGCTTTTCGGCTGCGTGGTTCAAGCTTGGCCGTGATTATGAGAACTTTGGTGACTTCTCTCATGCCAAGGACTGCTATGAACGTGGAATCCGGAATAATAATGAAAGCAGTCTTTATGTAAGTGCTAGATCATTCTGATAGGCAACGCGTCTCACCTCAATCGTCAGCGACTTGGAATGGCTCATTTAATGGGACAACTCGGCTTGTCCCCTAGTCCAGAGGCTGCCCTCCCCCTCCTCCAACATGCCGCAACTCTCGCAACTGTGGACGTTCCCCAGCCAGCCTATGTCTTCGGCCTTCTGCTCCTAGGGGAGTTCTCTCAAGCCTCTATACCCCCACACCTTTTCACACCCCTTATACCCCCTGGGAGTACGCGTGACAATGAGGCCAGGCGCCATCTTGAGCGCGCGGCGTACCTAAATTTTGCACCTGCACAGTACAAGCTTGGACATGCATACGAATTTGCACAGCCGCCATTCCCATTCGATGCCCTCCTCTCCGTTCAGTACTATTCACTGGCAAGCCAACAAGGGGAGTTTGAAGCGGACATGGCCCTTAGCAAGTGGTTCCTATGTGGGTCGGACGGTGCTTTCGACAAGGATGAATCACTTGCTTTTACCTTTGCCGAAAAGGCCGCGCGCAAGGGTCTTCCCAGCGCAGAGTTCGCTATGGGTTACTACACGGAAGTGGGTGTAGGCGGCCTTAAGGATATTGAAGCTGCACGCAAATGGTACACTCGCGTAAGTAAGACGCTTGTCATTTTGCCCTTATCTGACGTATGGCCTTCTGCCCTGTATACAGGCATCCCAGCATGGGAACGCAGACGCTACTGAGCGGCTCGCCGCCCTATCCCAGCCAGCACCCGCCGCCCTCTCTCGTCAGGAGCACGACAACCTAACAGAAACTACGCTTGTGCGTAAACGCACACAAGCCAAGCAGCGTTCCGATGCTCGTGGGCCTACAGCAGGGCCGCGTCAAGGTCGGTCAAACGGCCAGCAGGTTGTTGCGAATATTCGCAAGAACTCGCTCGCTCACCGTCCCGGACCCGGACCAAACCGCGGTTATCCGCCCTCGCCAGACCCTGCTACCGTGCGGTATGTCGGCAATGCCCCCGAGGGCTATCCTGCGCAGCAGGTACCATTGAGCAGCAGCCCAGGCTCCAGCGGGGGCGGTTATCGCGGGCCGATACAACCCGATAACCCTCGGTCGCGTCAGCCCTCGTTATCTGCGTCACAGCCACAAGGAAGCAACAATGTGGGGCCCGGTGGGTACCCATCGCCGCGCATTCCCTCTCAAAGGCCGCCGTCGCAACCGCAGCTGGGAGGGCCGGGACCATCGGGGCAACAAGGACGCCGAACAAAGCGCGGGGGCAGTGGATCAGGTAATCCCTCGTTCCCACCGGGGCCTTCTTCTTCCCAACAGCAGCAAGCTCGCGTGCGGACGCCCTCGCCCACAGGGCTATCTGATCCACCGGTACGCCCGCCCCCGGCGAAGGGACCGGCAACGTTCCAGGAGATGGGATTCCAAAGTGAGAAACTCGAAGGAAAGGAATGCGTGATCATGTAAGGAGTGGAAGGCGTCGCCTGATACCTCATTCCCCTCTTGAAAGGAAATGTAGAAATGGAAGCGGACAAGACAAGAAAAACACAATCATTCCGGTGGTGTGCACCCTCGTATGCCCTTTAATTTATTCGATTTTCGGGTTTTTTAAAAACTTTCAACTGCATGTGTCGGATGCGCTTGCTAATAATCTACGGAGCTTGTTCTTTGGTTTGACAGTATCGCTACTTACAGCCCTGAGGTTGTATTCCCCATGGTTCTGCACGATATTACCAATAAAGGACGTTACCACTTAAAATATCACGACAAATAGATCAATGACAGATTTTATTACTCCTTTTTCCTATGAACACATCTCGGTTTATGCGGCAGAATGGAAAGGACGCGAGAAAGAAAATCATGGTCGTGACGGGTCATGAAATTAAGTATCGAAACGAGGCGGTGCGGGACAAACGATAATAGGATACCAAGAGAAGGGCGAGGATGGAAAATGTGACCGTCGTCAAACGACTCGACGCATGAAGCGTAGATGCGAGGAAAAGGTAACGGCCATAATATACTGAAGAAAAAGAGAGATCACGTCAATGCATAAGAGGAATAGAAAAAAAATCTCGAACAATAAGATAAAAAATGATTGGGCATGGCATAGGACGATATACTACTCCTTCACCCGCCATGCAACAGCGACAGCTGCGGCGGCGAGCACGAGCACGCCCGCAGCTGTCGACACCACTTGTGTTTGTGAATATTGGGCATAGTAAAGACCCTTTGCAGAAACGTCCTGGCGTGAGCACGACATAAGGGCAGTCCAGTGGTAACTTACGGGATCTAAAGGCCTTGCGATCAAGCCCGCTTTGCTCAAATGCTCCACATCCTCCTCGCTCGCCAGACCGATTGATGAACCCGAAGAAAATTTCCGCACAGAAGGGTCGGGCGTGATTGGATAAGAACTTGAAGGCAATGCCTTCTTCTCCCCGCCTTCCGCCCGTCGATGCCCTTTGAGACGCCCAGGAACGTGAGAATCCGAATCCGAATCACCCTCAGGTAGCCAGGGGGAACGCGGGCGTGGGTTGGGATTTGGAGGCAGGCTGCCGGCAGCCACGGAAGCGGATGACGACCCGCCATCTCCATCTATATTGGCGGCCTCTGATGAGCTCGTCGAGCCGTCCTTTGAGTGTGATCGGCCGCGTGAAGCAGCCGAACGCTTTTTTCTTCGAGCTTTACCAGCAGAATCGGAATCCGACGATAAACTGCGTGGGGAAGGTGGAGTGACAAGTCCGACGTGGGCGCTACCGTTCGGCTTGTGTTGGAGTGGAAGCCGCTGCTGCTGTTCCAATGCAGTGAACCCCGCATCGACCCTTGCGATGGTACCCTCTAGACCTTTCTCGACGGCGTGTACACGCAACTCCCATTCATCGCGTGCTCGAGCAAGGCGCTCACGTTCTTGGGCCCACTCTTCCTGTACACCTCCCCACTGGCCCTCTACACCTTTTTTCCACTCATTGACGAGGGTAGTAAGCGATGCGCGCTCTTGCGTAGCCTCGGCAACATGTGATTGAGCCTGGGCTTGGGATGTATGCACTAACGATTCGAGCGCATTGACCTTCGATTCGAGGTACGAGATCGTGCTCAGAGCCGTCGCATGTTGTGCTTGTAGTGACCGGGACAGCTCGAGGGCAGACTCGAGCTGGCTGGACAAGGCAGTAAGGCGCAGGTTGACGTCTTCCGATGAAGGAGGGACACCCTGAGAAGTAGTCGACGGGGGTGGAGATGGAGACCTCGATCGACTGCGGGCCTTGTCATCCTCGTCATCCATGCCCAAACCGGTGGGCTCTGGTGTTCGAGGCCTGGTAAGCTCATCCCTCCTGTGCCCCCGCTCCTCCTCCTCAGCGGCCAACTGTTCTTCATCCTCCTCTTCAACACGTTCGAGTTCGTGACCTGTCACAGTAGCGATGCTGTGTACATCATCGTCGTCGGACTGGAGGTCGCCGTCCTCGTCTTCAGTATGCTGCTGACGACGGGGTACTGCCTGGCGCCGACCTCCGCGGATCTGCTCGAACTCACGTTTCTCCTCTTCCAACAACTCGCGAAGAGAAGACACTTCCCGCTTGATGACCTCGTGCTCAGCAAGCACACTATCCAATGAGCGGATTTTGTCAACGTGAGAAGCAAGGGACACCTGTGTCTCCTGTAATTGTGCCTGAAGCTCGGACAAAGCCGAGTTTGTTACGGACGACCTTTGGTTCGGATCAGATTCCGTGGGGTGGGGCTGTTGGGGAGGGAGAACAGGAGGGAGGGATTGCGGATATGGAGGGAGGGATTGAGGCTGAGAACAGGTCCAGTTAGGGTCGGCAGAGCTGGGGGTGAAAAGGTGGTACTGACTAGGTTACCTCCGAGGGTTTCATGTATTTCATTCATCGCACCAGTAAGAGAATGTAACTCAGCCCCAGTCTCACGACTTTTTTGGAGCTCGCCCTGAAGGCGGCTGAGGATATGGTCAAAGGAGATGCCACTCTTCCCTGGTAAGCGCATATTGGCGCCCATGCCTCCCATACCACCCAGAGCCTGCTGTTGGATGGCGGGGCGGCGAGCTGGGCCAGCGGCACTCTGGGTACCAGTAAAGTTGAAGGCAGTTGTACCGTTACTTGAACCAGGCTGGCTAGGGAGGGTGGAGAGGGAAGGGGGATTTTGATGAGACTCGACGCGGGCGGCGAGCTGTGCTTCTTGTTCGGTAAGCACGCAAACGACGCGAGCAGCAACTTTGTGATGAACTATGGTCTTGTTGTCTTCGCCGACAATGTCAATGCCAAATTCCTGTTTGAGGAAATGGATATCAGAGTACCGTGACCGAGAGGAAGGGGACGAGACATACGACAATGTCACTGGTCTTGAGCTCGAATGGCTCTGATTCTGCGCCTTCTGGGCTAAGCCTTTCACCGTTGATGAAGGTGCCATTTGAACTCTTGACGTCTTTAATGTAGATCTGGTGTGGATATGTGGGTGAAGGTAGGGCGGGAAAATGGAGGATAGACGGACCTTGCCAGATTCCTCCCACACCTCAGCGTGTTGTCGACTGAGGACCTTTGAGTCAAAAAAGCCATTACGCTCTCCAGGTGCGGTTTTTGCATTGGTTTGACGACCGATCTTTATTCGTTGACCTTGGGGGAGGTGGATGTGTTTGGGGATGAAAGAGTCGTTGAGAGGGTATAGATAAAGAGCGGGCAGGGGATGCTGTTGAACATGGGAAGAAAAAGGAGCTGGCATGGTTTTGAAGGGCGGGGTGGAGGAGGAGGAGGAGCTGGCTGAGTGAGTGGCGCCGGTGGGTGTTGAGTCAAGGTCGAGCGTGCGATGATCTTTGCCCTTGTTTGCCGTCACACGAACACGTGCCCTGCTCCGCCCTCTCTCTCTTCATGACAACTACAACGACGGCGACGACGACGACGACCACAACAACAACTTCCACTTCGACAATCGCTCCTACCGCCCTCCAAGATGCGTCTGCTAAATCAACCCTTGCTTGGCAAGCTGACCTCGAGGCGCTCTTCCACCGCGCAAAGGACCGCTTTCCCGACGTCGTTTGGGCTCTTTTGACCGAAGAAGATGCCGAACCGACAGGTGAACAGGTCTATGGACACAAAGGTATCGCCTCCGCCTACTTCTCATCTCCCTCTCACCCCTTCCTTCTCTTACCTATCCGCCATGCCCTACCTATCTCAGCCATCCGTGGCATTTGGACTTATCTGAATTTACAGCTATTGTATACGCCCGCGCTCCACCAAGCTTCCAGGCGCGATATTTCTCCTTTCGCCCTGCCCCCACATTATCTCCAGGCCCCTTGGACGTATATTCTCCAAACGGGTTTCCTACCCAGTCCGCTCTCTCTCTTACCCTTGGTCCCGAAGTCTCATCCATATCTCGCTCCCCTTCGCCCTTTCGCCCCGCATCACCCGTCTCACAAAGCCAGGGTGGTTTGATGCATCTGACAACTTCTATAAACCCTACTCTGTTCTCAAAAGAACTCGAATATCTTTACACAGGCAAAGGCCTTGGTGCTGCATTTGAGTTCTTCTATGATTCTTCAGAGCACTATCGCGAGGAAGGCGATGCGGAGGAAAATCGCATTGACAAGCTTCGCAAAGATCTTGTCTTCATGTGGAGATCACGTCTTTATTCAGATGTCCGCATAGGTATCGAGGGCAGTTCATCTGCCCATCACGAGGGCTTGGCTGCCGTCTTCTCAACCCATCGCTTTATCCTTGTCTCCCGTTCTGACTACTTTCATAATGCTCTCATTGCCTGGAAGACTCAAAAGCCTGAAATCCGCGATGACGACGAAGATGATGACCGCTCGGTAGAACCACCTCTTATGCTTCCCTCGCCTCCTTTCACGCCTCCCTCCCTCCACTTCGTCCTTGGCTTCATTTACACCGGCACACTCATCTTCTCTAACCGTACATATGACCTCGACACGGCCTTCCACATCATGCGCTCCGCCACGTATATCTCCCTCACCAGCCTCTATGACGAAGTTCAAGCCCGCATCGTGCAAGAGATGATGCATGGGCTCTTTCACGCCTATGTCGAATTCGCCGAGTATGAGCGCATAACTGGTGGCAAGTGGGGTGTTTCCGGATGTCGATGCAGGCAGTGTGCCCGTCGCATACCCCGCGTCATCGAGTTTGCTCTACTAGATGACGTTAAGAATGAGCTGCTCCAACGCGGCGCCCGTCGTGGACTTGTTGGCATGTTCGGTGAAGGTTGGTGCAACGCAGAGTTTGTTAAACTGGATAAGAAGATCAGAGATGCCGCTCTCAAAGGTGTCGCCAAGAGAACCACCCCACTTAACGTCTTTCCGCTACTGTTCGCTGCGGAGTTTTCATTGACAAAACTCAACTCCATAATCGATCCCTGGGCCGATACGTCTCGCGACATGATCTTGGACGCCCGTCGTCAAATAGATCTTCTCCTTTGCTCACAAGCGGACGAGTGTTTCTCACAGTCAGAGTGGCTCGAATTGATGAATTCAGACGGTGCCAAGTTCGAGGACCGAGACCAAGTCGAATGGATCATAAAATCTATACAACGAGGTTTCACGGAGAAAAGTGCGGGAAGACTGTACCAGGTTTGCCCTTCCATCCCGCCCCGTGACACCCACACGTCTTGCTCATGCATTTGATTTCCTTTATGTCAGGCTCTTGTCTCCTCGATTTTACTCCGTCCACACGCTTCGGACCCAAATGCCACAATGTTATCCCCGACCTCTGTGATCAGACAGAGGGTGGAAGATACTCGAATAGAGCTACTCAGGTGGATGAAGAAACGCTGGGTCTCCATTCGCATGGATGGCGGCTTTGATCATTTGGATTCGTGGGCCTTGAAGGAGATCAGCCATGGTAAGATGCTGTTGTTCAGAAATGCAACAGGCTGACGCTTGCTAGAACTTGAGCTCTCTACGGACGATCTCATCTCACCCACAAATGCATCGTTGTATAAAGGTTCACCTGCGCGTAATGGTGTCCGTTCAACTAAACACCTAGATGCCGACGCAGACACGGCCAGTCAGCATTCCCTGAGGGCGGGTTTATTGAATCGCAACCTTGCGAGGCACCACGCACCGACGTCGCCGAGGGAACCGTTAATTTCTTCCAGTAGCTCAATTCGCTCTGCACGTAGTACACATTCTACAACGTCCAGAATCAGTGACATGTCGGCAACTCAGCCACGACGTCCGTTAACAAACTTAGGACCCAGGCCTGACTCCAAACTCACCCCCTCAAGCGACACTGTTCCCCGATCGCTGTCCCGCACATCCTCGACATCCACCATCGGAGAGGAAGTCGAGGATAAATCTCCTACGGACTCGCCTGCGCCTGCGGCCAAGCGGCGTCGACCTGCCCCAGAGAGTTCCCCGATGTCGCGGCCAAAGTCACCCTCAGGCTCGATTGCGTCGGTCCGCTCACATGCCTCCACAGTGAGAAAGCACACTCAAAGCACACCCACTCCATCGTTACGTGTATCTGGCGCTACACCTCGGCCCACTTCGTCTGTTTCTCAGCGAAGCGACGCATCGTCAACGTTCAAAAGTACCAAGTCTGACTTTCCTGCCGAGCTCCCCCCACGTCCCAGGCGCAGCTCTGTTTCATCGACCGTTTCGACAGTGAGCGTGAAGACGACAGCGACTAGGTCTGTCACACCTACTGCTGCTAGCAGGCCAAGGCGTACGTCAGCGACCTCGGTAATGAGTGCAAACGCCGCGACAAAGCCGAAGAAGGCCGCGCCCCCACTTCCAGACCCAATGAGGCTTAACGCTAGAGCAGCGCAAAAATCGCCCTCGAATGCATCTCTTCGGTCAACTGCCTCTGCTGCGTCACCTTCAACTCTCAAAAAGATCGTTCCCAGAAAATCCACTGCCGGAAAGCCCGGGGAGTCACCCAAGGCAAAGACGCTGTCGGTTTCACGAGACACACCTGCAATTACAGTAGGCGCACATAAAGGGAAGGGAAGGGAACCGACCGCAACTGAATCAGACTCCTCCGCGAATCTGAAACCGGCATTACGAGTGGCCGCAGTGAGCGAAGCCTCCGCTTCTTCTGCCAGCATCCTCGTAGCACGTCACAAGGGATCTAGTGAAACTGTTTCACGGACGACGTCAGTTTCCGACACGACCGAACCTGCCCAACCGTTGACACCTCCCGACGGTGCCCCGCGCGGCGCGACGCTCCAGGTAGGGATTCCGTGCATCATCACATCCAAGCGTGCGCGCTTCCGGGCCCTCGCACGATACATCGGCGAAGTTGAGGGTGAACTGGGACCCTGGGTCGGTGTCGAAGTGCCGATGGGAGATACCTGGCCAGGCGACAAACTCGACGCGCGCGCGTGGCACGACGGCACGTGGGGCGGCGTGCGCTACTTTGACATCGGAGGTGGTTCCAGTGGCTCCGCCGACTGGGACTTTGGAGACGACGTGCGGAGCACCATGCGCCGCAAGCGGGTCGACGGCTACGGGCACGGGCAGGGGCTCAGTACGATTGGTAAGGGTGGCAGTCGCAGCCTCAAGCGCGAGGGTGGACAGCTCGATACGGTCCGGAGGGAGAAGCGGCTCCGCAGCGTCTCGCCCGCGGGTTCTGACACTATGGGCGCTGAGTCGCGGGGGTTGTTCGTGCGCCCCCAGCAGGTGTTGTACGTGGTGGATGCTGTGGGATCAGATTTTTGATGCACGGACAGGCGCATTGTTCTAATTTGATGGTACATTACTTACAACCGCTCTCTTCCTTTTCCCGTCTGTTTTCTCATGGAAGTAGCTAGGTCTTCATTGGCTACAATAGCAATCCTTTGTCATTTCCATACCCACCGCAATATGCAGTGTGCATCTAACTATATGATTACACTAGGGGCACCACGCATGTGGTGACAGGTCCGATCGGCAATCTGTTCACAGCCTTTTATCCCTTTGAGGCATCCCCTTTCTGCTTCTGGGGTTTTCCCCGTTCTTTGTCGTCTTCATCCGACATCGACGTCCGTTTCTAGACTTTTAAGCAAACAGGACTGCATTGGAATGTTTTTCTGGGTGAAGTCAACGCTGGACTTCGAACCAGTCGTCGCCGCGGATTAGTTCGATCGGTGAGCAAGGACGTCGTGCTCCGACTTGACTCCGCGATTGACGCAGCTACGTTAGTCTTTGTATTTACGACCTTTTGTTTAGAGAGCATTTGCAGCTCAATTTTCTTTTCTTTTTACGTTCCTACTGTACCCGCCAATGTCCCAAAAGTTTTTTCGTAACAAACAATTTGACAGGTGGGAACCCAGAAAATAAGGAGGCTTCCATTTCAACCTCGTCCATAATAAATTCCGACAACAACACGTTGGCAACGCGCAGCAGACGTCTACGCGTCTGCGGAATCGGATACGATCCTGACCCGAACCAAAGGAAAAGGGGGTCCTGATATTGAGTAGGCATGTCAGGTTTTTTCCACGATTTAGCCCGTTTCACTGGCATTGTGAGGTGTTTGTAAGACAGCTCTTACCGAGTTCGAAAGCGCCGTACGGTGAGAGATTCAGAACGAGAATATTGTCTTCGCACCGCGACGTTCATGAAACGGCCCAAATGGGTCGTCGGAGAGCGAGGAGATACGTCTGTACATGAGGGTAAAAAAAAGGGAACGTCCGTCAGTGACTCGCGGCAGCCATAACCTTCGGACGTCGAAATTCATCACGTCTCGCGTCTACGTATTTGCCCCGCTCGGGGCGTTTATAGCGGTTCAAAGTCGATAGGATAATTTCTTAAGCCCTGAAACGTCTTAATTCGTGAGTACCTCCAGGGTATGACCGAGATCAATCCTTACCCGGTCTTGTGTGTCATGACTGTCCACGCAAAAGTGAACGGCAAGCCTTTAGTCCTGCCTGATCGAATCTGCATAATGGGAATGTCGGTAGGGTGGTGCTGCGCCAACGCAAGGTTGCGATAGTTAGGGAAGTTGATCATGAGGTCGCGATCATTCTGAGGTTTGACAGTGGTTTGACGATACTATCGATCTTGCCGCAAGCACCGCTGACCAGGCCGGCCTCAGTCCACAAGTTGTTGGCCTGGCCAACTTGGCCACCAACATGACGTCCGCGCCGACGGTACAGTTGATTAGGTCATAGCATACCGTCACAACGTATAAATCTAATATTGTATGGTATTTCTCAGGGAACCACCACCACGGGATGCGGGGAAAATGGGTACAGTTGAATTGCTCATAACGTATAGCGTCGGGACCCCCCTGTATACAGATGGGAACCGTCGTTCTCGACTCAGAGCATTCCATGATATTTCTCCAAGCACGTTGCGCATTCTAGAAGGTCGTTCTCCGTCGGAAGAGCGTGATGGATTGAAGAAGTCATGCACCGCACCTCCGAATCGCTGGTGAACCAGTGAAGAGGCAGGTAGGAAGAAATGTAGGCAGAAATCGGGGCACCATGTTATCAAGATGGGACAACTCCGCTAGGCGCCCGATGTCGAGTGCTTTCACGGTACTGTATCGTGCTCTTCCTCGCCGTACGTCCGTCTCGTGGCCAGTGTCTAAGGCACGCGCTAGGGGACCCGTTGCTACTGTATTTCGTTGCAAGGGTTAGCCCGATCGAGGAAGGCGGTACTACCGCCGCGGTAGTGGAACAGGGGCAGGATGGCACCATGTCGATTACTGTAAAGGCATCGTCAGGCACGTACCGTACTTGCCCACGATACGACGATCAGACCGTCACGCCGGTCCTTGGAGCCCGAAGCCGCTCACCGTATTTTTCTGCCTCGACGGTTTCGCTCGCGTTCCCTTCCTCTTCGTACGTCCGCGTCAGCCTTCAGGCCTCAGGTATCATCCTCATCCAAATCTACATCGCCTTGCAGTCATGCATCAAGGTCCATAACGCTCAAGTTTCGCCTCCAGTCTTGGCCGGTCATTAACCACATTGACTTGACTAACTGGTCTTGACACAGGGCAAAAAGTGACGATTTGGTGTGTTCTCGAAGTTCGATCCGAGGCGTTGATGAACTCTAACTGCGGCAACACTAAATAGGGCCTTCGCTGTCAGATAAATTCAGGGCTGGTGAGGATCATGAGGCGGCGGCACCGCCCCCTACCGAGATTTTCGTATTTTCTCCCGCCATATTCACACACATCCCCCTTGGTGCCAGTGGTAACCCTTGAGTAAAAATTTTCACATCTAAAGTTTTGTCACGCAATGTGTCCGAGACGACGAACCCGATTCTAGAATGGGCTCTCATTCCGGATCATGCCAGTAGGTTCTTTCTTGGCAAAGCTTGAAACGATACCCGCACGAAGACTGGCTCTAGGAAAGGGAGAACCCACTCGCGTTCTCCTCCCGAGGAACGGAAGCAAAATCACATTTCCCCTCTTCCATAAGCGTTGGCGGGTTGTAGGTGTCACTCTCCGACTGGTGTGCTAATACAATTGTAGTGAAACGAGCTGCACTAGAAATGTAGCAGGCATTACCCCGATTTCTCGGGTTACCGCTATGTGAAAGTCTCGGTCTTATTAAAAGATACGATGCCAATGAAGGTGGGCACAGATACGAATTCTTTATGCTCACGGCAGGTAACGTTTACACGCCACGGAATCGGAGCCCAGAGCGCTCAAAACCTGCGTCGCCGAAACTATATATCTCTAATGCACGGTCCAGCGGTGCGGACATTATGACAGGTACTGTAGTGGCACAACGATAGCACATGCTGCTTGATGAAACCCCGCATGGCCAATTTAAACGAGGTGGCACTGGCACTCGCTCCCCTTTCGACTATCGTCGACCCTTTAAATTATGCAAGACCATAAAACTTGCAGCCGCTTTCCCCCCTCCCATCAGCGTTGACCCATTCCTATTCTTTTCATGGAAGGAACTACATATCCTAGTCGGTCCGCCTTAGTTGGTCAAATCAATGAAGGGGTAGGCCCTTAGGTTATCTGTGGCCCACCTCTGTTGTACCAACTGACGCGGATGTTTAGGTCAATCCCACCGGTCTCAGTTCATCGCTACAGCCCGGTTCTACTCAGGGATTCGACAGAGGTCAGACACCATCCTCTAAAAGGCTCCTCCCCCCGGTGAGGGCTCTCTTGATCTGCTCAAGCACCTTTATCTGATGTAATGATTTTAAAAGCCGACCTTGCCAGGACCTGATGGCAGACGTGAAAACCGTAAACGCCGATACTCATGTGGTACCTGCGGCAAAAAATACGCACAATCGCAGGGTGTCTCACGACATCGCCAAAGGGCACACAAAAATCCTCACTCGTGTTTTGTTTTAGGTTGCAAATTCAAATGGACTCGCCCTTACGAGTATAGGGCTCACCTTGAGAAGCGACATCCTAATGTCAACCCCGACGAGGTACTAGACAAGCCTGCGGGGTCCCGTCTCAGGTCCACAATCATCGGAAGAGATCAACTACAATGCTCTCCTGCCATTGAACCTGACCAACGGAGTCAGGCGGATCTCCGGCGGCATACCATAACGCCAGCCGTGCCTGCCAGTGCAGTGACGACAGTTACAAACGACCCCTTGCCTGCTATGTCACCCGTGGCCTTCGATCCGCAGCCCGAGTATGCAGAGCCATCAATTACGACTCACCAACGTGAAGATGGCCGCAGATTAGATTTTCTTGGTGATACCGACGCTCGTTCCGCGTTTTCGTCCACAGAAACGTGTATCCACATTTCCAGCCAAATTAGGTTAGTACATGCTTTTTTCATGCACCACATATGTGATTTCTGATTTCACCACTGCTGCCGACAGCACATCCAGCCCAGCAACACTGCGTATCCCCGCACTCACACCCCTTATTGGTTATTGCAGCCCGGTCTTTGGGGATCCTACGGTCGAGCCATCTTTATCCATTTACTCTTATCCGTTCCCCGTTGCGGACTATTCAAGTTGTGAGATGGGGACAAACACCTTTGCCCCCTAGAGACAGCCACCGCGTTGACGTCGACCCCTGCCGTATGCAGTATAAGGCAGTGTGCCTGGTGGGCAGTCCCATTTCCATAACACTGCTGTGTGTTCGATGTATGTGACTCGCCCCTTTCTCTTCAATCTTGGAACATAACTGGGGGGTCCTGGTGGCCACCTGACCTTTTACACACAAAAGCACCTGAATAGTTTACCCGACTGGGGGTACACGGGGTACAAATTCTCCATGATCCGTGAAAAGTTGGCTGTTACTGGGTGACGTAGTCAGTAGTCTATACACGGAAACTGCCAGATAGACGAGTAGGCTTGACCTTGAGTGAGCAAATGTATTGAGTCGTGGCCAATAAGGTCAAATACCTACAGTACATCAACGCAATTCGGGAAACAGATCCTCGCCGTGGAACTGGCTCCGGCGCTGCTGCAGTGCAAAAATATAGTTTCCGCTCGGATGCGTGAGCTGAACTCTATTCTGTGTGAAGTTGTGAACTGACCTGAACTCTATTCTGTGTGTGATCCGGGTGTCCCTGGGGAATGGAAGCAATACCTCCCTCAGGCTCCCATCCACCTCTTCAGTTCCAATAGAGCCCATAAGCTTGGGCGAAACCATGAAACATGAAGCGTTGGCGTTGACGGGCTGTAGGCGTCACTCTCTGACTGGTGCGCTAATACACTGCATCAGAAGCAACAGGTACTATCTTCAAAATCCGATTTCTCGGGTGACCACTTTGTTAAATTCAGTCTTATTACATAGGTTTCTCGCGCATCTCTGTGGGACTGGCACAAGTACGAATCGTCTGCACACAGGGCTGTAACGTTTCCATGCCACAGACTCGGCGCTCAAAACCTGCATCGTCACCGCACGGTGCAGTGGCGTGGGCATCATGACAGGACTGCAGTGGGACAACGATGGCAGATATCTTTTCGACCCTTTAAATCCATAGGCTATTATGCAAGACCAGAGCACTTGCAGCTGCTCCCTCCTCTCCCATCAATCCAATCTAACGTTGATCCATTCCTATTCCTGTCATGGAAGGTGGGACCACATATCCTAATCAGGCCGCCTTAGTTGGAGGGATGGACAGACCTCGGAAGGAAGATAGCCTTCAAGTTGCGTACGCCCACGATCCTTAAATCAGTGAAGAGGTGGGTTCTTAAGTTAGCTATGGCGCACGTCTGTTGTGTTGTATCAACTGACGTGGATGTTTAATCCCACTGGTCTCAATTCATCGCTTCAGCAATCAAGCCTGGTCCTGGTCCCATTCAGGGAATCGACGAATGCCAGACACCATACTCCAAAACGCTCCTCCCCATGGTATGAGGGCTCTCTTTACCTGCTCGAGCACTTTTATCTGATAAAATGAATTTTGAAAGCCGACCTTGCCAGGACCCATTGGTAGACGTGAAGCTCGTAACCGCCGACACTCGTGCGGTACTTGCGGCAAAAATATGCATAACCGCAGGGTGTCTCGCGACATCGCCATATATCACCTTGAGAAGCGGCATCCTAATCACCTAATGTCACTGGCAACCCCGACGAGGTACTAGACAAACCTTCGGGATCCGTCTCAGGTCCACAATCATTGGAAGAGATCGACCACGACCTGGCCGGCGGAGTCAGGCTGAACCCCGGCAACGTCCAATGACGCCAGCCCTGCCATTTTACCTGTAACCTACGAAGCGCAGCCCGTGCAGAGCCTTCAGTTGCGACTCGGAAACACGAAGATTTCCGCGGATTAGATTTTCTTGGTGCTATCAACGCTCCTTCCGCGGTTTCGTCCGCAGAAGCGCAGTAAATGACTTGACAATTTTCACCCAAGGTGTCGAAATCAGGTCAGTACATGATGTGATTTCTGATTCATAGATGTTCTTAGGTCGCCTGTCAGGAGTCGGGGGGTATCTACTAGTGCCGACAGCCAATCCAGCTACTTATCCCCCCACTCACTCCTCCTATTGGTTATTACAGCCTGGTCATTGTGGATACTCCGATTGACCCATCTTTATCCATTCACCCTTATCCGTTCCCCGTTGCTGACTATTTAAGATGGGGACAACTTGAAACACCTTTGCCCCCTAGAGACAGACACTGCATCGACACCGACCCCTGCTGTGTATAAGGGAATGTACCTGGTGACTGGTGACGGCGGCGTTGACCACCCTGTCCCATTGTGTATTCGATACATGTTACTGACCCCTTTCTCTTTGATCTTGGAGCATAACTGGGGGAGGGGGTTCACCTGACCTTTTTTACACACCTTGAAACACTTGGACATTGAGGATATTTGGGTTGTTGAGACTTGTGCAATACTCTAGATGTTGTAACGGATAATTTATATTCACAAAGAAAGGAACAAGGTCGTGCGGCGGGAACCTGTCAACACGCTGACATAAGGCACATCTCTGCGTGCGAGATCATTTTTCTCAAGATAGTACGACTAAGTAATCGAACTTATCTCGCCATCGTTTGGCGTCCTCATCAACAATGCGTTACTACGAAGCACGGTATCCAGAGGTCGATGAATTGGTTATGGTGCAAGTCCGGCAGATTGCTGAGATGGGTGCCTATGTCAAACTGGTGCGTCCCTCCAAACTCGTCTCTCGCTAGCATGTACGACGCTACAATGGGCGGGTAAATAAATAGCTCGAATATGACAACATCGAGGGGATGATCCTCCTCTCAGAGCTCTCCCGTCGTCGCATCCGATCCATCCAAAAGCTGATCCGGGTTGGCCGGAACGAGGTCGTCGTCGTGCTGCGCGTAGACAAAGAGAAAGGTAACAACACAACCTCGTCGTCATAATCATTGATATGAACGCCAACAACGTTCATTCTCTTACATAGGCTACATCGACCTGTCGAAGCGTCGCGTTTCACCGGAAGATATCACGAAATGCGAGGAGCGCTTCATGAAAGCGCGCACCGTCGCGTCGATCATGCGTCATGTTGCTTCTCGACTGCCTACCTTCGACCCAGACGCCGGGGGCAGCAGTGGCGCCGATGCCCCTTCCGATGGCAAGAAGAATCAGGACAAAGACGGTGGCGATGGCATTGCCACGGACGAGATTGCTCCCCCCACTGGCCAGAGCGAGGAGGAGCGTCTGGAGAAGCTGTACGAACAGGTCGCGTGGCAGCTCGGCAGGAAATACGGGAACGTATATGATGCATTCAAGCTCGCATTAACGCAAGTTTTTCTCAGCTTCTCATTTCCCCACACCATCTCTTACCCTTTAACCTTTTTTCCCCCTTCGTCGGTGTAGAGAACCAGAAGCGGTCTTTGCAACGCTTCCCAACCCTGTGCCACAAGCAGCATATGACCTCTTAATGGCTACCATTGCGCGTCGCCTAACTCCGCAGCCCATCAAGTTGCGCGCAGACATCGAGCTGACATGTTACACGCCCTCTGGGATCGAGGCCATCAAAAAAGCCCTTAGAGCGGGCGAGAAAGCGAGCACAGAAGCCGTTCCCATCAAGGCTAAGCTCGTTGCGCCTCCATTATACGTGCTTAGCACAAATGCGACTGACAAGGTTTGTGATGACATCTTTGGCGCACACTGAGTAGTCCTGACAGCATTACAGTATGCTGCGGTCGAGCGTTTAGAACGTGCCATTGAATTCATTCAGGGCACTATCGAGAAGCAGGGGGGCAACCTCATTGTCAAGATGAAGGTAACGGTGCAACTGAAGCCTACTTCCTTTCAGTATCTCACTTGATTTCTCAGCCGAAAGCCGTATCAGAAACAGACGAGCACGATCTTGCGCAACTCATGGCGAAGGCCGGCCGCGAAAACGCTGAGGTTTCCGGGGATGAGGAGGAGGAGGAGGCAATAGCGTGACCGCACGTCATGCCAGATGTGTCATAAAAAATATTGCATGTAGCATAATTGTACTGATTTAAATCACCGGCTGTGATGGACTAGAACTCCCAAAGGCTTTCGACGATATTGCGGCCCGGGTCCAGCTGCACATCGTCACTCGCCTTGAAAATACTATGAGGTTCGTCGAGCTCCACAGCAGGATCTTTTTTCATACGCTGCTTGAGTTCGCCTTCAATAAGCTATTGGCCGGAGATCTCGGCTTTAGCTGTGATGACCTGCGACGTAAATTCGTAGACGCACCGTAGCGTATGTGTGATCCAAAAAGTCTTCCAAAGGATAACTCGGCTTAGTGAATGCCTCCTCAAATATGCGTGCCAGTGTCGACACCCCTGCATGGTAGTGGTTTTTGTGAGAATACAATTCCCAGAGTGAAGAATCCAGTGCATTCGTCAAGTTTGGGTTGGGTTCATCAGCCAAAAAGGGGTCTGTGCGTTGATTGAATGAGTTTCTGGAGGTTACGCGAGAATAGTGGCACACCTTCGAAAGGCTCTGGAGTCACCCCATCGCGGTGAATCATACACATCAGGGCAGGGTGACGCTTGAGTATGTTATAAACGAATGGGATCATGATTACGATACTGGAAGGAGGTGCAGTGAGCGAGAGGCGAGAAAGACGCTTGACAAACGAGGCAAGAAGCGCCGCTGGTAGATGTCTAGGAAACCAATGCCCGTATGAGGATCCTTTATAAAACAAACTGGGGATTTATACCCAGCATAGATGTACTGACGTAGAACCCAGAAACAGCTCTGAGAGGCGGAAAAAACGGCTTCGGTATTTCAGGTGGAGAAGGTCCTGGTCGAGGAAGGCATATAAACGGGTGTAAAAAGACGGATAGTCTCTGTCGCGGGGTGAATGACCACAATCAACAAGCGAAGGTTAGCGACTGACAAATTGTATTCTTGCATGAGAATGAATAATGCGTTGAGAGCAAGTAACCCGACAACACCGCCTACGCACCTTATCAGCGAATGAGGTTCAAGTCATAATTCGAAACTTACCATAGTCTACGCATCCGCCGACCCAGTCCATAACCATGACTGCTCTTGTAAGATGTGGCAAAACACCGCGATGCAATATATTCAGTGCCCGAAGCGATAAGGCGCTTCCGTTGCGATCGTTGTCAGAAAGTCTGGGCAGCAACCGCAGCCAGAGGCGAGTAAACACCGCGCGATGGGAAGGTAAAGAATACAATGACTGATGCACAGTCATCTGGTGTAGGCGCATCGATGGCTCCGACGGTTTTTTCGGCTTCTCCACCTCATCAAAGAATTTGCGCCAATCATCTTTGATCGAGTCGGATTCGTCGTCAGTCCCCGAATCGTCATGCTCCGAGTCCGCCGAGGTCTTTTTTTTGAGTTTGGCAGGCTTAGTTTGCAATTCTTCCACCCAAAAAGATTTCAGTTCCGACTGTGCAACCGGAAATGACTCCAGCCTTTCGAGGAAGGAAAGAAGGTTTTCGGGGACATGGGCGTTCGTATTAGGTGAAGAAGATGAAAGCACTGGCCTGAAACAAGACTTTTGTTAATTGCGGGCGGAGGACAGAGACAAAGATCGAAATCGTACTCTGCGTCTCTCAGGAAGAACCACCGAACGTCTACATAGACGTTCAACCACTTCGCGACAAACTGATCTCTCACTTCTGCGTCCAACTTGTTGGAAAGTTCCCCTTGGAGAGACAGCTTTTTCCCTCCACGCTCAGACGGAGGGCATGTTAACAACGCGTCAATAACTTTCTTGAAATGGGGGACATGAAACTGTGGCTGCGGTGACGATTTACTCAGTGAAGTAGAGAGGTGCTTCAAGAGCGACATGAGGATATCGAGCGCTGAGGTCTGAGCTGAATATGAGATAACAAGCAGTGAAGTCTCGGGATGACACACCCTGAGCAATGATTCCTCATCCTGAAGAAGCCCATAAAGCAAACGAAGATATTCGTCCAGCCGCTCAAAGATCCATGTTCGTACAACATTCGTTTGTTCATCCGTAGGATTCGACAGACAGCCTTTCGAGATGAGGAGGACAAAGACACGGTAAGAGGCATAGATAGCTTTGAGGACTGAGTGGGGTTCATCAAGAGAGGCGGCAAGGGATGTGAGGTCAGCGAGTGAGTTTAAGGAGGCATTCGAGGCGATGGACTCTGTCAGTTTATTCTCGAGGTCCTTTATACGAGACGAATCATCTTGCAGTCTTATCCTCTTTCGAGCCATTGCAGACGAAAAGCAGAAACGCGGGCCGGCAAATATGAGGCTATTATGTAATTAATCGTACAAACAAAAAAGAGACAACTCCAATCAAGAATGAAACGCGTACTACAGTACTAAGTTATAGAAAATTTGTCCCAAAACTCTCGGTCGGGTATGGCTCGTGGTGACACTACAAACATACATGTTCTCAGTGATCCCCTATCTTCCCTTTTACTTGTTGCAAACCCCACGTATGTTCAACTATCTGTCCATATCGAACAGGTCATCATCGTCCCCGGTGACAATTGGTCTACTGAGTGGGCTTAGTGGTGTCCCCCCCCAGCTCTTCCCACTCGTGTTTCGGCTCGCTGCAACACTGCCTGCGCCCATTGGGGGTCGCGCTGCTGTGATACTCGTGTACTGCGCCCGGGACGCCAGCGACTCCAAGCCAGTCACGCCGTGAGAATGAGAATTGGGCGTGGCGTGCGTGCCAGGCGACATGCCGATCCACTCAGAGAACTGTACGCGCTCGCTCGCATTGGCTTGGAAGCTTGTACTCGGTGCAAACGTATTCGAAGCAGCAGGCGAGGGGACGCCAGGAGGTGGAGGTAACGCATGGATGCGAGAGTAACCGGCTGCGAGGCCCTGTGGGAGGCTTTGTCCTGGTGCGTGCGCTTGAAGGGCACGAGCTGACGGAGAAAGGGCATCTTCGTTGCCTCTAAGGTCACTCGCACTTGGAATGGGCCTTCCAAGCTGGAAGGGCAAGTTACCAAGGGATTCCGAGGTTCCATCGAACGGCTGCTGGCGTTGAACGGGAGTAGGGGCGGGATCATTGATCCGGGCGAGAAGGTTTGCCGCATTCACGTTTGAAGACCCGTTAGCGCTGCTGGGGGCATTCCCACGAAGACCCGAAACTCCTGTCACCATTCCAGGGCGGGGTGCACCACTCCTGGCACTCAGATAATTCTGGTAGTTGCCCGGGAGGAAAGCGGCCGAAGCATTGGAAGGTGACAGGAAAGAATTTATGTGATCATCCGCGAGAGAATGTCCACCAAACGTAGACGCAGATCTGAATGAGTTAGGTGTGCCATTACCAACAGTAGGAACGGTGCCTCCTGAAGGACCAACATCCACCCCGCTTTTGCGTGGAGAACCAATCATGTTCTGGCCGCCTTCTGACCAAATCGACTTGATGTCTCCAAGCAATGATGGAGCCGGAACCGAACGCGAGTATCGATGGTGGTGTGTTTCGGCGTTCGGGCGGGCATTTGCTCCCCATGCCGTGCCTGCATTCACATTTGTGTGGAGAGTCCGGGAATATCTCCTCGATTTCTCCTCTGGCGTTAGTAGTTCGCTCAAGGAGCCGGGGACAAAATCTTCAAGATCTTCATCCTCGACAACAATATCGCCATTAAATCCATCTAAAGCACCCCCCGGCGGAAGCTCTGGACGCCACCCGTGTGTTGCACCCAACGAGGCGGCGATACCAGACCGTGCTTTAAGATCATCCGAGAGATTGGCTTTATTTTCGTACGAAAAGAAAACAGATTGTGCGCCAGGGGCAGAAAAGGGTGATGCTGACAGGATAGCAGCACCTTGAGACGGTGATGTGCTGGGAGAAAAGCCGTTGGCACGGGCAACCTGCCCGTGCGAGGATACTGAACGAGGGGAGCCGATGGGGCCAAGATCCGGAGGGTTTTCGGGTAAGCGCATCTGACGCGGGGCAGAAGGACTGTGGAATGGGAGGAGGGAGGAGGGAGCATTTGAAGCAGCCGGTGCTTCCTGTTCGATGTGAACCTCTGGTGGTGCATCATCGACCTCTAGAAGAGAGCCATCTTCCGTGGATGGTGACGCGAAGGATTTATTCTGTGCAGGAGCTGTAGGAAGCTTGTTGCTTTCATCGGGTAATCCATATGATGCAAAGTCGGTATCCTGGACGGGGGGCGCAGGAGCGGACGGAGACACCGCTGCCTTGAGCGGGATCGGCATGGGCGCACGTGCTGAACCTTGGAGGATACGCGTGGGGGCTGTTGAGCCGGAGAGAAGAGCGTTGCGCGTTGGACCACTACCAGATCCAGAAACTCCACTCCCTGCCCCGGATTGCGACCCTGATTTGGAGGATTTTCCACCCTTTCCACCCTCTTTGGCCTGTCCGTTCGCGTTGGCGGCCAATTGCGCGGCTTTCTTGTTTTTCCGATCCATAGCCATGCTCTGGCCGGGCAAGATATGAGCGAGGGCGCATTTATGACCAAATTTGCAGTTGCCCTTAACGAACCAAGCGCAGACGCCTTTTGGCTGCCCAGGTTCATTATTTGCGTGGGAGAAGGGACACGAGACCCCTGCGGTACAGGAGCCCACCTTGAAGAACTTGCAAGGTACATGGGAGAGATCCTTGGCTGGTGAAGGAGGCCACATAAGTAAGATGAAGATAACACAAGTCGATAAGACATACCTTTAGTAGAACTCTTTGTCTTCGGGCCCTTTTCACGATCTTTGCCCTCCCTGTCACGGTCCTTCTCCCGCTCGAGGTCCCGGTTGGACTCGTGATCGATATTTTTCTCGAGGACAGGCATAGAGAAGAGTTGTGGAGAAGGTGGAACTAAGGATTGATGCAAGATGATTGATGCCAAAAGGAAAATGAATAAGAGAATGAGGGCAATAGTTGGGGAAGCGATACAAGACGAGGCAAAAGGGCGGCGTCGAGGAGCGGTTGGCGGCAAGCAGCGTGCACTCTCCAAATTTGGTCAAACGGCGTCAATGTGATTCAAGCCGGGGCACGTGCTCTCTCTCTCTCTCACGTGCGGGGAGACCAAAAATCGCAGAGAAACAAGAGAATCCAAATGCGAGTCCATCGTATTGCGGTGATCATGGTACATTCAACGTTGGTTTGTATGTGGACACCGAGGGCGTGTTGAAGAGCAGAGGAGAAGGAACAGCGACGATAAGTTGAGGGTGGCGGACCAGTCACTGGCGGTGGCGCTAGAATAATAATAAGCGAAAGTGTCGAATTGTCTCAGTCCCACCATCTCAGTCCCACCGTCATCCCCCTTCACATGGAGCACATTACAGACCCTCGTGTAGGCAACTTTGCCATTGGTCGACACTATCAACTTCTCGACGTCATTGGTGAGGGTGCCTATGGCATCGTATGGTATGCAGATTCTCTTGTCTCTATCCCTTACCTCCTTAAATCACCTCGTCCAGTTCCGCAGTCCATCTTCCTTCTCAGCGCAAGGTAGCTATCAAACGTATTACGCCATTTGACCACTCTATGTTCTGTCTGCGCACCCTGCGTGAGATCAAATTACTTCGCCATTTCAACCACGAAAACATCATTGCAATCCTCGACATACTTCAGCCATCTAATCTCGAAGACTTCAAGGAGGTCTACCTTGTTCAAGAGCTAATGGAAACCGATCTGCACCGTGTCATTCGTACTCAGACACTCAGTGATGATCATTGTCAATATTTCATATACCAAGTACGTTCACCGTGAATTATACCTCGCCCAAATACTGCGCTCTTTCCTTACTTGTGCCTTTGTCCAATATTACAGACCCTTAGGGCACTCAAGGCACTCCACTCCGCTGATGTCCTTCACCGTGACTTGAAGCCATCAAATCTACTCCTGAACGCGAACTGTGACCTTAAAGTACGAACGACTATATGGGCCTAGTCTTTCGTCGATTTACACACTCTTTCAGCTTTGTGACTTTGGCCTCGCAAGATCCGCTCGCCCACCCCCTGATGTCGATGATAGCAGCAACTTCTTAACGGAATATGTTGCCACTCGGTATGTTACGCTCTCGCGCTTTAGGCGGTCATGCTGGAATTGGCACCTAGGTGGTATCGTGCTCCAGAGGTCATGCTCACCTTCAAGGAATACACTCGCGCCATCGATATCTGGAGCGTAGGTTGTGTGCTAGCCGAGATGTTGAGCGGGAAGCCCTTATTCCCAGGTCGAGACTGTAAGATCGTCCGATGTGCGCGTAATATCATTCCCTCATTTTGTTCACATCAGATCATCACCAACTTTCCATCATCCTTGATATTCTCGGAACTCCTTCTTTGGATGACTTCTATGCTATTACCTCGCAACGATCAAGAGAATACCTTCGTGCCCTACCATTTCGCAAGAAAAAGCCCTTCAGCCAGCTTTTTCCCGAGGCAAACCCGAAGGTACGTAAATCTCTGGATGCCAGTTCTAGAGTGCCGACCGCTTCACTCACCTATAACTCTAGGCAATTGACTTTCTTGAGAGATGTCTCACTTTTAGTCCAAAAAAGCGAATAGATGTGGCAGATGCACTGGCGCATCCCTATTTGGAGGTCGGTAACCTTCCTGATTGTCACCATCAAACTTCTAATCCGCTTTAAGGCCTATCACGACCCCGATGATGAGCCCACAGCCGAGCCCATTGACCCTTCGTTCTTTGACTTTGATAGTGCCGTACCTCTAGGCAAGGAGAAACTGAAAGGTACGCGTTGAAATTTTTTAAAATATACCGACCATGACCAAATCCTATCGGCCCAGCCCTAATCTATAATGAAGTGCTCAATCATCATCATAAGGCGGAAGCCCAATAGTGTCGTAGCATGTATATATTTGCGGTTCTGATTGTGTACATACCATCGGAAGTATACCAGTGTGATTATGCTCCTTGGCGTGTGAATATTGTGAATATTCGAAGAACACTGAATGTTATGAAATGGAAATAAGAAGCTAGACGACCGCTATCAAACGGGGGATTGTAGATACGTCAGCGTAGTTCATAGCAGCATCCTTCCTGACCAGCGGGGCATTGGAATACATTCACGCACGTTCTCAATCCCCCCCAGCCAACTGATGAGTCGTTCAAAGCCCATTCCATATCCACCATGTGGTGCACCACCAAATTTGCGCAATTCGGTGTACCATCGATAGGCCTCTTCGTCCAGCCCCTGCCGCTTAATAGCAGCCTCGAGCAGGGTCGATCGTTCTTCGCGTAGCGATCCCCCGACCAGCTCGCCGACATGGGGTACAAGTAGATCAAAGCACGCAACCGTCTTGCCATCATCGTTTTGGCGCATGTAGAATGGTTTGATGGTGACAGGATAGTCCGTTACAAAGATGGGACCATGAGCAAAGGAATCTGCAAGCCACCGCTCATGCTCGCTCTGTAGCGGTGAACCCCACAGAGGTGTGAATTCGAAGCGAGCACCGCTATTTTGAAGCTCACGAATGGCGTCAGTGTATGTGATTCGCGCCCACGGTACTTCAGACGCTGCTGCTGCCGTCGACGTCCACGACGCTCCAATATCCGCCTGCAAAAGATCTCGGTCTAGTGATTGGAGTCGCAAAACGTGCTTGATAGAAGCTTCCGCGACGTCACACAGATCGTCGACAGAGCGGACAAAGGACAATTCGGCCTCGAGCATCCAAAACTCAGCAAGGTGTCTCGAAGTTTGCGAGCGTTCTGCGCGAAAACACGGGGACAGCGTCCAGACTCGGGCCACCGCGTTCGAGAGGACTTCGAGATGTAATTGCGAAGAGACTGTCAGGTATGATGGCTTGTTGAAGAATTCCGTATCTTGAGTGGTCACGCCTCGATCGGTGCAGCGAGACGGAATGGGTGCCAAGCGAAAGGACTCGCCAGCACCTTCGGTATCATTGGAGGTTATGATGGGAGTGTGGACATAGATAAAGTCGTTTTCATGGAAGAAATCGTGTAAAGAGCGCATCACGGTGTCCCGCAGTCGCAACACGGCACCCTGCACGTCGGTGCGTACTCGCAAGTGGGCATGATCCCGAAGATATTCCGTCGTGAGAGCTTGCTTCTGTATGGGATAGCTCTAAGAGTACATGTGAGTTACTTGGAACATCTATGTGGGAGTTCTATGCACCTCTGGGTCACACGCGCCCAAGATTTCCACAGCTTCCGCAACTAATTCTCTATGCTGACCTGGCCCAGGACTTGGGGTGAGGGCCCCAGTGAGGCGAACACTTGCACCATTTGTCAAGCTTATGGAGAAAATATGTCGGTAATTCTATTGTAATAAGACGAGCATACTAACACCTTTGCTTGTGTCGGGTTCCGGAAAACCACTTGAAGACCCTTCGGCGTCGTACCGTCGTGAAGCATGGCGAACGCGATCCTCTTTTGGAGTCGTATCGATTTGATCCATCCATGCACATGTATTGACTCATCATTTGACTTTGATGCGAGTACCTGACGGATAGTACCTCCCAATTGAGTGAGGTTACGACGAGATAAGAGCTTTTGAGAAACGGACATGAGGCAAACAGAGCATGTGACCGCGAATGACCGCATTCACCGCTCGCGGGTCCCGTGAACTACCGCACCTACCAACCGCACCCGCGAATTTTCAATCCGAGTCTCGCCAAGATCCCCGCATAATGAGTCGCCGTTCAGATACTTCTCTCGTTTTCAAATTATACTTCTACACTGTTTCAGACGCCGCAACAATGGATACCCGAAATCCCGCACCCGTTTACCAAGCGTCATTTTTTAATACGTGTTATATTCCCACTTGGCGGTGTATTCGCACCACGGACATGCACGGACATGTTTCCATCCGACGCGTACGACAGAAGTTACCATGTGGGTTGCGGCAAGTTACCCATGGATCAGCTCATTGTAACCCCGGAATCCTTCATGTCTTTTCGCGCGACTCGTTAGTGACTGCGACGTGAAAATATTTCTCCATACAAAATGGTTCACCTTGTTCCCAACCAGGTGTGTTGAACTTCCACGGGGATGCGAAAATGATTATCCTTCCGTTTATCGGTCTATTTTTTTATGCCATCTCTCCTTTGTATCCATCGGAACACGGCCCCTCAAAGGTTCAAACGTCATCTACACTCGTTGACACATAGTGGCGCTGTGAAGATTCAAGACAAACCGAGGCTATCAGCATTCGTACTGATCCGTGACTGATCGACACTATCCATACAGTATTCTCCGATCACGGCTCTGAGTTGTGGCGCATCAGAAGTGTGCTCCGCTAGTACACGCAACCCTAAAGTACCTCCTGCTGGTACCTCTGAATTTCAGTCGGGTTTCATGACGAATATAAGGTATTCGCAATGAGCAGGCGCACTGGTTCGAATTCACCACAAGGAGACCGCCAGTTCGTGTCGGGTGTACACACCCAAGGTAATACAAATGTTGTCTGAGAGAAACTTTCATTCTAGCATACAGTTGACCTGCACGGCAGCGTGTAACTGACATCTCCGCGGCCTAGTCTGAGCTTACTACTGTATCTCCTCTCACTCCGCGCCTCTGCCTTACTTGATGGTTACGGCCCGGAACTGAAACCCGAAGCGGACCGCGACCGGGGGTACCAGCATCGCCAATCCCCAAGTATTCAACGCCGCTTTCTCCGAGGTGTGTGCCTCGGCCCTAACGGTTTGAGTCTGTGCCGCCTGCCGCCGCTGCCGCGCTGGTGTCTTACGCGAGCAATAAGTGGTTGCGGGAACTTATCTCGCGTCAGACCCGATTCCCTTGACGATAACTAGCGAGTAGGCGTCGCCTTGGGCGTCGCGTTGCAAGTCAGGATTTACAGTATGCAACTAGGTTTTCCTTCGGCTTGGTCTTTGGGTTTTGAACTTCAGTTGGCAGCTCAGGCTACCTGCTCGACTCGACTGTACGCGTGGATCGTCCCATGCAGGCAAGAGCTAGAGCCACTGCAGCCCGATGCGGGCCCAGCCCCTTGGCAACATCTAGTTTAGACGCTTAGAGTTTTCGTTTGGACGATGACACATTGCACCCGAAGCCATCTATACCTGGTAATCGATGTCGGTGACTTCCAAACGGAGCTCTCACACCTCGCAAAAAACGACCTTTCCTACTTTAGGATCAAAACACGAACTCGGGAAAGACCCGTTCCGATATCCAAGTGATATCCAAGTGATCCGCGGCTATTGAGTGGTAGCTATCTTAAATTATTTTAATTCTATTAGCCTTCTCCAATACCCTCACGTTCTAGTCATTGCCCATTAGATATGGGGGTTTGATCGTGTTTCCACGACGCGTCGGCGGGTCCAAAAGTCTACGAGCGGCGTTTTCATAGGTCGGCTATAGAACATCTTCCTTGTGCTGACAATTTTTGAAACCTACAGTAGTATTTTCTCGTCTCCAGGTGCAAAGCAATCCTAGCTCTAAACCGTGAATTCCCCGACAATTTGAAGATTGTGATTGCAGATCTGCTCGCGGTCTCGCTCCCAGATCGTAATATACGGAATCACAAACCGCGCCGCCGTTTTTTGAACTCGTTCTATGCTTATGTATGCTTTCCACCACATTTAAAAGAGGGTATGTTTGCCCAACTATTCTTCAGTAGCAATGGCGTATCGTCTGCCCACAAACCTCGGGTCTCTTATTCCTCCCCCTGCAGAACAAGTACAGCAACGGCGGCCATGGCAGGGAATCATTACCGTGACATTCACGAATACAGCCCAGGGTATGCCTCAGGATGTCTATGTCACTGCAGCAGAGACAGACGGGGAGTGGTATGTCTTGAACACAAACGAAGTTATTCCGCATGGACCCTCATTTAAACTGTGCTAGTCGAATGGATCTTTGGCCGAGGCGCTTCTATGTGTACCTAGGCTCACGTCGCATCCCGCCCAACGATATAAAAGCCTGGGTCAAACGCTACCCTCCGCCAATCTGTGCGCTGATGGCCGACAAGCTTCCCGATCCCACCGCCAATGCACTAAATCAGACGAATTTTGCCAACCTGAGTCGTATGGTACTAGAAGGTCAGATGGTAAGCTCGTGCACGCGTTTCTTTCCAGTTACCTTTTTAAGTTACTCACACCATGCGTAGTTGGGGTTGGCGCCTTGGGGCCTAGACAATCTGCCAGGTGCTGGGATGATGATTTACCCAACCTCGTCATCCTCATCGCTCCTTGTCGGAGCGATATTCTTGACTGGGCCTTTCCCAGACTTTGCTACATATCAACAGCAGCCAGCTCGCCCTAATCCGCAGAACCCTGTCTTGGGGTCGTCGTCTCATCATCAGGTATAGGGTCTCCGTTCGTATCTCCTTGGGTTTTGTCAATGACTGTATCTCCGTCCAGTATCCATATGGTGGTCACCACGGCTCCAGTCGTTATCCTGCACCCTAGCGGCGATATATGTCCCATCAAGACAGTAGGGAAAATCTACACACTATCCTTTAAGAGGTTTGTAGCATGGCACAATGTCTGCCGAACTGCCTACTCTTGAAAACCCACCTTTACTTCATGCCCGGCCGTCGCGCTCACTTTGTTAGTGCCGACGATCGTGGTATTGTAGTAATGGCTCCCTTATGTTTATTTTATTTTCTATTTTGATCCCTCAACGGCTGGCCCGCTATTTCTGTATAGACCTCCTCTGCATAGACATGTATCGTTGACTTTTCTGTGTAGATAGGAAGTCCCGTGACCACAGACGTCTGTGAACTCACATTCACCTAGACTTATTTTCACGCCCATATATAAAATATCTCTATTGACCCTTTCATTCGTGCACATGTCCTGGTCTGCTGCGAAAGCCCATCGCTCGATATGTTACTCTTTATCTGGCCGCGATTGCATGCCCACTCTTTCCTATATTGTTATGGGAGAGATGACAGTGCAAGGACGCATACATACCAGAAGATCTACCGCCACAGGCCACTCCCATCCCACGTAACCTTGGATATGGACCCCATCGTGAACCTATTGCAAATCTTGGGCTTTGCTGGATTAAGGTACATAACTGACAGTCCTGATGTCCCATGAGAGCAAGGGTTGTCGCGCTCAATAACCCATGTAGATAGTTTCACGGAGGTAGATTGACCCTGGAAGCGGATGAAACGGACAGATGTACTTGCGTGATGTATAAGCCGAAGATGACGAAGCCGATGAGATACATGGTGTAGAATCACAGAATAGGCACGACACTGGACTTGCTAGCCTTATGGGGGTCCATGAGCGCCCTGGCAGGGACAAGGCATTTCTCCATGATGCAAGATCCGCCGGCCAGTACGAGGAATTCAGTAACCAGTGAACGGGGGGATACGGGGATAAGGGTCCCCGATGGGAGCACGACTAAGGATGTGATAGACGCGAGCAGTCCACGGTTGTGAACTGTAGCTTTACATTGGCCCAGTAAAGGCGTCGGAGGACTGGCAGATATGGCGTGCATGTGGGGGGTAGAACGTAAACTGAGAAAACTTGGGGGGCTGGAGCCTAGTGCATCGATCTGCGTTCAAGTTGTATGTCGTATATAAGTATAAGTGGGTGCAACGCCACACGGCTCAATCCAAATGAGCTTGCTAATTAATCACTGTCCAGCCTGGAGGCAGTGACGTGGCTCACCGAGGTTGATGTACAGTATATTGCGCAGCAAGATAACGACAGAGATTCAACTTTCCAGACGCAAAGGTTGTTCAGGAGCTTCCCCAAGTGAGCCGAGCCACTTTTGGACGCCGATAACATGGTGCTGGTGGACGCCTTAACGCAATTCCGAGCGGTGATCTGGGCTGAGGATTTAAAGTATCACAGAGTATCACCGGGCAGGAGCTGAGATAACTCCGAGTCGAAGGTTCAAACAATGACTGTTGACAGATGTATATCGGCGGACGAGAAGAAGTACGATGCCCTCGGTCTTGGCAATCTACCGAGGACACTGATATGTAGGAGTCGGAAGCCTCAGGAGCCTCTTGGCTGTTTCTAGCCGACCGATAGGAGGCTGGCAGCCATGCCAGCACACATCGTCGATCACTACCGCATGACCCCAACAGCCCACTAGCGCCCACTGGCTGCCCAAGTCTGTGAGCCATGCACTTGGCAAGCACCAAACCCTAACTCGTGGCCATAAGGAAAAAAAAACTTTCCGTGCTACCGAAAAATGCTGCCAGTTCGAACGTGGATCATGTGGGTCAGCATCCAAATGAGGAGAGCAGACGTAAGAAGTTGAGAACAGAAACAGACGACGCCGACGCATTTCCTTTGCATGACCAGGGTCCAGGGGTTATTTTAGCAGAGTCAGAGTTCGCCACATGTTCATGACCAGAGAAGGCACACATCTTGGTTCAATTAGGAGCGCTCGGACCGCTAGGCACACTCTTTGATGAAATTTTTTTACAGTAAATCCGAATTTATATTCCGCGGCGCGTACAACTTGGCACAGGGCGGTCACGTACCGTAGTGTGTGTTACGTACTATGCCTGGCATGGACGAAGGGCCAGAGCTAGCTGGTGGGCGATCCGAGTCGTAGTTAGGGTGGTCGCAAAATTGTCATGTATCGTCTTGATGATTGCGCGCAAGAGCAGTCTCAATTGAAGAGAATTAAGTAACAGGAACAGTTACAACGCCGCAGCGAACTATCACTAACGAAGCATGCATGATACACTCAACATGCCACGGAGGCAAGAAGCCAACAATAGCTCATAATCTTGACAGGGTAGATGTCCATGGGTCCCTACTCCCGCTTTACATGCGAGCCCGTTTACGCGGGGAGGTTCTTCTCACCTCTCCATTCCGGTAGGCCTCTGTTCCCATACCCCGTTTACTTGGGCTGTTCGTGAGCTCCACACCAAAGGTGATGTTGGTGACCCTACCACCTTGCTTGGGCGGATCGTCCTTAGATTCGCCACCCAGTAAGTTCATCACCGCTTCCTCTTCATGGCTCTCGTCGCCAGGGACAGACGTTTCGGGAATAATGTTCAGTGAAGACTGCGCTGCTCGAGCTTGCGTTGTGCGTCTTGGCCTTCTCCTCGTCCTTGCCCGCTTAGGAGATGGATTGAACTCCGTTCCGTGCGATACGGCCAAATCAATTTCAATGATCCTGCAGCGGGAGGGGAAAGAGAATGGGATTAAGAGGATGGGTATGGATATGTAAGCTTATACAGGAAAACTTCAATGACAAAAAACATCCACCTCTCTTTCAGCTTCATGTTATCTGGTACATAGGATTCGGCCTTGCGATAAAGATCGAGCGCAACTTGCAGATCGCCCCTACATGGAGTGTTAAGCGTGATACATTGAGAGTCAAATGAGCCGCACTTTTCAGAATGTGCCCTTGCTAATGCGACGTAAGCGCGGCCTGTTTTCTTGCGTGACTTGGGTGAGAGCTTGTGCACAATGTCACCGTCCAGTTTATCACGCTCGCTGTCAAAAGTCAGGCGCAATTAAGAACGATCATTTGGCCACATACTATTTCTTCTCCAATTCTTGTAGACGCTGACGCAGCTCATTGTCGAGGTCTTGGTGTCGCTTCAAGAGGGGGGTTAGCAGGCCAGAGGGCAAGCTTGGCTGTGGTATTTCGAATGTTTGATCTCTCGTCGTATCTGCGATCTCCGCTTCTTGGCGAGTGCGTTCTTCATCCGCTGTTCGCTGGCGCTCCATCTCTTCCAATTTCTCTTTCAGCCGGCGTTCAACTTCCGCTTCTACTGCTTTAGATATCTGAAAAATATTGACATTAATTGTTTTCCCACTACCAAGGGCTGAAAACTTGCCTTATCATCAATATCTTGGTCGGTTATCTTCTTAGCGACGTTGAAACGTTCTCGAATGATACCCAACCCGCTCTCCCTACGCTTCCCAATACTGGGGTAGGGTGCGGCCTCAGCCATGTGGAATGCTGCTGAAACGCGGGGCACTCGAGATGGACCCGCAGCGCTAGTCACGCCAGAGGCGGCGTTGCGGGGTGCAATAGAGGCTCGAGGGCGCCTTGTGGTAGGCGGCGCCATCGCTAGCGGAGCCAGCTTTGGTGGGGCTTGCCTAACAGCAGAAAAATGTAGTTTGGGAGCCGATCGAGTATCTGCAAGGTACGTCAGTGGGATGTGAATGCAAACTCGCCTAACTCGCCTTGCTCATTGACGACGGGTTTATTTTCTACATTCCGCGTTCGAACAGCGAAACTACAGATCATTATTAATAATTGCGGGCAAAAATGTGGAAATCTGCGTACTTTAGAGTGTTCAGGGTATCTTGACGAAACTTAAGCCCAGGTGCCAGGTTGCAGATCAGGACTCCAACGGATGAACCCCCTAGCGCGTCTTGAAGAATCCGTGTTAGTTTGGAGTTGCGGTAAGGTATCCGAGACTGTGAAGCTCGAAATTCATGGACAGGTCGTGCAAGCAACAAGAGCAACGTACAGCCCCTTGGTTCAATGCGTGGACGACTTGGCCGAGAACACTGAGAGACTTGTTGATGGCTGCCGACTCTTGCAATCGGGATGCGTCGTTACCTGTCAACTATGGTTGACGCAGTGAGTTAGATCCGGCAGATCCGACATTGAGGCATCAATACAAACCTTGTTGTTCTCAGAGCCAGCGAGATCGACCAAATTGATCCTTCCAGTTAGGACTTAGAGTCATGTCAACAAGCCCATTCGCAATCAACGAGGAAAAATGAACAGACCTTTGTCCTGCTGGGTTAATTTGACTTCTAATGTTAAGATAGCGTGCGATCGGGAGGACTCCCTGTTCAGGAGGGTAGACCCTACTGAGCGCTGCTTATTCGCCGATCTAATGACCGACAATTGTCATGCCTGGGCCATCTGAGTGCTGGACTATGCGTACGTATACAGCTTGTTGAACTCGCTGATATCTTCAATCGGTAACAAAGATAGGTTTGCGACAAAAACCTGGCCGGCATCATTCTCCCTGACTGGTAATTTAGGGGCCTATCGGGAGAGGATGGATAGTGGGAAGTCAGTTCTCTGGTAGAAGGTACTAGACTGCGAGGACGAGACATACGGTTTCTCGGTCAACAAACAAGTCGTAAACCTCATCCCTATAGATCTCCATGTAGGACGCAGAGAGCGTTACATCGTATTCACGCATCTGTCGTCTATGATCGAACAAGGCCTCGACGTACGTCAGATTTTGAAAGTACCCCAACGTCAGCCGCCCACCTCAACAGCTCGAGGGATGACGCCAGGTTGCGCGCGACTTCCTTGCATGGTATGTGTCTTGCCAGACGACGTGACGCCATACGCAAAGATGGTGGCCGTCTAATTTCACCAGGCACTTAGCTTCTGGGAATGGGAAGTGCGTTAAAGAGGACCCACGGCTCCACTGTAGACCACATCAATCAGGGGCCGTACATCTGCTTCGAAGATGTCCTCTTGGCGGGAATCATGGCCATAACACGAAGAAAACCTGTAACGGACAACATCATCAGTTACAGTCTTCCCCTTGTTTAAATGGTAAAGGCTCACGGAAACTTGAAGACTTGTGAGTGATCACGGGGGTTGTTCACGCATATTGAGGGAAGGCCATCGTCGGTGGTAATGATTCTGATGCCGTTGTCGCTGAGCTCACCCGGAATTGGGGGGCGGAGGCGCGCTACAATTTTGACTCTGTGGCCACCTACCATGACTGTGCTGACAATACCTTTGTTGGTGGTTGCCAACTCGGGACAACGCGCCGCAGAGTCCAACAAGATCACGTGAACGTGTCATACAGTACAGTAAACTAAAACACTTGTCGTGCTCTCAAAAGTACATGCCATATCAGTCCCGGAACATCGTTCGCCTGGACATACGAATCAACCACGTTCGTCATATCCACCCCTTCCAGTCCCTCAATACGAGCATCGGCCAGCTGCCGCGTATTTGGGAGGAAGAGTAAGACAATCACTACAACTCGCTCGTTCTTTGTCTTTGCTGATCTATTCGGCGGGTCGATTGCATATGATAGCACCAACTCATTCTCAGAAATTGATCGAGATGATTGCATGTTGAGGAGCGATCGGTGAATCGCTAGAGACGATGTATACCTGGGTGGGTGGTCTCCAGTCCAATTGCGCTTAGAAGGGTCGCACAAGACACGCACCAGTCGCAAAGATCAACAGCACGTCCGTCGTCCGCCTCGACTTTGTGTGTTGCCACCTTCTTCTCCAGCTCTGCCTTCTCAGACCGCAAACGGTCAATTTCAACTGTGCCCTCCTTTATTGCACCCTTTACTCGCGCAATTTTCTCGTTGACGCGTTGTGATTCATCTTCCAGCATCTGCATATCAACAACCTGCGAGGAAAGTTGCTCCTCTGCGACGGGGATGGTCAGGCGAGGGGAGGGGTGTGCCTGGCGTAATCGTGTGATTGTAAGGCGGGCATCGAGAATGCTTTGGGCTAGTGCAACAGCTTCATCTGCCAGCCCCTTTGCTTTGAGATAATCTATGTACTCTCGGTTTAATGACACAAAAACGACTATGATGGAGTTCCTCACCTCGCTCTACATGCGGAGCAAGATTTCGGATGTCAGTATGCCTTTGAGCGAGCCTGGATTTCGCAGCCTTCAGGTTGGCCTTCTTGACCAAATTGGCGGCTTGCAGTGTAGCGTTGGTATCAGCCGTAACCATGGGCGCCTCGTCGTTCACAATGGTTTTCACGTATTTATCTTTGGCATTGTTCTCGAGATACTGGAACTTCAACCTGTGCATGAAAGACTGTAGATAACGGTAAGTATGATAGTGTCGATAGGTACGTGGGGGAGGCGAACCATGTAATCCGAAACTTCTGCCGCCAAAGCTTCTGGTGTACTTGACATGCTGCTAGACCCACGACGCTCCATCGCATCTTCGCCTGTTTCCAGCGTTCGAGAGTTAAACCGAGCCTGAACGTCACGGATGCGGAGATGAGCGGCATCAAATGTTGACTGGAGCTGTTTTGCGGGCTCGGTGCTCGAGAATTTGAGCTGAGGTTCTGTAAAGATGGACATGATAGATATCTGTACACGTCTGTGTGGCACGCGCCGTTGAGCCAGAACAGCATCACGTGGTCGCGAGACGGCAACACCAGCTAGTAGAAAGTCCTACTCAGCGTCTCGCGGACTCGGACTCAGCATTTGGAGCCATTAAAACAATGATATGTATTCTTTATTTGTCGGGACATGGTAAGAAGCGGAACGAGTTTAAGGTTGCGATAAATCCTCCGGAATGTCTCGCCGAGGTGCCTTCTGGTAATAGTATTCACCACTCATGCCTCCTCTTGGAAGCTTACCAAAAATTTCTCGCTTTTGCGCGCTGGTGAGCCGAGCACTGAGGTCGACATATGGTCGAAGCTAAGCAGATACGTGTAAAGCCGTTTGGAGCATATGCCAAGATGATGACAAGTCAGACGCACCATTGAACCGTTTATCTCCTCAACAGGCGGGGCAACAAAGAACCTTACGTTCTCATCCAAAAGCCTGTACTTCGCCTTTCCTCGGACTACATGCTTTCCTGGTGCGCCTGTGCGATGTCCTCCAGGCAGGTACGCCTGTCGTGTCCCTGGTGCCATCAGACGGTCCTTCAGCAAAAAAAGACAACCTTCCGGATGTTTAGCTTACCTTTATAATAATCTTTGTTTCCGCGCTTCGGGGTGAGCGGAAGCCGTGAAGCCTTCGAGAGGCGAGCTAATGTGGGGAACATGAAGTTATTTTCCACGAGAGCGCCAATGTGCGCCAACAGCGGGCCGCCCGCGACAAACAAAAAGTGACGCTGGACGCTGGATGTCTCACATTGCTGGCCCTCGTCCTGGAAATTGCAAGCTGCAATCCCGATCGTTGACACTCTGGAGCGATAATGCCATCGTTACCCGTTCACGCCAAATTATGATGCAAATTGCCAAGTTGATGGATGTCCCTACTGTATCAGAAGCGATGAAATCTTGGATGAAATTATGTGCGATGTGGATTCCTACGGCCTCTCGCAGCGCATATATTATATTCCTGGTCGCTTTCGCCACCTCGCAAATTTTTCGCCTGCCATCTCCAGAAGTACTAGCTACAAGAGGCTTCCCGCGACTGTACAGTGTCATGGACGACAGTACCTGTGCGAAGGCCATCCACCTTCCCTCCGCAATTAATTTCTTCGCGTCTTATGAAATTTATCCGAAGAGGCAAGGACTAAGTTACGTCCAGTCTCTGTCATTTTTTTTATACAACAGGTTAACAATACAGTAGCGCAGTGCATCCGCGAACGGTATCGGGTGATTTCATTGTTACGTGCCAAGGGCATTGTTTCTTTCCGACAGCTGGGTTGCCATGTCCATTGGTCTGGGCGCATTATACCCTATTGGTAGCTTCCTCGGTACTGCACTTGCAAGTCCATGAAAGTCTGATCCAGGTGGTATTTTCCGTCGTCCTTGTACTAAACTTTGGACTTGACTAAGCTTGATTCCGCTTGGGCTTACCTCGCCCAGGTACTATACAGTACATCCAGCTCTTCCTTGGGGCTATGATTGATGGATACCTCAGGCTATCGAGCCCCTCCGGAAGACACTGGCTAATACGCCATATCAATGGAGTTGTCTTCACTGGCAGACATAGACCACCAACACGTGGGCTATTGATTGGCTTGTGCCTGTTCCAGTCATCTTATTCATCAGTTTGCTCTCACGGGTATCGCGAAACTCTCTTATCTTGGAACAGGCGGATTAGATTGCATGAAACCAGTCTCATATCTTGATCTGTGTTCAGACTTGTTCGATGTGCTCTTGTGGTTAGTCTGTTCTTCCCGTATGCCTGGAGACATTTTCGGATAGATCATTCGATGTTCTAGTGGCTACCCCCACAGAGGACTTTAAGAAGCATATACCAGCCTGGTAAAATGCATTATTCCCTCACACACAACACCTTTGGCCTAGATATTGGACCTCTCCCCAGTCGATAGGAGGTGAATACAAGAAGTTTTTTTGACGAGTCAAACAAGTCAGAATCAGTTTGTGTAGTATGCATGCGCAATAAGACGGTTGCAGAAGCTCCAGAAATGGCGTTCCCCCAGTTTTGAGACCCATGGACCTTGCTGAATTTTAAGCCCTTAATCTCAATCTCAGTTCACGAACCGAGGGGAAAGCTACGGGAGACGTGAGAGTGCAAGTCAACTCACATTTCCTGCGTTAAATGCTTTGCTGCAAACTCTCACTTTCACTTTCATCAGCTTATGACTGAAGTAGGGTGCAGTGTATCCAACTCAACTCAAGCTCAAGTGACAAGAAACCACCCTGTTCGTGAAATGGCCTCTGCCTGATTCAGTCAGTCTCTTCACTCTGCAGTCACACCAGTCGTGTGGTATGTCAAGTTAAGATGGCAGTCTATGGACAAGGAGGGACTCAGAAAGGAAATATATTACAAAACACTGTGCCGTGGAAACCGACAAATATAAAACTGAAGCTTTCACCTGTTGCGGAACATTATCCTGGAAATCGGGCTGGGAATATCTGGCAGTTCGCATGCTAATGTCCATTCAAGTGCAAATGGATATCCTGTTGTACTCGTATCGTACGTTCGGGATCTGTGGCGGTGGCGTTGGATCAGGTGATGCCCATTTTGCCGCGCAGGAGTCCCGTCATCAATAGATGCAGGGATCACAACGTAAGGGATATCCACGCAAGGATCACAGAAATGGGCGGATCTGTCCTCAGAGGGGGTAAGGCCGAGCGCCCGGGTGTCAAGGTAAGCGTTGATGCACAACGCCGTGCCTCCGGAAGGTGCAGGATGATTGGGGGTACCGGACAGTCCGGTAACCATAAATTGTATACATCGGTAAGCTTTCGAATGTCAGGGTATCTGCCACATTCAACCAATCAGCCGACATCCAACAAGTGTCTGAACTCGTGTACATAACACCAGACAGCCTCGTACCTATGAAAGAGGGCCAAATGGCGCAGCGACAAGGCTCGCTGGTTGGGTATCTCCTTATGGGGTCGCGTTTTGGATAATGCTGTACCCGACGTATGTTAACAATAGCAGTAGTTGTAAATTGATGAACTAACAAATTCGGATTTCGCCAGACCGACAGGAACGTTCCATTAGCGCTCAGATCCACATTTAATTTTCCACTCGTGATGAAGGATCGTGAGCGGAAGGTCCCATGAAGCTGGGTTTCGATGGCCTTGAAACTAAAACTGTATCACCGGTACAGAGATTCCACATTCATTGTGCCTTGAACTCCATTCGCGGGATGCAGATGGCGCGGAGGATGCATCCTTCTTGGATCACGGACAGTCCTATATAATTTCGGGTTTAGCAATATGCCATCAAGAGAGTGGGGCGTACCATGTGACCTCCACTGTTGCAGAGAAAGGCGATGTCGGGGAACAGAGATCCCAACGTTTAGGACTACGGTGAAGGCTTGCCCCACAAGACCCACCCCTAAGATGAAACGAGCGGCATAGACGGCCGGTGTGCGCACGATTCATAGTGCTTTCGCCTTGTAGGTCCTACACACGCGCTGTCCCATTGAGGGGGGAGGGAGTGGTGGAATAACATCCTGGGGAATTTGCTCAAGCACAGATGCTAGTATCTGAGTGACTTGCATGAAATAGAAAATGTAGGGTAAAATCACTCGAGACTGAGATCAAGGTAGAGTGGTCTGGAGCAAATTCGAATATGCTGGTGATGACCCGGAAGGGTGCGCCAAGGGGTAAGATGTGCGAGATTCCCATATCTGCACGGAGTTGATTGGGATGTGGAGCGCGCTACTAGTAAGTTGAATCTCAGCAAGGGGGATTACGCGTCAGGGGTTGGAAGAGCACGTTGTGATGGGTAATGGGGAAAGATGCACGCGCCAGGGTAGTGGGGCGCGTCCAACGTGTGGCAGTCCCAAAAAGGAGAAGCCGGCGGGAAGAGTGTGGGAAAAACCATCGACATGGCAGGCCCTGCCTTAAACCCGCCCTCAATCGTCTCTCGGCGCTCTCCTTTGCACTCTCTTCTCTCATCCTCCCACTATGTCTTCTTCCGCTATTTACGCTGTCAGTCCTTTCCTCCCTTCCCTTCCCTTTCTTCTATCTCTTACGTCCCTCTATACAGCACAGGAGCTTACAGCCAACTGTCCCGCCCACCCAAGGGCCCTCCCAACAACCTTCACACACTCGTCTCTCCGAGTGTCTCGATACCATCAGATCCGAGTTCGATGTCCTTTCACAGGACATCGTTCACCTTCGCAATCAGCGGGATGAGTTTGACACCAAAGGTTTGCCCTCAAATATCGTCCTACGTGTTCCCCCAACTTCAACCTTTCTTTTATCCAGTCGCTAGCCAGGTCAACGAACTTAACATCATTCGTCAAAGCCTTTATGATCTCGAGACCCAGCATGGAAAAATACGTCAACAATACGAGGAGGAGATATCTCGTCTCAGGGCAGAGCTTATGGCCGCCCGCCAGGGCGCAAGCGGTGGCCCTCCCAATCTCGGCGTTAACGTTGGCCCCGGCGCCTCTGGTCTTCCTACCCCAACCGCCGGACCTGCCCTCCCATATTCAGACCCCTTCATGGGAAGGCCTCCACGCGACCCTGCCTTTGACCGAGACCGAGACCGGGATCGCGATCGTGAAAGAGGCCTTCTCGAACGAGAGAGGGAGCGCGATAGAGATCGTGAACGCGAGGCCAAGGAGCGTGAGCGTGAGCGTGAACGCGATAGGGAACGAGATCGTGAACAACGTGAGTCCAAGAGGATCAAACCGGACAGAATCAAGAGCGATCGGCCCGGTGGGCGTTCTCCTTGATACTTTAGTAGTATCCCGATAGTAATCTCGTATCTCTTAGAACACTACAGTCCCTCGATAGGACCGTCCGGTGGTCCCTCTCATCCTCCTCCGAATAGTATTTTGACGGGTGGCCCTGGCTTACCGCCACCTCCTTCCACCACAACGCCCTTTACCGGCGCTGGCGGGGTCTCTGGACCAGGAACTGCACCGACATCCGTGACAATCAATGATCCACCCCCATCATCGGGCTCTGCAGTGGACAACTCGGGGTCTCTCGCTCCGATAAGCGAGAATAGCAGCTTTTTAGACGAACTCGACCCACTCAGTGTCCCTCCGGAGCTTAAAAAAGAAGGTAGTGACTGGTTCGCCATTTTCAACCCCAAGATCAAACGCGTTCTCGATGTAAACCTTGTACACACGCTGCATCATGAGAGGTATGAGGGGCCTGGATTCCTTGTGCTTCTTGCTGACGTCGGCATCGCGTGGCAATAGCGTGGTCTGTTGCGTAAAGTTCTCCGCCGATGGGAAGTACCTCGCAACCGGTTGTAACCGTGCTGCGCAAATTTTTGATGCTAAGTCAGGAGCAAAGACATGGTGTGTTCATCTGGCTTAGGATACTGGTGGACACCTTACTAACATGGAAAAAGCGTACTAGTGGATGAAAAAGCCAACAAGTACGGTGATTTGTACATCCGTAGTGTGTGCTTTAGCCCCGATGGAAAATACCTTGCTACTGGCGCCGAGGATCGCCAGATCCGCGTAAGTTAACCCGACAAAGTCCCTTTTTTTCGTCACAGTTAATTTTACACCATCTCGTACTCTGGAACATAGATCTGGGATATCGCAAAACGGCGTATTCGAAATGTCTTTGACGGGCACAGCCAGGAGATCTATTCACTTGACTTTTCGCGTGATGGGCGCTTGATCATATCCGGCTCTGGTGATCGCACAACACGCATTTGGGACATGCAAGATGGAAGCAATAAACTACTCGCGGACCGCGACACTGAAACTGCTGATTCAGGTGTAACGAGTGTTGCGATTTCACCTGATGGACGTCTTGTTGCTGCCGGTTCTCTCGATAACACCGTACGCATTTGGGATGTAGCAAGTGGACAACTCATCGAGCGCCTTAGAGGTCACAAGGACAGTGTCTACAGTGTCGCATTTACTCCTGATGGCGATGGCATCGTGAGTGGTAGTCTGGACAAGACACTCAAATATTGGGACGTTGGCAAATTATTGGCGAACGCACCAAAACGCGATCCACGTACAGGGCTTCTTCCTGTAGATCGACCGGGCAGTAGTTCAGTGGTTAAGAAGGAAGGCGACAAGGCGTCGGCCGCATGTACGATGAATTTCCTTGGACACAAGGTACGAACGCATCGGTTTCGAGTGTTAAATCGGTGACGAATAGTATGATCAAGGACTACGTCCTTAGCGTGGCTGTGTCACACGACGGTCAGTGGGTCGTGTCTGGTTCCAAGGACCGTGGAGTGCAATTTTGGGATTCTCGTTCAGCAATTGTCCAATTCATGCTCCAGGGCCACAAAAATTCGGGTAAACTTTCTTTCTGTGTTTCTCTTCGCATACTCACTGGCCGGAAATTAGTCATCTCTATTGATCTGAGCCCCACTGCAAGTCTGCTCGCTACCGGCAGCGGCGATTGGGCTGCCCGAATATGTACGTGCCACCGTGATACAGTCAGGGTAACACTTACCAATGAGTTGTATTAGGGAGCTATAACACCGTGTGATACCGTTCCGTCGCGCTTGTAATACTTGCTTGCACAACAATTGTGTCTGCTCTCATTTTTGCGTCCCCTTGACACAGTATATCAGCCTTTTCTTGCTTCCTCTACCTGCGATGTTTTTCGGGCACAACTGTTTGTGATAGGTGTTAGGATGCACCCAGGAGGGTAGGAAAATGGGAGCCCCGAATGTATATAATCTGTCAGCTATATCGAACCTGTCCATTTGACATTCCTCGAATCATCTTGTAATGACAGATGTCATCACCCTAATCTTAAGCCACTACTTCACTGCATACGAAACTAATCAATCCAAATCGCTCTGAAACCGATATCTCTCCCCACACTGTATGTCGCGGCGCGTGTGCATCGAACGGCCTCTGTAAGCGTCACTCGTAAAATGTAACACAACATGTGTACCAACTCGTAATCAAACTAAGCCTGACACTCCCACAAGCCTACGTTCCCCTTGGTCTCTTCTCATCATGCGCGTTTATAAACTGGGCACCCACTGATCCAATCGATGTAAGCAGTGTTCAGGCCGAGGTCATGCGGAATGACATTGGAAGTGACATTGGCGGCTCGTGCCGAGTGAGCCAGTTCTGTTCAAGTGGTGCATTCATGGAAACAGCTTTAATCGATTAATTCGGGATGAGATAAAAACAGAGCTAAAGACGTACCGTGCCAGACTGCACAAAAACTGTGTCGATTGCACATGTACAAGAATCTACATGTCCTCGACGCTCCATTCGTGACTCTGGGCTCCGGTTCGGCGGCGGGCGTTTTGCTTCTGAAAGTACTTTTTCTCGAATCCATTTCCCCGATCTATAATACGCATTCAGCGATGATGTCGAAATGCATGAAAAAAACAACCATATCAACTCACCGACGCCGTCCCACCTGTATCCAGGCTTGATTCCGAACCGGTTCGGGGGAGGTGGTGGACCTATGTATTCGGGTTTCCGAGGGCCCTTTGTCCTCTTTTTCTATAATTGTGCAGGAGCATCAGTTCAAACTGAGGAAGAATGTGAGAGAACATTCGCTGGAGGAGCGCACGCACCGTCATGAACGCAGCAGCGGGATCATTCCATCGATCCTGCTCTTTCTGCGCACGATTCAAGTCTTCGTCGTCCACGTACCTCGTAAACCCGCTCTGGCGTATGCGTTCCTCTTCTCGTTTTCGTTTCTCGACATCTTCTTTCTGCACTAGTCCCTTGCCCCACTCCATCTTCTGCGCGTCAAGCTCCTCACGTTCGCGCTTCTTGCGCGCAGCTTCGGCCCTCTCCAGCTTCATGTCTATCTTCTTGCCTGAGGCATCGCGGTACACCGTCTCCTGTGCCGCAGCCATGGCCTTGGGGTCGTCGTCTTCCTCCCGTTGCGCGTCTCGGGAGGAGAACTGCGCACGCAGTTGCTTCTTCGATAGCAAACCGCCTCGGAAAGGCTCGGCCTCTTCCGTGGCCACTACGACCGGTTGCTCATCGGCCGCAGGAGGAGGGGTTGGCTCCCGCACGGTCGTCCAGCCTGAACTTTCACCTTCTCCTCCCCCACCGCCGGGCTCCGTGCGGCGTTTCTTGAATGAACGGTCAGATGCAACGACTGCCTCGGCGGCGTCGTCGTCATCCTCTTCCACTGCCATTAGATTTGCTGCGCCTCCCCAGCCCGCGTCGTCATCCACGATCCTGGCGCTCCCACTGCCCGTGGGTCCGGCGTCGGGCTTGCGCTTTTTTTTCTTTTTGGGGGCCGTATGGGATAGGATGGCATCGGCTTTAGGACCAGACATGTACTTTTCTGCCAGATAGGCTTGCATTGAGGACATGATGATGGCGGGGGTGCGTTGAAGAGTGCCGAGAGTGTCACGTGTAGCCGCGTCAGGAGCACAACACCCTTGGTGAGCGCCAAATCATTCAACCTCTGCTGCCAACAACTTAGCTATGCACGGTAAATATTCCTCGTTTCAGAGCTTTATGAGGGTCATTCAGCACTCGTAGGTCTTGTGTCATATGACGGTGATGACTCGCCAAGTGAGTCCGAAACCACCGATGACCCCAAGACGAGGAGCAGAGCAGCACCCGAGAACGACAATGTGAGAGTCACCATTTCTGGCCTTTCTGTCGCCGTTTCCCTTTGGCTGGCTGTTCCCCCATTTGTGTCAGGACTCCGCGCTAAAGTCCGGAAATGATGCACCTACAGAAGGTAGGTTAAGCCCTATCTCGTCTACGCCCCTCGCAGTAACTCGAGAAAACGCCTAGCTCGACGGTCTGCTACCAGTTCCAAGTCTCAAATCGTCATTCGGCGCCCTGTCCACTCCAAGCCTCATCCACGCTCGAGGTTACCTGAGGATACAGAGGCGCCGTCGCCATCGCCATCAGCCACACAGGCCGAAGCATCAAGTTCTTCGACTGTTTCTGAAGACCGGTTGAGCGATTTATCCTCGAATGAACTGATCAAGATTCGGGACCTTCTTCGACCACCGCCCGTCCCCGATGTTCCCGACTGGGGAATACCTGCGGCGTCTACAGAACCGTGCGATCCTACTATCGAGGTACTGGGGTAATTGCCATCTTATTCGGTTTCTCACATATGCTCCTCAGGCCAAGCTTGCACAATTCCACACTTTGAAAAAAGACTCGCACCAACCGAAGCACTTCAACGACTCGCTGATGTCCAACCGCTCTTTCCGTAACCCACATCTCTATGCCAAACTTGTCGAGTTTGTCGATGTTGATGAGCGAACAACGAACTTCCCAAAGGATATTTGGGACCCCCACGACGTCCAGGAAGATTGGTTCGCCGATAAGATTGGTCCGTCTAGTTTCCTCACTTTTCATTTGGATTTCGGTCTTAATATCCTCTTGTTGATCTCTCCTGCGGACGTTCCCTATGCTTCATCCCGTCTATGATTTCTATGCTTTCTGGAACAAATTCCGACGCATTCGGCTGGGACAAATTTCGTTGTTAAATTCGTCGTATCGCACCATTTGCTTTTCATCTCTGGATGGACCAAAGCTGCACACCAGAAAGCCAGATCAGAGCAGCAGGAATCGGCACAGTCCTCAAACAAGCGTGCGCGAATTGAGTTTGCATCCTCAGCCACCTCAGTTCCACAACGAGCCCCGGGAGCACGTTCAGACGCGAATAACCCTTACCTACAACACCACTCGCGGGCTGTCCCAACGGCACCACCTCGCAAGAGCCGCTTTGGGACGCAGTTCGGCGCAGGGAGCATTGAACAGATCAAGTCGGGGAGACGGCCGTGGGGGTGATTTATGGGTTGGCTGGATTGATTATAACTTGTTTTCAGTGTCGTAGTAGTTTTAGTCAGACGCCTGTTTGTTTGCACACACTGATTGAACGCATGCTCTCATTTTCGTTTCCTCTCGCTTTCATCATCTTCCTCCCTTTCATCCTTATCGTCGAGGCTGGACACGACTTATATGACGGCAATGTCCCTGCTAAGGCATCCGAGTCTTCGCACACAAATAACTGGGCAGTTCTTGTCTGCGCATCTCGGTATTGGTTCAATTACCGCGTACGCATCGTTGGTCCACTATATGCATCTTGCACCTAAAAAATCTTCGGATGATAGCATATGGCGAATGCGTTGGGAATGTATGCTTCTCTCGAATGACCGTCCATAATAGAGAGTGCCAACAACGAAACTACGCAGGTATCGAACAGTGAAACGTCTCGGTATACCCGACTCGAACATCATCCTCATGCTTGCCGACGATGCAGCATGCAATTCACGCAACCACTTCCCAGGGTGCGTGTTTGCGAACCGCGGCCATGCGCTCGACCTCTACGGCGAGAATATCGAGGTCGACTACCGCGGATATGAAGTCACGGTACAGAATTTCCTACGACTGTTAACCGGTATGCTCTTCTCTCCTCTCCCGTCCTTTTTCTTCTTCTTCTCAAGTCGTACGATGACCCGTTCTCGCTGCCTGCATGAATAGGTCGAGTCGAACCCGACGTGCCGCGGTCCAAGCGCCTGCTTACAGACGATCGCTCGAACATATTTGTCTATATGACAGGTCATGGCGGCGACGAGTTCCTGAAATTCCAGGACAGCGAAGAAATCAGCGCGTTCGACTTGGCGGATGCGTTTGAGCAAATGTGGCAAAAGAAGAGGTGAGCGGTTTCTCAGTCCTCGACTGTTATCGTCGACTCACGTCTGGAAGGTATAACGAGATATTCTTTATGATCGATACATGCCAAGCGAATACCATGTATTCCAAGTTTTACTCTCCTAATATCCTTGCTACTGGTTCTTCCCGTATCCGTGAAAATTCTTACTCGGTAAGTTGTTGATACCTTTGCGTCACAGTTAATCTAATGCCAAGGACCCTCGGTAGTATGAGAACGACGATGATGTTGGCGTCTCCGTCATCGATAGTTACACTCACTTTGTTCTGGAGTACTTGGAAGGCATCAACAAGACTAGCACAACAAGCATGAAGGATCTGGTGCGTGTTCGGGTTGCCTTCTCTGGATTTTCTGTTGACATCATATACCTAGTTTGACAAGTATGATCCAGAGATCATTCGTTCGCATCCTGGCGTTCGCTCTGATCTGTTTCATCGACCTCTGGAACAAACCCTAATCACAGACTTTTTCGGTGGTGTGGCTCACGCGGAGGTTATGGACACAGATTTTATGCACGACTCATCCCCCTTGGTTCCAACTTCACAAGTCGACTCAATCATTAAGGATGAGCACAGCCTAACCGAGGTTCTGTCGAACCCAACAGACGGGACAGGAGATCACCAGGTCAGATTGCTCAGGGCGTGGGGGTCTGTTGGCGTCATCGGGCTACTTGTCGCTTTGGCCATACTCAACACCAAACGGTAGAGAACATGGTCGTGTTACCTATATCCTTACTACGTAGAATAATTTGTTAGACAAAAAAAGATGTTCGACAGGAAGTTGCGCAGCGACAACATGACAAGAGGGATGATACAACATTGATCGGTGTATAACCAGACATTTTGGGCGTAATGATCGGTGATGTACGAAGTTTGTAAAAAAAAACTGACACAACATCCGCTGATGCAAGTACACACCTCGGAGGATTCAGCAGGGAGTGCTTAGAAGCCCCGTCCCCGCCCCCTACCACGTCCACGTCCACGTCCGCCGCCGCGGTCAGGAGCACCGCGGCCACCACGTCCCCGACCACGAGCATCGTCCTTCTTGCGATTCTTCGGTTTGGGGGCATCGTCTACGAGGAGCGTATCGAGTGGCAGCGAGTCAGGGAGAACAAAGTAGCGGATATTGTTTCCACGAATGGACAAGGAGTCGAGAGTGACAGGATCATGGTTTCGCGTCGTCATTTTGACCGTCTTTAAATGCGTGTTCATCTGCATGTCGACACCTGAAGGCGAGTAGGATAGGCAAAATTAGCAGTGTGTGGATCGTACGCCGTAACATACCTGTGATTGTCCCATGCACCACCGATCCATTTTTGAGCTCGATGGTCACAGTCTCGTTGTTCAATTTCATCAAAAACCTGAAAATAACAGGGTCGTGTTAAGTGTCTGTGGACCCAAACATAGTACGGCACGAAAAAAGAAATGTGGCTGTCTTTTTGGACTTGCTGTATGATGATTTTTTCCCATAGTGATTAGTGGGAATTACTCACCGAACGAGCTTCATGATTGGATGGGCAGAAGGTCGTCGCTGTCGAGCACGACGAGCAAACGCGACAAAGCGGAGTTCGAATGAGCGCGGTTGCCTAATCGAACCGTTCACTCCACTTTCGCCCGTCAATACACGGCACACGACTAACTGCCGCAGACATGGGCAAGGAAGACGAGGAGAAGAATGCTTATGAGGTCGTCGGCGTCGGTTCAGACGCAACAGACACGGACATCAAGAAAGCATTCCGGCAACGTTCCCTTAAGACACATCCAGATAGGGTACGCCTCCCAACCTCTCGTCCCTAGTTTGCTCTCCTCTTATATTCATTCACGCACAGAACCCCCATCTTAAAGATGCAGGTAAGTGTTATTACCTTTAAACACCATATCGTAATTTGATCATGCGCTCTCGTCACGCAGCGCGTCTCTTTCACGAGCTCACGCAGGCTTATGAGCTCCTGCTCGACCCTCTGCGGAGGATGGCCCTAGACGCCAAGCTCCGCATCCAAGAGGCCCGCAAGCAACGCTATGCCAACTTTGATAAGAAACGGAAGGCCATGCTCGAGGAGCTCGAAGAGGCGGAACGGGCAGACAGGGAAGCCAAATCTGCGGAGGCTACAAAGAAGCAGAGGTACGCACAAGAAGCCGAACAGATACGTGACGCTGGCAGACGGATGGTGGAGGAGCGTCAGGCGGAACTGCGGCGGCAACGGGAAGAGGTTGAACAAGCGGAAAAGAGTGCGCAGGACGAGCTCGAGCCACCACCGCTTGGTGCGTGTCTCACATCACATTATGCTATCGACCTTACACACCCAACTTATACCTTCACCCCCCCTCCCTTTCACAGGCGAACATGATACGACCGTCCGGCTCAAGTACCCGCTGGCCAAGTATCCCCAACTAACGACGCCAGGCGCACTGCACACCTTCATGACAAGCACCTTCGGGCCCGTCGACGGCGACTCGATCGTGCTCTCCATGAAACCGCCAAAAAAGAAAGCCTCGGCAGCAGCAGCAGCAGCAGCAACGGAGCAGAAGCCAGCACCGCCCAAATACGCGATCGCGGCCGTTCCGTTCAAGACGATAGCGGATGCCCACGCGGCGGTGTGCGCGTCGCGCCGGGCGGATCGCGGACTGGATGAGTTTGAGATAAGCTGGATGGGCGGGTGCGAGCCGGCGGTCTGGAGTTGGGCGGAACGGATGCTGAAGTTGAAAGAGGAGCGCGGTGCGACGGTGCCTGCGACGCCCGCTCCGGCGGACGGTGCGAGGGACGTAGGTGATGATGCTCCTGCGAGCGGTCTCTCTCCGGATTCTGGAGCCTCGTCAAGCCCAGCAACTGGGGCGCAGTTTTCATCATTCCCATCATCCTTTGTGGGTAGTCACATCCTTTCCTCCTTGCTTTGCTTTGCTGACTCCCCTGACCACCACCCTAAACAGTCTGGTCCTCCCCCTCCCCTCTCGTCCGCACCTCGGTTCTCCGCTCCAGGTCTCGATTTTGAGTCTGCTGTGCTGATGCGGATGCGACAAGCTGAACGGGAACGCTTAGAGCGTGAGATTCGAGAGCAGGAGGCCAGTGAGACATGACACCATTACTTGCATTTTACCTTCGTGCATTACGGTTTTTAGTAGACTAACTCTGTAGCCTATAGCTTCACCCCACAAAACTCATATTGTATTTTTCTTGTTTGGGCAGGCTCTTGGCCAAGTAAGAACTGTAACATATTCCAAGGCAGCAAAGTTTATCCCCTGACAATGCTTTACTTTAAGCACCTGTTCCCCCCTGTTTGGGATTCACAAAATCATACCAAATCAAGGCCCCAGATTTACCAGCAAGTTTGCCAACGCAGTAGAATGAACCACGTTTTTGAGAAAAAACTTTGATGGAACGAACTGAGAGTACAAGACCGCAACAAATCAGTGCCATACATAGAGTTACAAGGTAAAAAAAAAGAATCCGACTCTTTAACATGAAAGGGCGAGTACACTGTGGGAAGTATGTATACGTGCTTGCTAGATGCAAATTGAATCCATGAATACAGAGGGGAGAAGTCGACAGGCAATAAACAGAAATTTCACCGTGCTAATCCATTAAGGGCGAAGCGTGCCCTGGATCGTAACTCAGCTATAGTACTTGCTCTGCTTTTTTTTTCCAATCCCTCTCCTTTATTACATGTACTACCGCACAACGCGGACGGTCGTCACGGCTCTGCATAGTTGTTCATGCGTATCGGGGTCGAGCCCGTAACACTGCGCAATCTTAACATACCGGATGGGCGAAACGGCCGCGCCCCCCGCATTCCGTGCCCACGCGACCTGCAGCAGCTCGTGTCCGGATACGTCGCGGCAGTTTTGCACGCAGAGGGCCTGCAGCCGCGGGAGTAGCCACTGGCCAGTCACGCCACCATCACTGGCATCCGGCGCACTGGCGAGCACCTCGAATAGACGCGAGCCAAGCGCCCCACTGGGTGGGCTGGACAGGCCGAGCGCGGTGAGGTGTGGGAGTTGATGTAAGGCGCGCACGAATGGGACGAGGCCGACACCGTCGAGGTTACATGAACGAAGGTCGAGCTGGCTGAGGACGGGGAAGCGCGTTGCACTGTCTATGGACATGCGTACGAGCCACTGTGTGTTTTCGTCATTAGAGGAGTCCATCTGTACTGACAAGCGCCGCAAGGCGGGAAAGTGACCCGACTCGAGGAAGAGGGCGAGGTTGTTGGATTCGACGTAGTGGAATGAGAGTAGTTTGAGATTTGGAAAAATGGGAGGAATGGGGGAGGATCGGAAGACAAAATCTGAGCCCTCGAGAAGGAAGAGGGCTGATTGGATACGGAGCTCTTCGAGTGTAGGTGTGGAGTTGATAACGTCAAGAAATTCCTTGAAGGAAAGGCCTATGCGGGTAGAGGAGGCATACCGCTGCTCGCGGATGAGGTAAAGGCAACGAAGTGATGGAAGTTCGGTGCGTATGCAGATGAGTGGTGCATGCTCAAGGGTGATCGACGATAAACGAGGACAGGGTTGCGAAAGGAGGACAAATGGTACCTGTTCTTCGGACTCGGACGGATCAAAACGGAGATATAAATCTTCGAGTGCGGGCCCTAGTTTCTGTGACATATTTCGTACAGTCTCCATGCTTTGCCAGTCCGGGACGGACATTCGAAACGAGAAACAACGATGAAGGTGCGGATCTAGCTCTGTCATGATCTGGGATAGTTCACTGCTGACGTCCAGATAGCGACAATCTATGTCGAGGAGGAATTTGCAATCCTGAGAGCGCTCCAGATGGACTTTGAGCTTGCGCAGGAACGAGGTAGAACGAGAGTAGCTTAAGTTGTTATCGAGGCGAATATAGGACCATATTGACGGTGTTGAGAGGACTATTGAGCGCCAAAGGTGGGAGACAAGCGAAAGGATGGGTAAGAGGTCATTAGATTCGTATACGCCAAGTTCGAAGATACGGGAGAGGAGCTCGGGCGGGATCCGGGTAACGAGCGCGTTGTGCGCGAGCAAGTTTAGCTTTCGTGTCTGGAGAGCTTCCAGCTGAGACTGCAAGGAGTGTATGTTTTCCTCTATCTCTATGACCTCTTGAATTGGTGGTCGTGGATCGCTACGGGAGCCAAGTGAAGATGCTGAAGGAGGGAGAGAGACAAGTACATACACGGATGGTGGGTCAACAGGATCTTCAGACTCCTCGAGGGGGTCAACAACGATGACGGGCATAGCGTGGGAGACAGAGTCCTCCCAAGTCGCGAGATCGTCAAATGAAGAGACGCGACTAAGCATTTTGCAACTTGCGGAACAAGGAACGTTGCAGGAAGAGGTAGGGTCGTCTGGGGGAGAATGATAATTATTGATAGAGGGGGTAATCGTGTACGGGCTCGTTGAAAGATGAGCGCGAGGTTGAGCTGTCGCGTGAGGAGGCGCAAGCTAACAGTGCCCATATCTCTCACCCCCGGACCGGGTTTGCCGCCTCTTTCCCCCAACGCAAACGCCAGCCAGAGAAAGACAAGAAGAAGTAGGTGTGACAAAAGCTGAGCATTATGTATTGTCTGAAGGTCATGTAAAGGGACAAGACTAGTACTGATAGAAGTCGAGGACGACTAGTCCGGCAGGCGTGGACTGCTCACCAGCAGAGATCGCCAAGCCTATCGCCCCTCATCCCAGACCGCAATATTGTCATGCTCTAAGCTCGCTTTGTATGCGTCTTCGATGCTCTCGAATAACGAATCCAGGTCATCCAAGGCACGAACAAGCGCAGTTAGCGATGACAAATTGTCTAGAAACGTAGGAATTGTGTGAACCAGCAAAAGGCGAGGAGGGGAACGCATACCATACATCTGGATCCGTATCTGTATGTGACTCTCGGATGGGTGAGGCGCGCTGGGTCATTGTTAGCAGCCCGGCTCAAAAAGAACAAAAAGGTAGGATTGCCGTGAGAATGCAGAAGGAAGCAGCATTTCGTCGCGGAGCCGATTGCGAGCTAGTGACCACGTTTGGGGTAGTGAAGGCAATAGAATGCAGCGATAGTAGAAGAATGGAGTCACAGCAACATCATGGGAGCGTGGCAAAGCTTATTGTCAATCATTGCCCAAGATGTGGGGTAAGAGAAAAGGGAATAAAAGGAATGCAGTAAACAATAAGACCTACCTGTAACCGCAAAATTCGACCTTTGGACTGCGGACAATTGAGCTAGCTATTAGAGTTAACGAGAGAGGATGACGGATACTTTTTCATGAGCATCCACCGCAGTGCGTTCCCGAGAGTGTGCGTCTCGTTGTCGATCTGATAGGTCGCAGCGGACAGGTCTGTCTGTGCACCTGGCATCTTGGCGCTGTCATCAGTGAGCACGTTGACAGACCAGAATGCGGGGCTCACAATGCGAATTTTTGGAGTCGGTTGGGACATATTGACTCGGGTGAGAACGAAGAATGAATGACAATTTGCAACTTTGCGAGAACAATAACTTTATCGTTCAGGGCAGTTGAGCGATCTTTCGCCTACCGCTTAACGTCCGCTTTCGACAAACAATGCGCCCCTCTTTGTTGACATGTTGACACCACCATCCCACAATAGTCCTCCTGTCTTCCCCTCCTCCCATTCACCTCTATAAAGCCTCCTAGGAACGTCTCCTCATGCACTATCAATCTCTCCTGTCTGTTGTCTCGTCGTCTCTCTCTCCACGCCTGCCCGTCACCTTCCTACCTGTGGCCTGATGTCTTCTTTCGTTCCTGAGCGCCCCACCCTCCCGCCATTAAGATCCCTGGCTCTCCCGATGCATGGTGTCCCCTCCAAGCTGACTTTGCCTGCCGTACAATCAGTTCGTCCACTCGTCTGATACAATGACCGTCCTCTGACACCGCTCACAGGACCCCCATGCTCACCAGCGTAGACGGCAGGAATGCGTTTCCTCTCCCACATCTTTGCACGCGCCGTTTCCCCCGCCTCCTCCATCTATTGCAGGTCCCCTCGCATCTACGTTATACAATTCGACAGCCAACCACCCGCAATATATGCATCAGGCAAATTCCGCGGAACCACATGTTCGACTTGTCCTCACCGATTCTTTCGAAAACGCCGATGCCGCGCTTGTTTTATGCTCAACAGGTGGTGCATCAAACGCGACGGGTGCCCCCAGGATGATCTCGCACCCTGACGCCTTGAGTGGCATCAAGCCGGGAGCCCCCTTGTTAGTGGTTGGCCCTGCGTTCGAACGGATACGTCGTCCGGGGACAGTTCTCGGCAAGGGAGTGAGGATGCACCCGTATCGCATCGTACATCCCACCAGCGCAACGCCCAAATCGTCCGCAACATCTCGCACACATTATGCCCCACGGAAGTGATGTAGAATACCACGAGCTGGGCCTTGAGGGCCTAGAAGCTCAAGGCTTGACGCCTTTTGTTTATGACCGGATACTGTAACTGTATTCTTAGCACATATCACTCATCTGTAACATGTAGTTAGTCGACGCCCTAATCATGGCAGACACGTTTCTATGACTACAAAGCAAATTCATCGGAACATCTCAAGCTTTACCTCGAGGAGTGACCGAATCCTTCTTCTTGACAACAATCGTGCTCACCGTCAAGGTGTGCTCGACGAATGGCGGAGAGTAGATAAGCAGATGACGTTGTTTGTTGGTTACAAACACGATCGATGACCTCGTTTGGACCATCACAGTAGCACTTAAAGGGTCTGCGGCCCACTCATCCCAATCCTCCGCAGCCATGGATGGAGAATATCACCATATGGACCAGATCCTACCGGGCCTCTGGGTCGGTGACCTCCACAGCGCCAAAGATGCTGATGCTCTCACAGCGAACAACATTCACAGTATCCTGACCGTGATGAGGGGAAGGTTTTCCGTCCCTGAGGTATGCCCCGCCCCTCTCCTCACACTGATCTATACCTCAAGGCTCGGCTGTGGCGACTGTAGACCTTCTTCCGACACCAGATTCCCTTAGACGATGTGGAGGACGCCGACGTGCTCCAGCATATGATCCCCTCGATAACATTCATCCAAGCAGAGCTCGACAAGGGCAAGGGCATTCTTGTCCACTGCCAGGCCGGGACGAGTGCGTGTCCGCATATATATGTGACGATTCTTGGCCATAACTTGTTGTGCATCGCAGGTCGCAGTGCTACAATTGCGGCAGCATATATCATGTATTCCCAGAATGTAGACGCTAGTACGGCGATAGACCTTATCCGAAAGGTCAGATCCAGCATAAGGTATGTCTCATTCGCTCCAAGTTGATCTTTATTCAACTGTCCCAGCCCGAATGCAGGATTCATCGTTCAACTCGAAATATTTCACCAAGCTTCGTTTAAAGTCTCCAGGCGTGACAAGGCCACTCGAATGTTCTACTTGGAAAGGGCAGTAGAAGAAATTTTGAGTAACATCATTTATCCTCACTGTATCTTACCTGCTTTATGCTGAAGTTCGTCATAGATGGAGACGGTTCTGCACCGGAAACGGACATGTTCGCGAAGTTTCCCCGCACACCAACCGATTCAGCACCTGCCACCCCGGGTGGTCCCAGGCGCCGCATTCGTTGCAAGATGTGTCGGTGAGATGCGCCTTGGAGCAATCTGGATGACGATGCTCAAGGGTTTCTCCTTTAGGACAGAGCTCGCAAACCGCGAACATATGCTCGACCACGGGCAACTGGGCCCCCCTACGCCCGCTGTGGCTTTCTCACCTGCGTCTTCAAGACGGCCTTCTACCCATGATGGTGGTCCCCGTCGACCCTCCTCTTCGTCTTCTCGACGCCCGTCTGCTGGCGCGCTAGGCACGGCACGCCCACGTCTAGGTTCGTTCTCGTGCCCAACTCGAGACCCTCGCCCCTGACGTCAGTCTTAGGGAGCAATGGTCTCTCAGCCCTGACGTCATCATTGTCTATGTCAGCCGTTGAAGACGACGACGGTAAGAGTCAAGAGAGCGACCTCCCGACAAGCCAAGCGGTGCAAATCCAACGTCGACGGAGTGGTTCGTTTGGAAACGACCTCAGATCTCGCCTGCTCGCTGGACTTTCCGGTATCCCCAGTAATCTGTCGATGTCGGCATTGGACAGCGATGACGAAGAATCTGTGGGTTCCACCACAACACCGTCATTGACACTGTCAACTCCTAGAACGGGTAGTATTCCTACCGCAGACACCGTTCCTTCTCCACCCCCAACATCCGGAACCTCTGAGACTATCTTGGAGAAGCCAAACTCGGCCCCAACCACGAATAAGAGTCGTCCCCCGCCAGCATTGTCTGCCATTTCCACAGGAGTGGGAACCTTTCAGCACGGTTCAGACCTCGCAGCACAGCTACATGCGAATCCCAAGCTAGCTGCTCTACGATCCCCTGGTGGTTTAAGCATGACACCACTCAACAACGCTCCTCGGGGGATCGACAAATCCAGTATAAGTCCCCCCATCCTGATGAATCCGAAGTGCTCCGGATACTTTGTCGAACCTGTGAGTTGAGATATCTGAGTTATAAGCCATGAACTCTAATTTCTGTAGATGAAATGGATGGACTTCTTTTTACAGGACGGGCAACTGGCGGGGAAGATAATATGCCCAAACAAGAAATGCGGCACAAAGCTTGGAAACTACGACTGGGCCGGCGTTTGTTGCAATTGCAAAGAATGGGTAGTTCCGGTAGGCCCTAGTCTCGCCGCCACGTAGTCCGGAAAGCTGACGACTTCTTCACCTCAAGGGTTTCTGTATTCACAGATCTAAAGTTGACGAGATTGTATAACTGATTCTGTCCCTTCCGTTGTTCTGCTTTGTCTTGCTATCGGATGTGTCTGGGTGCACTTGATTGTTACATCTTAATATGTTTTCGCTCGTGGCAAAGCCATCAATTCTTTTACATCATTGCTTTCACCAGGCGCACCTTTTTTCCACCGCTTATCCGCATACGGCAATTTTTTGTCCGTGTTCTGAGCCTTTTTCCATGAAGGCGGAAAGTTCGGGGTGTTCACCAATCCTCTGCCGAAAAACAAGGCAGCGTCTGTTTAGCTGACACACCTACGAACGGGCAGGAGAATAATGACCCCGTTGAATGAAGGTGAGTAAATACCTCCTTTGACTATTTCACACATTTTTGACCTCGCTTTAACTTCCAGTCTCTCCTTCACCGTGTCTTCGATGCCAAACGACCTTCGACATACATGGGGTAGATGAACGTATGCCCTGGTAAACCCGCTCCGACATGGCCTTTCTACCTCCTCCCGCTCCCTGACATATTTTTACGACTCTTTATGGTCTAGGGGGCACGGTGATTTGTCGATTCGTTGCAACCCTGAACTTATATGGGCGCCGCGAGACACGGAGAGGAATCATTGATAGCGTTTCACCCTCCTTCTGCCCCAGTGATGTTCTTGACTTGACCCTGACATTGTACCCCACATTTCAAGCTGCTTTCAACTTCCTCACGCAGTAGTGTTCATGCCCTCTATCCTGGAGTGCTATATACCAAGTACGGAATCGGAAAAACAGCCGTCCCCCTAAGCCGCTTTTCGATTCATAATAAAACCCTCAACCTGAACTGGCGCACCAGACGTGCGGAACTAATAATGTCAGCTTCGGCGGCCAGCGAACAGCCTGCAGCAGTGGTCGCCAATAAGGGACAAAATCGATATCGATCTATCGCTTGTCAGATTTAGCACAGCGCTCGGAACACCTGCCACTCGTATACACACACGCGTCGAAGTGAACAGTGTTCTCTGTGACCTTCTTTGTTCTCACAGTCATTGATGACGACCGCGATAAATATTCTACGTAATTGTGGGGGGATAGGACGCTCTTCGGAGCATCCCATGACGTCGCACCCACTCGCACGACACGTTTTTTTTGTCTCGTTTGCCCTCCCGCACTTGCGCCCCACACGACTTGAAAAAAAAAAAGCAGATCTAAGCGCGAAGCCTTCCGAACTCGTCCGTACTCGACTAGGCTCGTCAATCGTCAGCGTCAGCGACCCCCCTCGCACGCGCGAATGAATCATAGACGTTTCGTTTGGGCAAGCAACAGATGGCCATCCCGATCTGTCCCCCCCTCCCCCTATCCTCGGACATTTGAATATATTTTTTGGTGGCGGATTTTGTGGTTGGTTGGATTTGGCGCCGGAGTGAGTGATCAAAGAGGTCCCTTCCTCCCCCCTCCTCCCCGATTCTCATCTCGGTTGATGATGGCATTCAATTTAAGTCGGAAAAGCCGACCAATCGCCTGCAGCTGTTCGTCATCGATGTCATCGCGTCATCGGGGCCTCGCTCCTTCTCAGCTTCTCGATGGGCCAGGTGATAGATATCCGGCCTTATGCCAGTGGTCAGCTGGGTGTTACAATAGCCCCCCTCTGCACCTTTTCCTCAACGATCCGCGTACTACGAGGCTTTGAATACTATGTCAGCCGGTGCCCAAAATACTCAACTTTGGTCTGCATTACGTGCACTTCGCTGATAGTGCGACGTCCTCGTGTATGTTATCCACCGTAGGGCAGGTGGGTATATTATGCCATGAGCGTCATGCCTGGGACCCGGCATTTCATCTAGGACTTGATTTTGGTCTCGTCGTGTTCCTATTTTTCCAGAGAAGTTCAAGTTGTTGAGCTCATCTTTGTTCTTTTTTTCTTCTCTCGTCGTATTGGCCCTTTCTCTCTGGATACGTTTCACGTACAGTAGTGGCGGCGGCGGCGAAGACAGCTCCCCCAGTCGACTTCTCCCGAACCGTTTTCCGTCCGAAGTTCAGCGGCCTCTCCAAGTTCTTTCGGCCACGGAGAACCCCATCGAGGAGTGTCGTGATATCTGTTGCTGCAACCTTTTCTCAGTACCACCACTGGCACTGTCTCTGGCCATTTTCTTTATGCCTAGGAGAACTTCCTGGCGGTTTCCCGTATAATTGTACCGTGCTATCTGTGCTCGATTTTGATCCCTTCCTGGAGCGAATGTGAGGCTCTCCTACACAATTTTTATTTGCGCAATTTATCCCACTGCATGACCCAGAGTTTTCCAGAACACTGCCTTTCTCCTTTACAACAACTACACTGGAAGTCTCCCAGTCGGACGCTCGGGACATCCGAGCGATACTTTGTTCTTTTAAGAAGAGAGCCGGGTCACTCCGATACCGTGTCACCTTGCAGAGCGTATTCGCGTCGAGGACGTCATCGAAACACGGTTAATGCATGCTACAAACACCCTGACCTCGCATTTCAGATCTCATCGAGTCCTTCGCAGTCGCGATCAACGATCTGCTACATCCATGCTTGACGGCTTCTACCTCGCTACCTCGCTATTCAGCTGCTCAGCTCAGGGCGAGAATTGAAAGTGGCATCTACTATACCAGAATAGGCGGCTTCTTCTCCAATTTGGGTCAAGGTATTCCCTTGTCTGGCCACACGTGTATTGTATCGTGCTTCGCTGCATTTATTTGATCCTCCAGTGATGTTCCAAGAAATGGCTTACATACTTTGAGGCATTCCGTACAAAATCGTCGCCAGCAGCTTCTCCTCTGCGGACAGACAGATCCATGTTATGGATGTGCCCTCTTTTGACGAAATGGTCGATTATTGCTGCTAATTTCTCGTTGCCTTGGTGTGCGTCCTGTGTCTCTTTCTTTACCTCTTTGCTAGCCTTATTCTTTTTCAGGCTTCTCGACGTCACCAGTAATTGGTTGTAGCGTGTAGTTCAACGGACACGTTCATTCTACATCTCAGATCGTGACAGATATTATGTACTGTATCAGCGATATGAGTCTATGGATCCTTCCGCAACAAGAACCGTCCTTTACAGTACCCTGTATCCCTTTGGCTCGATCATTAAATTTGTGAAGTTGGTGCCGACGCCATTCGTTTTCCCGAATGTTGCTCTTTACTGTGACGGCATCACATCCTGAACATTGCCTCAGTTAAGCCGATGATATTCGCGTCAGACGCATACGAAGTTACTAGTCACTAGCTACAGAAGTCGTGCGGTTATCTACAGAATCCTCCACATTACGCAACCTTGCCGTAAGACGACAAATGACTGCCGGCGGAGCAAAAAAATTGATGTCGCTAGCAAGAACAAAAAGCAGAGACAGACAAGATAGATGGATACTGTGAATGCAAATGTAGGTATGTGATGTTCCTCGTTCGTCAAGATCGTCGGACAGTCGTGCACATTGTGATCGCAGATGGATGATACAGGTATACATACAATTTGTCATTGAGTGAGCCTGGTTGAGATCCAACAAAACACCAAAACATAGGGCTAACTTTCAATGCCTTGGCCAGAGATGATAGCCATTTCTCGTCGGGCGGGCATGTCACGTAGGCCAGAGCTCCACGAATACCGGTGGAAGCTTGGCTTTTTGCGTACGCTCACTTTATACGCCGCGCGGATTGCTGCTGCACTACTTCCACTGCCATCTGTACCAACGCTTACCATCAGTCCAAGTGCACCATCATGCGTTGATGCAAGCAAACCGGGGGTGACAGGAGCATCCGTGAGTGCCGCAGATTGAGATGTCGAGGTGATGCTCGGAGATGGGGAGCTGATGCTACTGTTCGTGCTAATGCTCGTGATGGATAGCGAGGGAGGAGAGGTACGGTTTGGTGCTTCTGCGACGTGGGTGGGCGACGACGCGCGAGATGAGTCGGTATCAGTCAGAACAGGAGCTGAGGATGCGGAGAATGATGCCCAATCGTGGACAGATGATCTATCGCTTTGATCAACCCCGAGTCTGAAAGAAGTAGGGAGAGCCATGGGGAACGCAGACACATAATCCTCAGGAGCTTGGGGAGGAGAGAGGGGGCGATCACGTTCGTGACTCAAGTAGCCGTGAGTATCCTGGATAAAATTTGGGCCCTCATCACACGTGGAAAGCGACAGAGTTCTTTCTTTCCACGCGGCAAGGTTCTCGGAGCAGTTGTCCGCATATTTTGCGGTCTCTGCAGTCGAGGAAGGTCAGACGGAAATGAGACAGTGAGAAAGAATATTACTGACCCGGGATACCAGAGGCAGTGAGATCGAACAGAGGTTTCGCAAAGGTTTCTATAAACCAGACTTGGGACTTGGCTTCTGACAAAGGGTCAACTTCTTCCTTTACCGATGGGATCATGTGAAGGTGCCGCTCAAGGGTGGCTTGTGACGTCCATTCTTCCTGGAGAGCGGATGCCCAGTGCTGTGAAACATTGATCGGGCGACACTGAACGATCGCTCAGACGAGGTAAATAGTCGATACAGAATTAAATTAAATTACCGGGTTACTGATGTCCGCGGCCTTGATGAGCGCTTGACAGACCAAAACCCTCTTCGTCCAATGATCCACTTCAGCGCCGTCAACAATCTGTTGAAAACGTTCCATAAACTGAGTGTGCACTCGCATATCAGTGGCTAAGACTGTCTCTGCAAGCAATTTTCGGAAATGGGGCGCTGAATGAAGATTATCGAGCAGAAAGCCAAATCCCTGACGCCGGAGGATGTGCAAAAGAAGGGTGTAGTGGAGCTGCTCCAGGGGAGAATTATGGTCATAAAGCGACGATAAAGGTGCTTGAGCATTTTTCTTCATCGACTGGGTCAGTGAGAGGGTTAATAACAGAGATAGCAACTCACCATGAAGCTATTGGTAACACCGGGATGACCGACGTCGTGTCCAATCGATGCGACGTACAAACAAAATAAATCGACTGGCGTTAGATAATGCACCAACGCCACTTTTCCCACAGACTGTTTGGGTTTCCACGTCCGGGCACCGGGTTCGAGAAGGATGGACGCAGGGGGAACTCTACCAGCAGAACACAGGAACATGTGAATGGCTTGGAGTACATCAACGGCGTGCTCAAAGTTGTGATACGAATTTTGGTGGCGATAGACATGTCGCATGTTGAAGAGCAGATCCCTGATCTGATCTAGGGACGAAGGGATTAGGCAAGGAGAAACTCGGTAGCATACACTCCTACACACCGATGGAAACAGGGACCATGTCTAAAATGCCATCGAGGCGGAAGAGCGCCTCGAAAATGACGAGTGAGCAATACAGTACTTCATGTTCCGGAAGTTTGTGGGGCTCAAAGTGCCACTTATCCAGAGACCTGATAAGCTCGGCACGACGCTCAAACGAAACATCGATAGGCGCTCTGACGATAGTGTATGAGAAGGAGAATATACAACAGAACTAAATGGACATACGATTGCTCGTGAGCATTGATGACAGTGTGGGTATGATTGTACATGTCGCTAAGAAGTTCTGCAAAACTGACCAGGCAAAGATAAGTCGAAGTATGGCAGTAGACGAGAGCGGAGAGATAACGCACAGAAGTTGCTGTTCTTCTGTGTCGACCTCAGACTCGTCCCATCCAACCCAACCCTGACCTAAACCCTGAGAACCGAGCGCAAGAGAAAGACCACCGACGTCAACGCTCCGCCGCCTTGGCTGTGAGAGCGGAGGGTGAAGAATATCCATGTAGAGCGACGATATGACCAAAGAGGTAACCGATGGTAGAACAAGATACAGACGAAGACGAAGAGGGAGAAGAGAAGGAGAAGGAGAAAAAGGAGAAAGAAACCGAAAAAGAAAGAGAGGGGTCTGGGGAGTGGGAGAGGGAGAGGGAAAGGCAGGGGAGTGGCGGAGGAACTGTTAAGGTACGGTGTGCGTAGTTAAGGATGGGTCTCTCAAGTCGTCTCAGCCTCGTGGCTCCCACGCGCGCGTCCATCACTGTATCTTTCCCACGCCCTTGCCCTGAACCCGTCACGTGGGTCTGCGCTTACTTAACTATAGCTTAAATGGGGTCGTCTGCCAGTGCATACCTTACTTTACGTCTGTGTTGCAATCAAGGCAAGGCAATAATGAATCCCACTGTCCGTCTTGTTTCGCCGTCGCGCAAGGAAATAACCCTACTGGCAGATCACGTCTTTTTGCATGCCTTCCTGCTGGCCGACCATATCGAATGAAGTTTCATCATCAACCAGTATACCCTCCATTCTGTGGCGCCCTCTCTCTCCTCGCCGCTCCAATCTCAATCTAGTTGTTGAATTGGTCCTTATTGAATCCATGCTGCCTACTCCACCAGCCCCCATGGTGGTCATTCTGATTTTAAGCAACTTCCGGAGCAACGTCATTAGGAGCCCTGGCTCCATCAATGCTTACTGCATAGTGTAATGAGTGGGGCAAAGGCCCTAGTCACATACTGTAGGAACCTCCGCCGCCACCGCCCCCGCTTTTCACTGATTTACATTGCCCATCGCCCGGGCTATAGAGCCAGCTGCTACCGTCTCAAAACCATCGACAGCCCTTCGAGCGTTACGATTGCTGTCGTCCTCTCAGATCTGCTGCACTTTGACTTGTCTCGAATCTGTCTGTATGCTGCTCCAGGTGCAACGGAAAAGCACGCATATACGTGCCAGCTGGGGTGAATACTGACATATGTGCTACATTCCTATGGCAAGCGGAGCGTACCCGGCTTTTTGTGGATTTAACAAAGAATACGGGTGATAGGTGGCCGAAGTATGGAGGGGTACTCTGCCTGTGCAGGGGGAATATGCCAGTGGTGGGTGCCACGATGGACTGAGGGATGAGAGATGGAAATCACCGATAAAATTTTATCTATTGAATGCCCATTAATTTGGTCCCGTTACTACCAAGCCACGTGTATTTTGTTATGGAGCACCCACCTATGGAAACACCCTACCGCCAACTTATGTCAGGGTCCTGTCCTGCTATTTCCGTGCCACTCCTAAGACATACCCCGAGCGCTCGTGTGCGAGCCGGCGGCATACATCAATTTAAATGGCCCCTCATGGTGTAAAGTTACCGACGACTCCGCCGGCAATGTGATGAGGTGAGCCCAACGATATTCTTCAAGGTAGGAAGCTGAACGGATCGCATATAATGGGCTTTGGGGTGCCCAGCCTTGGATGGGTGGCAATTTACGCCGTCGGTGGAAGCTGCGAGAAGAGAGGACAGACGCGCAATTTCCGTTCAGGTTTGAAGTAAAAATGAACAGCGTGAGGAAAATTCAATTTACTCCGCTCTGTCCTTGGGCTCGAGAAGGAAGGGGGGGAAAGGCGTGCTTAGGTCACACGGCGTTAGAGGACGAAAGTGCCGTTAGTTGTCGTGCACCTTGAGACGGGCCCTTTGGCAGATCGGGTGGGGGGCTTTTGGTGACAGCTTTCCCCGCGTATCACACAACACCGATCCCATATTTCACCCCGAACAGACCGCGATCTGTAGCCGTCACTCGGGAAAATGTCGAGTTCCTTGAGGGTGGGCTGTTCCCTCTAGCTAACCTCCATTATGTCCACTATTTCCACGTACTTGCGTCATATACAAGAGAATAAATTATTTGGGGGGCTGGATCCATCAGCAGGGCTAGAACGTCATGGTGGGGGACGACAGTGGTGATGGTGGAGCTCGTGACGAAAACCTGTCCTCGTGTGCAGTGACAAGTATTGCATATCTGTAGGCGCTGTTGCTGTGACCGCCCGGCAAAGGATCGCGCCCGCTGATGGACACACTTGGAAGAAGCCGTGCGACTCGCCCTCAAATCCCTCGATCCGCAGCACTGATTTTGCAATATACAGGGGATGTGGACAGTGAGGCTGGCACGCAACTACCGCACCACCCACTCGCCTGCGGGATGGAAACAAGCTAGTTATGATCTGGGCGACGGTGCGTCAAAGTAAGGCCCCGAAGTAAGGCCCGTGATGAGGCAATGCTTATCTCAGTGAGCCCCCTTCTTGGCCATTTATTTCTTTTCAGGACTCGGTGACCCGGCACCTCCCTGAACCGCAAGCCCGTGGAGCCAGGGTCTAGTCCCTGAACACGTACATGGAAGCAGTATTTCGTCCAAGAATGCAATGGGTCCCCTCATTGAGAGGTAAGGCGCTCTGTGACCGCAGAGTCAACAAACTAATAGAGCCCTGCTCAGACGTCAAGAGACTGCCTTCGAGCACGGAGAAAAGTCGATGGGGCATCCTTTCCCTACTATTCCCTCCGCCCCACGACAGAGAATACGCAGGCAGGGCAAGAAGCGCAGCACAATGATGGTTCCCGTCAACGGCACACGCGTGGGTCGTGGGGAGGAACGCAAGAGAAGTGAGGTTCATTTGAGCTTGAGCGCCACAGGAACAGCTACTTTTGATAAATCGGCGATGAGCAGGCCGAAGAAAGATGACCGACGAGCGAACGAGATATGGGTGAGTTAGAGCAGCAAGGACTGGGCCGTGATCATACCTCAGGTTGCGCCCCCGATCGGGGCTAGCCTGTACCGTATTCACCGCATAGAGGGCAATGGGCCGCACTGGTATTGGATGACGACGGTTGAGTATTAGTGATGGATGAGGCACACTGCTACAGCATGTTGGGATCGAGTGAACAAGGCTTGGAAGGAGGGAATCCGCGTTCACGGACCGCGCGATGGAGACCGACGTGAGCAGGTGACAGTTGCATGCTGTCAATAGAGTTGATTGAACCGTCGGCGGCGAAAGAAAGTGAGGTGGACTGCCGGAAGCTGTCACAGGAGAGTGATACCACGAGTGTCAGAGGGGTGTGTAACGGGAAATCACGAGGGCCCTGACAATTTGTGAGGTTTGGCTACGTAGATCCGCCGGCACGCGAGAGAGAGAAGAGGGGGAGAGGCTCCTTCGGGTTGTCCCCGGAGTTACCATCATCTTGGTATTTAGAGGGAAGTTACCGTGCGAGGCTTTGAGCGGCATTGCGCCATAGAAGCGTTCGCCAAAAGAACGATGCTCGGGACCCCCTTCATACGACGAAGCTTGGAAGCTTATCCTTGCAGTGCTCCCGCCTCGGCGGTGAGGTGTACTGGATAAAAGTAGAACATGAGTGGCTATGAATCATCGGAGGTCCTCGATGATACATGGAAGATTCAGGACCAGCGGGAAGGATCCCCAAAGACCAACACTTGATGGTCTGTCCTCCCCCTGGTCGCTTCCGGGACGACTGTGGTGAGATCATCGTTGCTATCCTCCTTTTAAAGAGACAAGGACACGGCCGGGATTGAGTTGCGTGGCGTGTGAGGTCGGGCAGGAAACAGCATGGTCAGATTCTAGAGACACAGGAGGCTGCTGCAAGGACTACACGTTCGATCGAGAACATTGAGCCCGCTGCACGACCCCGAATGAATATCCAACCCATCGCGAGCCGAGCACTGGAGAGAGAGGCGCCCGAGAGAGGGTCGATAAGACGCGGTCGTGGAAATGGTTGATTGAGAAGGAGTTTGGATTGCCTGTTAGCACGAAGAGAATCTTCAGTTCCACGACGAAGGGCGCTCTAGATGCGAAATTCGGCATTTCTTGCTTTGGTAGGTGGAATGAGTTCTTAAGTCGGGAGATTTAGGACGTCAGATTTTCGTCAAGATACGGTGTGATCGGTCTCAGATTATACACCCGCGCGCGCAGTGTAACCTGAACCGCGCCGCGGAGTGGGGAAATTGAGTGCAAGTCCGCTGCAAGACAGCACTCTGAGAGCTGCGGTGTCGGAAAGAGGAGTGGTTGGGGAGGGGTTCGCCATTGCCCGGTTACCGAAAACGAACAAGAAGGGCGTGCTGGGAGTGTGTGGATCGCTTCGAGAAGTTCATCTGCTGTTAAGAGGCGTGCTACAAACGCGGCACCAAGTCACCGTGGCCAGATATGCGATCACAGATCCTGGTCCTCCCTGGATTCTCAAATCTTCTGCACGCGGACTCGTGCCAGTCAGTCCGATGGCGCCTTCTCTCTCTCGATAGCATTGCCAACCTCTTATTTTAATACTCTCCTTCCCGCTGTCATCCCTCACTATCCTCGCCCCCATTCCGACTCCTCTTCATTTATCCTTCCCTCGTCGACAGAATCAACAATCTCTAAAAAGGCGCAACTAGAGCATGGCTCTCGCCCATTATCCGCCCTTTCTTGATCGACAACTTCCCATTCAAAGCAAGCATCCCTACTTATTGAGCGTGGCTCCGAAGCAGGCTTTGCCGATGTCGAATCCCTACTCCTGGAACAAGTCTGCTTCTGGCCTTGAACCCTGGGATGCGCCGCAGACGTCATGGACAATTGACTCGTCTTATTCCACCCTCCAGTCCGCCGTCCAACCCAGCGAACCGTCATCGTCACAGAACCCATCCGGAGCCCATCCGCTGCAACACCCTCTTCCCGAGTCGCCGAGATGTGACCCTTCACTGGCATCGCGCCTTTCCGCAGCGGAGCTCGGCCATCTATCCTCGCATTCACCCGGTTTACGAGGCCTCGATTCCATGTTCCGATTCCCTCCCTCCAGCAGCGACTTGTTGTATACCATGGATGATGGACTCGATGTGGAGCAGGCTGCTTTGATGACACACAGGAGCACACCGGTCGTAAAGGAAGAGCAAGAAGACGGGTCGATGACAGCCGCTTTTGTGTTTGAATCATCGCCGTCGACGCCAGGTCCAACGAATGAGGGGCCAAGAGAGACGCAGGTGCCGTTGCGGGCCACGCAAGCCACCAAAGCGATGAGAAAAATGATGAGCGTCTTCCGGTTGAACCCGTTTGCTGTCCAAGGCAGCGCCCCAACCGTGGAAGAGGCAGGTCCGCTCGAAGAAGAGGGGCGCTTATTCGAATTCCAGCTACGTCTTGGTGACTCACCGCCTCCGTCATCACCTCCGGTCCGCTCAGGGAGCACGCTTCCTGAATCACGGACAACGTCGCCAGGTGATGATTGGATGGGGCGAGCGCGTCCTCCGTCGGAACTCGGAAATAGGCGAATGGTAGAGACCCCAGGGACAACGGACGGTTCAGGTTGGAGCTACCAGCTTCCTGCCGAACTTTCACCGTCTTTCACCTTGCCACCGGGGGTTGTGGAGTGCAGAGAGCCAGCAGGAGTAGATGCGAGTGGGGCGCGCATGGGATTGGGTGAGTTGCCGATTCTACCTACGTGGCCGGATGGGGATTTTCCGGGTGTAAAGTGGCGAGGGAGATTGTTGACGATGACTTTTCTGATGCTAGGATCGCGTACACTCCAGACGCCAAGTCCACGGTACGGCCCGTACAGCCAGGGCACGCAGAGCCCATCGGGAAGAGGTGGGGCTCATAATTGCGGGTATGGATACGGGGCGGTCCCAGAACAAGGCCATCGGAGGTACAGCGGGGCGCAGAGAGACCTCTCTCGGCCGGCGACGCCCGGACCAAGCTATAACAACGTGTTTGAGGTGAGCGTTATGAACGATTGCGGCGCCATGGTCTAGTCTCAAAGTGTAATGTCAGGCCCCGGATGCCATTGGCACATCGACCGTCATGAGCGGAGAATCGTTCATTGCACAGTCGCATGACCCGCGCAGGCAGCGTCGATGGGGCGGATCCCGGCAGCACGGATCGTTTTCGTGATCACAGTAGATTTTCTGGACAGACATTTCTCGACATTGCATGGACATGACCTGGTGTAGACGGAATTTTTTTTCTTTCCCTGTTTCTTGATCGCATATCTGTAATGGGCTTAATTGGGTAATTAGCAACTGTGGTACATCGATTGGAATGCAAAAGGATCAGGGATCGAGAGACTCAAACCGTGGGAAGAATCTGCGCGGTGCACGGGACGCGCGTGTTCCTCACCCCACCCGTTACCATCTCTCCTCCCTTTCCACGGCCACTTGCCCCCACAAACCTCACCATGGAGTCTTTTTCCGACGGTCCTTCTCGTCAAAATCAACTTGACTTTCCCCTTCATTCCTCCTCTCCCAATGATATGCGCCTACACCTTCAGAATCTCCTCGATGGCAAAGAGAAACAACTACAACAAGCGGCCGCCCTTGGGGAGCGCCTCCTTGCACAGCGGGTAGAGCTCGAAGAACGCGTCAGGCTCTTTCAGGAAATAGATGCAGACAAGAGTGATGAAATCACGGCTGATATGCGTGAACGTTATCGTGAGCTAGCCGACGCAGTTAAGGCCTGGGAGTTCGGGAATGTACAGCTTACTTCCGCCTTCACATCCTCGGTTCGTATCCTGGTCTTATACACCGTCTTCTCACTCACCGAGACGTCCGCAATCCGTTTACCTTCTTGGGCCCCCTCTCGTCGTTTGCTTCCTCTTCCATCGCGGTGATTTGACCCCTTACTCTCACGGTCCAGAATATCAATGGTTCCCTCACATCCCAGCCTCTTGAGCTCCATGAATCTCTACGAGATGAACCGGAACGGCCAAAACCTGCACCCGGTACTTCTGCCGCTCAGTCTCGCAGAGCTAAAAATGCTGCTCACCGTGCTGACGATGTTGGTGCGTGTAGCCATCTAGCACTTACGCACACGGACTCACATACGTATTACTCGAAATCCAGAATTTGCGTTCGAGATTGGCAGCGGTCTTTTGACAGAGGTCAGGCGCCTTCAGAGTTTACTTGCAGAGCGCGACAAGGCCATACAAGACATGAAAGAGGAGAAAGATGATGTTGAGAAGAACCTTGAAAGCCTCCGCGGTGCCCTCAAATTGCAAGAGCAGAGCACAGGTTGGTCTTACTGTTGTTTTAGTGGCCATTCCTCACTCTTCTCGTCAGACAAATACAAAGAGGAGAATTGGAACCTCGAGGTTACCTTGCAAGACCTTCGGAGTCAGTTTTCAGATTCGCAGGCTACTGTCCAACGCCTCGAAAGTGAAAACAAGCGTCTTACTCGCCAACTCAACAAGGCCCGCGAGGCTACTGATCAACACAAAAATGAAGCTGAGCGACTGAAAAACGGCCTGGAGGAACTTAAGGCAAACCACGAAACTGCGATCGCACAAGCCCGAAAGCAGACAGCTAGCCTTCAACGCGATAAATCCGACTTGCAGCAAAGCCTTGATACTTTGAAGGCCGAAATGGCTCGGCTGAATCGCCGACTACCTCGCATGGGATCCCCAATGACTCCTGATGGCAGGGAACGGTCTGACCTTCTCACTCCCAATGATCGCGAGATGGACGACGTCTTCAGCACCGCCCCCTCGACCAGTCGTAGACGCGGGGACACATCCGCCATGTTCTCGACCGACGGAGACTATGACTCTTCCCCTGATGTTTCACCATCGCGTCCGTTCCAAGCACCCAACCATCCCAGTAATGAGGTCGAAGCTCTCCAACAACGTTTATCACATGCACAACGTCAGATCAATACGCTCAAAAGCACACTACAGCGCGAAAAGGAGTTGAAGATTGAGTACCGCAAGCGCCTCGATGGCTCGCCTGCTGTCAGCGCTGAGCTCAACACCGAGGAGTACCAGAGCGACGAATACACCGAAGACGGGACACCTGGCACGGGCAAGAAACCCCGGCGCTTGGTTTCGTTCCGGGCAACCCGGGGTGGGCGTGGTCGAGGCGGACGCAGCGGTGTCACACTCATTCAGCGCTTGGAGCATGCTGCGCGGAGTCTCACCTCCGAATTTGACGGAGATGAGGATTTCGATGCGCTCACCAGCACTCCCCCACCACAAGCTCCTGCCCTTCCTGTATTCTTTGGTGGAGGCGCTGAAGCTGATGACGAACCAGAGCCTGACTATCAGGACGAGGAGACTAGTGTTGACCTTCCTCTATCGAACCGTGGCAGCCTCGACGGACTAGATCCTGCCTTTGCTAGTGCGCTTAGGCGCTCCTCCTCCTCAGGATCTCTTCCATATAATCGCAGTCCATTACGGCAGGCTGTCGTCTCACGAAGCGTTCCTCGACGATCACGAGGTGGTGCCGCGTTCCAAGAAGCGCGACCAGCTTCTCTGGTTGGGCAACCTGAGGCCCTTGCCGCGGAGCTTTTTGGAACGGGAATGGATTCTGTTGTGGAAGGAGAGATACCGGTCACCACCGCAGAGTTCGGTTGTCAGACCGAGTTCGAAGAGGCAAGCCCACTGCCTATCCAGATCACCCCGCCTGCCCCCGAGACTGCCGACTTTGGTGTTCAGGTTGAGCAAGTCCCTGATCTGAAGTTGATGATGGACACGGAGATGCAAACAGATCCTGAACCTATTCCGCCACCGGTTCCGAAAGTCATCATTGAGCATGCGGAGATCGGCATACAACATGACCTCATCGAATCTCCTCGTCTCTACGTCGAGACATCCATCGAGACAGATCCACTGATGGAGCACGAGCTAACACCCGCCACGCCATCTCCCTCACCTTCCATCCTTTCGCAAGCTGAAGTTCAAACCATGTCGGTACAAATGGCCCAAACTGAAGTCCAGACTTTATCAGTCTCAGTCCCAGAGAAATTTGACGCCGAGACGCAGACTGTGCATTCATCGGATGATGAGACAGTCACTCGCTCTGCGTTGCCGCATGATACCAGTGATACGACCATCTATGGTGGGATTTTCGCCCCAGGTCATGATCAAGGGGACGAGGAACTTAATGATGGTGCAACGGAGACCGGCGCAGACACAGACACTGATGCAGATTACCAGGATGCTCGCCAGAGCATTATCCTCGCCACCCCGACGGAAGACTATGAATCTATGCAAGCATTCAGCGACGAGGGTGATGAAGACGACGACGACGACGATGCTGAGAGCATCAAGGCATCCATGCTGGCTTATACACGGGATGCACAGGGTGAAGAGTCACCGGCCGCAATACAGTCAGAACTTGAGCGTATCAACTCCCCTCCCCCTCAGGTCACATATGAATCCCAAGCTGTCCAAGTAGAGCCCCCCGAAGAGTCCCCGTCTACGCATCTTTCCACCTTGCCCGACCCAACACCTGAACCTGTTCTCACTGTGGTCCCCGAACCCCCGAAGCCGGAACTTAAGGAGATATCTATTCAAACCGAGAAGTGGGTGCCCACGCCGCCCGCCTCGCCTGCGCATCCCCGTAGTACATCCTTGCTTGGGTACAAGGCTGTTGGCACAGGGGCCCAGCAGTTCCAGTATATTGCGCCTCACTCTGCTAGTCTGGCGGCACCAGTTACACCAACTCGCTCGGCCCCGTCGTCCCCTTCGGCTGTTAGAGATTCTGTTGCTACGATTATCCCTGCTCCTCGTCTGTTCAGTCATGATAGGAGGCAGTCGATCGAATCGACACTATCTGGGGCCGATGACAGCACTCCTCGTTCTCGTATACCTTCAGTTGCTGCCCCTGCGCCAGTCGATAAGAGTCGTCCACCAATGATGGTGCTTCCCCCACCCCCTCGGGCTCCTCCGCCGCCGAACACCATGCCCCCACCTCCATTCATACCCGAAAGGAGAGTCCCCACCTCACCTACTTCATCGCACGATGTCGCCCCGGGACGCCCTATATCCCCTCCCCCGGCAGAGCTTATTCAGCGCGCCACGACTCCAACGTTTGGTTCACTCAGAGGCGGTTTGCCACGCCAGCATAACTCTAGCCTTCCAACGACCACTCAAGGCTTAGCCTCACGGCCGTCTCAACATAGTTTCCGGTCGGCGGCCCATCCAACAGTAGTCTCCATCTTTAGTCGTGACCGTGACCGCGTGAGAGAAATGTCCACGACCTCGTTGCAGTCCGATCACCGCAGTCTTGGATCTGGAAGGTCGTCCATGTCATCGGACAATCACTATTACCCTGCGCGGTCCCAGTCTAGGGCCACAAATGCCCCACCAACTGTTAACGGTTACCCGCAGAATGGCGCAGCCAATCCATCTATGCATGGGCATGGGACTGACCCTGCTATTCTCCATGCAATTACACAGACTATGATCGGCGAGTTCTTGCATAAGTACACACGTCGGACGATTGGCAAAGGGCATGGGGAGAGACGGCACAAACGCTTCTTCTGGGTCCATCCGTATACCAGAACCCTGTACTGGAGTGATGCGGATCCTGGGTCATCGAACGTTTCCGAGTCCAGTGCCAAAAGTGGTGGGTACACTCTAATATTTTCACCTCTTTGAGATTTAACATGTTACTTGTGTAGCATACATCGAAGGTGTCCGCTCCGTACTCGATCCTAATCCACTCCCTCCCGGTCTCCACCAGTATAGTGTTGTGGTATCGACACCGTTCAGGGAGATGAAATTTACCGCGCCAAGTAGGGAGAGGCATGACATCTGGATTAATGTATTGTCCCGAATTCCCTGTCTGACCTGCCTCGGACTAAATTGAATTTCACAGGCCCTCCAATATTTACTCACCAGGCCAAACACCATGCCAGCCTCATCAACAGCGAATGGACTAAACGGGCCAGGCCCTGCATCGTTTGGCACCGTTACTGGTCGTGCTGAACGCCGTGCAGAAGATCATCAACCTGAACATCACAACCCTCAGTTATTGGCCAGTCCACAAAGTTTTAGAAGTGGCCGCAGCCTTCACGTCAGCGGCGACACCTGGGGTTCTACACCTCGTGGTCAGCGAAGTACATCACAGTTGTCAGCCGGCGGCTCCATAGGCAAACGCTCGGGTACACCAGCCGCGGAGTATCTCCGATATCCAGGTCCAGATGGCCCTTACAGCCCGACTAAGTCCTCCGAACACGGTCACGTTGGCGTGAGAGGTGACGAAGGTCTAGACTTTGAGCTTCATGAGGAGTCCATGTCAGATCACGGCTTTGAAGGTCTGGAAAATGTGCGGGCGTGCTGCGACGGTTTGCATACGGTCGGTGGTGACCACAATCATCACGTCCATCATCACCCGCACCGTGATGACCTGCCTCCAGCACGTCCCCGGATGCGAGACGGACATCTAGACGCACACGCTGACCCACCGCGGCCGTCATCGCCGGCTTGGTCTTTCCGTTCGCGCTCTGGTAGTACAACGTCACATGACGGCGGTCTTTTTTCAGGCAAGCTTCGCTTCGGCTCCCGGCGGTCGACCAAGACTTCCAATGCTACTTCGGCCATGGAAGTGCACAGTCAACATTAACCTACCTGAGTTTTCATGCCCACTCTCTTTGTCTTTCCAGTCTTATGATACCGGCTATACACCCCTTCATAATCAAATATGGTGTTTTATGCATGGATTTACCCTTGTTATCTCATGTATTTTGATTCGTTCTCATGCAAAAAAACTTCGCCAACGTATACTCTCCTTCAGATTCTGGATCAATGTTCTTTTTGCTACATTCTCTCTATGAAATTTTTTGGAGTGACTCATAACACGACGAAGGAAAAGAACGTCAAGCCCTATCGAGGGTATCCGTTAACAAAGCTCACAACCCTATCTCCTTAAGCTCGCATGGGAGATGGCAGGTTGTCACCACGGTGCACGTGTAGTGGCTGATGATAATGCTGAACCGCTCTGTAACTAGAGAAGCGATAAGTGAGTTTGGCAAGGTATTAGTTCAAGTGATGACGACGACTCACGGCAGTAGTTATCTGCTTGTGAACCAGAGACAAATCTGCTCAAACAGAGGACGCATTACAATATATCTCAGTGTAAGATGGATTAAGCGTGCATAACGTACAATCTGGATATGCCAAAGCGGCATTGTTGTGGTCTTCCATGAGCATATCTGCAAATTCGATCTCGGCTGCGTCGAAGTTCTGTCGCGCGATCAGAAGCTTCGCCAAGCGACCGCCCCTTTCCTTGCACCTCTGTGCGATTATATTCCGAACCTGCTTAGAGAAGCGGGTGTCCAGAACTGGAAGCTCTGTCTTTTTGGGGGGCTTTGCGTTGGCGGAATTGTTTTTGATAGTTTATAATAAAATGGGAACACGTACGATTCGGACATCCACTTTGAAGATGTCATCTACTCCGAAGAGGTCGAGGAGGAGCTGCGGAGATGCGCTCTGTCCAACCCATACTACCTGGAGCTCCTCATTATCTGCGGTGTCAGAAAGCATTCTCTTTTCAGTTCGTTACTGGCCTGCGTCTTTATTAGAGGGCACAAACCTATTAGATAGATCCCATTCTCTTGCATAAAGACGTGGCTACCTCGCATCAGCGATGGCATCTCGACGACGCCCGTCTCCGAGTGCGGAAGCGCGATAGTGGCGTCCAGGTCATGAACGGCTAGCAAACGCGGGTATAGGTGATACATGGTACCGCGCACGCTCGCGCCAAGTAATTTGTATCTGTAGTAATTTCGAACATCGGGATCGATGTATTTCGCTAGTCAAAAGGCGAGTCAGAGCGCGACCAGTGTCACAAAAGTTCTGGGCCACCTTTCAGCGGTTTGCTCTTGAGAATGGATAGCGTGTAGGCAGGGAGAACACGAAAAGCTTCTGGGATGATCAGCTACGCAGCAAGGTTATCCTGGTAGCCCTGTTTCACCTGCGACTAAGCAGACGCACCTGACTTGGCACGGTTGCTGCAGCACAATTTCGACGGTATGAGTACAAGATCGCGGAGCACTGTTCAGTTAGATCCTCTCGTATTGTAGATAGTTTCAGGGATGGCATGCGAGTCATAGCTAGTAAAAGTGAGCCAATTCGGAACGGTGGTCGAGGGTAGCGAAGATGAACTTGCATTGACGCACAGAATGTGCTACCACAACGTCCATATCTGCAAACCTGAACACATTGCTGGCGAGATCCGCGACTTGTAGCGCCAAGTTAATCACGCGAACCCGACGCTGGCCGTCGACAGTGGTGTATAACACCGCGCATTGGATGGACGCGTACTGGTGTGTTGACAATGCAGCTGTAAGGCTAAAGGAGACGGAAAAGGCTTGGTCTGCATCGAGCGTGCCCGAAGTAGGGGTGTTTGGGTCAGAGAGGTGGAAATTACCCGTCAATTGGTCAACCCGGAGGCCTGCATACACACTTCATTCAGGTCGGGAAGGTCAGGAAAGTGACAAGCACTCAACCATTTGAAGCGCGAACGCGGAGGGTGTAGTTGTAACCTGTCGTGCGTGTAACAAGTCGGCGTAGCTGTGACTCCATAATTGGGCCATCGCGCAGCGGTTTGAAGTCCCAATGATAGAAAATATCGCCACCACACAGTGAGGGCACAGCACCTGGGTTCACGGTGATCAACACGTCAACACGACATCGGATGTCACCAGAAAGGTGTAGAGACATACCTATGGATGCAATGTCCAAAAACTTTGCTGGAGCCATGAACATGCTGACACCTACGCCTGCGTTTGCGCAAGCCTCGCCCAAATTGTTCCATTCATTATCACGAGGGACATAGAACTTTTGATCATCCAGCTTCTCATCCCGATTAGAATTCTCGGGTGGAACCAGCCGGCCAGCGCCAAGTCCAGGAAATGTGCAAACGAACGACACTACATGACCCCCAGTATATGCCTTTGGTGAGGTAACTACCCTGAGATTAGACATACTTGAATAACGATTTAGCACATACCAGGGCCTCGAGACTCGCACGTAGAGCAGAACCTAAACAAGAATGTGAGGTAACACCGGAAGGCAAGGATGCTTGGAGCTGCTGGAGATTGTCAAGCAAGCTTCCAATCACTGCCCTAGGGCGAGAAAGTATTTAGCGTCTTCCGAATTAGCAACAAAATGATTCGCACCGGGACTGATAGGGGTCTACGAACAAAACTGATGGCGGTAATGGAAGGAAAGGGTCGTCAACATCTGGAATAACAAGCTCTTTGGGTAATGATTGATTAGGCTGTAGCGATCTGTCAACCTCGAAGTACCGTCTAAACCAGGATGTCGTACATACCGAGAGGTCATAAAGGTGAAGTTTATCGTCAAACGTGACTAACGCGATGCTACATCCTGATGGTAAGGACACCGGCGCCTCCTCTGACCCATCTTCGGAGAAGCGCCCATGGAGAATGGCCCGGAGAACGACACATGTCGCCGCGAGAAAGCCGGAACGGACAGATGTGTCAGACACATCCAGTACAAACACGTATCGCATATTTTGGGGTCTTCGCACCGCATTACTAAGAGTAGGATTCGGACTAGTGGTGGACAAACTCGGGTCTTGGGGAGGATTGGATGCCCAGTAGTCGGTCGATTGCGAGACATCAAAGTCAACGGTACCCTTCTGAAGTTCAGGACGCTCAGAATAGTCGAGGCGAGTGAAGTTGGCGTCAAGAGCCGAAAAGTAGTGAGCCTCGACTTTCAAGTGCTGGTAAGCCCAACGTCGCGATTTGACTTTCAGCTGACTTACCGCGCGTCTCGTGTGAGCATAAATTGCACTTCCACTTGGTTCCACCAGCAATCCAGGTGCACCACGGGTTCACATATCCTCCACATTTCTCACAACGAGCGGGACCGGGATCCCCGCATTGAACGAGCGGAACGGGTTCCTCTCGGTCATCCAGATCGGCAAATGGTTGGATAATGGAAACAACAGGAATGCTGAGGTTCTCTGCAAGGCGGGAAGTACTTGGTATGTTCCAAGTGGAGACGCGAATGAACTTCGGTGAGGAATTACCTGCTGGTCATTGAGAAGGTGGTTGGAAGGACGGGATATATATACGTGCCTTGGTCGATTGCAACAAAATCTGTAGTAGATTGTGGAACATGACTTCCAGGTAGGGTCATATACGTCTGGTTTTTCCATTTTGCACGATCCGCTTCGACGCTATCCACGGGCGAAGGTATCTGACGGGGCTCAATGTGCACGCGGAAGCCTACTAGATGTGTAAGGCTAGTTATAACGGGCAAAAGAAGCCTCTACCTGATTGTGCTGCCCCTGCACTGTGAGGTGGTTGTGGAATGTGCGAATACATTGGCGCGTCTGGTCGTACTGCACGCCAAGCTGTACGCACAAGACCCAAGTCTAATCACGTGATGAATCGCCCGCAGTAAATGCTGGGCAGTGTCAGCACTTCTGCTTTGACGCAAATTGAAGTCTGGAACTGTAACAGTCTTGTAGGCTGTAAGTACGATAGAAGGGAAATATAAGGACTAAGGCCTAAGGTATAAGCGAGTGAGTTATAGAAACCGATTGACCCAAGACGCGGCCCGAGTGTTGCCGACTTTTTGACGATCTGCCATGGTAGCAGCGTCCGGTAAACGCAGGAACCTCTCGTCTACCTCGCATCTGTCGAAAAAACGCAAAACAGCACACGTATCTCTGGATGATTTATCATGGACACCTGTTGTGCGTACGCGTACAGCTGGCATTGATATTGACGAGGGACTGCTTGAGCTGGAAGAAGTAGACGACGTTCAGGTCGTATACGAGCAAACGGCGAATGGACGCGTTGCCAAATTTCTGGTGCGCATCTTCTCTTGAACATTAACCATTGTGTAATATTAGCAGGTGAATGAGTCGAAACGTGCATCGACCGACGCTGGGGCCGAAGCAAATGAGGATGAACCAGGCTCGGAGAGCGGCATCCCGCCTGTAAAAGAGACACCCCAGACGACTCCCAAGCCCAGCGATAATTCCACGAACCAACCTAGTGTTATCACGGCGTTTGACTGTATGCGCTACTTCCTGTCTACATCAGGGCATAAAGTTTATTTTGTTCAGCGGAAAACCTACTACCCGCATGGCACTCCTTCGCACTCCATCCGCAACTATATGCTACAATTTATTCACAAAATTTCGCAAGTCCAACTCCAATTCAGTCTCAAGCCATCCCAAAGGCATTGTCTGGGCGTGATGTAATTGGTGTCGCAGAGACCGTGAGTGACTATCATTTCCTGCACCTTACATACATCTCCATTCCTCTAGTGCTTAGGGCTCTGGGAAAACTCTTGCTTATGGTCTACCCATTCTTCACGAACTCCTCATGGGTGCCTCTGCTTCACCACCCAAAATAAAATCCCGTCGTCCATTGCGTGCCCTGGTTCTCGCACCCACCCGTGAACTCGCCCTTCAAGTCTCTCAGCATCTTAACTCCTGTTTAAACTATCATGACATAGCTACGATTTCCAGCGAAAATCCGAAGAAAGGGAAACAAAAGGCTACTTCCAAGGGAAACGAGAAGGGACCGTCGATGCCTCACGCCCCACCACCCGTGAGCATCGCTGCAATCGTGGGTGGGATGTCAACACAGAAGCAGGCTCGGATACTAGAACGAGGAGTTGATGTCCTCGTCGCCACCCCTGGGAGATTGTGGGATATCCTCGAAGGGGTAAGACAAGCTTAGCCTCCTGGTTGTAAACTGAAAATACCCGAGCAGGACGATGAACTCGCAGAGAACGTGAAAAATCTGCGGTTCCTTGTCTTGGACGAAGCAGACAGGATGATCGAGACAGGACACTTCGCAGAGTTGGACAATATCTTGAAATTAACACAGAGACAGTTCAGGTATGTACCCTTTGTTTGACGCACCGCCGCCCTGACCCGTTGAACTTGAAAGCCGGACTGTGACAGATCCAGAGTTTCATTCGGAGCCCCCACCAACATCAACAGCTGACGATGCAAACTCCTCTCCCCCCATGCAGACGTTTGTGTTCTCTGCCACGCTCAGTAAGGAGCTCCAGCAAAATTTGAAAAAGCGCTGGCGGCCTAAAGGGTTCCAGAAGAATAACCAGCCAGCCTCTACTCTCGACGATTTGCTTTCGCGGCTTGACTTTCGAGACCCTGAGCCAGAAATTGTTGACATTAGCCCAAGAGGAGGCATGGTCCCAACACTGAAAGAGTCCAGGATCGAATGCCTTGTTACCGACAAGGTCCGTGTTTTTATTTTAACATGTCCGCTCAGCGAGTCACCTGCCGTAGGATGTCTATCTTTATTATTTCCTTCTGCGATACCCCGGGCGCACGCTTGTGTTCATGTCATCAATAGACGGAATTCGCAGATTAGCGCCTCTCCTCGAGCTACTCGGACTACCCACGTTCCCACTTCACTCCCAGCTTGAGCAACGCCAGCGCCTTAAGAATCTCGATCGGTGCGTGTCCGGACTTGCCTCGTACTCAGTGTAGTAAACATTGCTGGCCATCAGCTTCAAGTCACATACACACTCTATCCTGCTCGCGACTGATATTGCTGCCCGTGGGCTCGACATCCCATTAGTATCTCATGTCGTCCATTATCAAGTTCCGCGGACCGTAGACACATACATCCACCGCAATGGGCGTACAGCACGAGCGCAGAGGAGTGGCTTTAGTCTACTGATGTGCGCACCAGACGAGCGACGCGTCGTACGTGCGCTATTTGGAAGCCTCAGTCGTCGTGGGTGTTATCTATCACCAATCTCAGTCCGTGCTGATAAACGATCAGAAATCACGGAAGTCCCTGAGATGAACATCGAGCATCACTTTTTGGACAAGCTCAAAAGCCGTATACGGGTCGCGAAAGAGATCGATACACTGCATCACCGGGACAATAAGGCAAAACATGAGAAGAAATGGATGCGCGCGACGGCGGAGGCGCTGGACATTGATCTTGACTCTGATTATCGATCTGAGTACGCTCTGAACTTCTCTTCGGCCGCATCGTTGACTGAAGCGGGTCAGTGATGACAGTGTTGGTAGCAAGCGACAGATCAAGACACACGAGGCCAATTTGGGCCGCCTCAAGGCAGAGCTAAGAGGGTTATTAAAGCAACCGCTAGTCGCCAGGGGTGTGTCCACGCGATATGTCACGTCTGGAAGCCATCCCATTGCACATGGCATGCTTGCTGGAGAGTGTATGTGGTTTCATATTCGCATGGCGCTGTGCCTTTCTGACACACAGACAGACCATGAGGGCATGATAGGCGTGCGAAGAACTGAGGCTGGCAACGATGTTACTTCCCGTAAGGGGAAAAAAGAAAACAAAAAGCATGACATAGAGTTTGAAGAATGGACCGGGATTAGTTGATCGCGTGTCTTTGCAACACGTGTTCACGTTGATTTTGCCGAGAACATTCTGTTTCGCGTTTCCCATGTTGACGTCCTGTCATCGACTCGGGTTCAACATGGATATTTGCAACCGTCGTGGTTCGTATCGATAGCCTAGTTCAGCAGTGCACGACGGTGCCCGTATTTGTTGAGCCGATGATTGATTATCTGTGGCTGTGGTACCCCAAAGTTACCAAATGCTGTGCGGTCGGAGGTCGGAAGTGATCCCACGAAGTTGGTTGTGCATTGACTTTTGGGCATCCCCAAGAGTCCACGACACGACATGCTTTGTCCGCACCTCACCCCAAACGCGAGCCTCAACGTATAAAATCCACATTGAACCCGCAGCACGCACGGACCCTGCATCAAACACCAACCCCGAAGCACCATGTCCACCTCTGGACAGTTCCTCACCGTACCACCGATGAGCCATCGCTCGGCGCAGCACCGCAGGGACAGCGCACGCGCTGCGGCGCAGTCACCACGGATGCACCATCCGGCGACTAGGAACGTGGCATCTTCCTCCAGGGTGAAGATAGAGGATACCCCTTTAGGCATTGCCGTCTCACCCTCCTCCCCGCTGGCGCAATCCAGCCCCGCCAGGCCCGCCGACGACGACGCCCACGCCCACACAACCACGACCTCCCCATCGCCGTCCCCGAACGAGTCCCCTCCGTCGATAGCCCGCCGACGACAGCAGGTGCGGCTGGCTCCCCTCGCAGCATCATCCCCATCATCCCCATCACCTACCATTCTTCCCGCGGGTGCGAATCCCAATCCGAACCCGAATTCGAATCCAACTCCCGCCCGATCTCGATCACCGCAGCTACAACCACCACAACTCTCGCCGCGCAGCATATTCCGCGCGATGCCCTTTCTCCTCCGACTGCGCGCACCGTCTTCGGATCTCGTGAACATGACGTGCACGTCTGGTGGACCGCGCACGCACGCGGTCCTCAGCAAGTCTCCCATCAACAAGGCGCCTCAGGCACTGACGTATAACCAGACGCTGGTGTGCGAGGATGCAGTCAATGCGGAGGTTCTGCTGCGCCTCGCGCGAAATGACCTCCTCGAACGTGCGCAGCAGGCAGATCGACGTGTGACGGCCCTGGTGGATGAAGAGTACGTCTTCCTTCGTATCTTCTTTCATGAACCAACACGGAGATAACTAGGTGGCGGTATACCATTCGACAAACCAAGAATGGAGATTATAACGTGCAGGTGCGTGGCAGCCTGGCAGGCCTGACACAGCCTAATGTCGACCGATTATCGGTTTGTTCTATCAGGTGTTCTACTCGGCATGTCCCGCACAGTGCGAGAGCGAGAATTCGAACGAGACGGTCGACCCTCGGAAACCCGTCGCCCTCAGCCATGTTACCAATGTTCCCGGCCTTATGCGCGTCGTCCAGAGCGAATGACTTTGCCTTGCCTCCTACTTTTACCCCTCATCCATTAGCTGCCGAGTCGTATAGTATCCTTGTATGGTTGTTCCATCAATCGGAATTCTGTCCATTGTATCGATTACACAGTACTGATGGTGAAGCATTGGCTTCTCCCTACACCCGATAACAACTATGCGATGGGAACACAGAAAACACGGACAACCCCTACAAGTAGCTCTACACGTCTTCGATGCTGGTTTACAGTTTAGTATTCTGGCTGGTATGTGCCATGTCCGTATCCACTGTCACTCCCAGATCCATAGACTGAGTCGTATTGGGGATCTGGGAACCGATGTCCGCCTTGGGGCGGGAAGCTAGGCGCCGTGCCTGGAAAGTTTGACGGCGGCAGGGGCGGCGAGCTATACGCAGGGCTAATGTTGCCAGGACCGGGGATCCTTAGAATTCCAGCCCCCTGCTGGCCTGGATACGACTGTCCCTGATAAGGTGACCCCGGATATGGCGATCCCGAAGAGCTTGAAGGAGGACCACCTGTATATGGGGAAGGTAGTCCAGGGTCAGTGAAGCTTGAACCTGGAGGTAAATAAGATGATTGTTCGACTGCGACTGGAAAGCCGGGCTGGGTAGGAGGGGCGAATCCGTACGTGTGCCCGTGGTATGAGCTCGGGGAGTGCGGAGGATGCGGAGGATGCGGCAGTGGCAGTGGCGGCACATCAGAAGACGGCCTGCCAGGATATGACATGTAGGGCTGGGATGAGAAAGGAGGTGTGTCCTCATAGTTGTTGCCTGCCTGACCTCCGCCAGGCCTTGGAAAGATTGGCACGGCGGACGGGACTGCCTCAGGCCCTGTGTTAGGGCCTATAGTCGCCCCCGGTCCATAGAATTCATTTCCACTGCGTCGTCCACCTGATCCCCCGCTAAACTGATTGTATACCCCTTGTGCCTGCGCCATTCCTGGAACCCCTTGCAAGTAGCTGGAAGTGTTGGCTTGCGTCTGTGATCCGGCATTGGTGGTAAAGGTTCCCTGATTTGCAGGCGCACCACCTTCGCCTCCGAGGCGTACGTTTTTATGATCACGAACAGCTTGCTTTGATAAGCGCGCAAGAATCGTACTCTGCTGGTGGCCGAGGGTCTGTAGCCAGGCGCTTATACCGCCCAACATTTCGCGTTGAATTTGCGAAGAACGGTTTTGGAAGTCGGGATGAAAACTGCAATGGCTTACTGTAAACATCACGTTCGCGAGAAAAAGGTGAATCACAAACAGGCACTGCAATATCTCATCCGTCACTGACTTGACATTCAAGGAATTGTCATCCCATGCCTTAATGACCGACACCACGGCAGATCTCTGAACAGGCTGTAAAGCGAGGTAGTTGCATGCAAAGAAACCAGACGTACCACAACTATTTTGGCAATATTTCCCGCAGGTTCATTGAGTATCAAATTCTAGGCGGTAGATAATCCATAAAGCCCACTCCTCCGTAAGGACGTGGACTCACGAAATGATCTTTGCTCAAATATGAGTGGCTTGGATCCGACTACCGACACAGATGATGCAGTGTTCAATAGAGGGAGTGGGCTCAACGCACCGCCTGTGGATTATCAAATACCTACAGTGGCGAATGAGTTGATCATCGTCACTTCCTAGAAGTTTGGAAAGTAACAAACCTCATATTGATCATGGGTGTTGATAACTTCACCAGAAGCTGCCATCAATTGAGTGGTGGCAGTTGTTAAAATGGGTCTCATGAAGGGCTAGATGGGATGATAAAACCACGATGAACGAGATAAAGCTTGTCACTAACCTCAAGTGTAGTCAACACATAAACTTGGACACTGGTAAGACGTTACAACGATAGTAATTTCTTCTCCTACCCACCTGAGATGGAATCCGTGATCTTCTCAATTAGTGGTCCTAACCCAGGGATTTTTTCTAAAAAATCCAGCGTTGCTGTCAAACCTGGCACGAATTGATCGCTGATTGACCTACCGATGGTATTCTCGATCTTTTTCGCCACTAGAACAGCTGTCAGAAATCGCATCCGGTAACAGGGCACCACGAACCCGAGTCCCTGAAGCTCAACACCTGCCAAAGCACAGAATGTAACTCCTGAGGACTCATCTGTTCCGGAGGTTTTCCACCATAAGCAGGAGCATCACGAATCTGCTGTACACCTTCCATTTCACGAGTTATTTCCGTTCCCGTCCCCCCAGGTAATTTGAATAGCAGATCCCGGAGAGTGTCTATAGGTGACGATCCCCCCGACTCCGAGCGCGAGCGTGCGGAAGTCATTGCCTTATTGAGATCGGAAACGGATGCCTCGCTCTGGTGGACTCGTCAGAGCAGTTTATCGGGAAGCGTTCTGAATTGAATACGAAGTCTTACAAGGTGATCATTAGCCTCTGTATTCTTATGTGAGAGAGGGAATGCGTCGTCTTATATATTTCAACCTACCGCCTAGCAAGCTGTGCAGGAAGTCACTAGATCCGAATGTTCCAGTGACGAGAGGGGCAACCCATCTACCGTTGGGGGCCTGGATACGCATATTGTCGCCGACATGCACGAATACATTGGAGTGACCCATCGAAACAAGGGCGAGCTCACAGAAATTCGAGTGCGCCGTGAAGTCCTCGAGGGTGTGTAGCTGGACAGGGTGCACTCGTTAGCCCCCGGAATGCCCGGATGCGGAGGAGATAGGACAGACGGTTTGCCCGAGAAGGCGATAGGCCTCATATTCATCCTGTTTCCTTCCTTGAGCACGGTGCTGCCGACCAATATGAATGCAACGCTCGAGTGTACGGCGAATGAGGGCTTTTGAGGTGTCCCATGGACCAAACTCTAAATATTTACGGATCAGCATGGAGAACCAGCGAGGGTTACCGTATCTACCGTTGGCAATGTAATTCTTCATGCCAGTGCGGGGATCGACCTCCAGTTCCCTGGGCTGTGTTAGGTAATTGAGAGGAATCAGGTCAACTTGAATGAGAACTTGTACTGTGCATACATCTACGGGCCCGCGTAACCGCGAGTCATACTTCCGTGCATCTTCGCCGTTACCGTAGCCCTTGGGGTTGTCGATGTGTTCCGCCTAAATAATGAAAATTTGCGTGATCTCCCAAGGCAGCGTCCAAAAGCATGCATACCGGAAGGTACACACCGAGCCTTTCCACTGTCACCTCAAATTCATTTGTCGCGTAGCCGTGAGCCTGCGAAGGAATCAAGGCTTCGATGAATGGCATCATACGTCATGTTGAGACAGACGAACGAGGAATCCAAGTGCCATACACAAATTGATGATTGTCTAGAACAGAAAGCCATTGGCTGCAGATAATTTCTTAGATGGCAAAAGCCTACCTGGAGCGGGATTTTCTTCAAACCTGCTATGTCTACGGCCTTTCATGAAGAGCATCAACAAACTGCCCTCGCGATCGCCTATTTACGACGAACCTGACTATAGTCTCTGAGCCAATTCCTAGATAATGGCGTGAGCTTTGCCGAAGAAAGGATGCAGGTACGCGGACCCAAAGTATACGCGTTTGATATCAAGCCCACTAAACTTTGACGCCCCTTTCCCGATAAGTGCACCAAGAGCAAATCCACCAGTCTTTTTAGCCAGCTCAGACAGCGTGTCCTCCTGCATCGGGAGTTGGGTGCATGATGAAAGGACCCTTGAAGATGAAAACATACAATATCGCCATGGCGGAAGGCGCGACCCTCCATATACGCGAATCTAACGGGCACATCTACACCATAATTCATTAACTCTACTTCAAAGTGCCACTTACGACGGAATGTTGCCAGCGCCGAATGCATGGACACCTTTTCCTCGAAGGAAAACTACTAACGTCGTTAATAAGATCAAGAAAACAGACCTCGTGAAGGACATTTTGGAACGCGGGCTGGATGCTGGATGACTGGCTGGATAACGCCAGCTATCTAACCCAACTCGGCGACGGCCGGATGGCACGTGGGAAGGGTAACTGGGCAGGTCTCCCGAGTCCCAACCTTTTATATCACAGTGATTACGACCTCTCCCAAATACAAGCCCATCACCGTTGGCAACTCTGGATGTTCGACATCGTTTCAGCACTACCAACCGTCATGGTCGCTGAGCGGGATATGACACACCTCAGTCGTTTCGTATTCACGAAAGCGTCTACTGGCTAGTGACATCGCCAACGTCTCTAGAGCACTTCAAATTTTCTCCCGCATCGGTTTACAGTCTCGGCTTGTTTATCTCTTCCTAGTCTGCGACTCTGATAGTGAAGATGAAAAAGGAAGTACTGTACTGACCTGCATAGTCACACCGCGCCGATGATTTTACGACGGCGCGTCGAGCAAGCGTGAGTGGAAGCGCTGGGACGCCACGAAAGTTGAGCCCCTTGAACAGCGAATCATTCAAGGCAGTCATCGAGCAGCCTCCTTAAGTTGACACCCATAAGGATCCTGTCCTCTGCGCCGCTTACCCTACGTAGCCATTCCTCCCCACTTTTGGGATACAACCCCGCCACCTGTAACACCACCCCCGCCGCAACACCAGACCCGTGGCATACAACTCGTGTATCGTACATCGTCCATCATCTGGGATGAGCCTTACGCCTCTTCTCGGTGGACCCAGGTCTGTCTCTTAATACTGTGGCTTTCCTTAACATGATGAGGTCGTCTGTGTCGGGTATGACGATCACTACAAATACCCCCAGTGCTATCACTGCCTGCGGAGTCCTTGCCTCGGGCACCGCTACGGTGAACGGCACTAACACGTCCCAACCACATCTCCTACCCTCGGGTACGAGCAATGGCTGCAGAATTACCTCAATGGTACATCAACACAGGGCTCAGACCACAGTACTCTGATCCTCAAAGCTGCCCACATCAGCCAACTTGATGCATACAGCAGTTCCTGCGAACCCATACCTCCAAGTTGAAACTTGGAAATGTGGCATGCCCATGCTCATGGCCTAGCTTCATTGATGCCAACACTGTTCAGTGTGGCATTTTGTAGTCTCCCTTCCTGATCATAAATCCCCATCCCTCATTTTCATCTGTATTGCCATTTTTGCTGTCTATTCCATATCTTCTTCAAGTTTATGCTAATACACTCTGCAATCCTGAATTGCATGGTACAAAAATGCATGTTTTGATGGGTACCCAGCTCCTGTGCTGCAAGTGAGGTCAGACACTCAACTCATGATCAAAATACAAAGACTCCCTGTTAAAGAGCACCTCAAATGCCAGATGGGACCTCTGAAGACCACTGTCCCACCTTTTCATGGAGTTCTCTCATCATCTGTCTCTTCCCCTGTTCTGCAAGAAATTGGTCAAACTGATATGAAGGATATGGTGGCCCATCATTGTCTGAGTATTTGTCATCACTGTCTGAATCATCTGAACCAGTTTTGAAAGGATGAACAAAGAATCTGATGTTGAGGAAATTTTTGTATGCTGGAGTACCAAACCTTTTGATAGCACATTGCAAGTAGTGCCAATCAAATACACCCTTTGGAGGCAAGGATGTAGTTCCACCTTGGACTGAAAGTGTCAACTGGTGACAATGAAGGGGGGGTAGGGTTATGGTAGCCATTAAAAATCCACTTTGATAACCTGTGCCTGTAATTGGCAGATCAGGGGAATCAGCCTTGAAGTTATAAAGAGCAAAGGTATTGCCCTATGAGGTACAGAGGTAGAAGTGTGAATAACACAATACTAAGCTCTATGTGATAGCTCACCATAATGTCACCAACATGGTAAAAACCAAGGTCATACAGATCAACTAGTGTATCCAAGGTATCTGAGAGAAGGATCATGATCCTTGGGTCAAATTTGTTGATATCTTGGGCTGCTTGCTCTCCAGAGAATCTTGTCACAATGCCTTTTGCACCATCTGTTCCCAGACATTTTGGGATGAGATGGGATGCAACAAGAGAAAGCTCTGCTCCAGTAACCACACATCTGTTACCATCACGTTGCCTGATTTGATTGAGAAAAGTTGTGGCATTTGGTTCCAAGGAATCAGAGCCTATTAAGGAAGTCTGTGAATGGCTTTTGCATTTGCTTATTTTGGAGAGAACAATAGGGCCAGCAGTGTCAAACTCATAGATCCCAGGGTGTAGGGGATCACCCTGGACCACCTCCCACCAGCTGGGGTCTCTGTCCAACAAAAACCAATCGGACAATGAACCTGTTGTGTGGGTATACACCTGACCTGCACTGCATGGGTTACAGATGAGATGTGCAATTTTGATGACCCAATCCACAGTTGTGCCAGCAAATCACGTGATATCTTCAAATGTACCCTCAATCAAGTATATGTGATGAGTGGGAGGTGGGTTTAGGCCAGTGGTTGAGATGCTCAGATCAGTGGTTGGGAAGCTCAAGTCAGTGGTTGGGACGCTTGGGTCAGTGGTCAGGAAGCTCGAGTGACAAGTTGGGTCAGTGGTCGGGATGTTCGGACCAGTGGTTGGGAAGCTTGGGCCAGGGGTCAGGAGGTCTGGGCCCTTAGTTGGGGGGCTTGAGCCGATGGTTGGAATGGTGGTTGGGGGGGTCGGGACAGTGGGGATTGGAAGGAGGAGGTCCTTGCGAACGCGAATAAGTACAGACTGAGTTCCAGTTGTTGCTCGAGGTTTAGGAGTTTTTTTTCGACCTTTTTTGCATTTTTCTTTTATTGTCGCTGAAAGTGCTGACAACATTTAGGTGATGAGATCTACGAGAGGCGAGGTCGCGAGGAAGATGATACCCTCCCAGCTATCTGCGCATGTCACGCAACCTCAATCAGGCATGACAATTTGGAAAGTCTCTGCGCGAAACACTATTCGTCCCAGACGTAAAGAACAGGCGAGAAATACTCTTCCGCCTCGCACACGACAAGCTCGGACATTTCGGCGGGCTTAAGTCGTACGCCGCGCTCAGGGATGGTTTCTACTGGCCAAAGATGAAGCATGACCTCGAACAAGCGTACGTCCCAGCTTGCGCGGACTGCCAACGAAACAAATCTCGAACCACCAAACCGGTGGGGCCTCTCCATCCACTCCCCGTTCCCGACCAACGCTGCGACTCTGTCGCCATCGATTTCATCGGCCCTTTACCAAAGGACAATGGTTTCCACTCCATCCTCACCATTACCGACAGGCTCGGCCCCGTCCGGATCATCCCTACCACCTGCCAGTGCTCCCTAACCGCGCAAGGACTTGCCGAAATCTTCTTCAGGGAGTGGTACTGCGAGAACGGACTCCCACTCGAGATTGTTTCCGACCGAGGCAAACTCTTCATCTCCCACTTTTGGGAGGAGCTCACCGGGGTAAAGCTAAAACTCTCCTCTAGCTTCCACCCTGAGAGTGACGGTGCCAGCGAGAGAACCAACAAAACGGTAATCCAGTGCATCCGCTTCGCGGTTGAACGCGACCAGAAGGGCTGGGCGAAAGCCCTCCCAAGGTCCGATTCGATATCATGAACACGGTAAATAAATCCACAGGTTGCACCCCGTTCCAGCTGCGTTTCGGAAAATCACCCCGCATCCTGCCTCCGATCGTCGACCTCCTGCCCAACAATAACCCAGCTCGCGCCACTGCCCTGACGCAAATCGAACAGATGCTCCCCCTGGAGCTTGAAGCAAAGCCATTCCTGCCTGGCCAATGCGTCGTACTCTCAACGGCAAATAGAAGACAAGCCGACCCTCATCAACGGCGAAATACTTCATCGACAAGATCGTCGACGAGAGGACGCGAAACAAGCAAATACAATATCGCGTCCGCTGGAAAGGCGAAGGCCCGGAAGGCGACAAATGGCTCCCTTCAAGCGAGCTCGAAGACTGCGAAGCACTCGATAAGAAGAAACCACCAAGAGTAGTCCTCAGATTGCCGGATGGTCGTACGTGGCTTCGCACGCTGGTAGCTTTCCCTACGGGGTATTGACGCACCAGCAAGACAGCAGTATGCTTGCCAGACTTGTCACGCCATTTGATACTTTTCCTCTTGTCTGCAAGCCGACAAGCATTTTCAAGTAAACAAAATCTACAAGTTGACAATGCGAGTCGCCTTGTCATGCAGATCAGATACATACTCGAATTCTCTATTTATTACAAGTCGCGACTGTGTGTTGATTAATGAAACATGAACAAAATGCGTCCGGCGCGTCTGAAAATGAAGAAACTCGAAAACTCGTTGATTCGATAGGCACGCTTCAGAACTTCTGTGACGATCAGAGCATCTCTTAGGGGCGCAAAGTGCCATGAGCTGGTTGCGGAGACATTGTGTTTCCTCGATTGCCTCCTCGTACTAGATACCGTGACGACATTCCTTTTGCAGAAATTCCAATGCATACCTTCCTGGAAAGCAAAACGTGTACAATGAGAACCTAGCAGACAATGATGGTCTTTGTAGGACCTACATAATGAGCTGTTTCTCCCGAACGGCCCACTTGACCTACATCAACGGGAACGAGAAGTTAGAGAGAGAAGACCGCACGAGTTGCTGGGGCGATGACACCAGTGACGTTGTAATGGCTAAGGGGTTGTTTGAGCTATGCACACAAATCATCAGCGGCGCGTCCAAAAGAAAAGAAGCAAGAAGTGGACAAACCTGAAAGCGGAGGGCGTGGTACTGGGTACGAAAATGTCTTTCCAGTTGAGTGTGCCGCGAGGAATTCTTGCTGCTGCTGAGCCGTCTGTTGCTGAGCGAGCTGGTGACGCGTCCACTCCTCCCGCCCCTCCCGTCTGGCGAGCATTGTTTTCGTCCCCTCGCAGTGCTAGTGGTTCATCGTCGTCATCATCGTACCCCAACCTGGCCCAGCATCCGGTTGCGCATATTTGTCGACGAGCGGCGCTCTTCGCAGAGGCATGCTTCGTCCATTAGGAGGCCGGTGATATCCTTCACTTTTTGACGGACATTCGCGTGGCTCGCGCCCTGGTCGATGACATTTTCTGAGCCAGCATGAAGAAGGGGTCGAGGATAGTGAGACTAGGCATGGACAGCAAAAACGAGGGTTGGTACTGCGCTGATTTAGAAGAGACACGCACTTTGAACACGTCCCATTAGCATCGTCGTGTCCGAGCCCATGCTGGACTGCGCCGCTCTCGGCTTCAAGACGCAATGTCAGGCCCGGGAGCATGTTCGCAAGGGCGCTCGTGAGGGCGGGGAGGTCCTCTGCGCCGTGGGAGGGCTCGAGATGGGCGAGGTTGTCTGTAAAGCGGTAGGCGTGCGTGCGCGCGACGGCTGCTTGGGGTCTGCGGGGGCGTTGGGGACCACTATGGCTATTCTGAAGGATGTGGTAGGCGTGAGGTGCAGAGCCGACGAGCCAGGTTGGATGCTGTGTGGTTGCCAGATGTTCTCCAGGATCATCTAGGATGTGGCCTAGTCTGCGGATGGTTTGCCTGTGGCATGATGACTTGCAGGAATGGTGAGTTCGATCGGAAAGAGGGGCTAGCGGACATACGCGCGACTTGCGAGTGACAACGGTGTCACGTGGTACAAGTTCGCCACAACGCGTCTACGTGATGAATCGATGAAGAGCAAACGAGACTTCGGTAGATTGTTTCTGCAACAAAAAGAGGGGTCTTATGTGGCAAACAATGTACCTACACGCTTCAGTATCCTAGGCTAAGTGGTATTCCAAAGTGGTGGTCTGTGAGAGAGATAGTGGGGGGAGGAGTGTGTAACGGCGGTGGGCCAAACAATTTCATAGCAAATACGACAGCCGTCAACAGAGAGAAAGAAAGAAAAAGATGATAAATGTGTAAGTGTAGGTACTTCAGCCGGCAGCAACGTGCACGGCCGATGGATAGCATCTGCAGAACAGATGCTTGGGGGAAAGCAGCAGTGCGCCAGCGATGACGACAATATTAAGTAAAGGTAAGCTGAGGAAAGGTGAGGATGATGGCGTTCGATAATGCGAACATCGGGCAATGTCGTTCAAGGGCGGGTGACAGGATTCTGGCGGCGTTCAGGAGAAGGGAGTCTTGGTGACGTCGAACCCCGAAGGAAGTGGAGAGGTAGGCTAGGGCAGGGATGGCGTGCAGCAGCATTGAAATGAGCGTGGGTGTGTGTCGGCATTTGTGATGGGAAGTTCGGCCAAAGAGGAGATAAAGGATCACCAGATGAAGTAGCGGGTGCAAGAGAAGTGGAAGGTGCAGCAGTGCCTACAGAAGTTTAGAGAGAGAAAGGAGCGGGAGAAAGGCACGAGGAAGAAGAACGGGAGGTGGGTGATCGTTGGACTTAGATAGTACAAGGACGCGAACATGCATAGGCCTCATGATTAGCGGGCGCTCCGAAGCGTACATTCCAGTCTGTTCTGCGCACCGACCCGAGTTCAGCAGCACATGCTCTTGAGCTCAAACTTGCGGGGCCTCAAACGCGATTGCCTCAGGGGGCCCAAAGGGTCAGCCAGGCACGTGCCTGACCCACATCCCATTCTTCGCTTCGACGAGGAAGCGGTTGAGGTCGGTTGAGGTCGGTGTCCCAGATCTGGATTGGCGTTCGAGAAGGACCAACAGCCTTCTTGTCTGTTCCTTGCTGGACGAGTTTCTCGATGTGCGGGTCAAGAACGTGGTCATCCATTAGTCATACAACGAACGCATGCGAGCGGCGAGCGTTCCTTCGGTGAGACTCCAGATCACCATTCTCAGAGAAGGTAATCTGTCGATGTGCCTGTTGCCGCCGTGTCGTTGTCGTTCGCCCCTCTCTTCGACGTCCTCACTTTCTCCTGATGACGCCACTGAGAATTGCATTTCCGACAATATATTCAGCATCCTCTTCAGAGAGAGTCCGAGTCGCGCAGCGAGATCAGTGTGAGATCCAAGGGATCTGTGGATACGATCATTCCTTTGCGAGGGAACCGTTGGCAAGTTACAGTGACCGTTATCCAGAAGCGGTGTGTGTTCGCCGCGAAGTGGACCGATAACCCGGAAGTAGTGACAAAGCCCGGTCACGCAGTGTGAGGAAGGAAGAGAAGGGGGTGGACAGCATGGCCAAATGATAGACCTGTGTGTGGGTAAACGGTCAGCTTGACGACGAGAGGGATTGCCATGCAAACATGAAGCCTTGATTCCGACGAGCCAGCCAAATATGGGCATTCTCCCTTATGCAAAACCCATCCCTGGCGCTTGAGTCCACTTTTTGTTCTTGACCTGTGCGGGACACCCCTTTAAACCCCATTTTTCTTCCGTCCATCACTTAGTTACGCTCCCAACATGGCCGATGTAGCACCAGCCGCGCAAAAAAAGACCAAGCATGGCCATGCCGCCTCACAAGCTCAACCCACTCCGAGGAAAGTGCGGTTCAATGTCGGTGTGTGTTTTCCTTTTTGGCCTTGTAATATCGATCCAACGAGAGACGTATCATAACTAGGTACCCAGTATCAAGTCCTTGACGTCGTGGGCGAGGGCGCGTACGGAATTGTTTGCTCGGCAACCCACCGACCGACTGGTCGCAAGGTCGCAATAAAGAAGATCATGCCGTTTGACCACTCGATGTTTTGCCTGCGGACACTACGAGAACTCAAGCTCCTCAAATTCCTCAGTGAGGCGGGAGTGAGCGAGAACGTGAGTATGTCCTCACAGTCGCCTTTAGCACCATGTGCCTGGAGCGTGAATACATTATCCGGCGCTAACGCGTGTCTATCTAAGATTATTTCCATACTGGATATAATCAAGCCACCCTCGCTGGAAGCCTTTAAGGAGGTTTATTGTAAGGTTCTGTTACCCATCATCCATTACGTGTGCTGATATCTCATGTAGTGATTCAAGAATTGATGGAAACTGACATGCATCGCGTTATCCGGACTCAAGATCTTTCTGATGATCACGCACAATACTTTGTCTACCAGACGTTGCGCGCACTTAAGGCCTTACATTCGGCAGATGTCATACACCGTGATCTCAAACCATCAAATCTCCTTTTGAACGCCAATTGTGATCTAAAGGTCTGCGACTTTGGATTGGCACGATCGGTAAAAACAGCCGAACCATCGGGAACTGAAACTGGATTTATGACCGAATATGTTGCTACCCGCTGGTACCGTGCACCAGAGATTATGCTTACATTTAAACAGTACACTAAGGTACGATCTTTTGTCCCTCTCAATCGTTGCATTTGACTACCCCTCCATCAGGCCATTGATGTCTGGTCTGTCGGGTGCATTCTTGCAGAAATGTTGTCGGGGAAACCGCTCTTTCCCGGTCGCGATTATCACCATCAACTTACCTTGATCCTTGATGTGCTTGGCACGCCAACTCTGGACGAATTTTATGCCATAACCACACGCCGTTCTCGTGATTACATTCGCGCGTTACCGTTCCGAAAGAAGAAGCCCTTCCAGACGATTTTTCCGAACGCGAATCCTCTGGCGATCGATTTTCTAACGAAAACCCTAGTGTGTTCAACTTCTTCTTGGCTCTATTTTTGCTCAACTCGGCTATTCTGTTAGACGTTTGACCCGAAGAAGCGAATTACGGTTGAGCAGGCGCTTGCACACCCGTATCTCGAGGCTTATGTACGTGAATGTTGGAACGGCCGCTACGTAGACTCACCCTTGTCTTTTCCCCCTACCAGCATGACCCAGACGATGAACCAGTAGCGCCGCCACTTGATCCGGAGTTCTTTGAATTCGACTGTGGGTGTCTATTTGAGGATTTCCAGGATCTGTATTAATTTTGGTGCAGTACACAAGGACGACATCAGTCGGGAGCAGCTGAAGGAGCTACTGTATGAGGAGATCACGAGCTTCAAACCAGCGATTGGGACGTAGTTAGGATAATGTAGAGTAGGGTGGCGCGGAAGATGCCGAGTTGCGGGTGTTTTGTCCGCTGGCTGCGTTGAGTTTTGCGTAGCGTCCTCGACGAGGTTGATCCAACTGCCTGAGTTTGCCCTCTCAATTCCTCTTAGATTTCTTCTCGCATTCTTCTCTGCCCTCGTTTTTCTGCACTCATCGGTATGTGCACCTGCCCCGAATCTGTTCTCTAGTCTGACCCCCGTAGCGTACTCTACCCCATTATGACGAATACCACTCCTTCCAACAGTGACTCCTCTTCCAACAGTGATTCTTCTCATAATAATGTCGTCCCATCTGAAGTGGGATGGCAGTTTGTGCCTCAATATTATACATACGTGAATAAGTCGCCCCATCGTTTGCACTGTTTCTACAACAAAACATCTACCTTCATCCATGGTACCGAGGGAGAAGATGGCACACCCTGTTACGGTCAGCAGGTTTGTATCATCACTTGATCGTTTTTGTGGAGTCGTCTCAACCTTTTTCAAGGAAATTCACACCAAGATCACCTCCATTGGGTTTGAGGACTGCAAGGTCTTCATCCACTCAGTTGATGCACAGTCCTCTGCCAACGGTGGCATTATCATCCAAGTGATTGGTGAAATGTCAAACCGTAGCGAGCCATGGAGGAAGTTCGTTCAAACTTTTTTCCTCGCCGAGCAGCCCAATGGCTACTTTGTCCTCAATGACATCTTTCGTTTCCTCAAGGAGGAGAATTCGGAGAATCGTTCGGAGAGTGATGAAGGCGAGCCAGAGCAAGCTACCACTGAAGCTGAGCAGGTCTCTGCATCTCCTCAGCAGCAGGCTGCACCTCCCCTTTCACCCGTGTACTCGCAGCCAGTCCCTCTCGCTGCGGATATCCCCGAGCCCGAACCAGTGCAAACAGCATCTCCTACCCCTTCGGCCGCTCCCATAGAGGAGGCCCCCCCTACCTACGAGCCGCCTGCTGCGGAACCCCATACAAACGGTTACGCCCAATCCGAGGAGGAATATCCCGAGGCCCCCGCTGCAGCTCCGGTTGAAAAATCACCGACCCCTGAGCCCGAACCTGCCCCTGCTGTGGAATCTCCTGCACCAGCTGCATCACCAGCTCCACCACCTGCTCCTTCACCTGTTCCATCCCTGCCTCCCGCACCTGTTGTTCCTTCCCAACCTGCGCCTGCGCCTGCTCCGGCTGCGCCGAAAACGTGGGCCCACCTGGCTGCAACCAACCCGAAGAAGTGGGGTTCGGCTGTGGCGCAAGAGTCCCGTGGGACGTCGGAAGTGCCTGCTGCCAGCTCATCAACCCCCGGGAGTGGCACTCAGACGCCCGTGAGCCATCATGGTCCCGGCGCAAGACATCAACAGCAGCAACGGGAACCTCATCCATTATATCTTGCTGCAACTAACGTGTCAAATGCCCTATGCTTCGTTAAGGTGAGGTGTTATCGTGTCACTTCCGCGATACATTTCTCAGACTTTCTTTAGAGCGTGCAAGAGAATGTCACTGAGGCAGCACTGAGGCACACTTTAGTCAGTCGTTTTGGTGTCATCAAAGACCTCGAAATTGTGCGGAGCAAGGCATGTGCATTCTTGGAGTTCAGCAACATCGACTCTGCTCGCCGTGCTATTATCGCCTCACTTCCAGGCCCGCAGGGTGGCGAGGGTGGTATCCGTATTGATTTGGGGGATGGCCAGCAGGCGCGCATAACTGTTGAGACGCGTAAGGAACGGGGTGAGCGCCCTGTCAGCAGACCTCGTGGTGGTGCTCCCGTAAATGGCGACGCGCGAGGTGGTTTCCGTGGTGGTCGTGGCGGGCCTGGTCGGGGACGGGGGACTGCGAAGTAGGTTCCACGACTCGTTGAGGTACCGTTTTCTTGTTCGACGTCGTTATGGGATGCGGGTGCTATGTCGACTGAGTATCCTGTGTTGTATTGAGCGATGCACAAGGTAAAAAGCCAATGAATGTTGTGTTTGGCACCGACTTGTGCTACTCTGGGGAGGGGGCGTCTGATGCGTTGTCCTGGTATGATGATGAATTGATGGACTTCATGACTAAGTTACATGCCATCCTCTCTATAGTGCCTAGGACATCACTCGCCCTGGCTCATTGTTTGTACAGAGAGCTCTGGTCTTGCGTCGCTATGCCAGCATTCCGTTCATTGATGCTAGCGCGCATCTTCAACAATGACTCGTGTGGGACGGGAAATGCATTTCGAGTCGGATCAAAACTGCGTTGAACCCGTTGTTGAACCCATATACAGCATGTGGCGTGATTGAGGCCCCCGCAGTAGATCGCTCGCCACCGGACAAAAACTGAACGCCGTCACTGTAAGAGCTCGCTCCTGGGTTTCCTGGGCCAGAGGGTCTGGCCATCTGGGACGACATATCTGACATAAAAAGACCTGCTACTGTAAGGACAGTTTTCATCGCGCCGAAATGTCTCCCAAAACACACAATACTCTATCACCGTTACCCTTTCCCCGTAATGGCACTTCTGTAGTCAGCGAGGATGCGGACCCATCCCAATTTCCTCGTCAAACCCCTCGAGACTCCCATCGTAACCTAGCACCAAGCCTAACACCCGAGCGCAGACAATGGCCACCACGTGACCGCAAGTTTTGGATCCACGAATCGCCATCATCGAGCTCCTCTCAAGACGGTAAATCAAACACTAGCTCTTCTGGGAGCAAGTCTACCGGGAGCGAGAATCCGGAGGAGAGACGCGTCCGCACGGTGTCTCCTTATGGAGCCTTCTTTGCCGAGGAGATGGAATTTGATACTCCTGCCAAGACGCCTGGGGAGTGTCGTTCGTTACGTCAGGGAGATGAGGAACAGGAGCATGCCAGCGGAGTATTCCCCTCGACCCGGAAGATACCATCAAAGGGGACTCGGACGAGCTTGCAAGCACAAATGGCTCCTGTCTTTTTCGTGACAGGCTATTCGACGTTCACTAGTGCAGTGCCAGCACCACCACCAGAGCACGATGCAACTCGGATGAAAGGGACGCCGTTCTCACCCTTATCCCTAGCCGAAAGTTCTCGCCGATCCCTGCCTCCCCTTTCGTGGCGTCAGGGGCATCTCGATCATCCAGACGACCGTCGCTGGGATGGCAGCAGTTCTCAGTGTGATCCGCCTCCGCAAGTCGCGACTGCGGTACCATGCGATAAACGACAGACACATGCGATGGCTGCTCAGGGAAGACGCCGGGGCTGGAGGTGATCCGGAGATTTGGCGAAAGGGTGTGGCACTTTGTTTTGAGGTAGAGATTACGTGATAGTTAGTTTAGATACACGTGACCGGACGCGTTGGTGGTCCATGGCGGTTGGATCGCCACGCGACTCTGTTTATGATAGCATGTTCTCTGAACCACAGACGCCGGGGACATGTGTTGAATATTCCTTTTCCGAGACAAAGCCTCCTGTTTTTGACATTGGGTCATCTATCGCCTTCGAGGCCTCTCGCATACAAGCGACACTCAACAGACGTCTTGGTCCGGAATACGTCTCCCAACGACCAGCCCCTGGCGGGGGACCAAAGCTGACTTACGTGGAAGGGTGGAAGATAATTGGACTTGCGAACGAGGTTTTCGGTTACAATGGATGGTGCTCAACTGTGACGAAGATCGAGACGGACTTCATCGACATGGACCCCGAATCAAGGAGATATAATATCGGAGTCACTGCCATTGTGAAAGTCACACTTAAGGATGGAACCCACCACGAAGACGTTGGATATGGTACTGCGGAGAATTTGAGAAGCAAAGGCGCTGCATTGGACAAAGTATGTTATGCTGCGTCTCTGGGTACCTCATGGTCATAACTATTTATTTCCATAGGCGAAGAAGGAAGCTGTAACCGACGGTGTGAAGCGCGCTCTCCGTAATTTTGGAAACCTTCTGGGTCTCTGCCTCTATGAAAAGTCATTCACACAGGAGGTCGTGAAAATTAAACCCCAACATGTATGTACCCACTAGTTGTGCGCATACACTCACCACATCACTGACTACATGTGCCATCACGCCTAGCCGAAGTTTGACGAGTCTGACCTACACCGCCGGACAAGATCTGTTAGCATGATGCCACCTGGTGGTAGCTCGCACGATGTCTCGTCGACCACGTTTACTGAGCCCCTTAATGCCATCTCTTCCATCTCGCCCCAAATACGTTCAGTCATTTCCAAGTCTAGTCCTCCTCGGAATCCAATTTTGAATGCTAAGGCACTTTGCGAGAACGAACAAGGGCTGGCTAGTGGTTCGCGGACGCGAGTGGATACCACCGGGGTGCGTCCCGCGCAGTTCAAGCACCAAACTCCGTGCGGAAATCGGATAGCTCCTCAAAACAAGGCACTTTCTTTCCACCCAGATAAGACTGTTCTACATCAGGTACAACTGCCACAACAGGGGTCGAGTACCTCTGCATCTTCGTCTAGGCAATGTGATACGAGATCTGTCGCGCCACCCGCTCTCAAGGTATCAGATTCCGACCCTGATATCTACTTCAATGATGAAGACAATGAGGCGTTCCTTGCCATAGAAGATTCTGTTATGCATGATGCAGGTGCCTTGGCTGCCGCGGTGGACAGGGTTGGCGGTGCCGGCCGGGATGTGAAGATTGAATCTTCCAGCAGTGCAGTTGGCACCCGTCCCAGTGTCGCTACAACAGTGGTGAATCTGCTATCAGCCGATCACTAGAGACTGCTCAACTGACAAAGATCGCAGGTGTCAACTAGCAGTAATCGGATCTCTGCGCCTCCCCAGGACCAACCCATGTCGATTCTTCGCCGAACCATAAGAGCTTCGACGGTCTCGATGGTCGCTGCCGGGGTAAAGCGGCCCGCCGAGGTCTTACAGTGCGTTATTCACTTGGTTCATCACGCTGTCATAATACAATCTGGTGCATAGGTCACATCATCCACAACCCATCGGCACGAGTTCAGCGCAACAGCAGCAACGGTTGGCTGGGAATAATGGAAGGCGCGAACCTCTCAGTGATTTGCCGATCCAGGGAGAGCTGGATGTCAAACGTATAAAACGTTGAATAGCGTCAGTGGCTTCGTGAACGCGCTCGTTGAACAGTGGTGTCTTTGAATACATGTAAACTTATAGTATTTATCACCCACGTCGGATCGTACAGTACAAACTGCACGAAAACGTCCGACTGTACTTTTTTGGGCGCCATGAGAAAAGTGGCGCGAGGCCCTGTTTACGCACAAATGGGCCGATTTTTAAATCCATAAGCGACACGACACACAGGTCCCTTCCTTCTTCCACCCTTACCCCGTCCTGCCATTATACCTACCCAGCGCGGGCCAATCTCGAAAAGCCATCCTTCTCTACTCTCCTTAGTTGTCATGTCCTCCGCTCAACTCGATGATGGCCGCGTCGGCTCGCGCATTGAAAATTACGCCGGGTTTTGGCAAAAAGATACCAGCAAGGAGGCCCAAGTCGACTCGGATACCCGCGTTGAAAATTATACCGACGTCGTAAATGGTGCTGCCTCGTTGGATACTTTGCACCCCGTCGGGCATCGGCTTATTCACTCCTCCCCCCCATATAGGCTACTACGACGGCGCGACGGAGCTTTATGAGTATGGATGGGCTCAGTCGTTCCACTTCTCGCGCTTCTATAAGGGCGAGGCGTTCGCCGCGTCCCTTGCTCGTCACGAACACTATCTTGCCGCGCAGATGTCCCTTCGTCCGGGGATGCGCGTTCTTGATGTTGGTTGTGGCGTCGGTGGCCCTGCCAGGGAGATTGCTCGCTTCTCGGACGCAAATATTATTGGTTTAAATAATAACGACTTCCAAATTGGCCGCGCTCGCCGATACACCAAGGCTGCTGACCTGGACGATCAGGTCCAGTTTGTTAAAGGTGACTTCATGAAGCTGTCGGAGCAATTTGGCGAAAACGCGTTTGACGCAGGTGCGCGTCCCCTGCATCTCATGCAATCTATCGCGTGTTGATCTAATGGATCCTGGTCGCTATACAGTATACGCTATTGAGGCTACAGTTCATGCCCCAACATGGGAAGGCGTTTACAGCGAAATATTGAAGGTTCTCAAACCGGGGGGTGTAGTAAGTACAGAACTTGGGTTACGCAGGTGAATGGATGCTCATCATGCCTGCACCCAGTTTGGTGTCTACGAGTGGTGTATGACGGATAGTTGGGATCCCTCCATTCCGGAACACAAGGCCCTGGCTCATGAGATCGAGTTGGGTAACGGTATCCCTGAAATGCGTCCCCTGTCCAAGGCGAGAGAAGCTATCAAAAAAGTCGGTTTCCGCATCGAGCATGAAGAGGACTTGGCGGAGCGTCCCGACGTTGTGCCTTGGTATTATCCTCTTGAAGGTGACATTTTCAAAGCTCAGACCGCATGGGATTATTTCACCGTCTGGCGGATGAGCTGGTCCGGCAAGCTTGTTACTCACAACGCATTGCGTCTACTTGAGTTCTTCCGCGTCGTCCCCAAGGGTACATGGGAAGTTGGTGAAACATTACGCATCGCTGGCGATGCATTGGTCAAGGGTGGCCAGACAAAGGTGAGTCGACGGACGCATGATCAAGATAATTTCTTACCGAGTGCATTGTGCAGCTTTTTACACCAATGTACCTAGTTATCGCGCGAAAGCCTTAAGGCCGAGAGCGTTTCGAGACTACACACTCTTTTATACCCCAATGCTTGACAGTGCCGCTCGCCCATGGACCGTCTACCTTACAATACAGTGCCGCATAGACCTCTATTTCTGTTATAGGACAGCATATATCCACTAACTGCAATACTACTGCAAATTCGTGCTGAATTGGCCGAGATGTCCGTAGTTTTATCGCACCTTTGAGCAGGGAAGGCGCCACTATCTCGAGAGTAGAATAGAACACTCGGACGGTGACATCTGAAATGAAGTCATTGCCAGTCCAGTGCAGGGGTTAGTCACTTCCCCAATACCCTGGTCTGAATTTGTCTTTTGAATGGGCAGAGACACCTGAACCCCCGCCAGTACGTTTGTTTCATTCACATTGTGCCATACAATTTGAGCGCTCATATGTCTATTATATCTGGCCGTCATACTACATTGAAAGACTCCCATCAAGAATAGAACTGCTGCCGTGCGCTCTCGGAGAGCTGGCTCATGGTTCGTCGTTTGGCCCTTGTACTCGGCCTGGCACTGCCCGACAATACATTGATAGATCCTATTCGCCGAGCGCAGGAGGTAAGGTGGCCAGTGATGATGAATGTGGGGATCGTTCAAGTTATTAGGCCCGGACTTTGCCACTGGGGCTATTTCCTATCACGTTTCATGTGCTTCATCAATTCACCCCGCAATCGTCTTGTGACTTGCCCCTCATTTCTTTTTCATCACGAGTCCTCACATTTGGAGTTTGGAAAAACGTACACCCCCCGACAAGCAAGCGATGTGGCTACAACCACTTAGCAGTAAATAGAGGTGGGGCGGCGCAAGAGCAGGTGACAACGGCACATGTGCAATAGAAGCCAGACGAACTGTATCAGGCTCACTCGGCGAAGCTTCTAGCCTTGGCAACTCGTCGCCTCGTAAAAGGCCCTTGCAGATGACAGACTCCGGCGACCCCCACTTCTTGGAGTACTTCTTCTCCTACCGCGCAGTCTTCCCTTCCTCCATACCTGGTTTGCGTTGCGTTATGGCACTTGACGAGAAACCCGACGTCAAACTTGATGAGGCTGCCTTTGAACGACCAAGTGTTCAGTCGGATTCGGATGTTCCGCGTGAAGGGCCTATGTCCGTGGAGGAACGTCGTCTGCTTCGCAAGCTGGACCGTCGTATCTTACCCATTACTTGCCTCTTGTACCTGTTCGCGTGTCCGTACTTTGTCCGGTTTGGTTTGCATTAGCTTTCCTGACTTACTGCCGCGACGTCAGACCTGGACAGAAGTAATTTGGGTAACGCACGTTTACAAGGCCTAGCTAAGGATGTCCTTGGTGGCGATCCCACGGGCAAGAAGTTTGACTGGGTCAATTCAATCTTCTTTTTGTCTTATGTGGGCTCTCACACTCCTATGCAAAACATCCATGAGTCTCATGTTGGACCTAGATTATATGCATGGTCCCTGCGACCCTCCTTGCTAAACTCCTCCCCCCTCGACTTTGGTTAGGTTCGGCGGCTATTGGCTGGGGTATCTGCTCCACCCTCATGGTTGGTCCCCTCTTCTGAGCACCGAAGGGCAGCAATCTCATCTTTCGGGATTACCCACGCAGTCCACTGCGACCAATCAAGCCGGGCTCATGGCGGCTCGGATAGGTCTTGGTGTCTTCGAAGCAGCATTTGGTCCTGGTATCCCACTCTACTTTAGTGGGCACAATTAATTACCACCTCACGTCTATAAATACCCTGACGCCCGGGCATTACAGCATTGTTCTACACGAAGCACGAGCTGGGCTTGCGCCTTGCCTACTGGTTCGGATTCGCTGCCGTGGCCGGCGCGTTTGGCGGTCTCATTGCCTTTGGGATACAACACGTTCACGGCACGATCGAGAACTGGCGTCTACTTTTCATTATTGAGGTGCGGTTCTCCGTGTGAACTCTTTCTGCTGTTGGTAGCTTCAACACCCTACTAGGGCATTCCTGCGGTTCTCCTAGGTCTCATCGCTCTGGCTTTCCTGCCAGATCGACCAGAAACGACGAAGTTTTTCACGGAGGAAGAGCGGAAGCTCGCATTGGCCCGTGCCAATTGCGATACCAGTGGGGATATAGGCTATCATATAAACAAGAGTAAAGTCGACATATTTGGTTTCCCTGGGCAGCGATTTTGGCTCACGCACTGACAGGTCATATCGCCGATGCGTTCAAGGACTGGAGAGTAAGTCCTTCGGGGACAAAGCGTCCGCAGCAAGCTCACCAAGGTTTCACAGATCTATCTTGGCGGCGTCATCTATTTCGGGGCAAACGCCGCGCTTGCTTCTATTTCCGCATTTCTGCCCACGATCATCAAGACGTTCGGATACAGTCAGTTTTCCTCCCATGTCGTCCCTATCGCTGCTAATGGCAGTTCGCAGCTAACGCGCTGGCCCAGTTACTCACAGTACCACCCTATGCTGTCACAGCTGTCGTCATCACAATCTCCTCCTGGCTGTCCGACCGCCTCCTCACCCGCGGACTTTTCATCGTGATCTCAAGCGCGGTGGGCGGAACCGGATATCTGTGAGTGATTCGATTTCGAAAAAAAAAAAAGGCTTTGCTGCGCTGCGGCCAGTCGATGCCGATCCGACATTATACCGACCAGCTCGTGATATCAATAGGGTGTTGCTCACCGTCGCGCACAATGACCACGTGCGGTACTTCGCGACGTTCCTCATCGTCAGCGGCACGTATACGACAATCGGGCTCGTCATTGCTTGGTGTAAGCGCGCGTCCCTCCCTGCACCCCCTTTTGCCCCTGTTGTGCGATCTCGATCACTGTTCTTCTGACTGACAAGTGTATCTAGACGCTCACAACCTAGGTTCCGAAACGAAGCGCGCAACGGGCACTCCGCTCTATATGGCCATTGGCCAATGCGGTAGTGTCCTCGGGACACACCTGTTCCCCACTACTGAAGGGCCGCGGTATATGTGAGTGTGTGCCTGTCTTGGAACTTCGGCGAGTCTGATTAATGCACCTCCGACACAGTAAAGGCTTTTCAGGCAAGTCTGCTTTTTTTGCGTGGTGCCATCTCGCACCCGTGCTTCATTTACATCCTAACCCCATTTGTACTAGTCTTGGCTGCCCTGCTATTCCTCGGATCTGTATGCGCCTCCGCTCTTACGGTATGCTGTTACTGTACTTCTCAAACTGGCATGCCCCACATTAATGGTCGTGCGTCTCGGGGGTCTCGGTGCAGAGTCACTACCGTTATGAGAATGCGCGCCGCAATCGCGTGTATGGCAAGCGTCTCCCCAATACTCGTGTAGACACGTCAGAGCTAGCGGACAGGGTAAGCACTATCACTTTTCTAGAAATAATTCAATTGCAAGGGTCCACTAAACATTGACAGGCGCCAGGCTTCCGCTATATTGTTTGACCCGGTTCTAATGAAAGAGCGGAACCCCCACAACCTGGCTTGCATACTATGCAGCGAATGGGCACACGACTGTACATACCGATCAATGAACTATTATGCTCTTAATTTCTTATTCATTCAACTGATGCATGTTATGTCCGACGCGAGAAGTCGAGCCGTGTAATAGGTTAGGGATAACTCGTTTTGTTGGGCTCGTAAGCAGTCCGTCATAAGTAGTCCAACGTACTTTTCTAGGACATTGGAGGGGTAACATGTACCCATCGATGGCCATATTATGCCGTGAACTGAGTATCCAGCCCGCGGAATCAGGACCGGTCGGCTAGTCCAACCAAAGTTTTGCACGAAGGTTCGCCGCAATGCCCTCTGAGCGGCTCCGTCATACAATCTTCCCCTCATGTCGTGCGCCTCATTGTGTCCATTTTTTTCTTCTTTTATAAAATAAACAACTCGGCATTCATCGGCATCTCCTTCAACAGAGCCAGCTTCCGTACACGAGGAAAAATGGCTGCGCTCCCGCCGGATATGTGGGTAAGCAAGCCTTGCGTCGCCAACGCGTCCATCGAGGCCCGTGACCCGTAGCCCCAAGCCCCAAAGGGGATTGGATCCAAGCCGTGGCCCGCGGGGTGCATACGGCTGTACACGCTGGTGAGGCGAGTCACCCCAAGGTGGGGAAAGTGTCGTGATCGATTCAGGGACCTAGGAACGATCTGGTTTGAACCGTCCTTTTCGGTGCGCCACCGTTCGACGGCTGCGTGGTGTGGTGTAGATGAAGACCAAGCTGTGCAGTCGAGGCGCTATACCTTGTCAGGCGAAAAGGCCACCTCCATGGTAAAATATTCTATACAGGGAAACAATAATTTTCTTTTGGGTGGGCCCATGCACGGCATGATACCGTCGCCATGATACCTATTCATCCGACCATGAGTCGGAATCAAATGCGGATGATGGCTGAGAATCCGAATCGTGTCCCTGGTCGTCGTCCCACACGATATCATTTACGACTTCGCTGAGTGACTCTACCCATATGCGTGCCACCACGCATGACGTCATCTTGATGCGTCGGAGAGGTATGCCCGCATTGCGGCGTGCGCGCAAAAACACGGGCAGGATCTCGCCCAAAGGCTGCACCTGCTCTGGTGACAAGAGAACAAAAAAGTTGACGTCCTGCAGGGCCGGGAAGACGGTGCGATCCGGTAGCGTGGGGGCGAGGGTGACGGCCCAGCAGCCACCCACGCGCAGGTGGGCGACCTTGGGACAGTGGTTGGAAACGTCCGCCCACTCTGCCGTCGTCCATGCGGCTTCGGTGTTTGTTATTGAGAGTGTGTGTAAATCCTTGAGCGGAAGCGCTTTACAGACTTGCAAGGGAAGGAACTCGACAAGTGCCCTATATCGGGAGCCCAAGGTCAGGCGCAGCCGGGCCGGGCCGGCTGGTGTGAAATTGGTGCGAAGCAGTGAGACGTCCGTGTCCCAGGCCATAATTGTGAGGGACAACGCGTAATCAATCTCGTCGATGGTAAGTGTAGAGAGGGGTGAAATAGATGTCTTTGGAGCCCGGAAATGGGTGGCCAAGAGAGAGATTAGAGTGTCAAGGAGTCCGTCCACAGGGTTGTGATCGGGACAGCGCAAGGATAGCGAGGCTGATCCCGGTAAGGAAACACGCTCCAAGATGGCGACAGTCTCAGACAGCGATCCCTCGAGGGAGAGCTTGTTCAAATGTCGTAAAGGAACGAGGCGACTAGTAAAATCCGGACGAGGGAGGCAATTTCCAAGAGTGAGTTCTTGCAGAGATGGCATGGCTTCGAGGATGGAAAGCAGTCGGTCGAGGGATGGAATCGCCAGGAGGTCGGATTGTGCTGCTGGTGCTGACCGTGGAAATGGAACGACGGGTGGAATACTAATATCAAGGTGCGTCAAATCAAGGAAGAGAGGAGAGTCCCAGGAGACTGCGCAGCCAAAGAGGGTGACGCGTCGCAGCTTAGGAGCCTTGTGAGCGAATATGTCGGAGGGAAGGGTGATACACAACTCGCGGAATTGAGGTGAATTCCGGCGCAGTTCCAGCAATTCGAGGTGCGGAGCAGGTGTGGTGAGCGCTCTCATGGCGGGTGCAAGAGACTCTGAGTTTCCGAACAAGACAAGTTGTCGGACGTGTGAGAGGTGCTTGCGCAGCGTAACTTCATCATCGAGAGACCTCCTCCTCGATATCCTGGGTTGGAATGATAGGTCCCGACTGTAAAAGATGAGGGCGGCCTTCGACCGCGCCAACATCTCCTCGGTCCATTCCGCGCCGAGATCAAAAACAATCGTCCTCCACAGGCTGGGGTCAGAGAGAGCGACTTGTCGCCAGTGGCGGCAGACGTGTGTGACGGCGATCCAACCGAGTCCGACTCGAGTTGGGCTGGGGCTGGACGGAAATGGGTCGTTGGGATTGTAAATAGGATCACTTGAAATTGGCTGATTGATGGCGTGGAAGGAGAAAACGCAAGAGAGGATCTCGGGAGGGAGTTTTCCGATGAGTGAGAAGTTGTTGCATCTGGTTCGCATGGCGCACATTATCATGTGTAAAGCAGAGAGCTCATCGTCAACCGCACGGCGAGCGGCCGTAAGTTCTTGGGCACATCCTTGAGGGGACAAATGGTCTAAGAGTGAGAATCGAGCGGATGCCTTGGTGTTCCAATATTCCTGGACGCCGGCGCTATAGGTGCTAGTGGAAGAAAGACTACGCATGAGGGGTTGGTAAACGAACCTGGGCAAGCCTGCGAAATGGCTCGATTGTGAATGAGAGCTCATTCACAGAACGGTAGGAGTCAAAAGTGGTACGCCCACATTGCCGCTGTAGCTGACGTGACTCAAAACTTGCAAATTACAAGGATGATTACATCAGGTAACGACGATTTACATAGACGCGTAGAGTACTTGGTATACCAACGGGTATGCCTCGTGTCATAAAAGGAACTTGAGAATTCCGACGCAGAACAATACCCAGGCACTACCCAACCCAAGGCGAATCGCATACATCTCGCGCTCGTGCTCTTGGAAGTCTTTTCTTATCCGGGAGATGGTCTGCAGAGCGCCTAATGCGCAAGTGAGACTGACTACCGACCCATAGAGCCATGGGAGACTGAGGTGACATAGTTGGGGGTTATACTTGCAACTCTGGGGGGGGTGGGGTAATGGTAAAGCAGTAGTGCTATTAATGATGCCCGCGGCAACAAGCTGCTCGGACAGGTGGTTCAAAATCTTGGTCGTAACTTCTTGATGGCTTTGACTAATAGAGACTAATCCGATTCGAGTGACGATGCGCATCGAATGGACGGACAGGACGGCCATAGTGAGGGTCATGAACATACTCTAGGACATCGATGGTGGCATGATAAGACAAGAGAGGAGGGGCCGTGAGAGCAAGGAACGTACCATCATAAGAAGCTTTCTGAGCCTGCGACGGGGAACTGCAGTTCCTGCAATGGCATGGTCCCTCATATGGTCGTGCATGGATGGGTAGTAAGTGGAAGAGTCATCTGACATGTCGTCGCTGAAGAAATTCGCAAAGGCTGGGGAAGAAAGGGTCAAAAGAAGGGCTGAGGGACGGAGGCGGAGGAAGACATACGGGTCTGCGATACATGATGGGATTCTGGGGGGTCTGATGAGGGCAAGAAAGGGAGAAAAGGACTGGAGGGCATACTGTTTGCAGATAAACGTCTTGCCATGGTGGCCTGGTCATAGATCTATCACGTGCCACCGGGTAGATCTGCGGTTGACAAGGGTTCGCAATCCTCCGCGTTCTTCGCCACAGACCATCCGGATTAGGGTGAGCTCGCCAAGTGATCCACCACCTAGAGCACGTGTTTGCGAGGAAGATGGAGGACGGCAGCCAACGCTCTGCGGCAAGATGGGATTGTGCCTCTCCGATTCCACGCCTTTCCTCGTACTTAAACACCTAATGGCTTGCTCACTTGGGACGCAACCGCCCGCGCCCAGCTGAATTGGTCGACGAGGATCCTCTTCATTTATTTTCTCTGCTTTTCTTTCTTTTTTCTTCTTTCATGTTCTTCTCTCCCGTCGACATTCGCAGCCCCCTCGGTTTAACGCATCGCCCTCATCACGACTGGCTCGCCTTGTCGCTTCCCGACCCCTCCTCCTCTTCTCATGTCTATAATCTTTGGCAGAACGCGTCCTCAGACTTGTCATCCTACGCCCTCCATCATCTTTCCTCCTCTCCTTCGGATCCCCTCCGCCGTTCGTTTCCCAACATCGCGTACCAAGACGATCGTACTTCCAACTCGAGGCTGGTCCCAATGCTACCCTATTCTACCACCACAAATGATACCTTTTCTCGGAGGACCTTCCCTACCTCCCCCTCCCCACAGCATATACCCACCAGCTCCAGCTCCCTGGATGAGCGTTCGTCTCGATCCCTGATCTTCGACCCGATCTACTCCTCTCCTTCTTACACCCTTTCCGCTGCCATTTCTTCGGCTCCTGCCTCGGCTACTACCACTGCTACAACCTCCCCTGCCTCGGCTCCTCTGCTGCCGCTACCGCTACCGCCGCCTCCTCCCTCATCTTGTTCGCCTCACACCTCCCCTTCCTCTTCACCTCCGTCGAGCCCTGAGTGCCATCACCTTCCTCCACCCTCTCTTCCATCCGTCCATGCATTTCGCCTCGACACCCTTCAATCTGTCGACCCCTCTGATGACCCGTGTCCGCTCTCCTTGCATGATCTCATGATCCCAAGTGAGGAACAGGAATATCAAGGACATAGTTATCACTTTTCTCTCCAGTCGGTTACTGCCTCAAACCCAAAGCCACAATCTTTCTCTGACGAAAAACTTCCTCATGAGGAATCCGCGCTTCCAAAGCGCAAGGGAAAATCTAAAATGCATACTTGCACGCTTTGTCAAAAGTCCTTTCCGCGCCCGAGCGGCCTTCGCACCCACATGAATTCACACTCGGGTGATAAACGTGTGTCATGTCGTGTTGCATTCCCTAGATCTGCTAACCCAGCCCGTTTCGCAATCAGCCTACAAGTGCCCTGTTACGTCTTGTGCCAAGTCTTTCACAGTCCGTTCAAATGCAAAGCGTCACATCCGAACGCATGGCGTCCATTTGGCTCAAGCAGCCGAGGCTGCGTCGCTTTTTGGAGCAGATTCTTCGTTAGGGCCGACAGACAAGGAAACTCAACGCGCTCTTCGCATTCGCTGGGTTGGCCAGAATCCAGACGAACGTCCAGAGGATCACTCAGGTGGTCAGCCTTCCACCCCGCAGGGTAACACATGTGTCGGGGATCTTAGGCATGACAGCAATGTGGACGATGACAATTTTAGAACAAGTCGGCTGGAAAACGGATGTAATCGGGGTACCCTGCCCGAACGGCGACCTTGCACGTCAGTTGGCACATTAGGCAGTGACGCACGTTCCAGGTTTGTGTACTGATTCATGATCGGAATTTAGTTGATGATTGGTGCAGGAAACACCCGCAGAAGCTTTCTCAATGTAGCAGTGTCTTGGTAAAGGAATTCGTGTAACTTGTATATTTCTTGTTTCCCGGTAGCATCTTTGGGCATTGTATCTATCACTCACGGTTTTCACAGTTATCACTAGGATGGAGTTGGTTACTTTTTCTGTTTCGTTTCTTTTGGTTTTCCCGGCTTAGTGAACACGGTGCAATGTAACTGATAGCTTTCCTCATGGCAGTATTTAGGGTTCTGGGTTTTGTGCCGCATCAGTGAAGGAAAGAGACGGAAAAATGAAGATTTGGTTTGCGAGAATTAGAGCGGCATGTTATGTGGTAAAGCGCTCGTTTATTGAATTGATCGATCAGCACCTGTTGAAGAGGCGTCATCATACAGACCCCCCTTTGGTCAACTAGGCACCGGAACTGGGGCAACGCGGTTCCGTGCCCGTCATTGCGCTGGCGCGCATCCGATCGGACACTGCATGTTTCGGGGTCTGGCTTTGTATTGTACAGAATCTGATCTCCTGATTGACATACTACGCGTGGAACCTCACTTGCCACACCTTGATGGCTGCGTCCACCCCAGTCCCTGCCAACCTGCCCTCCTTCGACTCTGAGCCACGATCGGACAACCACAGGACCGCATTGACACCCCCAGGCACTGCATTCTTGATCGCTATGTTCTTCACGGGCTTCTGGACGCTCCAGATGTATATATGCGTGTCGAGCGCGCCGGAGGCGCAATGTAGCGAGTCCGCGGTCCAGCTCAACGCGTTTACGCGCGCCGAATGGAAGGACCAACGGGAGGTGATCACCTCGCGCTTCGCAACGTCGTAAAGGATGACTTTCCCACTGGACTATTTTGATAAGAATCCATCAGCACCCCAACACACGGAGAAAATTACAAGCGAGAGCGGTTTTTTTTTGGTTGGCGGGTCATAGCGGAAGAAGTCAGCCAGCCATATAGATAAATGACAATAAAGTTAGAGAGAGAAAAGTACTCACGTCACCCGCAGCGAGCTTAAGGCCATCGGGCGAGAACGCGAGGGCACTCACGAGACCCTTGTTAGCTTCCAACACTCCAGCTTCCTGGAACCCCCTTCCATCCCAATTATACAACCGAACCTTCTGATCCTGTAGAGAAAAAAATAATTAAATCATGATAATGATGAATAGAGGAAGTCCGGAGGTGAGCAAACACCCCGGTATGCGCGGACTGATTTACCACCCACCCCGAAGCCAATCGCAATCAAAGAACCCGTAGCTGTGATGGCGGTAGCACTTGCACCTGGCCGAAGCTCGGCAACTTTCTGATTATTCCGTATGGCCTCCACGGTCTCAACCCCCACCACGAATACCGTATTATCGCTCGTGGCGGCTAGCGCCTTCGGCTGGGAGCCCGTGATAAAGACAGATGTCCTGGGACACGCGAGTGTTCTCGTCAGCATTTTTTTTTCTTTCGCATCAGAGCGTCAAGAAGGCGAAAACGTACGTGAAGCCACTTCCGTCCACCTCTCGGACGCGGTCATCGTATCCAGCAGTGAAGACCCTACCGTCCGGCGTGCCGATGAGTCCGGAAACGAGGTTTGTGTGCCCCTGGCCGGTTAGCGGTGCCGCTTCTCCCTTAAAATCGTAGGAGAGTACCCGACCATCGGCGGACCCGACGAAGAACGTCTCGGGTGCGGCAGGATTCGAGATTGCGGAAGTAACAGCTTTCTGGGGACCCTACAATCACCGAGACGTTTAATAGGACGCGTGGTTCAACTTTTTGGTGTCATATTATCACATACGTGCAACACCTTTACGGGCTTCTCCCCACTGCGCCTGTCGAAGACGTTCAGGTCCCCCGAGAACGACAGCGATACAATAGTGTCCGGGGAACTCCATACATTTCCCACTTGCTGGTATTGAAGTCCAGTCCCGAGGGTGTACGTTGTAGTCGCCTTGCGAGTTTCTACGTCCCCTAGAAACCTGCAAAGTCAATGGAGGCACATGCGTTTAATGTTTCTGACGTACACAGCTTCACGGTGGTATCGGCCGAACAAGTTGAGATGGCCTTGCTATCAGGGCTCCAGCTTAACGCATACTATGACCGAGCGGCACATGACTGAATTTTTTGGTCATGGACGAGGGGTCGCTTGCGTAACTCACGGCGGTGCCTGTATGGCTCTCAGAGAATTCGCCCAAGGTCTCGCCCAGCTTGCCGTCATATAGAAAAATCTTCCCGTCCGATCCGACGCTCGCAAAGTGGTCTCCACTCGGCGCATACCGTACGTCCAAGACGAACTTGGTGTGTGTCTTTATCGTCTGGTCAGAAGGGACTGTTGGCTCAGCTTACGGCCTGCGGACACTTTGGCGAGATGACGAGATGTTCTTACCTTATCGTACCTATAGGGAGCCCCTAGGGATTGAATTGAGAAGCTGGTCGTGGACGTACAAAGCAGCACTATTACCCTGGTGGAAGATAATTAGATTATCGTCGCCGGCTGTCGCTGCGCGGAATGGCCGTTGATGTCGGATCGCGACGGCATTAATGACCTGCGCGGGTGGTGGGGAGACGTAATTGTCCTCAGCGTGACCCGATCGAGCAAGCAGCGGGCTAGGAACAGCACCTTGGAGTGTCCGATGATTTCACCAGTCGACGAACCCGAGTCGAACATGAACGCGTGGCCAAATCTGTTTTATTCAACCCAAAAAGAAGATGGTGTGTCGGCAAAACCGCTGCGATCTCGTCGTCTGACCGACGAACGTATTAGAAGACTACGCACTTTTCTTTCCCATCGCCGACGGCGATGATGCGCTTGCTTTCGCCGTCCCACTCGAGGTCATTGCTGAAAGACGGTTATTCTCTTCCATGAGTTGCAATGAGAAAGAGAACGAAAGAGATCGCACATCTTCCCAGAGATAACCTTGTACTCCCCCTTGAGCGTCTGACCCTCGCCTACGGTGTCCCAGACGCGAACTAGCCAAAAACGCAAGGTCCAAAGGTTGTTACGAGATAAAGCGGTCAAAGCGGGGACGTACCAGTGCCCGAAGTGTCAGCTGAAGCGCAATAATACCCCGTGGGGGATACGCGAGCGACGGTCGTGCTCTGAACGTGTCCGTTGTACGTTATCCCAAGTGCAGGATTCTTCGTGCATTCCCCTGACAATCAGAAGAAGTCGTAGCATACATGGAGAAGCACCAACAGCAATGTCGCGTATCTGAGCTTTGCCGTCACTCGGGAATTTCACTGTATGAAGGCAAAAGTGCTCACAAAGACGGTCTTGCCGTTTGTGTATACGATCTTCTCTTTACTTGCACTGAGTTTAGTGTACACCCCTCTGACTGTCGTGGGATTGGCAGGATACAACGCAACTTTTGTGAAAGACATCGTAATTGCTGGGAAAGTTGCGATCGATATATCGATCACTTAAAAAGATCATTATGTTACAGGTATCAGTAACTACCATAAAGACGCCGAGCCTCCTATCCCTTTTCTAATTCACTCAGTCTCCAGTGGCTTCTCCGGATAATTTTTGAATGGATCTTTCCTCAGAGCCTCTGCTTCCGAGGATGCGAGTTGTCCCCTCGTCCCTATTGTCTTCACCTTCATTACACTGTCTGGGGCTTGGGCGCCAGACGAGGCGGATGGTGTCCTTGGCTGAGACCACTTTTGAGAACGCAGTTCCTCTCAGAGTAGCGTGCAACTTACAACATCATCTTTAAATGGCACGAATCGCGGTGTAGTAGGGGGCTCTTTCACCTCGTCCTTGAATGGTACGATTGAAGGACGAGCAGGAGTCTTTGGTACGATCTCTCGTTCTTTGCCACTTACGTTGGCGTCAGGAGCCGCCAGCGGTGGGGGCATCAAATCCCCTTCACCTGGTGCAGGATCCCTAAAAACAGAAATCCGAGAGGTTGAAACTGAAGGAGCAATTGCAACGCGCTGCTGTCGCCCTGGCTGCGACAGCGTCGTTCCTTTTAACTTTGACACTTTGGGCACGTTTTCCTTTATGCGCTCCTTCCGTGTGCCCAGCTCATTCCATGGGGTTGTCGCGGCATCTCCAGCGGTGACCGCTTCGTCCGCAGAGGCCCCGGAAGGATCAACGAAGACCTGCATCCGCGCGTTTGGTTTGGGTCTCAAGGACGAACCCGACCCCGAGCCAAAGACATCATCCATGGAACGAGAAGACACTGTCGTTGATGTCGAGTGCGCCGACCGGGTTGATCTTAACGTAGAGGTCGATTCGCCTAAGACCTTACGGTGAGTCGTTGCTGATGCAGGCTGCGGCTGTTCGGGTAAGGAGGTGGTTTCCAGAGGTGTGGCAAGCATCATGCGTTTTTGAAAATCTCGATATTTTGCCTGTAGATGATCTGCTGGGGATGCCTGGCGGTTGATACCAAGAAGATAAGTTTCGTCCGCGTCCACGCGCCTGCGTGGCAATCAGTGCGTAGTTGATATCGGAATGAAATAAAGGTGTGCACCTCCCATTCCGCTCGAGTACGGTAGCAAACTCTTCATATAGCAGTGCGAAGGTCGTTCCGATCTCGTTCGCCAGGAGGAATCGATATATGAGGGTCGGCTTCTCCACATAATTGGCGTATAATACCCATAATTTGAGGTATCGCAGATCTTCCCTCCAAATACCATCTCTATGGTCCTTCAAAACACGCGTGGCCTCCTCGAGAAGCTCAAGCAGTCCCGATTCCGCGCTATGTCCTTGGGGGTAGTTTTCGAGAGTCCAGTAGATGAGTTGACAGTATGCCTCCAACGGGTTGTCATCGTCGTCCTCGAGAGCAACTTCAACATTGATTCGTAGGCGGTTCCTCGCGGCAGCAAGTTTAGATTCGCGCTGTGCATGAGGGGTAGAGAGTACGGCAGAGAGTGTAGTCGCCCTGCGGCCAGAAGCGAGAGGCTGAATGTTTTCTTTAGATGCCTCTATCAGACCGCCGTCGACAATGACCGGTTGGTCGTTCTGGAAGACGTCGGCTGTTTCTGAGGACATTGTCGCGGTGGCTCAGGCGCTCAAGTTCAGATTCGAACTAACGCGCCGTCGGAAATCTCCGCAGACGCGTCCACAGAACCACGTGATTATCATGTGACCGCAACATTTATAGAGACAGCAAAAGTAGCTAAACACAAGTCTGACGTGAATATGCAGGGAAATGGTTATAAAGGGGATAGATCAAACAATTCCGTCTTAGATACACAGAAATCCAAACTCAGGAGGCAGATCAGAAAGAAGGTGAGCATACAGCCACGACACAACGACTCGATGTCATATAGCCGATTGCCACGCCTGTCATGTAGGTCATATTATATGAAATGAGGTATCAGCACAACCGCGGTCAATGTCATGGTAAGGTAGAGGGAGTGTGGGAAACTTGATCCAGAGGTAAAATGGTATTTTCATTGGAGAGGTCGTGGCTCGGTCTGTGACGCCGCAGAAACTGTAGCCGAACACTGACACGAACCTGGAGAGGAATTAGAGAAGGCGCGAGACTACTTGGATAAGGATGCTTGAACGAGAACGGCCTTTTCCTTCAACACCGACGGGTAGCTATTCATCAAGTGAGCGAGGGCGCGAAGATCGTCACCATCCAGAAGTGCAATCGTGAGCTTCGGAGCTTGCTTCAGGCCAAATGCCTTGATCGTGCGGAAACTGAGCAGGATTTTAGTCTCATGAGGAGAATGGTACAAAAAGAATACTCACAGCTTCTCGCCGACCAGCTGTTTCTGTGCATGAGTCGGCTTGTCTATTAATGAATCAATAAATTTGTCCGTGGCCTCTACGACCAATGGATCAGCTTTCGGCACTGGCAACCCTGTTGTTGACGGCGAGTTTGCGATCTTGATAATCTCTGTCGCGGACAGCCGCGCAAGCGATGCGACCGTATGCGTCGTGCCAGGTGTCACAGGAGTGGGTGAAGCAGCTGCCGATGCGCCGCGAGACGAGAGTTCGGGAGTTCGTGGACTGCTTTCTTGCGAAGCTGGAATGGTACGCTTGCTCTGCGGGGTGACGGGCTCCGGCGTGGCTTGAGGTACAGTGTTAGCGGTGGTCTCATCCGCAGCGTCGTCGCTTTCTAGAACTGCCTTCGCATCGACTAGCTTGGCACGCAACACCTCGACATTGAATAGGCACATTGCGCGCTCGCGTTTCGGGAGACTCATCAACAAATCAGTCAGATCGGTAGCACGCTCAGGTTCCAAGCGAGTTACTGCAGCTAGAATACGCTCACGCTCAGAAGCGGTGGCTGGAGCCACTGAGCCTGAAGGTGACGAAGTGCGTGGTGGTGTTGAAAAAGAAGTGGCAACAGAAATTGGCGTTGAGGGGTGTTCAGGTGCGGAGGCAGTCGCATTCAGAGCATTTGTATCAAGCAAACGTGAGTCCTGTGAGTTCGCGGGTGATGGCGCCTTCTCTGGGGGCGTCACAGCAGATGAGGTAATGGCGTTTCGAGTACGCTGAATTTGTTCATTAAGCCTAGTAGGGTCTTGAATAGCAGAGACAACTTCGCTGAGAGATAACCCAACGAGTGACTCGACGATTGCGTCAACTTCCGCGGAAGGTATGGTCGGCATGGACTTGAGGCGCCGGCTGAGCTCGCCTGTGAGGACTTCCTTGCGAACCACGGGAGAAAGCGCAGATAGATCGTCGTAACGCATGGGCAGGTTCAAAGTGCCTGCGAAAGCCGCCTGTTGCCAGGAATCAGAGTGCAGTGAATAGATAAATGGTTGGTGCTTACGTTATAATAGCTACCAGACCCTCTCCGGGGCCGTTCCAAACGTTCACTATGGCTCACAGGGGAGCCAAGGATTGCGGACTTGGCGCCTGGGCTCTGCCACCCAGCATAGCTTTCTCCACCTTCGCTGAGGGTAGGGCTAGTGGCACCACTGGCACTGCGGGGGTGGCCATTGTGGCCGGCAAATCGTGCGGCAAGTTTTTCCTGACGCAATTGCTTAGGCTCGTGCAAGCGGACGACCAGTTGCTTGGATCCCAGAAGAATGCCGTTCATACCGTGCAGCGCAGCGGTGGCTGGGTCACTACATTTCAGTGCTAGATATCCTGGAAAAGGGAAGGGCTTCCGAACCTTGATCTGGTGTTTGGAATGATACAAAGCCAAAGCCGCGGCTGTCACCGACTTCGTTGCGCATAACACGAGCACTTCATAAAATGAGTGAGGAAATCAACAACATACCCTATTCCGACGTACCTAACGATTTGACCAAACTGCACAACAGTAAGCACCGCTTGGGAAGAAGCATATCTGAATTCACCTTGCGAAAATGTGAGAAAAGTCCATTTGAATCGATCGAAGGATCAAGGTTCTAAGGGAAATGAAAACGCCTGAGCAATGATACAGAAGAATGTTGCGGAGGGCATACTTTGCAGAACAAGTTACAGGGATCGATGAGACCACTGTGGCTATTGGAACCTGGGCCATGGAGGGGTGCAAGTTGAACTTGCTGACCGGGGCCGTGGATAAATGGCAGGGGTGAACGAGCATGGTATGGGCTTGCCCTGGGAGGAGAGTACTGATGGAGTGAAAATGAAAATGACATCGTTGAGTCATCTGAAAGAAACTCACTTGGGTGGGGTAAGGTGCAGCAAAAGACGTCCCGGATGGAACGAATGAAGGAGCGCTAGGACTGAACTCTGACACAACACCGCTCGTCCTGCGATGCTGATACAATTGTACGGCGATATTCTGTCCTTCAATCTCGGCGCAGTGCAGGGCCTCTTCCGCGCGTCGTGCATCTTCCTCTCTCCAAAATTCTACTACACCCGTGTCCTTACCGAAGCCAGCCTGGGTGTGCGCTGAAGCGAGTGCGCCGTAAGGGCGGAAGAGATCGTAGAGCTGCGAATCAGTGTAGCTTTGCGGAAGATGCTTGACGAGGCGCGGAGACGCGCTCGGAGGCGGAAGGGGAGTGTGGGGAGTAGTCGGAGGATATGGCGAAAGCACGAGAAGGACGGGTGGGGATAGGTCTGGGATCGGGCGCCCATGAAGTGTGGCAAGCGCTCTCTCGGCTAAAAAACACGCGTTGAGACGCGCATCGGTCAGTACCGAGATCAGAGAAGTGGTGGTCTAATTGAGGAACACCTTTGTCCAGGACCTTGAACTCAATCCTGCCAGAAAGCGGGTCTGCCATGCCCTCGCGGCTGATGCGGGGGCGAAAAGGTGCACAAGTGGAAAATGCGATGGCAAGGTTCTCATCTGTTACATAGTGGGGAAGACTGGAGATGTAGAGAAGAGGTTCATGGAGGTAGGGGTGAGGCTGTGGTTCAGTAGATTCGTAAGAATCATCGGGCGGAGGGGTGTACTGGGATGCCATCGTCAGGGAAGCTTGAAGTGGAGGCCTCGATGAGGAGATGAAGGGATGGTATAGAGAGAGGAGGAAGATGGGAAAGTGGTGAAGAGGACAAGAAACACAACTCGTCGATCAATTTATGATTATGTAACACGACTCTCTATAGAACTCTTCAATCCCTTCAGCACCTCCCGTCGTCTCACTCCCTCTCCGTCCAATTCACATTTCCCTCCTGCAAGCTTGTATAGATACGCAAAGTCTGCTTGAGTATCGATCGGCAATCTAGAAGATGCCGATTGCTTCCGTCTGCCTTCGATCTTCTCTTTAAATTTGCTGGCAAAGTCCTTCGAGATAATTTCCGCCCGTTCAACAACATCAATTGGTATCCCAGCAAGGTTTGCCACGTGTGTTCCAAAAGAAGATGTCGCAATACCGTCTATAAGCTTGTACAGAAACACAAGCTATGGGAGAATTGAGGACGATCTACGGAGCGAAATCGTAGACTCCGTACCTCCCGCTTTTCGTCGTCGACCAATGTCTTCATGTGCATGTTCCGGATATTAGGGTGGTATGCGTAATCGTCTGTCAGAGACCCGTAGTGGGTGGCAAAAAAAGCTAGAGCCAGTGTGTGCGTGGCCAATCGATGCAAGACAGCCTATGATGTCAAACTACTGTTGGAATGGCACAGAACAGGAGGCTGAGGTCATGTCTTACCCCGGCGATTGCCATGCCATCCTGTGAAGCAATGTTATTATCAAGAGTCAATTAGTCGAAAGGCAAGACTCACGTATGTCGAAGTACCCCTGCCCAACTCTGCCAAACATTTTTTATTTATGCTGCCATCGGTGGATGTCATTCTAACATACCGTCAAGAATCACAAATGATTTCGGTGTTGCGTCTCGCATGATCTTACAGCTAATGGGCATCAGTGCTGATTTTCTAAAGCAGAAATACTCGCATTACCATTCGTCGAGCTCTACCTTGAATGTGCTCGAATTTGAGAACATGTTGTCATAAGCACCCATGCGAGTGAGGATAGCATCTACAGGACATAGCCTGAAGCCTAAGTTAGGCGGGTTGGCTCGTTTGATAGCACTGGAATACATGCCGTGCACTCCGAGCGGGAACGAACATGCCCAACTGTGCCATGATCTTGTATAACGTGCATATGATTATATATTAGCCATACTGGGCAGACGAAACTTACAATTCCCGTTGCGGTCATGCGCATCACCTATAGAAAGTGAGTACGGGGGGCGGCTCAGAGATCTCTCATGCTTACAGTGGATTTTCCTCTGTAGTATCCTACCATCAGGTATCGTGTAATGTCACGGAAATCGGCATACGTACCCCATATTTGGCCCTGTGCGAGAGGGTAAGATAATTTGATCTCAAATTCAACAAGAGTCGAGGTCATACGGACCTGTCAAAAGTGCAATCCTCCCCACCTTCCCGCCTAGCTTCACATCGTTTGGAATAAAGTCGTTCTTCGTTCTTAGTGCCATCGCAGGATGACGGAGTTCCTCGAAGTCAACCCACGCTACATCACCTTCGACCAATTGCGGACGGCAAGCTGGTTCTCCAAGACCATTGGAGGACTTGGCAAGACTGAAAAGGCAATCAAGCTCTGCCATGACGCGGATTGCGCGCAACCAGACGCTGCGGTCCTTGTCGAACTCGGCAAACAGACGAAATTTGAAGTCTTTAATGCAGACACTGCGCCTCTCACGGGCTTCTTTGAGTTGTCGAACCGTGCCAACCAGCGATGGGACAGTCCAGCGGGAGAAAGCCTACAAGATGTTAGGACTGACGGGAATGATGTACTGGTTAACTTTGGAGAAACCTTGGTTCCACCACTCTTAACCCAGTCGGCCGGAATGTCCCGGTGATCAGAGCGAACTTGAACCAGATAAATGTCCTAGAGATGGCTGAGCCACCTCGACAGCAGCACACAATGGTACTCACCTTGTTTCCTTGTGCGCTATGCCAAAACTGCAAAGAGGTTCTGCGTTTGCCACGCGGTGGTGGGCAACAAGGAGGAAAGCAAAGAAAACAGTATTTACCCGACCTGCCGCTCCAACTTCTTGAGCGATTTATCTAGTTCTTTCTCAAGCTCACGAATCTCTTCCGCGATTTCATCATACGCTTCATCCTTACCCTCCACAGGCAAGAGGTCGTCGTTGTCTGTGAAATATCGTCACACGAAGTCTAGGTTTAATGAGTTGCGGAGTCAACGTACCCTTTTCTGGTCTCTCGAACCTTAATTCAACGTCATTAATATGTGGAAGTAGGTCTGGAGCAGAACGCAGGTGCCCGAGAATTGTCTTCGATTCAAAGGTCTCAGAAGCATCTGCCAACTTGGATAGGCCTTTGCTCAACTCCCTGAAGGACTATTGAGGGGTGAGCAAAGAAAATAATGACCGCAAGTATCATCACCTTGAGCACTTTCAAGAAATCCTTGACTTTGCAGTTCTTCGCGTGAATGCGGGAAACAATACGCTCCAAGTCCGGAAGACGTTTGGCGACCCCCATAAATTCACCCTCAAAGGTAGGATGGCTCATCAAATCCTCTACGGCATCGAGGCTAGAAAACGGCCTTCAATTCGACGAGTCATTATAATGGATACAACGGCATTTACCGAGCATTGATATCGGAGACAGTACGCAAAGGCGTGCACAACCAGATGCGGAATAACCGCTTTCCTGGGAGATGAGGTTCAGGAATTGGCAGGGACTGAGTCAAGTAAAACTGACCAAATGGCGTCACGCAACGGCTCAGTAGTTGCAGCAAGGAGCCTTCCTCAGTTCCTTCGCTATTAAGTAGCACCTCAACGTGAGCCAGACTCTGTCCATCAAGAACAAGGCCTTGTCCCTTTTTCATCGGGTCATATACATTGAAGTTTTTCATTGTCAAAATGTCTTTGTCAATGTTCAGCTGACGAAGGTACCTTGGAGGATCACTTAGCCCAGCTGCCATTGGAACGGAAAATAAGAACAACGCACCACATCATGGAACCGAGGGCTTCGATTGCGGTCTTGCACCCAAGCATATCGCGAATAGCTGTGGGGACCAAACCATAGTCATCGTCGTCCATGTCGTCCTCGCCATTAGTGCCGTAAAGTGACTTCAGCTCGCTCAGCGTTTTGTCATAGCCAAAACCCTCCACGTCACGGAGACTAGTCCAGAGGCAGGTCCCCGGAAGAATGACCCTCAGAAGGCGCGTTGTAGTCACCGATAAATTACCCTGTGTCGATGTCAACTTTTGCGTCGAAAGATAACGGGGAATCGCATATTGTACCTTAGTGAACACGATTTCTTTGGGTCGCAGTTGTCGTAGGAGCGTTTCGAGCTTGGTACGACATACGTCGTCATCGAAGGCACTCAGGTTGAACTCGCTGGTTGCGCTATCAAGGACGCAGATGCCAAATCTCCCGTATTCTCCAGCTTCCTCGTCCTCCCGGATGGAGAGACAGTGACCAGCCTGATCGTCGACAAGCAGTTCGTCGTCAACTAGAGTTCCGTTGGTATAGACCTTATTTAGCTCCCTGCACGCTCCATCAGACAGAAGTTTTTGTGTTCAAGGATAAACCACGGACCTTCGCACAATCTTTTCTTTCTGCTTGTCGACGCCTCCCTTACCTCTGGACTTGTCTGCAGCAACACGCATCTCCGCTCCAAGGGCCGTTTCAGATTGATCTACGCGACCAACTTTATAACCTAGAGTCAACACGTCATCGTCGGCTTTTCCAGCTGTGGCTCGAGTATGTTAGAGTATAATACCCTTTGCTAGGAATTTTCTACAAACAGACGTTAGTCACTCTGACACACAGATGCGTCATGAGACCATACTGACGCCGCCCAGAAGTTGAAAGCCATCTCCGGTACACCAACCTGATGCGGCTTGAACGAACCTCCGCAGCCAATGCGAGAGCTGGCTCACCATGGACATCTTTACACGTTGCGTCAGCTTGAGGTCGAACTCACGATGTCCTATCCTGGCATCTTCTTCGTATAGCTGAGTTAGTAATAGATTAATCATAAATCACGGGGAGGTCTGAATATGAGGCGATCATACTTCGAGAAATTTGCTATAGGTGGGAGAAAGCTTGTTCACTTTCTGAGTTATGACAGTGTAGTCGTAGCTTACCCTTTTTGGAAGAATAAAATCTAATCACCGAGTCAATTCAAGGATCAGAGCGACAAAGTATGTAGGACACGCAACTGTATCGAAGTGATTCTGCTTGATTTCCCAGAACTGTAAATGCGTGTTCAATCATGTGCGGCAGTCGCAAAGGACGCCCCGCGTACTTGTTTCTCGAAAGGGCTGAAGTCATTCCAAGCCTTCTTGGGTACGTATAATGTCCGGGGATCATAACCGGGTTCTCCTGGTCGGACACCGTCTTTCTGCATAGAAGATTACGTAGGTCAACAGAAGCTTCGAGGATGATTATGATGCAGCCTACATCTCTGACATTCAACAAAAAGGAGAATGGGTCTTCTTGTGATTTTTTCCCTTCCTTCGTCGCTTGAGCTCTCTGTTCTGCCGCGGTGAGGAAATTGCTGGCGGAAGTACTCGCCGAGCCACCAGTTCCATGGTTCTTTTTCAAGGGAGGCCTTCCAGCGGCCGCTGCAGATTTCTTGGCTTTCGTAGTTTGTATGCCTACTTCGTCGTCGTCATAGTCGCTCAAAAGGGATTGACGAGAAGACCGCTTAGAGGCGCGAGAAGACCGCGACGCGACATCATCTTCGCTGTCGTCAGGGACAATGAAAGCGTCGTCATAGTCGTCATCACCATCATCCGAGAGTCTCGTAAGTCGGGCTGTAATTCAAAGAATTATGCGTGCATATATGCGGGCAATAATTACCAAGTCTACCTTTTTTCTTGGGCGACTTCTTAAACCTGCTCAAAGTCTGAGAGAAGGCGGATGGGGCTCCGTCTTGGTCATCGCTTTCTATGAAAACATCATTTTCTGAGGGCTTCACGCGAGCCTTCTTCGCTCTCCCTAAGATCGTGTGCATCAATCAACCAATGCCCGGTGATGTAGATAACTATCCATCTTACCAGGTTCTTTGGTGGTCCTATATGCAGATGAACCTTTCCTTTGCGCAGCACCAGTATTGCCGCATTCTTCCCCTTCGTCCGAATCCTCGATAGCTATTTTCCGTTTTGTACGAGCCTGTGACACATACCACGGTCACCAAAGAGTAAAAGCACATGCATTAGTACCACACACAGATTTAATATCGCGGCTAGGCAAATCCTCATCGGAGGACATGTCCACATCGATAGGATCGCTGGTCGGAGGCGTTTCATTGAAGCTCGTTCCACCGTCAGATGATTTAGTAAAGGTAGCACTCCTAACTGCAAGCGGGTCAGTTCCGAGAGTGTTTCGCTTTTTGGCTGAGGGTGTTTCGAAGATTGAATCGCGCCCACTGGGGCTGGAGGACGTGACGGGAGCATTTACGGCTGAGCTTGAACTGGCAACCTTAGTGACTGCGGGTTTAGAGAGCCATCCAAGAAGACTTTTTTGTTTCTTTTGATCCTTCTCCTGAGGTTTCGATTTCGCAGAAGACAAGGGCATATGAGGCAGAATACCTAGCCAGTTGAGTTATAGATGGTCGCCGTTGTAACTATAGCAGTCCACGCGTGCCGCGTCGAATGAATTGACGCGTTGTTGGTGTGTATTTGCGCCCTACGAAGCGTAATAGCCGCGATTTACAAATGATGAAAGACGCTAGTGTATCACGGCTTTTATGTAAAATCGAGGATGGCGACCTACTAACGGCCCGACCAACTTTATTTGGCGATTAAACTCACTCTTGTCAAGTCCGTCGCCGTCGACTCCGATTCTCACCACTGGCCCGAACAACACTTCCCATGTCTATCGCACTATCTCCCCTGCCCTGACACCCAGTTCGCATCCCCCAACTAGTGTATCCATTTCAACGGGACTCCAGTACTCCAGTGCTAAGTGGCGCCTTGCTGGTTCTATGTCCTTGACCCTCACGGTGATTTGATAAACAACTACAACATTTCACCGTAGATTACTATAGCACTGGATGTAAGTCAGTAAATTATACGTGAACAAGAATAGATAGGATTTGTTGTCTAACCGTGCTCAAAGATCCCATACTGTATAACATTACTCCTCGTCTTGTGACCAGAATTCCTCCATCAAATCTGTGGTTTCACCCTCGATTTCATTTAATGCCGTTCCTCTCGACCAAGCCCTTACATCATCTATGCTCCCGTCGGCACCATCAGGTAAAGGGAGTAAACCAGTGTATCCCATAAAGTGCTGCACAGCGCGGACCCTCCGATATGTAGCCAGCACGAGTTTCGCCGATGATATCGTTATTGAATTGGCCAGCAGCCACTTCCTTGAATTTGTCCCACCCTCCCCGAGTCCAGGTGAAGGTGATCGGCGGAACATGTCGAAGTTTTGTACCGGCCCTAGGTGCACGATCCTAGGTTCCACCACCTCTGAGCCCCCAGGGGTTGTTGGACTTCTCGCATAGCCAGGCTTGCGTTCCGGCTTTGGCGGGGTCAGAAGGACGTCCCCGTGATGTAGCCGAAGTGGTGCGAGGAAGGGTGAGGCTTCGGGTGATGGCGCTTTCGACCGGTGCCCCAACCTTTGGGGCGTTTTAGCGAACACGGATGTGTAAGAAAAACGCTTGCTTCGAACTGCCGGAGCTTGTTGGGCAAGGAGCTCTTCATCTAAAGTAGCCGTTGCCTCTTGTAAAAACAGCCGTAATTGTAGCATGAGGGGAGACCTATGACGGCAAACAAAATACAACATTGACCAAAGTAGACAATCAGTAAGGAATGGCTGAGGGCACGATGGGGGTTGAGGAGAGTGAAATCGAGATGGAGGAATGTGAGGTGATGGAGGCATCAACAAGTCAGAATCTTCTGATGTCCTTGGCTTAAAGCCTGGGGAAGGCTGCAGGGGAGATGACGGCACCGAAGTAACCCGGTCTTGTGTAGCGAATCTCGCATTTCCAGCGGACAGTACGTTCTTAAGGAGTAGCCCCATCTCCGCCCAAATGTTCGGAAGAGAGAAAGACAGTTCATCTTCCGCCTTCAATACGATTATTTTGAGGGCTTGAAGCGCTATTGACAGGGTTGCAGCAGAATAATTCTTCAAGACATCCCTTTTCTTTTCGTGTGATCGCCTACGCTCGGGTTGAGAAGACTTTTCAGTCCTGTCGCTTGTGCTCGGCGACCCTTGTCTCCGGCAGGCTTGCATGGCCCGCTGAAGAAGGCAGACCCACATTCGTCTGATCGCTGCCCTCCTCCAAGCCTCCATCCAACGCGTGTCGCTTGCAATCTCTGCTGCCGATGGTAGATTCAACGCCATTGGGTACAAAATGCCAGCAACAAACTCAAACGTAATGGGCCGCTGCTCGACTAGGCTCACAACGTCAGTCCCTGTCAGGAGTGTTGCCCGGCACAACAGCCTGACAAGTACAGGGCGGAAAGGGGTGGAAAACGCGAATCCATCCGATGCTAGCCGATCGAAAACCTCCAAGCCACCCACGCAGAAGTGGGTGACCACTACATGCGAAAACGCAGCCTGGTTGGCATAGACAGGGTTTTCCACTAGGCAAACAACAGCTTCTAGCATCTTGGAGAAATCAACAGCCCCAGCGTGTGCTTTGAAAATAGGGCCTAGTTCGTTTAAGAAGGCTAGAGCCTGCTTTAGTTGCAGGTCGGACCTGTTCCGTACGAGAACTTCATGAGCAAATAAGCCAAGGAAAGAAGCCACTCGTTCGCCGTCGTTAGGATCGGAATCCCTCAATATTGTCTTGGTGAGATCGAAAATGCGTCTCAACGCCGATGGCCCAAAAGACCCGCCAGATTTTGAAACCTCTGTGACTAGAGAAAGGAAGTCAAACTTCATCTCCGTGAAGTTACTCGGACTTTTTGCTGCCTCAAAAGCATCCATACTCGCGCTAGCGGCTTGTGAGAATGAATGACTTGACTCTTCAGCGCGAATCTGTGGGGTTTCAGTGGCCTTGGCCTTGCTGGTGCTGCGTACGGTAAAAATGAGGCTCAGGGCGTTAATGCCTTCCATAAGCACGCCCCGAGCGACAGGCGATGCATCATAGAAATAAGGTGCCATGAGTCGTAACAGCCGAAGGAACTGTTCCGCACGCCGGATATTGGAGTCATGACCAATGACGGTCAGAAGAAGCCGAACAAAATTATCCAGTGAAAGGTGGCTGCTGTCATATTGGTCAGGAACTGCGACGCCAACGTCCTCGCCTTGAGATCCGCTGCTTCTTCGCAATAGAGCGAGAAAGGCTTGTGGTCTTTCCTCCGCTGTGCGGAGCATTAGTGCCTCCTTCTCTTGTGCCTTATTGGAGCCGTGGATACCAGCAGCATCCGGAGCATGTATAGGAGCGTCGTCCTTTAATGTGGAGAGGAGCAAAAACATTTGCCTGGCTATCCAAGGCCCATCCACTTCAGAGACCATGACTACATGCGAAAGCATGTTGAGCGCTTGAAAGACAAATGCCTCCTGGTGAACTGCGTAGAACCGATTTATGCCATACTCTATGGCGCTTCTCACGCCCTCATTAGACTCAGCCTCGGCGTAAACCTTGAAGAGGGCAGGCATAAATAGGGTATATCCCCCGCCAGAAGTGAATAATCGGTGGAAGCGTGCGCTGGCAGTCATTAAGGCTAGCATGGAATGAGTGTAAGAACGCTTATAAATAGGCAGGTAATAACTCACCAATGAGGACGTGTGCGACGATTCCGATGTCATTTCCATGGACAAACAATATATGGTTCAAGCCGTCTATCAGAATGGCGAGCTCGCTCCTATCGCTGAGGTGCCGGGGCAACGAACGAAAGATCTCGGTTACCAGGAGGACGTGACTCCTTGAAAGTAAAAGGGAAAGACCAAGGGTATCGGTGTCCGCGCCAATTGCGAGTGAAGATATTCTTTCTTTATGTGGTAAGAAAGAGCGCGGCTCCGTAGACAGAGTGCCGGCAGAGGCCATGGTTGGTAGGACTAAACGAGGCATATTCTTCCGGAGCGCTTGAACCTCGTGACGATCGTGTTTCAACATGTTCATAACTAACAAATTCTGGGCGACCCGAACAAGAACCATTTTGCCTAGCTGGTACACTGCATCCTTGTCGGAACTGCCTTTGACATCGCTTAGAGAACGAGGAAACATGGCCACCGCAGGAGTAGATGAGGAAAACCACAGAGAATCCGAAGGGACCAAGAAGGCATCTATTTTGGCACGCCGAAGTTCCCGTAGGGACATATCGCTGACCTGGGCGACAAGTTTCGACAGCAACGGGACAGTGTAGGCAAATCCCGTGAATGCTTCCCCACCTTCACTTTCCCTGGCAGAGAACCTGAGAAAGCCGGCCAAATGATTGAACATATGATGCGCCATGGCAGGGGGAAGTGTACTCTGGGCGTAAAGGTAGTCTCGTAAAACAGAAAAGGCGGAGTGGAGCGAACTCTCTCCCGCTGATAAGGCGTCGAGGGCGGGTCTGGTGATCAGGGCTGGGTCATGTCTCATCCAATCCATGACCGCGACGCGAGCAGCGTTGGCAGCACCATAATCATCATCATACACGAGGGAGGCGAGGTCAGGTAGTATCGATACTAGAGGTGGCACAAAGATGGGTCGACGTTTGACTCCGCGAGTTGATCCCATGTGTTCTACTGCGGGCGACGGAGGACGTTCGAGCGCATCCGATTGAGGAGATCGTGTTATCACCGTCGTAGGTAGTCCGGCTTCTACCTTTTCCAGCTGTTGCCCGGAAATCAGTGAAAACGGTGTCATTATCCACTCTTGCTTCTGGTCCATTGCGCTTTCGTCCTGGGTCCAGCCTATGTCTGCGAGCCGCTTTCGAAGTTCGAGCGGAAGAACTTGTCCACCGGACGTGTTCCCTTTTGCGAGATCTTCCCTCAAGATAAAAGAACTAGAACCTATGTCCGTTGGCAAAAAAGATATAGGGGCCCGGGCAAGTTTGAACGGCCTCCGGTGGTTCTTGTCAACAATATAATTCTGCGACAACATTTGAAAACGCCATCCGGACATTAAACTCAAGCGGCGCCCTGCGAGAAGACGACGGAAAGTATGCAGGCTATATCAAAACCTGAATCAACTGTTCGCATAAGAGAAACGTCCCAAAGACAGACCTTCTGATGTCTGTCCGTATTAGATCTTGTATAGCCGTCGGAGCATTCTCCGCGCACTGCATAATCAAAAACGTGGCCTGTGTGATGTAATAAATCAGGGATCAACGGGACAATTTCCAATAGAGTATAAATCTTACCAAAGGTTGAATCTCGCATGGCGCTTGAGTAAGGCAACCCTGCCAAAGAAATCCACAAAGGCTGTCGTAATCCTCTTTCGATAAAAGGCCAGAGACTGCTACAAGGAGACGGAGTGAATTGGTAATTAAACCCTTCGAGAAATCTTTCAGTTGTTGCGCTCGGTTAGAGAAAGTCAACAGGTGAGGGGGGCCTGTTGGAGGAGTGCCAGTTCCCGATGATGCACTCTGCACCGACTCAGAGGGTGACAAAAGACCAGCACTTTTGCGCTGTGAAAAGTCAGTATGAGTAGGTAAGAAAGGGCGAAACTTTACTTTCTGAGGAACAAGTGACCATTGTTGAATAATACTATAAATCTCGGTAAGTGTTTCGAGAATTGGTGCGCTGTCGTTCTGCGGGACTAGGATGTCTTCTTCAGAGCTGAGAACCCAGGAAACAATACGTGACAGCCATTGAGCCCTGCAGCGAATATCAGTGATCTGGGTTTATGCTGCTGCGGAAAGTGAACGTACGGTTTCAAGGAACGCAAGAGGAGGCGGATTTCAAGAAATAGGATAACCAGCAAAATTCTCTGAGCCATTGGTATAAGAAGCATGCGCTCCTTGGAGAACAGTTGGTCAACGAATCAGCCCAGATAACATATGTACGGCACCTTCCTATCGATGAACGCACCGAGACGATGCTCCAGCTCAAAAAAGAACCGCGCCTGAGCAAGAAAGCTAGAGCTAGAAAGCTGATCATATTATCAGTCTTAGAAATGTCAGATCACACGGAGCTTACCCCTCGGCCATCCTTATCCTGCCTCGTAGCTTGGATATGGGCAATAAGTTCTATCAAAACCACGAGTTGACCGAGGCGAACTTGACCCCATGAAGGCCCCAAATTGTCTTGTGAACCCTTTTCCATGCCACCGGAATCGCTCATTAGGGCTACCAATAGCATTTCGGCGTCCCGTATCCAGAAGGATGGAAAGTGTCGGGCCAACATTGTTATTGTCCGTAAATGGTTCAAAATTGAAGGGGTCTTGGTTGCTGCTGCGCAGGCAAATAACGGCTTGTAGAAGAGCTTCGGGAGCTTCTGGGAGACGATCTCGAGAAGCTCCGTCAACGCCGAGAACGGAAGCGGAGGTGGATCAAGGATGAGTTTCTGAAACCGTATATTTCAAAACTAGGTGACGCGGACGTCTAGGCGACACACCTCATTCAACACCGGAAGAAACTGCACTGCGGCCGCTGAGCAGATTTCGTGGGGTAGCTGACCCATTAAAGCTAGTAGGATGGCAACCACCGGCTCCCAGTTGTTTTCTCTCACCTGTAGAGATACAGTGGTATTTCAAGAGCATAGGAATGATATTACCCACTACAATCTGGATGGCGGCTTCAAAGGCAGCCTTCCATTGACCGGCATCGCGATACCACCTTTCAATAACGGAGCCAATGACTTCTCCTGTCTCTTTTCCAGAGAGAGACAAGATGCTGAGAGTGAGCCTGGCAGACATAACCTTGCAGTCAAAGGAACCGTCAGAGACGAGAGCATGCGCAGCCGGGATTGACCATTCAGCAAGGATCTTGAAGACCAAGGAACAATCCTCGGCGGATGCGTGGGTGCCGTCAGTTGAATGTAGAAATTTTAAGAGAGCACGTGTGTATTGAGTGACACTGAGTGATTCGATGCGCATCAGGTTCGGTGAGTAATGTGACGACCCAGTCGCACTGAACCAGTCTTCCTTTGAAAAAGTCATGTACCGTGGATAAGCAGATACAACTTATACTCACTTTCACTGTCATCACATTGTTCAACATATACCGACGCTCGGCATCAGGCGCGTTTTCCATACAAGCCGCCAAAGCCATGACGATCACGCAATCAAGGACTGCTTGAGCATCAGCTTCGGAACGAACCTGGTCACCATACTGCTGCATCAATAGGGAAGCGTTTAGCCCCTCGCATGCGATCTTCTTTACGCCCTTGATGAGTTCATGAACGTATGATGCCCCCTCCGAATCACCTTCAGCAAGAAGCGACCCTTGTAAAGAAAACAAGGCTTGAAAAAGGGTCTGAAGAATGATGACCGACCCTGTCTTCGACGGGTCGCCGGGGGAGACTAGGCAGGTGAACAGCGCGCCAAGCACCCTCATTCGGAACTCCCTCTGATCCTGGGTAATACGCGCAACTTTGCAACACCAAAGGCAGCGCCCGAGGAAGTCCTATGGTCCAGAATCGTAATTAGAGAGGGCACCGATGAACAAATATAATCGGGCTTGCCTCGTCCGAAGCTGTTCGCCAAGTCCTCACTGTGATCTCGAAAGCTTCCATGGCTTGCAGATGGTCATTAAGAGAAGCTTCGCTACGAGGAGCCATGAAAGGAACTAATAAGGCAGAAAGAACTTCATTCTCGTGGGGCAAAAATTTCACGAATTGAAGTTGGTTAGAAGGGATTGAAGCATGTTGAGAGATGAGGGCGTAGAGGGAAGTAGTGGCGGCCGTTGGCGAGTAGGAAACGTCGGACTGCGTGGATGGTGGTCTTCGCGACCTACCGCGACTCTGCGGCACGTAGTTCGGGGTTGAAATGCCCGCCATCCCGAGGCTTGCATTCGAGCCCATGAAGCTCATGTTGAAAGATGTCGCCATCGTTGCTAGTGTCCCTTCTCGTTCCCTTCTTTGCGCCTTGGGCTCAATGGCGCGCATTGCCCTTGATGCGCTAAGAATATCATCTGCAAACCTCCTGTTTTGGTTCACAACCGTCCCCTGCACTTGTTCAACAACCTGTCTAAATCCAAACTTGGGCATTCGAAACTGTTTGGGCGTTGAGGGGCGTTGAGGTAGGTCGGAGGTGGGGGCTGGGGCAGATGGAGATTGAACATGCGCCTGGGCAGATGGTTGTGCTGGCAGGAAATGACGACGGAGATCGTCCCAGCGTCGCCTTGATTGTGACAACGACTCCTCGTTCACTAATAGGTCAGAAGCAGAAGAAGACCCGTTCGAGAGTAACGATGATTTCATGACAGGACGTGATCGAGACAAAGCCCCCCTCGAGGAAGTAGATGGGGTTGGGGAGGACGATCTTTGTCCATCCGATAAAATCGGACTGGAAATAGGAGATTCTGTTATGGTTGCTCCTGGCAGAAACGCGCTCCTTTGGATACTTGAGGGAGAGTCGTCCCTAGACCGCTCTGTTGATGTCGACGGCGTTCGAGAGCGAGGCTGACGAGAGACAGATTCATTACTTGATGCAAGTACTCCTTGGGTGGTATTCAAACCACGAGGGCGAGGTCGCACAACTTGTGGCCATTTTCGACTGTCGCGGTTGTCAGAGTCACTGGCCGAGTCCATGACTTCCGGGCCGAGCCGCCGTCGCTTCCGAACGGAGAGCAAGGGGCCGTGGTAACCGCTTTCCTTAATAACATCACAGGACATTCGATTGTATACAGTAACTATTGAACAACAAGAGAAAGTAACAATAGACTTAAAGGCGCCATTATTGGAGAAAAGAAGTGCGTGGCCGAGCCTGAGTGCCTACTATTCATCATTCGTGGACCCGACAATTGCAAACGCACATACCAGATATTTGATAGAATTGAGCAATTAAACATAGACATAAGTGTTGAGAAAGAAAGCGACATATTTTTGATTCGAGAAGCGGATTCCGGAAAGCGAGAACTTCATTGGATGGATCGGGTAATGGTATCGCCGGCGTGTCATTATGAGGAGAGTTTATAAAGCCACTAAGGATTGTTCGACAAATTCGCAGTGGCGCCACAGGGCTTGCTATGCATAGAAGCTCTGACGTGCAACGGGGACAGACCATGACGCCGCAGAGTTGGACCGCGACGGAAGGCTAGAGGCAGGAAGCGATCTGTGTCCTCGAAACGTCGGAGCCAAGTTGCTTGAACTGGGCTTAGAAAAGTAGTCAGGAAAGTCTTCAGAGACACGACAAGTAGGTGGAGCAGAGACGGTCAAAGTGTTGTCAATGACAAAAGGAGATGCGCGAGGATTCAAGGATGATCTGGAGAGATGGTCTCGGCCTGGTTTCCAGCTGGTCTCGTGATTGTAGAAAGGCGGAAAAGACTCTACTATCAAAGGGGTGTCTCCGTAAGCCTGACCGTGCAAAGCTATCTTAGCGTCCCTAGCACCAGTGACAGACGAGTACGTGACAAGGACAGAAGTGGTGCCGGCGCGAGACTGGTTGAACGAGGAAGTGCCTTGCCTTCGTATCTCTTTGACCTCGCCAAATGGATAAAACAAAGGCTCCAAGTCAGAATCTTGAGTAAACAAAAGAGCAGGAAGATTGTGAACAATTATGCTCGTACGGCCGGAGTGAGCACCTGATAGTGAACTGATAGTCTTAGAGCTGTCACTTAAAGCACTGGAGACTCTAAACGCAGGAATAGCACCACGATCTGAGCTAAGGGGAGCAGAGTCGCCTTGTCCTTCTAGAGTAGCGGCTCTATCTCCTCCATCGAGGAAGCCTGCACATTGGCAGAATAAGTAAGCAGACGAGCATCTAGCAGACAGGACGCACCTTGAGAACGTTGGACTACAGCCCAGGATACATCAACGAGGGATCCTCTGCAGGGAATAATGATACAGGATAAAATTTATTACGCCGTCGTAGTGACACACCTAATGCTTGTCTGCGAGATATTATCCATCGCAGATTTCGCCTGGGCGTGCGTTGACATCACAACAAAGCCCCGACGCCGGGAGGCATTGTCGACGGTTGCAAGGATAACAGAATGAATCACAGTACCGAAACGAGAAAAGACGGACTCTAGCTCGGCCCTGCTCTGTCGTTGGAGAGTAGCCCTGATGACGAAGTGTGACACTCACAAGGATAGATCAAATGGCAGCCCCAGTACATAGAGGTTACGACGAGCATCCGGAGATCTGGCTAGACTAGTTGCACGGAGTCTGGGAGTTGGTCTAGCGGCAACAATTCTGGGACTATCGTCAGACAAATCATTTGGTAAAGGGAGGAGTACATCCAATGCGGCACAAGAGGCGTAAGTAACAACCATTGCATTGTTCTACGAGTTGAAGATTGAAAGTGTCAGGAGGTATAGAGCTCACATAGGTTGTCCAGAGACGATGTATCCTGACAAAGAGAGTGATTTTCTGGGCCGGACAACGTTTGGTAATAAAGGCGGGACAAAGATAACGGACGCACATGGCATCATCGGGATTAAAGAATGTGATTTCCATGGAAGAGTCGTTTTCGCAGAAATCAATGTTCCTTATCGAGCCTGTGGCGGTTAAGGCGTGAGGTCTGGGTGCACAGAAAATAAACAGCAGCGGTACCAATGTGGCCTCTAAAAAGGGCTTCTACCTCCCGACCACCTATCTCGGTGAAAGAGCTTAACAACCATAATGCCACAAGAAGACAAAGACAAACCGCCTCTGGGAACTTGATCCACCCTCACAGTCGACGCCGCCCGTGCGTGTTTGAAGAGGGAATTATCAAAGCCAGGCATCGTGTGCAACGAAAGAGTTAACGATAAAGTACCAAATCAAAAAAAGCAGCGGGATAGCCAGGAGGGTTGGGTGATGGATTGAGTTGAACTGAGCAAGGCAGCCAGTCGCGCTTTTAAAACCGCTCGCGTCCGAAACCCGTGACTTGACCTTAAGATCACGCGACGCGATGATTGGGTCCTTCCCCCCACTTGGGCGGTCTGCAGCCGACCTAATCTCAATTAACAAAAGATTCCTTTCATCATGCATACCTCTGGACAGGCTACTGGGAGGCGGCTTACCAAGTGGTCATGTCCTGGAGCTTTCTGGTCCACCGGGTACAGCAAAGGAGATACTGGCAACTAAATTTGCGTCCGATGCAGTCTCGTCGAATGATCAGGTACTTTTTGTTGGTGAGACGGCAACTCAATGACCTATTCTGCACCCTTACTGTATACTAGACATGCAAAACATGGCTAGCCCTGCCTCGCTGCATTCAGAGCTTGGTAGGCCTAAGCACCATTCACCACGCCTCCACCTCACACTGGTTTCCATTAGTCTCTAAGAATCTCGCCGATGCAAGCTTGGACCTTGTACACTACTTGAACATATTTACGCTGCCAGATCTCCTTATATTTCTCTACAACCTACCCTTGTTCTTGGAAGCACACGCATCAGTGAACGGCATTACGATAATCTGCTGGGTCCTAGCTGATGGACGATCTCTCAGATCCGCCTCGTAATACTCAATTCGATCTGGTTTCCTTTCCAAACCTCTCCGGGTTTGACGCAGTCAAGGCGGGCAACGTTACTGGCACGTGTGAGACAGGTCTTGGCCAGATTATGCTCCTCGCTTGATATTGCTGTGATTCCCCAACTCCATGCTCTTCACCACCGTCAGCTGCTTATTTGACTTGAGGAACAGATTGTGATTACCACCCAACTTGCCACCAAGCTCCTCAACCCGGACGGCACTCCGGCATCCTTTGACTCTGGATCGAGAGCAGTTCTTGTCCCTTTACTTGGGGAGTCAGTTCAGTCTTGCGTCCCGTACACGGATGAAATCGACTAACGCTAACCCCCTTGCAGTACTTATCTCCCACCACACCGGACGTATCGCGTGCTAATTGTCCCTGAGACAAGGACATCGGGGTTTGAATCTTCCTTTCACTCCCTATCTCAAATCCGAAGCAGTTATATATTTTCTTAGGGTTCTACGCCTGCTTTCATCCCCCAGTTATGATAGTGAGAGCGTCACCCCGGAAGAGTGTTATGAAATGGCAAGTCCCGTACATCGCCCGAGATGCTATGTCTGACGCCCCTCACAGGACGGCAATACGATGGGTGCTCGCAAGGCTTAATGCAATGCACATGGACTGCCCGTCAACGGTCACACTAGACGCTCCGGACGTCAGCACGCCCGTTAGTGTTTTGGAGATCGGCTTCAAGCGGACATGGCTCCCGGGCGTAAAGCCAAGCCGTCCCCGTTGACAGCAAATCCGGACTCGCCGTTGAGTTTCTGCGAACAGAAGGAACGCACATTGTTTTTCCCCTCTTGATGTGTATGTCCGCGTTTTTAATATAAATGGAACGGATTACTGTTGGAGTACGATGCCGCGACCCAGGAGGCCGTGACTGGCAGAGGCCGTTTGCGACGAGCTCCGTATTTTCTAATGAAAAGATGGGAGGATTATTCATCCATGCGCTGAGACAACTCTATAGAGGTCGCTCCGACCCATACTGGCTCTAGTACACAACGTGTGTTAGCATAGACGACTTTGATTAACACCCCGGGCCGCCCATGGTTCGCAATATGCCGCGACTATGACGTGCCACCGTCGACCACAGTGGGATCAAGACTGAGAAATCACCATCATGGTGGTCACTGACAAGTCTCGTCGGCGGAGCAAAGAAGAGCCCACATCTCCCACGTCCCCCTTGGCTCCGTTCCCCCCACCGCCCCCAGCCGACTCGCGCAGTCGCGCGCCCGAATTCTACGGCTTCGTCGCGTGGGCGGTCACCTATCTCCTTTTCGTCCTTTACTTCCTTTGGGCGATCCTTCCCGACGAGTGGATCGTGTGGCTCGGGGTCAGCTGGTATCCCAATCGGTGCGCTCTCGCTCTCAAGCTCTCCCTTTCCTTTCCGGGAGAGCCGTACCATGCTGTAACCTTGCCTTATGTTCTAATTTTTCCGCCTATCGATAGAGAATGGGCACTGCTCGTCCCAGCATGGACGATCGTGGTTGTCTTGCTCACCTACTTTATATATTTTTCGATGACCATCAGAGGTACGCCAGCTTTTTCTGATATTAGTACGTACACGGGTTGGTTTCCCTTTTGTCCTATCTCTGTCTTTTTTTGCTACGGTTTCCACGTTGCAGATTCAAGAGGGCAATACCCGGATGTGAGTGGGCCAAATCCCTACCTCGCGTACGCGCAACCGAACGCAGTACCAGAGGCGTATGATCTACCGATTGGCTTGGTCAATCGAGTACTTTACGACGACAACAGCCGCACAAGATAATAAGCCTACGTTAGGCCTACGTATATCAGCAGCTATGCAGTGCTTTGCATGAGGCGAATCACATCACACATAGTGGACCCCATTCAGAGTGGTCTGCATGTGGTCTGACAATGTGGCATCGACAGCACAGACCAACAACACTTTTCTGTTTACACATTCGTAGACTGTCGCTGTATAATTACGCATAGCTTACGTGCAAGAGAGATGCCGCAGCATCTCGTACTACCTATATACGATGCGCCGTTGGCCCAAGAACGAGCGATTAAGAACCAGATTAATAAAGGCCCCGAACGAAGGAATCAAGAAAAATGTGCGATACGCGATAGAGACGTTTCGCGGTATAAGGAAGACTTTATAGGAAGCTTATCAAGTCGGGCTGACGCACACAGGGGCAGTCTTTGGGGCCGGCCCAGGTAGGCATCTCCACTACGAAAGAGGTGCCGTGTGTCAGTCACAAGCTCAGGACCTGAGGGAAGAGAAACACAACGTACGTAGGCAGGATGGTATGGTGCAATTGATGCCTCGGCAAATGAGTCCCTTTCGTCGTACACCACCTCGCTAGCCCACATGTATGTAGACGGACGTACAAGTGGCAGTTCAGAAATTAATGATGGACAATTATCAACGTCTTCAAGCTTCAGGTTCCTCTCCTTGAGTGTCTGGGGTATCCAACAGGTGGTGTCGGGAACCGCCGGAACGTTATTATCCTTGGCTGGGGTAGATATAAAACTCATATCAGGTGTAGGCATAATACCGTGCGTGCGGAGGTGACGTTTAGCATTCGATCGAACGGCAAATTTCTTGTTGCAACTTTGCACGGGACATGTGAATGCTATTGCGGATAAGACTTCGGCGGACAACCAGGGCCATTCACTCACGCTTTGCACCTGAATGAACATTCATGTGAGTGGCAAGGCCGCTGGGTCGCGGAAACCATTTTTTGCAAGTCTGGCATTGATGCATTTTTGGCTTTCTGGACGACGACCGGGCGCGGCGGGTCGTTCGAGAAGAGCACACTATGTCTTTCGGATGAAGACTGGAACCTAACTTTGTCTCCTATGGAGGGACAGTAAGACGAGGTGGTGAGTGAGCAGAGATAAGCAGAAGGCACCTCTGTAGCTAGGAAGGAAGCAGATCGACGAGACGAGGCCGTGGCCGGCGACTTGGCCCGGGGAGAAGCCGCAGAGATGGACGTCCATTGATCTTGACGGGCGTCCCGGGCCATGTTGCGTTCATCATCTGGCTCCTGTCCGGAGTCGGACTCTGAGCCAGAAAGGTACACAACTAGATCTTGAGGTCGATCGTGCAGGCCTGGGGCATCGGCCGTTATTATGTGTGTACTAGCCACAGTGGGTGGTGCAGCGGAGTTGAATGCCTCGCTGTCCGGAGAGAAACTTGGACTGCTGTCCGTAGATTCCAATAAAAAGCCATTGTAAGGCTGAGTGCCACCGCCTGGGAGAAAAACTTCGGGAGTGAGCCCCACAGCCCCGGGCCATTGTCGGCCAGTAACCATAGGAGGTCGCCCAGCACCCGTCGTCGGGAGTGGCCAAGGGTTCATCGAATTTTGATGACGATTGCCTTTCTCACCCATAGGAGGATAGGGCTGAAAACCAACCTCGGCAGGCAGTGACTGACTGGAAGAGGCGGCGCGGGAGTGGGAGGTGCACAAGAGGTTATCATTGAAACCGAGGTGGAAATGGTGCGAAGAAGCCATGAACTGAGCGGTGAGATCCAGGGAGGGCGCCGCGTCGAAGGCAAAGGGAGGCTTGCGGGGGACCTGAACTAAATGCTGGATTGGATGGCAGCGAGTTGAAGGGTGGTGCTGGGTTGTACGGTGGGCAGCGGGAAGCGCGTAGGGAGAGGCACAATCTGAATTGAGCATGGAGGAGAGGATGAGAGGGGGAGATGAGGAAGAGAATACGGAGAGAAAGAGGAGGACATTCCGTTGAAGTAAGTAGAGGAAGAGTGGTCAGGTGGGACAAGAATGTCCAGAAACGCAGGAAGAAGAGGAAGCGCAAATGCTTTGGGCACGCGACGGGTGGCCGAGGCATGAGCATTGCCAGATCGAACCGGACCAAGCTAGATCCGGCTAAAGTCACGTACTCCATACGATGCGAATCGCTGTCAGAATCGGAAATCTCCACTCATCTCTATATCCTTATCCCTTCCTTTCCTTTCCTTCCTCATCTCCCGCCGTCTCCCCGGCTCACTCATCCTGTCGCTCTCCAGTGGTCCTCGGGCGAGGGGGGCAGGATGTTCGTCATCTAGCTTAAATTATTGATAAACTATAATACACCAATGCATCTCGATTAATCAACCTTTCCTCCGTGGAGCCAGTGACTAACCTACGGCACGTACTGCAATGTAGAGCAGTAACCCTCGCATCAAACCAAGCATCGCTCCACTACCCGACCACACTCATGCCCGACTCGGCCATACCGGTGCTTCTACGGCGTCGTATGATCTCGACGCTATGCGCCGATTCGGAAAAAATGAGACTTCTCCTCCCCGAGCCACGCTGACGGGTGGCCATACGATTTGTTGGTGCCTTCTTGTCACCGTCAGTGTTCGCTTTCGGCGAGAACCTTAACGCCCCATGAAGGCCGTCGGAGGTAACCGTCGTTTCTCGGCGTCGTAAAGGCGTGTATTTCTGCAAATAGGTAAAGTGACTCTCAATAATAAGACCTTGACAGCACCGTGCGTGGCGATGAGACATACCCGATGACGACTCTCATCTTTGGTACCCTCGCCGTTGCCAGCTGCCCCCCGAGCCCATTTCGACCACCAGCCTTGGGCAACAGCGTCTTGTTTCGCCCGCCGTATTTCGAGGAATTCGATTTCGTCCTCAAGATCAAAGTCTTCAACGCATGCCACCACACCCGCCGCTTCCTGGCTAACAGGCGTATCGAGGCCTGAGGAAGACTGCGTAGACCCTCCAAAGGAGCATGGTGGCATCCTGGCGATCTCCATCGAATCCGCATCATCAAACAGGTCAGGCCCGCAGAGCACCTCCGCGTCTGTACCATTCGCTGAGTTTACCGGTCCAGATTTTCGGGGTGTGTCGGGAACAAGGATGGTCCCAACCGTTTTGCCATCTCTACGCAAAAGCGACTTGCTTCTTAGAGGTAGTACTGGCTTCCGAGTCTCCGGACTCGATAGGATGTCGACGGCGAATTCTCGTGTGGAGCTGTCACGGCAGAAAACCCGAGATGCTTCGAAAGGTCGCGGCGGAGAAGATAGATCAGGCGTGCTAAGCCGTTTAAGTGATGAGGCTGGTGACAAATATCCGTCCTCTTGAGGGACTTGGTCAGGTTCTTCATCAACTGCGTCAGCATCTTCCACTTCCTCGGCGTCATCGGAATCCGCAACCAAGACGACCTCCTGAGTCTCCAGTACTCCGTCATCTTTTGGTGTAGATCCAAGGCGCGACGGACCAGCTGTTGCATTGTTCCCAAAAAAGCGACTCTGGACGGGGCTCGCAAGGTTCTCTTGCTCATCGTCTTCGAGTAACCTCTTACGCTTGATAGCCAAGTCATCATGCATGAGCCCCATAAGTCGGCGCTTTCCACTGGCTCGGCCGGCGACAATTTGAGGAACGGCGGACTTTGGGGCCTTTGGTGAGGCGTCTTTTGCTTTGGGAGCTGCGGGTGGTCAATCAGCGTCGACTGCACTGGATCGTGCCGGGGCTCACATACCAAAAAAACTAAGGATGCTGGCGCCGTTAGGCTTCTCCGCCTTCTTCCCCTTTGATTCCGGAGAATTTAGATCTCGTAATTTAAGCGGTAATGGCTTGATATTGCGTGGCGCGAAAGACGGGTTGATATCCTCTATGGGCAAGTGTGTATTCGGGTTCGCGTCACCTGTGGAAATTCGCTTTGCTACAGCCGGGGCTATATCTCTACATGCAACACGATAAGTTGGCAATCGGATAAAGTTCGCACCAACTCACTCTCCAATAAACGCCTCGTGGGCCTGGCTCAGGGCCACATCTAGTGGAACTTGGGTAAGATTTACCAACTTCTCCTCGAGTGGGTCATACACCCTCTGGTACAGGAAGACCTTCTCTGTTATCATGAAAGCCTCTAGATATCCCTGCGGGACGGTTTTCTTCCCCTCTAATCGTACTGCACGGATGACGTTTTCCGGTGTCCGGTATTTGCGCAGGAGCATCCATGCAGTCTTCAGTCCGACGCCAGGAATACTTGGTAGGTAATCGCATCCGCTGAGAATGGTCATCGCGCGGAATTGCGCATCTGTCCAACCATGCAGAGAGCATTCTGTCACCTTCCCAAAGTCGCTTCGTGAGATAGCGGTCACTGTTCCCTCGGTGTCATTGAGTTTGAAGTATACGTTCTTACAACCAAACACGAGAAGGTCAGAGTCCTCCGTGATGATTCCGTCGACGATTCCAATGTGCTCGAGGTAGGCGAGCTGTGCGTCAGCCTCGTAGGGCGCAACAACGTAGGGAACATTTTCGGCGCGCAACGCCTACAAGTTCGTCAAGTCCCCTTTCCACAAATTAGCTGACTGGGACACACCTTGATGAGCTGAAACGCCATCTCCGCTGTGACATCGACACATTTACTGTAGTGTTCTCTTGCCTGAGAATACTTCCCTTTCGCTGCCAACGCATTCGCGCACGCCAAATTCTCCATTCGTTTACGACTTCGTTCCTCCTCCGTTCCACGCTTGGCCGGAAGACGCCCTCCATCAAAGACCATGTAGGGATGGATACCATAGTGTCGCAAGAGACGGACTCTCTGCATAGCATAGTGGACATACCTTTTCCCATAACGATCAGCTTGTGATGACAAAGGGTAAAGAAAGCACGTAAATATCTCACTTGCTCGTTTTCTTCCCGGTCGCTAACTCTGTGGAGCATGTGTACGTCCCACGATGAAGCCAGCAATAACCGTCAATTGCCAGTGTCTGGCCAGAAAGCTCAGATAAATGTCGCTGATTCTGAATGGACTTGAGAAAAGGAAGAAGACCCTGGATTCCCATCAATAGCTTAGGATTAGGATTAAGAGGAGCAAAGAGAGTATCGGCCGTCCCCACAAGGGGGAATAAATGAAGTGTGTACGTTGGGCGGCAAAGACCGCGACTATCTATTCATGTCACGTGATCGCGTTGTAGAATCCTCTTTGTCCGCGGAATCTCACACAACGATGAGGCAAAGTCAAAACATGAGGCCTGAGGTGGCATTCAGGTACGACAGCGGAGAGATTACATGTGTACTGTTCATCGCGGAGGCCGGGAAACCTACTTTAAACGTTATTGCTTATTCGATTGTATACAAGCCCGAAAAATGCTCCTCTAGAGATTTGGCTTCTCTCCTTACACGCTTCAGGCACAAGGGTCACCCAGGCGGCCGCGGTTGTGGACCATCAACCCAGGCTTGGTGCCTCTTGCTCAGCTCCGCAACAATATCTTCTTCTATCTCCTTGGCGTGACCGCGCGCGTCGACCGCATCGGCAGAAATACGCAACCAGTGGGCCGTTACATCGCTCGCGGCTGAACCATGATGGCCGCGCGAAACGAATACCACCTCATATTTACGTCGGTGGAGGTCATTTCCGATAACGAGATGGTGCCCATAACGTTCCAATGCGCCGCGCGCTTTCGGAACGAGGAGAGCAGGGTCAGTCTCGAGCTAATAAAAAGGTTGATTCCGTCAACAATGATATGCGGATATATCAGTTTACGGAACCTTGAATGAAACTATGAAACCATCGGGGGTCCATTCGTCTATCAGTGGCTGCAATATCTTGGGCACTTGATCCATTTCAATCAACAAGCTTCCTTTCCCTGATTGAATCTTGTGTTCTGACTATAAACCAGTACAGTTAAAGATAGCTAGCGATGGGGGAATAGGTACGTACCATCTTCTGTCTAGGCAAGAAGAAGTCGCTAACAGCAGCGGCGAGGTAATATAAGGCGTTTCGACCGAGAACGGATAGCTCCTGGCTAACTGCACGCAGCAGCCAAAGATAGTCGTTGATGGTCACGAATGTAAGTGTATGCAGTAAACCAGCTTGCTGAACTGATTTGTATGCTGTCAACACTTCTAGTAGGTGATCGTATTTCGAGGGCGTTGCAGTGATCCTAGGGGTGTCGGCGGTGGTCTCGATTTCTAGGAAGTCGAGGAACGGATTTGTGGAATGAGAGTAGTGGCGGCTGAAGGGTTGAAGGCTAAACTGTCTGTGCATGAAGATGACGGCGTAACCGGCCTTGAGGAAGTACTCGGCGGATGTTGCACCGCGAGTACCTGGCCGGACGACGACAACCCGTTCAGGAATCTGGAAACTATCGACGCCCTGGCGAGTAACCCACCGGCGCTGAAGTTATCCAGAAAGCGCACCCTGGACGTCGCAGGGGGAGATGAGCTTTGAACACCAAATCAGTAAAACACATGCTCACACATTGAGCTCCAGCGGGACAGTTGTCCCGCCACTCTTGAGAGTGAGAGAGAGGGTTGAGCAGACAAAGAGTGGACGAGGGCGACGCTTACGGTCACAAGCACGACCTTCCTTCCCAGATCACGTTGTCGATGTACGAAAGATCTGACACCAGCTATGTCTTGATCAAGGGTCGGTGGGGGAGTCTGAGTCCCAAAGTACGATTCGGCAGAGAACAGAGATTGTTGGGAATCTATCGTGGTCATGATGGAGCAAACCGGACTGTAGAGTGGAGCGTGTGCGGTAATAATCAGATGGCCACAATTCTCCCTTCCTCGGCGCTTAGACCCTACCACAACAGCCACCAAACTGATATTATCAGTATATTATCCCCCCAGAACAAGGAATACAACCTCGAGTGTTATCATAACCAAACGGACCCTGCCTCAAGCTACTCATGATCAATTGTCTTACAGAAGGTTGGCAGTCCAATGTTCAAAACCGGCCTACGCAAGAAGACTTTCGGAACGATGAAACGATGGCTGGAATGTTCCGATAGCGCTCTAGTGAGCACCCCAACCTGTTCCCTTCCACCCAATCTCGAATGCGTGCATCACGATCCTTGGGTCGTGCCAACTTTCAGACGACGAATCTGAAGGAGAGCTGGGCCCAGCTTTAGGGCGACTTCTTCCCATACACTGTTCTGGGGCGGGCCACATCCGAGGATACATCTTTTGGGTTCGTTCGCTGACGTTACCGTGGTCATGAAGGCCAGAATTGGAACATCGTGAGGCTTACTGAGTCCAACTCGGATTGAATACATCACACACACCACACGAAAAAGCCCCGGATAAAGGGTAACCAGTCGCGGATATACGGAGAGAAAATCCGATGTCATACTCCGTCTACATCTCGAGCAGATCCGCAGCCGCCTGAGCCGGCGCATCATGAGGCATAGCCTCATGCTGACCTAGGAACACGTTCACTCCAGGCGTCTCTTTGAGCCGGGAGAGATCAGCGTGTATCATGTCTCGGCAGATCAAGTCCAAGTCCAAATCGTTCTACTTCGTCCATTGATATCACGGATGGATAGGCCATGCGCTAACTCACGCACCTCATCATATCCTATCCCAGGGATACCTGTAAGCGCACCTCACTGCTAGAACGTGAAAATCTTACCGAAGGGTTGTCCAATTTCGTCGCCCGCGGAGAGGAAGCCAAGGTAGATAAATGAGGCTAAAGCGACACCTGGAATCGTATACCAAGAAAATTGGGCGACGAGCTGAAAAGGCAGGAAGAAAAGGTATATCCAGACGGTCCTAGGCAGATGGTTCAGGTTCTCGGGCGTTCATCAGGGCACCATATGACTGCTTACTGCCTTAAAGAGAGAAGGTATCAAATGAGCGTGACAAGCAACGCCATGTTCGAGTTAGTATGTACCTAATATGCACGGCGTAGACGCTAGGTAGCATCAGACGAAGAACTCGATGTAAACGGGATGAGACCAACGCACAAAGGAAGCGGCGTTGTCAGCGTTCTCTCCGCCGCTGTAACTCATGAGCCATGCCGGAGTGTAAATGTGCGAGCGGACACACCAGCCAGAGAATCCTCCAACGCCGCAACATATTCAATCATCGCCCCGAGGCTCGTTCCAGGGACAGTCATGCGCTCCTCGAGGATGGCAAACCAATCGCTTAGTAGGCGTATTATCTCTACAGGGAGATTCTCATTGCCTCTTGCGCGACCTTTTCGGCCGAGCACCGGGACGCCGGTGGCCCATTGTCTCTGAACGCCTGCATGGTTGACTATATCAATCCCCTTCCGTCAATGCGAATCAGTGCGGGAGCTTCGCAATCCGTAGTAAGGACGGCACGAACAGGTTGCGTGTCTGAAATTTCATTGGATCTGAAAATGTTGAAAAATCCGCGTATGGACGCCGCAAATGGGATAAGGTCTGCCGAGACCCGGTCAATGAGCGACGGCGAGTGCTGACTACTGGCGGGAAGAAGCGCAGGCCGAACGGACCGAGACGAGCTGGAGACAGTGCGCGAGATAGAGACGGAACCATAGGCGGTTATTGGGGGGATAAGTGGGCCGTTCCCGGACTTGCCGCGGGCAAGCCACGGTCGGTCAGCTGCATTCGGAGATTTACTAGTGATGTTGTGTGGATGCTGGTCTGTGGTTAGGAACAAGATGAAGGGTAGAGTGGACGATTCACCTCGTGAAGCGGCTTGACTAGATCGTACAGATCATCGTAGTAGATGCCCTGTTCGCCTGTCCGGAAGACCCGTGAGTAGGCAAGAAAGAGCACACAATAAATCTTATCCGTACCCCGAAGATGGTGTTTTAACGAGGTAGCAAAACTGCGCGCACGTCAGTAGTGATACGCATGATAGCTTGCATGGAAATACCCTTCAAGCAACTCCAGTGCCACCCGCTTCTCACCCATAACCGTCTCGGCCTCTTCCTTGCTGCGTGGAGGTGCAACTGGTTGGGCAAGCTCTTGCGGAGTTTTCGGGGTCAGGCGAAGCGGGACATGGAACCAGATAAGCCGTGATAATGTTTGGATATTCTTCACTACATTGGACCATGCCGTCCTGCCCATCCAGTACTGGTCATACCCACAAGAAACGCGATACGAGATTACAAAACCAATGACAACACCTTCGGAGGACGATTTTGACACGGTTTCAGGCATGAAGGTAAAGAGGATCGGACGCACCCAGCACCGTCAACATGACGTTAGAGATAGCAACAACCATCTGCGTGCGCAAGGAGACCACGGTGACACCTGCCAGGCACAGTCATTATCTTACAGGAAGAGCCTGGACGACCCATACCAGTGGCAAAGAGGGTGTGCATCAACACAGCCGGCCATATCCTCCAAAACTATTGCCCAGACGGTGTTAGGAAATGGAGACGAGTGATGGCTGCCACATACTACAGCACCGCTGCCGAACGTCCATGCAAAGAGGGTTGAGATGGACACGAATGAGGCGGTAGTTGTTCCATGCGAGTCGGTCGCAAGCAGAAGATCGTGGTCCCCAGTGGAGGAGCGTCGCGCACGGCGTAATAGTGCAGCCATGATGCGATCAACAGGAAGCAAGGACGATGGGCCCAAAGGGCGCCAGGGCCAGAATGGGGGCGTTTATTTGTACGAGTATCTATGTAACGCCCACCGCCTTCGACCCTAATAAGCGCATCCCTTCCAACAGAGCTGCCCATCCTCTTATTGATTGCTCTTCGTCATCTTTAAGCCCAGAAACGCACTCGTTCAGCCTGCTGCATTCTTCAGCTGTTCCATCGACAACGACACATTCCAACAGCGCAGCTACGACAAAGCCCCCTCCACCATGGGCCATGGCAGTAATGTCCGCTGGTTTAACGTGGCGTAGGAATGCAGTGGCAAAAGCAGATGGATTGAAATTTGGTCGTCTCACAACTGCGTTTGTAGCATGTGAAAAGTGACCTCCTTGGAGAAGTACCTTGTATAACCGCGAGGTGTGGGGTAAAGCAATGGGATGGGGAACACCGTCGGAAGGATACGCGGTCCCGAGTGGAATTAATAGCGCCTCCATTGCGGCCTCTTTGTCTAAGCAACAAACTGAGTGACCGAGCTGATAGATTTCAAAGTGGGGACTTACCACCATGGGCCTCGAGCATGATCTCCGTTATTACTAGGGACCCTCCCGTTTCGCGACTGACTTCAGCCCCATCGCGCACAACCCAAGAGAGAAGTTCTGAACTTGCGGCGGAACAAATCTCAGTCGCGCGGACATCGGACGACTTCTTGCTCGTATGTGCGCGAAGGCTGTCAGTCTCAGAGATCCTGGCAATCATTGATGGTGTGTAGTAACGGCGATCTCGTGGCACTAGAGGGTACAGGAGAGTTCGCCGCCCAGCAGCGTTCAATTGTAGCGATTTTGCATTTTGAGTAATGGACGGCAGGATATATTTTGCAATCAACTTTGTGTCACTGGAGAAAATTGGTCATCGGACAATGTAACGTCAGCACGACATAACATACTCGATGACATCGAAAGCAGTGAAGAGAACATATTGAGCCTCTTCATCCTTGGCCATTGTCTCGATGTGGGGCTTGAGAACTTTTACAATATGTTTACGATCCTTTGTGGACTATCAGCGCACACCGAACAGAGGAGAGAATACGACAAACCTTCGCAGTGCCCCGTGCCAAGAACTCGCGTACGACCCTGCTTCCGTCTTTAGTATGTACCATCTCTGCAAGCAAGTCTTTGCAGCTGTGTACCAGTGAGCAGGCAGGATACGAAGGAATGAGATAAATAACCTCTCAAATATCTCGCGAAACGTCTTCTCGCACTCTCTATCGTCAGAGTTTGCTATTGCCGACAAGTATTCCCACAGTGCCCTGTGGACAATTGCGTGTCGGACAGGACCCTTGTCGGAGTTGTTGAACCTACAATCCAGGGTAATGGACAGAAGAAGAGGAAGAGGGAATGGGCCAACATTAAGTTGAGATTTTCACTAAGCGAAGCAAGGATGCGCCTCCTTTGGTCTTCACTCGCTTCTTGCAGTACCACAGAAAGGCCCCCATGCCCATCCATTTTGGCGTCCTCGCTCTTGCGGGGTAGCGGGAGCAGTGCAACCTCGCGCCCGTAAAAGTCGCGGAGTAAAATTGCCCGTTCTGTTGCATTTGTGTATAGGTCATAGAAGTCGGCAATGATCTGTGATGCTTCCCTGTGCAAGAGCAAACGAATGACGTGCGAACGGAATTCCATGATCATCGACAGACGATGAGAAGGACAGAATTGCGCAAGCTTTGCCACGAGAAACTGGAGCACATTTAGCTTCAACCTCGCTGGACCATCAATACATCGCACCTTTGAGTATTTGTTCTCTACAAGCTCTTTGAAACGCCCCCGAAGCTCTGTTGCAACTTCGTCCCGCTGTTGCTGGTTTCCCCGCTTTACGATCGTTTGCACAATGCGACTTGCGTCGTGTTTGAAAACAATATCTTGAATCATCCCGCGGACGATTTCCATCAAAGAAGTGATATGTAATGCACGCTCTTCCTTGGATATTGTCTTCTGTCGTGCACGAGACCAAGTATTTTTTGCGTTGGCCAAAAGAGCGGAATGTGGTTTCGCGGCACGGCGTTGATGGGTAATTTGCCGCTGGGCTGCATGAGGATTTTTTGTCACTAACATCCAACGGGTAAGCAAGGTGTGAAGACATAGTTGAGTGTATGTCATTACCAGGAGGTCCAGAAGAGCGTCCCTGGTCTGTCGCCAGTGATGGCTCGTCATCATCTTCCTCAGCCAAATCTTGCTCAAATGAAGAATTGTTGGAATCGCTACCAGTGGGATCGTCTGTTTTCTCTACAAGCCGAGTTTTTCTGCGAGATGCGACTTTGTCATTGGGGCGTAGTCTTTTAACACGGGAAGTGTCTGAGGGCAGAGATGCAGGACGCTTTGAGGCAAGCATGATCAGGGGTGCTTTGCTGACGCGCTCTGCCTCTTACTCAACGCGACGCCTACTGCTAAAGGGATGGTCCTCATCACTTTTCTACCCAAAACGTCCTGACTATATCTTGTCGCCTACAATGTACAGATACAGGCCCACTCAATGTTATCCTGCTAGATCTACAACTCTAGTGCAATGTCCGTACCAGGTGTCCCTACGGACGGTCATTCAAATCACAATGGCTCTACATCCCGTCTCTCCCTCTCGTCCCTTGGTGCACATCCCACTACTGGCGGTGCAGTGCCCTCAGATATCACCGAATCACTGTCATCTTCTGAAGATGGGATCAAAAAGAGTTTGATTATAGATATGAAGGACCTTGTGGGTGACGCTGTGGGCAACGTACGTTATCCCCATCTACGTCCTCTTCGCTTCTTCCCTCACCCGGATATAGATGAGCATAAGCCCCTCATACCGCGACCTAGTTCTTGCTGCGTGCGCCCGTTTCTTGATCTATCCTTTATGCCCTGACTTTCGTTCCGCCAATGTAAAGGCGTAATGGTCTTTTCATTATAGATCTCAATGCGCCATCCGATGTCCCCCGCTTCCTTCCCCAAGGGGGAACGTGGAATGTTGCTGATGTACAATGGAACCCACATCCCGCTCGTGCTGAGTACATAATCTCGACATCAAGCGAGAAGCTGTAAGCGCGTCGGACTTCGTCCAGATCTTGACTTATGTTGCATATTCAAGACTTATCTGGAACCTTTGCCTTACGGGCAAGTCGGCTATACAGCACGCGCTGCACTCGCATTACCGGGCAATAACGGACATCAACTGGCACACTCAGGATCCGGACGTTGTTGTCAGTACGGGCATCGACTCCTGGCTGTGGGCTTGGGACTTGCGGACACCCCAAAAACCAATCATGGGTTAGTCCATCTCACTCTTAGTCTCTATTCCTGTCTAATGGCGTTATTCGTGAGGCCTTTGCGCTTTCAATTGTGTGTGCAATCACTCTTGCTCAGGCTCGATGATGACCTGACTCTTCCATACGACTAGCTGGTGGTACACAGGTCAAGTGGAATCGCCAGGACGGCAACGTACTTGCCTCATCCCACTTGAATGAAGTGCTTATCTGGGATAGACGGGTAACGAGATCATGTTCTCGTCTTTGTATGTTATTCTAAGTTTCACAGAAAGGGTCTATTCCGATGAAGAGTATCAAGGCACATTCGGCGAAAATCTATGGTATCGATTGGGCCCACAATAACTCTCGAGAGTTGGTGACCTGCTCACTAGACAAGACCATCAAATTATGGGACGTCGACACATCCCCTACGGGACGGGGAGGACTTTGTGATACCGATGGCAATGCTACCATACCCCCACAATGCTCAATCTATGAACCGTACTGTACTATTCACACCTCTTATCCAGTCTGGCGAGCACGTGATCTCCCTTTTGGTCATGGTCTGCTCAGCTTGCCTCAGCGTGGTGGCGACGCTCTGGAGATGTGGGCGCATAACGTGGAAATTCCCAGTGCCTCCATCCCGATCGAGGCATTTGAAGGGCATGCCGATGTTGTGAAAGAGTTCGTGTGGAGAAGAGGTGGTCGCGGTGAGCACAGTGGCGCCAATTTCGTTACTTAACCCTAATGCGTCGTAGATTGGGGTGACTTCCAGCTCATCACATGGTCAAAAGATAAGACGCTACGATTTTGGCCAATTGACCAGGACGTCTTGCAGGTCTGTTCCTTCCCATCTCTAGGAATAAAGTTATATATAAATCATTTACCTCCCCTTAAGAGCGCGGGTCACCCGGCAGATAATGATCCTCCACCTCGAGCACAAGGTTATGGTGACAATTCTTTTTCATTTCGCACACCACCCGAAGGAAGCCACGCTAGACCGGCTCTTTCAGCCCCCGTCGGGCAGCGTGGAATTCTAGCTGAGGTCCGTGCTACGCAGTTTGGCAGCCGCCTCCCGAATCCTGTCCTCCTCCCTTTGCGTGGTGCACGGGATACACCTCAAGTTCAACAATTACCTGAATCAGAGCCAGAGCAGACGCCAACGGTAACTTCAATCTCGGCCCCACCGCGGCAGGGCGGGACGATGACACGCGGGAACCGCGCTGCACGCATGGATGCCCTTGCATGGCTTTCTAGCTTCAGAGTTGGCGAGCGGGCCCGTGAAGGGTCACCAGGAAACGGTAGTGGGGTAGAGAGTGGGAACGCCAGCCGTATAGGCAGCCGTAGCAGGCCGCCATCTCGAGATGCAACCTCTGCTAACATATCTGCGGTATTGCATAGAAGCGGCGATGGTCGAGGGCATTGGGATGATGAAAGTGAGGGACAGAGTTTGCAAGATGAGTACGTCGCCAGAAAATTACATTTGCAGGCGTGTTTACGCTCGAGTAGAATTACGTCCGTTGTAACCAGGTTGCAACAGGAATCGTCAAGGATCAAGCTAGAAAAAGTAGGTTTAACAGCTTTCAATGGGCCTGCTACTGAGCGAATTCTAGCATGATTTGGTGAAGAGGCGGACTTGCACTCTCGGACTTAATGGACCATGGGGAGAATCATCTTCGGTTTTCGTCCGGGTTTCATTTACGTTCCCCAAAGGTTATCCACAGGACGTGCACCCTGGTGGGACGCCAGTGGTGGACCTAGAGCGATCTCCACTCATTTCGATTCGCAACCGTGCATTTATGCTGAGGCGTCTACGCATGTTGAGGGAGACTCGCCGTCCGTGTTTAGAGGCGTGCCTCCGATTCCTCCTTTATGGTAATGAGGACGAGAGACAACGTCGAACTGCACACATTGCCTACGACAGCTCTTCAGATGAGGAGATGTCATCTCTTATGCGTTCGAAACGTGATATCGTTACGCCTTTGCACAGTGACAAGAACATAGCTGAACCGGTGACATCGCAAGGTGTCTTTGGCCCCAACGGTTTGTCTCTCTTCTGGCTACCATAGAGTATTGCTTCATGGGTCCATAACAGGTCAGCTTGTTTGCTTCAGCCGTGCTCCGCCACGTATTGTCCGCAATCCCCTTCACGAGTTGACCGCTTCACCTTCGGCATCTCATTCAACGGACTCTATCCCGAGGTTGTTCCAATCCCCTGCCCTCATCGCCGATGCAGTGAGGCGGCTCGCGCTCGCTTCCCGTGACTCCCGCAAGTCTGGTGGAGAAGCACAACGCCGAGAAGATGGTGACAACATTTTGCATATTATGACGAACTTGTTGCTGTCTTCACGCCTTCGGCAGAGGCGTCCTTCGGAACAGTCACGTCCACTTGACGACATCCCCGCCAATTATTCACTCCTTCCGACGCACGCGATGACGGTCTTTGTGCGAGATGGGGCCTCTATCACTGATTTAGGCCAGGACCTCGCAGGGGAATATGTTCTTGACGCCTCCACACCCTCAGAGGCGTGTGACAAAAACGCCGAGATAGCACGACAGCACAATCGCCGGGATCACGAGGACTTCTTCGTGAGTCTTGGGCTGCTCCTCTCGTCGCATGGCGAATGTTTTCCGAAGGCGTGGATAGCAAACCCTCTTGCATGTAGCTTTATCAAACAAATGTCGGTGAGGAAATGGCTTCAAAGCAACAGACCCTAACTTCTTGAACAAAGGTACGAGAAATTTGCACAAGAGAAGAACATACAGATGCTGGCCATGGTGGCCGTTCTACTTTTGAAAACGCATAGTCCTATTGTACCACCTCGTAAGCGTTCTGCTTTTTGCGTATCACTCAATTCTCATATTTTATAAGGGGAGAATTCTCCAACCCTCGCCATGACTCATCATACCCCTGTCTGGCAACCACAGAATGATGGATTTCTCTCATTTCGTTCTTGGAAAGAGGGCCGCGTTCAATCGCCCACCTGGACGTACCCGGCGTCCTCACCAGTCGCCAACTTCGCATCGACATCCATTTCGTCCTTATCTTCCCGCGGATCGTGGTCCAGTCTTTTCAACACGAGCAACGTTCGCCAGCTAATTGGAAGTAGTTTTGACCCACCGAGGGACGGTGGGCACGGAGAACCCACAGCTCACGAGGGTGGCCTTGCGGGCATCCCAGTACCTGGGAACCGCAGCCGAAAATTCAGTGACATCGACCCTCGAGCACGACCCGTAAAATCCGAATCACCCCAGCCTCTTTCACCCACTTCACGAGCTGATGTTGGCGCCACTCGCAGTCTTGGATCAGCCCCTTTGATGGCTGGGCAAGGGCGCCGCCCCACCTTCTCCCAGGTCGCCAAGGCAAGACATACCACCGTGCACAAGTCAGTCGTAGTCGTGGACTTGCGACATGAACTGCAGCAGGAGCGGTGAGTATTGTCTAATCTATGCACTCAAAGAGGTGCCCTGTCTCACCTCAGGTTGATTTCAGTGAGAGAGAATCAGAGTTGTTGTATTCATTCGTGTCGTCGGAGCAGCTGGTAATGCACGTCCTTGCATACGCCGAAGTCCTCTTCCGCTGGAAGCTACTGCACAAGCGCATTGAACTGCTCAAAGCGGTCGACCCGTTCCTGAGGATGCCATCTGATTCATATTTCAATTCTGATCACAGTCAACTTGGTACGCCTTCGCGTTGTGTATGCCCGTTGCATGTCCCGTTACTTATCATGTGGTCGTCGGACAGGAGCATCCATCCTGTGCACTCAGTGCAATCAACCGGCAGCTTCTAGTACTCAATCGGCTTGCTCTGCCTGTGGCACCCGTCTCGGAATGCCTAGATGCTCCGTATGCCGCCTTCCCGTCAAAGGCGTGTTGTGTTCAATCCTATCCCGCGTCATTCGTTCTAACGAAGCAGCCTCTCCTAGGCCTCTCCTTCAATTGCTTGGGGTGTCGTCACGTTAGCCATCTATCCTGTTGGAGATCGCGCCAGAGCGCCACTTGCACAACCGGTTGTTCATGCCGTTGCCGTGCCATAGTTCAGACCTAGTTGAGCTTCGAATCGGAGCGCCGGAACTTTTGCGTAGAACACATTTCGACCTCTCCTAACTTACGATGGAACTTGATACCACTTGCGATTATTATACCCATATCACACAAAATCAAAACGGACGTGAAAGCCATGGCAGGGGTAACTGGACCTCTCCAAATTACGCGACCCCAGTCTTGCTATGTTGCGGTGACGCAGAACATATGCACTCATGAAAGACGATATTGGAGTCGATATTCAAGGGTGTAGATGTTAGAAGTGCTCAAGGCATTCGAAACAAGCATTCGCGCCAAAGGTTACCCCAGTCCATTGCGTGTGCTCCTCACGGAGAGAACGTATCGAGATTAGTAAAAGCATAAGATCCAGGAAGGTAACAAGGCGCAGGACTGCACATAAACACGATAAAGATCTCAGTCACTCGCTTCGACGATGCGAAGCATGCTTGCAGGACAGTCATCAGCATATTCAATTGGTACCCCTCCGGTCCCCAGATACTAACTAAAGGACTGGCCTGGAAAGAGGTCAAAGAGGTCAGATTAGAGCCAAGAGGTAAGGGCACTGAACGGACTCAAGCGTCTTCTTGGGTGTGACATGGATGGACGCATGGTTTGGCACGCCGAGGATGCGATGATACGCGTTAAGGTTCTTGTGTAGCGTGAATTGGAAGACAGACGAGCCGCCGTGACGGGCAATGATCACCGACCAAGCGAGGAAAAAGGCCCAGGTGCGGAACCAGCGCTCGCCATACTTGGCGACTACCTTTTCGCGGTTGGAGAGCCAGTTGTTATACCAGTGGAAGATCGTGGCCGAATAATGGACACCGAGGACGTCAATATTCTTCACTTCAAAGCCAGCTGCTTCGAGGTGCTTCACCACCCAGCCTAGAGAAGCACTAGCATCGGCACCAGGGAAGACATACTTGTTCATGAAAAGACCCCTGCGGGAATGAGGGGCATTTTCGACGGAAATTGGCGGTGGCACTTACCAGATCAAGTCCTCGTATTGCCACGAGGGCCGTAGACCGGCTACCTGGAAGACAAAAACGCCATCGTCGTCAAGGAGATCATACACCTGGCGAAGGAAGGCAGAGTAGCGGCGAACACCGACATGCTAAAAGGAAATGTAAACAAGTAGAAGAAGTAGATACAGACAACTAACCTCTGCCATCTCTAGACTGACGATCTTAGTGTAGTGGCCGGGTCCGCCAGGGATGGCACGATAGTCTAGACAGAGGATGCGAGCCCGATCCGGATCACCACCGTTGGACAAAATACGTTCGTTTCCAAACTTGGTCTGATTTTTGCCCAAAGTGATACCAGTGACTTCGCAGCCGTAATTTTTGTGCGCAAACGAGGCAAGGGTGCCCCATCCACACCCAATATCAAGAAGGTGATCTGTAGGCTGGAGATCGAGCTTCTCACAGACGACAGTGAGTTTGTTGTCTTGAAGTTGCTCGAGGGTCTGAGGCTCGGTGAGTGAGGTCACAATGCCTGAAGTGTAAACCATGCGGGGACCCAAAAACCTGAAAAAAGAGAAAATTAAGAATTATTATCCAGTCAAACTCTAAGGATGATACGGACCATTCATAAAAGTCGTCACCACCTGCAGGCATAGGGATGAGTGAGGTGGCAAGACCATTAGATGATGGTGCGTACGGTCGTAGTGGCCGCGGACCTGTTCCTCGTCCTGGCTCTCAGAATGGATAATTATCTCCGGGATCATCTGGGTTAGAACATATTTGAACAATTCTGGGGTGAAAACCATCTTTGCCCAATCATGGCGAGCCTCCAATGTGTCGAGGACATCACCTACAAGGTGAAAGCGGTTAACAAGACGCTAAGTGGGACAGAGAGAGGGATACCGTTAAAATCTATCTTGCCGTCGAAATATGCGTCATGAAAGGTCTGGATAGGTATTTTTTCTTTGCCGTGATACCGAGCCCTGAGTTCAGGATCCTTTATGTTGATGTACTCCTCAATATCCTTGCCTGGAAGAATGACCTTTTCATTTTTGCGTGGACCAAACATGCTCATGAGAGTCCAGTAGGCAAGTGTGATGGGAACACCGAGGAGAGCGGTAAGGAAGAGATAGGTCTTGAAACCACCGCGACTAATGAAAGGGAGGACGCGCTTGAGTAGCCAGGGTAGACCGAGGACGAGAGACGCGAGAACATAATTTGAGAATGAGCCATTTCCCTCTGCGAGGCCAACTAGAGGGGCATTCTTGAAATTTGGCACGTTGGTGAGACGGGGGGAGCGGGACATGGTCGTACCACCTCTAGGGAAGGGGAATCCAAAAATGATTTTTTGAGCGCGACGGGTTTGTTTGGACGAGTTTGGCTCGATCGCCTTGGTGGCGATTTGAAGACCACGACACGCGGAAGAGGAGCGGTCATGGCAGACTATTACAGCTCTCGTTCCCCGCCCCCACTGCAGCACCCAGTGCCAACTCATCCTGCATACATCCCAGAACCCCCCTCAACACCCGCATCCCCTCAGGGCTACCAGCGTTACGCTTCTTCTCCCGCACCCGCCCAATCATCACAGCAATTTCCCCATCCCACTGCCTACCCCCAATTTCCTCATCAACCTTCTCATCTTGCTCCGTTACACAACCAGTCTGCTCCTCCTCATGCTGTTCCTGACTTCTCTGCCTGGGGAATAGATGGCGCAACGGCCCAATTTGGCATGCAACTTGGCCAAAATGCGGTCGCTGCTGGTCAGAGTTACGTTCAGCGAAATGTCTGCTTTGTTCTCTTTCTTCTTCGACCTCATTCTGATCGTCTTTTTCTTATAACTCAATGCACAGCTTGGTGGACTCATACCAATCACTCATCTCAAGCATCACTTCAATGTTTCGAATTCTTATGTTATCCGCAAACTAAGTCTCGTCGTGTTCCCTTGGCGGCATAAGCCCTGGACACGCAAAATGCGTCGTTCCGAGACAGGCATCGGTGAATTTCAGCCACCGAGAGATGATCTCAACGCACCAGACCTTTACATTCCCAGTGCGCCATCCCTTATGTCATATCTCTTCTGGCTCGCTTAGATGTCCCTTTAGCTATGGCCTTTGTGACATATATCCTCCTGGCTGCCTTACAGTCAGGTCTACAATCTCGTTTCCACCCGGAAATATTCGGCGTCGTTGCAACGAAGGCAATCATGGTCCTTGTACTCGATTTTCTATTCGTCAAAGGAGGCTGTTATCTCCTCGGAATACAAGGCTCAAATCCCATCGTCGATCTCCTCGCCTATGGTGGTTACAAGTTTGTTGGGTGCGCTATTGCCCTTGCTAACTCGTCAACCAAACTTATGACCCTCCAGCGTGATCGCAACGCTTTTGGTTGGACTGGTTGGGTTTTCGCGCACTTTATACTCAATCGCGTTTGTCTACACCTTTTTAGCAAACGCGTTTTTCCTCGTGCGTACCCTGTGTAATTTCCATCTGTGCCCTCACATACCTGTCCTAGCTCCGTTCATTGCGCTCTGTCGTTCTGCCCGATGTTGGTGCAGCATCAGGAGCCGTTGGCACCGTTTCTCACGCACAACGTTCGCGGCGCATCACCTTTCTCTTTCTCGTCGCTGTCGTGCAGATCTTATTCATGGGTGTATTGGTCCGTGTATAACCCGCGAATGGCATGCTTTAATGTATTCCCCTATGACTAGGGCGGCGTCTTTACTGATCGCCCTTATCAATTGTCAAGCAACCCATCATTGCCACTGTCAATTGTCATCGTGACTCCGGCAACGTTGAACGTGCCATGTCCTGTGAGCATTCAATGAGCAGTAAAAGTTCTCAAGTTACTGAGCGTAACCCTGCTCACATCCACCGCTGTATTAGGCCATCTGGCATTGACTGATGTGATAGACAATCGCTCAGATGGGGCTCGAGACTCCTCGTATAGTATAGTATTACGACCTAAGCACGAGTTACTGTGACGCGTTCAACATGAGGTTCAGTTCAACAAATCCTATTGACCGGACCGTGGCAAGCCTACGAGTCACCCTCCATTTCTTTAGCCTTGCCTTTGCCTTTAGCATCGAATTGGCTGGGTTTGTCAAATGCATCCATCTGCGGTCCAGCTTTCTCACTCCCTCGAAGAGATGGTCCGTCAAAGATGTCTTTGAGTTGCATAGCATCGTCTTCAAATTTATCGTCTTCAGTGTCTGTTCCAGAAAGGTGGTCAGGCACAGGATGGAGTCCAGACGAGTGTTTATAACAATAACCTGTAGGCAGGAATCCAGGGGCGATGCAATGGCGGAAGACCCCTTGAGAGAGATGGTCCTCGAGGAGGACTTTAAGAGGGCGGTGATTGGCCTCGATGCCATCGAGATTAAGATGGTAGTCGGTCAGGTCTGCGCACTCTGCAGAGAAACTGATAACATGATAATCGCTCTACAGGCAGCGATCCAAATGAGTAGAAAACTCGCACAAGTGCATGGTTAAGGCATACATACAGCGTCGATCCCAATTTCGTAAGCATCGAGATTTATGTGAAGATCCGAACGGAGTGGGATCATATTGTTAAGGCTGCAGAAGTGATGGTACCCTATATAGTCCCTATCGAGTGGATGCTCTGTGGGTCCATGGTCGGGACACTGAGCCCCATAATTGGCTTTCAACCACTACTTCAACGTCGGTTATCAGATTGCCACTGAACCAATAACGAACGCACCAGGTGCCGGTGCGCATATGGAAAGATGTGAGCGATATCGACGTCTACAGGCTTGTTATTTCCGGCGATACCGCCAATCCCTGTGATACAGCATCGCCGATAGGCCTCCCAACAACGACCATGAGCTTTCGGTGCCATTCTCAAGGAGCCCCTGCGGCTAAGTTTAAGATCTTGTTGTTCTAGATCTCGCAATGTGATTTTCGTAAAGATGAGTTCTATTGGTTTGGGATGATGCACGTCCTCGTCACGGTTTGGGGCGGAAACTGAAAAATAAGAGTGATATAAAGCATAGGATCGTACTACTAACCAAGGAGGTCGTAATTCTTGCATTCCCCAAAGGATTCTCTACTTTCCACGGCCCATTCAATCATCTCAGTGGATTCAGTCGTTTGTTCAGTTGGTGCTGGGATCCTTGGCCTAAAATAGGCGCGGTATCCCAGAAGAGGCCTTATGACGGTTCCCATGCAAGCACACAAGTTTCCCCATTTTACATTTGGTCCAGATCGAAAACCTGGTAGCTTTGTCATCACAAACACCTGAAGGATCAAGAGAGTGAAATACCAAAGGCTAACACTCCATCAATATAGACGAACAAGTCGTTCCGCAGGTAAAATTCTGGAGTATCGTGGTCCATGGTGAAGTGGTGAAGAGGAAGCCGACACACGGGAGAGTTTCAACCTTTTCAACCTTTTACTGTAAGTAAATCGCGATAATCACAAATGGTAATCATCAACGCCACTCCAATGTTATTACATGTAATGTATGAACCAGCCCCCTGAAGCGTACATTGGTAAAGGGTTGTGTCGGAAGAAAGATTGTGCAGGTCCCAAAAATTGGAACTTCTATCGCGGATTGTCACGCCGACTCCGAGTCGTACAGCCAGCTGCATCACTCTGCCGGTGTGATGGATACGTGGGAGCACGTCCGTAGTAAAACAAATGGACCTCTAAAATGGCTGAATTGAGGAGATGAGCAGTCAGAGGAATAAAAAAGCACGAAGGGGAGAGGGGACAATGCCCGTAAATCTGGGGGTTCGCGGAGCTGAAGGAGTACGATCCAGAAGCCAAAGCTAGAGAAGGGTCCAAAGCGCGAGATCGGGGCGGTGGTGTTATGTAGGCGAGCACAGGTGCGGGCAGTGTGAGGTGTCGGAATGGAGTCCGGAGGTAGACATAGAAGGCGGATACGAAGCTCAGGTCAAAGGGAACACATGGCAAGCGACGATCCCTTGAAAACAGCGGTGCCGTGTGGGGTCTGTTTACCTTTCGGGACCCTCTACCGAATCTCCTTCGGCGTCCTTGCTGGTATCCATAAGGGTGACCTGCACGAGCTGTCCTCGAAGGACTCAGTCCTTTCATTCTAAGATGGGCATACCCTGCATCTCCACACAACAGCGACCTGCGCTCGTCTGAGACATCAGCCCGTTCTTGTACTGAGCCTTCAGGTCGTCAAGACGCGTTGATAACGACCGGCTGAGGCTGGTGTCGTCTGTATCGGTAGCAGGCCCCAGGCTTTCTCATACCTCCGTGTTGGCCAGCTGCCCGTGTTACACAGATCATACCCACCTTCTAGATAAAGCCATTTCCCCCATCTCGTCGAGCACCACGTCACAATCAACCTTGAGTTCAGCTACATCGTGTTCGGGGGCATTGAGGCTTTCTCCAAGGTCGTGGACCGGTTGTTTGTGCAGCTCCTCTCTGCGACCCTGGCCTGATAGCGCCGTGGTTCTTGCCGCCTGTCTAGAAAGCAAAATGCGCAAGCACGTGGCTTCAGCCCTCTGCCTCGCCCAGCTCTCTTGCACGCTACAGCCGGTCCATCCACAGCCTGTTGGCTCGCTCTCTATGACGGCACCAGCAGCAGCACTGGTCAATTAATGAAAGGCGCGTTGTGGAGAGGGGACGCACCTTGATGCGGTCCTGCTTTCCCCCCGTCTTCGTACACGCCATGAGTAGGCTGCATCGGTGCGGTAGGTGCTGGTGCAGGAGACGGCGAGGTGAAGCTGAGGGTAGGGGTGGACGGTGGATGCGGCAGGGGAGCCTTGCCTTGACACCTCCCGCGCGCCGCGGCTGTCTGTCCCTAAAGTGTCTGTCGTGATGAACTGGGACCCGTCAAGGCCAAGTTTGGCACGAGACACCACCTGCCCCATTGCAGGACGTGTGCGTTACGTTGGCACCTGACATCGAATATACAGGGGCCCAGGTTGAAGCCGAAGTCCCTGGTGCCTCAAGGCCAGTCTTGTGACCGCCTCCCGCCGTTGCCGCCACCATCACCACCACCGCCATCCTCCCACACCGGCAGAGGTAATGACAGCGCTCGGAGCCGTAGATGCAGGCCGAGACGACTTTGGGACAAAGGGCCACACGCCATTCCTATCTTGTCTTTATATTATCAACTAGTACTTACATGGAGATCATAAGATCCCGACAATATCCCGACCATATCCTCCCGTGCCACTTTGGGCCAACATCCTAGTACTTCAACTGCGTTCAGTAAGTGTAATAACGAGATCAGCGTAGAAATAGCTCGCAGGCTGCCACCCACGGCTCTTCATGAACACAAAAACAATTGAATAAAGAAACATAAGTGAAATCAGGCGGTGTCAAAAGGAAGAGAAGTCTAGAAATCCTTCTTCGTGGTCAAGTTCGCGGATTATCAAAGCTTCTACGATCCTCCTCTTGGGTTCCTCAGGGACAGAGGGGCTAGCCGCAATCCCCAGTTTACTAAGTGCAGCAAGAAGCAGCTCGTCGGGGTCAGGCAACGCATCTATGCCCGTGGGCTCAGGTCCAACGTCTCCTTTGAACTGAACCTGGTGTAGCTCACGAGCATCAAGCCCCCTCTCGACACTAGTCAGGGATTTCTCCGGGATAGTGTCCAAATAATTACTATCGATGAATGATTCTTCGCCCCCGATATGATTATTGGGAGGCATCGGGCATCGAGGGAAACTGTCGGTGAGCATGGGAAAGACCAGTAGGGAGTCATCGTCATGCACGATCCCATCATTGCTGATAGGAGAAGAGGTGGGCAACGATGGAGAAGATAGAGGAGAGTAATCAGATGCTAACGAGCATGAATCGGCGATCAGTGAACCGGTAGAGTCAAGGGAGGAGGGAGTGGAGGTAGAGGCTGCTGAAACAAATGAGCGCGGCGGTGACTCCGCCACGATTGGGTAGGTCTGGGCCTTAGGGTGTTCCTTGGCAGCCGTACGTCGGCTGTCCCTGCTCCCGTGCCGTTTATGCACCTGTGCACGGAAGCCTGCTTCGGGTATGTCCGTGTCAGTGACCTCTATTTCCTTTGAAATGATGACCCGTGCACCGATCTCGGCAGCCATGGCGTGTAGCGTATCGAGTGTTGCACGTAGGTCATCTGGCAAAAGACCAACGAGGTCACCCGAATCTGCAACACCTAATTCGTATATAGCTTGGCCGCCGCCTTCGAGAAGACGCCATTTCATCTGGGTGACGAGGCGAGCAAAGCGGGAGGAAGACGGGTTAATAAGATGAAGTTTGTATTCGACGTTACCCTTGACACGGATCAGAAATGACACCGGTATAAGCCAACTGGTACCCACCTCTTCTACCTCTGCGGCAAGCTTTGGAAGTAGGAGCTCATCTTGGCGATAATGCAGCTTGTCAACAGAAGCCGGGGTAACGACGGAGTCCCACGGGGAAGGGACTCTCGGGGACTCGGACTCGGACTCTCCAAACATAAGGATGATATAATTACAAATCAGAAATGAACAGTTGTGATTTCCCGCTGGAGGAATAGTCGATTAGGCAGATATTCGGGGGATCATAGCGGTTGTTAGAAGAGGGAGGTTTCAAGGTACTAAGGACGAATGGAGGAAAAGTAACCTTGGACCGATTTGAGTGACTCGCTCATGTCCACGATCACGTGAGCGGGGCCTGAGCGGTCTCGGCACTCACTTTGGGCTGCACAGGACAATAATGTCCACCTCAGGCGTGAGTCGCGTTCTATTCCCCATTCCCTCCTAGTATTGAAGAACACCACACAGACAACTCTAAAGCGCATCCACCGCGAAATATCTGACCTTAAGAAGGAGGATTTGGGTGACATTTCCGTCGGACCTGTCTCCAATGATAACCCTTTCCTCTGGAAGGCTCGCATCCCCGGCCCAGAAGGTAGCGTTTACGAAGGAGGAATTTTTAACGTTGAGATCGTTCTTAGCCACGATTATCCGTGCGTCTTTCTTGCCACTTTACCTTCTCAGGAAAGCCTGAGATAATTGTCGTAGATTTTCCGCCCCAAAAGTCCTATTTCAGACTCGGTTTGGTTCCCTCTGTTCTTCATGCGACCTGCTCGCTCACCAATTCCATTTCTAGCATATATCACATGAATATCTCAGAAAAGGGGAACGTCTGTATCGACATTCTAAAGAACAACTGGTCACCAGCACTATCTATTTTCAAGGTCGTGCTCTCACTTAGCTCTCTTCTAACCGATCCCAATCCCGGTTTGTCGCTCCTTCCCCTCATTTACGTGTTGTTACTCATATCGCTCATATCATCATTTAGCCGATCCATTAGGTATCTATGCATGCGTCTGCGCGTCAACGTTGCTTATATGAATCACCCAGTGCCATCTATCGCAACCGAATTTCTACGCAAGCGTCCTATGCATGACCATATTGCTCGACAATGGACCGAGATGTACGCCAAGCCGCCACCATCACCGGCGTCCCCTTCTGCTCCCTCAAGTCAGTCCTCCTCTTCGGCCGGTGCATCCCCCGATACCGGCCGTACTTCCGCCAAAGGGAAAGGTCGGGCGAACGCCCAGTCTGTGGACAGAGATAGGGCCGCCGAACCTGAAACGACGGGTATAGATTTGACAAGCGAAGGGGTAGAAGCTACGTCTTACCCAACGCGAGGGTCAAAGAGGCAAAAGGACGTACATTCGACCGATGGGTTCATAGATTTGTCTGAGGAAGTCGAGTCGAATTCAACACGGAGTGGAAAGCGAAGGCGGGTGGAGCAGCTAGGTGATGTAATTGTCATTGATGATTAGGTCCCCCTGTATCGATGTGCGTGGTCGTTGCCTGTATGTTTAGAGCATGCGTGAAACCTTTCATCTCACAGGTGATACTACGCATTATATAGCTACTATTGAGGAGTTGTCCTAATTATCTCGCGCCGACTACAAGCACCATCCAACTGCCTCGCCAAAATCGCGTAGTGGACGGCCTTCTGCGAGGCAAAGAGCAAAGCCAAGGCATTCACGCTCCCGGTCGCGCATGCCGCGCATGCCATGAGCCTTTCCTAAAAGATACCACGCCTCGGGGACATCCCAACCCGGTCCCTGCGTAAGATCGGACAACAGCCCTACAACCAGGTCGACGTTGTCCACTTCCGATGCCCCATCCTTCGCAAGTGTGAGATAAGCTTGGCTCAGATGGACGGTGGCGGGAATGCTATCCGGATAGATGAATAGAGCCTTGTTGAACGGTTGTATGGCGCGATCTGGATGCCCACACGCCGTGTGGTACAACCCCAACTGTACAAAATTTTCATTGAAGCGTTTAATATATGATGTTCAACTCCGGCTGATGACCGCGCTCGCTTACCTGTACCCACACGTTGGGATTCTCTTCGTCCCTGACTTCTGCCTCCTGTATAGCGCCGCGCGCTTGCTCAATTTTCCCGGATCGCCGGAAAGTGGCGGCGCTCATTAACCATAGTTCGCTAAGGAGTCTCCGTTCCTTCCTTGATCGCTCTCTTCTCTCGCGAGGACTCAGCGTTGGCGGAGGCAATGGAGGAGGCGATTCGGGACGGACGAGTTCATTGGTCGATGCGAAAGGACTGTGACGACGGGAATGAATAGAAGAGGCTTGGTACGACGCCTGATCGATTCCTAATGCTTTGTACAGGTCGGCTGAATCGATATAAAACCCCCCCAAATCAGCGGCCATCCACACGCAGAACTAAATACTCCTTACTCGGCGTCGACGTCGTCCGCCGCAGGGTGAGGCCCCCACGCTGCCTGCCTACGCCGTGCCCAATCTTACGTCCTATCGTCGAGATGCGCCGCTGCTCTTTGTGCACTCGATTCTTCAGCATCTTCTGGACTTTTTTTCCCGCAGATCTATCCTTTTCTTTCTCTTTCTCCGTGTCTTCGATAGAGAGCATCATTATTCCATTTTGAGGGGCGGCACCTTTCTCGTCGTGGGTCGACGTCGAGGGCGCACCAGCGATTGGTACAGGTTGGGTGGTGAAGACGCCGTTGGCATCGTGCTGAAGAGACGATATACTTCGTGGATGGTACGTGTCGGATTTTACTTCGAGCGATTGCCGACTAGTTTCGATCGACGTGCGTTCTGTAAGCGGCCACATTAGCGCCGGTGCAGTGTCGTGAGGCAAGCGAGGCAAATCTCACGACTCTGATACTCAGGACCCTTTCTCTTCGCAAACCAATGGAACGCTTCAATCCACTTCTCTTCCGTCCCTTCTGGCCCCTCCAGGAGTTCTGTCAGGGCTAGCTGAGTCATTCGAAGCTGGAGCGCGTGCTCAAAGCGCTCTGTAACTGACGGAGGCGGATGGTCTGGAAGAGGTTGAAGTAGCTCCGTTATCGGCGGGAGTGTGTGCTGGTGCGTGTCCAAAACAATTTTCCGTTCAATAGGCCGTTCCGTGACAGTCGACGCACACTCGGAAGCCGGAGATGGTAGTTCTGGGTGCGTAGGGGGTGCATAGCTAGTCGTCGGAACACCGGCCGTGCTGGTGGTCTCCCTGCCGATCGTATTCGTGTCGGGAAAGTCATTAGCTGAGGATGAAGTCTGTTCAGCCGCCCATGCTTGATCGTCCCGCGTGGCGCCGGCTTCCAGGACCTCGCGTGCGCCACACCAGTCCTCTGAGGCGGCGAGGAGGAGACCCAGAAGGTGCCAGTAACGAATATTGTCTGGCTCAAGCTCTACAGCCATGCGCGCGTTTTCGATCGCTCGTCCAAGGTCGCGCGCAGGGATAGGCTTGTACAATGCGAGGGCAATATGAAAGTAAGCAGAAGCAGTTGGTTGTTCCTGTATCGAGCTCTCTAGGTGAGAAAGCGCATTTGTGAGCCATAATGTTCGACTCAGCGGATCTTGCTCTGTGTTCGAGGTGAGTAATGTCAAAGAGAGAAATGAATTGGCAGGTACCTTTTATTGCCATGGCCGTATTCCAAATACCCTCTGCCAGTTCCACATACGCTTTCAGAGTCTTGTCTGATGGGTCGAGCCGCTCCTTTGCCTTATTGAGAATCACACCGGCCTCGCGCGCCTCATCTATCCCGCAGTGTCCCGATGTTGAGTCTGCCGCAAGAGCAACGCGACACAGCATCCGAGCACCCCATGCAAGGGTAGAAACCCATGTCACATCTGGCTCGGTGGGCTTTCTGGCCAACTTTGCCTTGCCGACGGTGTGAACATACAGTCGCAATGCGCGCGTTGCAAGGGTGGTATCCCCGCTGGCTTCGGAGATGCGCATCATATGCCGAAACACGCGAGGAGCATTGAAAGTTAATCGGGTCGCCCACCAGAGGATCTACCCGAATGTGACTCAGTAGCCTTCGCCCTTCTGAGAGACACTCACATCCATGACCCACGCAGCATCACCGCTCTTGGATCCACCCGCCTCCCACACAGCAATACATAAATCTGTCAGTTCCTCCACCTTGTCATTGCGTTCTCCCGCTCTTGGAAAGCGTGTACTCGCATTTAGTATGTCACGATAGTCCTGAATTGCGCGGCGCGCGACCGTCGACGCTGTGACTGGGACATCTGAATTTGACGGGCGAAAGTGTGCATGTAGGGCAAAGGGTAGACATTCTGTAAGACGTGCACGTAAAACGAGTGCACGTATGAATAACACAGAGACGGTGGATCGGTGCTTAGCGCGGAATGTCTGGGGCCAATATGTACTGCACGTTTGATATTGAGAAAACAGCGTCCAGAGGACAGATTCTTGCTCGCCATTTAGGCTACACGTCCGTGAAGCGACAATAATCGCGCGTCTGAGAAGGCGTTCTACCCATCTCCAAAGCTCACGGTATCTCGTAAAAGAGGGGTTGATGGCTTGGACTGAGTCAGAATTTGGTGGGTGTAGTGAATTGCGTGGAAAGGACAATGAGACGTTGCCTTCGATGGTCGGCAGTGCCTGCGTGGCGCTGAGATAGACAGACAGAATTGTAGACGTATCGGCTGTCGAAAGCTTTTCGAGGGACATGCCTTCACACAACGCGAGGTTAACAAGCTGGCAGCAGGGCGACAATTGCATATCACCTTGTAGGCACACGCTACGAACGACTTCAATAGCGGCCCAAGCCCGTCCGTCTGCAATGTCCGCAAATATTGACGTAGACTCGCTTGATACAAAGCTACCGATGAACGATACTGACGAGGTGTTTTCCGAAGCCGAGTGTGTCTGCAGGGACGACGCGTTCGAGCGAAGTGATCCCATAGCATCCAAACGGACTTGCACATTAGCAAGGTCACGCACTTGACCGAGGTATGAAAGGCATTGTACTGGATTTTCGAGTGCATAAGCATGGTAAGCGAGAGCAAGTTTCAACGACTGAGACTGTTTAGAGAATTAAAGGGAGGAAAAAGAACAGCTAGAGACGCACATCAGAGTTGGCATGTTCCGACTCGAGGTTCTTCAAGGCTTCAAACCCGGCTCGTGCCTCATCTGCATGCTCGCCGACCACCACGCTCTCTGTTCCGAGTGCAAGGGAGTCCTCGCCGGATTGGTCATCCCCATCCAGTTCACCGTCAGTAGGGATTCCCGCGACAAGCAGAGCAAGGGCCTGTGTTCGATTGGCGATTTCGGAAACTTCGATGTATCCGTGGCAGTGTTTATCAAACTTGCGTAGAAGTTCGGTCCAGGTGATGGGTTTGCCCTTGACATTCTTGGCGGGCGTAGACGAACCCCAGGAGCCTCCTGTGAGAGCGGCCCTTAACTGGGTCCAATAGTGCTTATCCTTGGTTTGAGCCATATCATGCGTGTGTGCATGCGACGTAATGCGCGTGCGGCGTAAATGCGCGTACCCTCCTAAGGCGCCGGGTGTCCCGGTCCGTCACTCTGAATACGTCACCCAGTCCGTATCTCACCTGCGAGTGGTTATACGATAGACATCATGCCTTAGATTATGCCTGTCTCTTGTCGTGATGTAGAGTTGTATTTTCGGTATGATAGCCTGCCATGTGGCAAGGCGCCGACAGTGACAGGACACATGACCAAGCAAAGAGCGACGCGGTTCAAGTCCGTGTGAGCCATCCTCTGCTCAACTGGCCCAGAGTCCCCAGACGCGAACATCTCAACACGGCTCGTGAATGTGGTATACCCCTCGGGTCTAGTCCTCACATCTACTCCATTCTCTATAGATTACTTTCACTCTGGTATACTGACGCACCCTACGACGCGTGGCCCTCAAGTTCGAGTTCACAATCTCTTCCAGTTTTCCACTAATCGGCGATGTACGCCTCTTCCATCTCGACGTCACGAATATCTCAGGGCACAGAGGCCGCGCGCGCTGCTGCTCTACAGGCAGAATTCAATGAGAAGAAATGGGTCTGGGTTCCCGATGAGAAGGACGGGTACTTAGCAGGGTGGGTCGCAAAGGAAGAAGATGAGATGGGCGAGGTAGTAATGGCTGCGGGTGGAGACGTACGTCTTTCGTTTATTTGTGAGAGATTCCTCAACTGACACGAGAACAGATTCGTAGGCTGCCTTTGTACGCGCTCTCCAAGATGAATCCTCCAAAGTTTGATCGCGTCGAAGACATAGCAGACTTGACATTCCTGAATGAAGCCAGCGTCGTGCACAACTTGCGATTAAGATATGGTTCTGGTGCAATATACGTGCGTCGAACGTCCGCTGCCACTGGTGTGGATTCTGATTCTCCCACAGACCTTCTCCGGTTTATTCCTTGTCGCCATAAATCCTTACCAGAACCTTCCGCTCTACTCTGACTCAATAATACAACAGTTCCGCTCTCATAGACGTGACGAGAATCCACCACACATCTTTGCCATTGCCGAGCGTGCTTGGGTGAATATGGGGGAGGAGCGCGAAAACCAAAGCATCCTTATCACGGGCGAGTCTGGAGCTGGGAAGACAGAAAGCACCAAGAAGGTCATCCAATATCTTGCTGCGATCGCGACTGACATGCACCCTCACCCTACAACGCCTTCCCACTCCCACTCTCAGTCACTCTCTTCCTCCTCTTCTTTTGGGGCTGTCATGCCATCCACTGGGCTACCAGGAAGGACTTCTATCCTGAAGCATAAGTCTCATCAGTCGATGTCCGTGACCAATACAGGCGCGCAGTCGAGCCAATTGGGTCGACTAGGTCTACTGGAACGCCAAATTCTTCAGGCCAACCCTATTCTCGAGGCGTTCGGCAATGCGCAAACTCAGCGAAACAATAACTCCAGTCGGTTTGGCAAGTTCGTACGCATTAGCTTTGCCCCAGACGGGAGTATTGCGGGTGCGAACATTGACTGGTACCTCCTCGAGAAGAGCAGAGTCATCGTTCGCGCTGCAGCGGAACGAAGCTTCCATGTATTCTATCAGATACTGGAAGGAGGTGGCTCCCTGAAAGGTACGTCTATATACAGTGAGTGAACGGGACCCTTACTCCCCTTAGACGCTCTACTGCTTGACGGTAATGCATCGAATTACGAGTACCTGAATAAGAGCAGGAGAGAAGTTGATGGCATTGACGACCTGGAAGAGTGGAGCTTGCTCAAGGCAAGTTCAAAACCTTGCTAAAGGGATGAATCTCTAAGGATGTCCCCAGAACGCACTTGAAGTGGTCGGTTTCTCCGCTTCGGAGCAACTTGACCTCTTTCGTATCGTCGCCGCCGTTCTTCACGTCGGCAACATCATGATCACGGCAACTCGTGCGGATGACGCTGTGATGCCTGACCCTTCACAAGCGGAGCGGGCCTGCCATATCTTAGGTATACCTGTGGCCGAGTTTACCCGGGCAGTCCTTCGTCCACGTGTTCTTGCGGGACGAGAATGGGTCACGCAGGCCCGCACACGTCAGCAAGCGCTGGACGAACTTGGCGCCCTCTCAAAAACTTTGTACGAAAAGTCTTTTGGCGCCCTTGTCGATCGCATCAATCGCGCACTAGACCGACCAACATCTAAATCGACCTTTATTGGCGTACTCGACATTGCGGGATTCGAGATCTTCGAAGTGAATGCCTACGAGCAGCTCTTAATCAACTACACAAACGAAAAACTTCAACAATTTTTCAACCATCACATGTTCGTACTAGAACAAGAAGAGTATGCCCGGGAGGGGATCGAGTGGGACTACGTTAACTTCGGGCTGGATCTCCAGCCAACTATCGATCTCATCGAAGGCAGCGGGAGTGCCATTGGCGTGTTAAGCCTACTGGACGAGGAGTGTATTATGCCCCGTGCGACAGACCTTACCTTCACAGACAAACTCCATCAACTTTGGAGTGGTGACGTGCCAGATGAACAGTTTCATCTTGGTCGTAATAAATACGAGCCCTCGCGGTTCGATCAGGGCTTCATCGTACATCATTACGCTGGGAAGGTCGAGTATCATACTGAAGGCTGGCTCGAGAAGAACAAGGATCCCCTGAACGACAATCTTATTCGTGTACTCGCCACATCTTCGGAGCCGTATGTTGCATCACTCTTCTCCGAATTCGCTGGCGCACCATCTTCCTTTGCCACCGCATCGAACACGTTTTCAATGGGAAAGAAACGGACGTTGAAGAAAGGGGCATTCCGCACAGTCGGCCAGAGGCACAAGGAGCAACTACAAAGTTTGATGGCACAGCTGTACGCTACACAACCGCATTTCGTGCGTTGCATTGTTCCGAATGCAAGCAAGAAGCCTGGTCGCGTAGATGTTCCTCTTGTCCTTGATCAGCTTCGCTGCAACGGTGTTCTCGAAGGAATTCGCATTGCGCGCCTAGGTTACCCCAATCGACTACCCTTCATTGAATTCCGCCAGCGCTACGAAATTCTCACTCCGGGTATCATTCCTCGTGGGTACATGGACGGACGCAAGGCTTGCCTTCGTATGGTTGATGCGCTCGATCTCGACAAGACGCTTTTCCGTATCGGCACTTCTAAGATATTTTTCAAAGCGGGCGTGCTCGCAGAATTGGAAGAGCGCCGTGACGCGACTCTATTTGATATCTTCTCGAGGTTACAGGCTCAGGCACGCATGTTCTCTGCCCGGAGACACATGAAAAAGATTCTCAACCGCGCAGTGGCCATTCGTACCATCCAAAAGAACGCACGGATTTATGCAGAGCTGCGTGAGTGGCCATGGTGGCAACTGTATACCAAGGTTCTTAGTATAGGTTTCGTCCTCTTGATGGTATTTAATCCTCGTTTTTCGTGTAGGTTCGCCCATTACTTGCCGCCACCCGCAACGACGCCGAGCTTCACAAGAAGGAAGCTGAGCTACTCATGGTCAAGGAGCGTGCGGAGCGGGATGCGAAGGAGAAAGAAGCTCTGGAGAGCCTCAAGATGCGCCTCGAGGTTGAAAAGCGGAAGATCGAAGACGCCTTGGAGGCCGAACGCAACCTGGCGGTTGACAAGGATGCGCTACTGGAAAGAAGCAAGAAACGGGAGCTCGAACTTGAAGAGGAGGTGGCCGCGCTGCATGGCGACCTCGATACCCTCGACTCGCAGCTAGATCGTGTTCTTAAATTGCAGAAAGAGGGCGAAGACAAGCACGAAGCCCTCCGCCAAGCTTTTGATGAGGCGGCCGAACATCTTGTTCGTCTGGAGGGTGAACAGCGAGAATGGTCTAGTCGAGAAGAAGAGCTCTTGAAACGGCTGACTTCTACTGATCGCAACCAAGACGACCTTCAACGGGAGCATGACAATCTGCAGAAGGAATCTACCGAGCTTCGGCGACAACTCACACAGCGTGAAGAGGATCTTTCTCGCGTCAAAGAGCGTATGGACGTTACTCTTTCAGAACTAGATGTGAAACTTAGTTCGGAAGCGCAAGCACAGTGCGTTGTCCTCCCATACGCATCATCATCATTCTCATCCATCTCGTGACAGTGACCTTGCGAAAGACCGTGCAAATACGCTCGAACATGACGTCAGACAGGCCAGAACACAGCTAACAGAGCTCGCACGCACCGCATCTGACTATTCCGACATGATCAAGCGAAAAGACGCCGATATCTCACGCGTTACTGGGGAATTAGAAGCGTCCAAGACCGAACGTGGTCGATTGTCCAAGGAGATCCTCGAACACCGAGGGCGGATCGAGGCCCTCACCGCAGAAATAATTTCCCAAAGAGATAGTGAAGCCCGTCACGCCACTGCTCAAGAGAAGCTTCAGGACGAGTTGGACAAGCTCCGGTCATTAATAGAGGCCAAAACCAGTGAAGAAAGTCGCAGGGGTGAGGTAGAAAGGCAGAAGGACGCAGAATTACAGGACCTTCGTCTCCAGGCCGGTCAGCTGCAAAATGAGCTCAGCGAGGCTCGTAGAACCACCTTCGAAGTTCAGAACAAGCTTAAAGTCGATTTAGAGGCATCTGTGCGCGAGCATAATTCACTATTACAGAGTCATCGCTCTCTGTCAGATCGCCTGCAGGCCAATGATCACAAACTCAAGCTAGCTGAGGCATCCCTGGCCGAGGTACAGAAGACTAAGAGGTCCCAAGAGTCGGAGTTGCAGGAGCTGCGCTCTCGCCGGATTGATACAGACGGAGAGCTTGCCGAGTTGCAGAAGACGAAAGAGGTAACAGAATACATTCCCCGATACAGGTTTTGCCGTACTGAAACAGTATCCAGAGTCTAGAACGTCAGCTCCACGCTGCTCAGGCAAAATACCAGGACTTCGAAGATGCAGCATTGCAGCTCGAACGGGACAAGAATGCCCAAGATCGTCAAGTGGATACCCTTAAGCAACAAATAGATACAGAGACAGCCAAACGCTCTCAGCTGGAAAAAATTGCTTCAAAGCAGAAGGCCGAGCTTATCCAACTGAGAGACAAGAACGCCAAGTTCGACCGTGAATTGAACAAACTTCTCACGGAACTGAAGAGCCGTGAATGGGAAGTCAGGCAGTTGGAATCTCGTCAGGACAAGACAATTGTCGAGCATGTCCACGTTTTGGAGGAAGCGAAACGAGTCACCGATCGCCAACTCGTTGATGCTCAGAAGGAGCTCGAGAGCCAAGCTGCATACATCCGGTCTCTGGAGAAGGCGAAGGCAAGACTAACCAACGAAGCCGAAGATCTTGCTCGTGCGACGGAGAAGGAACATGCGGAGTTGCGTTCGAAGGAGAAGGCAGTCCGGGCCCAGGAAACCCTAGCGAAGAAAGCAGTGCTTGATGCCGAGCTAGAGCGAAAAAACCGAGAGGCTTTGGAAGGCCATGTCGGCCGGTTGCAGGAAGACCTCCGAGCAACACGTGACCAGGTTGCGGAGGTTAACCAGCAGTTCCTCTCTATGCAGCGATCTAAAGACGAGTTGGAAGCCGAGCTGACGCGCCTGGCAGACGAGACAGATGGAGCTGAGTCGTTGGCAAGAATACAACGTCAGTATCAAACGCGCATTACCCAGCTGGAAACCCAATTAGAGGAATCGCAAGTCACTTCAGATACGGTGGCGCGGATACAGGAACGAATTGACCGGCAGCATGCTGAGATTCGCCGAATGATACTAGCAGACAGTCCACAAGATGTCCGGCTCCGAGACGCTGTCCTCCGCGAGTTGCAGTCAGCCGAACAGGCGAGCAAGGAGTTGTTACCGCGGAATCCTAGAGAGTCGAGTGCGCGGACGTTGGCCAACGTTCATCCTGAGAAGCGAACGTCTCTCAGTACAAACGGTGCTGTACGGCCCCGAAATGAGGCGCCAAGTGCCCCATCGCCGAGGAAGAGTGACGCTCAAGTTGCTGCGCTCAAGCAACAGGTTCAAGTCCTAGAGCTACGAATGGCCGCCTCGCTGCGGGTCAGGCAACACATCGAGGCTTCTATTCAGGCGCTAACTCTTGAGCTGGAAGAAGGTGATGGCTCAAGGCAGTTCTTCGAGCAGTACAAACAACGCTTGGCAAACGAGAACAGCCGCCTGTCTGAATTATTAGAGGATGAGTCAGAAGCTCGCCGGCACGCCGAGGCTGCTCAGCTTGATGGTGTTCAGGCGATGTGGGCCAAGTTCCAGAATACGATCAATGCAGAACGCGAAAGCTATACCCGACTGGAGGAATCACGAAAGGCTTTAGTCAGTTGACAGTGATTTTGTAGCACTCTAAAACTGACCGACGTACTGCAGGTCGTTCAACAGCGCAATGCCCAAGCGGAAGTTGAGGATAACCGACGCCAAATCCAAGATCTTAATCGGATCAGGAAGCAGCTGCAACGCGAACTGGTGGATGTGAAGGACCGTCTCGAGACCGAACTTGCCGCAAAGAACGACGAAGCCAGTGGGTCACTTTTCCTTATTTTTTTGAGTGACTGCAATTCGTATCCTGTTCGGCAGATCAAAGACGCCAAGTCCAAGCGCACTTGAGTGAACTACAGGTTTCATTGGCTTCCTCTTCCGCTGCACAGTCAGAGCTACGCGAAGCCTTAGAAGCTTTCCGCGTCAAGTCAGAGTCGTACCGCACGAAGCTTGAAGCCGCTGAGGTCGAAAAAGTCAAGATTTCTCGCACGGAAGCTCTTTGTGCGTGGCCGTCTTTTCTTCGCAGTCAGACCATTTGTTGAGTGTATTATCAGTACGACAGTCGATGACGGACACGGGTAAAGCACAGTCAACCCTCGTGGCCGAAAGGGACGCTGCAGAAGATAGAATGAAAGATGCGGAGGCCAAAATCCACGAGCTTGAAGCCATGCTGGAAGAAGGGAGCCGGGAATTTACAGACATGGGCGTCCTTCGGCAGAGAATCTCGGAAGAGATGGCGGACGAGCGCAAGCAATACCAGAAGGACTTGGCTGAACGCGATTTCACTGCGGATCAGACTCGCAAGAAATATCAAGGTATAGCGTTCTTTTACATGTCCCTGCCCTGCAATAACATGTCATTATCTTTACACAGCCGAGCTCGCGCAGCTGAGTGAAGGTTAGTACTCAACCCATGCCTTGTCAGTAGGCTCACAATATTTTCGGCAGAACTACAAAGCCAACGGGATTCGATCAGCAAACTTCGCGAAGAATTGCGCAAAGCCCGTTCAGACAACGATGAGCTTTCTTTACGTTATGACGACGAAGTATACAACGGCGCCGCTTGGAAAAAGGAGCGCGAGCGTCTGGAGACCAAGATTGCTGATCTTTCGAGGGCCTACGACTCTTCAATAGCTGCTCAAGCTGAACAGCAGTCACAAATTGTCGCGCTTCACTCCCAAGCACGCGAGCTTCGGAGTGTACTTAACGACGCCGAGGCGGACCGCACTCTGTTGCAGAAGGCGCGGCGTGGACTACAAGCGGAGCTTGAGACCATCAAGATGGATACTGTCGACGTCACCAGGATCAACTCGGATCGCGAGCTCCAAACTCTGCAGCTGAAGAATCAGGATCTAGAGCGTGCTCTAGAGGAGACAGGTGATAGAGTAGAGATGGCTTTCGAGCGCATGAAGAAGGCCGAATTCCATGCGCAAGAGTGCCAAGTAGAACTCGGCAAAGTTCGAGTCGAGAATTCTGAGCTGGACAAGCTCAACGTAGGTGACCTTCAGATATATGCAATAACACCGCTGACCTGTCTTTCTCGACAGGCTAATCTCGAGAAGCAGCTCAAGGAGCTTAATTTACGCATCATTGATCTGGAGACCAAGTCGTACTCACGAAACCCACAGTCTTCCTCGGCACCCACCATTCGCCGCCTTGAATCTCGAATAGAGGAACTCACGAACCAACTGGGTCAGGTGGCGAAGGACCATCGCCGTGCCTCTCTTTCAAGTGATTTCTCTGCTCAGCTAGTCGAGAGCGAACGCCAGAGGGGAAAATTGGAGGAAGAGGTGCATTTATATGAGGATGAGGTCAAGGCTATGCGGATGCAGATGGACGGCATGGTCAGTACCCTCGTAGGAGACGTCACAGATTCTCAAGGAACTAATGCGGTTGTTAGCAAACGACGGAGAGCGAGCTGCAACTGGCGAAGCGGCGCGCAGAGCGCGAGGTCACCGAACTTAGGCAGAAATCTTTGAAGTGAGTGATTTCGAAGACTATATGTATGTCACGGACTGAGAATACGTCCCGTGGCAGTCTGGAGCATCAAGTCGAGAGAATGCGTGCTCGCTTGGACAGGCCATCTTCCCTTTTGGACCGTGGCTCACCCTCTAATTCACCACGAAAGGCATGAGCCACCTTTGTCACCACACAATACGAATGTAGTTTATCATGACATTGTTGACAACTATCTACACGATACCCTTCTTGTGTTCTGTATTACTTTTCGCCATTATTCTCAACTACTGATGTAACACTGTTCCGAGAAGTGCGGACGTTTATCGATGACGGTTACCCCAGTGACCAATAAGCCCAAGTTGATGGCCTTTTAGGTCCAGACACGACTCGAGGGCGCAATCAGCCCGGACCATGGAAGTTTACTCTGTAGCTCATGGTGGCCACATGTTGATCATGTGTGATGTCTCATCTAACCTGGGGGGGTTGGCTTTTCTCCATTCTGGAAGTGCGATAATCGTATCACTAATGGAGCGTGGGGCATCTGCTCATACGGATATTTCCACCATTGATTTCCATGTTCGGGGCTAAGATCATTTACTATTTCCAAGGTTAATGGGTCTGGAATGGACATGAGCGCTATTTCTCTCATTGGCCAGAGATATCATTGGTCCTGGTACAGTAAATCTGGTGACAGCTAAACCGTTCCCGGACCTCAAGTAGTGCTGTCATACTCACCAAATTGTACTGCGCTCATATAACCGGGGTGTTTTTACTTGATCAATTTCGGTGTGGTATCACTGCCAGCCTACATGACGATTGGGCCACATAACTGGCCGATAGGAAGCCGCAGTGCGTCGGGACTTAGTATACATGTAGTATCGATCTAGACCATCGAATCGCTCGGAAATCAACTTTCATGGGGGTGACAAGCTCTGCGCTGTATCGTTATCGAAAAAAGAAACATCACTCTATTGGTGTAGGCCCTTCAGCGGGCTCGACGAATTCAAGATTCACAATATGGCTTCCGAACCTACCGATACTCGTCAGCAACGAAGTGCGAGTCAAAGGCTTCATGGCACGTGCCTGCGCAATTGCTTTTTCCACCTCCTGCGCCAACGCGGAACTGAACTTGCTTAAAGCAGCTTTCCCCTCTTGTTGACAGTCTGGGCAAAACCCTGTGCAGTCGAAGAAATGTTCGAGAAGGTCAGGGGAAGTGACGGTACTACCACGCGGGCGGTCTTTGAGAAGCTGCAGTGCTTTGTGTAGATATGTAGTCCACCAATGCGGAACCCAAAGACTTCGAGGCGGAGATGAAACGAAGAAGAAGTGAAATTGCGTGCGGCAGGACACGGATGTGATCGGAGTAGGTGGAAACGAGGATGACAGGGAGTTGAACCACATGATTTGGGGTTCAGTAGTCGCCCGGCGAACGCAATCACGGCGGTATTGCAGCAAGCGATGGTATTGCGCCGCTGTGATATCCTTCAAAGCAGATCCGTCTAAGACGTCCGCCTGTGGGAGGCACAACATTCGCTTTGCGGCGTCATTTGCCACATCCTCAAGCGCATACCGGCTGGCAAGTGCAAAAACAGCAAACGGCTGTGACTCTGCAACTCGAGTAAGTGCATCCTTGATAGACCTGTCGAAGGCCTCAATCATGTACTTGCGACGTGCCTCTAGGAAAAGGCGGATGTCTTCGAGATTGGTTAGATTGGGGTTTTCAACTGGATAACAGAAGCGAAGAATGATGTTGAGGATGCTGGAGCCTTCAGTCACCTGAATAACAGGGAGGCCGTGACGTTGGTTATCGAACTGGAGGGGGGACGAAATTTCGGGAGCGGCTTTGGGTAAGTCAAACATGTCTTTGAATACAACGGAGACTTGTGCGAGAATTGACTTGAGAACGAAAAAATCGACGTCATCTGAAGAGCGTAAGACTACGGTATGGTCAGGAATAATGTCATGAAATGGGGGCCCGGCCTCGCGAGTTATCTCTGCTGGAGAATCGGGAACGGGGGAAGGTGCGCGGGACATGGGAAAAACGAAGAAGAGTGGGTAACGACATCTGGAGCGGCGAGGGTCCCTGGCGCAAGGTCGGTCGGCGTAAGAAGAGGGACGGATGACATAATCAGTGGAGCAGCAAACAGGCACAGACGCGTCCTTCTCTTGCGCACTGCACTGGCATGTGAGTGCCGTCCTCTACTTTCTTGCGTCCTCACATGGTTCATGATCACTCCCACAGGGTCTCTGTAGGCATCGTTTCCCCAGAAATTTCTGGTACAGATCTACGTGTCTCTATACCTCGCTGGCAACACGTATACGCACTCCCTTTCCTCCCATTCTACCCTCTGCTCGCCTATGCCTACTATGTCAAGTATGACCAGTGGCTGAGAAGTGAGGAGTGGACCTTCCTCGCTTGTGTCCTTCTCGGTGCCGGTCACGCCTTGAGTTTTTTGGTAACGCGTTGGAGTGCAAAAGCAAAGGCATGGATTACGACTCGTGAGGTTCGTGCCCATCATATTTTCGTTCGCGTCACAAATGCCCATGGAAACACTAGGCTTCCTCACTCACCGAGGCAGACTGCATTCGAATTCTCCCTGCTCCTCATCGCGGGCAGGGAGAAATTGTGCCCTTCGTCAAACGCGTTCCCTCCGATCCCACTACATACTCGTTCAGCTATCAGCAAGACACCTACTCGGTGCACTCCAATGAGCCTATCACGTTCGGCTTACTTCCATACCCATCGTCCACGCACCCCCCTCTCGCTAATTATCGCCAACCCGTGGGACTGAAGGCCTCTGTCCTTCCAGCCCTCCAGTCTATGTATGGAAAGAACGAGTTCAACATTCCTATCCCGTCATTCAGCTCTTTGTTCACCGAACATGCTACCGCTCCGTTCTTCGTCTTTCAAGTCTTCTGCGTGGCTCTGTGGATGCTCGATGAATACTGGTACTACAGCCTTTTTACCCTCTTCATGCTCGTGGTTTTCGAGTGTACAGTTGTCTGGCAGGTGTGCATGTCTCGCGATTCCATTGGTCAATACGTACCTCATCTCTGTGTGACAGCGTCTCAAAACACTGACCGAGTTCCGCACGATGTCTGTCGCTCCATTCCCTATTCCGGTGCTCAGGGATTCCAAGTGGTTTGTGTTACAATCTGACGAGTTACTTCCTGGGGATGTCATTTCTCTTGGTACGTGCCTCGTTTTTGCAACGCGATCTTCCACCCGTTCTGACTCAATGCAGCGCGCAGTCACCAGTCCGAAACTAATATTCCTGCGGACATACTCTTAGTTCAAGGGACATGCATCGTCAATGAGGCAATGCTGTCTGGCGAGTCAACTCCGCTACTAAAAGAATCCATAGAACTTTTGGACTCCAGTGACAAGCTAGATGCAGACGGTCTGCACAAGAATGCCGTCTTGTTTAGCGGTACAAAACTCCTCCAAGGGAGTAATGGCGGTATGTGGATCCATGTAGGGCTTTGTTCATTTATCCTTACGTCTCTATCTAGGTAACACTCCTGACGGCGGTTGCCTCGGTGTTGTTCTACGCACTGGATTCGGTACCGCTCAAGGACAACTTGTGCGCACCATGATTTTCTCCACAGAGCGTGTATCTGCGAATAATCTCGAGTCATTCCTGTTCATCGGATTTTTGCTCATCTTTGCAATTGCCGCGAGCTGGTATGTCTGGGTCAAGGGTACGGTTTATGCTATACTATTAAGGATCTGTTTCACTAACTGGGCGTGTTATTAGGCATCGAGAGAAACTTGAAGAAGTCAAAATTGTTGCTCGATTGCGTGCTGATTGTTACGAGCGTAGTACCACCAGAGCTACCCATGGAATTGTCCTTGGCTGTGAACGCTTCTTTGGTAGCCCTGTCAAAGTTTGGTAAGGCTCTGTGGGCTGCATTCAACATCTGTGCCTCAACTTCTTTGTAGCAATATTCTGTACGGAGCCATTCCGCATTCCATCTGCAGGACGCGTCGACGTCTGCTGTTTCGACAAGACAGGCACGATCACCGCGGAAAACCTTGTCGTCGAGGGGATTGCCGGTGTCGAGTACGGATTTTCTTCTATTCCGAAATGGCTTTACTCATCCACCTATTAGTTCATCTGAGCACTTGAGACTTGTGGACGTGAAAGCAACTTCCCGAGAGACGACCCTCTGCTTAGCAGGTGCACATGCGCTGGTACGGTTGGACGACGGCACTATCGTAGGAGACCCCATGGAAAAGGCGACTCTCGAGGCGCTTGAGTGGCAAATAGGCAACGGAGATGGCGTGACACCTGCATCTTCATCGGCGCCACACCGCACAATGGTCTCAATTCGCCGACGCTTCCAGTTTTCCTCCGCACTCAAGCGAATGTCGACCGTTTCTACATTACCTGGTGGCCGCGGTTTGGTCGCCGTCAAAGGGGCTCCGGAGACGCTCAAAACCATGCTTGCTCATGTTCCCTCAGATTACGACGAAACGTACAAGTGGTACACACGTCGTGGTAGCCGCGTACTCGCTCTTGGCATGAAGGAATACGATTCCATTTCGATGGACAGGGTATGTATCACCGCAGAGTTTTTTTGAATCCGCACTGACAGTCCCATTAGATTAAGAAACTGAATCGGGATGAGGTCGAGAGCCATCTCAAGTTCGCTGGATTCTTGATTTTTCATTCACCACTCAAGCCGGATGCAATTGATGCTCTCAAGATGCTCGCTGATTCATCCCACCGAGTTCGTTATCCTTATCGAGAGGGAAGAGTTACTGACGTGGTCATTAGTGCATTATGATCACTGGAGATAACCCTCTTACTGCCATTCACGTCGCCCGGGACGTTGAGATTGTAGACCGGGAAGCGTTAATTTTGGATTTGAAGGAAAACTCGGCACATGGAACAGGTAAGATGACCCTCTCAAGCCTTTCGAAAGCTCATTTTTGGAAGACCTCGAATGGCGCACCGTCGATGAAACTAAAATAATTCCCGTTGATCCGACCGAACCATTCGATCAATCCCTGTTTGACAATTACGACATCTGTGTTACGGGGGCTGCCTTGAAGCAGTTCATGTCACGGCCAAGTTGCAGGCAACTCGTGCAACATACGTGGGTCTACGCACGGGTATCGCCGTCGCAGAAGGAGTTTATCGTGACCTCTCTGCGAGCGCTTGGCTATACGACTCTTATGGCCGGTGACGGTACAAATGACGTTGGTGCACTCAAGCAGGCGCACATTGGTGTGGCTCTTCTGGATGCAACACCAGAGGACCTCCAAAAGATTGCGGAACGCGAACGCCTAGATCGCATTAAGAAAGTGTACGAAAGCCAGCTGAAGATCTCCTCCCGATTCAACCAACCGCCACCTCCGGTGCCACCGGCTATTGCCCACCTTGTTCCAGACGCCGTGGCAGCACAACAAAAGGCAGCAACGGACCAAGCTGAGGCGAGGAAGAGGAACCCCATGGAAAAGGTTCGCCCGCGGTGGACACCATATGACCCTACCTTCTGATATTATCTTGCTGTCAGTTCGACCTCGCTAACATCACAAATGCCCTCGCGGACATGGAAGGCGACGAGGAAGTCCCAAAAATCAAATTAGGTGATGCTTCATGCGCTGCGCCATTTACATCGAAGCTATCCAACGTTTCTGCCAGTGAGATATCCCGAGCACATTTCTCGTAATTCTTGTTATTCTAAGTATTTCCGATCAGTCACACACATCATTCGTCAAGGACGGTGCACGCTCGTCGCCACTATTCAGATGTACAAGATTTTAGCACTGAATTGCCTGATCACGGCGTACAGTCTCAGTGTGCAATATCTGGACGGAATTAAGTTCGGTGATTATCAAGTCACAGTGACCGGAATGTTGATGTCCGTCTGCTTTTTATGCATTTCCCGAGCGAAGGTCTGTGTCGGTTCCTTGGCTTTCTTCATACATGTGTCCTTATCCCTGACGTTGTAGCCGGTGGAGAAATTGTCTCGCGAACGGCCATTGAGCAATATTTTCAATTTTTACGTCCTTCTATCCGTCTTATTACAGTTCGCACTTCATATTGGATCTATGGTCTATATTACGGAGCTGGCGCACGGGTTGGAAGAGTATGTCATGGACCTGCTACTCAGGCGCGGATGCTGACATCTTAGTCAGCCGTGGACCTATAGATTTGGAAGCTAAGTTTGAGGCCAATCTGCTCAACACAGCTGTGTTTTTGCTCGGTCTCTCCCAACAAGTTTCGACTTTTGCCATTAACTTTCAGGTCAGCCACGACCAAGTTGACTTTCAGCGTACATTGACATTTTCCTGCAGGGACGGCCGTTTCGTGAAGGCATTCGGGAGAACAGCGCTTTGTATTGGGGCCTGGTTGGCGCCAGCTGTGTTGCCTTCTCAGGGGCGACAGACTTTATCCCCGAACTCAATCGATGGTTACAAGTTGTTGAAATGGACAACGCGGTTAGTCACAGATCCTTTGACCATTGACCACATTTGTTCGCGGCTGATTCATTAATAGTTCAAACTCCGTCTGACTGCGTCTATGATTATTGACTTTATCGGCTGTTGGGCGATTGAGAACGTCTGCAAGTACTTGTTCGCTGACCTTGAGCCCAAGTCGATAGTCACGCGCGGGCGAGAGAGACGGGAGAGACGCCGAGCCGCAGAGGAGTTAATAGCGCAGGACCAAGAAATTGATAAGAAGACGCAGTAACTTACTAGATGTGTCACGATCTCCCGCCTTGCCTCCACTGGTCACTGTTAGCATCGATCATATAGAATACTTACCCTGTCTTATTAGATCAATGGACCCGGTGTCTGGCTTTGAGTCCACAAATGTGTCGTCATCCCGGTGTTTTCTATCGCTCAGCCGGTCTTTCGACTTTCCGAGATGGGTGGCGTGAGGGAATATCTCGGGACCGCTTCCAGGGGGCTTGTGTGGACACGTTGACAGTGCGTGGAATTCCTGGTGGGAACTCCGCCTCGATGACTGACCTCGGCGAAGAGTCGGCGAAGTCAGCATGCGGGCGCTATGATTCCACGTTGTGCCTCAATTGAATTTTGAGCTATAAGGCTTTGCGTTCTTTGTTTTGTGACCCATGCAGAATCCATCATGTCGACCACATTCTATTCACTTGCGTTGGTTGCGAGTTGGTCGGGTGCCTCTGTACGGACAGGGCTAATCTCCTTGCTCTCGATAATTCTCTTGAAGTTATGCTATGTTCGCTACACACGCAGCCCTTGGCGGAAGCTCCCTCCCGGCCCTCAAGGCCTTCCGATACTGGGAAATATTAGGCAGCTCAACGACAAACGATGGCTGACATCTCGGGATTGCAAAGGAACTTATGGTATGCTTGGCTCTCGTCCTTATCATTCATCTCTGAACCTTGGACAGGAGACGTTGTCTACCTGAGCGCCTTGGGGAGGTCCATAATCGTATTGAACTCACAGAAAGCTGCGGCCGATCTGCTCGGACGGCGGGCTAGTAATTACTCTGACAGACCCCGTTTCATCGTGGCCGCAGAAATACTGACAGGCGGGATGGAAGTCAGCCTCATTCAGTACGGGATGCTGTGAGCGGTCCCTCCGGGATGTATCAGAGGATCACAGCCTGTGGCTAAACGATGATAGATGGCGACGGATGCGCAGGGCGGCTCACGAAGGCTTACACAAGTCGGCCGCGAAGGCGTTCAACAACATACAGATGACAGAGGCCGTCCTGTTGACCAGTGGGATTCTTGAAAGCCCAGGACGATGGGAAATGCACATGAGACGGTTCACGGCCTCTATGATCATGACTGCAGTCTATGACACTCCCGTGATCCATTCCTTGGAGGACGAGAGCGTGCGGCGGATCAACGATCACGTCATGCGTGTCGCGCATACCGTCTTGCCTGGGTCCCATTTGGTCGAACTCCTCCCTTGGATGAAACACATTCCGAGCAGGTGAGTACAGTACTCGTTTCCATATGCTGCTGCCGCCTCTCTCGAAGCCTTGGCCCTCGCTGAAGAGGGAACATCCAGATTTGCGAAATGGAAGCGGACGGCGGAAGAGTGGTTCCGACGTGACACCGAGATGTTCGAAAGCCTCGTCGATTCCGTCCGGACGAACATGGTGGGTCGAGTTGGACGAATGGCTCTTGCCGTGTTTTAATCATCGGTGAATATAAAAATGACCGTATGCCTTTGGTACAGGCAAAGGGCACTGATAGCCCTTGTCTGAGCGCTACGCTCATCAAGAAGCAGAGCCGCATTGGCCTCAATGGGCTCGAGTTGGCGTGGCTCGTGAGCACGATGTAGTAAGTCATGCTTTAGAAGTGATGCTCTCGCCGGTGATGCTGAGGGTTTTGTTTACCTTGTCAGCGGTGCCACCTCTGAGACTACGACCGGCTCTATGTATTGGTGGATGCTTGCCATGGTCGCTTTCCCCGAAACTCAAAGGCGAGCCCAGGCCGAATTAGATTCCGTGGTGGGTCGAAGCAGGGTCCCATCTTTCTCCGATCTCCCGAACCTGCCCTACCTGCGCGCCATGGTCAAGGAGGTCCTTCGATGGAGGTCCGTTCTGCCCGTCGGGATCCCGCACTGTTCCCTCGAAGATGATTGGTATGAGGGCATGTTCATCCCAAAGGGAACGATGTGCCTCGTGAACGTCGCGGTATGCAACCACGACCCTGCGATTTACGGCGACGACGCGGGGCTGTTCGACCCCTCTCGTCACCTCGACTCGGACGGTGCGCTCGCGCCCGGTCCGCCGGATACACAGGACGAGGGCCACATCGTGTATGGCTTTGGGAAGCGGATCTGCCTGGGCAGGCACGTTGCGAATGACACGATGTTCATTGCGTACGCTGTGATGCTTTGGGCCATGAAACTCGTGCCGGACAAGGACGAGGACGGGGGGGACATCCCCATCGACGTGGACGGGTATCTCGATAACGGGATGGTTCAGTAAGTTCGATCCATCGATGCAGTTATTTTTTGTGCGACCCCAAAACTAACGCTGAGACCCGCGCATCTTCTTCCAATCCACAAAGTACCCCCCTCCCGTTCTCATGCAAGATCACGCCGAGGTTTCCAGAAGCCATCGCTATTCTCGACGAAGAGCGCGAGCTTCGTGGTCAGTTGTGAGCCCAGGTAGACCCGTTGGGACGTCTGCATATTATAATAAAGTAAGCACGCGATTGATCGCGGGCATCCTTTTTCGTTTTGTTTTCTTGCACACGAGTATTACCTCTACTTTACCAAATGACATTGTGGAAGCCAGGCTGTCTATCACAGTATACGAAAAAGGGGGCTTCTGAGGCGTAATAAGTGCGTAAGAAAACCGAGGACGCGGTTACGGGTTGAAATGGAAGCGACTACGTGACTTGACCGGGTTTTGCACTCTCGTTTGCAATTTGGGCTGTGCTTCCGACTCGTGAGAAGCCAATGGGCTCCCCACGCCCACGCTACGTCGCGCCGATCTTTCTCAATATGCCCAAATCAGGTTATCTCTTGGATGAATGGTTATTCCGCAGTAGCTACAGCGAGACTTTTTAAGTGCCAAATTGATTTTCAGGGCTTACAACAATGTCATACCCCGCCATACCCCATAGCTTTGACCCTCGATGGAGGGGGTATGGGTTAAAAGGGAGTTGACTGTTTACCTTGCTGTACGGCCTGTACCCGCCGTGCGAACCCAGTGGATGTGGGCATAAGACTAGTGAACGAGATGTTACTATAGATTGGTATCTCGTGGTATTAAAAGCTACATGAATAGACATGAGGGTCGTCAGAACATAAGCAGTGCAACGTCGGACAGCTGTGCAGAGGAGGGAGAAACAAGCAAGAAAAGGAAGGACGTGAAAAACAAAATGATATGACCCGGGTCCATACAGTAGTCTGCTATCGCGCTGGTGACGCCAACTTGTGCGGTGGCACCTTGGCCTCAATATCGGCCAACTGATGATTCCGCTTCTCAGCGAGCTCCCTTTGTCTTTGCAGAGACCTAAACAAAGGGGACCAATCCAATCAGAACAACATTCGAACCGTATGACCAGCCAGCCAAACACGCACTTGATCTGGTTCTCAAGCTCCAGTACCCGCTCTTTGTAGCCCTGCCTCTCGCGCTTGACCTTCTCTTCCGCCGCACGCAGGCGCGTCTCGTACTCCTTCACCCGCGCTTCCCACTTGCTATCCGCTGCAGTAGTCTTCTGGTTCATGGCAGCCATCTTCTCCTCGGCGGCGGCCAGCTGATTCTGCGCATTGGCCAAGCGACGCTCTGCATTGTTCGCGCGGATCATAAGTGCCTTGACCTCGTTCGAGTCGCCGGGCGTAGGCCGCTTCAAGATGGCCAGCTGCGAGGTTAGGTCTGATAGCGTTGTCTACGCCACGAGTCAGAACGCGGAACACTTTTGACCCGCGGGCAATGATTGATTTACCTTGGCCGCTTCCAGTTCGCCTTCCTTCGCACTGAGCTTGCGGCGCCACGTGGTCTTTGTATCCGCATACTGCTTCACACTGCTTTCGAATTTGTCCAATTGCCGCCACCGGTTGTCCAATGACTTGCGTATCTCGCTCAGCTTCTCGGTGTACCGAGCCTCTGCGTCCTTGGCACGCTTCTCAAAGTCGACCTGGATCTGGCTCAGAGACTTCAGTCTACTGATGAGGTTGTCATGGAAGACACCAAAATTCGTGTATGGCTTCGTCTCCGCTTGACCACCTTTCTTCTACAGTCAGAATCGGGATAAGAGTCAGACCCAGTGCTGCAGTCATCAAATGACGAACGTACCGGTGTCTTGTCGACGCCAAGGATCTTGTCCATGTACTGATAGATAGTGAGCAGGAGTGTGTTGCGCTCGGTTACTTGATCTCTGAATTGGTTCTCCGCAGCAAGCAATGATCTTTGGTCCTTCGAGAGCCGCTGCTCAAGTTCCTGCACGCGTGAGCGCAAAGTGGCAGCCTCCGCTTCTGCTGTGTTCAAGCTTGACTGAGCAAGATCGAGCTTGTCGGAGACGTTCAATCGCGCTTGGCTCTGAGCAGCCACCTGCGCTGCGAGCTCACGATTCTCGGTGTGCAGCGTGTCAATAACGCCATCGCGCTCGCGCATGCGCGTCTCTCGCTCGTGCAGATCCTTGCGAGCACGGGTAAGCTCGTCTTCAAGTCGCTCGAGATCACGCTTCAGCCGGTCTGCCTCGAGTTGCAGCGAGAATCGAGCGGTCGTCGCGTTTTCGCCCTGCGTCTTGGCCGCCGCCTCCTGGGCGCTCAGCGCAGCTTGAAGAGCGGCGACATCCGCTTCACGCTGGCCAAGAAGGGACTGTACGCGAGCTAGCTCGGTCTGTACAGTCTGCGCTGAGGCCTCGTGCGCTTCGTAGGCTCGGCGGGAACGGCGCATCTCCGAGTCGAAGTCGCGATTTGACTTTTCGACTTGACTCTCGGCGTGCTCACGTGCATCGCGCTCCTTTCGTATCTCCCCGACGAGGTCCTCGACGTGCTGCGCCAGCTCTTCCTGTCGAGCTCGATGAGCAAGAATGTCCTGGCTGCATGCCTCGTAAAGCTCCGTCATCTCCTGCAACTCGCCTTTGAGATGCGCTGCTTTCTGCCAAGACGTCAAGTGAGGTACTGGGACAACAGCAAGATCACGTACTTCTTTCAGGGCTACTGTAAGCGCTTCTAACCGTTCACGCTCGACCGTTTCGTCGTCGCGTGCACGATCATTAATCCTCTCCAGCTCTTCAGCATCCTCCTCAAGTTCGTAGATGCGATGACCAAGTTGCTCAATCTCACTATTTGCAAGGGCAATCTCCTCATCCTTTTCTTCGGCTTCCTGTTCTAGATGAGCGAGTGCCGCTTCGAATTTGTCGTGAAGTGCGTTGGTGTTGGTTTCTAGCTCTGCGATCTGCATGCGAAGCTCATCTGACTCGGCATTGCGTTCCGCAAGCGCCTAAAGGGAAATCAGGGGACCATCGCAGAAGCTACATGGATACAACCCACGTCACGTAGCTCCTCGATTTGTGTTTTGGCTTCGTCAACTTCGCCTTTCCACTCGCCCTCAACATCGTCGAGGATAGAGCGGTGCTCGCCGATGAGCTCGGTAATCTCTTGGCTCTTGAAATTAAGCTCATCATCCTTCTGTTGAAGTTCAATATTTGCAGCGGCAAGCTTGTCACGGAGCACGTTGAGGTCGTCCTCGATTGCTTCGCGAGACTCGCGCTCTTCCAGGACCATGGCACGGCTTTGACTACGTTCAATAGTTTCTGCTTCCCGACGGTGCTGTAAGTCCTCAATTTGCAAAAGTAATGCCTCGTTATGGTCAATGAGCTCGTCCTTCTCGTCCTCACGCTGAGCAAGAACACCGGCGTGTTCATCCAGTGCACCTTTGAGGTCTCTAATCTCCTCCTCAAGTGCGCCAATGTGCCGGCGGCCGCTGCTGCCGCCAGTGTCCTCCTCGCGTTGTTCCACAATGTCCTTGAGCCGCTCCAGTTCGTCCATATTCTCTTCGAGGAGGTGGCGCACGTTCTCAAGCTCATCCTCGAGTTCGACATTACGCTCCTCTGCCTCACGGAGAGCAGCATCGTCTTCGCCTGACTCGCTGGAGAGACGACGGCGTAGTTCTCGGATATCATGTTCGCGTTTCTCAAGCAGAACTTCTAGCTCACGTTCACGTGACGACCGTGCCGCGTCCCCGCGTTGTATTCGCTGCAGCTCATTCTCGAGCTCGAGAACAAGCTTCCGGACCTTCTTGAGCTCCATCCCGCGTTGTTGGACCTCAATTTTGAGGTTGATGTTCTGTTTGAGAGCGGCCTCCACCTGGTCTGGAGCCAGTTGAGCGAGACGCTCCTCCAAGAAATGAACTTTGAGTTTTATGTTGAAGTTTTCCTTCTTGAGATTGTCGATATGCTGCATGAAAAGCAGTTATTGAAATCAGCACGTGTCATAAGAGATGAGAGGGGCCACGGACCTTCTCCTGGTCTCTAAGTGTAAGGTTGGTTCCCTTTGGGTTCGTGGCATTCGACTTGGAACGCTTTCCCCTTGTATTCAAAGGTGTGCCGAGATCTCCTTCCCAGTTGTCCTCCTTCCGCGAGGCATTGAGGGCATCGGCATCTGGGTCATCATCGTCCTCGCGACCAGCGATGTGTCTTCTTAGCGCAACTGGGGTCGCTTCATCACCCTTACGCCGTATGTGTGCATGAGGTGGGGATGGAGTAGATATGGGGGCAGATGATGGGGCAGTGGTTTGAGATGAGACGGAAGATACCCTGAGGGCCTTGGCGGGGGTTGAGATAGCAGAGATGAGGGAGCCGAGGGAGAGATCTGGAGTTCCCAGAGACTGAAAGGAAGAGTCGGCTTGTTGGTTGAGTGCTGCAGACATCCCTTTCAACGACGCCAGACTCGACTGACCTGCCCTGTTCAACCGCCTCGCTCCGGCCCGGGCGTTTCCACTCCTGCTGCGCCAGGCACAGCCAGCCTTGTTCCACCTACCACAAGCATGAAGATTTATTCTCTCGCTGTCGTCCTCGCCCCTCCATCCGGTCCAAGTGCAACCCTATGTAGTGCATCCGACCTTTCCTCCTTTTCTTTCTATCAAAAGGGTTCCGTCGGTGAATTCATGTCGTTTTTCACCAAGACCGTCGCAGAACGCACTACTCAGGGTGCACGTCAGAGTGTTCAAGAGAACAACTATACGGCACACGTATACAACAGAGGGGGTGCAGAGCAACTTGCGGGTCGGTTACTACCCTATACGAAAGGAGCTCAACTCATTCCTTACTGCAGCCGTGATTATCACCGACCACGAGTACCCTGTCCGACCAGCTTTCTCTCTTCTCACCAAGCTCCTTGACGATTTCACAGCGAAGATTCCACAGTCTTCGTTCTCAAACCCATCCGCAATTTCGTTCCCGGAGATCAATACCTACCTTCAGAAGTACCAAGACCCGCGACATGCGGATAATATTATGCGCGTACAACAAGAACTTGATGAAACCAAGATCGTTCTAGTTCGTATATGCTCTGCCTCGTTAACCTTTTGGTTGTATTTATGTATGATCGCAGCATAAAACGATAGAATCCGTGCTCCAACGCGGCGAGAAGTTAGACAATCTCGTCGAACGCTCGACTGCGCTTTCTGCGCAAAGCAAGATGTTCTACAAGACGGCCAAGAAGGTACGTCCATCCCTCCTTTTTATCTTCGTCGATTGAACTCGCGTCTTTGTAGCAAAACTCTTGCTGTACCGTCATGTGAGGCGCTTGACAACTATCTTACTTTTCACATGTATAATACCCCGCGGACAATTATTTGACTAACGGAATTGACTTCATGACTTGGGACAACACTGGCGCATCGTCAATTTCCGTCTCGACATCTCCTTTTGCAGATGACGGGCATCCCCGGGTCCAATTCTTAACCCCCTGATGTATTTGTCTCCTTTGCGTCTGCTTAGACAATGAGCTCGGCATTGGCGATTTGAAGACAGTCCTCGCGCTGCTCAACTCATGCCTAGAGATCCAGTTCGAGGGAAGGCTCAGCTGGAGTCTCATCCGTCATCGTGTCATCTCTGGCCTAAATCAGAAATTAGCTTACACGAGCACAGAGGGCCCATAGGCTCCCATTACAGCCAACTTAGATGCTGTTGGGTTGGAATAGCCGTGCTATCGACCAAGGCTCACGGCAGAGTTAAAAGCCATCTGTTCGAGTTTTGCGGAGAGATCGTTTGCTCCCTCCGGCGTGATCGCGAACGGTCCACCGTGGCCAGTCTCCAGACTAGACACTATACGCCAACTCACGGATCCGCTAAGCCGTCGCCAATGTTGCTATGCCACACTGTAGGGACGCCTGCGTGGCTTGTCTGGACGGGTGATAATTGTCATAACTCACGATACCCATTCCCCTGCAATGTTTCATAATATGCTCGAATATGATTTGCGGACCAATATAAAGATAAAATGTTATAGGAGGCATGGATGCTATGATAGAGTTATCGAATGGCGGCAGTACTAGTTCTGGTGTTGGCCGAGTTTCATACATAGCGTCATTGGGCACCCCCACAGACAGTGATTCCAGTCGAAATTGATGCGCGAATGATATTCACCAAAACTTGGCGACGTGTCCACGCAAAAGGGCAGGCAGTATGGTTTTGCGACATCGGCATCTGATAAAGATGTGTGAACCGAGAAATTTTGGGATTTGAAAGGGATTATTCGGGCCAGTAAGATAAATCGTATGAGGCGTAGACGTAAAAGATAAGATGAGAGAATGAGATAGGAACGGCACTTTCCGAGTTCTGCTATACAGCTCATCAGCCACAGTAACGGCGGTTGACGTTGGCACGTCAGTAATAATCCCCTGTCAGGACACAAAATTCGCTCCACACCATGGTACGCGCCTTCCGGACGTTCTACACGTTTCCGATCTAGCTCATAACAAGCCCTATACAGCCCAAGGAGATCCGCGACATCAAGCAATTCATTGACATCGCGCGGCGGAAAGACGCCCGCTGTGCGTTCACCCTTGCATTTGTTCGCAATCAATCCTAACGAGCATACACACAGCGGCACGCATCAAGAAGATTGCACCTGCAACCCCCGGCGCAAAAGAGCGCACGAAGTTTAAGATTCGGTGTTCACGGTACCTTTACACCCTCGCGATTGATGATCCAGAGAAGGCCGAGAAACTCAAGCAGAGTCTCCCACCAGGTAAGCCGGGCTCTTTCGAGTTACTACCCTCTATCTAATGCGAGTTGCGTGAAAGGTCTTGCTATTGAAGAGGTGAAGAAACAGCCCAAGAAGAAGTAAACCTTTGTTGTTGTGCTGTTACCATCGCTGCGATCGCCCGGGGGCTCCGTGTATGTCCATAACCATAAAACCATGATGCACATGCGCATAAGATATATATAAGCCATGTCTTCCCTCAGGTTCTGCAATGACACCTTTGCATGATCATCCAGTCGTTTGCATATATTTTCGCAAGATGCTGTCATGCACTACTAATAGTACACACCCACCGAGCAGAACCGTCGTTGTGCCTCGCAAGATCCTGCTCAGGTGCCTGCATCGTGGGGTTCGCGAGGGTACATTCCTTTCCCCTAGCCCGACTTCAATGTCTACCTCGGTTGGGCTTGTAAGCTCGAGATGACAGTGTACAGCATCCATCAGTATTCCTCCATCTAGTCGGGGAAGTGGAAGAACGTTGAGTAAAAACAACGAAAGTGTTAATGTCCGGGTATATCTGCTCAAGCGACCTTAGTCGCATGCCAGGGGCAGATGACTTGAGCGACGCACATTATAATATTTGTAACAAGACTTGGGAGCCAGAGGGGGAAAATCAACAACCGTGGTCGCCACCGAGTAACATCCACTAGATCCGCAATTAGCATGTAACAATCAGGCTGTGCAGCTACTGTGGGTCATACCATCATTGTAGATTTCTTCAGGTTGTCCCCGCCACAGAACGACGTGCGTAAGGCTCTCCTGGTCGGCAGACCGTACACCAATGCGCAAGAACTGTTCGCCTCCACGCAGGCGCACACATGTCTGCCCGTCTGCACACGACCAATCACAACGTGTAAAGACGGTTTCAGTTGGTGCAAGCAATCCTGGTGCTTCAACACATCGGGGTGTTTCATCGCTTCGAAGCGGTATCAGGCATGCTTCGGAGCCAGGTCCAGGCGGTGGGGTTGCACAGCAACCATGCGGGCGATCTGTGTGCAATAAGCCATCAGTAAGAAGCAGATGGGGCCTCGGCGAAGTTTCCCACTAAGGAACCACTCAGTATCCAGGCACCAGGCCGGTTCTTTTGAGACGGGTGAACGCTGGGTTGTCAGATAATCGTTCCACGCGTTCTCCTGAGCATTGGCAAGAGAAAAGTCGTCGAGTGTGGTGAGCAGCGTGCCAGGAGGAAGATGTGACGCCAACGGCGAACCGGGTGTAACAGATGCTACTAACAAGCCGTCCGCGGAAATATCTGAATACCCAAGGAGGAAAAATGGGCGCTCGAGCGGGAGCAGGAGGACAAGGAATAGCAACGCGCTGAAGAGTGGACCGGCCGCGGCAATGCGGGCGCGGATGCGTGGGCCCGAGGTGGCGATTGCGTGGGTGGGGAACGCGACGAAAGCAGCAGGCAGTAAGAGCGTTAAGGATGCGCCGAGAGACTGCAACGGTACTCCGTCACTGTCAGAGGCATCAGTGATTGGAAAAGGAGAGTCAGGATAGTCAGGACGAACAGCGCGGCAGCGAGCGCATGCCCTGTTTCGTGTATAGCTTGCGAGAAGAACAGCGCGCTTATGAGTAAAGGCAAATGTGAGAGTGGGAGGGTGATGCCGGGAATCTGAGTTGGTGGGTGAGTGCGAAGATTCGCCGTGGGCATAAGGGAAAGGAATGAATAAATAAGATGTACTTACGAGTAATTGTACGGGTATGTCTGCTTCCGTTGTCGTATGCGGGGTGACCGTAGGTGGTACGTAGATGCTGTCGTATGCCCGTTTTGCATGCGGGTACACACCTGCAGACCGTGGTACTAAATCTGCCACTGATTTTCGTGCGAGCTGCACGAACGTCCACACTAGCACGGCCAAAGCGACGACCATGCCCAACAGGGAGACAGCGATGCCCGAGTCAAAAACCACTCGCAGGGTCGCGGGAACACGGGAAATGCGATTTCGAGAGAACCATTGAGCCAAGATGTCATGGCCAGAGTTGAATGCGGTGCTCTCGACGCGTAGATAGGGACCCGCGATGGTGACTGACGTAGTTGTTCGCCCCCGGGTGGTCAATGAAGTTGGCAAGATGCTGCGGGATTTGTTTGCGGGGACATAGAAGCGGTGAATGAGGTGTATTGATGACCATAACCCGAAAAGGAGGAGAAAGAAGGTGAACGGGGTCATGGAACCCTGCAGGTCGCATCTACATTTACATAAGCAGCTCTTTAACCTCATTGCCTCGGACCACTCTCGGCAAGACTCTCGGAACCTCGGTGACAACACTGGCCATCTCTGAGGTGCAAAATCACATCTATGTGCAGTGCCGCCAGTGTCGGGTTCTGGACTTGAAATCTTGGCTCAGTCTCCCTTGTGCTATGATAAACCATTTAGCTCTTCTCAAACTCCATGTGACTGTGGCGAATGCCTCGGAAGGCTGTAATTTCCGTTCTTCTGTATATGCGTAGCCTTGTCCTTTGAAGCGCCTCGGGTGGCCTTCTTGATACAAGAAACGTTTTGTGGCGATAGAAGAGGAGTGGGGTATATTATTCAGCTCTAGCCATCAATATGCATCAATGCCCATCATGACTGGAGGGCTGTCCAATCATCAAGAAAAATTATCGATTAGCCGACCAATATCGATGAGCAAGCCGTATATAATGGCAAGGTACGTCCCTCGAGCTCCTCAGGCTGAGCCTCCCTTTGCCCATTCGCCGATCTTCTCTTCCCTATCTTTGTACTGTACACTCGACGTGTCTGCCCTTGTCCAACTTTCTCAAATTTACTAGCGGCTCTACTCCGAAATTGCTTATATGGGTTACGTACGATCTCGTACATTCTGCTACTGTGTCCCTGTGCGGCTCGGTTTGCTTATTATGAGCATACTGTGTTGTGCTGGCGGATCGATTATGGCTGGCCTCGGCTGGGACAGTGCTTTGCACAAAGGTGAGTGGCGTTGTATTCTCTTGGGTCACGTCCTTATTATTTTGTAGATGAAACATACCTGACTCAGAACCAGGATGTTTCCGTCGTAATCGCTTCCTTCTCATATACCGTCTTTGCCGTCATCTCTCTCTTTGGGTCCGTTCGTTTTGTGCCACTTAATTTCGCGCACACGAGCACTCACTGGTACCCAGATTGATTGGAACTATCATCAAACGTCGCTCTTTCATTTCTTTGTATAACATGGTCGTGTGGTCGCATTTAGCGCTCAACATTGCGGCTGGCGCATACTTCATACATACACTCTTCCACCAAGTTGGCGAAGACGATTTGAGCAACTGCTTCTACAGCTATTTTGATGACAACACCAGTCTAGACGAGTGTGAGGAAGAGTTCCAGATTTATCGTGTCGTTATAATCTGCGTTTATATCGCCTTCTGTTTACTTGAACTCTGTGCGTCTTCATCTCTACTCCCCCCAACCCTTTCCCATGGGCTGCGACCAGATCTGTTTACCCATATACGAACAGGTGTTTGTCTCGTCGTCGCCGGATACGTCGCACAGCTTGGGGAAGAGGAGGCGCAGGACTATCCGCCACCCGCTCAGACGGCTGCGACTATACCTCCGATGGCTACGACATATAACTACAGGAGAGATTATGTGTTCTCTCAGCCAGCTGGACAGAACAAGTCGATCGATGTGTGAGCTAGGGGATGATGAATGGATTAGGACTATCATGTATTTTTTGTAAAAAAAATAATATTACGGAAAATGCCACTCCACGCACGGCAATTGCCGCCTAAATGATATCAGTAGCAGTCGGCTTACACTTCATCGCGAGCAATGGTAGGGGACTCCATCGTCAACCGCCCGTAGGTTGTGCTTACTTGTCACCTAGGTTGTATGCAGTGATTGTGGAGGTACGGTCATTGAATACGATGCCGCAGCTGGGAACGGCTTTTGCGTACAGTGCGGTACGGTTTGTGAAGAAAATACCATCGTAAATGAGGTCTCCTTTGGCGAGACTGCAGCGGGCGCTGCTATGGTTCAGGGATCGTATGTTGGGCAGGGCGCAAGTAAGCTTTTCCGAAGGAAATTATTCCATGTGTGCTGAAGCCAACTCATAGCCCATGCGCGCCTGGGGGGTCCCTTTGGAAACAGAGGCAACACAGAGTCGAGGGAGCAGACTATCGCTAATGGTAAGCCCCTGCTTCCGCAATGTGCTTCAGAAGTTTTGGTCCCTCCCTTCCTATCGTCGCCGTCGCATGCGTTGCATGGCCCAGCTTCTGACTCACTCTTTGTCAGCGAATCGCAAAATCCAGAGCATTGCCTCTGTTTTGCGACTGTCTGACATCGTCTCTCTTGCGGCAACGCGACTGTATACTCTTGCAGTGGAGCACAAGTTTACGAAAGGGCGGAAGAGCCTTAACGTCATCGCTGTCTGTCTCTATGTTGCATGCCGGCAAAAAGAGACGCGTAACTATATGCTCATCGATTTCTCTGACCTCCTCCAGGTGAAACCACATCACTCTGCTTCTTGGATTAACCCACTCATCTTCCTAGGTCAACGTATTCGAGCTCGGACACACGTATCTCCAACTTGTTCAGACGCTCAATCTACGGTTACCCCTAGTAGATCCTTCCCATTATATCTCTCGCTTCGCCGCGCTCTTAGAGTTTGGCGATGAAACGCACAAGGTTGCGACGGACGCCATTCGGCTCGTGCAGCGTTTCGACCGCGACTGGATGACCAAGGGACGACGACCCGCAGGCATATGTGGCGCATGTCTTCTCCTCGCAGCCCGAATGAACAACTTTCGGCGCTCAGTGGAGGAGATCGTACAAGTTGTCAAGATCGCCGACACGACGTTACGCAAGCGTCTGAAGGAGTTCAAGGAGACGCCAAGCGGTGCCTTGACCTTGACAGACTTCCGTACCGTATGGCTCGAGGAGGAAATGGATCCACCTGCGTTTATTAAGGGTAAAGAGAAGGAGCGTGCGACAAAGGGGGCAGAAGCAGACGAGGAGGCTTCTGAGGAGACGGGCAGGGTGCGGAAGAGGTCGAGCAAAGCAGATAAACGCAAACGCAAGCGACGGCGCGTCAACGAGAGTGACGAGGAAGGTGGCGGCGAAATTCCCCCCAACGATGCGCAGCACACGTATCTTGACCCTGTGCTCTTCAACTCAGGGATTCTAGCGGGTACCTCCCAACCCGAACCCCTCTTCTTACCAGATCCTGGAGAAGAAATCCGTGATAGCCAAGCTGGTCCTACGCTTCTAGTGGTGCAGCCTCCTGACGATCCTATCGTCCTACCGCCCTCACAGGCCGTCGACTCAGGAAACGTAACTGATGCCGTGTCTCCACTCGAAGTTGAAGTCAACAACCTCCTTACAGAAGAAGTCGCAGAGTTTCTACTCAACGAGCAGGGCGCACAGCTCAGCGCAGTATTGAACGAAGCCAACGAGCGGCGCATGGCGGCCATTCAGCCTGTGGACGAGTTGGCTGGGCTGGATGAGGACGAACTCGATCAATTCGTGATGACAGATGAAGAGGTTCAGATCAGAGAGCGTGTCTGGGTTGAAATGAACCGGGAGTACCTTGAAGCAATTGCAGGTGGGTGTCTTTGGTACTTCCATCAATGATGGTATTTGACAATTCGATGGCCGAACAGCAAAAGGAGAGCAACACGAGCCCGGCACAACGTCGGCCAAGTACAAGAAGGTCCGCATCTGTTCTATATTTGTTCTGGGCTCTTGTCTGATGATGTCGATTCTGACGACGAAGCAGCGCCGGAAACCCGCGGCAAAACCTCGCGATGCCTCCACTCCACATGGGAGCACCGCAGCCGAGTCCGTGCGCACTCTTCTCAAACAAAATGCGCGCTACAGCAAGCGCATCAACTACGATGCCCTCAAGGATCTCTTCACGGACGAGAAGGATGACGAGGAGGGTTCCATGTTGTACACCATCGATGGTAAAGAAGTCGTCGTCGAGGAGGGCGGAGGGCGCATCGGCGGGCATGCCAGCTTGATCGACGCTGGCGAGCTACAGCCGGATCCCGACGACGCCGATGATGGCGACCCAAGCGACAAGGGCGATGATTACGGTGTTGCTTATTGGGAGGACACTTATGAACAAGAAGTGTAGTCCTGGAGTCGAGACGTGAGTTCTCCACCCTAATCCTTGGCCGCATATGGTTGAAGTCATGCTGTGTAGTGACGGCATCAACACTCGGCGAATTGGGTATCATGGTGTAATTCTGGAAACCGGTTGTGAGAAGTGACTTATTGTAGCATAGACTCCAGGTACAAATCCATGCACTGTAGTCTACCAGTTCAAATGTTTAATGTAATGTATCACGTGCAAGACCAGGGTTCGATCCTCGACGTCGTGCCTCTTTGTGTGGTGCACGTGGAAATACTTGAGGGGCGGGTCCTTTCAGCCTGAGGGTCATCGTAGGCTTCTTCAAGCCTTTTCCTTCTCCTACTATTCTTACAAGACGGGTAACTTAGTCGGATGTGTTGAGTACAGTGATGCTGGCCCTCGTGCTGGTCATGCACCGAGCTCAGTTACACACGGCTGCCAGGTAAGCAGCTCAGTCCCTTTGAAATGTAGTGAAGACTATGGCGAGTCGGCGAGGAAATCCCTCTGTTTATGGATTTTTACATTCACTCCAGGGCTCTACGAGAGAATGTCCATCAGTGCATCCACACGGGGCTCATGCTAGGGCTTTCCCTTGTACATCTGAAATTATCGACAACAGGACGTGTACGAGATGAATAGATAACAGAGTTCATAGAGTAGTATCATGCTACCCCTCACCCATCAGCATCCCCCTCACAATAGCCACGCATGCGGTCACGCGAGTTCGTGTTAATGAACGCACTGCAGGCCCATCAACCAGTCGCTTTGACACACACTTATCGAATGATTGTCAGTGACAAAGGCCAATTTTACGATTGCATTGTTTCAACTTTGCAGACGTAGGTAAGGCATGAGAATTGGGATGAGTAAAATGAGGTGGAGTGCCGAAAGGGGAGCAGGTGTCGATTCGGGGTAAGGGATAGCAGTCAGATGGGGACGCTAAACGTCCTTGACTTGCTCTTCACACCATTCCCACAGTTTTTTCCCGAGATCGGTATCGAGTGCTCGCTGGTGGGGAAGCGTGACACGTGCCCAAGCAGTAACGTACTGAAAGGGGGAGTTGCATTACCAGGCGAAATCGGAAGCAGGAATACTTACCTTGCCATTCAGCTCACTCGCAGCAGGGGAAGTGCCTGCATATAGGGAGTTGATTGCACCGTACGAGACAGGGTAGGTTATGATTCGACCGAGGATCTTTGTGAAAGCACTCGCATTACGCGCGAGATCTGTATTGATGTTTCCAGGATGGACAGAGATGGACACAATGCCTTCGCCGCCGTATTGCCGAGCAAATTCGTTCGAAAAGAGGATGTTGCCCTGCAACGGGGTATATTTAAAAAAAACTGCTGATATTCGAAGGCGCCATTTCATTACCAGCTTGCTTTGTCCGTACAGCTTCAGTGCACCGATTTTCTTCCCCACTGCGAGATAGTCATCTCCGGGGCTAAGCGTGGACCACTGTATGCCATCTGGTGGTACCACATAGTGGCCGATGGAGCTGACATTGACGACGCGCACCGATCCCTGGGGAGAGTTCTTTGCAGTCACCGTGAGGAGTGGATGGAGCAATTTGGTGAAATAAAAGTGCCCTGCAAAGTGAACCTGTCTTTGAGAACGCGGTGTTGGTTTCTGTGATGTCCCATACCTAGAACATTGGTCCCAAACTGCATGTCGAAGCCTTGGCTCGTGAGCTTATCAATTACTGCGTAAACGCCACTGCGCCCAATTTCAGAGGCACGTTTCGCTGCGGAAAGGCGCGCGACGAGATTGCTTACCCATTGTTGTAGAGAGTATGGAGCTCGGACTCCCTACTGATGAACTCTTCAGCGGCAGTCTTCACGGAGACGAGGTCGGATAGGTCGAGCTGGAGAAAAAAGATGGACTCCTTTCCGGTCTCCCGCTTGAGCTCTTCAATCACCGCCTCAGACTTCTCCTTTGAACGCGTGGCGATGTAGATCTTGGCACCATTCGAAAGCAACACCTAAGTTATATAATAAAAAGTAAGGAACTATAGTACAAAGGAATGGATGACGCGCACCCGCGCAGTTTCCTTTCCGATGCCACTGTTGCCGCCCGTGATGATGACGACCTTCCCTGTCTGATCAGGGACATTTTCCGCAGTCCAGGTTGACTTTGGAGGAAAGAGTTGGCTGAAGGATCCAATACGCTTCTCTGACATTCCGAGGGCTTATCAGCTGATAGTGGAAAGGAAGGGTTGGGGGAAAGGCAATAGACGCCCATCTTTTGAATTTATAGTCGCCACAGAGTAGGTTCCGCTGCCGTCCGCACTCCACAATTCATCTGCCACTTTTGGATCGAGGTTGGACACCGTTGGAGTAACTTACCCATTGACTGTCAAATGACCCCCTCCCACCGCGAGGTTGGGCACTGGTTTACCCATCTGGATGACCGAAACGCTGAACATTACAGTACATTACTTGATCAGGCGCCGCCACCCATCAGTGAGTCGCGCTGCTGCTCCTGCACACTGCTCCTGTGGCTCAGGCGTGGCTTGGTTTGGGCTCGGATCAGGACGTTGTTTGAAATAGGACAAGCGGAATCAGTTCGGCGCTGTTTTGTTGCCACAGCAGGGTTTGTGGCTCACATCACCTGATGTGAACCACAAACACTGCTGAGTAACAGAAACCGTGAGCTCACCACACACTTCCTCACCTATTTTTTATTTGAGACTGTAGCCATGTCGAGCTTGGACTTGTGCCGACTCGTCTTACCTTGGCTAGGATGCGGAGCGCGTGTAGTTGGCTGAAGAGCGGTCGAGACAGGTCTGGGCTTGTTCTGCATTGCCGTCTTGAGAAGCCCGTGAAACCCTCTCCGCTTAAATGACTATGGTGTACAATTTCTTTCCCCATTTACTACACCCCTCACAGCGTGATAACTACGTGTCTACTCGCCAATATGGCCCTCGCGCCCGGGACCACCACAATGGTCTGTGTATCATCGATCACGACCGCAGGTCCATCTACGGCATCTCCGACAGCCAGTTTTTCGAGTTCAAAGACTGGCGTGTCATCTACTCGGCCAACCTTGTCAAAGTACACCGAATATCGGATTGCCGCACTTCCGGTATCAACCACTCGGGCGCTCAGCTGGTCGAGCTCATCGAAAACCGACAGCCTCGGCCTGTCAGTGGTTGTGCCGACGCCACGAACCTTGATATCATCCACCACGACACGTGCCTCATCCAAAAGAAACCCGAATTCGGCTTTGTATGCGCGGCGGAAGGCATCGAGGTAGTCCTCGCCTTCACCAGCCTCCGGAAGGACCATAAGCGCCGTGTCCGTGCCGTTAAACCGCATATTGAGCATACGCTCGATCCGAATACGCTCAGGAGCAAAGCCCTGTTTTTCGAGCTCCTTGCGCGTTGCATCGGTTAGAGTGTCCAGACGTGAGAAAAGTGTTGGCTCGTTCTCCGCAGTGTAAAATGTTGATGCCGGTTCTTGTATTTCGTGCACACTTGCATAGATTCAGTCAGCGGAGTAAGTCGAGCAAGAGATATGACATACCGATCTGCCAGGGCGAGCCCGTAAGCGGACAGGATCGAGCTGTACCGGTGAATCAAGATAGTTTTGATGCCCAGCAACGAAGCAATCTCGCAGGCATGCTGTCCGCCTGCGCCGCCAAAGCTAGCCAGTCTGAGTGTCTAGTGTGAGATCTCCGTTTTCCCGGTTAGGACGTCATGGCCTTACATATGTGAAGAAGTTGCGTATCCCTTTGCCTCAGTCAGCGCGCGTATAGGGCGACACATAGTCTCGTTGGCGACCTTGATAAACCTATGCACATTACATTCAGGGGGATAGAGTTCGGGGTGTCGCGCCTCACGCACCCATAGATGATCTCGTCCAGACTCAAGTCGTTCGCAGACTTTTCGTTGACGTTTTGCGCAAGTTTTTCGAACTTCCTACAGGATGCCTCCTCATCCAACGGTTCGTTTTCCGCCTTGCCAAATATCCTCGGGAAATATTTCGGGATAAGCCGTCCGAGCAGCAAGTTAGCGTCTGTCACTGCCAATGGGCCACCTTTTCTACATCACATCGTGAATCCTGCCTCCAATTAGCTGAGGACAGAAGTTCCTCTTACCTGTAGCAGGTCGGACCTGGTTCTGCGCCTGCACTCTCTGGCCCAGCAAGGAACAGACCGTTGCGGAACGTGAGACAGGAACCACCGCCAGCTGCAACAGTGTTGATATCGAGTTGTGGTGATTGAATCGTGACACCTGCAGTGGTTGTCTCATACACGACTTCGTAGCGGCCGGAAAAACGCGATACATCTGTCGATGTACCTCCTACGTCGAGTCTATAGCCACCGCTCTTGTCAACAGAGGTAGGAAATGAGGCTGGGTAAAGACACTGACCCTATAATCGGCATCTTTCGTTTCTCATCCCAACTTGTACGCGCATACCCTACTACCCCACCCGCTGGCCCGCTCAGGATCGTTTTCAATCCTGTAAAGCGAGTGGCATCCACAAGCCCGCCATCGCTGCTCATAAACTCGACACGTGGGCGCTGCGCAAAACCAGCAAAGAACCCATCCAAGTACGCACGCAGAATTGGTGTTAGGTATGCGTCGGCGGTGGCAGATGCACCTCGAGGGACCATTTTTATCATGGGCAAGAGTTGAGATGAGAGAGAAATGTGTCCGAAACCTAGAGAAGACGCCACTTTTCCGACGAGAAGCTCGTGTTCTGGGAATGTATAGGAGTGCGCCAGCACGACTGCCACTGAACGATAGCCATCATCATAGAGCTTCTGTAGGTCTGCTCTGATAACAGCATCATCTGCGTAAGCTTGGGTTAGCGAAGCCGTGCTCGGCTGGGGATAAATACATTCACCTGGCTCTTTGAGAATCCTCACGGCCTCTCCCGAGATTCCTTGAACGATTCTTCCTGGACCTTCTGCGTCTCCTTTTTGATCCCACCCTTTCCCCCTATACCCTCTCTTGATTTGTCCACCTTCATCGAAGATCACTTTATGTTCCTCCGCCTGCGGGTCGCTCGTGTAGCCCACAAGTGTCACGCGTTCATTGATTTCTATGACAGTCGAGTATAACGGGGGTGGACGGCGGATGTTGAGATCAAATATCTTTGGGCGAGACTGATTTCCGATCAGCAAAAGGTCCTTAAAGCCTTTGGTGATGAGAAGGGCGTGCTTGCGGCCTTTGCGTTCAAGGAGTGCATTGGTGGCGACAGTTGTGGATAAACGGATATAATCTAATAACGGACGATCAATCTGGGGACACGAGTAGAGTGTGAGGGCTACACAACACACCGATCTTGGTGATATCAAGTCTTTCGCCTCTTGGTATCGCATTTCCTGTGACAGCCTCTAGCACACGCCGGATGCCTTCCGTCGGAGCATCTTTGTAATTTGCAGGATCCTGAGATACTGAGCGGGAATAAGACCACGATGCGCGTTACAGAACAATAGTGAGGGACGTGCAGAGCTTAACGACCAGTTCCTTCCTATGTCGCGGGTTATCCGGATCAGGATAATCGCTGTTGATGAGATAAGTAACAAGTTGGTCAAAGCAAGACACGATTTAACGCACGCATAGACGTCACAGAACGTACCTCCACGATCCGCTGAGATTCTAATCGAATGATTGGGCACCATCACCGGTCCTTTTCCTCGTCATCGATGGTCTTCTCCATCCTTTATTACGTCAATATTCTCACACCGGCACGTGCCTCCCACTCTCGCTATACATGTGACGTACAACTTGAGGCCACGATGCCCATAAGGAACGTCTTGGGGAGGAACACAAACATATCTGGCGTTCGCGATAGGTGTCGGGAAACCTTGTTCTCAATTTTGTTTCCTGTTTTATCAATTCTTCAACGATTTGAGTCGACCCGAACTCCCGAAGGGACTTCCTGTCACGGAAGTTAATCTGGCGCCTCCCGATGCAGTGCAGTTGCATCACGTTCGGGCCTCGGAGAGGGACAACCCAGCCTCGGGCAACATAGATTCGCACCCGGAGCTGTTGGAGAGAAATTTTCAAAAATGTGTGAATGGCGTCTTGGTTAAATCTTTAAACTTTCGGATTAATCTGATATCCCTGGTAGTATATCGGATTAGTACACGCGCCTGTCACCTTTGCTGGCCGCGCGAGAGCGGGGTTCGACTCCCCGCCAGGGAGAGCCATTACTTTTTTCTATTTTTTCTTCAATACTTCTTGAAAAGGTGCTGCGCATCGGAACGGCAGCCAATGTGTATGAGGGCCACGTTGAGGTTGGCCGTTCGAATGGAAGCCAATGATTTCTTGCACAAGAGCAAACTGCATATGCTCACCCGTTCCGATAACCAAGCCCCCACAACAAACTGACCGCACACCACAACACCTGGTGCAACGCACTCAGGAGCCAGGAGTGACGGCATCTGGTCACCCTTTTTCCGGTAACGACGCCACGTTGAGTCACTGGCTGCTGCTGTCTCGCTCAAGACCGTGGAGCGCAGGCATGGTGACCCGTGCAACGCAGTACTGACAACAATGCGAACAACCGCGGTGAAGATAATCAGGGTTCAAACGCCAATTCAGTCAACGCCCCGCCAGGGCCGTTACCCAGTGCGAAGATATAAAGGTGGCGGCCGCCCGTACATAGCGTGGATCAAGAGCAGAGATGCAACCCGAGAAGAGACTTCATTTGGCCACTTTTTGTCCTCATCTCAAGCGCAGTGTGTCGCTTGGCGTGGTGTTGGCATAATTGATGAGCGCAAGGGGGATGTCACCACTTTTTGGCGAGTGTGTTGTATCTGGTCAAAAGACGCGTCGCGAAGCGCGATTGGCGCAAGTCGTACGCCGCGTTTGGACCCAACATCTGTTGGCGCTTTAGTTGTCTCTTATCAGCATCGCAATTCTTGTACATCCCGCGCTGTATGCCCAATCCTTCACTATCCCTCCCGTGATCACGGAATCAGTTCTCTGATGTCCCACCTACCCTATGACACGTTCCGTGAAATGCTTGCAACCAAGTATCCAAATTGTGGGCATGCTCTGTGGGAGCCCAGTCCCGGGGGCATGTATGACTCCGTAAAAGTGGGCGATGTTGGTTTCATTCGCCAAGGCTGTTTCCATCGTTTGTTCAATGTCTTACTCCCCGGAAACCATCCATCCCATCAAAACTTCGGTGTCCCGGAACATCATCAACAACTGCATCTCAATGCGCCAAATCATATCCACAGAGGTACAGAGGGTACGGATGACTTCTGCTCGAGGCACGTAAGCCTGTCTCGTGGACGTGACATTGTACATGCCTTGGGGTAAGACGGCCACATGTCTTCTCGAACTCCGGTTACTTACACCTAATTTAGGCCCGACGATGATCACCAGGTCACAGTTTCGTGCCCTGGGAGGCGAGGAGCGATGTTATCTCTTCCTTTCCCGGCTCAACGCGAGGACACCGTCGCCCTAGGCGATTTCGGACGATGGATAGTCAAGCACATCGATCGCTGGTTCGCATTTGCTGAAAATCTCGGCCTGGGCATCAACCGGATGCAGGACATCGTTCTGGTCACTGGGCGTCATTGCGCAAAATCGTGGGTCAACGTCGCGTTCTCTGAAGGCCAGAGGGAAGCAGAAGTTTCTTTTGAAGCACAGCCGTCTGGGGCTTCCGGTGTTAATATTGAGCGGCGATCGGTGCGTGGGGATGTTGTGTTGAAGCTTGGTCCGAGTGGTGAGGTGCGCATGTGTCAGTATCAATGAATCTTGTGAACTCTCCAACTTGAACTTCCCTGTACTAGAATCTACCTGAGAATCAGTGCATCTTCATCCGGGGGTTCCGTGTTGTCCGCATCCTGAAGATATGGCCAAGGCTTCGAGGACGGGCAGGACCCGCTCCCGATGTAGACGGGCACGAGCCTGAACCTGAACCTGACAAGCAACTAGAGGTTATAGGCATCCCCGCCGATACCGACGTAGGAGTCTCGATCATATTCTTTAAACCCTTATCTTACGTTCTAAAGTATCAAGATCCTCTTCACGTTCTGTTAGAGTATATTGCCGAAGTAAGTATATCAGTTAGATATCGCGCGCTGTGTCTTTCTTTTCTATCGAAATATAACTGACCAGAAGTTGTACAGAGGGCTCCTGATTGCGATATGGTTCTTGCACATGACGACGATCTGGCATGCATCGACGGTGTTGTATGTTTGTCTCTTATTCATTGAACAATTTTGTCATCTTCCTCATTTCAAGAAGCCCCTGGATAGCCTCCAACCTGATGTATTGATAGAACGCCTCAGAGAATCTGCGCCAGAGATCCAGCAGGTACAATGGAGTGAGTACTGAGAATATCATATCTCCGTGGAAAAGACTCTCATGAAGACTTGTCACCAGGCAATGAAAATAAGTCAGCAGCTGAGGTGGCGATTACCAAAATAGCGACGCTATCGAAGGGTGCATTTACAGTACGTCAACCGCTACTTGCGATTTGTTGGTCACGGTCTTATTCCTCCCCAGATTGGGAGATCCATGGCCGTTAACAATGAAAGCCCAGTGCGAATAGGTGACATACGGGCGCCTAGTCCCCCGACGGCCTCCAAATTGCCAAAAATGACCGAACCGGTCACCTTCAAAGTGAGTCCTGCACAACCTGTCTGGGAAGTAGATGTGCCCGTTAAACGAACAACATAAGGGTGTCATTCGTCGTCTGGCCGATATAGCAAAGCGAGATCGAGGACACAAGAGATCGAGTAGTACCCCGCCGTTCGACTCGGAACCCGTAGGACTCCCACGTCTCCTGGGGGATGGGGATGACGATCCGGAAGTTGACGACCCCCCTCCTGACTTCATTAAACCGACAACACCCTTGCCTGCTCCCCTACAGCCACCGACAGCTTCAGGGACGCCGGAAAAGCCACGGCCCTCCACATTCCCCGGGCCTTCGCACCCCACTTCTCACAAACAACTCCCGGGTGATCCTTCATCGTCGCGGAGTACATTGGGCACTAGTGGACTGGCCACAGGCACACAAAAGGTGGCGGCTTCCTCGAACGCTGTGGCAATCTTTGGCACTTTCGCCACCGTGAGTGCCGATCCTCCACGAGGCACACCGAGCGCCGGTGGCAGTTCTATCACACTCCCACCGGATCCACCGCCCAAACCCTCTGTTTCCAACAGATCCCATACAGCACCAGTTGCGGCTTCTATCGCAGTGGCTCCTCAGCTGTCTCTGTCAGCCAGCTTACCTCTCCCCGTCCACAAACCTCTGAGCCCAGAGGTCCTGGCCACCATGGAGAAGGTATCCAGCGATGCAGAGTGTTTGCTCCGGTTTGCAGAAGATGGGACTGTGTCGGCTGGCAATCTTGAAGGCCTCGTCTCCCGAGTTATCGATAGAACCACAGACACACCTGCGGACGAGCGCTTCAGAGCCACTTTTTTGACAATTTACCAATTATTTTCGACCAATGCACGCCTTTTTGAGATTTTGAAAAGGCGTTTTGAGTCGGCAACTCTCGACCCCACCAATACCCGTTCTCAGTACTCGTATGTGAACATCGTACTCCTGGAAAATTGTGTCTTAATCCAGCACCTCTCATAGCACCTTGCTCTTCATAGAGAGTTGGCTCAAGAGAGGTTTCGAGGATGAAGATCTCAGCTGTTCGTCAAAGATAAGAGAATTCGCCCTCGCCATCTTGGAGTCGGGTAGTCAAGAATTGAAAGCAAAGGCTGCAGAAATCGCGAGTATGATTTATAACCCTGATTATGTGGGTCGCAATAGACCATCCATCATCACTGGGACGCTTACCGGACTGTCAGGTCTACCTCCGCCAACCAAGAAGCATTGTCTGGCTACGACGTAAACCTGCTCGACAGCCTCCCAGAGCGACGCCGTCTGATCTGGCAGCTGCTCTCACTGCAGTGGCAGGCAACTGGTTCCGGAGGATCACTTATTGGGACTACGTGAACTTCACCCGACAGCGGTCCAATGTGCGACGCATGGAATTGCTTAAATCTCTTCACGACAAGATCGTAGAGTGGGTACAGAGAAGCGTCATGGAGTGAGAATCCTGTTTGTTACACAAAGTCCAGCACGGGAAGCTTACCTTCGTTCATGACAGGCCTAAATATCTTGAAGCACGAGCGAAAATGTTTGAAAGTTGGATATATACTGCGCAGGTTGGCTACCTTCGCTGCTTCTGGGCATGAGGGCTGACACAGCGCATCAGGAATGTAGATCCATGAATAATTTCTCGTCAGCATCGGCAATTGTCAACGCTCTTGTTTCACCGAAGGTCGCAATGTTGGTCCTTGCGTGCGAGAGCCGGGCAACGCAAATCATACACACGCTAAATAGGGACCTAGCGCCAATGACTGGGGCGTACTTTGACACACTGCGCCAGGCAGGGACGAAAGAGCTCATCCCCTGGTTAGGTATGGACGGTCCCCTACGTACGTCTTGCTATCACCTCACCTCGACTTTCGCAGATCCATACCTGTCCATTCTCAACACAACCTTTGCTCACTCCAATCCCATTGTCGAGGTGGACGGACATTATCTGATGGATTTCAAGCAATGTAGAGAACTGGCAGAGCAGATCAATTCTATCACCGAGTACTCACCGCCTCCTGTCAGCGCGGAAATCCGACAGGACGTATTGGAATATGTAGAATACAACCTTCAGCAAAGCCTCGCTGTCAAAGCTTCCTCTGCTGCGGTGGTCCGCAGCCCTAGACTTGCTAGGAAGGAGCGGTCGACCATCACAAGACGGGAAACGAAGAAGTCGACTGGAGAATTGCGGGCGCCACCTCAGGGCAGGATGGACACGTCACGGCGGCGCGAAGGACAAGTGGCGCCGAGGCGCGGAGACGTTGGAAGGCGGCGCGGCGGCTTCGCACGACGGCATGAAGAAGATACGACACGGAGACGTGAAGAAAAGACGGTCCGGCAACGCGAAGAGATGGTCCGGCGGCGTGAGGAAATGGCACGGCAGCGCGAAGAAAAGATGACGCGACGGCGTGAAGAAAAGATGGTGCGGCAGCGGGAAGAAATGGCGCGACGGAGTGAGGAAGACATGGCACGGTGGCGTAAGGACCTGGGACGATGGCGTAAGGACATGGCGCGGTGGCGGAAAGACACGACGCGATGGCGTGAAGATAGTGCGCTGCGGGGTGGGGGAGATTTGGAGGGAGTGCCTGACGAGGACACGAGCGTGGAGCCAAGACGGAGAGGACTGAAGTCAAGGCTTTTGAGTTTTTTCGCTCAAAAACTGTGATGATTTAGTACTCTGAATATTATGATATCCACAACACTATGATGTTTATGTTTTAGCGTATAGATGAAAAGTGGAGACGGCAGGAGAAATATAAATACACCAACCGATGATCCTGTCAAGGTTTCTGCTAACCTTCGCGGGGGTATGGAGGGCAACTGAACGCTAGTGCGGAGGGCACCGTCAGGTCGCAGGGTACAATGGACATTTCAATATTTCAATGCTTTATAGGAGACTGGCAGATATTTGAGAACTGACGCCATGCACAAGGTACGCCGGAGCGCGAATAAGCTGTCGTCGGCATCAGCAATTGTTGCTGCCCTCGCGTCGCAAACAAAGCAGCAGCTCAGAAGGGACATGGCCCAGCAGCGTCAAGACATGCTACGGCAGCTCCAAGATATTTTTGATGAAAAACTCATCATAGCATGGTTCCTCAACTGAGTTTTCCAAATTGAGCGCCAGATCACGAGATTTTCCCGAGTACTTAGCGGAGGTTCTCTCCAGTTACACGTAGAACTGCGCAGCGTAGATTACGACGTCAACCAGGACTTGGCTGCTGGTCGCAGAAGACGGAGGATATTGTGACAACCGACATTCGGAGTAGAAGTGTAGTAGGGAATAATCGAACAAGGAGCATCGGGCTAACTTGACCCCTCACCTGTTCCTTCGACTTTAGCTTTGTCCTTCTTCCTCACAATCTTTACTCCTCTGAGTCCCGCATTGCTCTTGCGCGATGGCGCCGCGCGAACCACAGAGGCTGTTACCGGTGGTGGTGACGGCGGCCTCGACACACGTGGTAATGGCGGCTTCGCCCTTGGAATTGAGGCCGGGACTGCTGTTGCCTTGACAGAAGCATTTGATGCTGATTGTGAATGAGCGCCAGGCTTCGCTGGCAGTGATGGGTGCACTGGCTCAGGAGGTAGGGTGCCAGTCGGCGGTGCTTGCGCAAGTTGCAGCAACTTTGCCTCCATCTGCGCGATCCTATCTCCTGTTCTGTGCGGGAAACACACAAACACTCAGTCAGCACGAGTTGGGACAAGAAAAAGGGTAGTGGGGAGGGGAAGATGGCCAGAAAAATCATAGTCCTATTCTGTGCGTACCTCGATCGCGTCATTGGAACACTCTTGAGCAAACTGAGCGTCGTTGGCCGGCTCGCGTCATTGTGCTGGTGCTGCAGCGCTGCCTGCTGAGGCGCACGACGCGAGGTAGAGCCCGTGTGGGCATCGAGAGGTGCCTGATGTGCGTAGGTGACGGTGATGTGCCGGCCCCTCAACACCTTCCCGTTCGCAGCTGCAAGCGCGGCAGCAGCATCCTACAAGCGCCATTTTCATGCATCAGCGTCTGGAGCCCATCCATAGCCACCATTTGCCGCGCAGGGAAGATCCCCCGGGTCGTGGGGGACGCGGAGCCGGAGTACGATAGATGGAAGTGCGTGGGGAAAAGAATGACCCGGGGTAAGCAAAAACGTTTTATTCTTTTTTCCCCCCTCATTCCTCGCGGCAAGAGGGTGCGCGGGTGCACTTACCTGATCACTCGAGTACTCTACGAACGCATAGCCGCGGGGCTTGCCGCGCAGCGCGCCAGTCTTATGAAAGAGGTAGTCGAGGCGCACGAGTTTGCCAAACTTGGAGAAGACTTGGATGAGAGTGTATCTGGGGCGAGGAGGAAACCATTATGAGTTGGGTGCGCCTGTTGAGGAGGGAGATGGTACGCACTCATCCACGGTCGGATGAAGATTACCGACGTATAGACAGTTCTTGAGGAGCTCACGCTGAGGCGGGGGCTGTGGAGGGGGGGCTGAGGTGGATGGATCTGGGTGAGGAGAAGGGTAGGAGAGATGCGAGGATGCGGATGACATTCAAGAGTGGGTGTCGCTGTGGAGAGAACGGATGGATTCAAAGCGGTCCGCGAAATATCAAATGATCCAAATTGGTTAGGGCATAGTGTCGAACAAACATGTGACTACTTAAACGAGCGTGGGCGGTGTCAACGTGGACCTCCCAATGTAAGACAAACTAAAAGGTGAGGCAAATATACGGCCTGAAATATGGATGGTAGAGGGGCGGGTTGCAACGTGTGGGATGATTAAAGCGACAGGGTTGACAAGGCAGAGCGTGATATGCAGCAACAGTGGATCGAAACGACGACAAATAATGCAGGAGCGGACAAAGGGGGATATATATAGTAGGTGGTGCACTGCGGGCAAAATGAAGTGGCAGGACGGTAGAGACCCCACGGCCCATGCAACCCAAGTACGAGGTGGCACCGCGTCGAGGTACGGACAAACACTGTGTGAGCGTACAGTCCATACGGATGCAAGGCGCCGAGCAGAAAAGCAGGTCGATCCGCTCGAGGCACTCAAACATCGACGTAGAGCAGTACGGGCTCACCGACCCCTTCAATCTCGGGAATGACGCATTTGAGGTCAAACGCCTTTGCGAGCACGATTTTGAAGATCTTTTGCACGTTGATCGATGCGGACGTCGAGCAAAAGATGAGAGATGCGTGCATCGCTTTGGCGAAGCGCTTGGCCTGTTTTGTGATTTCCTCCTGTTCATCGCGCGGGAACGTCGCAAAGGTATCAAACTTGGTGCCGATAAGAAATGGTATCGCGGTCTGCATATAAAATTGCGTTCCAGTTCAGCTTCAGTGGCCCGTGGCAAATGAGATAGAAGTGCACCTTGTTGAACCCCCGCGCCTGCCGGTACCACTCTTTCACCGAGTTGAGCGTCGACTTGCGAGACAGGTCAAACATGAATAAGATGGCCACGGCATCGTTGCAAACAAGTGGAAGCATGTTCACGAACTCGCGCTGCCCGCCCAGGTCCCAGATGGAGAATGTAATCGTCGTCCGCCGCACTGAGATTGTCTTCTCCATAAAGTTGACGCCTAGTAGACAGATGCCACGGATTTAATGAGGGATACACGCACGCAGAAGAGACGTACCCAGCGTCTGTATGTAATCCTCATCAAAGCTCCCCTCAACGTATTTGACCATCAAGCTCGTCTTTCCGATCTGAGAATCTCCAACCATGCCTACTTTGATGACGACGCTGCAATACGTTAGTAGCCCATATGCCACGATGGGACGAAGCAATCACCTGTTCTTTTCATCGTTATTAGTGAGTAAGGGGTGTGCGCCATTGGATGGGCCAGCTGCTGGCGTCGGTGTGGAGGATGACGAGGCACTAGAGGACATGGACGGGCTGTACTATGGATATTTGGAGGGGGTATTATGAGCGCGATGAGGGAGACGAAGGGAATCGATTCGGGCCCAGCAGGGCAAGGGGAGTTTAAGAAAGAAAGAAAAAGGGAATGATAAGTGGGACTCGATTGTCTGGCCGAGAGGTCCTTAGGCCAGGCTGGTTCAACCGTGACTCGGCGATCTGCGCACCGCGCATGACAACCTCAACTCGATCAACTTTCACACAATCTTATTTCATACAAATCCAACATAGTCACTAGCAGTCGTTTCAACAGCACGAACAGCGGCACTGTCAATGGCTGTCACTGTGCTCGCCCCGGTATCCGATCAACCTCAAAGTGTACATCCTGGCAGTGCTGTACATATCCGAATATGAACTTTGCCTGAACAGGAACAGCCAGCACGTGACACAATGGCAAATGCCGATGAACTGTACAACTCTCGCGCCACATTCGACTGATATCATCCAAAGCAACAAACCCGACACCATCCATCAACAAAATGGCCAAGCGCGGTACGTTTCATCCACCGTTCAACTTTCTTCTTGTCCTCATTTCGTCGAATCACAGGTGCTGGAACTTCCGGCAACAAATTCCGGCTTACCCTCGGTCTCCCCGTCGGTGCCGTCCTCAACTGCGCAGATAACAGCGGCGCAAAGTCTCTCTTTGTCATTGAACCCTTTCACTCTGGGTCGCATCTGAATCGTCTTCCTGATGCCGGCGTCGGTGACATGGTCGTGGCGTCCGTGAAGAAGGGGAAACCAGAACTTCGTAAGAAGAGTGCGTATATTTTTCTTTCTTTGTCTAGCCGAAATTCTCACCTACTTTGTCCAGCGATGCCTGCCGTCGTCATCCGCCAACGCAAGGCCTGGCGTCGACGTGATGGTCTTTTCCTCTACTTTGAGGTACGTATATCCAGCTAGAGACCGTACACTTATCTCAGATACTTGTAGGATAATGCTGGTGTCATCGTAAATCCCAAGGGTGAGATGAAGGGCTCCGCCATCACCGGTCCCGTCGCCAAAGAATGCGTCCGTACCCGCATGTTTTCTTCCGCCTAACAATGCTGATGTGTAATAACCCAGGCGGACTTATGGCCACGTATTGCGTCGAACGCAGGCACAGTGGTCTAGGCTTATGGATCCCTCTGCGTCCCAGGTCTCCCTTGCCGATCCGATTGTCATGTCATGTATCTCTAAAATGCCCATACAACTCGATGCCTACGTGAAAATTGCGATGTCTATCGCGCTTCAAGATCCGAAAGCATCCTAATCTTGCAGTCCAGGTGTTGCGGAGTTAGTGGCCCAAGCATTTTATAGCCCTGCAATAACAAGTCGCACACCCAGAGCCTATCGTGGTTATAAAGCAAAGATAAAAAGTTTATCGTCACAGTTTTAAGTACATCATGCGAAACTACAAGAAAGTTCTGTTTATGCTTTCGAACTGGAGTGTTCGTTCTACAACGCAAAGCCACGAGTGCGAGACCAGTCTACTAAGTTCTTGAGCTGTTCTAGCGTGAGGAAGATAAGGATTGTCGTCGGTTGTAGACGGGACCATGCCGGGAGCCATCCCTTGAACATGAAAGCTGGGCCCTCTGTTTGCATTGAGTGGCGGATCACCTTCAGCGTAGACTAGTGCGACTCAGTGGGGGCAGATGGGAGGAGGCGAGTTGATACGTACCGAAGAGCCCGGCCCAGAAGCATTCATTATGCGGCTTTTGAGCACGTCGGCAGGCGAGCAGACCGTCGTAGCGACAGTACCCTGAATCCGGCATATGTCAATTATTATGCACGCGACGCATCTGCCATTGAAATTCTTACCGCCGCGAAACTCGCCGTGAAGTGGCAGTAAATGTCATCTTTGAAGAAACGAGTTTTGAGCAACTCTGCCTTGAAGAAGTCATAGCTGTATGGGGTCAGACAACAGCCAAGGACAATGAACGAGCACGTACGACGCGAGTTGACTCGCGTTCATGAGAATCGCACGAAACACGTTTGGCGCCATTCCCCGTGTTAGTGATGATGCGCCCTCTTCACGAACCATCTGAGCGGCTTTGTCTCAGCTAAGTTCAAGACGTAGAGGTTCAAATTATCGCATACGCGGAAAAGAGCATCAAAACAGTGTTTGTAATTAAACCGTTTCTCTGGTGGTTTGGCAAAATCGCCTTGTAGGCGGACCTGGGAAGGGAAGGGAGGTTGGTTTATCATGTTCTGGGAGATGAACCGTGAGGCTACCCCGTACCATAACAATCTCTGTAAAGCACGAGAGTACATCAACACCTATCTCTTAAGAAAGTACCGTGAGCGTACCTCCTGGGTTGCCGATAATGCCTGCAATCCCACCAGCTACAAAAACCAGTGTGAGCAGCGGTCCCTCTGGGTGGAAACGGCTTTGGTCATACCCATGCATCCCGCAACGGGAAGTTTCCACGCAGGTGCATTAGGTCCTAGAGGATATGTATGTGTAAGTCATAGGGTCTTAAGACGATGCAGTCATAAGAGGAAAGTAGCAAACCGCGCGACGCGCAGGCGATACCATTGCAAGTGGGTCACGTAATCAGATGAGGGAAAACAGCTAGAGGACTTACCAGCACCAATAATCTTCTTGCTCTCGTCGTATGCCCAAAAGCGACAAAGGGAATAGCTCATCTGGCGCATCCATGTTCCCGTAATGCCATCAAAAAGGCCGCGAACACCTGACGGATTGTCATGAATTTAGCGTGAGAATTATGTGGGGCGGATCTAAGCCCGTTGCCGCGCGGGGGACAAAGGGGTGGGGCACGGGGGAGACCTTACCCGCTGTGCGCACGGTCTTTTTAATGGATTCTACCATCCGCTTGTCGCCCGAGGCCTGCAAGCGCACTTTGGTGAGATCTAGTGGACTGAGCCACAGAGAATGTTAAGGTACTGGCGCTTGATCGCGGGGGGACTCAGACGGTGAAAAATGCGTACTGGGTTATCGATGCGGCGATCGTTGCAGCAACACCTATTGAAGGGAAAATGGTGAGCGGACATTTCGCGTGACCAGAATTGTTGCGGGGCAGCGACGGGGGCGTGTAGTACCTCCAAGCCAGAAGGGATATGGCTTCTTCTTGGGCGTTGCCACCGCCTTTTCGCTGATGGGGAGGGGAGGAGCGGCGACATTTGTGGGTGCGGACATAGCGGAAGGAAGGAAGAGGGAGAGTCCAATGAAGAGCGCACGAGACAAGAGTTGAAATATCCAAGGATTACACAACCTGACGGGGCGGACCTCCCAGGACCTCCCTGTCCCAGGAATTTCAACCCAGGCGCATATATGGCGCATTCAGCCATCTATGCCTTTATGCCTTCTCACCATTTTACGCCTACGCCTCATACCCGATTTATCACACTGGCCCGAATACTCCCTCTCAAATCCCCACATTCTCTGTGCGTATCTTTCTCAGATGTTGACGATACCATACTGCCTGTCATTTTGCGTGGACACGTCACAAAGTTTCAGTGAACGTCATTCGTGCATCAATTTCGGCGATATCATCGTCTGTGGAGTGTCCAATGTCGCCGTGTAAGAAGAAACTCGGCCAGCAGCAGAACTAGTGTCACTGTCATTTGATAACTTTATCATAGCATCCATGCCTCCAATGGCGTTTTTGCTCTAATAAACTCATCTGTAAATCACATTCGATTATATTATGAAACATAACAGGAAAATGGGTATCGTGATTATGACACCTATCACCTATCCAGACAAGCCACGCAGGCGTTCCTGTGACATACCAACATTGCGACAGTTGACGAATATTAGAGGTATTTACGGAATCCGTATTCTCCGGTACTATAGCGGATCTGTGAGTTCTATGGTGTCTAGTCTGGAGACCGGTTACGGTGGTCAGTTCGCGATCATGCAGGAGGGTGCTCGATCTCACCGTAAAACGCGGATAGGTGGGCTTTATAACTCTGCCGTGCGCATGTAGGAAGCCTTGGCCGATAGCACGGCCGTTCCAACCCCTCGCACGGATGACCAGTCATTTTGCTCGGTTCCAGACAGATAATAAATCGTGCGCTGGTAGAGGAACTGAAGGTGGTATGGGAGGTATCGGAAGACGCCTGTGATGAGCAAACCCCAGAAAATGGCCATCAAAACCACTTTACATATCATCAGATTAGAAATTACATCGCTCAACAGCGGGAGGACGCACCGATGAGAATTTTCTCCCAACCCTCAAACATCGACAGCGCGAAGGTCGACTCAAACCGGACCCGCCACTTCCAAAAAAACCGTCTAAGAGGAGAACGGGGAGGTGTATAGACTAGAGCCAAGTCAGTAGTGAGTAGGGATGCGCCTCTGTCGTTGTTGCCCTGTTTTGTGGCCATGACGATGAGCGTTCAAGACAGACACGGGTGCAATGGCTTGGAGGCGTGCATCCCGGCCCGTTGTTGCCGGTTCACTGACACTTCCATCTCAACCCCCACTGAAGTGCATCGTCAACTCATCTCGATTCCGTATCTGATGCTTGTCATGGGAAGGTCCTATCCTGGCAGGTCGCAGCTTCACCTCCGGTCCTCCACTCGACGTTAGCCTTTTGCCTTGGATGAACAACATGGGACACTCATCATGGGACCTGTCCGCTCCATACCCACTTTTAGCACACATATAAACTCCACATGTTTTATCCCAGAACCCATATGCTTTTGTCATACTACTCCTAGACACCCACAATGGGCCAAATATTCTCCAAGTCCTGTCTTCCGACCTTCGCTCGCCCATCTACATGGATTCTTGAACCAGAGGCCTCAACGTTTGCTGAAAATAGCTCCTGGAGTAATAAGGACATGGACCCCGTACCCCTGCGCGAGCGGACATGGACAATGCTCAACTACGTCACCTTCTGGATCTCATGTGCCGTCAATGTCTCCGTGTGGCAGCTTGCATCATCCATGCTTGCAATAGGACTGTCCTGGTACAGATCATATTGTGTTGCTAGACATTGTTCTCCATCTCTAATCCATGGCCTGTAGGCGGCAGGCGCTGCTAGCTATTTCCCTTGGACATCTCGTCATTGCGGTTGTTATTGTGCTGATCGGCACGATCGGTGCACGGCTCCGTGTACCCATCTCTATTCTCGCTCGCTCATCATTTGGATTCTGGCTCAGCTATTTCTGCGTCATCTCTCTCATTATTCTGTCCATGTTCTGGTTCGGTGTCCAGACTTTCATCGGCTCAGAGTGCATTTATCAGGTATGACGGCAGTTGTCTCACTATTCGTCGAAGACCCAACTTCTGTTCACTTAGATGTTGAAGGCCATTTGGCCATCCATAGCTCATCTCCCGAACCACCTCCCCGCTAATGCGAGCATAACCACCACTGGTACGTGTCAGTTGCCTTCTGCGGTTTCAACAACGTTTATGTGTCCTCAGAACTACTTTGCTACTTTCTCTATTGGTCCATTCAGCTCCCTTTCATGTTCGTCTCTCCCCAGAAGATACGATTTCTATTCTTGGCAAAGGCAATCATAGTACCACCAACGTGGTTAGCCCTGCTCATATGGGCATTTGTGAGAGTACCCCCAAGCCGTTCTCTCCTCACTCCAACGCAGACCTTGAGTGGCAAGGAGCTGCTGTGGGCCTGGCTTAGTGCTTTCAATAGCGCGATCGGATTTTTTGCAAGTCTAAGTGTCAATATGCCGAATTTTACTGTAAGTGACTGTATGCTATTCAATCGCCTCTATTCATGTGACAACAAACTCAGAGGTATGCGAAGAACGAAAGGGCGTGCGTGGTATTTTATTGCAACTACGTTCTGATACAAACAAAGCTCATGCATTTCTCAGTCAATATATCCAGCTCCTAGTCATTCCTGCTTTGATCACGTTGGCCAGCTTCGTCGGAATTACAGTGACAAGCGCAGGTATCTCCCTTTACGGCCAAATTCTTTGGGACCCGCTCAAACTCATCGACCACTGGGACAATCGCGCTTGTGCATTTTTTACATCTCTTGTATTTGCTCTCTCCACGCTCGCCTCGAACATCTCAGCCAATTCTCTGGATGCTGGGAATGAAATGGCCGCGCTGTATCCCCGGTATATCAACATTCTACGTGGACAGGTTATCTGCGCCTTTCTCGGTGGCTGGGCGCTTTGTCCATGGAAGATACTCGCTAGGTGAGACCATCACCAGAACAATATTCGTTTCCTCACCACCGTTGACAGCGCACCGGGGTTTTTGTCTTTTGTGAATGGTTACACCGTCTTTATCGGACCAATGACGGGAATTATCATCACCGATGTATGCCCGCTCTACGCCTGGATTATTAGTTCGGCTTGAAATGACTCCCCTCAGTACTGGCTTGTTCACCGCACCCGAGTCGACGTTCCTTCGATGTACCGGCCTCGTGGCAGGTATAGGTACATCTACGGAATAGTAAGCCTCTGCGACGTAGATACTCTATGTTTCTTCTAAAACATTTCACAGAACTGGCGTGCTGCCGTTGCTATGGCAGTCTCCGTGCCACCTTCTTGCCCAGGTCTCATAGCTAGTATCAAAGGGAGTGCGCGCATGGGCGCTGGCACACACTTGTTTGATATTGCATTCATGCTAGGGGTGGGCGTTCACCTCCTCGAGATTTGATACGTGCTTAGACATAGGGGGCAGCTCTCACTGGCATCACTTGTCTATTTCACACTCTCAAAGCTCTTCCCGAGTCACGAAACCGTTTTCGAACGTGCTATCATAGATTTAGAAAAGCCGCTCGGAGATAAGACTCGGGGCTCTGTTGGCGGTTCCGACGGCCAAACTGAGGTACTAGTTCAAACCGTGGTTGAATGAAAGGATATGTTGTACTACCCATCCGGCGTGAGATTCTCTGATCGCTGGTCAGTGCTAGAAACTTTTTCGAAAATGGTGAGATGGTATCTGTCGCTCGTAATATTTTGAATCTCTCCGATGCGCGGGGTAGAGAGGCTCCGGGTGGCACGCTCTGTTGAACCTGAGATCACGACGCACACGCCTCATCATTCTGGCAGTACCATATCATCAAAAGAAGGGTTTGAAATTCATTATCATAACATGGAAGGGTATACAGAATGTCAAGCTGTTGAGATTGCACAGTAAGTGCCCATTCCTTTATAAAGTCGAGAATATGCGGTCATCATTGGGCGCGTAATGATAAGTGGTCATACAAGTAAGCGGGAAGTGTGAACATTCCTGACATAACCAGAGCCTAGAAGGGTTGACGTAGGATGAATCAGTAGGGGATACGTCCGTGAACCAAAAAAAAACCCAAAGCAATCCGCATCAACCATTTCAAGAAACGGAACCCCTGCTGTAAGAGCTACCGCGCCTCCACCTGATTTCCATACGTTTCCGGTAGTAGATGATAGAAAGCGTGCCGTAGATGATGGTGCACACAGACGCAAGGATGAGGGTCGTCTTGGAAGAGGTACCTAACGTTCCGCCCTGCACGCCGAAGACGTTCACGAAGGTCGTTACCAACCCGGAGAACGCGTTGACCAGCCCGGCGAGGAATAAGTTCTCGAATAGCCAATCGTGCTCCTTCCTGACGTGCCAGAGCCAGGCGACCACGAAGAAATCGAGGAAGCAACATACATAGCCAAGCGGGAGTCTGTTGGATGATCGTCACAAGTTGAATCAATAATCATCGATGGAAAAGAAATGGACAGGAAGACATTTTCAAAAATATCGGCAAAAGACGAAGGGAGAAGAAAGGAACGTACAACGAAACGTTAAAGACGTGATTTTTGCCACGATGATTGCCGCTGCTGCTGCCACTATCTGGGCACGTGCACGAGGTCTGACCCTGATCGTTTCTGCTGAATGTACTGGGGAGGATAACGAATCCCAGAAGGAGGAGCCAGGTGAAGAATCTCGCAATGCGGGTGTGGATTATCAAGAGCTTCTTCTGGCGCAGCCTCCTCCTCTCGTCTCTCTCCCGCGTATCGAGCGCCCCCGGGACATATTCAGGTATTGCTGGTGTCGGTGGGCCGGCTGCGGCCGCCAACTGAACTTTCTCGGGATCGGGTTCTGTATTTGAATTCGTAGCTGCGGGGACGGGTGTTGAGCCGGAGGGGGGTGGCGGGGACTTCTCGCTAGTTGAGACTGGTGCCTGGGTGTTCGTGGTCGCAGCCGTGGCTTCAACCCTGGCCGGCTGAGCAGCGGCGCCTTGAGCCTGCGGGGTTGAGCTTGCAGGCTGCTTGTTTTGATCTACGAAGGGCAGGGCGTCAGTGGTGTGCTGGGGTGCCAGAAACGCGACAAGGATCGATACTGTACCACCAGTTCATGGCTGCGTGGGCTAAGACGGGGCTGTCTGCGAGGCCTGCGTGGTGTCTGAGTGGTTGGCGTGAGCTGCGCTGCTTCTTAGGACGGTTAGAGCGAAAAACGAACCTTTCGCCAAAGATGACATGGTGTATGCCAACTATCAGGACTCAGGAGGCCTCGTAATATAACCAGAGGGCCATTCCGGAATTGGTGTGCGGAGTGAATATACACCGGAATGTGTTGAACACTCATTTGGGCAAGTCGATTATACATCCGCATCACCCATATCCACTCTCATGCCTCGCTACTTCCGATGAGCCGTACATGGTAAGCGCCGAGGCGTGTGCGTCGAGTCGAGTCATCCATGGAGAAGGGCGGGACGGGAGCTAGAGATATGTCAACTTGTACGTACAGTGCGCACGGCAATGCTTACGCGACGCCTGCTACACGACCGAACCAAGTTATGGCCCAACCACTCCCCCAAGATCTCCCGGAAATTTTCAATGCCTCTGTCAAATCTCTCGAGATCAAATTAGCCTATTCTAAGGTTCTGGAAATAGAGCAAGATGCCAATTCCGAACAAGACTTGGTTCGAGCTAGGGTCATCGGTTATCTCATCCGGGAGGGACCTTCAATGCGTGCAAGTGAATATGTCGCCGAGGAGGTGATTTCCTGTGAGAATCGTGAACAGCTCTATAAGATCGGTGAGATGTTTATACATCACTTCATCCGTGCCTGTGAGCCACAATTGCTGCGTTGTTTCTGCCACCCTGATGCCCCCTCAACAGTCAAAAGAATCAGACGTTATGTGCCTACACCATCCTGTAACTCTTCGTGCTCGTCTTTTGAGCCCGAAAAGGAGCAGATAAGGGACATCCCCTGCAAGAATTTGTTCCGTAATGCCAAGGAGACTGTGAGTATCGCCATTCGATTTCCTGATCCTGCCTTGCCATTTCTAATCACAGGCCTTTTCGAAGGCTCTTCTCAGAGACGGTAACCAGTGCCTTGTTACCGGGAGATACGACTTCGAAAAAGAGTACCCAAATAAGCGTACCCGACTAACTCATACCAAATGTACATACATTTTCCCTCCGTCAATCAACATGAACATATCAGGTGCTAATGATAACAAGGTGCGACTCATAGCCCTCTCTTCTCTGGCTATTAACCACACCTGTTGTGTGTAGTGTGAGTATGGCACATCATTCTGGGCCATCATGAAGTGTTTCGGCTACGAGGATATTCCCAAGAAACTGATGGGTGATGGTATTCACACTCTCGACAATGTCATGACATTAAGTCTTGACATGCACGCCTTTTTCAACTCATTATTCGTGTGGTTTGAAGCTGTAGTGAGTGTTTTGACACCATCTTCATTCCCTATACTGAAGGTCCGTAGGATGGCGAGGAAAACATGTATAACATTGTGGCAGTTCATCCCGGTTGTCTTCATGATTGCGAAGCCAACCCAACCACTTTCACAATTCAAAATCCCAAATATCCGTTGCCCAATCCGGAGTATCTCAGGATCCATGCTGCGTGCTGTAGAGTCGCACAGTTATCCGGTGCCACAGAGTACATAGAAAATACTTGCAATTACCTGGACGATATCGGAGTCATGTCTCAGGATGGTTCTTCTGCACACGCCCTGATGTTTGCCCTTCAGCCTCTTGCCCAAAAATAGTTATCTAGTTCCAGCGTTTGCGGCGTTGCCGAGTTCATGCACGGCAATGTTTACAACAACCGTTCTTTATATACAACATTTACAGTGTTTGGTCTATACTCTACAGTCGTTGCGTGCAGACCTGTGACCGGTAACGGCGGCCCGAGCGCGAAAACATGGATGGAGGGTGGGAGATGGCAGAGTAGAGCGATCATGTCTCAACCTCGAGCAAGTCTCTGGGCAACCGAAGAGATAGACGAGGATCTCCAGGTAGATGTCCACCTCGCCATAGGAAACTATGGACAGAATGGCTTGTATGATGATGGTCCGTACATCCGTTCAGTTATTGTCTCTCTGCCTCATCATCCCCTTTCGTTGCAGCTCAACCAAGAATCGATGAAGCTACCCTTGTTGCCGTGCAGCATCAGATGGCGCAGCAAGCAGCGTTTGCACAGATCCCTGATGCGGTCAAGCGAGTGCGTGTTGCATCATAGAGTAAATCGAATCGCACACAACTTTTTCTTTTTTTTATCTCCCAGTTTATCGTTCACTTCCATCAAGCTGTTTTGGAAAACAACCTTGCAGAGATAACGGTGGCTTACGACAGCGGCTGGAACCGACTCACTGAAAAGCACTATTCAAAAACTGAGTGGCCCGAAGCGGAGGTCATCGCCCCTCTCGTTAACGACGGTTTGTTCCGCGCCTGTCCTTTGATGATCCTGCCATGCTTATAGATGCATGCAGACCAGCTATTCCTTATCCTTTACCGCGAGTTATACTACCGACATGTGTACTCTCGTCTACAACCCGACATCGATGACCGCTTCCACTCCTACGAGAACAGCTGCGAACTCTTCAATTATCTCTTAAGTGCGTTTTCTCCTGCACGAACCCTGCCCATCTGTTTAATGGCCTCGTAGATTCGGAGGACGGTCCTGTACCACTTCAACTCCCCGAACAGTGGTTGTGGGATATCGTCGACGAGTTTATTTATCAATTCCAGTCCTTCTACGTCTGGCGCGCGAGAGTGAAAACCAAGACTGAGGAAGAATTGGGCATGTTAGCCGATGGTAGCCAGGCAAGTGGCTTGAATGCTTTGCGTTCACTGATAGCAATTTTACCAGGCGCAAGTTTGGAGCGCGTACAGTGTTCTCAACGTACTGTATTCTCTCATCCAAAAATCCAAGATCAACGAGTTCATAGTCGCCAAGCAACAAGGCAAGTCGGAAGCTGAGATCGCGTAAGTCACATAGTACGAAAGTGCATCCGCGTCGAGCTACTGTGTTGATATACTCTCTAAGGGAAATCGTGGGCGATTACGGCTCGTTGCCTCTCTATCATATGCTGGGCTATTTCAGTCTCATCGGGCTCTTGCGCGTACACGTATTGCTTGGCGACTTTACTCTTGCCCTCAAAGTTGTCGAGAATGTCGAACTCAACCAAAAAGTGAGTATACCATCCCACTAAGGTTCTGCATGTTGGGACTTGGCGCTCATTTTCGTCCATTATAGAATCCCTTCACTCGCGTTACCGCCTGTCATGTCGCAACATATTACTATGTGGGATTCTGCTACATCATGCTACGCCGTTACCCAGACGCGATCCGCGTTTTTGTACAAATTCTAAATTTCATCCTTCGAATGCGACAATATCATACAAGAAGTTACCAATACGACCAGGTACGTTGGTGACCCAGACAATGTCGAGGAAGTGACGAAACATCTCTGTGACCAGATCAACAAAACGGCTGATCGTATGTACGCGTTATTCGCGATCTGCAATGCTCTCTCGCCAAGTCGGCTGGACGATAACATCCTTAACATTGTCAAGGATCGATACGGAGACCAATTCGCCAAGCTGTCACGGGGGTACGCGCATTGCATGTCTGACCCACCTATCATATTATATACCTTTTGCACGCACCTACAGTGACGAGGGCCTTCCTGCCTTTGAAGAGCTCTTTCTCTACGCGTGTCCGAAGTTCATCTCCGCCAACCCGCCGCCGTACGAGGACCAGGAGCAATTAGCGGCTTACGCGGAAGACCCACCGCCAGAGCCCGCCCAGCACCATCTCGCGCTCTTCCTGGCCGATGTGCGCGCGCAGGCGGCAGTACCGACACTGCGCAGCTTCCTCAAGCTGTACACTTCACTCGACGCCGCGAAGCTCGCGGGCTTCCTTGACGCGGACGAAGAAGAAATGGTTCAGCAGATGATGGCAGTCAAGGCTGCCAGCAGGTCGGTTAGCCGTGTCGGCAACGAGCAGAACCTGCTCGACGGACAGATGATCTCGACGAGCGACATGGACTTCGTTATCAACGAGGTACGTCCCAACTTTTTGCGCGCATCTTTGACATGTCGTAATCATCATCGATCTTGGGGTACTTCGTCCCTGACCAGAACATGGTCCACATTTCTGAAGTTACGGTCGGCCGCCGCTTCGCGGGATGGTTTATTCGAAACACGGAGCACGCACAGCGCGTGCTGGACGGGGTCAAGAATAGCCCTCTGCCCCTCGCGCCTCAAACTACGGCGTCGGAGGTGGAGAGCAAGGCGGCGCCAGCGCAAAAGAAGGTTGCTTGGGGCATGTCCAAGGCATAGGACAGGGAGAGGTATTTTGCACTTGGTACCGTTGTAATTTTCTTGTGCATGTAGCTTTATTCCAGTAATGTCCATCCATCCCCCTTGCAGCTTTTTTGTTATTCTTGCAATGCAATGCGGCAGGCTACTATGATAGGTACGGTGTGATTAGAAAAATACGTATCTAAGAAACAAGGTTACAAGTACTCACGCACACCACAAGATGTCAATACATGACCACCAAGAGCAGCCAGGTTGTTGGGTTGACAGACCCGAATACACCTGTTTCTAGGATTCTCACTATTTTGCTATCTCTGTCGCTCCGGCGGCGAATCTTCGGATGGCAGGGGGGGTCACGCGGTGATGGACCTCACCGCGTGGAACGCATGGGGCCGAAGAAGCGCAGCTGGGGCCCGAAAGGGTCCCATGCTGCCAGCAGTGCCTGTGGGAGCGCCGTCGCTGGCCTCAAAAGGAGGCTGGGCAGGAAGTTTCCCTCCCCCCCACTCGTGCTATCCCCACATGCAACCAGTCTATCGGAGGTCGGCCCCCCCCGTGAGTCGCGGCGGCGCAGGGGGGTCCCCAGGAGGGGCAACTCCTCCGATAGGTCGTAAGACTGGCAGGTACCCTACACGAACTCGGAAGGACGGCGGTCGGGGTAGCGGTAGCCCCCTGACGAGAGCTTTCGCAGGCTCGAAACCGCTACGTGACCAGCCTCTTTGCCCGCCTCTGGGCATACTGTACTGACCCTTATCTTCGGAGACGGGTGGCAGACGGATGCACCATGCCGGTTGACAGCCCGAGTCCCCTTCCTTGCACAGAGACTATGTTATAGGCCTTCGGCCTAGAACCTCTATTATGCATTCAAACCACTCCGTGGTCAAAAAACCAGGAGTGAAGAAGATTCGCTCAGTTGCGGCCTGGTATTGATCAATGTTGATCGGCAGATTGTTGCAAAAGCACAAGTACAATACAACTTGTGTTTGTGCGACCCTAGTAACATTCGTATATGTCGTACAGTCATCTACCATGCGCCATTCCAGGTAAATACGATCCTAAGTGCTCAGATATTAAACCCAAGGAAATCGCCACGATCAGTAGCTTAAATAGGGTAAAATAATAAGCCATCCATCTCCTTTCGTTATCATAATGCCATCAGAGTCGAAGTCGACCAGCAATGTCCAGAAGGAAAAAATAAATAGTTAGTCCTCACCACCCAAATACCCTGTTCAGGATCCCTTGAGCATACGACTGGCAATAACAAGGATAGAACAAACGCACTCTTCGATGCTCTCCACGCCACCCACGTCCTTCCAGTCCGCCCAGCTTACACGGCCGACAGCCCGAGCGGCATCGTCCATGAGGGCGGTCGGTCCGCACGACCCAATGACGATGCCGCTTGGAATGTCTGAGCCACCGCTGCCGCCCCGGTTGGTCGAGTATGCCGTGCGCACGCCTGTAATCACGGTTTCCAGCGTGGCAAATAGATCTGGGCGCCCTGGGCGGAGATACATTCCCGGCGGAAGCGCCGTGCGCGGCATGCGTGCTGGGCGAGAGGAGACCCGGGTCCAGTGTACGTTGAAGCGGAGGGACAGAGAGTTATACGGTGAGGCGCGCGGTTGCATGAGCGGGATAAGCTCGGGAAGCAGAGAGTAGAGCGAATCTAATGTAAGGCGCCAATCAGCTCGGGCGGACCCGGGACAGAAAATGCTTGGTTCGCTCTCACCTGGGTCCATGACCGTCCATATGACCTCGATAACACGTACATGACTCTTGCCACTGGCATGCTTTCGCAGCATGTCATCTAGGACGCTCATAACATAAGAAATGCCACTGCCACCGGCGACAAGGACGGCTCCTGAATAAGCAGTATAAAGAGTGTATCCTGGTCCGCCTTGGGGGTAACTGTATCAGCGCCACCGCTGACCACTAACACCTAGTACTTACTGTATGGACCCTCAACAATAACACGAACCTCACGTGCGGGGCCCCGTCCGCGCTCGGGATCGGTGAACATCGGTTCGGGGCGTGCATCGTCCGCATCCCCAGCCATGCGTAGCAAGTTGCGAGTCCAGGAGCCTAGTGCTTTGATCGGAAGCATCATGCCACCAGAGTCTGATCCCGCTGCGATGGTGAACGGCCGTGCACGACATATGAACCAAGTCGCCCACCACCCAAACCACGCACTGCTGACAATACGAACGCGTACGTGCTGGCCAGCACGCCAACCAGCTCGGAGGGAAGGAACATACACGAGCGTTGTGCCACCGTTAAGAGCAGGCTCGGCAGTCAACCATCCCGTGGCATACCGTGTCCGGGCAATGCGAGCGAGATGATCAAAGAGGTAGAGGCCCACCGCGGTTAGTACATAGGGCAAAGAGGTGCGAGCGTGCTTGTACGTCTGGGAGCCTATTAGCGTTAAAGAACAAAGAAAACCGAATGACGCACGGCAAGCAGAAAGACAGTAACGCCGGTCACGTGGATGGTAAAGAATAAAGTGTACATCCTGTTCCGCACGAAGGAAAGAGTGCAAGCGAATAGCAGATCAATGGCACAGAGGGCAACCAGACCCCACAAGTTTTTGGTGATAAACAGTTGGGAATGCATGGCCCCAGTCAAAGACCACGTGTAGACTATCGAGCAGGGATGAGCATAACAATACGGTCATTCAACAGAGACGCACAGTAACCAAGGGCATGGACGTTAGCCGCGATGACGATGACACGCCCCGAAAAGCGGTGGATGTAATTTAACTACCATTGATGAATTAGAACAAAGAGGTCACTCGAAAGCGGAAACCCATACCTTCTCATAACCAACTCCACACGCCCAGCTCAGCCAATTCGTCTTCCCTGCGAGGGCCACAGCAATCGGTATCTGCGACATCGCGACATAGCCCGTGCGCAAGGAGTCGGAGAAAGGATCCGAGTGACGTAGGGACACGTAAAGCATGAGGGAGGCATAGGTTAGGAGGACAAGGAGCTTGCCGAAAGAGAAGCCGGGCGCGACGCGGAAGTTGAGCGTGTACGCAAGCGTCGGGTGCAAGATCGTCGTCCAACGCGGGACGCGCGTCGGTACGCGGCGGGGTTCGGGAGGAGAGCGGCGAGAGCGGGAGCCCCGGGTGGCGGCGGCAACGGGGCGCGGGGGAATGATGAGGGCCTTACTATTCTTGCCCCCTTCGGCGTCCTCCGGTAGGTCGACCAGCGTGCGCGCAGTCAGGTTTGTGCGCGTACTGGTTGAGCGATTCGGCTTGGTTCGGGTCGCGCTAGAGCGACCGCGCGTGTCCGATCGGTGGTGGGGCGTTGTGCGGGGCGGTGCGCCGGAACGGAGGAAGAAGCCATTGAGAAGCTCGGAAGGTTGGAACAGGCGAACAAGGGCACGTGGGAGAGTCAGGACGACGTAGAGTGCGAAAAGGCTAAGCAAGACAACATCTATATGAAACACGAAGATGGGGACAGTAATGAAGGACATGATGGGAGAATGGGTGCGCTACTCTCGCAAACGGAGATGAGACGGTGAGAACTAAAAGAAATACGTGTGAGCCACGATGGAACGATGCGCGTACCACGGTGTAGAGATGGCCGTCAAAAGAGTCCGAGCGCAAAGTTAAAAGTAAAACTTACGGCAGATATAGATGACACGACGCCGCTCTTTTGCGGCGGGGAGTTGCGGCTCGGCTCACGTTTGAGACACTGGTGGGACAGAGGTCGAGGAAAAGGCATGAGGCAGGCCATCCGAGGTGAAGTATATGTACCAGATAGAGTTGCCTCGTGGCAATGGTGTGTGCTGAGTCAAACAATTGAGTAGTCGGCAGAACCCTTCTCTCCATTTCTGTTTATGCCATCGACGCCCGAGGTGACATGGCAACGAATAAACGTGGTTCTCGTTGACACCTCTTGAGAGCAAGAGACGACACACAAAAATGGTATTGAACTTGAAGAAGCGAAGCCCAGTGAGCCTTGATAGCAATACGCTACGTGTAAATAAGGCACATCGGTAACGTGGTTGAGGGCAGCGTGAGGAAAGATAAGATGAAGTGCAGTCGGCATGAGAGAAGTCTATGGCATAATCTACGTGCTAGTCTAGTAATGAGTCAGCTGGCTGGCTGGCAAGCAGACGGGTCATAATGTCCAAGGTGGCATCATTTGCGTATCCTGCTTAATAGGAGAAAATCATCAACCATGGATTGAGGACGATCTATTTAACAGAGTAAGCAAGCATCCTGGTAAAGCTAAAGGGCTTACTGGAAATAGGACGTGGCAGCCAGTGGTGACACTGGACCAAATAGGATTAGCCACGAATATTAGGCGGTATGGGTCAACGTACGCAAGCGGGAAGATTACCGCCCAAGCAGAGCCATCAACCCGCCATCCTAGTGGCACCAATGTTGTAGCACATACAACCATGCCACCAAGGATGACCACCGAGACAATAACCGAGAACCAAAATCTGATCGACGGCGGTGACATGTATGTGAGGACACAAGGTACGAAAAGGCCAAAGAAGTTGCCGCACCGTTTCATAATTTTTGGGACTTCCTTGAAAAAGTTGGAGCGTTCGACTTCTTTCTTTGTCGCACCCCATGTCATATTGTACGAGAACAAGTGGGCGAGAATAGCTTGGCTCAAGGGAATGCTGAGCCCCCCAAAAAAGAAGAAGCTGGTGCTTAAATCAGTCCAAGTTCTGACGGTGATAGGTGATAACCCACAAGAACGGTAACCAGGATATGTTTATCAAAAGCGATGTCATCTTAAGATCGTGAGGTGAATATGAGCATGGAGACAGAGATCGAACATGACCGACCAGATCCTTCTCTCCGAGTCGATACTCTAAGAGCGTAAAGCCGACATTTCCTGAACCGAAGAAGACGACAGCTGTTGCGAGCCAAATCTCAAAACTGTGAAAATAGAATGCATCCACTGGAAACTGGAAGCCGAGTAGAGCGTAGTTGATGACACCAATAGTGATGGCCCCAGCGATACCATCTGATCCGGACACACACTAAGCATCAAACACCCCACAGCAAAACTGGCAATCTCACAGTATGAGAACATGTCTGACGATGAGTAAATTGTCCGTCAGACATCGAGTGGTCGGAGTGGATGAGACAGGACGCACAGGCAAGCATAGATATCTTGTAATGGAACGGCGCGCTGGACCACAAAAATCTGTGAATTTGATAAGCAATAGGTCCTCGCCGCCACCACTGCACTAGCGGATTGAACAGCAGTCTTGTCAATGGTTAGTACACGATGCTAGCCGACTCAGAATCTCTACGCACTCGCTACAGCCTGTGAATTCGTCGGTCGTCGGTGAAAATAAATGAAGGTGAGAGCGGCGCCAGCACTCACCATAAGCGTATTTCTGCCACCGGTTGAGTTCGTCGTCGACGGTGAGAGAAACACCCTCCTTGAAGCCACCTTTGGAGTACGTTGCCCATCTGATGATGTAACCACGCATCTGTAGCCGCAGGGCCATGTCAAAATCTTCAGAGACATGAGACTCGGACCAGATTTTCTCTTTCCCGTCACGGTCGATAAACGCGGCGTCCTGAACGGCCTGCCATCTCAGGAAACTGAGTATAGTTTTAAAGGCATCAGCGGGGACATTGTAGATACACGAAACCTAGACGTACGCATTATGGCCGACGAAGGGAGCAACTTCTCCATTTGCACAGGCTGTGTGCAGCAGATACGGGTCAAAGAGGTCCATTTAGTAAGTGAATAGTTGATCCTTACTGAGAGAAATTGTCTTATTGACGCGGCGTGTAAAGTAAGCAATTGCGTTCTCAAAGTAATGATGAGCAACCTGCAAAACGTCTTCATGTCATGGTGGGTATGGCCCAATACTCCAACTCTGGGGAAATCTCACCAGACTCATGTTGGATAATCGCGACAGTAGGACATTCTTCCAACTCTCGGGCAGCATCCCGGAGGCAGTCCTATAGCAGAGGTCTGTCAATGAATGACGACTTGAAATTTTTTCAGAAAATCTGACCTCGGGTACAACAGTGTCAGAATCAACGAGAAGAACAATCTTGCCGACGCGGCAGGCTCTACCATTCTTTGCCCATGGCTTCCAACGCTTACCGCTCTCCTCCCACGTCTCTTCGACGGCACGCATAAGAGCACGTTCCTCAAGTGAGGCGGGGATAGCTTGTCCCTCTTCGCTTGACCCCGAGCCTTCAACAGACAGCGACATGCGCGCACTCATTCCAATAGCCGTCTCCCCTGAGGCTACCATTTCGTTGAGGTGTCGCTCAGCCTTGCGCGAGAGTGCAAGTGCGTAGTTCATGTTCGAGGCTTTCTTGAAGCGACCGGGACGTATGAATGTTATGCCATCACCAGTTGCGCTTGGTTCACCGTCAGCAGGCCGAGCAACCCATCCGATACCATTAGCTTCGTAGAACGCGATGCGCGCATCACGCTCGTGATCTGGAAGTGTCTGCCATAAAGTTGAGGCTAAATGTGTCTCGTCCAAGGCGTTAAGAGAATTACCCGTAAGCCATCATCGTTGATAAAGATATTTGACGTTCCACCCTGACGTGCGTACGTTTGCATCGCCTTCTTCAAGGATGCAATCGAAGGGGCACTAAAAGCGAGAAAGGCAAAATAATTTGAGGAAAGAAGGGAGCAGTTTAAAACAAAAAGAGCGCACAGGACAGCATCCAGACCTTCTTTATATACAGGCATCTGGATAGTCATGTGTGGGAGATCGTTATCAACTTGTTTATTGGGACGTGGAGGACAGGCCGAATAATACTTTGAATTTTGATGGTATTGGACGATGGGACCGACCGTCATAGTGACGTTTTGGATAAGCTGAAGACAGAAAAACTGATAGTCTGTTTTAGCGGTCACAAGAATGGCGCTGATAACCAAGGACGCACCAGTGACACGCAAAATAGGAGAGGAAGAAACACGCAAAGCACGAAGTGCGTAAACTTTCCGTCTTGACGCCATTCTACCAACAAGATCTCTTCATCGAAGAATTACTTTCGCATTCGAGGTGGATTCAAAGCTCAATACTCACTAACCCCATTGCCGATGAAGACTGCGAAAGTAGAAAAAGCGGCCTTAGCAAGTGAGGCTGTGAGAAGTGAGGCGACTCACGGAGCGAAAGCCCAGCAGCAATACCGTTGTACAGTGGGGCGTAGAGCATCGTAGGCCGCTTCTCTGAAGCGTACTCAAGCTCAATCTCATCCCCGGCGTTTGGGAGGCGTTTTTCCTCGATAACGACTCGCTTTCCGAACCATCGACGTTTAACAGTGCGCACTGCTCGTGGATCGCTGGAAGCTTTAGCCAAAGCTTTCTCGACGTCCTCCTTGTTCGCGTCCACTCCTGGCGTGCTCCGCCCAAACGGCACACGCCGCTCGCTGGGGGCTGCGGAGCCCCTAGCGGTAGCCGGGATAAGGGAATGTCCTGAGGCGGAGTCTGCGTAGGATGCAGGGTGAGGGGAGGAAGAGGGAGTTGTGCCAAATCCAGGTCGTGCGCGCCACAAGAGCTTGATGAGACGTTCCTCAAAGTCGTTGCACGTCGGGATGATCGTGTGAGGACCGTCGGCCCAGACGACGAGAACCCGTTCATCACGCTAATTGCGGTCATCCATTAACCAAATTGGGACGTGTGATGATTATGTCATAACTTACGATAAAGGCAGCGTTTTGCTCCTTTTCAGCGTGGGGAAGCATCAACATCGTGTCAACGATCTGGATTCGCGTATTCTCATCGAGATAAACACTCTTTTCTTCTGGTCCTCTGTTCCATGAATGCCAAAAAAATCAGCAAAGCGAACAAGGAAATGCCAGCCCCATTCCTTGGAAAGGCCTATCTCCGCTCCTATCCCCCCCGCTTGACAGCATTACTGAGAGCCGCATTGTCTGCTGCGTTCCCACGCCAGATCATTTCCGAGTGTGAAGTAACAGCGAGATAATACTCTGACGCAGTGACTGTGCGCACAAAGGGTGGGGCATTCAAGTGGATGTGATGGCAATGTCTTTCTAGTCCATACCCTCCACTCTCGAGAAGTAAGAGCCAGGGATTTCCCCCGGGAACTCCACAGAGATAGCCACACGACGTCGGGGAGGAGACGAGAGAGGAAACTCACACTTGACTGACAGCCGCATGCGCAACTGCGCTACGGACTTTGACCGCGACAATTAGATCCATAGCGCGTACGGCACATTCGAAGGGCTCGAGAGCAAGATTCTCGTAAGGGAACACGCGGTAAGAACCTGCATCATCGCGCAGACACACGCCGGCTGCAATATCGTGGGCGTCGGGGCGGACCCATGCGTCACCCTGGGTCTGTTTGAAGATATAGTGCAGTAGCGCGTCATAGCGGTCATAATCCATAGTTATGACGCGCAAACGTGAATTGCGAGTGCAAGGCGGAGCGGGGTATGGGAGGGGAGGGCAAATAGAGGAGGCGGTGGGGGGTAGGGTGAAGAAACGGGCCTGCCTTGAACACAGGATCCTTTTACGACAAACGGCGGGACAATATTAGGAGCCTGGAAAGTGCCACGCTACGCATTATCAGTTTGAGGCCCAAGAACTCAAGTTGGTGTCATCGGAACACCGGGAATTGACGGTGAACGTTGAACGGTGAATGAAGGAGACTCCCTGGGGTCCCTTCGGCGATAGCCCGACATTACCCTCTGGAAGCACAGAAAGAGTACCCTTTACATGTTGAGGTAGACAGTGCTGAGCGCTGATCGCTCATAAAATGAGTAGAAGTCGAACAACGATCCCCGTAAAAGCGCTCTAGAGGGACTTGGGAAGAAGTGTTCAAGGGTGCCGAATTGCACTGTGTATGGAAGTGTGACACCGTCAAACAAGATTGCACCCAATAATCAAGCAGAGGATCACTCAGAAATGACGGTGGCAACCTAACTACCAGGGGGAATTACGCGAGTATGTGATATGCTGTACTTGTGCTTGTGATTGCCTGCAGAGCAGCAGGGAACAGGAAGACCAGGTCCAGGTGAGCGATGACATCGATGACAAGTCCACTGGCCGTTGTTTCTTTCTCGCGCCTTATCTTTGTCCAAAAAAGGAGATGGGATGTCCGTAAAGGATGCTGCTGACAGTTACTCGAACAAGTTACGTTTAAGATGAGAGTTTCTGGGGTCCCCGAGCTTCCGAGCTTCCTTTGATATTCCCTGAGAGACTGCTTGTCAGACAAGGGAATTGGACGGCATATCCTGTCGGCTGTTGTCTTCTCCCGTGGAATATGGCAAGTATGTGAAAGGGAAGCCATGCCGAGCACCTGGGCCGGGCCGGTGCAGCATATGAAGGGCACACCCACAACGCAGCATATATGAACGGCGAACCCCCACTTTGAAGTATGCTCACTCCATGTTCCTTCCTCACCCCACCCGACACCGGGGAACGACTGTCCCTCTTCCCACAGCCAGCGTCACTGGCAGTGGCTCGGACAGAGAGTCATACTCTCCTTCTCCCAGCCCCGGGTTGCCATCCAGTTCTACCCGCTCATACTTTCCCTTGACCCGTCCTCGTCCATCTCATGTTGCGAAATCGCGCAATCGACGCTCCTGGTCGGCTTCCGACACCCCGCTGGACGTTCTTGCTTTTGATTCCGAACTTGCTCCCACTCCCCCCACACGTGCAATCAGTCCCCCGACATACGCCCGCGCTCATTCAAGCGCATCTAAGTATGCTTCTGTTGAGTCGGATACTCCCCCTTCTACCGCTACCGTTGGTCAGATGTCCACTGCGCCTTACCTTCCTGACAATGCCACTCCGCCACCTGACGCCGTCCCTTTGCAGAGATCTTCACGAGCACCCCCTTCCGCCTTTCATTTCCCATTCCAGGCCTATGGAGGCAACACAGATCCTGGCCTTTCCACACCCGGCTTGGATTACCGTTCGGGCCGTTCATCAACGGAGTCCCTCCATGGAGCCTATAGCTCGGCAGTTTCCGCCCCTCCCCGGCGCCCTACGCAGGCATTGTCTTCTCATGGCTCACACACCATGCTCCGTGCAAGCCCAGATGGCGGCTCTTGGGTAGACCATGACCTAGAGCCTCCTTATCCCCCATTTATGGCTCAGAGTAACGGATCTCAGCCATACCGTATCAATGACCCATCGTCTCATAACCCTTCAAACAATTCTGGGACGGCACCCTTTCGTGCCCCCTTCTTAAGTCCGGCTTCCCGGCCCTCATCCCTATGGTCCCCTCCTGCTCACGTGAATCATTCTCATACTGCTCTCCCTACTTCGTACGCTAGATCTGAAATTCCCGCCAAAGCTCCGCTCCCTTCGACGCTACTCTCAGAGAAGCTCACAAAAGAAGACAAGCCGTGGCTTACAGAGCCTCTGGACGCTCGCACTCGTGCTAGCCATTGGGTCACTCTTCTCATGATCTTACTCGGTGCTTTCGGTGCCGGACTGCTTTGCTGGACTGGGTACCAGGATGCAGGAAGAACTATGATTAATCAGAAACAGTTATGCCTCGTCATGGAGGATACGTTCGACAACTTGGACGTTGACGATGGTGGGACCTGGACGCGCGACGTTGAGATGAGTGGATTTGGGTACGTATTATTCCTGTTTACGCAAAGCCATAGAGTTCAGAACATTGTGTCACAGGAATGGCGAGTTTGAAATGGCTACTGCGCTTTCGGACAACTTATTTGTGCGCAATGGTCAGCTTTACATCAAGCCGACTCTCACATCGAATGCGCTGTCAGACCCACAGCAAATATTCAACGGAGGCAACTATACACTTCAGGGCTGCACGTCCCTCAAGACCAACGCCTCCGCTTGCTCAGCATCGTCCAGTGATACGAATGGTGCAACTATCCCCCCGGTGATGAGTGCTCGCCTCAGTACCAGGGGGAGCTATAGCATCCGTTTTGGTAAAGTAGAGGTTGTCGCGAAACTTCCGCGTGGGGACTGGCTCTGGCCTGCGATTTGGATGGCTCCTCTTGATTCAGTATACGGTTCATGGCCTCTTAGCGGCGAGATTGATGTGAGTTCTTCTCGATTTGAAACTGGGATGTATTTGGTGGTGATATGCTGAGATCCTTATATCACACACAGATCATGGAGGCACGCGGAAATAGCCCCTCGTACCCCGCACAAGGCGCAAACTTTGTCCGCTCAACCCTGTCTTGGGGCCCCCTTCCAAGTCTCACCTCGCGTTTATTCGGTTGGCAGTCGCTCAAGCGATCCACATACGCGCAACAGTTCCATACATACACACTTGAGTGGACTGAGAATTTTATCAGAATCTATGTTGATTCGCGACTGAAGAATATGGTTGAACTCCATGTCGACAGCAAACAGCAGAGCAATGGTGGCTTTTTCTGGAAGCGCGGGAATTTCCCACTCACTGCGCATAACAACACCGCAGATGAGATTGTCGTCCCGAATCCGTGGACGACCGCGACAGTTGAAAATGCGACTAACGCAGCACCATTTGATCAACGTGCGTCCTTGCACTTGGCGCACCAATAAAATGCTGATTCGGGCAACTTCTATCCATTCAGCGTTCTACTTGGTCCTCGATCTTGCTGCTGGCGGAACGAGTGGTTGGTTCCCAGACAGGCTGGGCAACAAGCCTTGGTTCGATGAGTCCGTTTCTGCGATGCGGGACTTTGCCAGCCAGCAGAGTACCTGGAGTGCTACTTGGCCAGATAATGACGATGATTTATCTTTTAGAATGTATGTGCCTCTTGATGTCATTCTCTTTGCTGACGGATAGTGCAGTGACTCTGTACGCATGTGGAACTTCTGTTGAACTCTGGCCGTATTCCTGAACAATGGACGGACATGGACGCATTTGTCCGACTGATCTTCTTTTTATTCGTTCCTTTTACTCAGACGTTCGTTACTTGTGCACTCATTCTTCCATTCTCCGGCTTTCACCGCCTTGCTTCCTAATCATACATGATACCAAGGATTGTTTTTGGTTGCCATTTCCTCCGTTGTATACAGCATATTGGCATTATATACCCCATCTTGGGCGCGGGGACTAGAGGCCGCGCTGGTCGAGTACAACTTTATGCGATCACTCGGTGTTCCCACCCATTTTGGTCTTCTGCCATTTCAACTCAGAAATTTAGAATGTTCGATGATGTTCTCGACTGAATCCACTCGCGTTCGGCAGGTCATACAGAAAACTTTTGCGCGAGGCTGACCGTGTTTTTACCAGGTTGACCTGGAACTGGAGGTTTTGAGTCACATGTAGTTGATATTTGGAGCGTTGCTTTTCAACATCGACCATCCATTATTTGCTGGCTGCATCACCAGCCTAAAATCTCAGTATCAGTGAAGGGTGCCTGACCCCAACTTCACTGTATCTGCGGCCAAGTCCTCTTTGCGGCTTACACGCCAGTGTAGAATTCTTGGTCAGTGGTCACCGGTCACCAGTCACCGGTCGGTCCTCGATGCCTCCACGACAATTTGACCAATCATCGTCCAGGCCCCAGGGAGACATGACGCATAAGTCACTCGCAGTCTTCTTACAGTAAGCGCTGTGCGGATGCGACAGCCCAGAGCGTTGATAGTGACGAGGGTGGTGATTCATGATGTCGTACTGCACAATAACACGTTTGTATTGCAATTACTGCGTCGTTACAAAGCTAGTGCTATATTTTCAGAAAACTCCCCACATGATTTACTCTAACTAGCAGATACTGTACGTAAATAACTTCATTGCTTCGTTGTAGGCCCGAATCAAGCCATCCACGCTCCGCTTCTACTCATTTTTCCTCTCGGTGACAGCTGCATCCAGTACTCCTTCCCCCAACTTGACTTTTCTTTCTTTTTAAAAACTCACGCGGATGCTTGGTATGCTTCCAAGACCGTTTTTCCCACTACCTTCCTCGGACACCTCCTTCCGGTCCACAGTTCGAATTGTTTGTAGCCCTGCTCGAGAAGCACTTCTATTCCCATGACAGTGTGCCACTTTCGGCCCGCTGGTGCGGCTGCCTTGGCCAATCTCAGCAGCGGCGTCTCCGCAGGCCGGTAGGCCATGTCAACGACGACGCCCGCGTCGGCGCTGAAGAGGGACGAGGGTAGGAACAAGGCGTCCGCGACGCCCTTTTCCGTCGTCGTTGCCGACGCTGGTACTGTGGAAACGATGACGCTCGGCGGCGGTCCCTGCACAGAGGACACGTCAAGCGTGTCGAGCAGCTCGACGTGGGCACCTGGGATGGCATGGACTAGTTCTTCTGCACTCCGCCTGGTGCGGTTGAACAGGTAGATACGCGTTGCGCCTAGAGCGTGCAGGGCGTAGATCGCGGCGCGCGCCGTGCCTCCTGCCCCAATGACGAGACAACTGTCAATTTTGTGCGAGGACGGCGGCAAGCCAGCCCTGACAACGTCCCGGATCCCTATCCAGTCTGTGTTGTCGCCAAGAAGGATTCGATGACCGAGCGCATTGGTGGTGGGGATGACTGTGTTTACAGCGCCGATCGCCTGAGCTTCAGGGGTGAGCACGTCAAGATGAGCGATAATGTCGCGCTTCAACGGAATCGTAACTGATGCCCCGCCAAAATCGGCGAGCCCAAGGGTATGTCGCACGTCCGTATCAATAACATCGGCCTCGACGCGTCCGTAGGAGTGGGGAAGGCCGAGGAGGTTGAACGCAGTGTTGTGCAGAGTCGGGGACATGGATTTTGCAACCGGCTTTCCGAAAATGCAGAACTGCCTAGCGGGAAGCTGCCCGATCAAGCGTAGGGCTGTTTGAATTTCAACAAAGGACAACTGGCCAGGAGCTGCCCTTGTCGGGAGGAGCGGGTGTGTCACGGGAGTGAAGGTCGTGTTGAGTATTCTAGACAATTGTCCCTCAACGCCCATGTTGATAGCGATGATCGGTTTGGCGTCCGCCGCAGAGCTTGCCCGTGTCACGAACCGGTGAAGTGCAATATTATCGTCAAGGGTGTTCGCTTTGCCAACGATCTTCACAATGTCTCCGTACACCTTTGCTACCTCGAGAGTGGCTTCCACAGACGGCGAGTCCCACTTCATGTTTCCACTCCAATCATGCCATGATGCCACGATCTTCGAGTTCCCTTTTTGCGATACCAGATCACGGAGGTTCTTCTCTGGCCAAGAGATTTCAACATCCACATATTCGACACCCAGTCTCAGAGCCAGGCGGAATAGGTCGGAGGCTTCCTTGACAGACTTGTCGGGGAAGGCGCCTCCCTGAGATACTGTCCGCACGGTGTATACAATCGGCAGGGAAGACACCCGACGGATGGCTGCGACCTGCTCGGCGACGTAGCTGAGGGGTGCGATGTGCGGGCCCGTGGCAGTCTGACTTTGAGTACGCAAGAGGTCGACACGAAGTTCAATGGCATCTACACCGCTAGTAAGTTCCTCAAAGTCGGCCAACGAGGGAGTAACGTCGGGGAATGTCAATGAAAGGAAGTATGAGCGGCATCCGGGCACGGAGATTGAGGCAAGATTTGGCTTGTAGCCGGTTATGTGACCAAAGAAACGCGCGACCTCATCCCGTATGTTAGATGTTTCGATAGTAGATCGGGGCGGGCCTTCGGCGGGCGCAAGTGTGGCAACGCTGTTCACAAACTCGTGACTGGAACATTCTGTAAACCACGGTTCGCGCCTCTTGAATACGTCGGCAATAGGTTCGCCATAGGGTGGTCGGCTGGACTCGGATTCCAAGTACGCAACGATTTCATTCACCGGGCGTGTGACGTGGACCACAGGACGGTCCGCAGCGTAAGCAGAGAGGATCTCGCGAGCGGCAGGGGTCTCAACAATGCCACCACCAAGACTGATGACATGACGGGAGGGGTACTGTGCGAGTAGCTCCTTCAGCAGGTCGACTTCAACAGCGCGGAACGCAGGCCAGCCATGCTGCTGAACGTAGTCGCGGATTCCAGAGGGAATTTTTTGCTCAAAGAAAGCATCCGCGTCGATGAAAGTCCATCCCAGTGTCGCGGCAGCCAGTCCTCCGACAAAGGTCTTTCCGGAACCGCGCATCCCGATGATAACTACAGACGCAGCCGCATCTTGCTCAGCAGATGTGTGGTCAGCGGCCTGATGGAGCTCTACGCCCTCAACCTTGAGGCCAATCTGCAGGCGCTCAGCAAGCGTCCATTAAGATGGGGACTGGGCGTACTTTGTTTTCCAGGTCATCCCACCAGTTCGGCCATGTCTTTTCTACGCAGCGCTTTTCTTCGATGACCGTCTCATTGACTACGGATCCGAGTACGCTAAACGCCATCGCGACGCGGTGATCATCGTAGCAGTGAACACTGACCCCGCGTCTGAGTTCAGCCATAGGTTTGCCATATACCTCGAGGCCATCATCTAGCTCCTTAGTTTCGACACCGAATTTCGCTGTATGTGCCCAGGGTCACAACATGAATGCAACAATACAGAGGCAACATACCAAGTTGATCTATCATAGCCCGAATACGGTTGCACTCCTTCACCCTTTGATTGGCGATGCCCACAATCCTGGTTGTCGTTGGTCGGCTGCCATCACCGAGTTCCCGGTCCTTCGTCGATGAGGTAGCAGCCACTGCAGCAAGTACTGAGGCTGTGAGGAACGCGTCCGTCATGGGCTCCATGTCAATCAAACCGAGAGCTTTAAGCTGGCCGATAGGCGGGCCTTGCACCGTCGTCGCCGCCGCAGTCTGCGTAACGATGCACCCCATCGGTTCTAGGACTTCCTTCGCGAAGCGTGCGTCCCCCTGTAGCGAGGACGACCCAATATTTGCTATGGTACAAGATGTGCCGGTGATAGCTGCGATGGCAAGAGGATACGTTGCACTGCTAGCATCAGATTCGATGCTGTAGTTTGTCGGGTTGCGGTACACTGCCTTAGGAATGTTGTACACGTCCAAGAGGCGGCCAGTATCCGGATCGACCTCGCGCGCTACTTCAACCCCGAAGGTGCGCATCATTGATATTGTCATGTCAATGTAAGGTTGGGAGATTACTTGACCACCCGTCAGCTCGAGGGTAACCGGTTCCTTGGCATATGGAGCACAGAGCAGGATGGACGAGACATATTGACTTGACACGCTCGCAGCCAACTTGATCCGCCCACCTGAGAGGCCGGCCGGTGCGATTGAGAGCGGAAGACAGCCTTCCGACTCCTGATATTTGATCTCGCTGCCATTGGCTCTAAGCGCGTCAACAAGGGGGCCGATGGGGCGCTGTTTCATCCTCGCGTTGCCAGTGATGACGGTGGTGGCAGGCCCAGTCTCGGAGGACTGGACAAGTGTGCAAACAGTGGTCAAGAACCGAGCAGCTGTTCCCGCATTTCCGAGGTATATCTCCTTGCCCTTGGGTGGCACTGAGAGCGACCCTTGTCCGCCATGGACGACGAGCGTTTCTCCGCCATCTTCCCATTCAAAACTCGCACCCTGTCGGACGATGGAAGAGTAAGATGAGGCAAAGCTTGCGAAAGCCATGCACTGACCTTCAGCTCATGAAGAGCGGCCATCATGACTTGGGTGTCGTCAGAGTGTAACAAGTTTGTCAGCCTACAGGTGCCGCTTCCGAGGGCGGCCAACACAAGAGCGCGGTTGGAAATGCTCTTTGAACCGGGCGTGGCCATGCGAACTGGACTCTTCGTTGGCACTCCAGGGACAATTTTGGCGGCCTCGGCGAGGGTCTTGCCGATAACGGGGTCCGGAACGACGCTGGCTTTTTGCTCCACCGTCTTGCCGATGGTGGCGAGGAGCACGATCTTTTTCTCATCCCCGCTGTTCTTCTTGTCGATCCGCATGATGTCGAGCAGGCGGTTGACGGTAAGAAGCCTCGAGGCAGGAACGCTCGTTATACGCGGATCCGACAGCGAGACGGGCAAGTTATAGCTCTTTAGGCATCGCGTAAGGCGCCCAACGCCGACCTGTCCAAGATGTCCGAGCTGACGGGCCACCTCGGCCTCGAGAATCATTCCGATGCTGACGCACTCGCCGTGCAGTATACTGGGCGTCAGCACGGCTTCAATCGCGTGTCCGATTGTGTGTCCAAAGTTGACGAGGTTGCGAAGCCCAGTCGTCTCGCGTTCGTCATTCGTGACTATGTGCGCCTTGACAGAGATCGAGCCCACGATGACGGAGAGGAGCAGCTCCTGGGCAGCCGAGCGTGTCGCCTTGGTACGCCCCGAATAGTCGATGCTGGGGGTCTCAATAGCGGCAACGATGTCTGCCGGTCGCGACTCGAGAGAGGAAAAGTCGGTCTCGTTCCAGATGGCGGCGGTCTTTGAAGAGATCGGTTAGTTAGTGACCGCCCGCACCATAGCGGATAAGAGGGCATGTTAAACAATCGTACCTTCACTACCTCCGCCATGCCATTCGAGAATTCGCGCGCGGGGAGGGTTTCGAGGAATGCGGCGTCTATGAAGATGTACTCCGGCTGCCAGAATGCACCGATAAGATTCTTCCCGTGGGGAGTGTCAATCGCGGTCTTGCCGCCCACGCTCGAGTCGACCATGGCCAGGAGAGTGGTCGGGATCTGCACGAAACGCACACCGCGCATGCTGCCATGCCATTAGTTGAGCTCAAAAGACAACAGGGAAAGACGCACAACGTCGCAGCAACGTATCCGACCAAATCGCCGATAACTCCACCACCAAGCGCGAGAATCACGGTGTCGCGGGTGCATTTGTTCAGCAGGAGGAAGTCTTCGATCGCCGCCTTTCCCTCGCGGCTCTTGGACGTTTCGCCTGGGGGGATCGCGTGTGTTAGAAAACGCGAGCGATTACCGGAGCGGGCAATCTCCTCCTGAAATCCATTTCGGAAGGCATCTAGATGGAGACGTGCTATGTTTGTATCTGTGATAAGAGCATAGGTGGATGCGGGGAGGGTGTCGAGGACGGTGCGCGCAATGTAAGGGGCAAGATGAAAGCCGCAATGAATAGACTGCTTTCCGAGGATGGAGACTTTGTAGATGTCGGTCTCGGCCATGGGGAGAAGAGTGGAGGGGGAAAGTGCGAGCCTCGGGTGGACATGTTAGAGTAAATAGTTTACGGTGGCCGTGAGAATCGGAGCCTAAGAGATCGGACAAGAGTCGGACAAGCCATGTTCATCGGGAAATCAATCCACATGTAGTAAACATCATCGGACATAACGTAGGTCTATCGTCTCCCGCTACACCTCCTCCGACCCTACCATCCTCGCATCAGTCTCGGACAAGGTCACTGAATCCTCGTCAGTGAGGTGCGATAATGTTGACAAGATAACCACATACCGTCCAAACAGTTTCACCTTCAACCAATCTGTAGAGACCAAAACGCGATTCCGGAGGGAGAACAGCGTGCTCATGTAAGCACTCCGCCAGAACAGGAATGTCGCAACGCCACCGGAGGAAAACTATCGGTTGGTTAGAACCCATTCACCGTGTCTAAATAGCACTCTCACCTTGTGATGGAAAAATTCCAGGTCAGCAATGGCCTTTTCTGAGCCAATGTACGCGAGCGACCCCTGATGCGAGTAGTGGAATGGCCGCAAGTTCTCTACTTTCGTAAGTTGTTTCTCCAGGCTCTCAGTGCTCCCCCCCTCTTTCTGCACAGTCATAATCTGCTCCAGCAGAGCGTCACGCTTCGCGAGCTGTTTAAACATGCGCGCAATGTAGGCCCCCTGTTGCGAGGCGACTTGTGCTGTTGGCGCGTACTGTGTGGAGGTGCAATCGCCCACGGCAAAGATGGTGCCGTCTGTGCCCGCCATACGAAGGTGATCTTTGAGCAACGAATCAACCGAGTCAGACAGCAGCCCGCGGAGAAAGGAGAACCGCCTCACCATCAACGGTGATGCCGCGCTTATTCTTTTGTGCATCTACCAGGCGCGACATCAGGTCAATAGACACCCCTCGTGCCTTGTTTCCCCCAGCCCACACAACCATGCCTACAGGCACTTCCTTGATGGTCTTGTCCGGCATCTGCAAAACAACGGTCTTCTCCTTGACCTCCTTGACCATCGTACCCGTCAAGATGTCGATTTTTGACTCTTTGAACGTAGATACGGTATAGTCAATCAGCTCTCTGCTAAACATGGGCAACACCGAGGGCAAGGCCTCGATAAGAGTGATCTTGATTTTTTGGGCAAGCTCGGGGTACCAGAATTTCAGGTCATCCTATAACGCATGAGACGGGGAAACGGAGCAGGTTTAAACCGCTGACCTCGAGGAAGTCATGTAATTCCCCACTGACAAAAAGTTAGAACAAGGTTAGCTGAGACAGCGGCATGACCTGACCTGACTTCAATCCCAGTTGGCCCGCCGCCAACGACAACCTAGTCTTATTAGCAACTACTCGCAGGATCTGGACACAGTTCTTACCATGTGGAGCAAACGTTCAATCTCCTCTTCTCTTTGACCGGGGAAGCCAGCCGACTCGATGCCTAAGGCGACGGTGAGATCTCGGTAAGCCAAGCGCTTCAGTACTTCAACTTACAATCCATAAAGCGACGCTTGAACTAAGAAACACAGTTGGATTTTCCCCAATATACTCGTACGTGAGAGGGGAACATACTTTCTCGGCATCCTGGATTTCCTTCATAAAACACGCATGTTCCTTGACGCCTGGGATGCCGAATGTTTGCGTCTCCGCGCCGACGGCATAGATGAGGTAGTCAAATGGTATCGTTGTTGATGAAACCTCGCCTTGAACCTCGGTCTCATCTGTGTACCAGAGTAAGAGACACTATATATTGGAGTATGAAGAACCCGCACCAGCAAAGGTTATAGTTTTCGCTATGGGCTGCAAACCGGATGAGGACTTTAAGAGATAGATGATTGAAGGCACGGACATCAACAGATTTTGCCTCAGCCTCGATGACAGTGATTTTTCGATCCTTGTGACGCGTCAAGTAACGAATAGCTTGACTTGCTGGTGAGCCGGATGCTCTGACAAATTAAGAAGCGAAAACCTACGTTGTAAGATGGAGTTGGGGGCGATTGTACCGACTGCGACACTCGGCAACAGCGGGGTGAAGAGAAAGAAATTGCGAGGGCTGATGACAGTCACATTGTATTCGGACGTATCAAGATTCTTGAGAAATGCAGTCGACCCCCAGCCGCTGCCGACGACGACGACATTCTTCTTCGAGGGATCATGTGGCAGCTGAGGACCGGGATTCCGCTCCCTTTGGGTGATGTAATAGAAGACACCACCTGTAGTCACGATGGTGATAAGGGTAACTCGTCCGAGGGTTTGAAGGCCGCGACGCCATGCGGACAGCTCCGGGTGGGGTGGGGGTGGCGAAGGCGGGGTCTACAATCGCGGTGGGCAATTAGTTAAAGACTATCATTGAATACACGAGTCCGCAGGATCCTCACTGGGGTGGCGGGAGGAGTGGAAAGTAGTCTACGAAAGGTCTGTATGCGCCCAGGATCCAACGCACGTTGTCGCGATAAGGAACGAAGTAAGGACCGAGATAGGGCCATGCAAGCTGCGAGAAAAGGATGTTGGATGGAATCGAAGACCCAAGAACTCTAAGAGCCAATCAGCCAATCGGGTACTCTAAAAAGTTGCCCGAATTGTCAACTTCGATGACATCATCATTATTACCTCACACCTCTGCATACATTTGATACCGACTAGTCAAAGGAAGTTATAGAAAAGTCTTGCCCGCAGCAGCTGCAGACGTCTGCTAGGCCATGTCAGCGCAAATCGAAATCAGTCCGAATCAAAGAAAAGTGAGAAAATCGTTCCAACTACACCGCCTTCCTCATCGCTGCTATCCTGTGATAAAATCTTTCCAACTATACCACCGTCCTCATCGCCGTTATCTTGCGAGAAAAACCTTCCGACCACACCACCATCCCCATCGCTGCTATCTTGTGAGAAAAACTTTCCAACTACACCACCATCCTCATCGCTGCCATCTCCCAGAACATAAGGATCCTCACCCTCATCCCCACCGTCTCCTGCTAGGCCGTTGCCGGTCTCCTGATCTCCCTGAGGGTATAAAAACACTTGGTCATCATCGTCGGCCCCTTCCAGCTCGCCGTCGGCGTGTTCGTCCGGAGAATAATGTCCTAGTTCTGGCTCGTCTGTTCCCTCGGGTCGCTCAACCGCTCCTTCAAGTCCCTCTGCCATGTCTCCTCCATCGTCTGCGATATCTGGGTTCCATCCATACTCCTGAGATTCGGTGGTGTCAGGGAATGACTGACCCTGAACAGTTGATGTTTGGAATTTATCGCCGTTTTCGGCAGTTCCTTTCATATGTTGTTGACCAGAACGGCGTCCACGCGCGGGGCCATGCGTGCTAATAGCTGCTTAATTTAGACGCAAATGCTGAATGAGCGTGTCAACGCGTCAACAGCCAGATTGATCGCCTACCTTTTTTGTGATGGTGGCCATGAGGACCAGACTTTGTGTCAACCTGGACTTTTTGTGGCGAGCCCGAAACCAATTTATCCAGGGTACCCTGGAGCTTCGACGCAAAGGACGCCTTTAGACCACGTTGAGCAGTTTTCTGCTTTGTATCCGGCATGCTCTTCGCGACTTGCTTTAAGGTCGTCACCGTGCTTTTCTTTATAGCGCTTGTAATACCCTGGGTGACACCCTCCCCCACTACACCAGCCAGTTGCTTCAAGAGGCTGCCGTCCTGGACCTAGCAACCGTAAGAAAGCCTGCAGTGCCGACAGGAAATTCAAACCTACAAGTCGGACCGATGCTTCACCTCCATGATTGGATCGGAAGCTTTCCGCAATCTCCTCGTTTGCATCCATAATGGTACCAAAAAATGCCCGGTTTTCCGCCAGGCGTGATTCAATTTGCTTGAGGGCATCAGTGTGCTTGCCAGGGTGTTGCACCGCCTGCTGGGAGAGTAGACTCGTTAAATCTTTCTTAAGCTGAGCAATCCGATCGGCAAAGCCGTTAAGCTTGTCCTTATTGCTTTTCCAGTGTAATAGATGCTCTGTGAAGGGAATGAGATTCGCCAATAACGATATGCATTGTGAAGTTGCTTACTAAGGCTGGATTCGGGCGCCCTGGTTTCATAGTATGCTCTGTAATTGTAAAGTTTTGTTAGCGCTGCCAATGCGTGCAACTCATGAATGCTGAAACGTACTCGCAAAATTGACCAAATTCTTGGATCAGGCACTTAAAATTCTTCAATGACTCGCAGAGAGGGTCACCGACGGATTTCGGGGGTCGAGACTTGCGATTCAGGGTTCCTACGTGCACCAAGGCTCTCGCCTGCCATGCGCCAATAATCAGACGCACTTCCGCATGCCAGACGAATATCATACCAAATCAAAATGAACAATTGCGACACGCACATCCTTCTCAGGTCGGCCAAGCTCATGCTTGATTAGTGCCTGTCCAAGTAGAGGGTGTGTGAGCGCATGGATCGGAAAGCCGAGAAGAGACGCTCACAGCGAGGGCGCTGCTCACTTGCTTGCACGGCGGGAACAAGGCACCAAGCCCGCTGAGCAAACCGACAACGTGACGACCGGGCCCAAGGAGCGCGCCGGCAACCTCGCCGGCCTTGGCGACAACCTTATTTTGATCTTCCTTTGACGATTTTGCCATCTGAACATTTGCGCGCGCCATTGACATGGCCTTTTCGGCACCGTCGATGCTCTGAATCACTTTCCGATGGACGGCATCTTAAAATGATGTCAAGACGCGTATTACAAAAGTCCGAGCACTGGGCAGACTCACCTAGTTGTGCAGGCCCCATTTGCATTGTAGCACCTGGCTTGGGTTTAGGAGCACCAGCGGGCTTGAGGTTATTACCAGCTAAAGGATTAGGCTTGGCGGCGCTGGACTTGACATTCGTGTCACCAGCCTTGGTGCTAGTAGCACCAGGCTTAAGATTTGCCGCAGTAGGCCTGGGGGGTGCGGTACTGCTAGTAGTCGCTGCGGCCATCTTAAGTTTGGGACGCAAGTGACTTGAAGGTTCGGGGGTTTGTAATTGTACACCTCGTCTGAGTCGCCTTGTTAAATAGATGTCACCTCTGGTGACAGCAGACGCTAAGCGGTTAGGAACTCGGAACTGACGAGGATCAAGAATTCGGATTGAGATCAATAGATCGCTTGAGTTCTTCATGACAGTACTATAATTTACGGCGATGCCAGCATATGCACCAACACCGTGGCCAGCAGCCACCAAAGACCGTCGAAGCCTATGATTACCAACTTGTGCGGTTGCAGAATGAAACAGTAGTACCCTATAAGATGACTCGAACTGTCAACGAGCCATTGGACCGTGACGCTTTGGGGGATTAACCTGAAGTAAGATTATGAGCTACATTATCTTGTTAGCGAAACAAATCAGGTTGAATGCAACGTGGTGCAGGGAGTGAAGTACGGAGACAGAGCCCGATAAATACGTACTACTCTAGGCTACTGATGAGGCAGGCACTCCATGTCCGTCTTTCGCCCTGAATGCGCGATCCGGTTGCGTTCCGGGCCCTAGATCAGAACAGTATATCGTGACGGAGTCGTAGAGAGATGTCCCGGGTGTCCCAGTGGTGTCCCTCGTCGTGTCGAACAAGGCCATGTCAACTGCCAGAACCGCGTCCTGTGCCTGCAGCAGAATACGTGCGTCCTAGTACGTGTTTACAACAGCCCCGAGTCGGTGGAGGAACGTGGAGGAAGGGGATTAGAGAAGGAGACAGGGCATTTTTGGAGGTAACTCGCGAGTCGCACCGATGTGGACTCGGAAGTGCGCCAGAGTCGGTTTGAGTTGTCAACTTTGTGTTGTAAGTTTGAAGTTCGGCGCGGGTTTCACATCGGGGTACAGCAACTCGCGGCAACGCTACGCACACGTATTCGGCAACGACCGTTGGTTGGACGTTGGACAGTCAGCCCTGTTAACCGTCAATGCCATCACGCGGACCTGCGACATGTATTGCCTAGCGTACTTTACATCCTCCAGAGATGTAAAAAAAATGAAAGTTATTACACGTCGCAAGTCATGATCGAACATGCAAGGTGTCATGCATGTCATGACTCACGAGAACGCATGGGAAATTCATGTAACCTATGTCTCTGATGTGCGCTACGCTGGAGTGCTATGTGTAGGTGCAAACCCAAAAGTGAAGACGAGACGATGAGTACGGGGTAGATATGAAACCAAATAGGTTGTCGTGAACCGGGCATGATGGAGCCTTTTTTTGTGTTCTGGCATGAAGGGCTGTCTATCGTTTTGCAATTTGCTGTAATAATCGCGCTCATTCTTTGCGGCTTTCAGATGACGACGACTCTGACACCTACGACTCGGATGACGAGCCCGAGCCGATCGACGCAGACGAGATACATCATACTTGGTCTATTGCTTGTTCTTCTGCGCTCTCTGCTCAAAGCTCATCGATGCTCATCTTTGCCCCTATATGCCCACTGCTGGTTTATCAATAACTGGGAGCGATATTTAACAACATCGGTGTTGAGACATGTACGGCTTTGGCTTGACATCGATCTTCTTCGCTGGAAAGTAGTCTATGAACCGTGTCTGACATCCATTGCACGTTGTCTCGATAAGGAACGAAACAAGGACTACAAGAAGGACTACTGAGATATACGGCCACACAAACGTCTGAGAAGAGGATGTCGGATGGAATAAAAAATTCGGAGAACCTAGGCAGTCTAAGAGCCATTCGTCACCACTAGTCAGAATAATCATCGCCATCCTCGTCGCCATCCTGGGGATAATATGGCTCCTGGTCTTCCCCATCGTCTCCTCCCGGTTCACTGCCAGCGTACTCTTCCTGTCCTTGATCTCCATAATCGGCTCCTTCCTCTTCGTGATCCTCATCCTCGTTTTCATCGTCTCCTCCCAGCCCGTAGCTTGTCTCCTCATTCTCACCCTCACCGTCTCCTCCTAGTCCGTAGCCTGTCTCCTCAATGTCAACGTCATCCTCAACATCAACTCCGCCCTCAACGTCAACTTCACCTTCAACGTCAACTTCACCCTCAATGTCAAATTCGCCCTCAACGTCAACGTCATCCTCAACGTCAACTTCGCCCTCAACGTCAACGTCATCCTCAACGTCAACTTCGCCCTCAATGTCAAATTCGCCCTCAACGTCAACGTCGTCCTCAACGTCAACGTCGTCCTCAACGTCAACGTCGCCCTCAACGTCAACTTCACCCTCAACATCAACTTCACCCTCAACGTCAACTTCACCCTCAACGTCAACTTCACCCTCAACGTCAACTTCACCCTCGACCTCAATCCCACCGTATCCTGCAAGCCCGTAGCCGGTCTCCTCGTCCTCATCTTCACCGTCTCCTTCCAGTCTGTTACCGATCACTTCATCTTCCTGGAGATACAAAAACTCTTGATCACCATCGTAGACCCCTTCCAGTTCCATGTCGGCGTATTCATCGAGAGAATAGTATACGTTTCCTTCATCATCTGCGACATCTTGGAACCATTCATACTCCTGATATTCGGTAGTGTCGGCGGAGAACGGCTGGTCCAGAACACGTGACGCCTGGAGTTCATCATCTGTGACATCTCCTTGGAACCATTCATACTCGTGATATTCGGTAGTATCGGGGAAAGATTGGCCGGTAACACTTGATATTTGGAGTTTATCCCCGTGTTCCCCAGTTCGTTTCATCTGTTGATGACCAGAATGCTGCCCACGCGCGGAGACGTGCCTGCTAAAGGCTGCTTAATTTAGACGCAGAATGAGCACCGGCATGCCAGTGAATCAGCTGCGGGTTGGTCGCTTACCTTGTTTTTGCGTGTGTTTACCTGTTGTTTTCACATGTTGATGACCAGAATGCTGCTGACCGCGCACAGGTACGCGGGGGTTATTAGATGCTTAATGACGCATAATGAGCCAGCCAGAACATCAGTTGCCGAATTGATCTCTTACCTTGTTTCTGAGTGTGCTCGCCAGTTCCTTTCATCTGTTGATCACCAGAATGGTCCCTACGCGGAGGGACGTATGTGCTCATAGCTGTTTAATTTAGACGCAGAATGAGCATGCCAGTGCATCAGCGGCGGGTTGATCGCTTACCCTGTTTTTGCGTGTGATCACCAGCTCCTTTCACATGTTGATGACCAGAATGCTGCTGACCGCGCACAGGTACGCGGGTGTCATTAGATGCTTAATGACGCATAATGAGCCCGCCAGTACGTCAGCTGCCGAATTGATCTCTTACCTTGTTTCTGAGTGTGTTCGCCAGTTCCTTTCATCTGCTGATGACCAGAATGGTCCACACGCGGTGAGACGTGTGTGCTCATAGCTGTTTAATTTAGATGCAGAATGAGCATGCTGGGGCATCAGCTGCGTGTTGATCGCTTACCCTGCTTTTGAGTGTGTTCGCCAGTTCCCTTCACCTGTTGTTGACCAGAATGCTGCTGACGCGCAGGGACGTGCGTGTTGTTACCTGTTTAATTAGACACAGAGGCCGAATGAGCACGTCAATGCGTCAGCAACCAGATTGATCGCTAACCTTGTTTGCGAACGTGCTCCTGACCGCCACGGGGACCAGACTTTGGATCAACCTGAACTTTTTGTGGCGAACCCGAAACCAATTTATCCAGAGTACCCTGGAGATTCGACGAAAAGGACGCCTTTAGACCGCGTTGGGTCGTTTTCTGATTTGAATCCGACATGCTCTTCGCGATTTGCTTTAAGGTCGTCACCGTGCTTTCCTTTATAGCGCTTGTGATACTCTGAGTGACGCCCTCCCCCACTACACCGGCCAGTTGCTTCAAGAGATTGCCATTGCCGTCCTAGGTCGAACAACCATAAGAATGCCCGCAGTGTTGACAGGAAATTCGAACTTACAAGCTGGACGGATGCTTCCCCTCGTTGTTTGGATGGAAAGGCTTCCGCGACCTCCTCGTTTGCATCCGTAATAGTACCATAAAATGCCCGGTTTTCCGTCAGGCGTGACTCAATTTGCGCAAGGGCATCAGTGTGCTTGCCAGGGTGTTGCACCGCCTGCTGGGAGAGTAGACTAGTTAGATCTTTCTTGAGCTGTGCAATCCGGGCTGCAAAGCCGTTAAGCCCGTCCTTGTTGCTTTTCCAGTGTAATAGATGTTCTATGTAAGGGAATGAGATTCGCTGGTAAAGATAAGCATTGTGAGGTTGCTGACTAGGACTGGACTCGGGCGCCCTGGTTTCGTAGTAAGCTCTACAATCGCACAGATTTGTCAGCGCCAAAGCCTGAGCGTGTACGTGTATGAACGCTGAAACGTACTCGCAAAATTGACCAATTTCTTGGATCAATCCCTTGAAATTCTTCATCAACTCGCAGAGAGGGTCACCTAGGGATTTCGTGGGTCGAGACTTGCGGTTCAGGGATCCTACATGTACCAAAGCTCTCGCCTGCCATGCGTTAATAATCAGGCGCACTTCCGCATGCCAGACGAATATCATACCAAATCAAAATGAACAATTGCAACGCGCACATCCTTCTCGGGTCGGCCAAGCTCATGCTTGATTAGTGCCTGTCAAAGTAGTGTGTGTGTGAGATCGTGGATCAAAAGGCCGAGAAGAGACGCTCACAGCGAGGGCGCTGCTCACTTGCTTGCACGGCGGGAACAAGGCACCAAGCCCGCTGAGCAAACCGACAACGTGACGACCGGGTGTAAGGAGCGCGCCGACAACCTCGCTTGCTTTAGCAACGACCTTATTTCGACCTTCCTTTGAAGATTTTGCCGTCTCAACATTTGCGCGCGCCGTTGACATTGCCTTTCCGGCACCGTCGATACTCTGGATCACTTTCCGATGGACGGCATCTAAAAATGATGTCGAGACTCGTATTACAGAAGTCCGAGCACGGGGCGACTTACCTAGTTGTGCAGGCCCCATTTGCATTGTAGCACCTGGCTCGGGTTTAGGAGCACCAGCGGGCTTGAGGTTATTACTAGCTAAAGGATTGGGCTTAGCGGCACGGGGCTTGACATTCGTGGCACCAGCCCTATTGTTTGTGACACTAGCATTGTCGCGAGTAGCACCGGGCTTGTGGTTAGCTGCACTGGGCCGAAGATTCACCGCACTTGGCGTGGGGGTTGCAATGGTACTGGGAGTCGCCGAGGCCATCGGAAGAGTCTTGGAATGCAACGTTGGGGGGGTTGCAATTGTACATCTCGTCTGAGTCGCCGTGTTAAATGTCACCTCCCGTGACAGTAGCGCTGGGCGGCTAGGAACTCGGAACTGACGAGGATCAAGAATTCGAACTGAGACCAATAGATCGCTTGAGTCCTGCTTCATGAGAGTGCTGTCACTTACGGCGTTGTCAGAACATTCACCAACACGCCGTCGAAGCCCATGATTACCCACTTGTGCGGTTGCAGAGTGAAACAGTAGTGCCCTATAAGATGACTCGAACAGCCAATGAGCCATTGGATCGTGACGCACTGAGGGGATAAATGCTGGTCTGTATTGTAAAGTAAGATTATGGGCTACATTTTCTTGTTAGCATATTGAACGTGGTGCGGGGAGTGAAGTACGTACAGAGACGGAACTCAATAAATACGTACTACTGTAGGCTAACTTACTGGCGAAGCAGGCACTCCATGTCCATCTCTCGCACTGAATGCGTGATCCGGTTGCATTCCGGGCCCTAGATCAGAACAGTACATCGTGACGGAATTGCAGAGAGATATCCCGGGTGACCCTTGCCGTGTCGAACAAGGCCATGTCAACTGCCGGAACCGCGTCCTGTGCCTGCAACAGAATACGTTCGTCCTAGTACGTGTTTACAACAGTTCCGAGTCGGTGGAGGAACGATGGAGGAACTCCGAGGAAGGGGATTCGAAAAGGAGGCAGGGCATTTTGACGGGTAACTCGCGACTCGAGTCGCACCGGTGTGAACTCGTGCATCAGATGCATCAGAGTCGGTGCGAGTTGTCATTCAACTTGTCAAATTTGTGTCAAAGTTCGATGCACAATGTAGAGGTATTCGGCAACGACCAGACGGTTAGCCAAGGCAATACATGTCGCAAGTCAGGATCGAACATGCAAGGTCATGACTCATGGGAACGCATAACCTATATCTCTGAAGTGCGCTACGCTGGAGTGCCATGACTGAAAAGTAGGTGCAAACCCAAAGGTATAGACGAGACGATGAGTGCGGATTCGATCGTGACGTGTGTACTAGTAACTACAGCACTGTATGTAAAACGATGCATCTGCCTGGACAGCAGTCTGGGCCTCTTTCCATCGCAAAAAGTCGTCGATGACGAGTGGCCACGCCTGAAATGTGCAAGAACGTTAGTACCCGCAGTCTGGGTGTTTGACCAGGATGAGAGCTTTGCGGCTTTCGGATGACGACGACTCTGACTCGGACGAGCCCGAGCCGATCGACGCAGATACTTGGTCTGTTGCTTGCTCTTCTCTGCGCTCTCTGCCTAAAGCTCATCTTTGCCCCTACATGCCCGCAGTTGCTTTTGTATGAGCTGCTGACTACTGTAATAACTGTTGGAAGCGCAGCCACAGCGCGGCGCCACACAGCCTGATCGGGCTGGCAAGACCCACGCTAGCCCGACAACTTAGCGCTTAGCACGCGTCCCAGTACGCATTGACATACCCGCTTTTATTACCTTTACATTCGATCATAGACACCCTACTTTTCAGTACAGCTACTGTATATAAGTATCCGCTCGTTTGTTCCCTTACCCTCAGTCTTTACCGGTTTACCTTTGGAGCTTGCTTCGGGACTGAGGTCAGTACTCGCTTAGTCATTCATTAGATTATGTCATACTTACACTACGCTTACAGGTAGATCCAGTTAAAAAAGTCTTTACCTTCGGAGACTGAGTACGCGTTCTACTACGCTTACAATAACCGGGAGCGATATTGAACGTCGGTGTCGAGACATGTTCTGCTTTGGCTCGAAATCGACCTTCTTCACTGCAAAGAGTCTATGAAACGTGTCTGATATCCAATGCACGTTGTCTCGATAAGGAATGAAGCAAGGACTGAGTACTGAGATATACGGCCACACAAACTTCTAAGAAGAGGAAATCAAAAACTCGGAGAACCTAAGAGCCAATCGTCATCACTAGTCAGAATAATCATCGCCATCCTCGTCGCCATCCTGGGGATAATATGGCTCCTGGTCTTCCCCATCGTCTCCTCCCGGTTCACTGCCAGCGTACTCTTCCTGTCCTTGATCTCCATAATCGGCTCCTTCCTCTTCGTGATCCTCATCCTCATCGTCTCCTCCCAGTCCGTAGCCTGTCTCCTCAACCTCAACTTCATCCTCAATCTCAACCTCACCGGTCTCACCCTCAACTTCTTCCTCAACCTCGACCTCACCCTCAACTTCTCCTTCAACTTCAACCTCAACTTCTTCCTCAACCTCAACCTCACCATCTTCTCCCAGTCCGTTGCCAATCTCTTCATCTTCCTGAAGATATAAAAACTCTTGGTCGCCATCGTCGTCCCCTTCCGGCTCCACATCGGCGTATTCATCGAGAGAATAGTATACGTTTCCCTCATCATCTGCGGCATCTTGGAACCATTCATACTCCTGATATTCGGTGGTGTCGGCGGAGAATGGCTGGTCCAGAACACGTGACGTCTGGATTTCATCATCTGCGACATCTCCTTGGAACCATTCATACTCCTGATATTCGGTCGTATCGGGGAAAGGCTGGCCTCTATCACTGTGTTCACCAGTTCGTTTCATCTGTTGATGACCAGAATGCTGCCCACGCGCAGGGACGTGCCTGCTAAAGGCTGCTTAATTTAGACGCAGATGAGCATGCCAGTGCATCTACTGCGGGTTGGTCGCTTACCTTGCTTTTGAGTGTGATCACCAGCTCCTTTCACATGTTGATCAACAGAATGCTGCTGACCGCGCACAGGTACGCGGGGGTTATTAGATGCTTAATGACGCATAATGAGCCCGCCAGTACGTCAGCTGCCGAATTGATCTCTTACCTTGTTTCCGAGTGTGTTCGCCAGTTCCCTTCGTCTGTTGACGACCAGAATGGTCCCCACGCGGAGGGGCGTGTGTGCTCATAGCTGTTTAAATTAGACGCAAAATGAGCAAGCCAGTGCATCACCTGCAGGTTGATCGCTTACCTTGTTTTTGAGTGTGTTCACCAGTTCCCTTCACCTGTTGATGACCAGAATGCTGCTGGCGCGCAGGGACGTGCGTGTTGTTACCTGTTTAATTAGACGCAGAGGCCGAATGAGCACGTCAATACCTCAGCTACCAGATTCATCCCTAACCTTGTTTGCGAACGTGCTCCTGACCGCCATGAGGACCAGACTTCGGGTCAACCTGGACTTTTTGTGGCGAGCCCGAAACCAATTTATCCAGGGTACCCTGGAGCTTCGACGCAAAGGACGCCTTTAGACCGCCTTGAGTCGATTTCTGATTTGTATCCGGCATGCTCTTCGCGACTTGCTTTAAGGTCGTCAACGTGCTTTTCTTTATAGCGCTTGTGATGCTCTGAGTGATGCCCACCCCCACTACACCGGCCAGTTGCTTCAAAAGGTTGCCGTCCTGACCCGAACAACCATAAGAATGTCTGCTGTGTTGACAGAAAATTCGAACTTACAAGCTGGACGGATGTCTCCCCTCCTTGTTTGGATAGAAAGGCCTCCGCAACCTCCTCATTTGCATCCGTAATAGTACCATAAAATGCCCGGTTTTCCGTCAGGCGTGACTCAATTTGCGCAAGGGCATCAGTGTGCTTGCCAGGGTGTTGCACCGCCTGCTGGGAGAGTAGACTAGTTAGATCTTTCTTAAGTTGCGCAATCCGGTCTGCAAAGCCGTTAAGCCCGTCCTTGTTGCTTTTCCAGTGCAATAAATGTTCTATGAAGGGAATGAGATTCGCTGGGCAAAGATATGAGGTTGCTTACTAAGGCTGGACTCGGGCGCCCTGGTTTCATAGTAAGCCCTAGAATCGTGCAAATTTGTCAGCGCCAAAGCGTGTGCGCTGAAACCAAGGCTGAAACGTACTCGCAAAATTGACCAATTTCTTGGATCAATCCCTTGAAATTCTTCATTAACTCGCAGAGAGGGTCACCTAGGGATTTCGTGGGTCGAGACTTGCGGTTCAGGGATCCTACATGCACCAAAGCTCTCGCCTGCCATGCGTCAATACCCAGACCCAGTTCCGCATGCCAGACGAATATCATACCAAATCAAAATGAACAATGGCAACGCGCACATCCTTCTCGGGTCGGCCAAGTTCATGCTTGATTAGTGCCTGTCCAAATAGAGGGTGTGTGAAACCGTGGATTGGAAGGCCGAGAAAAGATGCTCACCGCGAGGGCGCTGCTCACTGGCTTGAACGGCGAGAACAAGGCACCAAGCCCGCTGAGCAAACCGACAACGTGACGACCAGGTGTAAGGAGCGCGCCGACGACCTCGCTGGCCTTGGAAACAACCTTATTTCTATCTTCCTTTGAAGATTTTGCCGTCTCAACATTTGCACGTGTCATTGACATTGCTTTTTCAGCACCGTCGATGCTCTGGATCACTTTTCGATGGACAGCATCTGAAGATGATGTCAAGACGCGTATTACAAAAGTTCGAGCACGGGGCAGCCTTGCCTAGTTGTGCAGGCCCCATTTGCATAGGAACACCTGGCTTGGGTTTAGGAGCACCAGTGGGCTTGAGGTTATTGCTAGCTGAAGTATTGGGCTTGGCGGCACTGGACTTGACATTCGTAGCACCAGCCTTGGTGCTAGTAGCACTAGGCCTAAGATTCGCCCCTGTAGACCTGGGGGGTGCGGTACTGGTAGCGGTCGCTGCGGCCATCGGAAGTGTCTTCACTGTCTTGAATGGAACGCCGGGGGGTTGCGATTGTACACCACACCCTTTTACAATAAATACCTCCGGTAACAGTACACGCTAGGAACCCAAGGAACAAGAATTCGGACTGGGATCAATAGAGTTCTGCTTCGTAACACTACAACACCGTGACTCATGGCGATGCCATCACATTCACCAACGCGGTGGCTAGAAGACGGCCGCCCAATAATTACCAACTTGTGTGGTTGCACAGTGCCATTTGGGCAGTCAATGAGCCATTGGGCGGTGATGCACTGATGGTTTGATGGTTTGAGATAACTCCAGTGTGAAGCGAATCGGGTTAGATGCAACAGGCAGGCGAGGCGCCAAGTCCTTCTTTCGCCCTCAATATTCCTCGACGCGCGCCCCGGTTGCAATCCAGATCCTAGATCAGTATAGTCGTCGTGACTCTCTCCTCGTTTCGAACAAGGCTGGAAGTCATGTCAACCGTAGAATAGGTACAATACGTCCTAAAACCGCTCTACCACACCCACACCAACTGACAGACCCTTTGTACAGTGTTGAGAAACGTGCTTTGGTTCGACCTTTGATCCTATACAAAACAATACCACCAAAATGGTAATTAGGTACGGTGGTCGCCGACAGTATCACTTGCGATCTCCTCGTCGGCCGCTTCCTCAACGTCCCCATCGACGCGGGGGCGGCGGCGGCGGCGGGGCCCGATAACCATAACCTCCGTCATCCTCATCCTCGCCTTCTTCTACCAACTCGCCACCTTCATAGTAGTCCTCGTCGTTATGGGCAGTGTAACCTTGTTCTTCCTCATCTTCTACCGGTTCGTCGCCATGGTATTCTTCCTCCTCGAACGTCTCTGGCTCTCGCTCATGCTCCTGCACTTCTTCGTCCTCCTCCTCTCCCTGGTCCGCCTCACCTTCTACTTCCTCATCTTCATCATCGTAGTGTGTGGCATCTCGGTAACCCCCATGCCCTCTCACCGCACGGCCCTGAGCCTGATCATATGGATGATTAGAACTGATTCTAACGGGTGGCGCCATTTCTCGGGGTGCTGCATTATAACCACCCGTAGGGATTGACCTACTGGTGGTTGGTTGATCTAGACGTAGAAGCTAAATGAGCATCGATAAATCAGGTTACTGCGCCTATCACTCACTTGACTCGACAGCGCTTGAAGTGTTCGTGTTGTCCGCGATGTGAACATCCTCAGCTCCACCCTCAGCTCCATCCTCCGAGGTCCATTCGTCCTCAGAGCCCCATTCGCTCTCTTCTCCGAAATTCTCCAAGTCGGTGTCAAACTCCTCCTTGCGGTATTTCTGACAACGTATGAGCAATTCCGGCAGCATGCCTAATAAATGAGGAAGCATCTCACTCTGTAGTAATCCTCGAGTAGACCGTTAGCATAGTACCGGATCTGTGTATCGACATCCATGCGTTGACGACGCCAAATCATCTTCAGTTCTTCGATGCGTCGTCGCATGGCTTCGAGTAATACTTGAACGCTCCATGTAGCCTCCTCCACAACCTCTGGGGACACGTCTGGCTTGCTCATGAGCCACAAGTGTCGCGATACTAACAGCGAAGCGAGGGGGCAAAAAGTCTGGATTTGCGTAAATACCTGCATGTCAAGTCAACAAAATTGCTTTACCTCTTCGATGCGTTCAGTACCCGTGACTGCTGCAAGCACTGAGTAGTCGAGCTTGTGGTTGACACTCTTGAGGCGCATTTTCAGTTCGTTCTCGTTTCGAGTTCGGAGCTCTTCACGCAGCCGGTCCATTTTCATCTCCGCGGAAGGATCGAGCTCACGCATATTGTACAGGCTTTTGGCGAAGACAGTGACGCGCTCCTCAGTCTCCGAGAGGTAAGAGGCAACAATATCAGCATGAGGTCCCTGCCCGTCTCTGAGCTTCTGGAGTTGCGTGTATGTCTTGATGATCCGTTCTTTGTACCTGTATATCTGTTAGAATTTGATAGATGACACGGTAGAAACGCAACAAACAGTTGGTTGTCCGCATCCCAGCCATATGCCCAGCTTTCGTGACAGGTTATGAATGTCAGAGTTGAGCAAATATGAGAACGTACTAGGCAACCCATTGAGGCACGGTCCACTTCTCGGGCTTTTTGCGCATAAAATCGTTGATTTCCTCAATTGATATATAGCCACTCGCGTCTGCATTACGTTATAATCTTCAGGAAAGGAAGTCTACGTGAATCCGTAGTGATACTCTTACCATCATCTATGGCGTCGCCAATAGCTTTTCACATTCCTAGTCAGCGTCTGGTAACTGACAAAAAGCTGATACTTACCAGGGTGAACTAGGCAGATGACAGATGAACTCCTTCCTACCTGGATAGTAAGACAAAGCACTCACAGTGAACTTTGGAAATTATGCCCTTGGTCCAGGAATCTTCGCGTTCCGCACGGTGGTGCTCCGCTTTATACTTCTTGAATTGTATGTTGAAGTAATAATTCATCCCGTCGATGAATTGCCGACGTTTCACACTGGATTCTTTCGCAGCCTTGCCAAGGGTAAGTACTTTCCCTTGGCAAAGCTACCCTAGTACTCACAGTGTCTGGTCGATCCCATGGATTGTAAGGATAAAAAATATTTCGAACAAGCAGAAGACTCACTCTTCCAAATCTCCTTCACGTCAGGATCGTGAATGAGCTCATAAGGACCTGACTTCAGTTCATTCAGGATCATTTCTTGGGACTCATCAATGCGTTGCTCTAGAGCGAACTGGAACTTCAACATAAACGAGGCTCTGCCGCAACGGTGAGTCAATTGTTGGACGATTCAAGAGAGGGCTCCCCAACTCACTGGCTCTGCTTGAAGGCCTCTTCGGCGCCCTCCTTAATGGCCCTTATAATACTTGGGGTAAGACTCTCGCCTACTGTTGTAGCCAGTTGTTCCAAAAGTTCGTCGCTCTAAATACAGCAACAATAAAGCAGGGGATCGAGAGAGTCCTTAACCCTGCGCTTACCATTCGGACCTTTTCTACCCCTCCATGACTAGAAACAAAAGTCGCTGCGCTGTCCTCACTCGTATCGCTGACAGCAGCGTAGAATTCGTGGTCCTTGGCCAAGCGTGACTCAATTCGCGACAGAGTATCGGTATGTGTGCTCAGCATCAGCACGGCTTGTTGGGACAGCAGGGCAATCAAGTCGTTTTTAAGGGCCACAAGTCGGTTGGTAAAATCTTGAAGGCTGTCCTTATTTGTCTTCGAGTATAGCAGATGTTCTGAGAATTGGCGTCACATTATGTGGAAGTCATAATTGAATGAGATCTCACTAAGCTTAGACTTGAGCGCCTTGGCTTCATAGTAAGCTCTGGGATTGAATGGGCCAGTCAGAGTCATTCTTTATAAATGGCTTTATGGACGGACGGACTCGCAAAATTGACCGAACTCCTTCATCAGGCTTGTGAAACGCTGCAGCAAGCTCTCAAGAGGGCGAGTGAGGGTCGTCACGCCATGAAAACCGGGATTCAGCGTGCCTAGATTCGCCAACGCTGTAGCCTGCAAACGCGGGGAGGATCAGATGACCGTAGCATCGCTCGACGCTCGGGAGTAGTAGCGTACAAAGTCCAAAAAAAGGAGTGCAATCCGCACATCGTTATCGCGCCGGTCTACCTCGAGCCTAACTAAGGCCTGAGCCTGGGTGAGATCACAAGCTGAAGAAGTGGCGACGGCACGTACGGCGAGGGTGTTACTAGCAACTTTGCATGGCGGGAACAAGGCACCGATCCCATCGAGCAGATTGGCTACTTGCGAAGCTGGCTCGAGGAGTGCATTGACGATTTCACTTGCCTTTGAGACGACCTTGTGTCGATTCTCCTTCGAAGCCTGCGCCTTTTCAACACTTGTGCGTGCTTTTGACATTGCCACCTCCGCATATTCGATACTCTCCGTCACATTTTGGTAAACCTCACCTAGTGATGGCGTCAGCAGAGGTCATAGATCGGGAGGCCAAGTACACGACTGCTTGCCTAGCAGTGCAGACGCCATTCTCGCGGGGGATTGTGTTACTATCAAGGTTACTATGGCTGTTGGTTGATCTTTAAGTAGGAGAGTATATTCCAGATGGGGGCGCTCGAACTGTTCTGGACTTCTGGTCTACTCCGTTAAAATGTATCCTTATCCGACAGTAGACAACGATCATCCATTGAGGCTTCTTGGTGTACCTGGAAGCAATGTAAGCTACTGTAGTGTAACTTACTTGGGGATGAGTGGGCGGTTACTGGACTTGCATCAATAATGCGGTGACTCACCGATGAGTTAATTAATCACGCTACGTGGCCAACGGAGCGCCCAGATGATACTGTATAGTTACGGATTGCAGTGATGGGAAATCCAGGAACTTTTCGAGTCAGTCCATTGAGACGCCCTGAACCTTGATAATGCATGCGCGCTCTACCTCGGCTACGGACTCCACACCTTTTTCAAGCGCTGGAGTCATTCTTGGGTCAGTGATGAAAACAGTGTCTTCGCTTCGACAAACGCATGTACAGGAGCTATCTCACCCCTTCTTGATGACATGGCTTCAACCCCAGGAGAACGTTGGCTTACAGTAGCAACTTGAATGCGCTGATTGCCTGGGTCGGGTGTATTCGGACCCTAACCCTATCTTTGGAATCGAGAGCGCATCGCTGTCGACGTCGCCCTATCAACTCCAACTCTCACAATATACCCTCTTTATGTTCAAGGCTTGGCAGCGTACCAGTGGATTAATAATGCCTTACTCCTCTGTGGGGATGAAAGTGGTCCTTGGATATTGTGAGTGACTCTGCTCTAGGTTGCTATACATTGCTTGATTAAAGATAGGTGTTATTATTATTTTGAACGTCGTCATCTTTGTTCTGTCGGCCAGAGTTAACAGCTTTCAAGACTACTACTGTATGTTCTTTATCTTCTGTGGACTACTGATTCGTTTTTACAATGCTTTTGTAGATATCGCCGACATATTCCCTCTTGCTCTTTCGGCCTTCACGTTCGGAATCACTGCCCTCGCGTGTGTATCCTGCTTTTCCGCGATTTATTTACACATTCACTCAGTCGCATGCGTAACTGTAGGTTTATCCTTGATGTTGGCTTGGACAATTCACCCACCGCTCGTGCCCCGTTCGAAGTTACCTCGCTATTTATCCTCAGCATGCTTTGGCTTGGTAAGCTCTATTCGTGTCTCCATCTGCGTATTTGGGCTGAAACTTATTCTGGTAGCCGTTAGTGCCTTCTCGACCTCCCGTTGGAGCCACGTCCCTCTTAATTGCTCGGCAATTCCCGCTGGTATACTTCCCTTCTCGTCCAGGTTTCTCATCGTCTCATGTATCTTAGATTACTCCGATGTGAGGTCATGGTGCAGAGAGCTTCAGGTTCTGAAGGCTTTCGTCTGGGTAAACTGGGTCGTCCGTGCGTCCTCAATTGTTTTACAGCGTTTCTACCTAATCCATTACTAATTTATCTGCAGTCCTGCTCGCGGCTCTCGCGGTGCTGCGCTTCTTTGTCGTGCAACACAAGAGTGGACAGGAAGGCATCTGGTACTTTCCTCTTTCTCGTTTCACCCCTCGAGAAAGTCGCAAACGTTCAGAGATCGCTGAAAGACGAATAACCCCGGTGTGGGACTTCCTGCGGTTCTCCCGCTGAGAAGCTGAGGCGAAAGCGCATAGTCTATTTAGCTCTCTTGATGAGAAGGACTTAATTTTGGTATCTAGGCTTCTGTGATGCCTTATGTACGCTTGTCGTACGGGTCGCTCCACTGTTGTATCGCCCCGATCCTTTAATCAACTGACACACAGCCTTGAAGGCGGGTGTTCTATACCATGTCCAGCCTTGGTCGTTCTAAGCGTTGCGAGCGAGCCACTACTATGCCAGCGATCCAGCTCTTCGCGGGACGGACGTCGATGGACTCTGGTCTGCGCGTCATCCATAGGCTTCGAGTCCCCGTGGCCCGCCGTATGGTCACTGAAGAGAATGAGATCCCCGAGTGCACGTGCCTGTATTGCACAACCGTACAATTTGACGGCGGATTTCGAGACTCGCACTGATTGTATACCTCCGAACCTGCGATGAGCCCAAACTGCGTGAGATCCCGGTCGCCACTCATCATCCGGTACTGAGCCCTGGCCGCGAGTTGGTTAACCATAATGCATTATCGTGATCAGCATTCTTGTTCATATGTCATGCGGTTGATCAATTAATGGCGTTACAAACTCGCTATAGTGACGGTAGAGAAAACACATGAAAATGCACTTTGCTGATACGTGTTGACCGAATGGTTCATTGGACCCTTGTCTGTGTTGGTTGACAATTCGACATATGCATCATGTCCTATACCGCACGCGTTGACACGCGACCCAAAACTCAGTTCCACCGGGTTCGCACCAGCCCACGGGCCCCAGGTCACACTCTGCACATGCAAGGAATTTCAGAGGCTTGTCTGGATCATTGAGGTGTAAGAAGATGAGTTAAAGATCCGAGTATGAGCAAACCTGAATGTACGGGCTTTGAAAAGCCGACGTTCTCGAACGACATAGGTGACGGAGTTACAAGCCACCAGGGTGTCTTGCTGGGTGGAGGAGGTAGAGCAGGGAGGTCTGGATGACAAGAGTCGGCGGGCTCCATCTGTGCTGGTAGTGTCACTTTATCCCTACCGACATTCGAAAGAACACTCACCTGTACGCCTTCGCGTTCTTGAAGAACAGCTACGCCTCGCCGAAGGATAATACTTCCACAACGCTCGTTTATACACAACAAATCATAGCGGTTTGACTGGTCTCCTTTCTCGGAGACATCAAGAATACCATCCTGAAATGACGAGAGTAGCTCTCCCTGCCGCCGCGGGGAGACACTCTGGTCTTGCAAGGCTTCGAGGAGTCCTGATGGGATCGCTTGTGGGACGCCTTGAGTGTCGTCGATCGTTTCAAAGGGCACGACCCATTCAAGCTCAAGCCAGGGAACGCCGGCGAAGGATATAGCACTCAAACCGCGCGACTTGAATCCAATGCGCTCGTAAAATGCGACTTTGTCTTCGTGAGCAATGAGGAGGGCGCGTTCGTAGGAGCCTGAGGCTGCCAGACGCCGTTGGTACTCGGTGAGGAGGGCACTGGCAATACCACGTCTGCGTGCATCTGGGGTCACGCATACGCCATGGATCAGTACGGTGCGTGCACCGGGTACATGCGTAGACATGGAATCAGAAGTGAGGGTGGCCTCAGAGGAGAGCACGCCGTCTACGTAACCAAGGAGGGTACGTTTACTGCCTATCTGGGGTACGAAAGCACCAAGAAAGAGGTCCGGGGCATTTTCCTGACGAAAGCTAAAAAATTGCCACGACACACATCAGGTATAGAAAATATGCACGGAATCATAAACGTACCGCAGCTTTTCGATGGTAGCCGCTTCGTCGGGTGAAAACCCTAAAGAGCGCACAGTTACATAGAGGACATAAGACAGGATTAAAAAAGGCTTTCCTTGAATCTCGAGCTGATGGACTGCCTCCACCTCTTCTGCTAAGACGAGATCAAAATAGAGACTTTGAGGCAATGGAGATGCCGAGGACATGGCAGAGTGGGCGTGAGTAAATTGGAAGCAGCTCATCTAATCTTATCGTGATTGACTGGAATAGGAAATATTGTCCCATGACGTTAGGGGAACGGAACTAACGTTGAAACGGCGTCATAACAACAACCTCGGTGCTGTCTATGATAGTCCCCATCCCCACCATGCTATCATTCACGCTTAGACGTGTGCTTTCGCACCCTGGTGTTTTCTCCACCGTGCAAATGCTACCAACGCGTGTCATCCCGTCCAACCAGTCCCTCGTTCAGAGAAACTTCGTGACCACGGTTAATGATCAAAAGTTTCAAAACTTGGATTCTACAGCAAATTCTGAACCTGAGCCCAAGTCAAAGTCCAAGTCCACGCGCAGAAATACTGGGTCGAGTACCAAGACTGCAGGAAGCGACAAAACAAAGGGTTTGCCGCTCCTTTCAACTCACATGCACCTGTCCGGTGTTCTTGACCCATCTTAACAGTCAAAATTCGTGACGAAGATAAGCCACCCAAGCAACCCGTCAATGCCTACGTTCTATGGATCAGTGATTGGATTCGCTCTCAGCCCAAGATCGAAAATCTTGAAGTAGCTCAGGATACTGTCAAAAAGGGTGCTCAAATCTGGCACACGGTTCCTGAACATGAAAAGCAGGTCTGTATGCTAATTCGCTCACGTGTTCACGTTCTTTAATATCCCCACAGCGATACCAAGAAAAATGCGATGCCCTGCGGGTAGAGTACTACAGGCGCATTGAGGAGTGGCGCGAGAAAGTTGATCCCTCCGTCCTACGCGAGCTGAATCGTCGTCGAGTAGCCAAAGGGCAGAAGCCTATTCGCGGCGGCTCTGAGGATGACAGTCGCCCCCTGACCGGGTACCTTCGGTATGTGTACGAATGCACACGTTTAGTGGTAACACTATTGAGCAAGGTTTCAGCTATTATATGCACGTACGAGATGAGTACCCGAGGACAGAGGAAGATTATCCAGCTTATTTCAAGGCTTTGTCTACGCGCGTTTCGAGTCAATGGAAGGCAATGAGTGATGCCGAGAAGGCGGTACGGGCCGTCATGCTGTAATGTGATCGATGCGAGGCTGACCACTTTTGGCGGATAGAAATATACTGATCCAGCGAGAGCTGATTTCGCTGCTTGGCGTGAAAAGCATGGGGCAGAGAGTCAAGCTAAGGCATAGCGGGTAGAAGGTTACCATGAAGGACCGACTTTCAAGACAGCCTCAATGTTTCGATCAGAGCAGATAGGATGAATGTCTGAAGTACATAATACAGTACCACCCCGTATTACTGCTGCCCGTAGTCTGGCCAACCTTTTTATTTGACGGACGGGCCTTTGTTCCCTGCTGGCAGCTTACGATCAAGCTACTAAAAAACTTGTGAAAAGTGGTTTTGACCAAGCAAAATAATGAACTCCCTGGCGGGGAGTCGAACCCCGCTCTCGCGCGGTCAGCAAGAATGACAGGCGCGTGTACTAATCCGATATACTACCAGGGACATGCGGGGATTCTTGAAAGTGAGAATGAGATTTTGAACCCAGACTGTCCGTCTAATCAGCTTTTTCACGCCCGTGCCATCACATTTCAACATGACATCTAGCGACCTGTTCTCCTTTCTCAATAATGACAATGACTCGGAGATCAGTGACACAGATCCCACCAATGATATGCAGGTCGACAGCGTCCCTCGTACAGGGTTGGTGCATCCTTCTACGTCGTCCAACAGGTCTACCACATCACCTGGGCCGGAAGTGCGAAAAAAATCTCGACCACAGTCGCCGCCGTTAGAAGATGGACCGCCTGTCAAAAGGAAACGATTGGAGATTGCATCCATCTCTGCTCCGGCGGTCGTGGTTGATGAGTTTGAGACGGAGGCTAAGCGGGAGGTTGCAGCGAGCGCAGGGCTCACTGGCGCGACGGAAACGGCAGGCTCCCGATTAGAGTTGCGACATCAGGCGAGACTGCATTGGCTATTCCTTGAATTGTTAGCTGATTGCCAGTTCTAGGTTCGACATCAAGTTGCCGTACCTCCGAGCTATCCTTATGTTCCCATCGCCTCTCATGTCCCCCCGGTGAAGCCTGCTCGCGAGTACAAGTTCACACTCGATCCTTTTCAACAAGTTTCAATCCACGCCATCCAACGAAATGAGAGTGTCCTCGTGTCCGCGCATACTAGCGCAGGAAAAACCGTTGTCGCTGAGTATGCGATCGCACGGGCATTACAGAATAAACAGCGGGTCATCTACACAAGTCCAATCAAGGTTGGTCTTGAAGGAAAAGTTCGTGTCTCATGACAGTAATCTGACACCTCCCAGGCTCTCAGTAACCAAAAATATCGCGAGATGGAAGCCGAATTTGGGGACGTCGGGCTAATGACAGGAGATGTCACCCGCAATCCGTCGGCATCGTGTCTGGTGATGACTACCGAGGTACATCTAGCTATTGTCCCGCTTTTAAACCGCCTTCTAAACCTTCGTTCGCAGATTCTCCGATCCATGCTTTATCGTGGTTCCGAGATCATGCGAGAAGTCGCTTGGGTTATCTTCGATGAGATTCACTACATGCGTGACAAAGAGCGTGGTGTTGTTTGGGAAGAAGCTATCGTCCTCCTTCCGCATACAGTGCGCTATGTCTTTCTCTCTGCCACCATACCCAACGCGATGCAATTCTGTGAATGGATCTGTCGCTCGCACGAACAACCATGTCACGTTGTCTATACCGACTTCCGACCAACACCATTACAACATTATCTCTTCCCTGCTGGTGGTGAGGGCATATATCTAGTACTCAATGAAAAGGGCGAGTTTCGCGAGGACAATTTTTCCAAGGCTATGGGAATGTTACAGGAGCGCGCCGGTGAGGACCCCGCTGATCCAAAGAGTGGAAAGGGCCGCAAAGGAAAAACAAGGAAGGGCGGAGACAAAAAGGGTGAGTTACTTCGCGAAAGCGCCATGACGAGACTGATTTCTTGAAGGCCCATCTGACATCTCCAAGATCATCCGGATGATCATGGTCAAGAACTACAACCCGGTGATCGTCTTTGCGTTCAGCAAGCGTGAATGTGAAGGTCTTGCACTGACTCTCTCAAAGCTCGAGTTCAATAGCGCGGATGAACAGGCCACCGTTGAGAAAATCTTCACGAATGCCATCGCGGGACTCGCACCGGCCGACCGCACTCTCCCCCAGATCGAAAATATACTTCCACTACTCCGCCGAGGTATCGGCATCCACCACGGGGGTCTGCTCCCCATTCTGAAGGAAGTAATCGAGATTCTGTTCCAAGAAGGCGTAATCAAAGTCCTCTTCGCGACCGAGACGTTCTCCATCGGCCTCAATATGCCGGCCAAGACCGTCGTCTTCACCGCCGCCCGCAAGTTTGATGGGCATGAGTTTCGTGACTTGTCTTCTGGTGAATACATCCAGATGTCAGGTCGCGCTGGCAGACGTGGGCTGGATGACCGAGGTGTGGTGATCATGATGTGCGACGAGAAGCTCGAGCCCACCGCTGCAAAGACGATGATCAAGGGTGAGGCTGACCGTTTGGACTCAGCGTTCCACTTGGGCTACAACATGATTCTCAACTTGATGAAGATCGAAGTCATCAGCCCAGAGTATATGCTAGAACGGTGTTTTATGCAGTTCCAGAGCAGCGCGGGCGTACCCGCTCTTGAGGAAGGTGTGGAACTTTCACTGTCTTATATGGGGCTCTCTTTATGCCTTCCTCAGAGCTCAGACGTGAAGAAGAAGCAAAAGGCTCGATAGTGGTTCCGGATGAAGAGTTGGTTGCTCAATATTATGAGTACCGGCAACAGCTAGATCAAATGTCTGCCGATTTTCGCGAGGTCATTCACCACCCAAGCTATAGTCTGCCATTCTTGCAACTTGGTAGGCTTGTTAAGGTCAAACATAAGGATCTTGATTTTGGCTGGGGCGTTGTCATTAATTATCAAAAACGGCTGTCACAGAAGGTACATTGATTAGTCATCCCTGTAGTGCGTAGGAAGCTCTGATTTGACGTCCTCCCAGAATCAACCTGTACCCAAGGATGACATCCCGCCTCACGAACAATATGTAGTAGATGTCCTTCTAAACTGTGCCCAGAATTCTACTCTACCGAAAGATCGCTCCACAATTACCGCCACCCCTGGTGGCGTGCTGCCTTGTCCACCAGGACAGAAAGGGGAGCCTCTGGTTCTGCCGGTATTACTATCGACCCTCAACGGGATAAGCCACCTACGCATATTCTTGCCTAAAGACCTGCGTCCTAGTGGCCCGCGCGAGACGGTCTGGAAGAGCGTCCTCGAGGTTCAACGCCGGTCACCCGACGGTATCCCACTTCTCGATCCAGTCGAGAACATGGGTATTAAGGACGAAAAGTTCAAGGTGTTGGTCAAGGTGAATTCGCGTCTACAATCAAATTTCCTATCGCAATAACATCTGCCCAATTAGAAAATCCAAACTATGGAGCAAAAGATGTTTGCGAGTCCGCTACACAAGGACACGCGCTTACCAGAGCTCTACGACTTGTACGCAAGAAAGCGCGCTGCGCAAGATCGCGTGCGTGCGTTGAAAAAACGCATTCAAGCGACGCACGATGTTTTGCAGATGGAGGAACTCAAGTCTCGTAAACGGGTACTTCGTAGATTGGGTTTTACAACCGCAGATGATATTGTGGACGTGAAGGGTCGTGTCGCATGCGAGATCAGCACTGGCGACGAGCTGCTACTTACTGAGCTCATTTTCAACGGCGTATTTAACCCGCTGGCTCCGGAGCATTGTGCAGCACTACTCAGCTGCTTTGTCTTCACAGAAAAGGTTCGTGCACTTCGAAAAAGGAGCGGAGATCCAATATTGACTATTGACCAGAGTGAACATGAAACCAGGCTGAAAGAGGAACTCGCGGCACCTCTACGTGTCATGCAGGAGATCGCGCGACGCATCGCTAAAGTCTGCAAAGAGTCCAAGTTGCCAATCATTGAGGAAGAATACGTTCAATCGTTCAAAGTCGAACTCATGGATGCAGTGCTGCAGTGGTGCCGGGGGGCGTCGTTCTCAGATATTTGCAAGGCAAGTGCTCTTGCCAAACTACGTGCCTCTCCACCCTGGTCCTTGATTAACCTTAGCGCATCCCCCTGCAGCTCACAGACCAGTTCGAGGGCAGCCTTATTCGCGTTTTCCGGCGGTTGCAAGAACTCATCCGACAAATGGCCCAGGCCGCAAAGGTCATCGGCAACATTGAACTACAACAAAAATTCGAAAAGGCATCAGAGATGCTCGAGCGGCCAAACTCGGTCATTTTTGCATCATCATTGTACCTCTAAATCTCGATAATGTCAGGACATCTTATTTCCCTCTTGTGTTTGAACACCACACATGACGGCAGAATACAAAGGCAAAGAGAGAGAATGACTAAGCAAGAAGACAAACAAGCATAAGATTCTGTACACGGATCCCGTCATTCTATTTCTGGTGTGAACCCTTCAGCACCGTCCATCATCAGCCCAAGCTTCGGCTACATGCCCAATTAGAGTACGTTTATTTATGAGCCCTACACATGGGACGCACCAGAACCACCGGGAACGTCTCCCTGTGTCCACCACTTTGCAATCCATAGATGGGCATCTGCAAATGATCTCAGCTCATGAGTGTTTACAGTAATATATATATATATGAAAACGCATACGGTAGGTGGCCTTTTGTCCGCCGTCATAGACAATCTAGTCAGGGACGTCAATGTCGACACAAGCGATATGCCTCAAATAACTTACCGAGGGACTCCACACTACTGCGCCTGCGCAATTCCCCGAGCCCGGGGCAGGAGAGGTGGGTAGCGGCTTAGCGAATGTAGAGGGGGACGTATTTCTAGGCGTACTCGTCGGACTCGAAGATGTATCCTGACCCATGTTGTTACGGATGTTGTCCCATTTACTGTTGGGATAGCTGCACAGCCATCAATTACGCGTTGTAAAGACAAGGTGCTGGTATCAGCAGTGCTTAACTGTATGTGATTCTGGAATAAAAGAGAAGGTCAGATTGGTAATTAGAACTGCGAGGACGACGGGCATACAGGCGTCTGGTCAAGGCCGCCATACACCCCAGCGGTAGTACCAACAAGCGAGGCAGAACCTATCTTATCCATGGACAACTAACCGCCAGATATTCGGCGGCCTTTCTCGTCTCGAAATTGGGACGCATACCTCCCAGAACATGGACCCCGCGAGGCCATTCGCTTGGATGTATTTTGCCTTTAGCGCGACAATGTGGGGTGTATCGTATGAGACAAGTTGCCTCGTTCTCGGGTCGTACGAATAGCTGGTCACGTCTGTGGTGTTCTCAAACACCTGCGTACCAGAAAGCGGCAGAACTAAATACGGGTAGATACCCGTTCCGGGTCCAACCTGTGGGGACCAGAAGGATGTCATCCAGCGTGTGCAAAGATCTTGGAAAACGCGCATAATACCCCATCATAGGGCTGACCAAGACCTGCAGTATTGCCAAATGAGCGTCCATACAGTGGGATGCCTATGTAAATGAGAAATTAGACGATGTAGGACAATGATTTGGAGTCATCGTGTGTCTCACCCATGTTGATCTTCGAAGCCGTTGCACCCTGCGAAAGATACCATTTGATCGCATCGTGAGTATTGACGTTTGTGCGGGCGCCACCATATAGATTGGCCTGATTGTCTGCCTGCGGGCGATAAAGTTCAGCAGACCTGGAGAAGGAGAAAAATAATACTCACCCAGGATGACCAGGATCCCGCATAGTCATAGGCCTCAGTTGCGAGTAGATTAGTCTCTGCGTAAGAACGACAGCTCTACTTTTCATACCATCAAATTCCAGTAGCTCAGAGCCGAATCCATCTGAGGGACACGTAAGCTGGCGTAGTTCTCGGAGCCAGCAGGGACGGCCACCTTTGAAGGAGAAAACCTTGCTTATGAGAACGCCCGTAACATACGGAAAGAGCTCACGGTAAGCTGATAAGAAACGGTGTCTCCGTTGCCCTTTGCAAGCACGTCTAATGCCATGCGCAGATCTGTTAAAAGATTCGCGAAGCCACGACCTTGAGCAGTACCACTAGGGTATTCAAAGTCGATGTCACTGCAATAGTAGCAAATTCAAACCGTAATAAGTCCGTAAATAAGAGGGCATGACGCACATTCCATCGAATCCATAGTCTATGATCAATTGGATGGCGCTGTTGACGAATGTTGCGCGGAGAGTTGGGTTGGTGACGAAAGCGAAGTGTCCGTCTTGAGAGTACGCCCAGCCACCGACTGACAGGAGAACCTTGAGCGTTCTGGAGCCAAACCTCTCAGAAAAAAATTCACGCCAAAAGGAAAATCACCTTCACCTATGAGCCAATTTAAGGAGGTACATCTGAGGCAAAGTCAAACATCTCCCGAGTCTCGAGAGAACAAAGTGGCGGAAGGAACCATACCTGCTTTAGGCAACCATAAAGGTTGTTGCCCCTTTCTTCCCAAGGGTCACCGGGAAAGTGTTTCTTGAAACTACTTGGAGATGGCAAATCAAGTCCCAAGAAAGTCTTACCTGTTCATCTGCGTATAAATCCGTGAGAAAAATAGACCCGCTACTTGGATTAACATCCGCAAATGCGTATACAATATGTGTGAGGTCAGAGGCAATAATATCAGTCGGTTCTTCGAGAGAGCAGCATCAGATATCCTCACTGGTTATAGAAATAGGTGGTCACGCACGGAAATCAGCATTGTAAATGCCCCTTCAATAGGTCAATAGTCGAGGATGTAGACCCTCAGGACAACACAAGATGTACCAATTACTGAAATAAGCAGCCTGTACTTTGCCACTGGCACGCTTCTGAACAACATGAGGCTTTGCATTTGCCGCGTACTTTTGCATATGAGCGAACGGCCCATCCATGGCTTGTATAACCCCGGCAGAGACGTCAAGGGCTAGTGAGGCGGACACGACGAAAAAAGCGCAGATGAGTGGGCTGTGCTTCATGACCCAGAGAAGTACACAAAGGGGGGCAGGACAATGCTGTCGGACCTGCACCGCAATTCTTATCTGAAGCAGGAGCACTACCCATGTGTCCATCCACTGCCAACAATGTTGGAAACACGATCTCCCTCGAATCTGCTGGACACGAGGGTAAGGTCCTTATCGTGTTTTCGCGTATCCCATGTGCCCATGTGCAACTCAAAGGAAGAAGGTGCGAGCGGGTGCCATGCCTCCTATAGTCCAAGGAACCTTGACACGGTGGAAAGAGGTACTCACATGAACATGACGTTCCAAGGCGCGAGATGACCATGAAATGAAGTGGTACGTGGACTACGTGATAAGCAGTGAGTTACATGCAAGGGAATTTCCAGCTGTCAATGTAAACTCGAGTTTACACCGAAAATGTAGACATATGGTCGAACCGATGAGACCTCCACCACACCTCGGACCGGTAAAGAATTCATTGCAACATGCAGTTAGCCCATTCAAGATGGAGGTTGAACGTTGAAATTTGAAAGGCTGTGCTCGGTTTGAGATCGCGTGGGGCGTGTGTGACGCTGTCCGGTCCGATGTCAACAAAGATATTCGCGTGACCAAGACACGAGGGAGAGGGATGACATGATGGTTCATGACACGTATTGCAGCAAGTACATAACGTGCACAGTCTTTTGGGCAAAAACTGTATTACTGAATCTGACCTGTAGCAAGTGCATACGTACAATGTCAATAATACAGGGTTCTGTGCGAATGTGTCAGGACTTCGCTGACCTTAGTCTTCTGGGCAAGACTGGGTGTGGTGCAGTTTGCACCGGCCATAAACCAAGAAAGAAGAAGACGATGATATCATGTCAGGTCCGTATTTGGCGCAGCCATGCAGCATGTGACTACAAGGTGACAGTGGAGCATATGGAAACAATAGTAGATAATATCGCCGGAAACGACAATTGCGCGATACCAGCGCTGTAAGTTGCTCGACAGTCTGTTTCGACTCAACAACATACTGTGTCGAAGTTGACATAATCCCTGGTAGTATATCGGATTAGTACACGCGCCTGTCACTTTGGCCGACCGCGCGAGAGCGGGGTTCGACTCCCCGCCAGGGAGTTATATTTTTCATCTTCAGTAAGGGTACGATTTAATCCATAAGAGGGGAGCTGGGTCCTTGCCGCAGACGGCCCAGCTGCTTCGGAGCATGACACATGACGTTTACGTTTAGTGGGGCTTCCCGTGACCAATCGCGACGCTCCGCTTTGTGTCAGCATTTTTAACACGCGCTTCGGGGCGCATATATGCCGTGAGTGAGACATCTCCAGTGGGCTATTAGCCCATATGGATGTTCTGTCCGGCTCACAGTGTTCTCAGAAAAGAAAAGATCATGGATCCCACGGGCAGGTTGTGTAAGTTGTTATTTCTAATGCAGTCCCGCTGAAAACCTGGAACAACCAGACCCATGCGGACACTATATAATACTCTCCACTCGGTTTCCCCACCCGTCTGAGTCTTTCCTCTTACCGTCATCAAACGATGCCTTCTAAGCAAGTCACCAACAACGACGACGCCGTGTACACTACTTCCAACGGTGCACCCGTGGCTCGTCCCTATGCTGCTGAGAAGATTGGCCTCCATGGGCCCCTTCTCCTCCAAGGCCCGTGCCGTTGTTGACGTTTGATTATGACTCAGCTGATCACCCCGGTTCACCCCAGATTTCCATCACATCGACTTGCTCGCTCACTTCGACCGTGAGCGTATACCTGAGCGTGTAGTCTGTGTCACTCCGAATCCCTCCCTGTGCCTGACCTTCTTATCTCGAGCCTCTTAGGTTCATGCCAAGGGCGCCGGCGCGCACGGCTACTTTGAAGTGACACACGACATTACTGACCTCACTTCTGCCTCCCTCTTCAAAAAGGTTGGCAACAAAGCTCGCACTACTGTTCGTTTCTCCACAGTTGGTGGCGAGTCGGGCTCGGCAGACACTGCCCGTGATCCGCGCGGTTTCGCCATCAAGATTCGCACAGACGAAGGCAATCTTGACTGGGTATTTAACAATACACCCGTCTTCTTCCTTCGCGACCCCGCCAAGTTTCCTCACTTTATCCATACCCAAAAGCGCGACCCTCAAACGCATCTGAAGGATGCCGACATGTTCTGGGTGAGTCTGACACTTGTTCCGGTCTGGCCGTACCAGTTAAAGGCGCGTACTCCATCGACGGCCACTTATTTGGCGTTTCTTTAGGACTATCTTTCTCAAAACCCTGAGAGTATTCACCAGCTTTTGATTCTCTTCTCCGACCGTGGTACTCCGAACGGTTACCACAACATGCACGGTTACTCCGGCCATACCTTTAAGTTTGTACGCGATGACGGAGAGTGGGTCTATGTTCAGATCCACGTTCGTGCGGACGGTGGATTCAAGGTAGATGCATGGCGCTTCAGAGCCCAGACCAAACACCTAATTTTTCTCGTACAGACTCTTGACAGTGAAACTGCTGGTAGGCTTTCAGGCGAAAATCCAGACTACGGCATTCAAGCACTATTTGAGGCCATTGAGAATAAGCAATACCCATCGTGGACTGTCTATGTGGTAAAGGTCATACCTCTTGTCTTCTCGAGCCAGGAACTTAGTTACCTGTCTTAGCAAACCATGACGCCTCAACAGGCGGAGGCTTTTCGTTACAATGTCCTGGACTTAACGAAAGTGTGGCCGCATAAGGACTACCCTCTCCGCCCCGTCGGAAAGATCGTATTGAATGAGAACCCACAGAATTACTTTGCAGAGATTGAGCAGTCTGCGTTTTCTCCATCCCACACTGTGCCTGGAATAGAGCCAAGTGCGGACCCAGTCTTGCAAAGCCGGCTCTTCTCGTACCCAGACACTCATCGTCATCGCCTCGGAGTCAATTATCAGCAACTTCCAGTCAACGCTCCCATTGTGCCTGTCGCGAACTTCCAACGCGATGGGGCTGGGACGTTTGTTAGCCAAGGCGCTCGCCCCAGCTACCAGAGCACTATCTCACCTCTAACCTACCGTCCCAAACCATATACGAATACAGAGCATAAGCACGAAGTCTGGGCTGGCCATGCCCGCGCCCATCTATATGAAATTAGTGAACGTAAGTGCGACAATCATAGATACGACACCTTGGCCTGACGTGATTTGCCCCATCGCAGTTGACTTCGAACAGCCTCGTAACCTGTATACCAAGGTATTGAGCGACGCAGATCGTGAACACCTTGTCCACAATATTGCTGCCAATCTGCGTAACGTCAAGTCAGCAGAGATCAAAGCGCGTCAGCGTAAGTTCTTCTTGACATCTTATCCGATTTCGTTCCCCAGACTATGCTTGACGCTATCGCAGTTGCTGTATTCGCTGCGGTAGACCAGAGTCTCTCAGATGTCATTGCCAAGGCCATCGGAGCGCCGACCACCCTGCCGCTCGCAGTTGCACCCGCGACAGCAGTTGTCCCCCTGAAGACTAACGTTGGCCAGAAGGTGGTTTCTCTCTCGTGAAGTAGAATCGAACGGTGTCAGATGAACCATCACAAAACTGTATTCCTTGTATGTGACTCATAGGGGACGTTCCCCTTACCTTCATCGTTGTACTAGTATTCTGGCGCTCGATGAAATGTAACAAACTCTTCACAGGGAATTTTCATCATGGCGAGATTTTACTACAAAACTCAAACTAATGGGTTTCTCTGGGGTGGAGATCAAGGAACAGGACCCGCATCATGACGATGAACAAATGAATTTTATACGAAAATGCTCTTCGCAACGACTGGAAACTGGAACGACCGCAAGCGCCCGGGCCCAAGCTTCGTACATGGGCCAATTGGGCCCCAGGAGCGTGTTACTGGGGTCGCGCAATTTGGCGAAATTTAAGAGCGGTCTGAAGGTTTTGTTTTTGATAGCATTAAGTCTTACAGAACAAAACCAAGGCAGCACAAGGGTGGTATCTAGTATACAGTAGTCCTGCAACTGACCACCAGACCTTCTGAACCATGGAACGCGCCCACATTAGCCTGGGGAAAGGGATCTGAATTGTTGATTAAACGTCGAACACATTCGCGCTAGAATGCGCAACATTCCCAAGCACGAAAGAACCAAACCTTTCTCAGAAAATGGAGCTGTCAGTGTATTTGCAAAGATAAAGGTCGGGCCAGTGTCAGCACATATAGAGGACTCGGACAGCTGGGGACAGTATGTATCCTTCGACGATGAGCACGAACAACTCGGTGATGTCGTCGATTTGCCATAGAGTTTCAAACAACATGTCTACTGTTGTCTGTGGGCACACTCTGGGTGGGTGTAGCACAGATCTTTGACAGGAACCCTTCAATTGGGCCGGCATTGTCCACACGTATACATGATGTTAGAAAGCATAGCATCTTATACTGTCATAGGGAAAGTATTCCGTCGTCCTTGTATGACTACCCCAACTCCTGAAGGCGAAGAAGTGAACCAGATGGACTATCCTGCATACCAATTTGGTTGTCCACCATACTACTCGTTCCACGCGAATATTCCCCCGGGGCTGCATAGGCAGAGGGGCGGTAATCCAGAAAATGATCCCATACAATGCACGGTTCATCCTGTTTTATGCACGATACGATAAACAGGTGAATTTTGCGTAGTCGTTCCGCGCGCTTACCGTGGCAATGGGTTGAACAAGGTTGATGAAGTCATTCGGGGCCACGTTTCCTTCGTACGCAATTTTGGCCAGGGTGGGATTACGTGCAATCCCCAAAAATCCTGGTTCGTACGGGGGCCAATTAGGCGCGGGCGATCCGTTTGGATCTTTGACAAAGTTTGCAAATGCAGTCTGGAGGCTCCGCGACAACTCTACTTCTCTGCAGGTGGCTGTCGATGTGTTGTATGTTCCGAAGAGAATGGGCACTATGAAATGGTAATAGTATGGTGATTATTGTAAGAAATCGTCACGAAGAAGCGGAAGCGCTAATATTATACCGGGATATGGACAACTTACATTCTGAGGTGTGCCACACTCCCAGATTAGGCAGGGGCTGTAAATCGGCGAATACTGCACCTATATGCGTAGGCAGATCAGCACTCTGCATCTCAGAGATGAATAGAACTGCATGTGTACCGTATGAGTACCGGTACACGCTCTTGATCCCACTCGAGACAAACGCATCACTCCATAGTTTTGCGCGGCTTTTTTGGGCGGGCGTTTGCTAGTTATTATTGCCTTTCGTACTATTGGACCAAAGGATAGACGCACCACCGGAATTGTATATCACGCTCTGCAGCAGCGATCACTTGTTGGTCGCTCAATCCAGGGTACAATGCCCGTACCAAATTGGGGGGTACGAGGTCTGCATGCGAACCAAACTGGATTTTGAGAAATGTAGGAAGACTTATAGACGTATTATATGTAAAGACAGTGCCGTCGTCTTGCAAATTCCCGAGTAGGATGGGCACCTGGGCAAACTGGCCCGTGCGGATACGCTGCAGCGGGTCGTCGTAGGCCGTCACGCTACCAATGACATGAACACTTCCTCTTGAGCAGGATAGAACACGTACCCGTCAACCCCATAAGTAAACCGGCCAATATTGGGTCCATTCGTATAATTTCGTATAGTGCAAGCTGGGACCTTGCGCAGGCAATGCAGTCGCAGCGGGCCTGCTGTCTGATTACAGCCCATCGCTGTCGCAAATGCGTCGAATTCCGCGAAGTCAAGTGTCGGGGATGTGGAAACTTGGAAGCCAGATAGCATGATGGCCGCACGAAATGGTGGTGCGAGAGTCGAGTTTCGGCGGGTGATGGCAAGTGAGACGGAGAATGACCCCGCAGACTGGCCCTGCCAGTACAAAAGTCAGCTATAGTGTGGCCGTGCGCATCTCTTGAGATTATACGCACCATGATTGTTACCTTAGTTTTGTCTCCCCCAAATTGGGCAATGTTGTCTTGCACCCAGGCGAGCGCAAGTTCCTGGTCAAGGAAACCAAAGTTGTTGCGCTTGGCAGAAAGATCCTGTGACGTTGGGAAGCCAAACACGTTCGTACGGTAGTTGAAAGTGACAAAGAGGACATCTTGATTCTTTGAGAAGGACGTTCCATCATACTCAGGATCTGAGGCCGTGCCAAGGACAAGCCCTCTGTAAGACAGAGTTCAAAGCTGGCCAGTCTGAGAATTGATGGTTTTTCTCACCCGCCATAGATCCAGACGATGACGGGTTTCAAAGGGCCAGATATAAGTGCTGGGGCCCAAACATTCCTACAGGAGTCCATTGGCTACTGTCGAGCCTGAGATGATTTCATTAGTGAGCTTACAAGAATAGGCAGTCCTCATTTTCGGGTACTGCAGTTGTATTGTGCAGTTCCTCGAAGAGAGCTTGTCTTCCGTAGGGAATTTGTTGAACGCATGATGGGCCCAGGGAAGTCGCATTATGAATCTTAGAAGAAACAAATGGTATCGGAGGCTCCCAGCGCAGATCTCCAACTGGAGGGTGTGCAAAGCGCTAACCAAAACATCAGTCATGTTACTCCAGACACATTATCGTGAGAATCTTACGATGCCTTTAAAAGACGCCACTAGTCCAGTGCGTTACTTGGGGTGAATAAGACGAAAGCTAGAGGAGACACATACCTCCATCGGCTTGTGTTCCTGATAATCGGCCAGAGGTGGTATCGACAATAACGGCCTTTGACCATACTCGGACGATAAGGACGGAAAGAACAACTATAAGCATCGCCATGATGGAACGTAGGATAAAGGCTGGAGTGGGCAGCTGTTTTATAAGTTCCTGCAATGAGGCGCGGCCAGTGAGTGTCCCAGTTTCGCCCTAAGAAGCCATCAAGCCATCACAGTAACATTGGCCCATGGACATGATACCGTCTTGTTGGTACTTACCTGCTGAACACATTATGACATTACTGGCAGTAATTCAGAAATAATGCCGTCTTGTTGTACGTACCGGTCCGAAAACATCATTTACGCAACAAGGAACTTACGGCCACCGACAGTGACAGCTGAGCGAGTGTGGACAGTTCGCCCCTACCCATTGCTCGACCTCCCAGGGCTCAGCCTCCCCTGGCGGATCGACCTGACTGGACACACCGGGCACAACCCCTGGTTGCTCGTCCCCTGACTGGGCGACCTGACTTGGAGTATAAGCCACCAGAATCGCCGCCTCACAGCCGGCACAATTCCCGCAACCCAAGTGGGGAGAACTTGAAAGACCGACCGAAGAGCCAAATCGGAACTTGCGGGGCTTCCATATAACATCTTCAAGTTTGAGCCCTGAATATTGCCTGAATATCGAACGAGGTCTTCCAATGCACTTCTAGCTGCGACGGAGACACAAGAGTACGAATCTTCATTACCGTAAGCTTCATTTGTCAATCAAATCACCGACTGTGTCCGTTCAGAGCCCGTATAACAAGGGAACTCAGTGGAGAATGCCCTCGGTAAGTAACACTTGATGGAGTGACGTGGCCAGGGTTTATGCGGGCCGCATAGTAAATCCGTCCTTCCCCGTTCCTGTTGGCCACTGCTTGTAGTGATGTTCCAGCCCGGTTTCACTCGGCCTAGCACCACGTACGCCAGGTATGGCTTACTGTAGGCTCTGAGACGGCCTGTACCGTTGCATAGAAAATATAATAACACCATCGTCATCAGTAACCTGCCTTGCATCTCGACTCGGAGAACACAGAAGGCAGATTCTTATCGACATTTTCCATGAGCTCATCCGAGTCCTCGGTCCCATTAGAATTGCATTTCTATTTCTATTTTCCAATCAACTGAGCCTTGGATGCAATTGAGGGGCCTTTCTGCTTTGCGAAAGAGGAGATCTGCCGTACTTGCGGAAGCTGAGAAGGCATACCGATGTGGACATGATAGAAAAGAAAATCGTGTGCAAGTGGAGCCCAAAGTCTACTGGCACCGTGGTGGAGTTTCTTCTAGGTCCCCAGCGTCACACCTGGGGGGTCCTGGAAGTTGGTATGTTGGGAGCTGTGGGTGATCATCAGCAGCGTCAATGTGGGGCTTTCGACAGCATGGATCGGAATGATAACGAGCAGCTGGTGGAGCGGCTCGGATGGCGCGGAACATCCCGCCATCCACCTTACCGCGGTATCCCGGACGTCCTATAGAACTGTTGTGTTCGCGGGCGAATGAAGAGGACAAAAGCACGTTTTCTTATCGTAAATCTGAAATTCGAGGGTTCTGGTCAAGGTTCTGGTTCCATGCCAGTGCGGCTGTGGCGTCGCGCCGTCGCCGCAATTCTACTAGCAGTCTCTGGCCGCATTCTCTACTGGTTCCTTGTTCTGTGGGCTCTGAACTCGGACATGACGGACAAAGTCATCATTTTTTGAGGTGCGATGGTTTGATTGACAAATGAAGATTCGTACTCTCGCATCCAAGTTGATCCAAGTCCGTCGCGGCTGGTATTGGCCCGGTCTTGTTCGCGCTCAAACTCCGCTCACGTACAGAAGACGTTCTCCGGAAGCCCTGCAAGTCCCCATTTGACCCTTCTCTGACTTGTTCTGTCCTTCAGACTCCTTCTCTCCACCTTGAGCTGCGGGAATTGTGCCGGGTGTGACTCTTGTTTGCGAGTCACTGCAGCTCGCTTAGCCAGAGGAACGACTCGGAAGCAGCAAGTGGGGTTGTGCCGGGTCGGGTGCGACTCTTGGTTCTTCCAGTCAGGCCGATTCACCAGGGGAAGCTGAGCCCTGGGAGATCGAGCAATGGGTAGGGGCGAACTGTCCACACTCGCTCAGCTGTCACTGTTGGTGGCCGTAAGTTCCTTGTTGCGTAAATGATGTTTTCGGACCGGTACGTACAACAAGACGGCATTATTTCTGAATTACTGCCAGTAATGTCATAATGTGTTCAGCAGGTAAGTACCAACAAGACGGTATCATGTCCATGGGCCAATGTTACTGTGATGGCTTGATGGCTTCTTAGGGCGAAACTGGGACACTCACTGGCCGCGCCTCATTGCAGGAACTTATAAAACAGCTGCCCACTCCAGCCTTTATCCTACGTTCCATCATGGCGATGCTTATAGTTGTTCTTTCCGTCCTTATCGTCCGAGTATGGTCAAAGGCCGTTATTGTCGATACCACCTCTGGCCGATTATCAGGAACACAAGCCGATGGAGGTATGTGTCTCCTCTAGCTTTCGTCTTATTCACCCCAAGTAACGCACTGGACTAGTGGCGTCTTTTAAAGGCATCGTAAGATTCTCACGATAATGTGTCTGGAGTAACATGACTGATGTTTTGGTTAGCGCTTTGCACACCCTCCAGTTGGAGATCTGCGCTGGGAACCTCCAGTGGCATTTGTCTCTTCTGGGATTCAGAATGCGAATTTCCTGAGCCCAGCATGCGTTCAACAAGTGCCCTATGGAGAACAAGCTTTCATGGAGAAACTGTACGGTACATCACCAACCGGCGAAAATGAGGATTGCCTATTCTTGTAAGCTTAGTACTCATGAAATCATCTCGAAAGTAGCCAATGGACTCCTGTAGGAATGTTTGGGCCCCAGCACCTCTATCTGGCCCTTTGAAACCTGTCATCTTCTGGATCTATGGCGGGTGAGAATAATTAGCCCCTCTCAAACTGGTCAGCTAAGCTCAGCTTGGACCCTTTCTTACAGAGCACTTGAGTCTGGCTCATCGTCACTTGCGGAGTATGATGGCACGTCTTTCGCCCAAAATCAAGATGTCGTCTTTGTCTCCTTCAACTACCGTTTGAACGTATTTGGTTTCCCAACGGCACCGGATCTTTCTGCCAAGCACAACAACTTCGGTTTCCTTGACCAGGAACTTGCGCTCGCCTGGGTGCAAGACAACATTGCCCAATTTGGGGGAGACAAAACTAAAGTAACAATCATGGTGGGTATGACCTCAAGAGACGCGCGCGGCCACACTATAGCTGATTCTTGTACCGGCAGGGCCACTCTGCAGGGTCTTCCTCCGTCTCACTTGCCATCACTCGCCGGAACTCGACTGTCGCTCCACCATTTCGTGCGGGCATGTTACTATCCGGCTTCCAGGTTTCCACATCCCCGACACCTGACTTCTCGAAATTCAACGCGTTTGCAACTGCGATGAACTGTACCCAGACACCAGGCCCGCTACGACTGCATTGCCTGCGCAAGATCCCAGCTTGCACTATACGGAATTATACGAACGGACCCCATAGTGGCCGGTTTAATTATAGGGTCGACAAGTACGCGTTCTATCCTGCCCAAGAGGAGGTGCTTATGTCATCGGTAGTCTGACGGCCTACGACGACCCGCTGCAGCGCATTCGCACGGGCCAGTTTGCCCAGGTGCCCATCCTGCTTGGGAATTTGCAAGACGACGGCACTGTCTTCACGTATAATACATCTGAAACTCTTTCTACGTTTCTCACAGGCAAGTTCGGTTCACATGCAGACCTCGTATCCCCCGCTTTGGTTCGGGTGTTGTACCCTGGATTGAGTGACCCACAAGTCATCGCTGCCGTGGAGCGTGATACGCAATTCCGGTGGTGCGTCTATTCTTTGGTCCAATACGAAAGGCAATAATAACTAGCAAACGCCCCCTCAAAAAAGCCCCGCACAACTGTGGGGAGATGCGTTTGTCTCGAGTGGGATCAAGAGCGTGCACCGGTACTCATATGGTACACTCGCAGCAATTCTATTTCTCTCTGAGTAGGAGAGTACTGATCTACCTATGCATATAGGTGCGGTGTTCGCTGATTTGCAGCCTTTCCCTGATCTGGGGGCGTGGCACGGCTCGGAATGTAAGTCCCTCATATCCCTCATATCCCGTATATCACATTGGTGCTCTCGCTTGATATTCATGACAATTTCTTACAACAATCTCCATACCTTACCATTTCATAGTGCCCATTCTCTTCGGAACATACAACACATCGACAGCCACCTGCCGAGAAGTAGAGTTGTCGCGGAGCCTCCAGACTGCATTTGCAAACTTTGTCAAAGATCCAAACGGATCGCCCGCGCCTAATTGGCCCCCGTACGAACCAGGATTTTTGGGGATTGCACGTAATCCCACCCTGGCCAAAATTGCGTACGAAGGAAACGTGGCCCCGGATGACTTCATCAACCTTGTTCAACCCATTGCCACGGTAAGCGCGCGGAACGACTACGCAAAATTCACCTGTTTATCGTATCGTGCATAAAACAGGATGAACCGTGCATTGTATGGGATCATTTTCTGGATTACCGCCCCTCGGCCTCTGCAGGGGAATATTCGCGTGGAGCGAGTATGGTGGACAATCAAGTTGGTGTGCAGGATGGTACATCTGGCTCATCTCTTCGCCTTCAGGTGTTGGGATAATCATACAGTGCGGCAGCCAAGGACGGCGGGTTACTTTCCCTATGGACAGAATGTATTCATGTAGTATCCACCCCTTCAAGCTTCAACTAGCATCTCTCAATTCAATGCTCTGGCTGGTGTGATCTATCGGTGTGTTCTGTGGGAACGCTGCTCGCAGGTGCAACGTTTAGTGGCGTCAAGCCGGTGGCCGCAGCAAGAACGGCACTGAGGATAGCCGCTAATAATCGTCTGAAAAGTTTATATGTCGAATGAATGCTATCTATTTGTGGTGAAGCGCCAAGTTGTCACTGTTGTACTGTATCGTTATGCAATTTGCTGTACGTGAGCCTTCGCGCGACAGTCATGTGACCGCATGCTGTATGATAGCCATATATCGTGGTTCGCACGGAGTTGGTCCAGCAGTTGGAGCGCCTTCAGCATCCCGCGGGCCCTGTTTCCCGTGATCTTGACGTGGCGATGCCAGGATAACTTGTGGGCGATGAGAGTGTCCCAGGTACAGTTGCGGACGTTGTCGGAACGTTGGACAGTCGGCTCCGCTTGCTTGAACGTGGAAGGGCGGGATCGTGTATGCCAGTGTGTGCGACGTGCGAGCGAGGCTGTAGAAATCACTTCTGTCTTATCCCCTTCGATGGTGTAAGGTGGGCAGCGCGGCTGCGCTTGCACGGACGATTCCTTTCGTAGTTTAGTTCCCCTTAGCATCCATTCTTAATGTCATCCTGTCAGAACCTTAGGCTATGTATATAAACACGCCCTTGGACTCTCTGAAAAGAAGTTCAGCTCAGTTTACCCCTCTTTTGATTCTCTCTGTGTGCGCGCGAAGACCCCTTTTCAGCTTTCTCTCTTTCTCTTCCCCTTCCCCTTGAGGATTCCGGACGCCGAACCGAGCCAGACACCAAACGGAGTGCCGAGCCGTCACGCGTACCGAACCCTTTCTTAACGAACTCTTTCCCCCCTCTATTAATCTCTATCCTCCCGGACTCACTCGGCGCGTACCCCCGCGCTACAATGGTCAAACCTGCGGCCTGAAACCAACCCAGGTAGTCAGCGTAGCAAGCGGAGAAGGATTTGCGCACATTCCTCATGCGAGTATAGTACAATCTGGTCCCAATGAACGCAATGCAGTTGTACAACGCGACCTTGATGTTGTCGAAGAAGCCATGATGTCGAATTTCGTACGAGCCAGCATTCATCAAATGGTATTACTGTGTCTTTGAAACATATACACATCATGTAGTCTTCTCTCATGCGAACGCCCTACCTCCGAACTACGTATAGAATTTCCTGTTCTCATTGGGTCCAAATAAATCATACCTGATTTCCGGCAGCATCTGTACAAGAGACATAAGAAACAAACGAGTTATCAATACCCACGCAACGCACCCGGTCCTCAAGGAGCCGCAGACGTTCGTCGAGTGTATTATCCAGCGTTATGCGACGCGAACCGCTAATGAGTTTGACACCGCCGGAGCTACGCACCGACGATTAAGAAGCATGAATCGGCGAATGGGCCAACCTTACAGCTCATTACTCAGAGACGCGTCGAGCTCGACTTCCACCTGACGCCCGCTGACATCGTAGTATGCTTTCTTCGCCCCGTCAAGAGCGCGCGTCGCGACGTCCTCGTCCTTGGCGCGCACATACACCGTCGCTGATGGCTCGAGGAGCTGAAGAAGGCCTTGTACAATAACGCTCTCGAGAAACTGGACGTAGCGCGCCTCGTCGTCGGCAAGCCGTGCGATCTGAGTGCGCGCGGCGGCGAAGAGGTCCTGCAAATGCTCCTCCCGGCGGTGGAGGAGCCGCAATCGCGACTTGTTCGTCAATGTCGACTGGTGGCTATCGGAAGGGATGGTATTTATTCGTTAAGATGTTGGGAACAGTATAAAAGAGGAGAAACGCACATCTTTTGCGCCGTTTCTGCGCCCTTGCGCTTCTTTTCGAACTGTGCATCGATGGCCTGCTGTTCCTGCTTCACAAGTTTTGCCTGTCAGAATGAAATAAGTTACCGCCAACCTCGGGGCGTAGTGAATGGGAGGACTTTGTCGATAGCAAATTCTTCGTCTGCCTTTACTTTAAGTTCACGAGCTTTCTCGAGGGCCTCTTGCTTGATGAACGCAACCTAGAAGACACAAGCCCGCGAGACGACGTCATGACCTTATCAATAAGAGACGGGAGGAAATCCACCATTTTGTTCATCTCGGTGAGCACTTCCTCATCGTTTAGGGGTCTGGACGCCATGGTTGTTGGGTGGAGGCAGGAAATCACGCTGAATCACGGCCCGGTGTGCAAGGGAACCTCTTATGGAAAGATCTAATCATCTGTAGAGTACGATGCAAGTCTAAGTACTGTAGCCATTAACAAGCCTAGTTATTGTCGATTCTCTGGTTCGCGTGCCAACTGGCGTTTGCTTCGGTTCCTGGGTCGCACTTTGGAGTACCACTCCCAGGCGAGTCGCACCACCTCCCCATCAGCATCGTATGGTGTCGGAATTTCTGAGTAACCGGGTCGTGCAGTGGGGTGTCGCACGTATATAGCGGAGCACGTTGTAAAGGAGACCTCAAGATACGCAGGGATAAATATGAATGGCGACGCGTAGGCCGGAAGATTGAATGGGGTAAGGCCCTTGTCGCTGACCTTGCCGGAGTGATCATGAGAAGGTCCTTCGGGCTCGGACCCTTCAGTGGAGACTGACGGCTCATTTTTGAGCTCTTCCGCGGCGAGCTCTTCTGAAGACATCTCCATACTTGGGGCCTTCGGGCGGAGAAAGGACATAACTTTTGGATCGACAGATACCATGTCCCCCGGTGCAAGGCGGGTGTTCGCGTTTTGATGCTACTGGTGTGTTAGTTGAGGAGGTGCGGAAGACGACGATAGCGTACCTTCTTCCCGTTGAGTAACACCTGCCCGTGCACGACCATCCTCCGCGCGTCGTAAACGCTGTGCGCTAGGCATGCGCGGAAAATGACCACGTCAATGCGACGCTCAACTTCCGAGAACATCAAGCTGCCAACTGGTGGCAGTTCCTCCTGTTCTTCGCCGTCAATCTCCTTCCGCCGGACCTTTGCATCCTTTTCTACTGCGTTTGGCGATTTCGCCCATTTGTTTAGCTCTGTCGCATAATCCTCCGTTTGTCCCCGCCGTGGACGCACGTCTGGGAGAGTGGTGGGCAGGTACCAACGCTTAAACGTTTTCTCGTTGATAAAGTCGCCATGATAAGCACGAATGAGACGCTTCGCAATCCAACGCTGCTGGAACAGCGACTTTTGTGTGCGGGTGAAGTTGGTTTCTTTTGAAAGCTCGCCGAGGGAGCGTCGCCAGAGGTTGTAGAGGTTCTCGCGCGTCCAACTCTATACGGCAAGACCAATGAGTGATGCTGCTACAGTGAGGAACGAGAGAATGGTACCATACGAGGGAGGGCCCTCTTGAAATCATAAATCTTGAGGTCGCGCATTGGTGACAAGACGCGTGCCCGGCCGACCGCGTCTTTTCAATGGATCCATTCACTCCTCGGCCACGTACAGTCGGCCGCAAGAATAACCTCTCTCTATCGACAAAAGAATATGCTAAAGTATGCAATACATCCATCACACCATCACACTTCTAACCGTTCGTCCTCAGGTGACTGGGACTATCGCCTCTGCTCGGAGGAACCGACATCGACTTGAAGGTGAAGAACAAACCAACGGATATGTCTCGCAATCTGCTGAATTACGATGGAGAGGTGCGTCGATGTAACCTTGCTGCTCCGTCGACTTTGTAGAGCTTTGCATAGAACCTTCCTTCATTTCGGAGGAATCATTCGTCCGCGCACCTCTCAATTCGCGCATCGTTTCTGGCACAACCACTACAAAATCAAAAGGAAAGGCCAAGGAGGAATCTTTGGATTCATTTCCCTTGGAACTACAGGAAGCGATGATTCTTGAGGATCTCCTCTACGTGCTCATGGTATGTGCCCAACCGCCTCTCAGCTCTTCACCCTCCCTGGACGCTATGAATAGGGTATTGAAGGAGCCCATATCACATTTCACGAAGATTACTCACCAGAAGACGATGATGCGCTACAAGGCGTTCGATTCACGGCCTCGAAACGGTTAGGTGCGCCTTGCCTGAAATCTAGATCTTCTCCCCACCCAGCTCCTGAGCTCTTCCTAGACCCATCACTCCGCGATCTAGTCGAAAGGATCCTTCCACTTGCGACGTATTACACCGCAATCTCATCGTTTATTGAGTTTCGCAGCCATCTTGACTTTGGGCGGGTCAATCATGCGCTATGTGCTGCCTTGCGCGAAATGCTCAAGGTGTGTCGGCACGGCTTCTCAGAAGATTTCAATAAACTCCCTCGATAATATGGGTGTAGGATTACCAGACTCTTCTCTCTCAGCTCGAACACGCCTTCAACACCTCTCCGCACTTCACTCTTCAGAAGCTCTGGTTTTACGTTCACCCCACCCTCCACACGTTGTCACTTATCTATCAACTTACCACTGAGCTGGTGGCGACAGAAAACTCCGGAGGAGACAGTTCATTATCGTCTGGAGAAGACGTTGAGGATGCCGCTCGGAATGAGGCACTGGGCCTCGGGGGTGCAAAACTCAAGGCCGTTCTATCTGAAATCGAAGCAGGTGCAGACGGAATTACCGTCAAAGGCGGGGAGGTTCTTTCCATTCTCCACACAAGGATGCAGCATACTGCCGGTGATCCTGCGGCACGCGCTCTATATGGTAAACTTTTGCGTGCAGCCGGCAGACCATACGTCGAAACGCTTCAGCAGTGGACACGCACAGGCACTCTCACAGATCCATACGAGGAGTTCTGCGTCAAAGAAAGCCGGTTCATCAACCGCGGAACACTTGAAATGGATTACACGGATGAGTATTGGGAACGACGATATACAGTTAGTTGCCCATTAACATCGTATTGTGCTAAATTTGAACCTGAGCCGCTCACCAGCTACGTGACGGCTCGACACTCGGCTCCCTGAACAAACGGCATCTAGCGGGCGTGCCTCCACCACGAGCTGGGAGCGGGCGCTTACCTGGGGGGGCGTGTATACCCCCGTTGCTTGAAAACTGGAAGCATAAAGTCTTGCTTGCCGGCAAGTATCTGAACGTGATTCGTGAGTGCGGAATAGAGGTACAGAAAGTCACCAATCTTCATGATGACGACTTGGCCATGGATGACGAACGGTCAGTGTTTTGTGTGTATACTATTGGTATACCGTACGCTCAATCTGACCTAAAACAGCTTCTACAAGTTTATCGAGGATGACTACTCGTATGCAAACCGCACGCTTCTTCAGCTCCTGTTGCGCGACCAAGGTCTCGTCCCGCGACTCCACTGTCTCAAGCGCTGTTTTTTCCTCTCCCATTCGTCCTACCTTACACACTTCCTCGACCTTGCACATACAGAACTGCGCAAGACCGCTAAGGCCGCGTCTCTCGTAAAGCTTCAGAGCTTGCTTGACCTTGCTCTTGGCACGGATGCGCACGGCGACGATGCTCCTTTTCGTGAGGATGTGCGGGTGACGATGGCCACGACCGGGCTATACGAGTGGCTCCTCCGCATCGTTAACGTCAGCGGTGTTATTGGCGACGAGGGCGACTTCGCTGGGGACGGTGTGCACGACGAACACCATAAGAAAGGGAAGGAAAAGGACGAAAAAAAGCCCATGTTAGGTCCGTCTCAGTCTCTTGCGGAGTCTGATACCCGTTCATCGCTCCCACAGCCATCGATGCTCTCCAGCTCGATTTCAACGTCAAGTTCCCGCTCTCGCTCGTGATTTCGCGCAAGACCATCCTACGTTACCAACTTCTATTTCGCCTCCTCCTTCACCTCAAACACGCAGAGCAAGCCCTTTCTACGATGTGGCTTGACCAACAAGGCCCGGTGTGGCGCCGCACGGACGTACCGCCCGAGTTTGCCGCATGGCGTCTCCGTTTATTCGTGCTGCGCGCGAGGATGCTCGCGTGGGTGCAGCAGATACTTGCTTTTGTCACCCAGGAGGTGCTCGAACCGAACTGGCGCGCTATTGAGGCGAAATTGTCAAAAGTGGTCACGGTTGACCAGCTATTGCGCGATCACGTCGACTTTCTTGACACGTGCATGAAGGAGTGTATGCTTACCAGTTCGAAACTGTTGAATGTATGTCATGATTTTCGTTAGTGAGGGCATCTGCCCTGACTTGCTAACTGCGCAAAACAGGCGTTCTCTAAGCTCATCGTGACATGCTCGACGTTTGCATTGTACTCAGCCTCCTTTACGAAAGATGCAAATAAGGCACTCGTTGCCGCGGAGACTCCGGAGGGCGATAGTGGAGCGAAGAAGCGGTCGGACATTCTGATCAGATTTGAAACGAATTTCAATCATTGGCTCAGTGTACGACCCCTTTTTGCCTGTGTCTGTGATCTGTGAGACGCTAAAACCACCGTCTTTTAGATCCACGTTAGCTGCGTACAGTTTTACGCATCTAGCGAGAACGTGTCTCTACTCCCCCTCGTTGTTCGCCTTAATAGTATTAGGCCTACGTCATAGCAGCACCAACGCCGCGAAATATGGAACCAACCCCTGCTCTTTCTTACTTACCTGATACCCTGCTCCCTTCTTGTATCGCTATGCTGCTGTGAAACTTGTAGCATACTCAAATTGCTCCCGGTCACTCTATTGTGCTGTTACTAATATTAAGCTACCCAATCTTTCCCGAATATCAATAGAGGATGAGCACACGGAACAGCTACTTCCCGTCAACTTGCAACCACATGCTCCAACATCGCCTCTCTTCCTCACTACCCTCAAATTTCCATGGTACATCCCGCACTTCATTGAACCCTTCTTTCACCGAAGGAGCCTCGTAAGCGTTTTCAAAACTTGTGAGGGCCGTATATGGTAGGAATGAGCGTGCAGGCTATAGTAGTTCTATAAGCGAGATAAAAATGACTTGGAAGGGATCTACGCACTTCTCGAGCTATAACTGATGCTGGCCTGGCGTACGTGCGATAGAGATTGTTGTGCCAAGCCAACTCGACGGAACCCTGGAAAACAAAACACCTACAAGCGTTTTAGTGCATAGAGAGGCCCAGCTGAATTCAAGGATATTACCGTGCTGGCACTTGGAGTCGCTTTGCAATGTCAAGATAGTACTTCCGCGTCTGTACATCCCTATTTGTATTATCTACACAACCACACTCCGGGTGAACAAACGTATGAACACGATGGAAAACAGAGGGAGACGGACCAATGACACAGCTCTTCCCAGCTGCCAACGCTTCTTCCGCGGCCTTGAGACACTTTGGACGCGAGCCAAGTGTATCTTGGTTCACATGCACGTACCCTGCAGAGGCAAAGTGCGTGCGGAAAAATGTGGATTTCCCTAGGCATGGTGGACCAGCAAAGAGCACAATCTCGGTTTGGGGATCAGATGGTAAGATGGCCAAGGAACCTTGAGAATCTGAGACCTCGGTATGAACCAAGAAACGACACGGAGAAAAATATCGGCCCTCACACTCCTTAAGAGACGAAACGTGGAATCCTGGGAGAGTATATGATGCTGGAGAGATTTTGAGGAAATATTCCTGAGATCAACTCAAGATGGGCCTCCCATCCATACGAATGATGCCTTACTTCTGGTGTATAGAACTGTATTCCGACGTTGAGCGCAAACTTTCTATCGGTCGACGCAAAATCGTCGGCGCGTCCGGCTGCGTCGCCAACGAAATACGAATCGTTTTTATCTTGGAGAAGGATGAGCCAATGGTTCAGAGACCAGAGGGACACGAAATGACCTATCGTGATTCCGTCTTGGGCAAAAATACGCTCGAGCTCAGACCACATCCCAGGCATAGGCTTCCGGTGCCCATCTCTCGCCGTGGCTGCAAATATTCGAAACGGGAGTTCGGGTATCTAAAATTACCGGGAATGTCAAGCACAGCAGTCGAAGAACGACGGCGAATGACGCTGTGAGCAATACGCACTGCAGCAGCAATCAATGGAATCTTTTTCTTCCATTCTACGAGCTCAGAGGATTTGAGGAACTGGTTCGACATCAGCACAACAGAGAACCTTTGTGTCAATAGATATTCAGTACAGTACCCCCATGACATCAGAGTAAAGAAAGAAAAAAAGAAAAAGGAGAGCGCACCCAGAATCGTGTGCGTCCTTCAATTTCTGCGGTACGACGGCCCTCCACCACTCCCACTCGAGTCCGCTCGCCTGTCTCTTCACCACGCGTTGCTGTTTGCCACCGGTGCGCCCCACTTGAATAAAGTGCGACTTGATGACGGTGCCATCGAGATCGAATGCCGCAACGCGCTCAGACGCGGTGGGGGCGAGATGTACGCCGTGCAGACAACTGCGCGTCGGACCGAGGGAAGGCTTGAGCCACCTGAAGGGCTTGTGCTCCTCAGCCCCCTCATCTCCCGCTCCGCGCTTTTCGAAGATTGGAAAGACTGAGGACAAAAAGGTAGCAAGTCAGTAAAGGAAGACCCTCCAGGAGAGTGACAGGGAGCGGCGCGTGTTGTTCAAGAATATAGTATCTCTATGTGCAGACGCACGTTTGGGTACCTTGGCATCTGGTCGGGAGACACCCTGACTGGATCCAGGACTGTCCCCTGGGTGGTCCCGTTTTCGTTTGACAGAAGAGGAAGAGCCTCCGTGCTCGTTCTTGGAAGCAGACATGTTGATGATATTGTGATAGCGCCGAATTGAGTGAGGACCAATGCCCCGCGTAGCGATCGAAAGCATCCAAGTTAGCCACAAACTGACAACCGACTGTACCGCAATTTATCACATCCAGTACAAAACATCAAAACAAAGAAGAGCACAACGTGCATATGCTACAACACTACAATCATACTTTATCAAAATTTGCCCAACTACACCGGTCTTCCTCGAAGCCGAACACGGAAACCAAATGGAGGGGAGGCACCAATTGAATACACCTGGTGCATCTTCGAAAGTAGGGAAGGACAAATCACGCAACGAGGGTGAAAAAAAGTTCAAGAGTGATCCGATCTAGGAATTGAGGTTAACATTTCCGTCGTCTCAATACCGGTTGAGCGACAGGCAGGTTTGGCGGTTTGGCGTGTCTAGAGTGCGGCACCGTAGCTTGTGCTGACACTCTCACTGAGGTGCTCGTCTGCAGGGTTGTAGGTAAACCCGCGGAATTGGTCTTGCACGGTCTCCGAGAGTTGTGAGTCCTGCACGACGGAGTCCTGGGCGGTCTCTGACGTGAACTCTTGGTCAAAGTTGGCCACATCAAGGGCCGATTCGACCGATGGTTTGAATGGCGGCTGGATCTTCTTTTGCATCAACCTGTAAGGTCACATAAATTGGAGTTGCGCGTGAATATTCGCAAGTCATCACCTATTCCACTCAATGTGGCGCGAAAAGAAGGCATGTCGCTTGATTTCCTCCCCCCCGTTGTTACCGAGACGCCGGGACGGATCTCGCTGCAGCAAAGCGGAAATCACGCCCCGCGCCTCCTCGGACATGTCCCCAGGGAAGTGTAGTGGATCGGACAAGATGCGCTGATACATCACATTCACGTTCTCATCATAGAATGGTGGAAGGCCGGTCTGACAAAGGCATCAACAGATGAATGTAGGCGGACGAAACGTAACTAACCATCATCTCATATATCAGCACGCCAAGAGTCCACCAGTCAACGGTCTTTGTATAGCCTTGCGATTCAAGCAACTCGGGCGCGATGTACTCTGGCGTCCCACAAAAGGCTATACCACGTCCGTGAGGTGAGAAGACCTCAGACTCTCAACGGTCAACGCACTGTTTGTTCTGTCAGTTTCCGACATATTCAGCTTGCAGAGTCCGAAATCGCAGAGAGCAATATGGCCGGTGTAATCTAGAAGAATATTCTCCGGCTTCAGGTCACGGTAGACGACGTTAAACATGTGCAAGTGCTCCAAGGCGCACAGCAGTTCAGCGGCGTAAAATCGACTCCTGTTTTCATCAAATCTACCTTCACGCTGTAGATGATAGAAGAGTTCCCCTCCGTTTACTGAAAAGAAGGTCAAACGAAAAGCCAATGACTTCGACGGCCTGGAATAACATACCGAATGACATCACCAAGTACAACTTGTCCGGGTTTTGGAACGAGAATTTGAGGGGAACAATGAATGGGTTGTTGACCAGTGCTAAAACGGTTCTCTCGGCGAGGATGTGGGTGATCTCGCCAGGTCGACTTGCTATGTTAGCTTTGCGGATCGTCTTGAGAGCATAGATACGTTGCGTGTCCTTTTTACGGACTTGCATGACCTTTCCGAAGGAACCTTTTCCGATCACTTTAAGCAGGTCGAACGCGTCGATCGTCAGGGTCTCGTGCCGAGCAGGCTTATAGGCGATGGTAAGATGGAATGATCCGGAGCCTGATGTTGCAGTGTACCATTGGTCCGAAATGTGCTATAGTTAGGTCATTACGTTGCTCGTATCGACACAACGAGAAAGCGACACACATGGGCATCCAGGACAGGGGTCAAATCCAAACGCCCTATGAGGAGGTCGTTCCCCATGTTATCTTGTCCCAACAGGCCCTGAGAGGTGCGAAGATACGCGGAAAGAGAAAGGTTGGATGTCCGGGAGACATCGCTACGGGCAAGTGAGGACACGCCAGCCGTATAAAACACCTCGAGCGGTTCGCGACTCACAAGTCGGCGCGATAGTTCCAAACCGGATTGGCAAGATCTCCACCAAGGGCATCGATCAAAATCTCGTTCTTGTCGAATTCTAGGACGATGTAAGGAAGCCACCAGTAACGCCGGCGTTGCATGCTCTCGCGATTCGAAGAAGACGTGCGCGGCGGAGGCCCGGTGTCTAGGGCCTTTTGAATGACATCTGGGATGCGGACGCCGGGGGCAAGCGCGAGGCCACGCCCTAGTAGATACAAAGCCGGGTGAGTAGCCCATCAGCCATCGAGCTAGTGCGAAGACTAGGATACGACTGGGGAAACACTTGATATAATCACCTGAGAAGATGCGGATTGTGAGGGTACCTGAGCGAAAGCTCGGCTGGTGGGCGATTTGGGTTGGCATCGGCGTTGTTGAGCGAGAAGGAATTGGGACGGGGGTGAGGGAGCGAGAGGGTGGCCCTAGATCCCTATGGTTGGACTCTTTGTTTTCTATTGATAGTGGTATCCAAGGACATCAGAGGGTTGCCTAAACGAAGGCGCGGGAGGTGAGACCCACTCTTTGATGTGCCTAATTTCCACGACATTGTGACGGGGTGATGAACGCGTCTGGGGCACTCGCCGTCGTTAAGAAAGAGTCATCGATGTCGGACAAGACTGAAAGTGCCCAGCGGCTGATTACTCGATTACGGATCGACGGTACGTCGGAAATTGCTTTCCAGCTACTCTACATCTACCCGCCCCCTCGAGTGCGTCCTCGACCACCCCTTCCCCCTTCTTGGGCCTGCTGCCTTCGCCTCGCACGCGGCTGTGGTGTGGGTGACGGAGGTCGGGTGCGCGGGTCGAACCACATTAGTGCACGAAGGTTTCCCCCCATGCCGAGTCGCATCACCACACGCTGGCAATCTTCCCGAAAGCGCACGATGACGTTCGGTCTGATGGGTCCAGCCAGGTTCTGCGATCAGGATCGCGTCAGATAATGCACTTATCCCCCTGCGAACTCTACCTTTGTTGGAACAAACGGGTCAGCCACGCAGAGGACGTCAGACTGCCAATGAGACGGCTGTGGCTCGTCTCCCGCTTCTGGTGCAACATCAAACTCATCTTCATCTGCCGGTGTTACGAGGTGCTCGGCTTCGCCTGTGTCGTTGAACTCGTCCTCCACTTCTCCGTCTTCATCCTTGCTTGCACCCGTTAATGGCAGTCCATCAGTACTATCACCCTCGGACTCAGGGGCCTCTTCTTCCCCAGAGTTCTGCCCCTCTAATACCTTAGCGTCGGCCTCCAACAACGCCTTTTCCTCGCTCCTCTCACCCTTCAGTGGGGACTTTCCGGCAGCGCCTTGCCCGGCAATCGTATTCGAAGACGACCGGAAATCGCTGAAAGGGCCGTCCCTCAGACTTTCTGACTCTTTCCTATCGCATGGAACTTCGCGAGGAACAACTCCACCCCAACGCACACTTATCAAATTGTTGCGGTAGTCATGTTCATGACCCCAATACCTTGTGGTCTCGGTCAGACAAGGCATTCGGCGGCATAGAAAAGTGACAGCTCTGCCGTACTGAAACCAGTCCTCCAACGCCTGTTCAACCTCGACGATCAGAGGCGTCCAATGCTGTACTTTCTTCCACCTGGCATCACAGTGAATCCTTTCTTGTGTTTTCGTTCGCAGCCAGAATGTCCGACCTTCCGGAAGTTCGGTACCTTCTTGCAAATTTGGCAGCATACCTCTTGTCTAAGAGAAGTTAGCAGCTGATTGGCGCCGAATAAATGGCAGGCAGGGTAACTGCACAGTACCTGTAGGAGCCCAATTGTCATTATCGTGAGTGTGTAGCTACTGAATGTAATTGGCTTCCCAAAGGCGCCTGCTGGGCTGTTGTAGCCAAGCGGACGTGCCCACGACTTGATAGCAAAAAGTAGCGGCCGAAGCATCGGTAAAATGTCGCAATAATGTCGGATAAGGGAAGTATTAATGGTGCCGAGCTGATCGTTTATGTTCAAGTCGCATTGAATGTCAGTGCTAGGATCTTTAAACTTCACTTGAAACGATTGTGGTCAGCTAAGAACGTATATGGAGTCATGGGATGTTACCTATAGGCACATTTGCCATGGGGACCCTTTGGAGGATCTTGAAGCCGGACTGTTGGAGGATCCTGCTTACCTCGCTGATGCAATCATAAGGCAAGGCCAATTAGTCCCATTATAGACACACCTAATCTTGTAAATTTCTACTGCTCGTCAACACCGAAAGCATTTCAAGATGAAGAGGGGGAAAGACCCACGAGGTAGTACACTCAGATCGACGTCAGGAGCGAAACCTGTCATCCGGTCGGGGTCCTGTAGCATATTCACTCCCTCAGAGATGAAGCATCAAAGGAATTCCTACAATGACAACAAGGTCGAGATCGCTAGTTGGCCCATCCACTCCATACTGGGTACTCCCGAATGCCTCAACACGATACCCTTGGCCGAAATGGCTCCGAATCGAACTCTCAACTTTCGCTATCGTTCGTCGGCGCTTGTCACGTACAGGTTGACCTGGGGAGATCGTCTGAGTAGAACCGGCATGGTTAGGCATACAATCTTTGGGATCGACGCCGAAAAATAGGAACGCACATCGTGCAAGTTCAACAGCTCTTCCCGAACGCGTGGATCCGAAAAATATTGCTGACGCTCCATGCGAATTCCAATTGGTGGGCCAGAAACCTTGGGCCGGACCAGCGACGGTGAGGAACAGCGACTTCGCTGCTCAGCAACTATTTCCGGTTGGTAGTGGGGACCAAAAATGGTATGCAGTGGGCGGGCGGTCCCTAAAAGCGATGCACAGGCTTCCGCCAACACGGAGAGGTAGTGCAGTGTGCTTCGATGTACATTGAACGCGTGATTCTAGGCACCCCGTCAACCTTAAGAATTACTTAAGAAGCAAGTAACGCACATGGGTTGGGACGAACGGATCAGGAACGATGAGCTGGTGGCGAGACCACGGTAACTTTGTCACATCAAAGGTCCTTATCTCATCAGCAAACCTTCTGGAGGCACTATTAAGGTTTGGGTGGTTGATGCGAAGAATAGGCCATCTCTCATCATCACCTGTGCGTATGTGATGAAACTTCTGAGATACGATCCACCTTTGGCGTCACTTATCAGCTATCCGTGACGATTATCCGCTGCAAAGTCACTCCACCTTAAAAATCGTAAGAGGACTACTGAAAAGTCTCTAGTAGGGTAGGAGTCAGGGAATAAGGCATGACAAATGTCAAGCAGAATGGGCTGGTTTGGACCTTCCCTGGCATCAAACGGCATCCATGCGGTGGTTGTGTAGTGCACACTAGCTTGCGCAAGCTCGGCTGAGACAGAAGTTAAGCGTCCTGTGTCTCTAAGCCTCAATACCTCTTCTTCCTGTTCATCAATCAGAGAAATAGGAATTCGGGGATGTGAAAGTGCACAGAACCTGAAAAAACCTGATCACGAGAAGACTTAGTGTTACCGGACGGATCTCTTTTATGTCCCAAGAACGCATCCAGATATAGACCAGGCTGATCATTAGAGATAGGAGTGGGTTTCTTCGACAGTATAATTGCAAGAGGTTGAACGTGTGCCGGATTGTGGGGCAAGGAAGAGTCAATCTGAATGGTTCCGGCGTCGTCGCCTCGAGAACGGCAGGGTAGATGATTTCTGGCTTGGAGGATCGCCTGTACTGCGGCCATCGGAATGCGCTGTCTTCCGTGCTAGGTGGAGGGTCACCGCGCTTCCAATTCCCTTGTATATTATCTCGCCTTTGTGCGTCAGGAGATTGAACAATGCCGTCAAAACCATGTTCCTGTAATAATGCAGCTACGCAGCTGTCGCATGTGAGCTACGGTGGGTCGTGCACACGGGGGGAGCTACCTGGGGTGATAAACATCCGGTAGGTTGCGGAAGTCTGTACCAGGGTGAAGCCCTGAAGGTTGGTCCTTGTCCTAGGATAGTAAGGCAAACGTGACGCCATAGCATGTCCGACATGAGACAAACGGGCGAGGGCAAAAACCGTTAGGTGATCGCAGACATGAGTATTGATAAGTAGTTGTACACACTACGATCACCAACTCCAAAGGGGCAATGTCCACGTCCTCAGCGTATTTCCGCATGCCGAAGTCCTCGACGTCAAACTCATGTTCAGTATAAGATCGAATGATATCACGAATTCGTCTACGGAGGGCACGGCGTGCTTTCTGTTTTTCCTGGGAGGGCACAAGGGCCTGCAGAACATAACTGAAGGGCATACTGAAGTACAGGAAAATGTGAACTCACGTCAAGCAGAGACCGTGCGTCGTAGTACACTTGCGGATGATATTTCGACATGGGTGAGGGGAGATATGTGGATACGCCACGAGGCTCGAAGACACGCCAAAGCGACAACCCTCCAAGTGACGTGTCCAATTTCCAGGAAATCATCTTGGTTTCGAGTGTAAACTATTTTCAGCGTATAAACAACCCCTGTTACAGTACAACTTGCTATCGACCGCGACAGCTTATCCCGACTTTTTATTACCTTTCCTCTTCTTCCGTGAGCCCCCAATGTTACTGTCAGTTAGTTCAGCAATGTCTCGAGCACGCTTTGGCTGTCGTCCGTCTGGCTGTATCGACGATCCTGCCGCAACGGACACTGCTTGTTTCACCTCAGCTGGCCTTGCTTCAGGTAGTTGCTCCCCCCCTGACGGTTTCGTTTCTACGCTATCGCTGCCCTCCACCGGTTCAACGACTGGGGTGCCTGGTATGACTAGTTTCGGCTCTGAGAACACTGCACGATACGTTTTACGGGTTTCTGGAAACTGTCAACAAGTGGCGAAGAGCGAGCGAAGAAGAAATACGCACGCGCACGAAGGACGAGAGATTTCGGTGTGGTAGTAGAAGCATCATGAGCTATATTTTGGGCAAGGCCAAGGAAAGTTATTCTGACGCCCAATTAGTAGAGATACGGGATCAAAGATGGTACGCACAAGTTTCCAATATCTTTAGGAGCACGTAGATCAGCAACATCCACCCCGCCACCTGTCACGATGAGGCCCTTTCCTTTTGTTACGCGGACGACTTCGCGTGCGGCCGCCCACCAGTTCCGTTTTGCCGTACTGTCGAGTGCACTCGCATATGGGATCTCAAAGACTGCGCCGTTGCGTAATGCCGTGCGTATCATGGTGTGCTTCATACGAAAGGGGAGACGTGGGACGTCGAGAGGCACCGAGATTACATGCGCAGAGAGCGGGGAGGGGAGTGTATGTGTTAGGCATGCGAGTGAGAAGCTACCCTCAGTTGTCGGGGCAAGCGCAATGATGTCGTAAGGGCTAAACAAGTTGGAGTGTGCGTTCGTCTGCGGTGTTGGGTTAGCGGAGCAACTTGATGATTGAGAAAGTACGAGCGCACGAGCCCGAAACCTTTCTCGCTATCCTCGTCGAGAAAAATTGTGAGTCGCTTCAAATATATGATTCCTTGTTGCTTCTTCACTTGGCGGAGCAACGGGTCGAGAACGTTTACAAAGGTTTTCGGTTCAACCTTCGATTTTATGCACTGATTGAATGCAAGCACTGTGTAACCCACTGGCCGACCGATTAGTACTTTACTGGATATGGCGACTGAAAAAATATGGACAATGCACTAGAAGATCTATACGCGCTTCGATAGCTGCGAGTTGAGCTGGGGCAAAAAGCGTCGAGTGTGAAGATTGAACTTGTTTCGCCTTTCCTTTTTTCGATTGGGCTCCTGCCAATGAAACCCCCGAAGGCAGCGGAATTGGGACATTCAAGTCGAAGTACATGACAACAAGCAGTGCAGTGGCCTGGGGACGGAAATCCCGCGTGACAAACAAAACGTGACTGCCTCACTCAATTCAGAACGGGGATGTCGCTGGCCAAGCTCACAGCTCTATCAACCCAGACACTGTCGCTTTTACTAGAGCGCCAGAGGTTACAGTCACTATCCCCCGCTGTCGCGGAAGGTGCCTCCAACAGCTCCTTACACCTTCCACAGATCACCCGTAATCTTGCGCAGCTGCGGTCAGGGATTCTTGAACTCGAGTCGACTGGGGATCACAGTGAAGCCGTTGTGCTCTTGCGTAATCAGCATGTGCGGATGCGCGGTATGGTAGGGTTGGATGCGGTCATTGAGCCCCTTCCCGAGTCAACTGCAACACAAGAGGACGATCCCCAGGCCTGGGAGAAGCCCCAAGATGTCTGGCCTGCGGTCGGCAATCAAGCTTTCACGCCTTATACGGATGACCCAGAGGCTGGAGGAGACCCTGTCTTTGTGCTGCAGAACCAACAACGCCTAATGGATGGTGCGTGTTGTGCTCGCCTCGTTTATGAGGCCTTCCTTTTCAACGAAAGTGTGTGGACTACAGACCAGGATGTACACTTGGATTCGCTTTCACGCTCGATTACGCGTCAGCGTGACTTGTCAATGCAGATTAATGACGAGCTTGAAGTGCATACGGGCTTGTTGGAGGAGTTGGACCACGATCTCGACGATACAGGAAATCGCCTGGGCCGGGCTCGTCAACGACTTGGACGTGTTGCCAATGGTGCAAAGGAGCACGGTGAGTGGGGTCCTGTTGAGAGTTTGGGATGGCAGCTGATGGAGCGGCCACGCAGGATCAGCATTAACCATTGCGCTGTTGATTTTCATACTGTTAATCTTGATAATCGTCTTCAAGACATGACTTTTTTTTTCATGATTTAAAGGTTGCGGCGCTCGATAGTCATACGCATTTGTACTCGTTATTATACCTTATAGTAATGGATCTTACGTGGAGAGCATTACATCGTTTCTGAGCTGCTTACAACCCGTCGGTCTTTTTTAATGCGTTGCAAAGTTGTTGGCGAAATGAATGGCCCCTCGTCCCCTTCTTTCTTCTCTCGTGCAGTCCTTTTACCAGAAGAAATCCAGACCTGTTCCCCCTTCTCCCCACAAACCAGTCATGTCAACTAAAACGGCCCAGCTCGGAGGTACTGCCTCGGAAGTTACCGTCGGGATGGTTGGCGTGCGTGGACCACCTTAATCCTTCCCCATTCCGATCTTGACCCCTCCCCCGCATTTCCAGCATGGTTTAATGATGATGACGTGCGCGCTTCTCTTCGCCGTGTTCTATCTCTGCACCAACGCCCTTTACCTAGTTGGCGTAATCCGCCAATTTCTGATGAAGAAGCATTCGCGTCATTGAAAGCCGGCATGGATGCTCTCCCCCCCGGTACAAGGATGTTCCTCAATAGCGGTGCGTATACCTTTTTTTTTTCAACTTAACACCTTATTTCTAACGAACAGGCGAGTTCTATGGGCTCGATCCCCCAAGCGCCAACCTCGAACTTCTCGCACGCTTCTTCGAGCAATACCCTGGTTACGCGGACAAGGCATTTCTCTCTGTGAAGGTAAGCATTCCACTTTTGAGCGTATGTATGCGTATTCATGCGGATAATGGGCATAGTGCGGCACACCATCTAATCCATACGGTAACCTGTGCGTTTCTCACCAACCATCTAAATGACTGTTTAACCTTGGGTTGCAGAGAAGCAACACTCGAACGCAAGGTTAATTTTATCCTCGCCAAGCTCCGTGGGACGAAGAAGCTCGACTTGTTCGAGCCTGCACGTGTTATTCATGGCGTTCCCCTTGAGCAGAGCACGCGTATTATGGCCAGGTTCATTGCCCAAGGCAAATTTGACCACATTGGTCTTTCTGAAGCTCGCTCGGATCAAATCCGTCAGGCACACAGAGTGATCCCACATCCCTCACATTGTGAATCCGTCATTGATAGTGCTTCGTAGGGACATCCCATCACCGCAGTAGAAATAGAGGTTAGTCCGTGGAGCTACAGTCAGGAGACGAAGGACGGTTCGTAGACTTTTCTCCTTTTCACGCCACCGTTGGCCCTTGACTTATCCATGCGTCACAGTTATATCTACGTGCGAAGAGCTCGGCATTGCTGTCATCGCGTACTCGTGCGTGCTCCATCATTAACTCCTTCGCACCATATCCACTATGTTCTAGACCTCTTGGCCATGGTTTCTTAACCGGAAAATGGAAGTCCTACAAGGACCTCGAACGTACGTGGTTTCCGCCTCGTTTAACAGGATGCTAACAGTACCCCAGCGGACAACATGCTTCGCCAGTTTAGTCGATTCCAAAGAGACGTGAGCCGTAGTATTCGTTGCGCCTTTGCGATCTCATGTACCGATTCGCCTTCTAGAACTTCAAACATAACCTAGCCCTCGTCTCTGCCCTCGAAGCAATCGCCGCCAAGAAGGGTATCACCGCCGCCCAGCTGTGCATTGCATGGGTGGCATCGTTAGGGCCCAAGGTCGTACCCATCCCAGGCAGCTCGTGAGTCCGCTTTGCGCACTGTGCCACTTTGACAAATTATTATTCTGTTTGTAAACAGAAATGTGAAGCGCACCGCCGAGAACTGTGCGGCAGGTAACATCGAGCTGACGGTCGAGGATCTCGCAGAGATCAGGCATGCTATGACGGTCAACACTGTCCGTGGTACCAGATATTGAGGGATAATGACTTTGTACTATAGGTACACTATACCCCTATGATGATGACTAAAGATAATACTCGGTACAGAAAAGCATGTTGAATCAATTATACAGTATGAAGTAAACTCGCTTACGGTCCTCTGACCCCGGCGGAGGAGTTGTGATTGTTGCAGTAGCTCTGAACATTTCTCGCCACGATATGGGATCGCCCTACCCATGATGCAGAAGCTTCACACACATCCGCCGTGCCAAAAGGTTCGACGATCACCCAACCCTTATATATGGCCTTATGGTACACGACGGTGGTCCAATCCACCGGTACGGCAACGGCGTTCGCCATTGGGCCCATCGACTACTCGTACGGCGCGGACGTTCTGCACCTGGAGCACATTTTCGATACTTGGGGCTATGGATGCCCAGAAACGCATCAGGTGCGGCGTGTAGCGCGTGCCATCCCGAGTCTGCGACTAAGGCGTGTGATCAGAGCTAGGGATCGTGAGCGGGCTGAGGAAAGGTATCGCTGAACGACGAACAGATGCGGGCATTCGGTTCCATGGAGCGTCATCGATTCGATGAATGAGCCCTTGACCTAGGGGTCTGGGAGTCACTGTAACACATGCAGCCCAGGACGATTTACTGTAATGGCTTTCCTTCGTCACTGCCTTTCGTCCACCCAAATGCCACGACAAGGGTACCCCCGACAGAAGCACTCCTTGGTTACAACCCGACACTCCACCACCATCATCACTATCGGCCAATCAGAGGGTTGAAGAACGTGCCCAAGTGGCGACAGAATGGCGGGAACAAGCCAAGGTGACACTCAACGAAGCGGCGCGGGTGCATACTGTAGGGTACCAAAACACCTGGTATGGGAGCCATATCACCCAAACTCGTGCCAAAAAGACACAGACAAGGACACAGAATTACCGAGCAGGTTTCATCAGTGGCCTATTGGCTCTGACACCCCCACGCACGGACCATCCATGACGAGTTCTACACATCCCTGCTGACCCCTTATCGTGAAACAACAGCTCATGGGTCAAGCCTGTCAGTCCTCATCTGGACCGGCTTGACCGCCTACCTAGCCGGTTTAGTAGTCGATGGGCTAGTTAGTGCATATTAGACGGCTTAGCTGGGCCCAAAATCGCTCAGATAACCGGCCAATGAGCCGAAAACTGCTCTACAGTACTTTCAGTATAATGACACAACGTTCACGCTATGATGCAATCACGGATTATAGATGTATGGCGCCAGTTGGCCTGACCTGACCCACGTCAATTCGGAATCGTTTTGCTTTCGGCCATCTGAAGACACTGTGTGATTCTTCTCAGATTTCCGTAAGTTATGACCGCGCAGTCTCCACCGTCGTACGTATATTTCGGAATATCAGCATGTAGACGCATGTGTATTACAGGATCCGGAGGAATCGTCTTCCACTGGGCCCCATCCCCGGGTGCGTTTGCTTCCTGTCGGTATAAGGGACGAGCGCTCTGATGTTCCTCTTAAGTCCCTCCGAGTCCCTCACTCACGGACATCGTCCTCGCTCGCATTTGCACTCTAGTAGCCACCACGGGAGACACGATCATCACAGTCACCACCGTTCTCATTCCAGTTCGCTAGTGCCAAGCCCGACACCGTGTGTTCCTAGTTCATTCTTTGATCTTGAATCGAATTATAGGTCGCAGGCCTATCTACCCCCGCCCCCCTCTAGTCTCGCACCAATGTACGTTGACATCCAACAGACATACTGTAATAGTCGCTCTTGATAAGCCAATATTCTGTCTTTAGGGAACAGGACTATCATTATCGTCCGCGTGTACATTCTCACTCCAGCGACGATCGCGACCACCACCATCATCGCTCGCATAGTAGACATGGTAGCGGTAACGTGACTGCCGCCCCTCCTTTGCCTATATCACGTGTGTATCCTTCATATATTTTCATTTACACCTGGTCTTACACGAGCGCAGAGAATTCGGAGCCAGTGGGGCCTTACGTGTCCGTACCATCATACCAGCCATCATACGCGGCGCAGCCTACCGATGAGCCCACACTTACTCCTGCGGCCGCTCCTGTGCCTATGCGAGAACCATCACCTGTGCCAAGTGGAGTGCCGTACAGCATCTCTCCGGTGCAATGTCCTCCCACCATTGGCGCTCCATTCGAACCACAAGAAGTAGATGCGCCAGACCCGACACGTCGTGATTGGCGCTGCCACCCGCTTTTCCGACACTCTCTGTGCACGGGCAAACGAAAGGCCCTTTGCGTACGCATCTCTGCCTTAGCCCATTTGATCGACGCTGAATGAGGATACAGATAGGGATCGACTATGTTGGACAAAGCTATCCACTCGATGGATGCGTGAATGACGCACGGAACGTACATCAATTTCTCACGGGTTTGTTTTGATATCTGTCTGATGGAACGTGTAGCTGACCTCATCGAGGAACAGAAAATCATCACTATCCCCATTCTAACATTATCGTGCTTACGGATGACAATTCGAACCCTTCTTCACAGCCCACGCAGGAGAATATCCTGAACGCGATGCGGTGGCTTGTGGAGGGTGCTCATGCTGACGATGCTTTATTCATTCATTGTGAGTGAATCGTGATTAGAGCACCGAAAGATGCTGGCATTCGATGTTGACTTTGCTATAGATTCAGGACACGGTGGAAGGAAGTATGACGATGATGGTGATGAGCTGAGTCGATTGGATGAAGGTGGAGCAGTTTAGTTTGACACCTGACCCTTTTTGACTGAAAGGACATGGCAGTCATCTACCCGGTCGACTACGAGACAACAGGACTCATTTACGACGATGTGATTATTTTCTGTCACCTACGTCCTGTGTCTTGTACCAGTGACTGACGCCACTACTTTCTAGGTACTGCATGATGCCCTGGTACGTGTAAATCTGGCCTAGATCATCCGATCCCTAACACTTACACTGTCAGGTAAAACCCCTTCCGTCGGGTTGCCGACTAACCGTATGTCATCTTCACGTCACAACTTCTCTCGTTAACCCATACATATAGGCCGTATTTGATGTAAGCGGTGACACTCTTTGCGTGAGCGTTAGCAGTACTTATTCAGTGTATAGTCCTGCCATTCTGGTTCAATCCTAGGTACGCGTTGCCTCTCTTAGCAGCAATGTGACTGACAACGAGAAGATCTTAATTATGAGGTACTGTGTACGACACTGTGCGCCGATTACGCATTGTTGAGCTGGATATAGTTTCACTCTAATGGACGAGTGAAGTCGAGCCCAGTGGCCGCCGCGTTCCAACAAGCGAAGTCCACCCCTGCTGATGTGGTAAGCTTTACGTTTGCCAGGAAGGCGGGAGGTTTTAAAGAGAAGCCTTTAGGTTTGTTTTAGTGCTTGTGAGGATGGTCAGTTGAGCGTAAACACTGTCCAAGGAGGAGTCGCCGTAGGTGTTATGAGCTATGTACGTGGCCGTCCAGTTCGTCCGGTCAAACGCTATTGACTCGATGCTATAGGCATATCTAAAGGTATTGAGTGCGTACCCCCATTCTTGATCCTATTTTATATGGTTGATTCGTGTCCAGAGCAAAATCCTCAAATAACCTACATTGATCTGCTGCGTGGAGTGCGGTGGGTATCAATGTCTTTGGGACCGTCCCGCATCCGTGCTCACCCTAGTGGGTTTGCATAGCGAGATCCTCAAGGAGGAGAGTCAAAAGCCACAACTTTCAGCTTCACACGAAATTGTGAGTAACTGACCGGTTTTCTATCACATAACTTACCGTCCATCTCCCCAGGATGTCAATTTACGCTTCATCATGTAACCGGACAAGGATAGGGTATACCAGAAAGCTGTCGATTTGCCTTTTGATGAATTTGTTGTTTGTCTTTTAGTGGACTCTCGGGCTCTCGTAATCGAGTTGACCTGATTATCATCTACTCTCCGATGTTACAGTAAAGCAATAACTGCTAAGGCGTGAGGAATTGTAAAGTGTGTAAAAGTTAATAGACACCTCCCTGGCGGGAGTCGAGCCCGCTCTCGCTCGCACGGTCGGATAAATCGATAATATCATAATATATGAAGTAGACTCGCTTACGCTCCTCCTACCCTCCGGCGGAGGACGTATTGTGCGAGTTGCTGTGATTGCACGGTAGCCTTGAACATCCTTCGCCACGATATGGGATCGCCCTACGCGTTTCACGTCGCCAAAACGTCAGCACGACGCGTAAATAGAGGTGACTTTTTACCTCGTCACGTTGCATGATGCAGAAGCTTCTCACACTCCCATCCGTCGTGCCAAAAGGTTCGACGATCACCCAACCCTTATATGATACACGACGGCGGTCCGATCCGCCAATACGGCAACGAAGTTCGCCATTGGGCCCATTGGCTGCTCGCACGGCGCGGACGTTCTGTACCTGGAGCGCATTTTCGATAGCGACCAACAGCTCTTGTGGGGCTATGGACGCCCAGAAACGCGTCAGGTGCGGCGTGTAGCGCGTGCCACCCTGAGTCTGCGACTACGGCGTTGTGAGAGGGAACGATTGTGGAATGTTCTCAAGAGGGATAGACGAACAAAGAGCATAAGCGATTGAGTAAATTGAGAGCCCCGCGTCGCCGAAAGCATGATTTGGTCATCGTCCCGAGGCGTAGGTGATTCTCTGTGCGGTTTGAATTCGGGAAGTCTCTCGCAACGTTTGCGGACGTGACGACGTACGACTGCAAATCGATCTCAACAAAGTCGAGATCACCTGTATTGCGGAGAGACTGTGTAAGTTTCTCCGCTAGGGCCACAGGCCCTTGCGAAGCTAGTTGGCTCTGTCTGTGAACAAAGGATAAAAATGAAAATGACGTCTGGCAGCCCATCGCAGAACATACGTGAGCACCCATGGGTGTTGAAATGCATCCGCAAGCGTCATGCGATCCTGTGGATTGACGGTGAGTAAGCCGGTGATCAAAGCTACTCAAGGGCACGTGAGCGAGCCAGGGAAAAGCATCGCGATGAACGACGAACAGAAAACAGATGCAGGCATTCGGTTCCATGGAGCGTCATCGATGAATGAGCCTGAAATATAACGGCTGAACTCGTAGCTGCGTGCGGTTGGCTCATCCCAGGGTGTATCTTCGAGGTTAATTTAGATATCACTCCGCTTTTGCAGCGGAAGGTCTCACGCACTCCCAGCAACCATAGTAAAGAGAATGACACCGACTCCCCAAACATCGATAGGCTCTGCAGCATAAGGTTTGTCTGTGTTAAGCTGTACTCTTAAATCAGGGTTTAGCATATGACAAAACGGGTGCAGGAACACACTTCTGGTGCGACGTATGGTAGACTGCCACATCTTTCAGTGAGCATTCGTGTCCGGCCTGATTCCTTAAGCTTGTATACCGAGCAAAGGCCAAAATCTGATATCTTGAGTGTCCCTGCGGCATCTAGGAGAATGTTTTCGGGCTTGAGGTCGCGGTGACACACGCCTTCCACATGAATGTAAGTCTGAGCGGCGTTTTCGGCACGAAGTTAGTAATCACTGGGCAGTGAGAGTAGCTGTTGAACGTTACCAAGCCTGAAAGTAGTTGGAGGAAATAGAAGTGCGCTACGTCTTCGCCAACTCCAACATCAGGAGCTTTAGCGATTTGGTCAACCGGTATTCTCCAGTTGTAGGTCAAATGTGAGCACACCGATTTTGTCAAAGAGGTCCCCACCAGCCGCAAACTCGAGGAGCATGTAAATCGCCGGAATGAACGGCGACTCTGTGCCTGGCTCTACGACGGCCGCGGTCAGGAACTCAAGAATACTTCTATGCTTGAGGGCGGCGTGGACCCGCATCTCTTTGTCCATTGACTTGCGCTGAGCTTGACTGGTCTTTGTCGTCAATGCCACCACTTTGCAGGCCGCGACGCGATGGTCCTGGGTATTAACGGCTTGAAATACCCTACGAATAGAATATCATCCGCCTTCCCCCCTTTTTTTGCCTTTTACAAACGAACGCACGTGGAGAAGCCACCGCCCCCGACTTGCTGGATGAGCCGATATCCTTTAGTGAAAGGCGTAATTAGTGGAGGCGCATCGAAAGCGTAGGGAAATTGTCCAGCACCATGGACTTTGGGGTAGCGAAGGTTTGAGTCCATTGAGAGCCGTGACCAGGCTCGAACCTTAGGACAGGAGGAAGTAAGAAGTTCGCGATGGTGAAAGGAAACGCGAGAAACGCGACGACTCGGAACGCGTGCCTCACGTGGCGAAGTTACTTGTCTCTACACCAGAGAATTCATCGTGCGTGAGATCACACTCTGTTCACCAACTAGCAGTTGCCGATGGGGAGCTCAAAAGACATGTTTGACACTCTCTAATCTTCAGAAGAATCTCGTCATAAAACCCGCGGACCTCATATTATGTAAGTTTGATTGAATTTCTACTCCCTGGTAGTATATCGGATTAGTACACGCGCCTGTCATTTATCCGACCGCGCGAGAGCGGGGTTCGACTCCCCGCCAGGGAGGTAACTATTACAGTAAATTTTAAATATTTTACACTTCAAGAGTTATACGATAATTAAGTCAACCTCGACTGCGGCAGTACAAAAAGTCATCACAAACTACTGTCCTGTAATCGAAAAATCAGAACAGTTTCTCTCGTATAACTCTATCCTTGTCTGGTTACATGATGTTACATGACGAAGCGTAAATTGATATCCTGAGGGGAGATGGATGGTAAGTTATGTGATAGAAAATCGGTCAGCTACTCACAACTTCGTGCGAAGCTGATAGTTGCGGCTTTTGACTGTACTTCTTCTTGAGGATATCGCTATGCGAACCCACTAGGGTGAGCATGGATGCGAGGCGGTTCCAAAGACGTCGATACACACCGCACTCCACGCAGTAGATCAATGTAGGTTATTTGAGGATTTCGCTCTGGACACGAGTCAATCATATAAAATGAGATCAAGAACTGGGCTACGCACTCAATATCTTTAGATATGCCTATAACGTCGAGTCAATAGCGTTTGACCTGACGACCTCGACGGTCACTCACATAGCTCATAGCACCTACGGCGACTCCTCCTTGGACAGTGTCTGCGCTCGTCTGATCATCCTTACAGCCACTAAAACAAACCTAAAAGTTTCTGTTCAAATTCCTGCCATCTTAGCAAACCCATTTCTAGGCATACCACATCGGCTGGCGTGGACTTCGCTTGTTGGAACGCGCGGGCCACTGGACTCGACTTCACTCGTCCATTAGAGTGAAACTATATCCAGCTCAACAATGCGTAATCGGCGCACAGTGTCGTACACAGTACCTCATAATTAAGATCTTCTCGTTGTCAGTCACATTGCTGCTAAGAGAGGCAACGCGTACCTAGGATTGAACCAGAATGGCAGGACTATACACTGAATAAGTACTGCTAACGCTCACGCAAAGAGTGTCACCGCTTACATCAAATACGGCCTATATGTATGGGTTAACGAGAGAAGTTGTGACGTGAAGATGACATACGGTTAGTCGGCAACCCGACGGAAGGGGTTTTACCTGACAGTGTAAGTGTTAGGGATCGGATGATCTAGGCCAGATTTACACGTACCAGGGCATCATGCAATACCTAGAAAGTAGTGGCGTCAGTCACTGGTACAAGACACAGGAAGTAGGTGACAGAAAATAATCACATCGTCGGTAATGATTCCTGCTGTCTTGTAGTCAACTGGGAAGATGACTGTCATGTCCTTTCAGTCAAAAGGGGTGAGATGTAAATATAAACTGCTCCACCTTCATCCCATCCATCCAGCTCATCTCCATCCATGTCACGCGTCCTTCCACCATGCCCTGAATCTACACCAAGGTCAACATCGAAGGCCGGCATATTTCGGTGCTCCAGTCCACTTACAATGAACGAATAAAGCATCGTCTGCATGGGCGCCCTCCACAAGCCACCGCATCGCATTCAGGATATTCTTTTGCGTGGGCTGTGAACGAGGGTTCCGGTTGTCATCAGTGAGCACGATGATGTTAGAATGGGGATAGCGGTGATTTTCTGTTTCTCGATGAGGTCAGCTACACATTTCGTTTGACAGACATCTAAACGAACCCATGAGAAATTGATATACGTTCCGTGCGTCATCCACGCATCCATGGAGTGGATTGCTTTGTCCGACATAGTTGATCCCTATCTGTATCCTCGTTCAGCGTCGATCAAATGGGCTCGGGCGGAGACGCGTACGCAAAGGGCCTTTCGTCTGCCCGTGCACCGCGAGTGTCGGAAAAGCGGGTGGCAACGCAAATCACGACGCGTCGGGTCTGGCGCATCTACTTCTTGTGATACAAGCGGCTGGCGCGCGAGCGAGCGCGGGTTGCGTGATACAGGACGGAGCGCGCGGGTTTGTACGGGTGGTTCAAATGGAGCGCCAATGGAGGGGGGATATTGTGGCGAAGAGATGCCGTGCGGCACTCCACTTGGCACAGGTGACGGTGCTCGCATATGCACAGGAGCGGCCGCAGTGGTAAGTGTGGGCCCATAGGTAGGCTGCGCTGCGTATGATGGCTGGTATGATGGTACGGACGCGTAAGGCCCCACTGGCTCCGAATTCTCTGCGCTCGTGTAAGACCCAGGTGCAAATGAAAATAGATGAAGGATACACACGCGATATGATCAAAGGAGGGGCTGGACTCACACTACCGCTACCATGTCCACTGTGCGAGCCGCTATGAGAATGGGAGCGCGAGCGATGATGATGATGGTGGTGGTGGTAATGGTCGCTGGAGTGAGAATGTACACGTGGACGATAATGATGGCTCTGCTCCCTAAAGACCGAATATTAACTTATCAAGAGCGACTATTACAGTATGTCTGTCGGATGTCAACGTACATTGGTGCGAGACTAGGGGACGGTAGATAAGTCTGCGACCTATGATTCAAATCAAAACATATTAAATCAGATTAAGTCAAAGAATGAACTCGAGACACACGGAGTCGGGCTCGGCACTAGCGAACTGGAACGAGAACGGTGGTGACTGTGGTGGTGGTGGCTCTCGTGGTGACTACTAGAGTACAAATGAACGGGGACGATGTCCATGAGTGAGGGACATTAGAGGAACGTCAGAGCGTTCGTCCCTTATACCGACAGGAAGCAAACGCACTTGGGGATGGGGCTCGGTGAAAGACGATTACTGCGGATCCTGTAATACACATGCGTCTACATTCTGATGATGATAGAGTTCTATTCTGAAATATACGTACGATGCTGCAGACTGAACCGAAGTTGGTGCAGCCGATAAGTGAGGTTGCCTTCGGAAAGCGAAGGGGTAACAACAGATGTACAGCAATGGCGGAGACTGCAGGGTCATAACTTACGGAAATCTAGTGTGTGGATGGATTAGGAGGATGTGACGGGTGGTGCTTGCTATACTCACGGGATGGACATTGACGTCTGAGAGGAATCACACAGCGGGTCTTCAGGATGGCCGAAAGCAAAGCGATTTCGAATTGATGTGGGTCAGGTCAGGGCCAACTGGCCTTATATGTGGGCCTGTTGTATATGACTGCGCCACTACGACAGGTGAGCGCAGTGTGAGCGCGCATCATTACGGCCATCTTAGTTGGGACCCTTCAGTTTCGGTTTACCAAGGCACCCACTCACCTCCGAATCCTGGCGGATGACCCTCCGTCGTCCGAAGGAACCCGAATGCCGCATGATGCACTGTATGGTACAAGTATCGTCGGATCTTGGGCTATTCTTAGCATATCCGGACTTTGAATAACTGGCCGCTCTGTTTCCGAATTCCGAATGATGAGTCAGTTGACCGTCTTGTCTCGATCACGTGATGAGCGTGTTGTATGCGCGTATTTGACGCGTATTTAGAAATGTCCAAATCGAGTAAGATGCAAGTTGCAAAGTTGGACTTTCGAAGTCGAGCGAAGAACATCCTCTTCTCGTTCCTCTCTCTTCATTTTGGTCTGCTCCCCTCTGCCTAGCGCAGCTTTGTCCTCCAGCAGTCTGCTGATGAACAAGTTGGCCTGATCATGCTCCTCGATTAGCATTATTTAGGCTCCCCGCATTCACTGACGCATTTCTCTTGCATCTCACTCACTCTTAACTGCGACCACATTTTATTATTGCTCCCTCACAGAGACAGCAGCGCTTAAATCTCACGCTAACATCCCTCATCTGTGTTACTAACGAATCGTCACGCCTCACTCAATCACGTTTCTACACAATCACCCCCTAGCATCAATATCCAGAGACTTGCAGAGCACTATGCCCTTACGATCTCGCGCACAATCACAAGGTCGACTGCGAACACTGTCCCCACAACTTCCAGCACCATCTCAACCTGACTTTATACCTACAATCCGCCTGATTTCTGCGGCTCCCACCGCCACAGGTGCTGCACCGGGTTTAGGAAACCCTTTTATCGATACCTCTGTCTCCTCTCCTTCTGTGACCGTCTCTCCGACGCCCCTTACCCCGAAGGAAGACTCTCAAGTCCCTAGGAGGCGTCTTGTTCCGAAGAAATCAAAACTAGGGCTTCTCGTCGGCGGGAAACGCAGCAAGACGCCTGAGAATAATGATCTTTCTGATGTTGTACGCCGTGTAGGGGTGAGTGCCGGCACAGCTTCAGTCGCCAAAAGCGGCTTCGAGATCTATGTGGACCCCACTGCTCAATCCGAAGTTGGCGAGGTGCTCATGGTCAAGAAGAAAAAGAGCCGTGCCGCTTTAAGTGGGTTGAAGTGGGGGACCTTGGCCGAAGTGACAAACTCCGTTCCTTCCAAAGGCCCGACCCAGGCAGGGAAACTGAAAAATGAAGACAAGGAGAGGTGGTGGAGCATTAGCCGAGGGCGAAAGGACTCCAAAGATTTGAAGATGGTTGAGAAGGAGAACCCGCGAACGAATCGTATGTGACCACATCATTCTTGCAAGCTGGGGCGTTTACCTTCCAATTTGTCCAGCTCTTGGAGCTCCCTCAGAAACTTCTGCATCCCGAGCACGCTTCAATTCTCTAGATTCAAACGTCGTACTCAATACCGCCTCCAAATTTGCAGAGCGTCCAGCTCAGGTTCGGTCGGCTTCGGCGTCAGAGTCTCCTCTCCAGGACTCTGACCTTCTCAAAGATGCTTCCCATATCCCAACCGTGTCCTGTCCTATATCAGAGGACATACACAAGCCCCTTCTTGCACCCCCCAACACAACGACCGGTTCCATTGCCATACGCGCTATGCGATCCATGCGTTCAGTAGCTCGATTAGCTAATTGGTCCAACGGGAAGACCATGGAGAAGGACACTACACTGTCTAGGCCACCAGTGAAGAAGCACAAGCAGCCTGCGGACGTGAAAAAGAGTAAGAAAACGGCAAAACGAAAATTCGATTCGGGCAGGGATCAGACGACTTTACGGCTTCCCAATGGCAGTTCAGAGGCAGGTGTAGTTGCCAACATCAATACTGCTCCCATGCAGGCTTCCACGACACGAAAGCATGGGGTCTTAGGACTCGGATTCCCTTCCGGTTTCCGTTTTGGAACCGTTCGCAGCTCATCCGCTGGTTCAACTGGATTTAACAATACCACCTCTTTTGACTCCCGGGGCCGCTCCTCATCAACAGTGTCAGCGATCTCTTCCCTGATGCCTACGTCTGCAAAGTCGCGCGTTTCTTCTAGCTCAGCCTCCGTGAAGTGGGTGGAGGAGTGCCCGGAGACCGTTAAGGTGGCCTGTCATCGTGAACACATTGCGGAACAACGTGATGAGTTACATGGTAATTCTAAAGAAGCATTCCCCCAAGGCTCGATTGCAGATATGTTCCCGAAACATTCGTCAGGCCCAGTATCTTCGACGTTAGCCGCAGCAGCTCCAAGACCCATTCTTACGACCAAAGCAACCTCGGGGGGTGTCCTGGGGAGTGAATTGATGGCGACGCCGTGCGCACAAACAAGAGTTCGGCCTGCATCCGATCAAATGATCGATAAGGAACGACTGAGGTGTATACGACACGATCCGGACGGTGAGTCACGAACGATGCATTTATGACAGACTCGGCCTAATTTTTGCACGTGTGTAGGTGTTCTTTCCGCTGTGGATGCGGCCACTAATGATCTAGCCTCGCTCATTAGTCGCCTTGACCTTGAGGCGACACCCGGCACTCCCCGTGGTACCTTGCGTCTCTCACCTAGCTTCACTAATTTGCTGGCAGAATCCCCTCGTCTGAAAAGTAGTCCCAAGAAAAATAGATCCTTGATGGCTCTCCCAATACACCCGAATAAGGCGTCTCGGACCTCTCTTAGACCTTGTCTGCAGCCCCAGGTACGGGAGGACCCCCTCAATACCCAGCCCTTCGGCAAGCAGATTGCTCCATGGCCAGCCTCACCCTCTGGTGCTCCTCCATCTGTTTCTTCAACCCATGGGGGCACAGTTGCAGATGCGTCTTCGGCATGTGAACGCTGCGTTGAAAGATCCGAATCTTCTCTTGACTTCCGTCCCCTCTGGCCGGCGAAGGCGAAGAAACCCTCTCAACCTGCCCCTGTAGCGCCTGTGCTCCAGTTTCAGGGACGTTCTTCAACGGTCACCGCGACCAATGTACCGGCGAAGCCGCCTCCACTCAAGTTTAGGTCTATGTCCAAGAAGAAGAGTGTTGGCCCACTCGCTGATAGCCGGAAAGAATCCCCACTTAGCAATACTTTCCGCAGGGTGATGTCAACACTCTCTTTGAGTGCTAACAAGGAAATCGAATTGGGCGTTAGCCCCGATGGCACTGGCGTGCCAATATCTAAGGGGGCACAGAAAGATCTAGGTCTGGCTGGTACACTTGGAGGTTCTATGAGCTCGCGGGAACCTGACCGATCAATGGACCTTGATGACCTCGACTCAGATATCCCCAATGAGCTCCAGGTCATCCTCACCGGGGGAGACACGTTCACATCTCTCCCTCCTTCTCTCCCACGTCGACCTCCTTCACCAGGTCTTCCGCCAAAGAGTCCCCTGCCCATACCAGCACTCCAGACATCTGTCGCACCTTCTGATCGGCCGGTGGTCGCTGTTCCCTGGAAAGACGAGGCGCAACTAGGAGATCATGATGAAAGCGATTCATCATCACTAGAGGAAAATGACACGAAGAAGTCTTTTGATTTCACTAGCGAGCTCAAGAGCTTAAGCGAGTCTGCCGGATCTCACCGCCGCAGCTTCGTGGAGCAACTCGAGAATGCTTTCCGTACCCCCGCGAAGTACGATCTCGATAGGTTCGGCCATTTTGAGCCGGAGGATGTTCCTCCTATGCCGCCCATTCCCCATCTTACGTCCGGGCGCCACCTTTCAAAGGAGTCAAAGGAGTCTTGTGATCCCAATGCGGCACTCTCCAGCCATGTATTACCCCTTCTTCCGAGCCCAGAGATCATAGTATCCAAGAAGCTGACGAATGCTTCGCCGTCGCACGATTTGTCGCAAGGTCGACTCCAGCAGTCCTCTGCATCACCAAAGCCATCTTATGGTCAGCTAGATCTCAACTTCAAGTTTGGGCTATCTACAGAAGTTGCAGAAAGATCACAGTTGACCCTCTCCGACATCATCCCTTCTCCAGCCCATGCACGATCGCTCTCTATGGTTTCTTTACAAGATGATGATTCCCTCCAACAATCAGCCGTGCCTCAGCCTATGAGCGCTCCTTCATACCCGTCCGCACGCCGTCGAGCGAATTCAGATTCAAGCTCGAGGCACTCAATGCACGGTGATTCAAGAATGGATGCGTGCAGCTTGCACTCCCGCGCATCATCCCAAACTAGTTTCAAAGGCCTAGAGTCCTTTGATGAAATACGGCGTGGATTTGAGTTTGTTGAAAATCGGCCAGCATTCTATCCTCCTCCATCATTCAACCATCGACGCAATCAGATGCCACGAGACTCTATGATCAGCATCGCATCAGTATCTTCCTATGGTATGATTATCAACCCTGGCGTCAAGGACCCATTCGACTATGGCTATCAGAGTCGCCCTGCCTCCGGTGATATGTCTGCGTTTATGACAATGTCAACATCAGTTGATGACACGTTTTCGTTCATGCGTCGCGGTCCTCGTCGCAAGCGTGTTGACAGTGACTCGTCCAGCTTCTACTTCCGGGCGCCCGGCACATCCCGTATCCCACGACCCCTCAAAAGCCAATTCCACCGAGATTCCATTATTTCAACGGCTATAGCACCTCCTGTCAGCATTTATAATCGTAGTTTTGGCGTGCACCGAGGAATCGACTCTGCTTCGGATGTCGGCTCTGGCGCTCACGCTGCATACGGACTTGCTGGCGGAGACCGCTCATCGTGGGCACCTAGTCATCGGCGAGAATTGTCGGCTGATTCGATAATAAGTGACGTATCTGTGCGCGTACCCCGTCCCACTCTCGGAGACAAGATGCTCGATTCGAGACATGACTATTGTCTTCCGCTCTCATCGATCACTGCATCGCCTCCCGAGAGCGTATCTTCTGATTATTTGTATCAGCGTGTCAGGGGCCGAGGTTCTTTCGATTCTATTATGGATGATGAACGCCCGTCATACTCAAGAGATTCCATCATGGACCAGAGCAACCGCAGGACCTCGACCACTTCCGAGTCTGTGTTTGGTCAAGACGGATCTCACTCAATGCACTCTCCTCTGGGCCAGTTCCGTATTTACGATGATCCGACATTTTCCCTTTTCAGCGCAGAAGGCGACTCAGCTGACCCTAAGCGCGAAGATGATACTATGATTTCCGTGGGTGTGCTTCTTCATAACCTTAACATGATCATAATGCATTTCACGCAGATGATTGGGGGTGGCCGCGTCCGTCGACGCTCGGTGAGCTCCTTTGTGGAAGGCTCGCCAATTTTTGTACGCGTCGGGAAGAGAAAGACCGTTGTCGCGCGGGGTCAACACCGTCATATTGTTCAACAGTGTGAGGAAGTGGTGGAGTCTCCTAACGCAGCTCAAAAGGTCGAAAGTTCACCTAGCGGTCTCGGCGAAGAGCGTATGATGACTGCGCGACAAGGCTTGCTCTCACGAGACAGCTTAGAGGAACATTGTCTCTGCGCCGATGGTGTAGACACCTCCTGTGAGTGGTTTGGTTTTGTACCTCCGTGCAACCTACTTAGCGACTTCCTAGTCATGACAGAACCTGTTTTCTCTCGCCCTATACCGGCATCCCGTTCAAGGTCGGGTACACACTCCTCAACCAGTTCCGAGTTAGACACACCTTCTCTGTCATCATCTGGTGAAACGTCATCTGTGGCCAGTGACTCCATCTCCAGCATAGACTTATCACGCGTCAACCTTTCGCTAACAAACATGTCCTACCCAATAATCATGCAGTCAAGAACCCGGGTCCGTTCCAAGGGCCACGGTCATCGTCGACGCCTGTCCGGTATACAGCTCTCACGCCGATCTGTTTATGAGACCATCGAGGAGGAAAACCACACGTCCGTCGCCGATGGCTTCCCGGATTCCGTGAAGGCAGCTTTGTCTCCCGTCATTGATGACAGTGTTATTATTGTCGATCCTGATGACGCTTCCACTAGCGAATGGGATGAGCGTGGGATTGGGGCCTTAAGAAAATACTATACGCTCAAGGATGAGGCCGATGTCACTATCAAAGAGAGCAAACAGTTGTGGCTGGATACACCGTTCTCTATCTACGCAGTGCATTGTATGTCGCATTTAATCTCTGGCGGACTTTTGCTAACACGATTCGCAGCTTTTGAACCACCTGCCCATCGTTCCGGTATGTGGGCCCTCCTAGAACATTCTCGGCAGACCTATGGACCGCTTTCTGCTGAACTTCGCCGCATCCGCTCACGTACCAGTTCTCGACCATCGCCCTACCCACAACCGCAGCGGGCTGTTAAAATCTCTTTATCCTCGTTGATGGCAGGCCCAGAGATCCCTACGATCGTAGCACCAAAACCGGCGCTCTCAGCATCACCAGCACCAATATTGGCACCTCAGGCGCTCCAGCAACGTACTGTCAACGTAAACACAGCAGCTGCCGAAGTCACCTCTTCGATACCTGGGAAGATAGTTAAAGGTGACACCGGTTCGCTCTCCCAGTCACGGTCTGGCTCCGGTACACGGCGCAGCGTGCTTGGGTGGGCTAAGCGTGGCATTGGCAAGGAAAACCAAGAAAAAGATTTGTCTTCAAGGACAATGATGGCGTACGTGCCATGATACATAACCACATGTTCTATACTAAATATGCGATAAGTCCCAGTGAAAGTCTGCGCCTCAATCGCCCTCGACCTCGTGGTCGGCCTACCCATGCCCATACCATCGGTCCCATTAAGGCTTAAAGCGCTTAAAGCCTATCAAACCCATTCCCGTCTTACAAACCACTTTCGATTGGACCTTACCAGTGTGTCACTTGGTGCCAGAGCTCGTGCATCACCCTCGCACTACCCCATGCTGAGATTTTACTAATCTATGATGATATGCAATCGATTCGTTATTTATCATGACCTCGCACCGAGATGTAGGGTATCTTATAGTCTTAAGAGGTGCCCGATACAGTATCTGTTCTTGCTCACGATAGTCTCACGATGTACTTCACGATCTGGTATAAATACCGTTTACGCACTCTGCTCACGACACAATTTATGAGGCGAGTGTTTCACATACTTGCTGTCTTTTGTCCATCTTTCCCATAAACTGTCGAAAACAGAGGTACGCAGGAACCTGCGGCACCTGTTGCCATAGTTCTAATACAGGGTATTCTTTAATGTCTCTCATGCGGCGAAGGGTGCCAATTCAATGTTGGCTTTGGCGTGCAAACCCTGTCACAGGCGCACCAACCGTGCGCTTCATCACGCCTAGGTGAGCTTGAGAATCGCACGGAACATGATACATGATGAGTGACGACCATTCGCCGGGCATGATGCAGGACGTACATGGGCGTCGCGCCCAACGAGAGGCACGTGACGATATCGATTTACTTTTCCCCTGAAGTTTAAGTGCATTGGCCAAGAAATTGTTGATACGTGGGGGCCGCAGGGTCGTTCCCCGCGACTGGACATGCGCGCTCGCCGGAGATGATAACAGGGTGCGGACTGTACGTGTGCTGAGGAAGAGGTCAGATTCATAGAACGGACGGAACAGGAAGTGGATGCTGGAGTGAGATGATTGAAATACCCACCCAAGGACCACGTCTTTTGGGCGTGGCTTTACGGGCTGCCGTTTTCTAGAGCCTCGTGTTTTGATCGTTGTTTGAGATTGTCGCACCTCATTTTCTGGTTTCGGTTTCGACCAGGCAGCAACGAAGACGTGATCCGGAAGGTATTTGCTCGCGGGTGCTTGTGAGCGCAGGGTACCCAGGCCATCATCGTCATCGTCAGCTTCCCCTTCACCCGAGTCAAGATCTCTGTTCCGGGGTATTTCCTCCCATTCTTCCGCCCCTTCACTTCTTGACATCTCCACATCTTGGTCTGCTGCGGCTTGTAAATCCTCTCCACTTGCAAGGTTGATGCCCCCCCACTCCTCTGCACTCGCACTTGCACTGTTTAATTCATCCGTCTCTTCCTCGGCGTCACCCATGGCACGAGTCATCCGTCGGTGCAGGTGGGGATCCAGGTCACTCCCACTCTCAGTGTCACCTGTTTCCACCTCGTGATTCCCCACATAAAGCTTGCCTTTCCCTGTTGTAGCAGTAACGCGCCGCCAGGTATTTGCTTGTGCCTTGAGACGTTCATCATGCCGCCTGTTCCGTTCTTTTATCTTCCGTTTCTCGACGGCGTGGAAGCTTCTCAGAGCGTGATTGTGTCCCTTTGCGACGAAAGCAGAAGTCGAGAAGGAGATGGTTTCGGGCAGACCAGAGTCTGAGTCTGAGTCGTCCTGGGCCATGGCCAGACGGAGCTAGGCGGGCAGGAAGAAGCAAAGTAAGTTCAATTTGGAGTCGAGAATCCTGCCACGTGCCGTTTATAATATTTTATTTTGATAACGCGTGATGTCCTTTTTTATGGCAACCTCAACTAACAAAGTCCCCTCTTTCCCACTCATCCCATGTCGTCCAGGTCCGGCTGGCGTCGTTTCCTCCCCGGGAAGCGCAGAAATAGGAGAGAGGACCGCGTTATACAGGCTATCCCTATCTCTGAGGCGGGTCCTCTCTTACGCGAGGAGGAAACAGACCCAGAAACACAAGCACCATATCCCAGTCAACAGCAGTACGTATCATCCCTTGCCCCCCCCACTTCATCGATATCTTATATCTAGCCCAGCTATCCCCTATTGTAAGCTTTTATCTCTAGTCAGGCCTCTTCTCTCCAGACGCTTGTCACAACAGTGAACCAAATCTGAACATTGACTATGGTCGCTTTCAAGAGGCAGTTTCTCATCCACCGTGAGCAGGCCATCATAAGTTGTCGCTTCGCTCACCGCTCTGATATATAAATAATCTTCAGAAGTTTTGGTACCTCGCCGGCTCATGATTTGGCTGTGCCAGCATCACAGCATTCACAACACTACGGAGAGCGTGCTATCACTCAGGTCGATTACGACGGGACTCAAACTCTCCAAAGTGAGAACTTCATTCCCCCGCGGCGTCGTTCGTTGTCACGTTCGCGCTCTCGACATCGTCGTGGTTCACGTCCTAGCAGCAAAGCGCCAGACATAACTATACAACGTAAGTGATCACTGCATATTTTTTTGCGTTTTGCTTCTATCTTGATAGCACCATCAATCATGAGTGGGGGTGAGCATATGCGATCCGGTTCCCCCGACCCACTTCCTGTCCCACCTCGTCACAATAAGAACGGCTATCGCGAGGATAGGAGACACTACCCAGAACCGGAACGTCACCGCTCCCAGCGCCGTCGCGACGACCGTAGCCATGGGTATGTTCATGGCGGAGAGGTGAGAGTCCGGGGTGCTGCTTATGAAATACCACCCACCGAGTTTTGATCTTCCATGTTTTTTTTTATCAACACCGGCTCTCCAGTCGCTCGCTCCAACAGATATTCCGGGTGAACATGTGCCACGTTCTATCACTCGGCACGTAGACTCGCTTGAACATCCCAACTTCCAGTTCTCAAGGTGTACGGGACGCAAAAAGGCCGTTTGTGTGAGTCTACAGTGATAATTACACATCCCTTTAAAGTTAATATACACTTAAGATCGGGATCAATTATACCGGCCAAAACAGCCAGCTAGATGGCTGTGTGAGCGACGCCAAAAATATGTACCGTTTCTTAGTCGGTAAGCATGAACGTCCATTTTTTGCTAATGCCATTGACAATCTTGTTTCGTCCCTGCAGATCGATTGGGCTTCCGTTCCCGTGACATCATCCGTCTGACCGACGATGGAGGCGATCCCAGCAACCTACCCACAAGGTCGAACATCCTCGGTGCAATACGCTGGCTCGTAAGCGGCGCACACAAACACGATTCACTATTTATCCACTGTGCGTTTGTCCCCAAGGCTAATCTGAATTTTCTGACAGTCGCCATAGATTCGGGACATGGTTCTCAAGTGCGGGACCTAAATGGCGACGAGGTTGACGGATATGATGAGGGTAATGCAAATGAATCACCATCCGGATACTCATAACCTAATGAATGGCAGTAATATTTCCACTAGACTATGCCCAGGCAGGGACAGTCATCGATGATGTGCGGGTTTTCAGTCTTTTTTCCTTGACAATACTGCTGACCCTTCTGACAAAGGAACTTCATGATAATTTGGTACTGCGAATTCCCTATTCCTTCTGTGCAGCTGCCAATGGTACTGTTATGTAGATTAAACCCTTACCACCAGGGTGCCGTCTGACCGTACGCCGCGTGTCTTCTCACGGTTCCAATATCGGTTGACTCTGACTCAATGATTAGGCCGTTTTTGACGTACGTGGTGTTTTTCTTCTCGCAGATGGTTCATTCACTCGCGTAGTCATGCCATTCAGGATCTATCCTTGGTAGGTGGACTTGTTAAAAGTTGTGTTTGTAGCTTACACCTGAGTTTTGTTTCCACCAGACGTACCTTATGTTGTGCGTGATGATTCCTACACTTGTTGCGCACCAAGATCACTTACGCGTAATAGTATCATTCAGACGGACGGGTCAGGAGCAGCAGCATAACAAGGAAATTCCTTGCAGAAAAGGCCACTCCGGCCGAGGTGATCTGCTGGAGTGGCTCAACAGATTCGGGTACTTCTGCGGATGTGCAAGGGGCGGGTATTGCCGTGGGCGCAATGAGCTTTGCGTTCTTGAGCGCTCTAGGTAAGCCCTTTTGTCAACGAGTGACACACAATTACTGACGTCACCAGGCAATAGGTCCCGACCTACCTTTGAGGAATTATTAAGAGACCTCCGACGTGCGACTCGTAAATACCATCAAAAGCCGCAGTTGTCGGCGTCGCATCGTATTGTAAGTGTCATCGACATGAGTCAGAACCGACGCCGAATTCTTCTTAGGATCTTAATCGACGTTTCGTCATTTGATGGCATGGCCCGTATGATTTCATGTGTTACGTATATGTACTTATGATGCTAAGGGGTTATGCGTCGATTTCTGGACAGAATAACAACCAAAGGTGAATCGATTAAGTATAGAATGACGGGGAATTCGTCTCCCTTTTCTCCGAAACTAAGTCTACCACGGACCGTTGAGCCGGGAGTGTGACGCGACATTCTCTGTACTTCATGCCACCACTGACAAAGGCAGAGGACTCTACCTTGGAAAAGTCGACCTCGATACTGAAGGAGCGTCGGTTTAAGCTGAACAGGTACTGCTTTTAGGAATAGTGTTCTTTTGTTCTCACTTTATTTGACATTAGAGCTTGTGATCGGTGTCGGTGAGTGTCGGCTTATGGTTATTCTCCCATCGAAGTGTCGACTCTCTTCTGCAGACGCAGGAGGATCAAGTGCGACGAGGGTCATCCATGCCAAGCATGTCTGGGCACCAATTCAGCTTGTACTTTCGAGGAACCTGGCAAAAACAGCCGCCCTCACAAGTCCAAGTCAGTTGCTTACCGGACCCAATGAACATTTTTTCTAATTATCTTTAGGCGTACCGCCACCCTGGAAGATCGCATGCATCATCTTGAGAGTCTGATTCAGGCGATACCCCCGGCCGTGTTTGCTGAGGGTGGCTCAACTCTTTCCCCGTCTTCCCCTTCCGACCAACACCCTTCAGTACCATTACTCCAGAATCACTCATATCCGGCCGCAATTCCTCCGCCGTCTCTTACCTTGACCCCTCTGATGAACCCGTCAACTCACTTCACCCTTGCGGCTAATAGGTCCTGTAAATCTAATCCCCAAGTGGTCACCTTGCCATTTACCTATCAAGGGTCAGCCAATGACGATGCACCGGTTTCAGATTTCGCCTCTGAGAAAACTGCACGCATGTCACTCCCATCTTCATACCTCTATGTTGATGATGAAGGGTTTACCCGGTGGCAGGGAGAAACGTCTGGCCTCCCTATATTGGATCTTCTCATCGAGCGCCATCACTCGTCACCAAAAAAGGAGCGGGACCCAAATTCACGGCAAGAGTGGTCGAATAGAGACTCAACTAATTCAGACAGAACATGGTTTCCAGACCGGACCACTCATCATCAGGCCGATATGAATCCAGAGCAGGTTTGGAAGCATGTCACTTCGTTCATAGCACCCGACCTTATAGATAGGTATGTCTACGTTGTACATCCTAATCGCCGTAACACCCGCCTACATCATAGGCAAGCCTTGTACAGTGCTACTTATCGACATCGTATTACTTGATGCCTTTCCTTCATGTTCCAACATTCCTCAATGTGAGTTCCTTAGCACCACCTATTTCTTGTTTTTATGTTCTTTCAGGACTATGGGGATCCTCAGAAATGGGGAGAACCAGGCTTCGTAGCCTTTGTAGTCGCAGTCTGCTGCCTCGCATCACGCCACATCGACGACCCGCGAGTTCGTGCAAACCCAAATGACGGGGTATCATCTGGAACCATGTGGTTCGACCTTTTCAGCCGCTTGCGCACACTTCCAGGAGCGGACCGCCCTACCCTATACACTATCCAGGCCACGCTAGTTGCGGGTGTCTATGCAATCGGGTGGGGAAAGCTATCGAAAGCCTTTGCACTTATCTCCGAGTCTGTCACTCTCTCACTCGATGCTGGGCTACACCGATCCACGGACGCGTACGACATTTTCGATGCGATTGAGGAGGAGGTGCGAAAACGCACGTTTTGGTGCGTTTATATGTGGGACAAGCAGGCGGGCGCCCATTTTGGCCGGCCACCGCTCGTGCGGTTACGTGACTGTGATGTTTCCGAACCAGCGGCTGTAGATGACGAGTTCATCACCCGCGATTATATCGGACCACAGCCCATGGATATGCCAAGTAGGATGGGAGCATTTATATGTGTCCTACGGTTGCTTGTGGTACTCGAGTCGGTGCTGGATGCTCCTCCTCCCAAAGACTTCGGTGACGCGTCTACGTTCCTGAAACGTGCGACGTCTACCCTTTCAGGTTTCCGACGACACAAGGGTCTGCGTGAGGAGGAGACGCTACTCGATGAAGTCTGTTCCGCACTACCTGCGTACTGGCGACACTCACCAGATACGCTTGTAAGCGAGGATGTCATCCGTGTCACACATGCCGAACGCATTCACTGCCTTTCCCTCTTCATACGGATGCTCATCATGCGGCATCGGTTCTCAGACCTTGTTGCTGAGCGCGCAGTCCATTGTGAGCAGGAGCAGAGTGATCGTGAGCGGGATGCCATGACTGTGGCACATTCTGTTGCGCTACAGCTCATCTCTGCTCACCTGCAAGTTGCACAAAAGGGTCTTATGACGTTTTGTAAGTTATATATATGTTTTACACGATATACCTGATTGTATATGCTCCTCCGCGTTAGATGGCGTGCACGTGATTCACCAGCTTACGCAAGCTGGCCGCACTCTCATTGGTTTCTTGTTGAACTGCCAATCTGAAGTTTTACGACCTTTGATCGCACCAGCACTCGATGGCTTACGATCTTGCGTTGGTCTTCTGCGGCGGTTCAGTGATCGTTACGTATGCGGCCAACGCTCCTGCGATATGATGGAAGAGTTTTGCAGGCGTATGTTCGCTTGGGGATATGACTTCACCAAACCTAATCGTGCTTGTAGTCACCCAGATTCCATTGGACAGCCCGACTCCTTCCCAGGAGTTTATAGTAAGTTCTGTGCGGCCACCGTGGATTCGACCTGCTCGCAAGAAGAACCCACCCGTTTCTCGTTCCACAGGAAGCGCGGAGTCCCTACTGCAAGATACATCGGAGTTTGCTAGCGACCCTATTTCCATCGCAGCGGCAAGTACACCATTCAGCCTGACCACTTACCTTTCTCCTGTCATGTCGACCTCCTCTCAGCGAGAGGTCACACCGTCACCCTCTCGACCGCTTCTCGACCGCGCTGGCGCAGGGGCGGGGGCGGGTGGCGTAGCGATGTTGATGCCATCAACGGAGCTGATGTCTATCTTCGGAGACAGTGATCTTGACGTTGCAGGCTTGTTTCCTTCGTCTGCGTTACCCGGATTTCCTACGGATCAACTTGGTGATGCGCCGTATGGAGAAGCTCTAGCACGGCGCGGGAGTCAAGGATCAGAGATGGCGGGTCCGTAATCAAACAGGCCCAAAATGTGTACGAACTCCTTAGGAATGGGGAAACTACCTACATGACGATCTTGGTAATGCTGTCCCTTTCGTCCCTTTCGCGACGCTATCTTGCCTAGATATCCTTCCTTATGCTTTCTTTTTGTATGGCTGTATTGTCAGATCATAGGTTGAGGGACCCATGGGAATGACACAATATAAGTACAATAGGGTTGTCGTACATATACAGATTTTTCAGTCACGTGGAATCATAACGTAAAAAGGTGTACCCGTTCATCTCTGACAGCAAACAGTAGAACAAAGCGATGGCCCTCTGCCTGCCGACGGAAGATGGCTTCGCGTATTTGTGGAGCGTACCCGGGACTCGAAAGAGGGAACGAGGATGCCACGGTTTTCCAAGTCTCGTCGTCTGTGACCCAACTGGAAGACTGACACAAAATATCGAAGACGTTGGCTGGAGTATCGATAGCAATCACTGGGATGCCAGATCGAACAGCAGAGCAAACCTGCAAACCCATCTCAAATGCTGTACCAGGCGGTGAGCAAGCGTCGGGAGAAGCCCAGTCTACAAGCCGGTTCTCACCCTTCTCAAGAAATATCTGTTTCGTTTGCTTCCGCTGTTTGCGGGCATCTCCCGGTAACAGTAGCTGGACGTCTGGCATGGGACCAGACCACTTGGACTGGGCCGGAACTTGCGAATGTTCAGATAGAATAACCGTGCCAGATGTTTCAGCGTCAATCCGCTTCTGCTCTGCAATTTGCTCCTGGAGCCATGGGACGAGCTCTGGCCTCGAAACTAAATTTTGAATAAAAAGCACGATGTCTGTAACGTGATAGAGCCAAAGACAATTGTGTAAGTTACTACCCACCATCACATTCTGTACCCTTAAGAATACTTTTGATTCTGAATGCGGGCTGATCGCGCCGCGCCGCGCGCGCGCGGGGACATACGGAGAATCTACCAACGTTACGATGACGACTGGGAAGGAGCGAACAGATACACACAGTATACCCTCTCTGTGACACAACTCGAAGTGGTTTTCGTGCTCACTGTCAGGAAGACTTGACTCGTACATAACGTCTGCACTGATGTCGTGTCTCCACAGGAGTGCCGCAACCTCGAGTCTCTCGCTGAGATATCCGGGCTGGTAGGATACGATGTACACATCGCATCTCCTGGGACTCCAAAAACCAAAAGAGCGTTGCTCCTTTAGGAGATTCTTAACAGAAATCGCCTGGTACGCCGCTAAGGCAATAAGGATCTTCTCTAAGGAGATTTGTAGCCCAACGGCACAAACGTTGTTGGTACCAGCCTTCGGAAAGGAGAATTGGGATATGAGGTTGTCATACCTAAGGATACGACGTTAGTTGACTCGAGGCGACCATGGCTAGATCCACTAACCGGCCGCCAGCAGCCAGGACATCACCCCGCTTGTTTCGTCTGACAACCTCGAAACATACGCCGTCTTTGAAATACGCATTGTGGTTGCTTATCATCAAAGGATGCAAGAATATTGGCCTCGAGACTCCGGCAAGAGCAACATATCGAATTGCCTGCTTTATTTCATCCAGGGAAGGCAATATCAATGTCAAAAGAGGTAATGAGACCTTTTCAAGTCGAGCGACGAATGTCACGAGATCCTCATCTACATCTATTGAATAAGCCGCGATACGTCCGAAAAGCGTGAGTCACACCTGTATCGCTTAAGATTTCAAGTTCGTCCACTGTACTTCTCAAGAGTCCCTTTTTGAGAAGCATCGCTCGTTTCTGGGCCCAGGATGACTTGGCTTGGATGATTATCTCAATAACAGAGTCGCGAATATCATGCGGGACCCGGCTCAAAGCCAGCTCGATAACTTAGTAACAGTCAGTGACAAAAAGGTAGCACTAACCAGAGACATTACCCTTAGAGTGAGATATGTGTATCTCGTAATGTTGCGAAAGGTTTGGACATGAATCTAAGCACTCATTCATGATGATGATCGACTCTGCAATCGACACTGGACCACTATTGATTATATCGGTGGAAATAATGTCAAAGACGGCAGCCTTGAAGACCCTAGGATGCCCTGCAACCAGGCTGGCGTGCTGGTAAGGGCAGGGAAAGAAGACCATCTCTATACATTAAGACCTACTTGGGGCGATAGATATCGCCAATGTGAAACCTCTTGATTCGTTTCAGGTTATTTCGTGCTGCGACGCGCGCAAATGGGATCAGTGCATTATTTGGAAGCACCACGACCTCTCCATGTCTATCCACCAATAGCACACGTGTCGTATCGTCAATATTCTCAGTGGCCGGCATCATCAACGGCGGCACCATTTCAATTGCGCCGTGCAAACGGAATATGGTTGCCAACGTGTCGCGAACAATTCCATTCAGTGACGCGTGTTCTGGATGTTCAACATCATTATCATAGAGAAATCCGCGCACACCTCGGGAATTCTGGTTGAAGAGTGCTGCGAGAACCGCCTGGCGGTGAGGGGAATCGGTTTTGGCTGAGTAATGCATGAGTATCTAACCAGGCCCTTGCTTGGTAACTTACTCATCATCTTCAGAGCACCTTTGAAGTATTCATCCTCCAGTCTAGGGGGAAGCAGGCTGCTCTGAGACAACTCTAGGGCGGTCGGGCGTTCATCCGGGTTGTGTTTGAGCAACCAAGTGATGACTGGAGAGTATAAATGAGTGGTTGGATGAAAGGTGTTAAGTGGAAAATTCATACTCTGCCGCTGACGTGTTCGATGGATGTCCCACTCAGCAGGAAAAACTATGTCTTTCTTACGCAGATCTTCGATGACAGCAATGCGCTCTGCTCCGGTTGAGAAAGAGTAGTTCATCTCGAAAAACACAACCTAAAGACAGTTCGGTGACTGGAAGCCCCAGACTCACGCAAGTACAGGCTTACCCCGAGACTATACAGGTCCGCCTTAGTATGATTTCGCGGTCCCTTTTTTGGTGATTGCACTTCTGGAGCGATGTACAATTTGGTCCCGACCTCTGCAAACTGTGTGAAGATGGCTGAGACGTAAGGGGACTATGAACTAACCGAGCGTCATTTCTGCGTCGGCTGTAATTGCATGCGGAACCACTTCTGACGGCTCTACTGCTCCCGCCAGGCTGGACGTAGCAAGGCCAAAATCGCCCACTTTCGGCAGTCCGTTAATACAACCGCGAGCTATTCGGCTCTCGAGAACCTGCCTTTACAATCCCCTTTACCATCTGGAAAACAAATCAAAAAAAGTAAGCTACAGAAGTATTTCCGTCGCACCGATGAAAATGTTCGTAAGCTTGATATCTCTGTGAAGCTGAGGTCCAATAAGTCTAGATTAAGATAATATCGAATTGACCACAGACAATGCCCAAGCTTGACATGTGCACAAGTGCATCAACAACCTGTTGAAACAAACGCCACGCTTCATCCTCCGAGAGACCTTCTGCTATGCGCTGCAAGCGGTGCCTTGTCAGTGACAGCAGAAGAGGTGTATCGGAGGTCATCTTACCTCTCTGAGTGTTTGACGCTCAACAAACTCCTGCATAATTATTAGGGTCATATCCATATTGAAGTAAAGGAGCCAACCATCTGAATGTAAAGCGTGCGAGGTCTAGAGGCGGGCGGCGTGCGAGGCACTACGTTGATAACCGCAGAATCGTTTCGGGGGGCTTCAAACATCTCCCCAAGATCGTCAGCTTCCGTATCATCCCCGTCAATGTCCCCATCACTGCCGCCCGAACCAGATCCAGTGAAATGGATACTCGGAAATGACGTAGTGGAACGGCTTCCTGATCCGAGGTCATCGAGGTCTATACTAAACGGATCCGACGACCCATCGCGCCGATGGATACCGCTAAGAACGGACGTGACACCATCCGCAGTGTCGTCACCTGAACCGTCTGAAGACACAGTCGCAGACGCCGACTCTGAATCCTCGAACCATGCGGTATAATAACGCACAATGAACCGATGGGACAGGCGACTCAGCGCATTGATTTCTCGTAAGATCTTATTGTCGGTATTCGGGGTTCGCAAGCGTACTTTCTTGACTGGGAAAGGTGTCACTATGCAGCTATAAGCTGGTATGTAACCGTACCAGCGTAGATCCGAGAGTCGATTTTGTTACGCGCCTTGACTACCGAGCCAAATGCACCGCGGCCCTACCATTGGCTAAGACACCTGGCTGACACCATATCTAAAGATGATACAAACCAGTAGTTCCAGTTCTTCCCAGTCCTCTTTCCATCGGCTCGCCTGTTGCCGTCTTTGAATTGGTGCTCTGAAATAGTCAACCTCAGGCGAGCTCCCATACGCTTGGGGAACAGGTGTCCTCGGATCTTGACCGACCCATATCAGCATAAAATCCAACGGTTATCGTGTTACCTTACCGGAAATTGGTATCGTGACTGGGCGCGATTTCGTGAAAGAAATTTGAGTTAGTTCGACGAGAATGGCAGCACATGATGTGTATTTCTTCTTTTGGGAGACCATGTTCAACGCAATTCGTTGAATGGGAGGGAATATCAGTGCTGTAGGGTGTAAGCAGCGTACATAGTCCCTGATGTGACTCACAAGATACAAGCGCTGCCTGTGCGTCGGGAAAGCGCTCCACAACATCACACCCCAGAAGCATCTGCAGGAAGACTACCCCGGCATAATGGATGTCACGAGCCTTCGTGTAAATCAGTGCAGAGTCATGGCCATCCTTCGCTAGCCTGGGGTGAATAAGTCGCATGCCCCCTGGTACCAAAAAAGTGGAACTTACCAGCTTTCCGGAAGGCTCGTCGAATCTAGGGCGGGAAGAGACTTGGGTCCGAATGGATTTGACCGGTGGAGATCCAATAATTTGACATAGTAGCTAACCTTGAGGAGTTTGACGAGCTTAGATTGGCCCGACCTTTCCCGACTTGAAAGCCCAATCGAGGGTAAGGAAAGCCCTATGGTCAAAGTCAAGCCCGAGTTCAAGCAGGGGGATAGGGGCTTGCCTCTATGAAGAAGATCCGCGGCATGCAATTCGTTCAATCCGGTCAGAATTTGAGTGAGATAGCTCTTTCACGATGTCAAACTGAGTAATGTGTGGCCATCGCTGATACACGCACCGATGCACGCTCCTCATGCAGTGTCTCACAATCTTCCAATAAATCGTACAAAGTCAACTGCGGCTTCTGTTCCATGAGGACCGCAAGCTGGGGTGCACCACTCGACTGAGGGAGAGTGAGCTTAACGGCATACAATCTGATGACATTTCCTTGATGGATCCCTATGAGACGCTGGATCTCCTCTTGAACGAGTTTAAGCTTCTTACGACCTTGATGTGTAGTGTAATAGTGTGTGTCAAATGTGACTAGATGAACCTCGAGCGGAAGAGACGCGGCAATGTCATCGCAAATAGGTTCCGCTTGATAAACGGTGCCAAGACAATCTGCAGTAGTTTTAGATTACGGAAACAGCGCTTCAAGATCAACTGACCATGCCGTGGATGAAAGAGTTTAACGGCACGGAAATGCAACTCATTTGCGACGATCTCACGGTCGAAGGATTGGGTAAGTATCCCATCAGCAAGCTCTGGAACCTCAGTTGCATCAGATTGTGCCCGATGGCGCGCACGGTGTCTCTCCCGTTCAATCTGGTGCCGGTGTGCATCTGCTTGTATCTGTTCATTGAATGCCTCGGCGAAAAGACGCTTGCGCTCCTCCTCCTCTTGCGCTTCAGCCTCCTCGCGTCGCTTCTTCGCCTGATGGAGTCAGCGATCGTAAGTGGCACACTCGAGAGACACCCACTTGTTCTTCTTCTGACGCTCGTTTTATCATCTCCGACGCCAGAGAACCGATAGCTTCCACAGGAGGCGTGATATTAGTGGCAATCCAGTCCTGCGCTGAAGTAATGACCTGTACATCATGGTGGTCAGGATAAATCGTGAGGACAAGGGATCTAGATTGTGGCATGGCGGCTTCATCTACTTATTCTGAAGAGATAGTCCCAAAAAGGCGCGCTCCATTCATTAACTACTCAAGAGTTTGCTCACCTGAAAGACAATCTCTGTCCCGCGAGACTGTCGCGCTTCAGCCTGAATATAATTTGAGAGCCTCGCGATACAATCATCTGGAATGCCTCTGATGGGTTGTTGCACAGTAAAAATTGGGTGTGCATTTGTAGGGTAAGTCCTGGGAAATCTATGATGGGACAAATAAGCCAAAATCGTTGGACTACGAGATAGTATTGACATGGTATGTAAATGAAAGTAGATCTTAGTAGCATGTTCAGTGTCTGGGTGTGTGATCTTGATGATGAACTCGGGTAGCCTTGCGGCACCCTATGCATGAAAGCAGAGTCATTGAGCACTTCTAATTCCTATTATTTAGAGCTAGTTTAGATACGACATACTTTCCAGGCCCTAGGCTGGCATTCTACGAAGTCTTCGGCATAAATGGATTTCAGAGCGGTGATTTCTTGCTGTTGCTGTTCCGAGAGCATGTGATCCATTCTGAGTAGCAACTAGTCCGATTTTCGGAGAGGATGGGAGAGCCTGAAAGATCCTTTGGACCCCAAGGGCTCAAGCTTCCATGGCCTGGCGAATGACAGAGAGTGTTGTATTGAAAGTAGAGGAGGACAAAGACAGCCACGTGCACTCAGTTCTATTACAGCGCTTTCGGAAAGTCTTGTCGCGCGTCGTTTTTTGAGTCGAAAATAGAAATAAATTTAAAAAATTAAAACAATTCGACAAAATAACAAATCGCCCATTCCCTTCCACCACGCTATCATACACCTCTAGAACTCCTTTAATAACGATCTCTAAATCATGGCCAACACATTCTGACACAATGCAACCCAACATCTTCTCCTGCAGTGGCCGATGCCGACCAATTCCATTTCCGAAGATATTTCAGTTCTGGGGGGTCATGACGAAGCGTCTACTGACCGGAGAGATGAGGACCAACCCAGTGGTGAGGCCACAAGGTTTTGGGCCAGTTTTAATGATGACTGACACCATTTTTTGTCCTCAGAACCTCCAAGCGTGCCTATGCACAACATGCCCAGTACGAAAAATTGCTTGTTTGTCTCAAAAGTTTGTCTCACTTCTTTCCTACGATGCAGAATATGGAGGATATAGGCCGAGCTAAGTCTGCCTGTCTCTCGCAGCCCTGGCCCACGCCCATGCTGACAGTGCCGCTCCTAAGGCTCCTTTCCCCTATCTCTCGTCGTGCCTCTTTCAGGCTCCCTCTCAGGACCACGCACTGCGGGATCAACGCATCCTGGGAAGACAACATGTTGCAGGAACGACGTGCCCGGGGATGGACGTGGCAATAGATGATCCCGGCATGCTCGCACCTCCGCCTCCTCTCCTCTCAATGATGTGCTCTCTTTTCGCATAGCCCACATGTTTTATACTACATGTATTGAATCTCACAACTGTTTTGGATGCGGCTTGGATTGCATATCTCGGGGTCATGAACACGGCGACCCTGCACAGCTCGCTCCACTTCAGCTCTACCCCTATACACCTACTGGAGCGACACCGCCGTTTGCGCGGCTCGCTGCCTTTCCACCTGCAGGCGGGCAACAACGACTGGCGCTGGTTGTAGACCCGCCGCCCCACGTGTCTTTCCCCTGAAGAGAATGAGCACTTCGACTCATCGAAGTACGTTGTCGCCACCAATGACCTCCGCAAGGGCCTCAATTACGAACGCCTGGCCTCCTTCTCACCCGTGCTCAAGGTCGACAACTGCGATGCCGACGTACGCACGCGTGATGGAGATGACAACAATGATGGCATCACGGTGAACATGCTGACCACGATGACACCCACTTCGACCACCACGCTGTCCAACATCGGCCCGTCGACGTCCCCTGTCACTGCACTGCCCACGCGCTTGAAAGGAAAGCGGAGGGCACGCATGTACCAGTACCAAAGAGCGAATGTATTGAAACTGTATTTGACACTGTCAACAGGGCACTGTAGTCTATACTGTATGCCATGGAAGCCCAGCTTGAAGGCCAACTTGAAGGCTGAGAAAGCAGAGAGTAGTTGGCCTGTCTGACAGTCAGCATTAAAGATTTGAAGTTATTTGGTCACAGGGCCGTCACCTTGCCTCGGGTCACCTTGCCTCGGGGGGTCAGGGCAGCGGGAAGGAGGGGGGAGGAGGGCACGATTAGTTGCTGCAAAACCGGCCTAAGGTTTTCTGGACTCACCACCGGGTTGGTCCTCATCTCTCCAATCAGTAGATGCATCGTCATCTGTCGCATTGACCCCCCAGAACTGAAATTTCTTCGGAAATGGCATTGGTCGGCATCGGCCACTGCAGGAGAGGATGTTGGGTTGCATTGTGTCAGAATGTGTTGGCCATGATTTAGATATCGTTATTAAAGGAGTTCTAGAGGTGTATGATAGCGTGGTGGAAGGGAATGGGCGATTTGTTATTTTGTCGAATTGTTTTAATTTTTTTTAATTTTTTTCTATTTTCGACTCAAAAAACGACGCGCGACAAGACTTTCCGAAAGCGCTGTACTGTAAAACGCTTGCAGTACAGTAAGCCTCATACTCATACTACGATCTCCCAGTTTTGTTAGTCTCCATCTTCAATTTCCTTCTTTCCTCTTGCAGCACATCGGGCATGCTTCTGCCACACTTTCATCTTACTCTTCTCGTCAACTTACACTGGTCATTGGCAACCCCTCTATCATTGCCTGCCATTATCCGACGAGCGCCCGGGTTTCATCTTCCATTGTCTAGACGGGAGATAAATACTGGTACCCCCCGGCGGTTACCCAAGCAAAGCGCCATAGGCCTCGGAGATTACTTTGATGTGTGCGTATTCAAACACACTACTGCAGCCAGCTCGCTCATCGCGGAATCAGAACATACAATGTGCTAGTTCAAGTGGGCGAGACGCTTGCACCGCTCGTCCTCGGTGGGCTTCATTTCATCGCAACGTATACTGCCTGACTTCCCTGATCTCACAGACACTGGCTCTTCCGATCTTTGGGTGCTCTCTGGTCCATGCTCCACCGCCTGTTTCTCTTCCACTGTCCCTTTATACCCTCTGACCTCCTTCCAGCCAAGCGGGCTTGATGTTCGTCTTGAGTACGGTGACTCTCTGACTGGGACTTTCGCTCAGGGCCTCGTTGGGATGGACGTTGTCGGTCTTGCCGGCTTGCGGCTTCAAGATCAGTATCTCGCTGCAATATCGGAAACGAATACAAAAGTAATGCAGACAGGTTCTGCTGGAATATTTGGCCTCGGTTTTCCGGCTAACAGGTGAGCCAGTGATGCTGTGCGGTGCTCATCAATCTGTATTTCGTGGTAACGTCATCTGGGTCATGAGTCCCATTTGCGTCCCTCTGACTTCTCCGGGTCACGCCACTATGATCGTCTTTACGAAGTAGCCGAGATGATACCTGTCACCTCCTGCCTAGCATTGCCATGGTGCATATTACAGCTATCAGTACTTGTTGTCTTCCCGCATGTCGCGGTAACACAAGAAAGTATCAATGTGCGGAACGTGGCCTCTTCAGGACAATCCCTCACTTCCCTATCTTTTCTTGGTTGTGCTCATGGTATAATCAACCACAGCATAATTTGGAACAAGTTACTTGCCTCTAGAGTCTCAAGAGAAGCCAGCCATGAGATTCGGAATTCTCTCTCTTTCCAAACTCGTGTCGTCACCGGCCTATCTGGAATCCATGGACATAATATTCCGACCATGCTCAGTGACTTGGATCGATCGCTGTTTCCAAGCATGGATGATGTACTCGCGAGCTTTGCCAGTAATGGGCCGCTTCTTCCTCGACTCATCTTGACTGGGGCATTAGCTTTACCGATTGTAGCTATATCTCTGCAACGAGACACCGTTGATCTTGGCGGAAATCAAGGTATGCTCTCAATTGGCGAATTACCAGCTGGCATAGCTACGGAGGACTTGACTTGGGTCCCTTTACGCGGTTACACCACTGCAGAGGGCGGGCTTCCAGCGCCGGAGGAGTCTCCAAATGAGGTGCATCCGAACGCACGTATATTCTCAACTCAAACGAACATTGAATCAGATTTACCCAATTACTTGGGAAGTTGCCATCGATGACGTATATTTTGATGGGCGGAGGTTGTCACGGTCATCCCTCGCTGCACCAAACATTAGTCTGACTGCCCTGCTTGACACAGTTCGTGCTTTGCTTGGTCTTCAAATAGAACTCATAGTCCTTCTTATATAGGGGAATGCACTGATTCGCGGCCCCAAAGACGTTCTTGACGTGATTACTGCGCAGCTTGGGGGTGATACCTATGACTGCGCAGAAGCCCATACGCTTACTTTTCAAATTGGCGGAAGATTTTACCCAGTTGACCCACGTGACTTTGGCTCACAGACCTCTGGCTTTGAAGATAATACTTCCCAGTGCACCCCTAACATTGCTCCTACGGATCCTCCGAGCTCAGGCTTTCTATACAGCTGGAGCATTGGCGACCCATTTCTCAAATCGTAAGCAGGACTGCTAATCTGATTGCGCTCGCCGACATTCCGACCAGTGTTCTCGTTGCATTCTATTACGGAAATTTAACGCATCCCTCTCAAGACCAACCCCGTGTAGGGCTCCTTTCAACTGTACCTCCGGATGCTGCGCAACGTCTACAAGCTGCAGTTCAGCTTTCTAATGCTACACTTGGTGGCAACCTTCCTTGTGCGTCACCCGCTGTCAGATAGCCACCAATTCCATTGATATTCTGGCAGCGACTTCCGAAGCAGCGCCTTCCGGCTCTCCTCCATATACCGGAACAGGTACTACGGGTGTTCCTCAACCTAGCCCGCCTTCACAAATTTCGCCCAGCCCCGACGCGGCTTCAACCCGTTCACGACTATCACCAATCAGTATCTTAGGTCTGCTAACAATCATATTCGTAATGTAACAATTACTTCGAGTTTTCATTACGTGGTGGAACGAGGTAATCCATGTAACACGTGCGTGACAGAGTTATTACGGCTTAAATCATCAGGGGATATCGTTGAAACGTACATCATACTATATAAAAATGTAGAAGGTTAGATGCGGAGATAGTATTTAATTTACACTGGCTTGATGGCCAACACCCATGAACCCCAGGCGAATCTTCCGATCAAAAATATCTACTCCAATGCCCGCGCCCGTTGTGCTCATCGTCTCTTCCCTCAGATTTTAAAGAAGCGGGGTCAACGAATTAAAGCGACCAATTTCTCTGCATGTATTATCTACAGTTTGACTGCTTGAGCATGGTACAGGCCATTTATGATAAGAAGTCTGCTGGGTAGTGACGGTCGCGATCGCGCGTCATAAGTACGATGCATCGGCAGGCACCTTACGATCACACTTGGGAGATTTATCGCGCTGTTTAATGTACTAGTTTGTTCAGAACCCGTCGTCAGGAGCACTAAAGACCAAATCATCCTCGTCATTGAGGGGGACGCTAAGGGATCCCCTAGTGTGTATTGACTGAATGATGTCATGGCTACGGTGCTTGGTAAGTCGAAATTCTTCCAGTGAATGGCATAGGAATCCACCCACCGCTCGAGGAGTTCATCTATACCCAACAGACCAGCTTCCCAGTCTACTCGTACCCAGTTGTGTACAAGCTGGCCCGAGCGATAAACGAGTATCGTGGGGAGCATGTCTGTATCCACATCCTCCTCATCCTCATCCTCATCCTCATCCCTGTTAAATGCATCGACGATGGTGGGCTCAGCTGTGTCGCTACCATAAGGGTCATCGTCGTCCCGGTGTGCATACCTGGGTGAGGTACGCGACTTGGATAGATATGTTGACGAGGGTGGACGTAAACTCCGGGGCTTTGCTTGAGAACTTAGTGCGAATCCAATCGCGGAGGCGCGACACCTGATGAACTTAGTGTTTGGGTTTTGACGCGCCAAGCGGGTGAGTTGATCGTCAATTGTATCGCATCTATGAAGCGACTTGTGAACGGCAGAGGGCAAAGAGAGTGTGGTGAGTCGCCGGTGTCAATATAAGCATAGACAAACTCACGGGATCATAAATATGCACCACTACCCACACGTTTTGATCCTCCTCCTCTACTGCGGGGACAAACCCCTTTAACCCGACCTCGCGGAGATGTCCGAACCGTCCCCGCTGCTGCCGCTCAAGGGTGATGGGCTCGTCCCGTTCTTCGAGAAACGTTTTCCCTCCTAGATTCGCACGATTCATTCGAGCAGCCAGTTCTGCTAGCTCTCCCGCTTTTTTGGAACGTTCGCGTGCTGCGGCTTCATTGCGATCGCGAATGACACCCTTTACGCCCGTTCGTCCTGGTCCCATACCAATCGAATCGACTTGCTGCGCATGAACGTCGATTTCTTCATCTACCTGCCTGCTCCATGGTTCATCGCATTCACTGCCATGGCTATTGCTCTCAGAAGAAGCGGAGCGTGCTGGTGAGGAAGAACGACTTGGGCCTTGAAAGAGTTCACCAGATAAAACGAGTTGTTCGAGACGATCGCCATTCTACTCAAGAATGAGAAACAGGTAATACAATCGATTACGAAATGCTTACCATTGCGTTGCCCTGTAAATCGAACCAAGTTGGACGTTGGAGGGGTTTCTCCTGTATTTTGCTATCGGCATTCTGACTCAGGTGCATACTTAGTAAGCGCTAACCTAATACCCTCCTTATTTGATAAGGTAGTTGGTTCATGCGAAAGAGCATACTGTACCATTAAATTGGCTAACGGAGCCTTTTTTGCATTTACTTTGTTTCTGTGCAGGGTGATAGCAAAATTGTTTTCACGTGTGATGCACATGATTGCGAATGAGCCCTACCTTTAAAGCTCTGAGGCAACAACACTTTTGTTCAAAGCTATGACAGTGCACTGTATCTCACACGCAAGGCATTGAAGATGTAATGTTAGGAAGACCATCTGAATCAATGAATACATTGTACGATGAATGAGGGTTATCGGCCCAAGGCGATGATGGTAGACCCTGCAGTGCAAGGCGGAACACGCACATGACAGCTACCGCGAATAGAAGGACAGCAATTACCCAGTAACTACTATTCCTACACGAGGCTAGCGCGCTTAAGTCCGCGAAGAGTGATGTTGACACCGTTATGATCCTCGAGCCATACCCCGCGTGCCTGGCATCGAGTGAGGACCCTGTGCCAGAATTTTTGTACGGCTGGGTGCGGTCGGACTCGAAGCATCGTGGACTCCACGCTGAGGTCTCGCAAGTATTTAAGGGCAGGAAATGCCTCATAGCGGAGGAGGGAGGACAACTGTTCGAGAAGCGGAAAGAAAGCTGGGCCGCCGTTGCCTGTAAGTCCCATGCCAAGGGCGTCCGTTATGCGTGTATCGATGTCTCGTATAGCAATGAGTTCCACACGCGGGTGATGAGGTAGAAGAACGTGAGGTGCGATCCAGTCCGGTGACTCCCAGTGCCATTCTACGTCTGCCGAACATATCAACTCTGTCACGTTTGGGCACAATTGGGCGAGTGAGAAGGACTGGTGAGTCCCAGGTCTGCCCGGTGCCGTCAGGTAATGTTCCTCCACTATGGACGAGGAGTGACCCAGCTCTAGTTGCCTGATCGATTTTCCATGAGCCTCCAAGAATTGATAGAATCCCGGTCCGGTATAACTGAAGTCCGCGGAGACAACCGACAAATTGCGCAACGTTGGCATATCCCATGTAGCGAGCGCCGCAAACATGTCGTTATCAACGCTAACCTTCAGGCTCTTAAGTGCTGGTAACCGCACTGGCATCTCCACCATTCCATTGATACCGGCTCCAGGTGTCAAATCGGGGAACAACGCGCGGAAATTCGGTGAACAAGACGAAAGTTCGAGGTATTCGAGGCGCATAGTGCGCATTTGCTGTAGGGGAGACATGCGTTGTTGAAAAGGCTGGTCGTCATAGTTTGTCCATGAAAGCCTACGCAACTGACTGCGGGGGTGTGCGAGGAGAGAGAGAAGGCGTTCCGGCCGACAACGTGGGTCTGTTGGAATATCATAGCGGTTGCGTTGGACGGATTGGTGGTCGGTGTATATCGTCAATTGTGGTGAGTACTCCAGGATAGTGTGCAAATCCGCTGGTGCGCAGCGCTCCAATACCGGTGTCTCGATGTGTAACCTTCTAAGGAAACGTCCGCTGGACCCTGTGCCGTCGACGAACTCGAGGAGCAAGGTATGAGCGAGTGCCTTAGCCTGTTGCGCTCGGCTGATCCACACGAACTCGTAGAGGAACGGTTTAACGAACGCGTTCCATCGCTTGCAGACCAGAGAGAGGGCCATCTTGAAGCGCATGGATGCACGATATACCGGAAGGTGAAGGGAGGTCGCCTCAAGAAAGGATAACTCGTTGGTTGCGTCTAAAGGATCCGGCGTCATGAAAGTGGCCTCGCGGATGATGAGGTGCCATATTTCCTCGGGAAGTCGGATATCATCATGAGCTCGGCGGTGTAGAAGGACGACTCGTGATGAATGGGTGCTCCTGAATCCAGTTGTTAGCATGTTCTTCACCAACACGGAGGTAAGACCGGATGCAGAGTGAGGGCAGCGGGCCATGCTCAGCTATGAGGGAGACTGCTCCATGGCACTTATCCCAAGTGAGGAGTTAAGCAGCAAAGTGGTAGAGCATGCACGCCGTTAGCAGCGGCGGAGGGCAGTTGATCACGGCAGGACAGGTGAAGAAACAAGCCAGCTAACCTCTCTGAATGGCGTTTGCGCAAAAGTTTTTTGACTTTGCGGGAAATACGGTTTCTCAGGGACGTATATAGATGAGAGCAACGGAAGGTCATGAAGGGGTGACGCAGCGCGGTGTGAACTAAAATAAGAATGGCGAAACCGCCGACTCCGCGTATGTGTCTCCAGTCGGACAAAATAACTCTTCATGCCCCCATCTAATGTAGTTTTGGGGATACTGTACATAGGCGATCGCACTTATGCATCTTTTCATTACTGTAGTAACTGTACTGTCTACTTTCTACTTTATAAGTCTGTTGTTAGTGGCCGCCAGTGCTTACTGGGGTCCTGCCAGTGTAAGGTTATCGGCCCGGCAAGCAGCCACTACCTTTCTTTAACCTGTACCGTTTGCAACAAGTGTGGATGCCTTCAACCCTAAAAAGGCGTCGTGATTGTGAGACAAACAGCCATGTACCACAGGTATGTGGTTATTTGACGCACACATACCAAACTAAATTTCGCAGAAGCGACTCCCATCGCTGGCGAGTGTCAGATTGGCAAATGATGGTCCATCCGCCCTGGGTGAGGCAACCGATGGTTACGACAAACATGAATCAAGTGAATCCTTGGGCTCCGACGATGATTTGGACGTCGGTGGTGGCGCGCTAGTTGACGACGGATCGTGGCACGGTATTTGTGCAAGTAGTCTCGGGGAGACTGATCGAGTGTGTACCTCAGGAAGCAGGACACATAAGCCTCCAACAGGAGCGGAAATCACAGCTATAAGGGCAGCTCAAGATCTTTTTATGTCTAGCTCTTTCAAGCTTCAGGTGAGTCTTGCTGTCCGCTTTTGTGTCTCATGTTGCCTCATTATTACGAGCACCCAGATTGATGCTCTTATACCAAATGTTCGACCGAAAGATTCACGCAGACAATCGATCGACAAACTCCTCTTTTCTCTTCACGCATTTCTGTCGTCTCTTCCATCCATTGAACCCCTTCATCCTTTGGCAGCCTCGAGGGCTCTTTCCGAGGGGTTATTCTTGTCTAGATCCGAGAAACGGTCTCCGCGGAATGGAAATGTCACACCCTTACAAACTATCTCCGTTCCTTATCCCCTCCCAGTTCCGACTGAGGATGCGAATTGGAAGGTCGCTTTTGACAAACCAGCGAATATCGCAGTCGTCGGGAGCTGGATTAACAACGTCGCCGTCAAAGGTACAGATGATGAACCGTGGGTCATTGATGTAGCCGTGGAAATGCCACCAGCACGTCTATCTTCAGTGATGCTTGTCTGTTGCTGATTATCCGTGCAACAGAGCTTGTTCCAAGCAAAGGATTACATGAACAGTCGATTCTTCCACAAGCGGGCCTTTTACCTTGCCGTAATCGCCAACCACTTGTCTGATCCCACAAACGGGCTCAACTTGGACGTTTATTACGAGTCCAAAAGAGGAGATCCTCGGCTGACCACGTTGATTCTGCGGCTTAAGCATGGTGCCTCTTTCCTATATCTGATCATCTCATTGAATATGCTGACGGTCCTACAGATAATGCACCAACTGATTTTTCAAGTTTGAATGCAGCAGTGCGAATAATTCCTACACTCTCCGTATCTTCTCCGATTCGACAAACCAGGCTATCTCCGACCCGGAGCAATTTTCGTGTCCACTTTTCTGACTCGGCTGCCTCAAGTCATGGGAATGACCCCACCCCATTGTACAATGCTGTTCTCATGCTTTCTTTCTCTCCTCAACCCCATGTTTTATCAGTAAACTCATTAAAGGATGATGTCCCTGCATATCGCGATGCGATCTCCCTCCTGCGAGTGTGGGCTAATCAGCGAGGGTATGGAGAAGGCCGACGGACATGCATTCGAGGCTTCGAGGGTGCGGGTCCTTGGTGGAGTGCTATATTGGAGCTATTGATCCGTGGGGAGGAGCCTTTCGGAAGAACAAAGACAAGGAGACGTCCAATAGGAAATGGACTCAGTTCATACCAACTCTTTAAAGCTGCTCTGGATTTTTTGTGTATGTGCGCACCGTGACAAATAAATAATGACTGACCATTTCCCAGCTCAGCATGACTTCTCTCAGGATCCTGTTTTCATGAAAAGTAAAGAAGGTCACTTGGTGAGTCGGAATCGAACCTCGGTTTTGCTATCGTGCTAAAGGGTCTGGTTGCTCAGATTTCCCCCGAAGAATATTTTGGGAAATATGAAGCTGTCATGGTCGACTCATCTTGTATCAACGTCCTGGCGGGTGTACCTCTCACATCCATTGAGATGGCAAGTGTCTGCACCTGTTGATTTCATATCGCTGATCTGTCACAAAGCTCAAACATGATGCACGGGTCACCTTGGAGGCCTTGAACGGGGACACACCAGCTGGTGATCCATTCCCTGAGGTTTTCCTTACTGACCACAGGGACCTCGCCTCCCGTTTCGACGTCTTACTCCTGTAGGGCTTTCTACTTCCTACGAGATGTCCAATTCTTGACTAGGCTTTAGGGTCGATTTATCGTCTGCTACCCCGAGACAATTGTCAATTCACGACGTAATGGAAAATGGCTCATTTCCAAGTGCCCAACTTGCTTCCCTGTCCACACGTTTGCGGGATGCACTAGGCTCGCGGGTGAAGGCTCTGTCAATCCTGCACCGGCCGACACAGCAGCGTGCTCTATCTGAAGCACTTCCCACTACCCCGAGTACCGTTTTTATTGGGCTGATACTGAATCAAGAGCATGCATTCCGTCTCGTGGACCATGGACCTGTGGCCGCAGAGGCCCGGTCGCCTGCCATAGAGGCGTTCCGCGAATTATGGGGCAACAAAGCTGAGCTCCGACGATTCCAGGACGGGAGCGTAGCAGAGAGTGTCGTGTGGCACGTTCGAGACTCAGACGAACGCGCACATTTACCAGCGATGATCGTACGGCACATTCTTGCGCTACACTTGGGAGGCGGGGATGTCGTGACCTCGTGGCAATCTGGATTTGATGCACTTCTCCGGCTTCCGCAATCCATAGCCTCGCAGTATCGTGCTTCGGGATACAAGGCTGCTCTTGCTGCATTTCAGAAGCTTGCTAGCTCTATCAAAACAATCAGCAAGGCGTTACCATTGGCCATCGTCAACATCAGCCCAGTCTCCCCGGAGCTTCGATATACCAGCGTCTTCGCCCCTATCTCTGTTCCAGCGGGCGTCGCGTCATCGCTTCCGCTCTGCTCAAGATATGTCCAACTCATATCTCTCAATCTCGAATTCGAGAAGTCCGCACGTTGGCCTGATGACCTCGTGGCTATACAGAAGATGAAAATGGCCTTCTTGGAACAGATTGCGCAAGCACTGTCCGACGCTACGCCCGGTCTAATCGCACGGGTCGCTATTGTATCCCCAACGGGTGTCCCACTAATGCTGGATCACGAGCAGCTCGAGATTACCACACCAGATGGTTGGGCATTTGCTTTGCGTATATGGCATGATCGCGAGGCCACATTACTCGATCGAATACTTCATTCATCACCTGCGGCATATTCTCCACATGACCTAGAGAGCGCACGCATGGCTCGCAGATTGTACACCCGACGTTTCATTGCCGCACCACGGCATCATCGTGCAGTCGCTGCGCTCCACCATCAGTTCATGGCGTTTGGGGGCACTGTGCGCCTCGTAAAGCGCTGGTTGGCCGCTCACTGGCTTCTTCGGCTGCATGTGAGTGAAGAGGCCGTTGAGGTAATATGCGCCGCAGTGTTCGCAGGAGTTGGTTCTGCACGGGCTCCTAGTACCCGCGAGCGTGGTTTTGCATGTGTCATTCAGCTATTGCGAGATTGGGATTGGTCAGAAGGACTGACGGTACCACTATACGCCACCTCCGATCCAGGACCTGACGTATATTCGAGCTCTGTGGCAGGCGCGAAAGGTGTTTGGTCGCTGAGAACCGAAACCGATCATGATGGGCACATGTGGACGCTAGATGCGCCGGATGCTGTTGCGGCACGGCGGGTCCGTGCTCTTGCCCAAGCAACGCACGCCTACTTACGGGGTGTGGAATCAGGCGTGCTAGAAGTTTCCGTGAGTGTTTCAGCCTGGATAGTTTCTCGGCCCTCACTGTGTGAAAATTTTGGCCGTGTTCTAGGCGATGTTCATTCATCCGGAGGAGGATTATGACTTCGTCATAAAGCTCCAACCAGCTGTGCTCCCGCGGTATTTTCAGAATATAACGGCGAATCCTTCCATCTGGGTTGATAAACGTGCCTATGCCTCATCCGCAGATGGCGAGGGGCCGCTCCGTCCCGGCTTCGACCCCGTAGAGACATATCTCGATGACCTTACGGTACGCAAGGGGGGGCACCCTCTGTTTCCGTCCTGATGGCTCACCTAATCGAGTAGCGCATCTATGCTGATACAGCCAAGTTTTTTCACGATCCATTGGGCGGCGATCGATTTGGCGGTATATGGGACCCTAGTCTCACCAAACCAATGCCATTCCGCGTGCTGAATCGCTTTTCGAGCACTCCGGCACCAAAGGTTTGCCTTGGAAGTAGCTTGATAGAATAAAAACACTGAAACTTATTCAATTAATAGGAGAATATAAAAAAAGATCGCGACTCCGTGCTTCTCAATGAGAACGCAGTGTTGAACGAAGTTGTTCGGATAGGCGAGGGGCTTGTGCAAGGCTGACGTAATAATTCGTTGTGTGGCTCGGCAATAGCCGACTGACTCTGGTCAGCCACATCACCCCCGTTCAGCCTCTGGTAGTTAAAAGTACTAGTGGTACAAGACTGCTTCATTGTAACATGGGAGAAGTTGTCAATGTTGTCGTCGCCTTTGCCGTTATTATTCTAATCCTTCGCTGGGCTACGACTTCCAGTGCGTCACAATCTTTCCATTGCTTCCGCATTGTCATTCAGTAGCATATGAGGTGGCGAGTCTATGGCAGAGCAAGCAGCTGCCCGTGCACTGCGCTTCAGGCCCAAAAAAGTGACTACAGAAATGGCACGGTTCCCACTCGGCTTTTCATTGACCCCGCTGAACTCTCCGACGTAGGTCGAGACAGTAACCGGAATGTTCCCTGACATCCCAAAGTTCGTCGTCTTTCCAACACATAAAAGGTACACATGTGGGAGAGGACTTGACTTTTGTCTTTCATAGTGCCAATATTCATTACGATCTTCTCCGCACTGGTTCAGTCGAACTCACGACCAACAAGATCCTCGAGCGCGGTTTTCTTGATGCAGTGCGCGCCCTCTTGTCCGCTTTTATTCGACCCTGCTCACTCATACCCTCACAGCCGCCAGAAGCCTACTTCACACTCTATCCGCACCAATCTGGCGCAGATGTGGTGCCGCGACCTGCTGGCACGCCAACCACGGCGCGCACCACGGTTACGGCACAGGCACGGCCAAAGGATACGTTGATATCCCGCTACGGACTCGAATACCGGCTACCAAATGCGGACGTCGTGCCTTCACCGCAACAGGACGCAGGTGGACGGGCCGTGTGGGAAGACACGGCTGAGAAGCGTGAAGCGAGTTTGCGCGAGCGCAAGGCGCAAATGATCTTGGCTGCGCGACAGTACGTACATTCATCTCGCACATCACAACGAACTGACAGCCTCTTCGTCCTGCAAGGCGAATGCTAGCTGCACAACGGATACCAGCAAAGTCACCTACTGCATAACTAGTCACCTTCTTGCTTATCCTCCCCTTATCCACACACTCCGACCATAATGATTTCAGTGTTGATTTTGATGATCGCAACCCGTCATTTGCACAACATGTTCTTCAAGACCTTGTTCAAGACTTTGAACTGGCCTAGAATTATGGTTCTGTCTTGAGTGCTTTGTATTGGGTGTTGAAGTGTCTGCCATGGAGTGGTGTTTCTGTTGCACAAGCAGTAGGGGTATTCAAGAATCTTATTTTTTAGTTGATCATCAGGAAAAATGAAAATTGTCAGTAGGAAATTGGCCAACTATGTAGCACTCTGTAGTCATTGGCCTAAGCTATGTAGCACCATATGATTACATCTGCCCTATGTAGTGCTCTGTAGCATGTTTAGTCAACATGGGATGATACATAGACCTATGTAGCATCAGCATTTCTACAAAAAACTTGTCAGCACTTGTACAAGCTTGTACAAGTCCTAAAAGTTTAGAAAGTATAAAGTTAACAAGCTGGGTCTATTTTTTGACAAGTCATTGATTTTTTTCTATTAACAAGTTGACAAGGGCACACAAGTTTGGTCTTTCCAGGAATTTTGACTTACCAGGGTTATTGCTGACTAATAAGGCTTGTTTTCCAGCTTATTCATGACACAGTATGTTTTTTCTTATGTTTTAATTTTATTCCAATTCCTCATGTTTTTTTATATTTCTGTTTCAAACATAATATATTCATATATCTATATATCTAATATAATTAATAATACTACAGTACTATATTGACTAATCAATATTACATTATTCCGACCGGAGGCCAAAGGCCGTGGGTCGGTTCTATAGTCCATTTTCATTCCGGAGCTTTGGCCCTGTCCCCTGTTGGCCCTGTCCCCTGTTGGTCCTGTCACCCATCGGCCCTATCACCTGCTGTCACTGACTAAGCATGGCAGCTCCGGGTCCCCTTATCTATTGTGATAAGCTCCATCTCTAGTACGGAGAGAGGTGAGGTGTTTTACGGACCGACAGACTGGCTGGGATCATGTGATCCCCTGATTCCTTACGACACACGTGTGGCTCATCGATTCGGACTGGATGACTGAGATTCTTACTGTACCGCTGACTGATGACTCTGGTTTGGCTGACTGATAAGTGCATCATGCTTACTGTACGATAGGATAGATGACTGATCACTTACAAACTGGCTTAATAACCGGTTCTAGGACTATTAGTCATGCTAAGTTCGACTCTGTATATATACGACTCTGTGCAAACAGTTGAGCCTTAAGCTCGACTTTGCTCCAATTGCAGCTTCTTGTTTACTCCTGCTCATTGTGCGGCCCTCTTCTCTACTCTTCCATCTACACTTTGAGGTCCTTAAAGGCGGACCTTACCTTCGAAGCTTAGTGATTGGGCTATACCAATCAACACACATCTCAGGAGTTTGAACATGTGCCCCGGCATGCTTCGGACCGCACACCTTCCTGAATCAACAAGTGTGCACAAAGCCCTGCTGCAGGCTTAACACAAGTCAAGCTTCTCCTAAGCCAACCTGGCTGACATATTACTCAACCTCGGAAGGAAACAAAAGCTCTCAAAGAGCCCTGACATCAAGTTCAGAAATAGAACCACAGACGATCTCCCTATAGAAATACAAGGGAAAGCCTTCTGGCTAGAATCACGAACTGAGGGACGATCAGCATACCACCTCAGAGACGGGTTATACACATACCCTGTGGAATACATCAACGGGACCTGGTACAGAATCAGTTGGACCATCGACCAGTGCTACGAAGTTAGCAGAGAAGACGAGATTGAAGACCTTCAAACAGCAGGACTAGGAACCAAAAACCAACCATTCCTACTCGCCCCAGATCTCGAACGAATCCACACAGAAGTCACACAAGGAAGTGACGACATCCCTGAAGTACAAACCACTTCACCAGTATCAGATCCCGATATCCCCATTACAGACCAAGCTCACACACTGGCTATCGAACAACTCACAAAAGCAATGGCAGCAATCGCCGTAGCCCATGTACAACCAGCACAAGTAGCCAGACCAGCACAAGCTCCAGCTGGAGGACAACCAGCAGGAGGAGGACAACCCCAACAACCACCAGCCGGAGGACAACCACCCGCCGGAGGACAACCACCTGCCGGAGGACAACCACCTGCCGGAGGACAACCACCTGCCGGAGGACAACCACCCGCCGGAGGACAACCACCCGCTGGAGGACAACCACCCGCCGGAGGACAACCACCTGCCGGAGGACAACCACCCGCCGGAGGACAACCACCCGCCGGAGGACAACCAGGTGGCGGTGGAGGCAGAGGCGGCGGTGGAGGCGGAGGAGGCAGTGGAGGAGGTGGCGGCAGAGGCCAACCAGCAGCTGGACAAGCAGCAGCCGGACAAGCAGCAGCTGCACCACCCCGCAGCGAAGCCCTCAAAGGAATGATTCCCCAAATCTTCCAAGGAGACAGGAAAGACACAGAACGCTTTATGCAACAATTCGGGGCATATTGCTTCCTCAACCGACACAACTCCACCTTTACAAACAAAGCAGAACAAGTGGCTTATGCCATCACCTTTATCAAAGGACCATTAGTCGATGATTGGGCATATGACATGGCGGACCAACTATCCATCAAAGTAGAAGGAAACCCAACCACAGGAGATCCCCTGACACACACAGAAAATGATCCAGCCCTTTGGGAGTGGTTCGCGAGAGTGTTCAGAGATGCCTTTACCGATTCCACCAAGAAACAAGATGTGTACTCCCGCCTCACAAAAATGGAACTAGATGTGGACAAAGTCGACTCCTCCATCACACTCTTCAAATGTCTCATCAGGGAAGCAGGGTGGGGACCAGACGCAGAAGGAACAATTAAACTGTTCCAAGACATTCTGCCGGTCGGACTCCATTGTGTTATCCGCCAACAAGAAACCCTACCAGCAACCCTGGAAGAATGGTATGATGCGACCCGAAGGACAGTCCAAAGGTGGCAGGATCTTAACGACAACATCGGACCCAAAGGAGGACCTGGCCATATCTCAACCAGAGCCAACAGGATGTGTAGCTATCAAAAGCCCTCTCCGCCAAAACGACAGAAGGATCCCAATGCAATGGACATCGATGCCATCCATACCACTGGAAAATTAACAGATGAAGAGCACACCAAACTAATGAAGGAAGGAAGGTGCTTCTGCTGCTGCAAATTGGGACATATGTCCAGAGCCTGCCCCAACAAAGGCAAAGGAAAAACCCCAGAACGACCCCACAGCTCCCAAGGGCAATACACCAAAGAAAAGCCCAAAGTCTGAGCCGTGGTAATCAATGAAGACAAGGAAGAGGAACAGCAAAGCGAAGCTGAAACCTCATCCACCGCACCCCCTTCCTACACCAAAAAGGACATCCTCCAATATATTCGAGGAATGACTATCGAAGACCGAGAAAACCTCTATGAGGAATTATCGGCAAAGGCGGATTTTTAAGGAGCTCGAAGCCGATGGTCTGGCTTAGAGCAACTGGATTGCAAGATACGATGTACATTAGGAAACTATCGACCCTGAATATGAATGTTTCTTTTCGCACCTCGCAATCCAAGGCCGACGAATCTGCTCTCATAGATAGCGGTGCTACCAACAATTTCATTGATGAAGACACCTGGAAACGACTTGGGATAGGACACAAAGAACTTGCCAGACCAGTTACCGTCCACAATGTCGATGGCACGGAAAACAAGCAAGGGAAGATCACCCACTACTGCTGGCTCTGCATTGTCAAAGGAGAAAAGCATATGCTCCAACGATTCTATATCACGAGCCTAGGAAATGATTGTATCATCCTGGGATACCCCTTCTTATACGACTTCAACCCAAAGATCAACTGGAAGACGGGAAAGGTCTCCGGGGAATCAGTACAACTCCAAAGCAGCAGATACATGCATAGCGCCAAATGCATCTTCTTCATGCAAAGAGAAGCAATCAAACAACTGGGAAAACCTGCCGAAGACGAGGCAATCTACATGCGACGAACCAATATCGCACAAGAATGGGCCCAAAAGGCAGATAAAGACAAAATCCACCTTACTGTGGACACCATTCCCAAGGAGTACCAAAGACACCAAAAAGTCTTCTCTGAAGAAGAGGCACGACACTTCCCCCCTGCAAGATCGGAAGACATGACTATCAAACTAACTCCAGACACACCAAAGGAGTTAAATTGCAAGGTATACCCCCTATCCAAAGACGAACGAGAACTCTTGCAAAAATGGATTCTCGAAGAAGAAGAACTAGGGCGAATCTATGAAGGACCATCACCCTACACGGCACCAGTCTACTTCATCAACAAGAAAGACAGCTCGGAGAAAAGAATCATCATGGACTACAGACAATTGAACAAATACATGGTCAGAGATAATAATCCTCTGCCCAACATACAATCTGCACTGGAGAGACTGCACGGCAAATTACTTTTCTCCAAGTTCGACATTCGTTGGGGATATAACAACATATGCATTGCCGAAGAAGACCAAACCAAGGCAGCGTTTAAAACCCCCCAAGGCACCTACATTCCCCGAGTCATGTATTTTGGTCTCACAAACGCACCACCCTTCTTCCAACGAACGATGCACCGAGATTTTCGCCCCCTGCTCCAAAAATATCCTGAAAACCTAGGAAACTACATGGACGACTGGTGGGTGGCCACTGCCAACGACGAAGAAGGCCGCCAACTACACAAACAAATTGTCCACGACTTTCTTGACAAAATGGAAGAATGCTCCTACTTCCTAAAACCAAAGAAATGCCAATTCGAAAAGGATGAAATGGAAATTCTTGGATGGCTCGTAGGAGGAGGACGAGTGCACATCGACCCAGCTAAGGTAAAAGGGATTTCAGAATGGCCATGGATGCTCAAATCCGTAGAAGAAGTAAGAAAGACCCTAGGCGTGTTAGGCTACCAACGACCCTTCATCCAAGGATTTGCATCCATAGCCCGACCTCTACATGACCTTACAAAAAAGGGAACTCCCTTCATCTGGACTGAAAGGTGTACAGAAGCATTAGACGAACTCATCACACGAGTAACCACCGAACCGGTCCTTTGGCACCCAAACCCAGCCAAACCATATGAACTTGAAGTCGATGCCTCTGCCTTCGCACTCGGCAGCATCCTTTACCAAAGAGACGACAACAACAAACAACGAGCAGTAGCCTACCATTCGAAGGCACTGAATGCAGCAGAAAGAAATTACTCTATTGGAGACCGAGAATTCCTAGCCATCATTGAAGGCCTCAAATGCGTCCAACACCTCGTAATGGGATCACCCCACAAACTGACAATCTATACAGACCACGACAATCTCTGCTACTACCAACACCCTCAAAAACTGAACCAACACATGGCTCGCTATATTGCATTCCTGGCAGACTTTGACTTCGAATTAGTCCATCTCCCTGGCAAGCAAAACCAAGCAGACCCCCTATCCCGACGTCCCGACCATGACAACGGGTCGGCAGATAACGAAGAGACCACAGCCCTTCCTAATGAGCTCTTCGCCAGAGCAATAGAAATCTCCATCCTGGAACAACAAGTCCACCAGCTGCAAAAGACACATGACCAACTATGCCAAAGCTGGAAAAGGAAGCACGGCATCTATCAGGATGAATGGAAGGTCTGGTGGAAAGCGGGATCATTAGTGGTCCCTGAAGACATACAACTCCGACGTACGTTCCTCCAGGAATACCATGATACTCCGACATCGGGACATCCCGGAGTCTGGAAAACCTATCTAATGCTAAAACGAGACTACTGGTGGCCCACTATCCACAAAGACGTGGAAGATTATGTTAAAGGATGCGCCACTTGCCAAGCAGTAAAAACAATTACACACCGCAACATGCCCCCCATTGTGCCGATCAGTCCTGGTGAAGACACAACACCCTTCGCCACTATCACAGTCGATTTCATCACAAAATTACCCGAATCACGCGGCTGTGATACAATTCTCACCATCACCGATCACGACTGCACGAAGGCCGTAATTCTGATCCCATGCCAAGAAGACATGGGGAGTGAGGAAGTCGCAAGGCTCTTCAGAGACCATGTGTTCCCCTACATAGGCCTCCCCAAAAGAATCATATCGGATAGAGACATGCGGTTCACATCACAATTCTTCAAGGAACTCTGTGCCCAACTGGACATCAAACAAAACATGAGTTCCGCATACCACCCCCAAACTGACGGACAGTCGGAACAGACGAATCAAACAGTAGAAACCATACTGAGAATCTTCTGCAACCACCAGCAAGATAACTGGGCAGACTGGCTCAAGGTCGCCCAGTACATGATAAATTCCCGTCCCTTGTCGACCACAAAGAAACCCCCGTACGAACTATGGATGGGATTCATTCCCTGCACCCATCAACCCACGCACATCGGAAATGTACCGGCAATAGAAGAATGAAAGTCCCAACTTCTAGAAGCCAGGAAAAGTGCCCAAGATGCCATCAGTAAGGCGCAATCCCTTTGGACCAAAGATCCACACTTCCAAAGGTACCGAGTGGATCAGAAGGTCTGGTTGGAAGGGACCCATCTACAAACAACACACCCCACAATGAAATTAAGGGCCAAATGCTTTGGACCCTTTAAGGTGACAGAAGTACTCAGCGCCATGATGTACAAACTGGATCTCCCAGCCGCATGGAGGATCCACAATGCATTCCATGCGGCTGTCCTCCACCCATACAAGGAGACGGAACTCCACAGACCTAACTTCCCTGAGGCACCTCCTGACCTGATTGAAGGACATGAGGAGTGGGAGGTGGATAACGTGTTAGCCTCAAGGCGCACAGGCAAGGCGAAAACCTTGCAGTATCTCGTCCGGTGGAAAGGATTCTCCGAGGCACATGATTCCTGGGAACCAAAATGGAATCTAAGTAATGCCTCTGCAAGAGTGAAGGAATTCCACGATAAGAACCCCAAGGCCATTCGAAGAATGGTTATAAACCCCCAAGAATCGACCATGGAATCATCACCACTCCCCGACATCACTACACTCTGTTCACAGTTTGAAAATCTATCCCTGATGTCCTCACAGTACAGTTCTCCCTCCCCTGCCACCTGCAACGCTATGTTAGCGGTCGACACAGAGGAGGTGGCAATACTAGAAGCCGCACTCCATCCTACCACGGAACCACCATCAGCCTTTCCCGAAGAACCGGAATATGCCCTGCCAACAGACACACCCCCTAGCTTCGGGATGGAAGAATACTTGCACCTCTCCCCTTTGCTGTACAGTGTACATGGACCAAGCCGGGTCCCCAGCCCTGAACCATTGCCCATTCCCCCTCGCACTGACCCTCTTCCCCAAGATAACCCAGAAGACCCGCAGAACCTCGTCCGGGGTCTCAGTAGCTTCGCAAGAGAAAGACTCTTCTACTCACCAAATGGCTTGGCGGCAGCCCAACTCATGCTAGAGCGACAGGAAGAGGCTGATCATCCTCTGGTGTTAGACCCAGCGACTAACGTGGTCCACTGTGCAGCCACTCCACTATCCTCTGTATCGAGCACAATGTCAAATTCCTCTCCGGCCACATCCATGCATAGCTTCCCGTCGCATTATACTCTCGAGATCGACGTAGATGATCTCGTACAAACACACCCCGGCGATGACTGGATTAGATTCCAGTCGGAAATCCATCGCACCTTGATCAAAATTCCAGCAACCGAGGCAGAGCCAGGGACCAAGGTGGATGCGAGATTCATACGCTTCTGCGTCAACAACATCACGGGAGAACCCACCATCTACGGAACTATGGGAGCTGGGCGGCCCGTCTATGCGGAAGCCTTAGAGGCAGCTCCAGCATCTTGGGCGGTGCCCGCCGACTACCGTGATGACAGGCATTTCACATTGCTGATGGAAGAGAGGATGATAGGGGGCCCGATGGAGAGGGCAATTGAAGACCTGGGGGACTACAGAGTAAAGGCAGACATCATCCACCTTTGAAACCTGGAAGCCGACAAGTGCAAGTTGGCCCTTTGCCTCCGAGAGGTCCAAGCCCTGGAAGCCTACACGCAGAAGAGGAGGGCTGAGTTCGGCATCTACCAACTCGCCCACGCCGGCCGAACCAAGGTGGTCTGTCAAAGGCTCATCCGGGCCAATGTGCGAGAGCGACTCCTTAACCTAGTGGACGAGGACGATGAGAGGGGCGAATTGGCATGGCGACACCGACAAGACAGGCGCAACACCGTGCCCTACATGACCAACATAGTAACTAGGCCCGACTCCAGGCTGAGAGGAGGAGCAGGCAGTAGGGTTTCTTGGAATAGCGAGAATGCCACGGATGACGCCCTGGCCCAGGACGAGTTCGAGGAGCGGAAGCACTGTTCCTATTGCCCGTGGTACGATCATCTCTCCACCCACTGCGAAATGCCCCACCATCTTTGCTCGATCTCGGCATCGGGCTGGTGCCGAGTTCCCCGCCACCATTGTTTCTTCTGGAACCAGATGCCGAACACCTGCCCTTATGGAGGCCGCCGCTGCCACGCCAACAGTCACTACCTCACCCGCCAACACCACGCCCGCTACCTCACATTGGAAGAGCGGGAGATAGAATACGATCATAACAACGCGGGATGCGACGACCTCTGTAAAGGGGAACTCAGCAGTGCAGGGATTGCCATGCGCCAGGCAATCACTCAAGTCGTCCTAGACGAGTTTGAGAATGCGGGCCCCTCTTACGCCCCTCGTTCTCCTTCCCCCGATTACGACTATGTCCCCGGCGATAATGAGGGATCCAATTAGCGCGTGGAAGTGCTCCTTTGAGGGGAGGGTGGTGATAAGCTCCATCTCTAGTACGGAGAGAGGTGAGGTGTTTTACAGACCGACAGACTGGCTGGGATCATGTGATCCCCTGATTCCTTACGACACACGTGTGGCTCATTGATTCGGACTGGATGACTGAGATTCTTACTGTACCGCTGACTGATGACTCTGGTTTGGCTGACTGATAAGTGCATCATGCTTACTGTACGATAGGATAGATGACTGATCACTTACAAACTGGCTTAATAACCGGTTCTAGGACTATTAGTCATGCTAAGTTCGACTCTGTATATATACAACTCTGTGCGAACAGTTGAGCCTTAAGCTCGACTTTGCTCCAATTGCAGCTTCTTGTTTACTCCTGCTCATTGTGCGGCCCTCTTCTCTACTCTTCCATCTACACTTTGAGGTCCTTAAAGGCAGACCTTTCCTTCGAAGCTTAGTGATTGGGCTATACCAATCAACACGCATCTCAGAAGTTTGAACACGTGCCCCAGCACACTTCGGACCGCACACCTTCCTGAATCGACAAGTGTGCATGAAGCCCCGCTGCGGGCTTAACATATTGCCAGGCCCCCAGCACTTGCTGACACATTCAAAACAATGTGCATATGCTCGCCCCTGTACCATGTGCTTGTTGCTTCCACTTCTGCCCTGCATGCAACACTGCCACCGGCTCTGTGCAGACTTCAAGCTTCAACTTCAACATGTTGCAGCTGTGGGAACATCCACACACACACTCTCGCCTTTGCTTTTGTTCGTTTGCTTTTGTTGGCTGCTTGTGTTGACTGACGACTTTCCCCCACCTCAGACACCACCACTTCACTCTTACATGGTGCAAACACATCAGGTCCCTCTGCAACATGTCAAAGACAAGTCCTGGCAGATTGAGCCCATCTGCTTTGGCGCTGACTGCTGTCTACAATGGGTCCAACCACTGTTGTGGATCGAAAACAATATAACTTCCCCCCCACTCGACCCTCTCCCACTTGTCATCTCTTTGTCATTCCCCTTCACCACCTGGAGTGCCCTCAAGATGCACGATCACCACTGGACCGACATTGCACAGCCATACTATGCCACTGCCTCAACATTCCAGGTGTATTATGCTTTGTTGTCCTGTAACCATGTCTGAGATTGCCCACATTGCCCTTTCTTCCCCACAGATTGCCACACTCAAAAGGGAAGCACTGGGCTGACAACTGATGGCCTTGATTGAACACTTGCTATCCCGGGACAAACAGCAACATTATGCACACCTGAAACTGTTGGGCTCATGAGTCGTTACAAGAACCTGAACTTCTGCTTGGCCAAAGAGTAGTTAAAATGTGTTTCATCCTGTTGTCACCCCTATGCGGTTGGACCTTTGCTGCCTTCACTGTCCCCTCCTTTATCTCTTGCCACCCCCCCTGTGCTCCCTGATGTGTTCGAAACAATGCACATATTGATGTCCCTGCTGTCAAAGGCCCCCTCCTTCTTCCCGCTATTTGGCTCTTTGTCACTGCTGTCATGTGAACAAGCACACTGGCCGGTGGGGTGCCATTTGGAGTTGTTCCCCTTGGTTGTTCACTCACATGGCCAACAGTCTTGCCCGCTTATCACAGCCTGGCATGGCTGCCACAACCTTGGCTGCCCTCTCAATCTCGGCCTGTTCTCAGTCTTTTCTTGCTGCTGCACACATGTACATGCTCCCCCATGCCACTGTCTCTCCCCCACTGACCACTCCCCTGTCTTAGGTTTGATGGCCTTGACCATGCTTGTGGCACTCAACAACAACAAGGCACTGACATTTGTCCCCACTGTCTCTCCCCTGCGCCCTCCACTGGACCGTGCAAGTTCAGCACGTGCTCTCACCCTTGAGCTCGCCTCAGGCCTCCTCCTTTGGATAGGAGACCATGATCGAGGAAACTGTCACAAGCCTGTCGTAAGTTTGTCTTCATCATTCTACACTCTCCTCCGGGCCTGCCCACATCGCACCCATCATGTCTTCCTCATTTTCTATCACAGCATTCTTTGCCCTGAAGAAGCACGACCATTGTTGCACCAACATTGCATGGCCAGATGGCACGACTGCCTCCACATTCCATGTGTATTACCAGTCAGACCTCCTCTGCGGCCAAAACAGCTCAATGCCCGCGGTCATCTGCAAGTATTCTGCATTCAAAGAGACTGTGTTTGCCAACAACACTGTGGTGTTTGTTGTGGCTAAGGCCCATGTGCCCCCTCCTGACTGCCCCAGCCCCATTCTGCTTGAGGCAAGCAACATCACTGCCCTTCTCGGCAACCCTGCCGATTAAGACTACGATAAGTCACTTCCAGATTTCAGCTTGCCCTGCATTGTCTCCCTCGGGTTGGTAGATGGCCTGCAGACAGGCCTGCCAGACAGTGTTGTCACCTTCCTGTTCAGGGCCAGCGATTTTGTCTGGGGTGGATGCTTAGAGAGCATGTTTGTGTATGTTCAGCATTTCCCGGCCCTGCAGCCCCACTCTCACTGCTGCATCCCAGCTGCTGCCAGAACAAGGGCACTGGACGGTGGCACAACTTTCTGCAGCCGACCCAGGGCAGGCCGCTCCTGGTGGAGGGCCTCTGCACTGACATGACCTCCACAGGACTGCTGTGCATTGACATTGACTCGGTAGTGTTCTGCACGAGTGCCTGGAACCTGCAGCTGCCCCACATCAGCAAAATGTAACACATCTTATTTGGTCTTAAATTGCCTTAGACCAGGTTCTAAGACCATTTTAAGGTGAAATGTCCTAAGGCAATTTAAGGAAGGTCTTCTCCTTAATTCTGGCTTAAAGTGTGCATTAATTGCCTTAGTTGGCATAATATACAGACATAGGTGACTACTAGCAGTGCACCTGAATATGCTTGACTGACCTTAATTCTGCTTAGCACACTTAACATGATCTTAAAGCCTTTATATCTCATTAACAAGGTCTTAAATCTACTACATACATGATCTTAATCTACTTATTATCCTATTACACATCACCACCACCACCTTATCCACTCCTTAATAGAAGCCCCTGGTGCACAGCAATGAGCTATTGCTCACTGTCTGATTCACAGGGGCTGCATAAGGGGGATATAGGGGGAGGTGTGTGGGCTGTCGATGCCGAGGTGTTGATGCATGGTGTGGGCTGTGGGCTGTCGATGCTGGGGTGTCGACACTGTGGGCTGTCAATGCGTCATGTGGGCTGTCGACACATGGGGTGGGTGTAGGCCATCATCAATGTGTGGTGTGGGCCGTCGTCAACACATTGTGTGAGCAGTCATCAACGCATCATGTGGGCTGTTGTCAATGCATTGTGTGGGCTGTTGACACGTGGTGCGGGCCATCCATGCACTGTGTCTGCATCTGTCAGCAGTGCCAATACAGAGAACAACGAAAAAAACAATGCACCATGAAGCATCATTTCTCATGTTTGTGTCATGTGGACATGTTGCATGGGGGTGTGGCACGGAAGATCTCTTGAACATCACGGTGCATATCTAGTGGGTGATATAGAGGTGAGATAAAAAGCCAAAACGGAACAGGCCAACAAGAGCATATAAGGGGGTAAACAAATAGGGGAAAATAAGAAAGCAATTGAGTAGCAGTTTGTGCTGCCTGCCGTTGCAAGCAGTGACATTGACCTCGAAGTGCCTTCTTCTGGCCTGGTTGAAGTCCCTCACCCAGTTACCCTAACTTTGCAACTCCAAGGATCCAAACACACAAACCGATCGGCCGAATCCCTGATCGAAGGCAAGATGCAAAGGTGCAAGGGCAGACAAATATGGATAATGGAGAAAAATGTTTCCACTGATGAATGGACCAACAGAAAGTGGAGGGAGGGGTATGAGTTTGAAGTTGGGTGACTAAGGAAGTTTTCGGAAAACACAGATGTAGGGACCGGGGTGACATTTATGAGCCAGTTCCTCCTTTGCCTTCTCTAATATTGCAGCGAGTGCTGAGCACACAGGGACTGTGAATATTTCTTCAGAGCAGAAGGGGGATGAAGTGAGCCTGCAGCACTGCATATGTAATAGATTAACAATGTACCAATTGCACTCAAACTCGGTGCAGACACGGTAGAGGTCGTAATGGACGACCCAGTTGCACTCATTTTCGAGTGTGTGCTTGTAGAGGGATTTGATGTAGTGTTTGTTAGGGGTAGTGATTGAAAAACTATATCTTTTCACAGTTGAGCTGTAAATATGGGGTCCAGCTGACACAGTTATAACTGTGGGGAACAAATACAGTTTTTCACAGTTATTACTGTGAACCATGATACATCTTTTGCAGCAATCATTGCTGTGGACCAGGATACATCTTTTGCAGCAATCATTGCTGTGGACCAGGATACATCTTTTGCAGCAATCATTGCTCTGGACTAGAATACATCTTTCACAGCAATTGCTGTGGGCTAGGATACATCTTTCAGAGCAATTGTTAGTAACCAGGATACACCTTTTACAGCAATTACTGTGGATCGGGATACATCTTTTACAGCAGTTGCTGTAGACTAGGATACATCTTTCACAGCAATTGCTGTGGGCTAGGACATCTTTTGCAGCAATTGTTGGTAACTAGGATACATCTTTTACAGCAATTGCTATGGACCAGGATACATCTTTTGCAGCAGTTGCTGTGAACTAGGATACATCTTTCACAGCAATTACTGTGGAACAGGATACATCTTTCATAGCAATTACTGTGAACCAAGATACATCTTTCACAGCAATTGCTTTAGACTAGGATACATCTTTCACAGCAATTACTATGAACTAGGATACATCTTTTACAGCAGTTGCTGTGGACTAAGATACATTTTTTACAATAATAACTGTGTTTTACATCTAATCAATTATAATCTAATCTACTAAGATCTAATCTACCAAGATCTAATCTACTAAGATCTAATCTACCAGAATCTTATCTAACAAGATCTTATCTATTATAATCTAATCTAATCTTTCAGTGTAATTATTATTTTATCATTTTCAGACTGGTGTTTATAGATAAGATAAGACCTATAGATAAGATCTTGGTAGATTGGATCTTAGTAGATTATATTATAATAGATTAGATGTAAAACACAGTTATTATTGTAAAAAATGTATCCTAGTCCACAGCAATTATTGCAAAAGATGTATCCAAGTCATTAGCAATTGCTGTGAAAGATGTATCTGAGTTCATAGCAAGTACTATGACATTGTAATAATGGACCCTATGATTACCTATCCTACCTGTCTCCCTTTCTATGATATTATACTTACTCTAGTGTGTACTATATGTGGCTCTCCATGTTCTGTGCCATCAACATTTGTATAAGTAGGGGGCAATGTTATTATAATGTTATCTTAGGATCATTCTAGCACAGTCTTCTCTACATATATGGTAATGCTTAGTGTCTTTAAGATGCTATGTCAAGTTTCCTTGTCTCAATTATAGTCTCTTGGCTTCTATACTTTAGAGTGCACTGGTTAGTGCTTTGCCCCTATACAACTTTAAGCTTTATACTCTAAGTCTACTATAAGTGTCCACACTAGGTCAGTAACCATAGAATATCTCATATGTGCCCAAAATAATAGGGCCACCCTTATATTCACACTGTATCCACCTTATTATATCACTTATATAGCCCTGACCCTGATAATTACAGTAGCAACAAAGTTCATTAGTGGCTTGATGGCAAACCACTTTATAAACACAAGGATACCTTTAATATGACCCAAATGCCTGTTATATTTAAGAGCATAAGGTTGTTGCTCAGAATGACACTAAATGCAAGCCCATCTTAGAAATCTATTGCATCTACTAGTAAGTATACTACATAAATTGTATAGAAATGCTTTCCTCCATTAATAGTACCACATTAGAAAGTACAATATAATGAGGCTGCCCTAACTACTATTACCCTTTTACCTCATACCTGGCTTATGATTGCTCTTACAATTATTTTACAAAAGATGTATCCTAACCCACAGTAACCGCTGTGAAAGACATATCCTGGTCTACAGTAATTGCCATAAAAGATGTATCCAGGTCACCAGCAATTGCTACAAAAGATGTATCCTAGCCCACAGCAATTGCTGTGAAAAATGTATCCTAGTCCACAGCAATTGCTGTGAAAGATGTATTGTAGTCCACAGCATGTTACCATCCCCCCGTCCTTGGGACTTCCCCTCTTCGATCAACGGAGACATTTGCTGCGAGGACGACCCGATGGAGCTAGACAACCCCGAGTAGTGGTAAGTCCGTGTTAGTATATATTACTGTACGCCTCGCCGGATGTGGATGGACTACACGAGTTGCCTGGTGACTCGACCCTATGTATGCATGTCTGTAGTGCTGATGAGTCATGTTCCGTACCCTGTGCCCCATATCTCCGTATTCTGTATAAGTATGACTCAACTGTGACCCTAGGTCGCCAAGTTGAGTCTCCTGTCTGTCTCACACGGACAATATCATCTATTTCTCACACCCCTAGCCAGAAGGCGGCCGAGAGAGCCTTGTCATCATCACTCCGAGTCTACACATTATTGTTGCATAAGCAGCAGTGACACAGCAACTGTTGTAAAAGATGTATCCTAGTTCACAGTAATTGCTGTGAAAGATGTATCCAGGTCACTAGCAATTGCTGCAAAAGATGTATTCTAGTCCACAGTAATTGCTGTGAAAGATGTATCCAGGTTGTTAAGCCCGCAGCAGGGCTTTGTGCACAACTGACAGATTAGGAAGGCATGCAGTCCAAGGTGTACCGAGGCAAGTGATCTGACTCCTGAGAGGTGCATTGATTGTTATAGCACAATCACTAAGCTTCAAAGGCAAGGTCCACCTTTAAGGACCTTAGAATGTATATGGAAGAGATGAGAAGGGCCACACAGTGATCAGGAGAGAACAAGAGGTTGCAATTGCAAAGCAAAGTCGAGCTTAAGGCTCAACTGTTCGTACAGAGTCCTATATATACAGGTTCAAACCTAGTATGACTAATAGTCCTAGAACCGGTTGCTAAGCCAGTTTGTAAGTACTCAGTCATCCTCAGTCAGCATCAGTCATCAACCTATAGTACACTGTCAGCATGATGCACGTATCAGTAAGCAAATCAGAGTCATCAATCAGCATATAGTAAGGGGCATCAGTCATCCAGTCCAGACAATGAGTCAGGGGCGTAATCATAATGAGTCTCATGGGGTCACATGACCCCAGCCAGTCTGTCGGTCTGTAAAACACCTCACCTCTCTCTTTACCAGAGGCAGAGCTTATCACCACCCTCCCCTCAAAGTAGTGCTTCCATGCGCTAATCTGATCCCTCGTTGTCGCCAGGGACATAATCGTAGTTGGGTGAAGGAGAACAGGGAGCATAAGATGGGCTTGCGCCCTCGAACTCATCCAGGATGACCTGGGTGATAGCTTGTTGCATGGCCACGCCGGCTTGACTCATTTCTCCCTTGCAGAGGTCGTTGCACCCTGCATTGAGGTGGTCATATTCAGTCTGTCGGTCTTGGAGGGAGAGGCACCAAGCTGTGCACTGGCACATGAGGTAGTGGCCATTGGCGTGTTTGCATCGTCCCCCGTAGGGACAAGTGTCTGGCATTTGATTGCGGAAGTAGCAGTGGTGGCAGGGCACACAACACCACCCTGAGGTTCGGGTGGAGCAGAGGAAGTGGGGGCTTTTGCAGTGGGTGGAGAGGTGGTCGAACCAAGGGCAATAGGAACAGCAGCAGCACTCTTCATACTCGTCCTGTGCTAGGGCGTCGTCCTGCACATTCTCGCTGTTCCAGGAGATGGCACTTTGTGCCCCTCCCCTCAGGTGTAATGTCCCTGTCTTGTGGTACGGGGCCTCCTGTCTGCAGTTGGTTCAGTGTCGCCACACCAGTTCCCCTCTCTCCCCATCCTTGTCCACTAGCTGCAGGAGGCGGTCTCGGGCGTTTGCTCTAATGAGGCGTTGTCAGACCGCCTTGGTGCATCTGACGTGGGCCAGTTGGTACATCCCAAACTCTGCCCTTCTCTTTTGGGTGTAGGCTTCTAGAGCCTGTACCTCTTGTAGGCAGAGGGCGAGCTTGCATTGGTCTGACTCTAAATTTCGAAGATGCATGATGTCGGCCTTGACCCTGTAGTTGCCCAAGTCCTCGATTGCCCTTTCGAGGGGGCCGCCGATCATTCTTTCCTCGGTCAGCAGTTGGAAGTGATTATCGTCTCTGTAGTCAACCGGGGCTGCCCAGCTGGCGGGAGCTGCCTCCAGACACTCGGTGTAAATGGGTCGTCCCCTCCCCATGGTCCTGTAGATGGTGGGTTCTCCTGTGAGGGGTTCCACTCTGAAGCGGACAAACCGGGCGGGTGCTTTCTCGTCGGGTCTAGCTTCCGAGATAGGGATCTGAATGGAGGTGTGGTGTAGGTCTGGATCGAACCGGATCCAGTCTTCCAAGGGGTGCATCTGCACCAAGTCATCAGTGTCCACCTCAATGGTGTAGTGAGATGGCAGGCTGGCTGCCATGGTGGCAGGGGAGGTGTGTATGTTGGTGTCGGATGGTGTGGACAGCGGGGTGGCGATGCGGTGGACAATGTTAGTCTCTGGGTCCACTACTAGAGGGTGCTCTGTTGTTTCTTGTCTTTCCAACATTAGTTGTGCAGCAGCTAGCCCTGTCATGGAATAAAAGAGATGTTCTCTCACAAAGTCACTGAGCCCCCGAACGCAGTTGTGGGGATTGTCAGGGTTATCTTGGGGAAGCGGGTAGATATGAGGGGGAGGAATAGGAAGTGGTTCAGGGCTGGGAAGATGGCTGGGTGCATGGACACTATAGACCGAGGGTGAGAGACAAAGGTATTCATTTATGTCAATGTCAGGGGGATTCTCTGTTGGCAGGGCATAGGCTGGTTTTTCAGGGAAGGCAGGGGGTGCTTCTATTGTGGGGTGGAGTGAGGCTTCCAACACTGCAACTTCTTCAGTGTCAACTGCCAACATAGCATTGCAAGTGGCAGGGGATGGTGAACTGTAGCGTGAAGACATGAGGGATAGGTTTTCGAATTGTGTGCAGAGTGAAGAAATATCTGGGAGCAGTGGGGATTCCATTGCGATCTCTTGGGGGTTTATAACCATTTGTCGAATGGCCTTGGGGTTCTTATCGTGGAATTCTTTTACTCTGAGGGAGGCATTACCTAGATTCCTTTTTGGCTCCCAAGAGTCGTGTGCTTCCGAGAATCCTTTCCACCTGATCAGGTACTGCAACATTTTCTTCTTACCTGTGTGCCTTGAGGCTAACACATTGTCCACTTCCCACTCCTTGTGTCCTTCTACTAGGTCAGGTGGTGCTTCGGTGAAGTTAGGTCCATGAAGCTCCGTTTCCTTATAAGGATGGAGGACAGCCACATGGAATGCATTGTGGATCCTCCATGCGGGTGGGAGATCCAGCCGATATGTCACAGCGCTGAGGACTTCCGTAAATTTGAAGGGTCCAAAGTGTTTAGCACGTAATTTGGTCATTGGATGCGTTGTATGAAGGTGGGTTCCTTCTAGCCAGACCTTCTGATCCATGCAGTATCTTTGGAAATGTGGATCTTTTATCCAGAGGGATTGTGCCTTACTGATAGCTTCCTGGGCGCTTTTCCTTGCTTCTAGAAGTTGGGACTTCTGTTCTTCAATTGCTGGCACATTCCTGATATGTGTGGGTTGATGGGTGCATGGGATGAAGCCCATCCATAGTTCGTAAGGTGGTTTCTTAGTGGTTGACAAGGGTCGGGAATTGATCATGTACTGGGCGACCTTGAGCCAATCTGCCCAGTTGTCCTGCTGATGGTTGCAGAAGATTCATAGTATGGTTTCCACTGTTTGGTTGGTTCTTTCTGACTGCCCGTCCATTTGAGGGTGGTAGGCAGAGCTCATATTTTGCTTGATTTCCAACTGAGTGCAAAGTTCTTTGAAGAATTGTGATGTGAACCGCATGTCTCTGTCAGAGATGATTCTCTTGGGAATTCTGGTGTAAGGGAATGCATGGTCTCTGAAGAGCCTTGCGACTTCCTCACTTCCCATGTCTTCTCGGCACAGGATTAGAATTACAGCCTTGGTGCTGTCATGATTGGTGATGGTGAGGATTGTATCACAGCCACATGATTCAGGCAGCTTTGTAATAAAGTCGACAGTGATGGTGGCAAAGGGGGTTGTGTCCTCCCCTGGCCCAATTGGTGCAATAGGGGGCATGTTGCAGTGCATGATAGTTTTCACCGCTTGGCAGGTGGCACACCCTTTTACGTAGTCTTCTACATCCTTGTGCAAGTTTGGCCACCAGTAATCGTGTCTCAATGCCTGGTAGGTTTTCCAGACTCCTGGGTGTCCCAATGTGGGTGCATCATGATAGTCTTGTAGGAATGTGTGGCGCAGGTCTGTGTTGTCTAAGACGACCAACGATCCCGCTTTCCACCAGACTTTCCACTCGTCTTGGTAGATGCCATACTTCTTCTTCCATGTTTGGCAGAGTTTGTCATTCTCCTTTTGCAATTGGTGGACTTGGCACTCTAGGATGGTGATTTCAATCGCCCTTGCAAAGAGTTCATTGGGAAGGGCTGTGGTTTCCTCGTTGTCTGCTGAGCCATTGTCATGATCAGGACGTCTAGACAGTGGGTCTGCTTGGTTTCTTTTTCCAGGTAAGTGGACTAATTCGAAATTGAAGTCTGCCAGGAACGCTATATAGCGAGCCATGCGGCGGTTCAACTTTTGTGGGTGCTGATAGTAGCAGAGATTGTCGTGGTCCATGTAGATTGTCAGTTTGTGGGGCGACCCCATGACCAGGTGCCTGACATGCTTGAGGCCTTCTATGATGGCCAGGAATTCTTGGTCTCCAATAGAGTAATTTCTTTTGGCTTGGTTCAGCGCCTTTGAATGATAGGCAACTGCTCGTCATCTGTTGCTGTCATCCCTTTGGTAGAGAATGCTCCCTAGGGCGAAGGCTGATGTGTCCACTTTGAGTTTGTAGGGTTTGGACGGGTCTGGGTGCCAAAGGACGGGTTCAGTGGTGACCCTTTTGATGAGTTTGTCTAGGGCATCGGTGCATTTCTGCATCCAGCAGAATTGGGTCCCCTTTTTGGTAAGATCATGTAATGGTCGTGCAATTGAGGCAAAGCCTTGGATGAAGGGTCATTGGTATCCTAATATGTCTAATGTCTTCCTGACTTCTTCCACTGATCGGAGGGTCCGGGGCCATTCGGATATGCCCTTGACTTTTGCGGGGTCGATGCATACCCGTCTGCCACCCACTAACCAGCCTAGGATCTCCATTTCTTCGGCTTCAGGAAGTAGGAACATTCTTCCATTTTGTCAAGGAACTTGTGGACGATTTAAAGGAAGGGGTAGCCAAGGATAATACAATCCTTTCCTAGTGCCATGATATAGAACCTCTGGAGCATATGCTTTTCTCCTTTGACTATGCAGAGCCAGCAGTAGTGCGTAATCTTGCCTTGTTTGTTCTCGGTCCCATCAATGTTGTGGACCGTCACTGGTCGGGCGAGTTCCTTTCTTCTGATTCCCAGTCATTTCCATGTTTCTTCATCGATGAAGTTGTCTGTTGCTCCACTATCAATGAGAGCTGATTCATCGGCCTTGGATTGCGAAGTGTGAAAAGAAATGTTCATATTCAGAGTCGAGAGTTTCCTAATGTACATTGTATCTTGCAATCCAATCGCTCTAAGCCAGGCTGTCGGCTTCGAGCTATCTAAAAATCTGCTTGAGCCGACATCTCTTCGTAGAGGGTTTTGTGGTCTTCAATGGACATTCCTCTGATATATTGAAGGATGTCCTTTTTGGTATAGGAAGGTGGTGCCGTGGTTGAGGTCTCTGCTTCGCTGTGCTGGTCCTCTTTGTCTTCGTTGATTACTGCTGTGCAGACCTTTGGTTTGTCCTTGATATACTGTCCCTGAGAGCTATGGGGTCGGTCGGGATTCTTCCCTTTATCCTTGCCCTTTTCGGGGCAGACTCATGACATGTGTCCCAGTTTGCGGCAGCAGAAGCACCTTCCTTCCTTCATGAGGCGGGTGCATTCCTCGTCAGACAGTTTCCCAGTAGTGCAGATAGTGTCTATGTCCATGGCATCAGGGTCCTTCTGCTTCTTTGGAGGGGGTGCCTTTTGGTATCCACACATCCTATTGGCTCTGGTAGAGATATTTCCAGGTCTGCCTTTGGGTCCTAGGTTGTCATTGAGGTCCTGCCATCTTTGGACCGTTTTTCTGACCGTGTCATACCATTCCTCTAGGTTGGCTGGTAACGTTTCTTGTTGGCGGATGGTGCAGTGGAGTCCGACAGGTAGAATGTCTTGGAACAGTTTAATTGTTCCTTCTGCATCGGGTCCCCATCCCGCTTCTCTGATGAGACGTTTGAAGAGGGTGATGGATGTATCAACATTATCCATATTGAGCTCCATTTTGGTAAGGTGGGAGTACATGTCTTGTTTCCTGGTGGAATCTGTGAAGGCGTCTCTGAAGGATCGTGCAAACCAATCCCAAAGGGCTTGGTCATTCTCTGCATGTGTCGGGGGATTGCCAGTGGTGGGGTTTCCTTCCACCTTGATTGATAGTTGGTCGGCCATATCATAGGCCCAGTCATTTACTTGGGGGGCCTTTGATGAAGGTGAGGGCATAGGCCACCATTTCTGCCTTGTTGGTGAACGTGGAGTTATGCCTATTGAGGAATCGGTAGGCTCCAAATTGTTGCATAAATTGCTCGGTGTCCTTTCTGTTTCCTTCGAAGATTTGGGGAATCATTCCTTTGAGGGGTGCGGTTTGAGGTGGCACGGCTGTGGCCTGTCCAGCTGCTTGTTGTCCGGCTGCTGGTTGGCCTCTGCCGCCTCCTCCTCCACCACCTCCTCCACCTCCACCACCGGGTTGTCCCCCAGTGGGAGGTTGTTGTGGTTGTCCACCACCTCCTCCGCCTCCTCCGGCATGTTGTTGTGGCTGTGCTGGTCCTGCTACTGGTGTGGGTTGTATGTGAGCTACGGCAACATGTGCCATTGCTATTGTTAGTTCTTCTATTGCAGGAGCGTCTGCTAAGTCCGTGGTGGGGATGTCATGTTGTTGTAGCTTGTGCTGTGTCAGAGCAACGCTCCAGAGCTCCTTTCATTGTTCCTAGAGTCTTGTGGAGTTGTGTTGCACTCCACAAGCTCAGTCATTGTTCCTAGAGTCTTGGAACTCTGTGTTGTGTGAGGGGAACACTCCAGAACCACTTTCATTGTTCTGGGAGTCTCCCACTTTGTGTTTGTGTCTTTTCCTTTTCTAGTCTTCTATTGTCCTTGTATCTATATATATACTGCAGTGGATTGGGAATCTCCCCTCAGTCTCATTCCCTCACAGCTCAACTGTGAAAAGATATAGTTTTTCAATCACTACTATTGTGTTTGTGAGCAGCTGAGAAGGGCAATGTGGACATGGCTCAAGTCAGAGGAAGAGCAAGGTAATGGTTGAGAACATTAGCATCAAACCTTACCACGTGTGTGTTGAACTTTACCACATGATGCTGTGTTCATTTTTCAAGTTCGAGTCCAAGTCTGTTTCTCAGTTGCACGTGCCACAACAGTGCCACCACCACCACCACAGCAACACACCCCAGATCGCACCCCCGACCTTCCCAACAACCCGCCCCAACAACCCTATCATGTATCCAGATATTGTGCATGTTTTCCAGTCAATTTTAGTGTTTTCCCCACTAATGGCATATTTGCAATGTTTAGCCATACCAAGTTATCACCTATCCCTGCTTTGCCCCTCCCAAACTCAACTCAAGATAAGCATGGCACTCGTGGAATACCTCTTGGTACTTTTACAGGCCTTCAAGTAGGTAAGTACTGTGCAACTTGAATTATCTTCAATTTGTCGTGTTCATTAACCACATGACAACAGTTCTTTGCTCACTTTCCCTGCACACTCTCAGCTGTCATCTCATTGCTGCCCATTTTCCTGCCCACTCACTCAACCGTTGGCAACCACTGCTGCCTCCCAAGCCTCGTATGCAGTGGTGGTGCATGCATGGCCAGCTTAGTCATGTGTATGTGCTTAACTTGACTTTGGGGGCTGTCCTTGTGCACACCTTAGAATAGTCCTTAGAATAGTCAGTTAGGTGTTCTTGCATATGCCTTAGTTTTCTTACAGTGTCTTAATATTTTTTGGATGACTTCATTCTGTCTTAGTACTTTCAGATGACTTTGTTCAAACTTACATGTCACTTAGTTTACTTATTTTACTGTGCTGTACTTAATTTGTCTTAAGCAGTCTTAAGTGATAAAATTCTAAGACCAGTTTAAGGTGATTTTTCCCTAAGACACACTAAGGTCATTTAAGAACTTTTACATTTTGCTGATGCAGACTGCTGCCCCGTCCTCCAGTGTGGGACCGTCTCTACAGCCAAGCCCAAAGCTCTGCAAGTATGGCCCATGCTCTCAGCCTTGTGAGGGCATTGCACAGGAGACCATGACCGAGGAAAATGTCACAGGTCCATTGTGAGTATTTTATCGTTGTCCTGCAGCCATGTCTGTGCTCGCCCATATCGACCCCTTCTTGCCCACAGTTTGCAACCTGTGTTGAACTCGAAGGCCTTGACCGTGCTCAGGGTGCTTGAGAAGCACCAGACAATAATGTTCGTCCTTTAAACAGTTTCCATCGAATAATTGCTCACTGAACAAAACAGTCTCCACCTGCCTGCATCCCAGCCAGACCCGGCTCACACCAGTGACACTGTGTCCTCAGCTGTGTCAGCCCCCATCATGCCCGATGTCAACCTGTCCACATTGCCCGACATCAACCTGTCCACATTGCCCATCACCACTCCATTGATGTGCTCAAAAGGAAAGTGCAAGGCCAAGAACTGACACCCTCAACTAAATGCCAGCTGTCCCAGTTAAAACAGTACCATTCTGCACACCCAAAACTCTGTCTAAACATGTACTTGTATTGCATTGTATGCCCCAACTTGTACTTGTGTTCGTTGTATTTCTAGTACTGTGTTTGAAATAGCATATCATTCTATGAGACAAAGTCATCTATTTTTACCATGACAAGGGCACATGGGTTGTTATGAAAACCTGAACTTTCAACTTGGCCGATGAGTAATGTAAATGTATTTCGTATGCAGTTGGACCTTGCTGTGCTCCCACAGCACCCTAGTATATCTGTCACGGGATGTCACAAAGTGACACAAGATGGTTACAGGAACTTCTTTTCTCTTCCATACAATTCCAGCAGCTTTTGACAGTTGACAGGTTCAGACCTGAACATTCCACTTACTTCTGTATGCTTCTGCCCACTTCTGTATGCTTCTGTCTTATTCTTCCATATTCCAGTAGCTACCGAGCCCACTTGTATATAAGGACAGTCATTCTCTGGAGTCAGGCCTTAAGCTTGATCTCCTTGTGAAATACAGGCTTCCCCAAACAATCCCAGACCAATACCTAAGTGCCTAAGGAACTCCCTTGAACTTAGACAACCCCCTCTGAACCTATTGCCTTCAACACACATACAAGTGTCACTGTGTCATGTGACTTATCACCTGACCACTCTCACAATCATGTGACTCTTCTCGTGTCAAGAAGTCACCTGACTTATCCCACGATCACATGACTGGCTGCATGTGCTGAATGACTTAGCAGAAACCAATGACTAGTGTCACTTGCTCACTGATACACTGCAACCTGTCAGTGACAATATCCATGGGGTCAATAATGCATGCAGGGCAGGGGCATCAATGCAGGGGCATGATGCAGGGACATTGGCAGTGTGCAGGGGATGTTATGAACCCAAGTTGTGGAACTGGATCTCTTGAACCATGTGACCATGGGAAAACTCATGTGACAGTCACATGATGGCCTTTAAGATTCTGGTATACAAATCATGAGACCTGGTACCCAGGCACTTAAGGGCTCTTCTCCAATCACAACACAAGGATAACACTGCCATGTCCCTGGAAAGGATAAATGCACACCCATATATGGGTGGGCTTTAGCCACAGTACCCACCTAAATGGGGATATGGGATTTCTGCTATTGGCTGGGGAACTTGGAGATGCTTCTAGCCCTTCCCCTGCTGTGTATGCACAGACCAGTGATGTCACCAATGATGCCATTGGCACACAGACCACCCATGTGGGTTAATGCCATTAAATGGCTATTAATAACCCTGCTAGAATGTTCTATGCACAGACCATGTACTTCATCAGTGTTTCTGCAAAATGCTTGCTAGCTTTCAGGCCACTTTTAGTGCTTTTTTGCTGGTCATAGGCACTGGCATGGTATTCCTGCAGGTATCCAAAGTCCAACCTGGACCCTCTCCCCCTCAGGTTCTAAACCCGCTTGAACAGGTTTTTATCTGTGTGGGACATCTGGGTATTGACCAGGTTTGGGTTCCTGCATGGATACTGCTCAGTGCTCAAGTTTTAAATATTATAGTATATATTTATAATGTAACTACAACATTGACATCTAATTCTAATGTCTATATACATTTTACAGACTACAGAACCCTCGAAGATGTGAGGCATCCAGCTGTGTCCTGCATGCACACACGTGTCGAGACGGTAGATGGCAGTGTGCATGCATGCATCTAGTGCTTTAAGGTCCAGTCCTAAGAACTGCAAAAAGACCAAAAACTGGACCAGACTGGACTGCAAAAAAACCAGACCATCAGTCACAGTTATCTGAATTTGGGAGAATTGTGACTGGTCCAGTTACAGTCAAGGCAGGAATAAGAACCAATATAAAACCAGTAAGAACCAGTCTGAACCAGTCTTTAGCATATCATTGGAAAGCTATGATTAATAGCTTTTCAACAAACCTAATTTTATGTTTTTAGTAGATCTAGTTCTTGAGATATAATCAAAACAGTGAAAAATTCCCCTTATTCTCATTCCTCACCCTCACCCTCTCACCCTCTCACCCTCACCCTCTTACCCCCTCACCCTTACCACTACTGAGGGGAAAGGGTAGTAGTAAAAGGCCACCCCCTTACCCTTGTCCCATTATATATACTTATCAAGTCACCCTCACTCCATTACCACTAGTATGGTGCTACCCATCACTGCCACCCTACCACTCACCACCACCCTATTACCTCCTCACCACCACTGACAGGGCACAGACCATAGAGTATTAGGCTAGTAAGAGTGCTAGGGTGAGTTGGAGTCTATGATAGGATAAGGGTGAGTTGATAATAGGGTATAAGCAATGGTGTACTAGTATGTAGTTGTAACTATTATATTATTTATATAAAAAGACCAGTCAAGACTGTAATAAAACTGATTCTAACCAGTTACTGACTGGTCCATAAAAGGACCAGTTAAGACTGGTCCTAGGACCGATGTTTAACCGACTGTAACCAGTCTAAAGCGGTCCAGTCACAGTTATTAAGATCTGGTGAAAACTTGTGACCAGTCGCAGTCACAGTCCTTCCAAAAATGGGAAAAAAACCGAACTGAACTGGACTTTAAAGCACTACACGTGTCAAAAGAGTTGCATCTTGTGTGCACATCAAGTCTTGCATATGCATCGAGAGCGGGGCATATTGCATACACATCGATGGTGTGTGTGTGCGTCGAGCCAGTGCAAGGCGTCCTACATGTGTGTGCATATGGGAATTGAGGGTGTGCATGCACGTGGGTGTTGAGGGTGTGTGCATGGGCCACGAGAGTGGTGTGGAGGTCAGAAGCCATCAGCAAAGGCAAAGTAGCTATTGCTGACAATTACATACCTAATGGACACTCTGCACCGGCATGGGCATGGGCAAAGGTGGGTGTGCAATGAGGGCATTGGGCGTGGGCATGGGGTGGGTGAAGGCATATGGACCGGCATGGTCAAGGGTGCTGGTGACAAGAGTGAGGTGAGGACACAGTTAGTGAGGGAAGCTAATATCTGGGATCGCAGTCTTGTGTCCCAGAACGAAGCAAGGGAGGAGGATCAGTGCACTAGTGGCAAATATAGAGACGAGATAAAAGCACTGCAAAGATTACCAGACAGCCCACATTGCATATGCAAATTGGTCATGTGCAGTCTTTGGCTTTTTGAGAGCTACAGCCAAGGAACCAGGAGGGACCGATGCAACAGCCTTGGTAGGCTTCATAAGTATCAGTCCAGATCTGTGGCTGTGAAGGATAACCGGAGGCTTGACTGGGCTCGAATTGGCCAAGACAACCTTGACGAATCCTGCTCCGTGTGCATCGGGTGGCATTTGCAGAGAAACTGATGATGCAGGAGAAGTTGAGGCCAAATAGGGGAAGGCCTCTGGGGTATCAGGGGGTGACAAGTGGTATCAAGAGTGGTATGGGGGGACCGATGGGCTGGGAACAATGGGTGCATCTTTGGGCAAAGGTACATGGGGAGCAAACGCAGGCATACTGGAGTTAACATTACCCATACTTTGAATGGTGCCAGTACCGGCTGAGGGAGAACTGTCAGTGTGTAGGGGCCTCCCATACCCAGCCAACCCATACCCAGGCACCCACTGGGTTTCTACACCCACTGATGTGCACTAGCTTAGTGGTATATTTGATGTACCCTCCTAGTGCTTGGGCCCATATTTAGTTTTATATTACATGTCAGCTCTTATTGCTTGGGCCCATGCAATTGTTGTATATCAATATGCTCTTAGATTGGATGGGCCTATGGCTTGGTGATATATTTGATATTCACTTATAATGTATGGGCCCAAGCAATTGTTGTATATTGAATATGCTCTTAGATTAGATGGGCCTATGGTGTTGTGTTATATTGAATGAGTACTCTAATTGAATGGGCCTATGATTTAGTGGTATATTCAATGTACACTCCTAGTGCATGGGCCCATATTTGGTGTTATATTAAATGCTGGCTCTTATTGCTTGGGCCCAAGGAAATATTATACATGGAATATACCCTTATATTAGATGGGCCCATGGCTTGGTGGTATATTTGATGTACTCTCATAATGTATGGGCCCAAACAATTGTTATATAATAAATATGCCCTTAGATTGGATAGGCCTATAGCTTGGTGATATATTTGATATACACTCATATTGTATGAGCCCAAGCAATTGTTGTATATTGAATATGCTCTTAGATTAGATGGGCCTATGGTGTTGTATTATATTGGATGAGTGCTTTAATTGAATGGGCCCATGTCTGATTTTATAATAGATGTACACTTCTATTGAATGGGCCTATGATTTGTGGTATATTTAATGTACACTCCTAGTGCATGGGCCCATATTTGGTGTTATATTAAATGCTTGCTCTCATTGCTTGGGCCAAGAAATTATTATACATTGGATATACCTTTTAATTGAATGGGCCCATGTTTGATTTTATAAGAAATGTGCACTTTTATTAGATGGGCCTATGATTTAGTGGTATATTTAATGTGCACTCCCAATGCATGGGCCTATATCCAGTCGTATATTGAATGTCGGCTCTCATTGCTTGGGCCCAAGCAATTAAATATACCCTTAGATTGAATGGGCCCATGAAATTATTATACATTGGATATACCATTGAATTGAATGAGCCTATGGTGTTATATTATATTGGATGTATGCCAGGGGTACTGGTTGAAAAACTATAACCTACCACTATAGTGCTGACACTGGCAGGTCCAGTAAATACAAATCTAACTGTGGATTTTTACATATACTTTTCACAGCAGTTGCTATTAACCAAGGAAATTAAAAGATATAGTTTTTTATTGCAGCTGCCAAAAACTAGGATATATATTTTATAGCAGTTGGTATATAGATATTACAGCAGTCACTATAGGCTAAAATATACATTTCATGGCAACTGCTATAAACCAAGATATATATTTCACAATAATTGCTGTAAACTAGAATATATATTTTACAATAATTGCCATAAACTAAGATACATATTCCACAGCAATTGCTGTAGACTAAGATACATATTTTACAGCAGTTGCTATAAACTAGGGTACATATTTCACTACAATTGCCATAAACTGGAATGCATATTTCATAGCAATTGCTGTCAACTAGGGTATATATTTTACAATAATTGCTGTAAACCAAGATATATCTTTTACAGCAATTGCTATCAACTGAGATACATCTTTTACAGCAGTTGCTATTGACTAGGATATATCTTTTACAGTAGTTGCTGTCAACTAGAATACATCTTTTAAAGCAGTTGCTATCAACTAGGATACATCTTTTGCAGCAATTGCTGTGGATTAGGATACATTTTTCATAGCAATTGCTGTGGGCTAGGATACATCTTTTGCAGCAATTATTGGTGACTTAAATACATCTTTCACAGCAATTACTGGGGATGAGGATACATCTTTTGCAGCAATTGCTGGTAACCTGGATACATCTTTCACAGCAATTGCTGTGGACTAGGATACATCTTTTGCAGCAGTTGCTGGTGACCTGGATACATCTTTCACAGCAATTGCTATGGACTAGGATACATCTTTTGCAGCAATTGCTGGTGACCTAGATACATCTTTTATAGCAATTACTGTAGACCAGGATATATCTTATATATGTAGTGAAGACTGTGCTAGAATGATCCTAAGATAACATCATAATGACATTGGCCCCTACTCATACAAATGTTGATGGCACAGAATATGGAGAGCCACATATAGAACACACTAATGACTTGGATACATCTTTTGCAGTAATTTCTGTGAACTAGGATATATTTTTTACAATAATAACTGTGTTTTATATCTAATCTATTATGATCTAATCTAACAAGATCTAATCTACCATTATCTAATCTGCCATTATCTAATCTAACAAGATCTAATATACCAAGATCTTATCTTATCTATAAACACCAGTCTGAAAATAATAAAATAATAATTACACCAAAAGATTAGATTAGATTGTAATAGATTAGATGTAAAACATAGTTATTATAAAATGTAACCTAACCTATAGCAATTATCATAAAAGATATATTTTGCTCTATAGTTATTACTGTGAATAATGTATCCAAGACCATAGTTATTACTGTAATAGATGTATCCTAGTCCACAGCAACTGCTGTAAAAGATGTATCTAGGTTACTAGCAATTGCTGCAAAAGATGTATCCTAGTTCACAGCAACTACTGTAAAAAATGTATTCTGATCCATAGTAATTGCTGTGAAAGATGTATCTTAATCCACAGCAATGGCTGTAAAAGATGTATTCTGGCCCCCAACAATTGCTATAAGAAATGTATCTGGCCTACAGCAATTGCTGTAAAAGATGTATCCCGATCACCAGCAATTGCTGCAAAAGATGTATCCCAGCCCACAGCAATTGCTGTGAAAGATGTATCCTAGCCCACAGCAATTGCTGTAAAAGATACATCTTGGTCACCAGCAATTGCTGCAAAAGATGTATCTGGTCCACAGCAATTGCTGTAAAAGATGTATCCTAGTCACTAGCAATTGCTGTAAAAGATGTATCTGGCCCATAGCAATTGCTGCAAAAGATGTATCATGGTCTGTAGTAATAATTGTGAAAAACTGTATTTTTTCCCCACAGTTATGACTGTGTCAGCTGGACCCCATATTTACAGCTCAACTGTGAAAAGATATAGTTTTTCAATCACTCACTACCCCTGAAGATATATCTTGTTCAACAGCAACTGCTGTAAAAGATGTATCCTAGTTGACAGCAACTACTGTAAAAGATATATTCTAGTTGATAGCAATTACTATGAAATATGTATCCTAGTCAATAGCAATTGCTGTGAAATATGTATTCTGGTCAATAGCAACTACTATAAAAGATATATTCTAGTCCACAGCAATCACTGTAAAAGTTATATCCATAGTCCATAGCAATAACTGTGAAAAATATTGTTTTTTTAAACAGCAAATCTGTCAAGATGTGGACCTGCTATTATAAGGTCTTACTTTGGAAAGTTATACTTTTTTAGCCAGTACACTATCTACAGCAATTGCTATAAATATATATATAGTAACTGCTATAAAATCTATATTCTAGTCTACACCAACTGCTATGAAATATATATCCTAGTTTTTGGCAGCTGCAATAAAAAACTATATCTTTTAATTTCCTTGGTTAATAGCAACTACTGTGAAAAAGTATATGTAAAAATCCACAGTTAGATCTGTGTTTACTAGACCCGCCAGTGTCAGCACTTATAGTGGCAGGTTATAGTTTTTCAGCCAGTACTATTGTGTATGCTCTAATTGGATGGGCCCATGCTATTGTTCAATATTGAATATGTGCTTTTATTGCATGGGCCTATTGTACAAATACAATCTTATTGTTTCAGCCCATTGTACAGTTAAATATTAGATGAATGCTTTCATAGCATAGGATGATGCAGTTGTATACTGGATGCACACTTGGAGTGCAGTGTTTTAGGTTCAGCATTATACTGGGTATACAATTGTATCAGATGGGCCCATGGTTTAGTTTTGTTAATACCAGCTTTTATTGTATATGTTTCTATCACCCCACCCACCATTACCATTTCTCTTTTATACCCTCTCACATTTGGTAGAATTATGTCTGAAAAGCCATGAAATTAACAATCTACTTCTAATTAGTCTAGAGTTGTGACCGGAGAAATGAGGGGAAATTGATGGGAAGGAATTAGTTGACAATTCTTGCCCAGTATGATTCTGTCTTTTGCCTTCTGAATTCCCCCTGCATGTGCAGCTCTTTTCTCTGCTGTTCAAATACCATCTACTAGCTAAATGGTCCATGGCCTATGCTAGTAAAGGTACTCAACACCTTCAGCTCCTCAGGTTTCTGCTGCCAGCAGCAGTGTCACCCTCCAAGGCCTTAGCCCGCATGCTCATGACTGCCTTTCCCTTTTTATGCCTGTTACATATCATTAGCATCAAATCCATGTCACCTTTTACATACCACCTACGCTGGGATCCTCTCCTTGCTCTGTGAATCTTCACCAGGGGCCACCTTTCTCTTCCCTGGTCTTGCCACCTTTGCCTTGCCTTTGCCTCTTGGGTGGTTTACTTTCTGTTGCTCGTGCCAAATATCTGTCAACCTATGGGCAACACCAATGTCCAAAGCAGACTCTTTGACCCAGTCTGGAGCGTCTTTGGGCAATTCCTCATTGAAGTGCGCTGCTGGGATGTCACGAAGAGCAAGGCCCATAGACAAGATGACGAGTTCTGCATTGGCACCCATGACCATCCGGTTCTCACGAGCAAGCTCGAACAGTGGTCAGATGGCTTTATCGTAATGAAACTCTTGTTGAAAAACGCGACTCAAAGGGCCCTTGAGTGACAGAGCACCAAGGGGACTGCAGTGGAGGGAATGAGACTATATTAGGGGGAAAAGAGCGAAGCTACTAACCTGCAGTGGAGGGAATGAGACTGAGGGGAGATTCCCAATCCACTGCAGTATATATAGATACAAGGACAATAGAAGACTAGAAAAGGAAAAGACACAAACACAAAGTGGGAGACTCCCAGAACAATGAAAGTGGTTCTGGAGCGTTCCCCTCACACAACACAGAGTTCCAAGACTCTAGGAACAATGACTGAGCTTGTGGAGTGCAACACAACTCCACAAGACTCTAGGAACAATGAAGGGAGCTCTGGAGCGTTGCTCTGACACAGCACAAGCTACAACAACAACTCTTGGGGAAGGTACTTCATGCTAAACTCCCAAGTGCCCTAGTCAGGGAGATTCTTGGCAGCAATGTCATTGTCCTGCTGAACATACTGGTTGTTAGATTATGTCAATACTTCATCAAAGAGAACACTTACTGCATTTCTTGAGGAGAGTCTACTCACAAAGTCCTGGTAGACCAAATCTGAAAACAAACCAAGCAAGAACTCAGCCTTGGAAGCAGGTGATGAAGCGTTGGTGGCTGGGCTGTCTGGATGGGGGGCTTTGTTGTTGTAGCTTGTGCTGTGTCAGAGCAACGCTCCAGAGCTCCTTTCATTGTTCCTAGAGTCTTGTGGAGTTGTGTTGCACTCCACAAGCTCTGTCATTGTTCCTAGAGTCTTGGGACTCTGTGTTGTGTCAGGGGAACGCTCTAGAACCACTTTCACTGTTCTGGGAGTCTCCCACTTTGTGTTTGTGTCTTTTCCTTTTCTAGTCTTCTATTGTCCTTGTATCTATATATACTGCAGTGGATTGGGAATTTCCCCTCAGTCTCATTCCCTCCACTGCAGGTTAGTAGCTTCGCTCTTTTCCCCCTAATATAGTCTCATTCCCTCCACTGCAGTCCCCTTCATGCTCTGTCACTCAAGGGCCCTTTGAGTCGCGTTTCTTAACAGGTTATGGGCCCTGGCCCGCGATGTCTTTAAGCCACTCGCGTCTACACACACTCTCCACACGTCTCCTTCATTTTGAAGCCATTCCCTTGAGTCCTGCTCAAGTTACACCCACTTTCACTCTCCTCACCCTCATCTCATCACTGCCATCCACATCCATCATGTCCTCCTCTAAGGAGCCCTCCATCTCCTCCATCTCTTCTCTCACAAGTGAAAATTATTGCTCCTGGGCTGATGACATGAAGTCCTGGCTTCAGCTCAATGGTCTATGGCGCTTGGTCTCTGGTCTAGAGAAGAAACCAGCCTCACAGCCTGAAGTCAGGGACTCCACTGGTGCTGTGACCTCTTCTGCTGTTCCTGCTGATGAAGACAAGCTAGAGCACTGGGAGACCAAGGCTGAGAAGGCTGCTGGAGCCCTCAAGACTGCCATCTCTTCTGATCTCAGGGTGCTCATCAGGGACTGTGAAGACAACCCTTTTTTGATCTGGGACACCCTCAGGACCTCCTTCATTCAGCAGCACACTGCACCACGCTTCAATGTGTACCATGCCCTCCTAGATGTGCAAAAGAAGGACTCTGAATCCCTGAAGGCACTCATCAACAGGGTGGATGAGCAGATCAGGATCATCAAATCACTTTCCCCTTCCTCCTTCACTCTCACCAACCTCTATGATGAGCTGGCTGTCATGGCCATCATTAGAGCGCTTCCCCACTCCTTTGATGATGTTGTGAGGACCATCTCAGTCCTGGACAAGTTTGACAAGCAGTCTGTGATCCAATCGCTCCGAAACATGGACCAGACGCGCTCCAATCTCTCTGGGACGTCCACAGCATTTTCTGTGCACTCAGCATCACAGAGAGCGTCTCAGAAGCCATCCCCAGCTCCCACCCCATCTTCCTCTTCATCACAAACTCAGGATGCGTCCAACAAGCCCCAGAATCGCCCAAAATGCGACTTCTGCTCTCGCCTTGGCCATCTTGAGGCTAAATGCTTCCTAAAGGACAAGCTGATGCGTCAGATATCCCCTCCTTCATCATCCACAGCTGCCCCTGCCACCACTTCATCCCAGCCCACTCCCAGTGCTCCACAGTCCGCCTCCATTGCCTCAGCAAGTGCCCTCTCATCTGTCACTCAATCTGAGCCTCACTCATCCTGGAATGCAGACACAGGTGCCTCAGCTCATATGACATTCAATCGCCATTGGATGCGCAATATGAAGCCTCATTGCATCCCAATTCGCATTGCTGATGGCTCTGTGCTGTACTCTGAAGGGATTGGGTCTGTGAGGTTCATTCCTGTGATAGAAGGGCAGGAAAAGGCGCCACTAGAGTTCACCAATGATTGTTGATAGGTTTAGAGCCATTGTTATATGATTGTCAATGGGATCAGGGCCATTGTAATATGATTGTCAATCGGTTTAGGGCTGTTGTAATATGATTGTTAATGGGTTTATGGCCATTGTAATATAATTGTCAATAGGTTCAGGGCTGTTGTAATATAATTGTCAGTCAGTTTAGGGCTATTGTAATATGATTGTCAATAGGTTTAGGGCTATTGTAATATGATTGTCAATGGGTTTAGGGCTGTTGTTATATGATTGTTGATGGGTACAGGGCCATTGTAATATGCTTGTCAGTCAGTTCAGTGCTGTTGTAATATGATTGTCAATAGGTTTAGGGCCATTGTAATGTGATTGTCAATTAGTTTTGGGCCATTGTAATATAATTGTCATTAGGTTTATAGCTATTGTTGTAACATTATAATAAAATTATGAATGGGTTTAGGATGTTAGCAAATAACTTTGTAATAGTATGTCTCCAGCTTAATGTGGCACTCTTTATATCTTGATAAATAAAATGGCTAATGCTTTAATATATTTTATTAAGGTAGATCCTTTTAAAAAGCCATAGGGTCCTCTGCCAAGACTAAGCAATCCAATTAGCAGTTTTTAAGTTGGTTGACTATTTTTAATAGCTATAAGCTCATTTTATTTTGAGCCATTGAAAATGGTTAAATTACTTATTATCTGCTAATTAGATTGCTTAGCTGTGGCCCTGTCACCTGCTTCTTGGTGACAGTTCTGGGTCCTCTCCCCTATCTTGCCAGGCCCCCAGTGCACACTGGCGGTAGCCGATCCCCAGATGTTCACATACCCTCGACATAAACCCCGCCTCATGGATTGTCATTAGGTTCTATCAGATAACTTTCTAAAATTAATCACAACTTATTTTTCTTCCAAATATAAAGAGCAATTTAATCATTGAGAATTAGTCATCTAGTTCAAATGAGTCCAAGTAAAGACTATGTTGGGCTTCGACCTGTTGTTCTTCCATGCCAAGACCATTGCTTCCCACTTTCGCACCGTTTCCTGTGGGAACATTGACGAGAACTGGTGGAATATTAAGCAGTGCTTGTCTCACATTGCATAAGCATCTTTGAGGCGCTTAAGAAATAAAGAGCCTAGAGATCCGATCAGAAAACTTCTGTTCTCGATAACAAAGTGGAACATACGGAAGCCAACAACTTTCTGAAAATTCCAGCTGCTCCACTGGTTGTTGAGAGTCTCGTGGCATGCACCTGGACCCATTTCACAGGTACTAGTTCCCAGCACGTTTGTCTGAGCCCAGGCTGTGAGGCTGGTTTCTTCTCTAGACCAGAGACCAAGCGCCATAGACCATTGAGCTGAAGCCAGGACTTCATGTCATCAGCCCAGGAGCAATAATTTTCACTTGTGAGAGAAGAGATGGAGGAGATGGAGGGCTCCTTAGAGGAGGACATGATGGATGTGGATGGCAGTGATGAGATGAGGGTGAGGAGTGTGAAAGTGGGTGTAACTTGAGCAGGACTCGAGGGAATGGCTTCAAAATGAAGGAGATGCGTGGAGAGTGTGTGTAGACGCGAGTGGCTTAAAGACGTCGCGGGCCAGGGCCCATAACCTGTTGAAAAACGCGACTCAAAGGGCCCTTGAGTGACAGAGCACCAAGGGGACTGCAGTGGAGGGAATGAGACTATATTAGGGGGAAAAGAGCGAAGCTACTAACCTGCAGTGGAGGGAATGAGACTGAGGGGAGATTCCCAATCCACTGCAGTATGTATAGATACAAGGACAATAGAAGACTAGAAAAGGAAAAGACACAAACACAAAGTGGGAGACTCCCAGAACAATGAAAGTGGTTCTGGAGCGTTCCCCTCACACAACACAGAGTTCCAAGACTCTAGGAACAATGACTGAGCTTGTGGAGTGCAACACAACTCCACAAGACTCTAGGAACAATGAAAGGAGCTCTGGAGCGTTGCTCTGACACAGCACAAGCTACAACAACACACTGAAAGATATCCCTGATCCTACACTCTTTCCTAAGGTGCTTGCAAAACCAGTAAACGCACTGAAAGCATTGCCTGATCCAATCTGCGAGCTGTGCAGTGTAGTGTTGTCAGCCATGGTGGGCATAGATGGAGAGCCAAACACAGGCTGCCCAAATGCAGACACCGGCTTTGCCGCTGTACCAATGGTGCTCATCTGGCCAAACACAGAACCAGGAGAGGCTGGCACACTCGACACATACAGCTTTTCGCCCTCGCCCTTGCACACAACGCGGTGTTGACGCCTTCCCAGTGTGCCCCACTTGTCGCATACATGTATCTTAGATATTTAGACTAATAATTCATATAATAAACCTTGCCCCAAATGCGAGTGAACTTAAAGAGGCTCATTTTCACCTCAACACGGCTGCAAGGGGGGTATGGGTTCCCATCATGAGTTTGCACATTCACATTGACAATCCAACAAAGACTCTATTAGACTAACTAAACAATGATACTATACATAAATTACTATGGTGTCTGGTCTCCACATTGAGGGAGTGCACATGCACATGGGTATTGAAGGTGTGTGTGAGTGCGTCGAAGGTGTGCAAAATTGTCAAAGGTGTGCACGAGAAAGTTGTCCATGTCAAACATGTGTGCGACGGTATTGTTTGTATCGAAGGCACAAGTGCAGTGTATCGAAGGCATGAGTGAGGGAGTTGTCCATGTTGAATGTGCATGTGAGGGAGTCGTCCGTGTCATTGGTGAAGGCGTGAGCAAGGGTGTCATCCATGTCGAAGGAGCATGTGAGGGTGTTGTCGGTGTCGAAGGTGCATGCAAGGGAGTTGTCTGTGTTGAAGGTGAATGCAAGGGAGTCATCTGTGTCAATGGTGTGTGCAAGGGAGTTGCCTGTGTCAAAGGTGCATGTGAGGGTGTTGTCCTGACTCGTCCATGTCGAAGGTGCGTGCTAGTGAGGGGGAGGCACATTCAGCAAGCACAAAAGCCAGCAAAAGAAAAAAAAAGGGACTCTCATTTATCGACTGCAGAGGGCGACAGGCATCGTGCATTGACAAGCCACTGCATGGCTGTATCCGAATCCATGGGCCAGGGCAGTGACAGTATGAGGAACTGCATGTGGATTTGTGAGACTGTGAGACGTGGTGTTGTCGAGGGAGGGTCGCACATTGACGTCGAAGAGGGGAGGCGCATGTCGGTGTGTATGGGCCAAGGGTTCCAGCTTGCCCTAGCTTTAGGGTTAGATTCAGCTGAGTGTGAACCTTCGAGGCCATGCCGAAGCCAGCCGGATATATGGAAAATGTTGTTGTAGCTTGTGCTGTGTCAGAGCAATGCTCCAGAGCTCCCTTCATTGTTCCTAGAGTCTTGTGGAGTTGTGTTGCACTCCACAAGCTCAGTCATTGTTCCTAGAGTCTTGGAACTCTGTGTTGTGTGAGGGGAATGCTCCAGAACCACTTTCATTGTTCTGGGAGTCTCCCACTTTGTGTTTGTGTCTTTTCCTTTTCTAGTCTTCTATTGTCCTTGTATCTATATATACTGCAGTGGATTGGGAATCTCCCCTCAGTCTCATTCCCTCCACTGCAGTCCCCTTGGTGCTCTGTCACTCAAGGGCCCTTTGAGTCGCATTTTTCAACATATATTCGGGCTGACCTTGCTATGGAAGGATGTACAGTATTGACAATGCCCACGAGCCTAAGGCAAGTGCGCTGCATGTGTGGGTCCGAGTGTGAAACTCAAGGTGAAACTTGATCTGTGTCTTGGCAAGTGTCTCAGTCGCCTCAGTGCACATTCAAGCTTTTTCAAGTTCTATGTGAAGGTTCCACTGATGGAATACATTTACTTTATCTGGATTGACCTCACTATAATCTACTCTACTCTGATCTTAGGCAGCTATTTACAATCCCACGAGCCTGAGGCAAGTTGCTGCATGAGTCCAAGTGTGGGTCTTGGTCGTCCAAGTCGGACATCTGAGACCCTCAGCACACATTTACATTCTATGCAAAGGCCAAGCATGGCCCACTGATGGAGATCGGGTATATTCGGGCTGACCTTGCTATAATATACTCTGGTAGGATGTATTTACAATGCCCACAAGCCTAAAGCAAGTTGTGTGAGTCCGAGTGTAAAACATCAATCCATGTCTCAGACATCCAAGTCCGAGACCCTCGGCACACATTCAACATGCAAGCACGTCCCCTTGCACTCCCTTTCATAGAACAGCATTCTATCTTTTATTCGATTCCTTTCTGATAATTAGACATGCTATCACATGTATGTAAACTTTGCAAAACAAACTTTGGATCCCCTTTCCTCGACAGTACACTATTGTATATACATAACTTGAAGCCGACCACGCTGTAATACAAACACTGCAATCCCTTTTCTTCGATGTTCCCTTTGATAAGTAGATGAGTAGGTATGCTATTGTGCATACATATATAGCTCGAAGGTGAGGGTGAGGCACGAAAATATCGGCTTATTTCTAATGGTATAACGCAAATGCGACAATATCCAATTATCCAATCAGGAATAGCAGTTGAATGAAGCCCCTCCCAAACTTTCCTTGCCTACTCAGTGTTCAGCTGTCAATCTCCATGTGGGTGAGTTGCTCCCTGTAACGAATACAAGTTATACACACCATCTACCCCATCAGGCTCTCAGTTGGCCCAAATATAGCATCATCTCCAGGATTCCTAACAACTCTGACCAGCCCCCTTGCCTTGAGATCGCGATATGCATTCACGGCCTCGTTGTATGTCCGATAGGATTTGTGGCAGTTCCCACTTACTCCAGATGTGATGCTACTGACGAGCGGCCTGTTCGAAATAGATAAATGACAGGGATAAGAAAAAAAAGATTGGGGACATACCAGTCATCGAATATGCCAGTACACTTGCCAACAAAAACAATGTAGAACTTTTGGGGCATTGTAGAAGTGGTGAACAGTGAAAAGAAAGGCGGTGTACTCGGTGGTGGCAAAACGATGAGTGAAGTCATTGCATCGATCAACTCATGATCATTATAATCCTGAAATGTCCCATGGTAAGTCACCAAAAAAACCAACACAAATGTTGTCATAGCTTTAGAAGGTAGTGATCCTGTAACTGGAGAAACAGAGGTGGAGACTTTATCGACACCCAAGTCATCGCTCACAGTGTGAACAGGAATTGGGTCAACAATTGATTTCATCACAGTTACGACAGCAGCAACTCGAGGGGAGGCTGGATGAAGTCCTGGAAGGACCCCACCCCTGAAGTTTTGGTTTGCATCGGAGAAAATGTCCGCTACACGACATACTAATAAGATTTCTTAGAATATGATGACGGGAACTTTACCTGTTGGGTTGCCAAGGTCATCACCGGTATCCTTCTCGGCAAGTTGTTCCCCTTGTTCAGGGTGAGCGAACCATCAATGGTTTAAAAACAAACCCAATGTTTGATGAGAAGCTGTTGCTGCTTCTCATATGTCTTTTGCCAAGGAGCAACATCAAGTTCATCTTCGGGGGAATTCATGACAAGTGGGGAGATGGCAGTAGGTTGGGAAGCAAAAAAAAAGGGGGTAGCCGCCCTCGTGGGGTGACTGTCAATGGTACAAATATTTGAATTTCTTCTGATTTGAATATGCCTTTGAATTAACATGGCATTTGCTTGTGTATTGTAAAGGACATCACTTTCGTTACTCCTTGTCACATCGTATCATTTTCCCCAACCAGAATCCCCATGGGCAAAAAGCAGTGGACCACATGAGAGCAGTGCACTTGGCTCGAGGCACTCATCCCTGAATTTGTCAAGGCTCAGGACAAGAGTACGACCATAAAATTCTTTGGGGACACTTACACTAGGTGGCATAAAAATGTTGTTGTAGCTTGTGCTGTGTCAGAGCAATGCTCCAGAGCTCCTTTCATTGTTCCTAGAGTCTTGTGGAGTTGTGTTGCACTCCACAAGCTCAGTCATTGTTCCTAGAGTCTTGGAACTCTGTGTTGTGTGAGGGGAACGCTCCAGAACCACTTTCATTGTTCTGGGAGTCTCCCACTTTGTGTTTGTGTCTTTTCCTTTTCTAGTCTTCTATTGTCCTTGTATCTATATATACTGCAGTGGATTGGGAATCTCCCCTCAGTCTCATTCCCTCCACTGCAGGTTAGTAGCTTCGCTCTTTTCCCCTAATCCAGTCTCATTCCCTCCACTGCAGTCCCCTTGGTGCTCTGTCACTCAAGGGCCCTTTGAGTCGCGTTTTTCAACAAAAAATGGCCGACCCCAGCACCAACCGAAGACAAAGTCAAAGACGCTCAAGGAAACGCCATGAAGGCAATGGCGAAAAAATGGGTGGCTATGGAGAACATATGTTTTCATTAAAATGGATTTGCATTACCACTACATTTACCTCGGTGTTCCAGCGCATGAAATTCTGGTTTCACAATCACACCAGAGGTTCTTCGTCAGGTACTGGTAACCGAGGTATTCTGAAATTAGGCCCGTCAGCAAAGAACATGCAGCCATGGCAAGCATACCTTAACAAGTTTCAAAACACGAAGCTGAAGGGGAAAATTGACAACGCCTGGCAAGAGTACTTAAGTGAGGTCCCAGAAGGCAAGAAACCAAAGAAGACAAAGTTCGAGATTAGGAACAAACTGGCTCAAAAGCTGTATGCAGCTGAAACAGATGTGGTTAAAGCAGAGGTTGAGGAACACCGCAAAACAATGAAGAACAACAAGGAGATGTTAGATCTGGTCGAAAGGAACGGATCCTTCCAAAGGTATGATCTCCGGCAAAGTGTTAGAACACCTCAAACTTACATATTCTCCTGTGTAAAGTGCCATCAATGAGCTCCCTCGAACACTTCAAGTCGCTACAGAATCGATTGCTAACCAGACCGGATGGAATGTTTTGGTCGTTGTGAGTGGGCTGAACCCGCAATTGGGAGGGAAAATAATGATGCTCATGTAAGTCAATCACCGTCATCGACAGATCAATATCAAACATACCTTCTTCAGCCTTCATCAAGGTATGACAGCGGATGGAAAGACCTTTGAAACCTTCCTGGGGAACGACCAGTTCGAGAGGAGTGTAATGTTGAAGTTCGACGACATTTTGCAAGAATCCTTCAGTAAGAAAGTTTTTGGCAGTTGAAGTGTGATATACGGTGATGTAACGCCACCCAGATCAGGCAGAATGTGCTGCTCAAGCCCTCAACGGGGGATCAAAGGAGAATATTGAAAATGAATCCACTGACTCTGAATCCGAAGATGACAAATGCACCAAGAAAAATTCAAAGTCCCGGTCCAGCTCCCTCATCAGTCAAGAAAGAACAGAAAATAATAGACAGAGTTGAAGCGAGCAAGAGACTTCTTCAGCATCTGCACGACTGGGAGTCGAGGGAACGTGAATGAGAGCAAGAGGAGGACTTCGAAACACCAAGTGGGTAAAGTTGTTTACACTTATGTACAGTACAGTAAGGCTCACCAGTTCACCACCTAATCCTTAACTCAATAGTGCTGGAACAACGACAGATAATGCTACCAACATGGTGGCCACAGACCATCTCGGGCTGGTGGACCATCTGTCGCTGCCCTCACCCACGAGCCAACTAGTAGCTAGCACTGAGCTTGGCACCGAGGCAACATCAGCGGTGCCACCAGCACCCCCTCTCAAGAACACCTGCCACAATGCAGGTCTTGAGAAACCTATGACGCCTACTGATGATGATTCGATGGCCCGATCAGGTGGGATCACGGATGATACTGTTTTAGGAGAGGGCAGTCTCAGTCAGTATCCACACTTATCCTCCTACGAAAACTTGTTCACCTTAGTATTTAGCCTCTTGCCATGACATTCCTCCCCTGTTGCCAGGCAAGTGGAGCTGTTTTTTTTCTGTGTTTTTAGTCTCAACTTGGTACCCTGCTGTGTGCAGCTTGAGGACTATTGGGCACCACAAATCTTCTTCTCTCGCATTGTCGTCTTCTTCCGCGTTTATATTTCTCGACTCGCCCCCCATGCATGCAAGCCCAAACCTGGCATATGCCTTGAGGGTAGTACACTGTGAATTGTCTGCTTTTGTGTTCTCATGTCCTTCTGCATTTATAGTGCTTGACCCGCTGTTCCATTGCATGTGAAGCCTGGCATGTGCTAGCATGGGGCTCGTGTTCTCTCTCTGTCATCTCGACTCGCATTCTCCCTCTCTCATCTCGACTCGTGTTCTCTCTCTCTCATCTCAACCCGTCATTCTGTGCACGTGCAAAGCATGGCATATTCAAGGATGGGGTCGTGTTTTCATCATCTCCTTTTGCATTTATTTCAACCCATTGTTTTGTGTGTGTGCTAAGCATGGCATGTGCGAGGATGGCACTGGGGCTCATGTTCTTACCTTATAATTCTTGACTTGCCCCCATGTGTGCATGACTATTCTTGCACTTTTATTACCTTTACCATGTAAAGTTCTCATCCCAAAACTGCAGCAATGCAAGGCTCTTTGGAATTTATAGTTCTCAACCTGCCCTCATTTGTGTGTGATCATTGTTTGCTAATCAGTTTGCCTACAGATTCTTTGTATGAAAATGCATGGTTTGCACCATGGCTTACACATTTTCAGCAGGTTTCACCCAACAGATCTTGGCAAGTCTTGGTGATGAACTGGGCACACTTTGAACTCTTGAATCCACCTGATGGAGTGAGTTTTATTTATTTATTGTGCTTATGTCTAGTACAGAGGTTACCCACCACATCCAGGCCAGAAGAAGTTCATTGGTGGATCAAGCACAAAAGGCTTCAAGGTGTTCTTCCACCCATCAAGAACTTTTCAGAGTTTGGAGCAACATGGATGCTATGGTGGGTGAAGATGCAGCCAGCTTGGCATGAGGGAGAGTCTTTGGTCAAGACTTTATCAGTTGATGCTGGCTGGGAGCCAATCTTGTGAGGTGGTTCAAATGGGCTTTTCTTAATTATTTTAGCCCTTTCTTGGTGGGTTAATGCTGAGGATTCAGATACCCATCCTCTAGAGCTTTCAGAGGCCTTAGATGATGTGAAGTGGGTGCTTTCAGAGCTTGTGGCAATGTTATCAGCTGCAAGCATCAATACTGGAAAGAAGCATCCCCTGGAGGAAACCAGCAAGACAGTTCAAAGATCTAAAAAGTGTGTATCATTTTTACTCTATTTTATTATAATACATAATTATAGAGTCAACAGAACCAAGACCATCATTTAACAAAAAATCACTTTAAATTCCAGTTATTAGAATTTATTTTAATCATTCAACTTGTATTTAAAACTATGATTTGATCAATTAATCACTACTGCTAGTTAGTGGTTAACATTATAATTGAAGTATTAGCCTAATTCTAAGTGCAAGTGATAAAGAGATCCTTATTTAATATAAAGGCCATATAGAGTTAAGCTTGGGGCCTAAAAGTTCAACTACTCATCTACTATTTAGTGCTACAACTATATTATAAGAGTTTTAACCCATTTACAATCATATTACAATGGCCACAAACCCATTGGCAATCATATTACAACAGCCCTAAACTGATTGACAATCATATTACAATGGCCATGAACCCATTGACAATCATATTACAACAGCCATAAGCTGATCAACAATCATATTACAATGGCCACAAACCCATTGACAATCATATTACAATATTATTGCAATCCTGTCACAATGGCCCTGATTACAATTACAATGTTGTCATTAAAGGTTGTGGTATTATACACATCGCCTATAGGGCAATGCCCTGGTTATTGTGATAATAATGGTAGCTACCAGTGTGTGGGCATCAAGGCATCCTATCATATGTGCTCACACAGGTATGAGTTGCTTATTTTGCAATTGCTAGTATTAGAGCTTGTATCTACTACAATATAATCTAAGGTTCTACTATCTATTGTACTGCCAGAAAAGCTGTATGCATCGAGGGACATGTGTGTGCATGTCTGCATTGAAGAGCACGTCGACATAGTGCGAGCATCCAGCATGTGTGTTGAGGGTGTGTGTCGAGAGTGTGCCACAATGTGTCTGGCATGTGCATGTGTGTGGGTTGTCGAGGGTGTGTGTGTGTGCATCGAGGGCAAGTGCGTGAGCGTGGTGGGCAAGGGTGACAACACACACGTGAACCACAAAAGTTGCATCAGAAATCATCAGCAAAAGCAAAATACTTGCTGGTGACAATTACATACCTGAAAGTCCCCTCCGACTCGTGCTTGAGGGAGGCTCAAGGGAAAGGGAAGACAGGGCCCTTCATCTTGTGTTTGAGCGAGAGAGGGGTGTGATGACAAGAGAGATGGTGCACCGGCAAGATAGAATAAGAAAAACCCCCTCTGTCTCATGCTGGAGGCAAAGGAGGGGGTGGTGAGGTCAAGGCATTGTGTGTGGGTGTCGAGGTGTCCTGTGTGGGCATCGAGGGTGTATGCAAGGGTGTGGGTGTCGAGTGTGCAAGCATGCATGTGTCTGGCGTGTGTGTGGGTGTCGAAGGCACATGCAAGGGCATGAGCGTGACCATCGTGACTTGTAGGCAAGGATATGGGCAAAAACAATGTCAAGGTTGAGGTTGAGAGGTGTCAGCAAATGTGAAGTAGCTGTCGGTGGCAATTACTTACCCGACAGATACCCTGCGAGAGAAGCATTTGGGGAGAGGCCATGAGGGTGAGCTTGGAGCTCGAAGATGTTGAGGGGCAAGGGCGACAACATGGGGGTGAGGGTGTCAAAATGCACAGCATTTAGAGTAAGGGCAGGGGTGACTGGTGACTAGTGAGGGTGTCGATAACATGGGCATGAGGGTGTCGATAACGTGGGCGTGAGGGTGTTGAAAACACAGGGGTGAGGGGGTGTTGGGCCACTCATGTTCTGGGAAAGGGAAGAGGTGTGGGAAGTAGATCTGAGGGGAAGGGCCCAGGAGCATCGAATCTAGAGGGTAAGGAGGGGGGGAGAATCAAATCCGATGATCTTTTGAATCTCATCTGCTGGCTTGACTCTCAACAATGGACATAGTTTCGAAATTACTCACCTGTATAGCACTGTCTACCATATGATGGCCGTCCCCGTAACCTGTCCATAGCTGTTGAGGCACTGAGAATGAGACTGGACAGACGGTAGACGGGGACTGTACTCGTCACATGACCGTCAAAATGGACGGCCGTACCTGTCAGACGGTACAGTGCGCAGCCCTACTACACCACTGGAGACCCCACCTAGCCGGCACTAAAACCCCTGTCATGGTGCTAACAGACCATGCAAACCTGAATCACTGGAAGACCCCAAAGAAGGTGAACAGAAGAGTTGCCAGATGGTTCGGAGAACTGCAGGAATACAACATAGTAATCCAACACATACCAGGGAAGCTCCACACAGCTGCAGACATGCTATTCAGACCACCAGTTAACAACAAGGGTGAACAAGATAACAATGACCTCACCTTACTACCAGAGGAAATGTTCATCCGCTGCCAAACTGACGAAGACTTGGAGTCAGAAAACATCAAGGTCATGATGAGCCTAGCACAAGAATGTCGGAACCAAGAGATGAAGGAGTGGGAAAGAACCTATAAAACCATCAACATCCTGCATCTACCACACCAGACACAAGACCCACAATGGTTCAAGGACTGCTGCATAGTCATTCCCACCAACCTAGAACTCAGGAGGAAAATCACACAGTGGTACCACGACACCCCAACAGCTGGGCACCCAGGCAGAGACGAAACCATCCAAGCTGTCAAATGAAAGTACTGGTGGCCCGGAATGAATGCCTGGATCGAAGACTATGTGAAAGGATGCACTCAATGTCAACAGAACAAGAACCTAACACACCAGAGGCAGACCCCAATATACTGCATCCCACCAAGTCTGCAAGCAAACCCATTCGAAGAAGTGGCCATGGATCTAATCACCCAACTCCCAAAGAATGGGCCACACAATGCCATCCTCATCAGCAAAACTACAGATGACTTGTGAGCTTTTGGACCCTTTTTTGGCTTTTTTGCCTGTCTCACAAGCTCACAAGCATCCACAAGGCATCACAAAAAAATACTGTTTTATATATGACCAGGTATAGCAAACATAGATCCACATGCCAGGTTATAAGCAGGTTGTAACCATATATGGCATTACACAATGCAGACATAGTGCATATATGATAAACCTTACCTAGATAAGGATCATATATTATAACCCTAGCAGGATAAGAACTATATATGGTAAAACATACCCAAATAAGGGTTACATGTTCACCTTATGGCCTTATATGGAGCGGTTACTATGTATGATGGTACAAGACAGGTGTGTGATACATGTAGTTAATGTCATATATAGACATATATGTATACAACATACCCAAAAAAGGGTTACATGTTCACCTTATGGCCTTATATGGAGCGGTTACTATGTATGATGTGTATAAGACAGGTGTGTGATATATGTAGTTAATGTCATATATAGATATATATGTATACAACATACCCAAATAAAGGTTACATGTTCACCTTATGGCCTTATATGGAGCAGTTACTATGTATGATGTACAAGACAGGTGTGTGATACATGTAGTTAATGTCATATATAGACATATATATGTATACAGGGGCCAAGGAAATTGTTATTTTTCCCAGGGGTGTCATTTCTATAGTAGCAGTAAAATAAAAGTAGATAGTGGTACATAACTAACTACACAAACAAAGCACTTTCCAAAAAAAAAAAAAAAAAAAAGAAATGTTGGTGTTGCTGCTGCAGCCAGCCAAGCCAAATGTATTTATATATCTGGAAATAAACTATATTAAAATCTGAAAATATTTGAGCCAATAGATAAGAGCAGAATACTTGGGGTTCTCTGCCAACATTAAGTGATCTAATTAGTAGTTCTTAAGTTATTTGACCAGCATTGAAATTGGCTCAGCTGAAAGCAATAAAGATCTCTAAATAACTAAGCAACCACTGATTAGATCACTTAATATTGACAGAGGACCCCCTAACATTTCATCTTGTCTATTAGCACAAATATTTTCAAATTTTTATATATTTTATTTCCCAAGATATGAGAATACTTTGCTTGGTCTGCAATGACACTGGAGTCGCCCAAAAATTTTAAGTCGAAACATTGTGCGACACGCTGTACCTTAACATCACGTGCAAAAGTTCAACATCCACGTGTTCAATGTTGATGTTTTCTGTTTCACTCCTCCTCCCATCCACTGACTTCGCCCCCTTGTTAGTCCCTCACTCGCCCTCCCTTGTTTGCCTTCCCACCACACACCCTTGCCTTCGCCCACCACACACCCTTGCCCTTGCCCTTGCCCACCACACCTTTGCCCACCACACACCCTCGCCTTTGCCCACCACACACCCTTGCATTTGCCAAGACACCAAGTCTCGATGCTCATGCCCACGCCCCTACAGGGCTCATTAGGTATGTATTGACTACCCTGTTACTTCCTTTTCACTAGCATTTTTGACCATGTTCCTTGCCCTCGACCTCGTGGTCCACACCCTTGCCCTCGAACTCACACTGGGTGCCAACACACATCCCCACGCCTTTCCATGCGCATCCATGCTGGATGCCCACGCCCTCACCCTTGCTGGATGCCCACACACACGCCCACACCCATGCCCTCGCCCTCGCCCTCACCCCATCACTCTCCGGGCCGCATTGCGTCGTGTTGCCCCACCCCACCCCATCCCACCTTGCATCGTGTCGCCCCACCCCATCCCACCTCGTGTTGCGTTGCATTGCCCCACCCTATCCCACCTCGCCTCACGTCGCCCCACCCCACCCTATCCCACCTTGTGTCGCATCGCCCCACCCCACCCTATCCCACCTCACGTCGTGTCGCCCCACCCCACCCTATCCCACCTTGCCTTGTGTTGCCCCACCCCACCCCATCCCACCTTGCCTTGCCTTGCCTCACCCCACCCCACCCTGTGTCGTGTTGCCCAGCCCTGCCCCACCCCACCTCGCCCCACCTCGCCACCCCTGCCCCTGCCCCCCTTTCTCCATAGTAATTAGTAGTTAAGTTTTGATGTACCTTAGAATAATTAATAATAAATTTATTTTATGCTTTTTAATTGAGTGAAAAATTGAGTGAAAAGTAGCAAGCTTACAAGTCCCTTGGCCCCCTGTATAACATATATGTTCATATATGTCATTAACTACATGTATCACACACATGTCTTGTACATCATACTTGTACATCATACATAGTAACCACTCCATATAAGGCCATCCCTGGAACACTTATTCTGGTACACCTTTTTACCCAAGGTGTGGGGCATATATATCCATATAAACTTTGGACTTTTTTGTGATGAGCATCACAAGCATAAAAGTAGAAAAGTTCAAATTAAATTAAACTTAATTTAATTTACTGTAATTAAAATAAATTTAATTTCTCTAACATAATTTCGACTGCTTTCTTACTGTGCTTCATTACCCACCATGGGTGCATCGACACAGCATGCACATGCATGTTGAGGTGTGTCGAGCAGCATACACATGTGCATCGAGGAGGGGGTTGACACAAATCGACACAGCATGCACATCGACACAGCACATGTGCATGCATCGAGGGGGCATGTTGACTAGTGTTGGGGAAGTTTGGTTTGAAACCGATCCAAACTCGGTTTAAACCAAACCCAAACCATTTAAGATGGTTTGGTTTGGGGAAATCTCAATTGGTTTGAAATGGTTTGGTTTCCGGTTTGGGGGGTCCAAACCGATCCCAAACCGTTTCAAACCGATTAAGAATATTAATAATTAACTTAAGTAAAATGGCCATATTAAACAGTTTTAAATGGTTTTAAGTGGTTTCAAATGGTTTCAAATGGTGTTAAGTGGTTTCAAATGGTGTTAAGTGGTTTCAGTTTGGTTTTAAGTGGCTCTGCCTCTGGTATGGAGAGAGGTGAGGTGTTTTACGGACCAACAGACTGGCTGGGGTCACATGACTCCATGACTCATTATGATTACGCCCCTGACTCATCTTCTGGACTGGATGACTGATGCTCCTTACTATACGCTGACTGATGACTCTGGCTTGCTTACTGATATGTGCATCATGCTGATAGTGTACTATAGGTTGATGACTGATGATGACTGAGTATGACTGAGTACTTACAAACTGGCTTAGCAACCAGTTCTAGGACTATTAGTCATACTAGGTTCAAACTTGTATATATAGGACTCTGTACAAACAGTTGAGCCTTAAGCTCGACTTTGCTTTGCAATTGCAGCCTCTTGTTCACTCCTGTTCACTGTGCAGCCCCTCTCATCTCTTCCATCTACATTCTAAGGTCCTTAAAGGCAGACCTTGCCTTTGAAGCTTAGTGATTGTGCTATAACAATCAATGCGCCTCTCAGGAGTCAGATCACGTGCCTCGGTACGCCTCAGACCGCACACCTTCCTATTCCATTAGGTGTGCACAAAGCCCCACTGCAGGCTTAACAATAGTCCTGGTGAGAGCACATGTTAGATTATCTTACAGTTGATACTAAATAGGTGATCACACCTGTAGGATCTTTGCAATCCTTCTACAGCAGTTCACAAATACTTTCTTGGTGTCCCGAGAGATAGTGTCAGGTGAAGGGATGTAATATCCTGGTCTTCCCGTCTTCATCAAGCTCACAAAGCCTCAGTCAGTAACCGTCTTAAAAGGACACATGCTTTCAGCCACCCAGCGAACAAACTCTGCACTAATAATGGTCAGTTTTATAAGTGTGTAGGTAGGGAGACTGATGCAAGCATACTGGACTTCAGTCTTGGTATGTTGTTTATGTGAGTACACTACCTTGCCACTTTTGCCAGTGGTGTTATCCTTAATGCGCTCAAACATTGCAGTGATGGACCTGTCCGGCATTCCCAAGGACCTCTCAACAACCTCACATGCAGCACCATGTACTTTTGTAGCATCCACCCCCATCAGCAAAATGTCATTTTAACTTAAAAGTTTCTTGAAGGATACTTGAAGCACTTAATTGGCTCCAAGTTAGCCAAGTTCCAATCAAGACAGGGACTTGGCTTAATCTTGACTTAAAACAAACTTAAACCTGACTTGACAAGGTGATTTTCAAATGCCATTTTTGAAAATCACCTTGTCAAGTCAGGTTTAAGTTTGTTTCAAGTCAAGATTAAGCCAAGTCCCTGTCTTGATTGGAACTTGGCTAACTTGGAGCCAATTAAGTGCTTCAAGTATCCTTCAAGAAACTTTTAAGTTAAAATGACATTTTGCTGATGGCCCTGCAACAGCATCATCTCCCCAGCATATCTTTGCATGGTGGCAAAGATTGCTTGTTGACTTCCCATTGGAAGTATCGAGGTACCTCCGAACATGTCTTCGGCTCGTGCCCCTGCCCTTACATGTCTTCACATTGCACTCGAAGACATGAACACATTGAGCTGGGTTTTCAACATAGTCAATAGATGGGACCGGGTGGAAGAATGCATAGACTGGTGTGTTCCACTCTTTTGAAAGGCAATCTGTGTTAATATTAAGATTAACACATTTCTGATAGATTCACCACATAAAGTTTTACCACGCTCAGCCTCTTCACCCTCATCTGAAGATTCATCATTGACATCAATCACAGATAATGCCCTTGCTGCATTTCTACCAGGAGTGTCTGAGTCACCTCCCTCATCTTCCGAAGATGCATCATTTCATGATGTGTTTGAAGGCCCATTGTTGTGGGAATGATTATCTTTGTCTTCTACATCCTCAATCTCAACAGAGCACCTTGGTGTCACCACTGGTGTGCTCGCAGCTGTGGAGGCCTGCATATTGGCTGCAAGTGTTATGAAGTCGCCTAAGCGCCCTGTTTAGACACCCCAATTCGCTTTTTCCTCTAAGTCAACTCTTTAGACACCAAGTCATATAGACGCCTAATCACATGCACTCATCACATGTATCCTCATGTGACACATCATGTGCAGTCTCCACATGACTCGCAACTTAGTCGTTTCAGCAAGTGTCTGAGTCCCAGCCTCAGCCACCCCCTGTCTCTAATAGGAAGGTACCCTTTCCCACACTTCTCTCTCGCACTGCAAAGCAACCCCAGATCATTGCACAGTTCCACAGTCCGTAGTATGCAGTTCCGTAGTTCCATAGTAATCCGTAGTTTACTGCAGTAATGTACTACACATTGCACAGTCATTGCTACACAATGCACAGTCAATGCACAGCCCCCAATCATGTATATAAGGACATAGATACAGGCCAAGTAGCCTCAGACTTGGTCTCTTGTATAGGAATACAACCTCCCCACAATCCCTTCCCAGAACCCCTTCAAAAGCCTTCACTTTCATCATGTGTTCCCATACACGTTAAATCGAGACCTTAAACTCTCATCTCATAACAAACTAGTTGCAGCAACTAGCTTTTGCATAACATACCTTGCAGACTTCGAGATACGATCCACAAAGTAGACTCTTGTTAAATTGAGACCCACTGTTCATAGAACAGCAGAGCACCCGATTCTCTTCTTTCCGGGCACTTCATAGCGCCATGCAAAGTCCGAGCATAACACAAGACCAAGTCTTTCTATAAGAAGAAAGCATTGATCCTTTTTAAAGTCTCTTTAAAGGCTAAGTAAAGAGAACCCCTTACTATACATAGCTAGGCTAGTGTATAACAAAACCCCTCACTGTACCAGATTAGCTACCTGGTACATACCGAACCCTTTAGTACTTTAGCCAGGCTAGTACTATACCAGACATCTACTAAGTTGTAGAGACCCTTCTTACAGGCTTTAGAAGTAAAGTAAAGCACCGAGACTAGTGCAGTTACACTAGACTACCATCTACGCGATTCAGAAGGAAAGGCTTCCCTATAGAAAGCAACCGATGCCAAGACAGCATCACTAGCTCCTCGAGCCACTGATGACCCAGACAAAGAGCACAAAGTTACCAGGAGAAGACTAGACAATCTCCCACCAGAAGTATTAGGAAGTGTCATTTGGATAAACTACCATGAAGGAGAGTCAGTAGAACAACCAAAGACAGGATACTACCTACCCGATCTACAGGACCGCACACTTGTAGAACCCACCTACAAACCACACACACCAGAACCAGTCGAATTCTTTGATAACCACTGGTACTACCTAGACAATAAGAATAATAAGTGGTACACAGCCCACTATTTTCAACTCGCACACAACAAACAAGACACTGGATTTTGGCCCCTTACAAACCCAAACCATCCAGATTACCAACAACTGTCACCAGCAAGTGCTAGCCATAGAGAGAGTAGACACTCCTCTTCAGAAGAATCACCACAACAGAGATTTAGATTCACTACAGATTACAAATCAGACAAGGAGGAGGATATATCTATCGCTATTCCATTAGATCCAAGAGAACAATCAGTTGAGGATCAACAACAAGAACTAGAAACCCAAATTGTCACAGCAGGTATCGAACATGTCCTCGATATCACAGACAGAGAACCAGAAAATCCACAAGACCCAGGATTTCCACACTATCTCACAATAGTTACTGGAGCAGTAGTACAAGGCATACAACCTCCATCACCACCTCCAGCAATACAACCTATCCCACAGATTGTAATAAACCCACCTGTACCAGTTGTACAACCAGCAGGACAACAAGTCATACAACCCATAGTAATGGCAAAACAACCAGCAGCCACAAACCCCAGTGGATGGACAGGAAATCCACCACAACTCTTTGACAGAAACAGAGCCAAGAGTGAACTCTTTCTCTGCCAATTTGACATGTATAAGTCCATGAATGATGGCATTACAACTATGTCAAACCCTTATAGAAGAGTAATCTTTGCATTATCCTTTATAAGAGGACCGAACATTGACAATTGGGTAGATGCCCAGCTCCAAGAACTTAAGACAAAAGTCTCACGCCAACAGAATCCAGTAGGACGAGACAAAGAAGTTCTGTGGACAGAATTTGAAACTGCTTTCAAAGGGGCATACACCAATACAACACAGAAGCAAAGCACATACCTTGCTCTACAAGGCATGAAGATGCAAGGCCAGAACTTAGATTCCTTCATTGCAACGTTCAAGAATCTAGCAAAGAAAGCAGGATATGGTGAAAACGACGAAGCTACAGTAGACATGTTTGTCAAACGCCTAAACCAACCACTGCTAGACCGCATTCTAGACAGAGACACAGAGCCAACAACTCTAGCTGAATGGATAGATGCAGCACGAAAGGAACAGAAGAAGAACATGTGCAGAGATGCAATACATCACTCTATGCCTAGATGGCCAATGCAATGGCACAAAGGCCCACAACAACAACAACCACATCGCCATCCAAATGATGAAACAGTTCCAATGGATGTGGACCCTGTAATGGCTGCACAACGAGCAGTCACTGCAGAAGACAAGAAGAAACATCATAACGAAGGTCGATGCTATAATTGTTCCAAGCAAGGACACCTTGCATGCAAATGTCCTAACAAGAAGAGTTTGCAAATGCAACAACACAAACCTCTCAAACCCAACCAGAAGAAGAACACTAAATTTAGACCTAGAACCTCCTTCACAAGGGCGATCATAGAAGAAGATTCAGATGATGAAGACTTCTTTGAAGAAGTTGAATCAGATGACAAATCAAATGATCAACCTAACATTGCTCAAATAGCAGCTCAAACAGCTTCATTTTCCGATGAAGAGCATGAGCAATGGGCAAAAGAAATGCAAAAGAATGGTGTAAATTTTCAGTAAGCCCGAGTCACCAGGCCATGATTAGGGTAGTGTTCAATGCAGACACATTCGTGCTGAAGCAATGATCAGTAAAGGCCACAGTTAAACTACGAACAAAGGACAAGCAAGGACAAGTTAAAGCATTAATCGACAGTGGTGCAACAGATAATTTTATTGCACCCACACTCACAAGACAATACAAGTTCCCTACATACAAATTGAGTCAACCAAGGATCATTTGTAATGTAGATGGAACACGAAACTCTTTAGGAAATATTACAGAAGCCACAGACTTAGAAGTCTACTATGGTCCGGTCAAGAAGAAAGAAACCTTCTTTATCATTAACTTAGGAGGCGATGAAATGCTATTAGGATACCCCTTTTTATCCAATACTAATCCACCGATTAATTGGAAAACAAGCACATTCTATGGCAATGTAACTATCGCAACCGAAGATGCACACCTATGGACCCCAGAAAGGCAACTGCAGCTCCTAAAAGAGATTAAGCCAGAGATGTATGAAACAGAAAAGCATGATCCGCATTTCATACCAAGCAACAAAAGAGGAACCATTCTTTATCCAAAGAAATACCTCAGAAAGACGACAACAGCCACAGATCTTGCAATAGAAGCCAGAGATAAGAAGGAACAAACTTGGCAAGAAATTGTTCCAAAGGCTTATCACACTTATGGCAAAGTCTTCGACGAAATCAAGGCTATGTGTTTCCCAAAGTCAAGACCATGGGATCATGCAATTAGAATTCACAGAAGATGTTCCAAAGACCATAGACTGCAAGCTCATACAATTGGCACCATGCAAACAGGAAGTGTTAGACAAATTCCTAGACGAACATCTAAAGAAGAAGTATATTACAACCTCTAACTCGAACTACGCATCACCCTTCTTCTTTGTAAAGAAGAAAGATGGAAAGTTGCGACCAGTTCAAGATTATAGAGCCATCAACAAGTATACGAAGAGAAATATGTATCCACTCCCATTAATCAAAGAAATTATCGCCCAGATCCACGACACAGATTGGTTCACCAAGTTTGATATACAATGGGGATACAACAATGTCCAAATCAAAGACAGAGATCAGCCTAAAGCCGCATTTAAGACAAACAGAGGACTTTTTGAACCAAATGTCATGTTCTTCGGCTTAACCAACTCTCCAGCAACATTCCAGATGATGATGGATGCATACTTTAGAGAAGAAATCGCCAAGGGCGAAGTATTCATCTATATGGATGATATACTGATACCTACCAAAGGATCCCTACGACAACACAATAGAGACATAGTGAAAGTCCTTAAGAAACTACTTAGACATGATCTCTACCTAAATCCAGAGAAGTGTCACTTCCACAAGAAGCAAGTGGAATACCTCGGAGTTATCATAGGCAATGGTAAAGTCCAGATGGACCCAATCAAAACAAGAGGATTGACTGATTGGCCACAACCTACAAAGCTTAAAGAACTACACTCATCTCTTGGATTTGGAAATTACTACAGAGATTTCATTTCCAATTATTTGCATATAGCAAGACCACTTAATGAATTGACGAAGAAGAACATGGCATACATATGGAGTAAAGAAGCAGAACAGGCTTTCCAGACACTTAAAAAAGCATTCACTTCATATCCAGTCCTTAGAAATCATGATCCAGAGCGCAGATACATATTAGAAACAGATGCCAGCAATTTTGCAATGGGTGCCACCCTTGCTCAAGATTTCAAAGATGGACGCCACCCTGTTGCTTACTTCAGCAAATCACTTTTGCCAGCAGAACAAAATTACCAAATTGCTGACAAAGAATTATTAGCAATCATTAGAGCAGTCCAAGCATTTAGACACCTCTTATTAGGCGCTAAACACAAGATACTGATAAGATCAGATCACGAGAACCTGAAATATTTCAAATCATCTAGAAAAATCACACCCAGACAGGCAAGATGGTATGAATTTCTAGAAGACTATGATTTTGAATTGGAACACCTTCCCGGTCATACCAATATGGTAGCCGATCTTCTTAGCAGAAGAAGTGACCTTAACAAGGGGGTGGATATCAATAATTCCATTCAAATCCTTCCAGATCATCTTTTTGTGCACAAAACAGGCACATCAAAGAAGATTTACCTAGAAGATGACAATGAAGCACGTAGAAATATTCTAAGAGAAATCCATGACACCCCAATTGGAGGCCATCCCAGCATTTCCAATACATGGTACCTTGTAAACTGAAACTATGAAGGACCCCTACTGCACAAATTTGTTGAACAATACGTTAAGGGATGTGCAAAGTGTCAAGAAGCAAAACCAAAGACAACCCTGAAACGTGCCCCTTTACAGCCCTTTGATACACACGCATCAGAAGGACCCTTCAAATATGTTTCAACGGATCTCATCACTGATCTTCCCAAGTTAGGAAAATATGACACCATTCTCACCATAGTGGATCAAGGATGTTCCAAAGCAGCAAAGTTCATCCCATGTAATAAGACCATAAATGGCAAAGGCACAGCAATTCTGTATTTCAAACACCTGTTCCCCTTATTTGGAATACCAAAGTGCATCATATCCGATCGAGATCCCAGATTTACAGCACACTTTACGAGAGCAGTATGCAAAGCCACAGGCATACAGCAGAACCTGAGTACAGTGTTCCACCCTCGTACAGACAGACAGACAGAGCAAATGAATCAATGGGTAGAGACCTACCTATGCAGCTTTGTGAATGGACACCAAGACAATTGGAGCGCCCTACTTCCTCTAGCTGAATTTGCACATAATTCATGGAAACATGAGAAGACAAAATACTCGCCACATGAACTCATCACAGGCAGCATTCCATCAGCAAAACTGATGCCCCTCGATGATTCAACTCCCACTGCAGAAGCTAGATTGGAAGAACTCTCAAGAGCACGTTCTGATGCACAACTGATGCTTGAGAAATGCACCAAAAGCAATAGAGAACTGCACACTCTTCAGGTCAATCAGAAAGTTTGGTTAGATGCACACAATCTTAAGACCAAGGTTCCATCAAAGAAACTTGCTCCAAAGAGATACAGACCCTTTCAAATTACTGAGAAAGTCTCTGCAGTTGTGTACAGACTGAAACTTCTGCAACACTTCAGGATACATGATGTATTTCATGTCGACCTCCTGATCCCATTTAACCAAAATCAGACATACAGAGAAGCATTTCCACAGCCTCCCCCTGATCTGATAGAAGGAGAAGAAGAATATGAAGTAGAAGAGATCATTTCTGATCGAAAGTATGGACCATGCCGCAGTCAGCAATACCTAATCAAGTGGAAAGGATACCCATCCTCTGAGAACTCGTGGGTTAGCGCAAAGGATATGCACGCACCTGAGATACTCGAAGAATACCTGGACTCTAAGAAATCTGCAGCCTCTACCGCAGTCTCCAGAACATATAAAAGACAGCCCAAGATTCTGCAAAGTCCTCATCAACCCGCTGATACATGGTTTCCTTCTCAACTACAGACCCTTGCACCCTCTATTCCACAGTCATCTCATCTCCTTTCACTGTTGCCCAACTGCAAGACATTCTAGAAGAGCAAGAAGAATGCAAGCTTCAATGCTGCCACTTCCACCAATACACCAAGCAGCAAGTCGAAGAATCCGACCAGCAGCATGCCGCCTCCCATTGGTTTTACTGTAAATGATCCTTCTGCCAATATCATTACCAGTATTAGAATGTTCTCCCTTTCCGCACTCCATACCAACATACCATCCCCAGTTAGCAACTTCTCCACTGACTATTCCTCCTACCCTTCTACACCTCCTTCATCTCCCATCAGCTATGCTTCCACCTTATTTGACAGCGTAGACCACCTCCAGTACCCTATGGACATAGACACCATACAGTGTCCCCCTTCTTCCATATGTACTTCAGATCTGGACAGTTGCCAATCCACACCCCCTTCTTCTTCTTTGCCTCCTTCCCTTAACCGGAGACAAACCATACCCCTTCCACTCCTGGATCCGGAAGAAGAAGCGGAACATGCAGAACTTGAAGAGTTCCGGAAGGCACATGAGGCAGAAATTGCCTCCAAACATGGCAGAGTGAGTACCCTATCCAAGAGAGTTACTGCATATGCATATAACTTTCTGATGGATTGGCTGAACACACAGGATGACGAGAAGAACCCCATCCAAGAATGGGATGCAAAGATCGCCGCCCAACCTAGTTGGACAGGCGCTGCCACCTCTTCTGCCACCTTGTCACCACCATCATACAAGGCCAGATTCGAACCTCTTGGACCCCCTGGCAAGAATTGGATCGCCAACCTGTGCTCCACCGCCACAGGGCCGCCCTTTCTCCTCAAGCACAACGGGTACCTCGTCAAGGCACCATGGGTACAGTACAATTACACACCCGCCTGTCCCCAACTCCTTGGCACCATGGGCAAGAACCAACCAGTTCAAGCTCGACCATTAGTCCCACAGAAGACCACCAACACCGCCGACAACTACAGCACTTGCAAGATGTGCTTGTTCGATCAAGACAAACCCTTTGCAAGTTGGGTTGAAGAAGTGCTCAAGTCCGAGAACGACCCATTGCTCAAAGCAGGTATAGTCCAATACTGCTACTCACTCTTTCACAAGCGAGAGAGCGAGCAATGCCTTTGCAATGCCATGACCGACTACAGCACCTACCGCCTCAAACACCTCAGGATCCTCGGACAACTCCAAGACGCTGATGCCTTCGAACGCCTTAGGGCACAGGTCATGTGGTCCAACCACGTCTACCTCCCTAGCGAGAACCCGACCACCTACAAGTGCATCAGGAAAACTTGAAATTACTTTTTTTTGCTTAAATCCACTTAATTGCTGAAAAAGCAAAAAAAAAAAGCAAAAAAAAGCAGTTCTTTATTTAAGCAAGCAGCTCTTAAGATTTGTAGATTATCCTTGTTTTTATGCTTGTGTGGGCTTATTCCTAGCTTTATTTGTGATAAAGGAGAAACAAGCTAATCTTGAGCAATAATTAAGTATCTCAAATTCAGGATAAAAAACCCTTATTATTGTACTATGACACCTATTACAATACATGATTACTGACTTAGTAACTACAAGACAGTGAGTACATCCATGTGCACATGCCCCCAACACATGCACATGCCCCCCCACACATACACACCCCCCCGAACACGAATGCACACCTCCCAACACGTATGCACACCCCACAACACGAACACACACCCCAACACGTACATGCGCCCCCCCAACACATACACACACCCCCCCAACATGAACACACACCTCCCAAAGTGTATGCACACCCCTGAACACAAATGCACACCCCCCAACACGTATGCATGCCCCCAATGCATACACACGCGCCCCAACATGAATGCACACCCCCCCAACGCATATGTGTGCCTCCCAACACATACACATGCCTCCCAACACGTATGCATGCCTCCCAACACATATGCACACCCCCCAACGCGTGTGCATGCATGTCGTCACCCAGCAGGTGGGGATGCATGCACATGTATGTGGGTATCCGGTGCATGTGTCGCCCAGCACAAGGTCCGGCGTGGGCATGGGCATCCAGCGAGGGCAAGGGCGAGGGCGTGGGCATGAGCATCCAGCGAGGGCGTGGGCGTGAGCATCCAGTGAGGGTGTGGGCGTGAGCATCCAGCGAGGGCATGGGCGTGAGCATCCAGCGAGGGCGAGGGCGAGGGCGAGGAACATGGTCGAAAACTGTCAGTGAAAAGGAAGTAACAGGGTAGTGATTACATACCTAACGAGCCCTGTAGGGGTGTGGGCGTGAGCATCAAGGCATGGTGTCTTGGTGAAGGCAAGGGCATGTGGTGGGCAAAGGTGAAGGCAAGGGTGTGTGTGGTGGGCAAAGGCGTGTGGTGGGCAAAGGCGTGTGGTGGGCAAAGGCGTGTGGTGGGCAAAGGCGTGTGTGTGGTGGGCAAAGGCGGGGGCGTGTGGTGGGCAAAGGCAAACGAGGGGGGGCAAGCAAGGGACTAACGAGGGGTGAAGTCAGTGGATGGGAGGAGGAGTGAAAGAAGCAAAGTTCAACATCAACATTGAACACGTGGATGTTGAACTTTTGCACGTGACATTAAGGGTTGAGTGTTATGCTCGGACTTTGTGTGGCGCTATGAAGTGCCCGGAAAGAAGAGAATCGGGTGCTCTGCTGTTCTATGAACAGTGGGTCTCAATTTAACAAGAGTCTACTTTGTAGATCGTATCTTGAAGTCTGCAAGGTATGTTATGCAAAAGCTAGTTGCTGCAACTAGTTTGTTATGAGATGAGAGTTTAAGGTCTCGATTTAACGCATATGGAAACACATGATGAAAGCAGAGGCTTTCGAGGGAATCTGAGGGGGATTGTGGTTCTATACAAGAGACCAAGTCTAAGGCTACTTGGCCTGTATCTACATCCTTATATACATGATTGGGGGCTGTGCATTGACCGTGCATTGCATAGCAATGACTGTGCAATGTGTAGTACATTACTGCAGTAAACTACGGATTACTACAGAGCTACAGAACTGCATACTACAGACTGTGGAACTGTGCAATGATCTGGGGTTGCTTTGCAGCACGAGAGAGAAGCATGGGAAAGGGTACCTTCCTATTAAAGACAGGGGGTGGCTAAGGCTGGGACTTAGACACTTGCTGAAACGACTAAGTTGCGAGTCATGTGGAGACTGCACATGATGTGTCATGTGAGGATACATGTGATGAGTGCATGTGATTAGGCGTCTATATGACTTGGCATCTAAAGAGTTGACTTAGAGGAAAAAGCGAATTGGGGTGTCTAAACAGGGCGCTTAGGCAACTCCGTAACATTACCCCCTTGTTAGTGTCTCAAACCCTAATGTAGGTTTTGACATCATAACAAGTCAGACTTGTTGGTGTCGTGGTGAAGTTACAATCACTTTATCTGGCGTGGGAACTTGTAGCCAGAAGGAGGAAGAAAAGTCACATGATGTAGCTTGTGATTTTTGTTTTCCTAAGTCGAGGCACGTGACAAGGTTGTCTTTGTTGTGCTTTGATAATCAGATGTTGATGTGATTATCAAGGGTGATAGCGGCGATGAGATGTCTTCAGCGGTGATCTTATCTCTAAGCAATAATCGGGGATGCTAGACAACGATGGTGACATTGGTGGCTGCAGGTATTTCTGATAATTGTCTTCTTCTTCTTTTGGATGATGAACAATCATCTGCAGGAGACAGTGATGTCATTGAGGTATGTGACATCAGGGAAGGTTTGATCAGATCGGCATTTGCAAAAGTACATAAATACTTTAATGTTGATGCAGCGATCATGATCGGGCTTCTAACATGGTTCTAAGCATAATTCAGGTACGAGGTACGAGATTTACGGTCTTAGATATTTAGCAATTTGAAATTCTCAAGTTGACTTCGTTCTGATAGAACTTAGGCACACATGAAAGTTTTTCAAATGCAACTTAATTTCCTATAGAAGGGGCAAATTAAAGTCATGGGGCACAAGATATCAAACTGTAAGTATGAGTCTGTAAGTATGAAACGAGAAATGAGTCTTCGAATCAGAAACAAAATGAAATATAACTAAAGTTAGCATACAAGCTAGCTAACTATAGTAAGAGTTCATACTTCTGACATATGTATATAGGTATGAGTCAATATCAAACTGTAAATAAGTCTCTGAGTTGTTATGCGAGACTATGAAACGAGACAATTCTAGAAGTAAAAACTAAAAAGTTAAACTAAAAGAAAGTTCAAAGCTAACATTATAGCGATGTAGATAGGTAGGATTCGAGTCGTAAGAGACAAAAGAGAAAGAGAGAAAGGAACTTCGGCTTATTTACATGATCAGAAATAGAAAGATCAAAACAAAGTAAAGTAACAGAAGGAAAAGGGAACTACATGTAACCTTGTCGCTTCCTGACGGGCTTGTAAGGGCAGGTGGTGCGGATGTGTCTGAACCTGTTGCAACAGAAGCACTGCTTGCAAGAGCACTGCTTGGTGTTGTTGAGGGGGACTGGAACGGGTCGAGCTGGAAGAGGCTGTGAGCAAGGGTGGACAATGTCGTTCCAGGCCTTGAGTGCTTCTGGGTTTTCGCTGGGGATGTGCCAGTGGTTGGCCCATGTTGCCTGGGACTTGAGGCGTTCAAAGGCGTCAGCGGCTTCAAGTTGAGCGAGGACCTCGAGGTGTTGGAGGCAGAAGGTGCCATAGTTGATCATGGCTCATTGGAGTTGCTCTTCGCTGTTCCATTCCTGAGAAAGGAAGTAGCAGTACTGGCAGATGCCAGCTTGGAGCGACAGGTCGTCCTCAGTTTCGATGGCTTTGTCGATCCAGGGGGTGACTGGCTCTTCTGCATCAAACATTTGCATCTGGGTGACAGTGTAGGTGACATCGGTATCGGCGATCTTGTAAGGGCGGAGAGGTCGGGCTTCAATTGGATAGTCCTTGCCCAAAGAGGCCAGGAGCTGTGGCTGAGCGGGTGAGAAGTCATACTTCACCCATGGTGCCTGGATGGAGAGGCCACGGTGCTGGATGAGAAAGGGTTGTCCAAGGCGCTTGGATTGCAGGTTTCGGATCCAGCCTTGTCCTGGGGCTTCTAGATCTTCGACTTCATGGAGGGATTTGCTCTTGTATGAGGGCAGTGATGAAGTGGCGGAAGTGGTGGCGCCTGTCTAACTAGGTTGGCTGGCGATCTTGGCATCCCAACTGTTGATTGGGTTATCATCTTCTTCGTCTACTGCCTGTTTCAGCCAATCCGTTAGAAAGTCCCATGCATAAGCAATGACTTTCTTGGATAGTCTACTTACTTTACCAATCAGGGCCAGGTCGGCCTTGCTTGGCTCCGGGAGTGCCTGTGCTCTGTGGTATTCCCATTCGAAATCTTCTTCCGGATCAATGAGAGGGAGAGGAACGATCTGGGGTCCTTTTCTCAATGGGGGAGGAAGAGGAGATGGTGGTGTGGAGCATATACTGTCCAAATCTGACATATGTATGGAAGAGGGACGCTGTATGGTGTCTATGTCCATAGGGTACTGGAGGTGGTCTACACTGTCAAATAAGGTGGATGCATAACTCATAGCCGTGGGAGAGGAAGGAGGAGTGGAAGGGTAAGAGGAATAGTCAGCACTGTAATTTCTAACTGGAGAAGGGATGTGTGTACAGAGTGCAGAAAGGTGGAACATGTCTAGTAGCGGTAGTGGTAACGGCAAAAGGGGTGTCTACAGTAAAACCAATGGGAGCTGGCGTGCTGTTGCTCAGATTCTTGGTTTTGCTGCTTGCTGTATTGGCAGAAATGTCAGCAGGCTTTGCGGTCTTCTGCTGCTTCTAGAGCGTCTTGAAGTTGAGCAACGGTGTATGGAGATGAGACAACTGTGGAGTATAGGATGCGAGGGTCTGTAGTTGAGAAGGAAACCATGTATCAGCGGGTTGATGAGGACTTTGCAGAATCTTGGGCTGTCTTTTATATGTTCTGGAGACTGCGGTAGAGGCTGCAGATTTCTTAGAGTCCAGGTATTCTTCGAGTATCTCAGGTGCGTGCATATCCTTTGCGCTAACCCACGAGTTCTCAGAGGATGGGTATCCTTTCCACTTGATTAGGTATTGCTGACTGCGGCATGGTCCATACTTTCGATCAGAAATGATCTCTTCTACTTCATATTCTTCTTCTCCTTCTATCAGATCAGGGGGAGGCTGTGGAAATGCTTCTCTGTATGTCTGATTTTGGTTAAATGGGATCAGGAGGTCGACATGAAATACATCATGTATCCTGAAGTGTTGCAGAAGTTTCAGTCTGTACACAACTGCAGAGACTTTCTCAGTAATTTGAAAGGGTCTGTATCTCTTTGGAGCAAGTTTCTTTGATGGAACCTTGGTCTTAAGATTGTGTGCATCTAACCAAACTTTCTGATTGACCTGAAGAGTGTGCAGTTCTCTATTGCTTTTGGTGCATTTCTCAAGCATCAGTTGTGCATCAGAACGTGCTCTTGAGAGTTCTTCCAATCTAGCTTCTGCAGTGGGAGTTGAATCATCGAGGGGCATCAGTTTTGCTGATGGAATGCTGCCTGTGATGAGTTCATGTGGCGAGTATTTTGTCTTCTCATGTTTCCATGAATTATGTGCAAATTCAGCTAGAGGAAGTAGGGCGCTCCAATTGTCTTGGTGTCCATTCACAAAGCTGCATAGGTAGGTCTCTACCCATTGATTCATTTGCTCTGTCTGTCTGTCTGTACGAGGGTGGAACACTGTACTCAGGTTCTGCTGTATGCCTGTGGCTTTGCATACTGCTCTCGTAAAGTGTGCTGTAAATCTGGGATCTCGATCGGATATGATGCACTTTGGTATTCCAAATAAGGGGAACAGGTGTTTGAAATACAGAATTGCTGTGCCTTTGCCATTTATGGTCTTATTACATGGGATGAACTTTGCTGCTTTGGAACATCCTTGATCCACTATGGTGAGAATGGTGTCATATTTTCCTAACTTGGGAAGATCAGTGATGAGATCCGTTGAAACATATTTGAAGGGTCCTTCTGATGCGTGTGTATCAAAGGGCTGTAAAGGGGCACGTTTCAGGGTTGTCTTTGGTTTTGCTTCTTGACACTTTGCACATCCCTTAACGTATTGTTCAACAAATTTGTGCAGTAGGGGTCCTTCATAGTTTCAGTTTACAAGGTACCATGTATTGGAAATGCTGGGATGGCCTCCAATTGGGGTGTCATGGATTTCTCTTAGAATATTTCTACGTGCTTCATTGTCATCTTCTAGGTAAATCTTCTTTGATGTGCCTGTTTTGTGCACAAAAAGATGATCTGGAAGGATTTGAATGGAATTATTGATATCCACCCCCTTGTTAAGGTCACTTCTTCTGCTAAGAAGATCGGCTACCATATTGGTATGACCGGGAAGGTGTTCCAATTCAAAATCATAGTCTTCTAGAAATTCATACCATCTTGCCTGTCTGGGTGTGATTTTTCTAGATGATTTGAAATATTTCAGGTTCTCGTGATCTGATCTTATCAGTATCTTGTGTTTAGCGCCTAATAAGAGGTGTCTAAATGCTTGGACTGCTCTAATGATTGCTAATAATTCTTTGTCAGCAATTTGGTAATTTTGTTCTGCTGGCAAAAGTGATTTGCTGAAGTAAGCAACAGGGTGGCGTCCATCTTTGAAATCTTGAGCAAGGGTGGCACCCATTGCAAAATTGCTGGCATCTGTTTCTAATATGTATCTGCGCTCTGGATCATGATTTCTAAGGACTGGATATGAAGTGAATGCTTTTTTAAGTGTCTGGAAAGCCTGTTCTGCTTCTTTACTCCATATGTATGCCATGTTCTTCTTCGTCAATTCATTAAGTGGTCTTGCTATATGCAAATAATTGGAAATGAAATCTCTGTAGTAATTTCCAAATCCAAGAGATGAGTGTAGTTCTTTAAGCTTTGTAGGTTGTGGCCAATCAGTCAATCCTCTTGTTTTGATTGGGTCCATCTGGACTTTACCATTGCCTATGATAACTCCGAGGTATTCCACTTGCTTCTTGTGGAAGTGACACTTCTCTGGATTTAGGTAGAGATCATGTCTAAGTAGTTTCTTAAGGACTTTCACTATGTCTCTATTGTGTTGTCGTAGGGATCCTTTGGTAGGTATCAGTATATCATCCATATAGATGAATACTTCGCCCTTGGCGATTTCTTCTCTAAAGTATGCATCCATCATCATCTGGAATGTTGCTGGAGAGTTGGTTAAGCCGAAGAACATGACATTTGGTTCAAAAAGTCCTCTGTTTGTCTTAAATGCGGCTTTAGGCTGATCTCTGTCTTTGATTTGGACATTGTTGTATCCCCATTGTATATCAAACTTGGTGAACCAATCTGTGTCGTGGATCTGGGCGATAATTTCTTTGATTAATGGGAGTGGATACATATTTCTCTTCGTATACTTGTTGATGGCTCTATAATCTTGAACTGGTCGCAACTTTCCATCTTTCTTCTTTACAAAGAAGAAGGGTGATGCGTAGTTCGAGTTAGAGGTTGTAATATACTTCTTCTTTAGATGTTCGTCTAGGAATTTGTCTAACACTTCCTGTTTGCATGGTGCCAATTGTATGAGCTTGCAGTCTATGGTCTTTGGAACATCTTCTGTGAATTCTAATTGCATGATCCCATGGTCTTGACTTTGGGAAACACATAGCCTTGATTTCGTCGAAGACTTTGCCATAAGTGTGATAAGCCTTTGGAACAATTTCTTGCCAAGTTTGTTCCTTCTTATCTCTGGCTTCTATTGCAAGATCTGTGGCTGTTGTCGTCTTTCTGAGGTATTTCTTTGGATAAAGAATGGTTCCTCTTTTGTTGCTTGGTATGAAATGCGGATCATGCTTTTCTGTTTCATACATCTCTGGCTTAATCTCTTTTAGGAGCTGCAGTTGCCTTTCTGGGGTCCATAGGTGTGCATCTTCGGTTGCGATAGTTACATTGCCATAGAATGTGCTTGTTTTCCAATTAATCGGTGGATTAGTATTGGATAAAAAGGGGTATCCTAATAGCATTTCATCGCCTCCTAAGTTAATGATAAAGAAGGTTTCTTTCTTCTTGACCGGACCATAGTAGACTTCTAAGTCTGTGGCTTCTGTAATATTTCCTAAAGAGTTTCGTGTTCCATCTACATTACAAATGATCCTTGGTTGACTCAATTTGTATGTAGGGAACTTGTATTGTCTTGTGAGTGTGGGTGCAATAAAATTATCTGTTGCACCACTGTCGATTAATGCTTTAACTTGTCCTTGCTTGTCCTTTGTTCGTAGTTTAACTGTGGCCTTTACTGATCATTGCTTCAGCACGAATGTGTCTGCATTGAACACTACCCTAATCATGGCCTGGTGACTCGGGCTTACTGAAAATTTACACCATTCTTTTGCATTTCTTTTGCCCATTGCTCATGCTCTTCATCGGAAAATGAAGCTGTTTGAGCTGCTATTTGAGCAATGTTAGGTTGATCATTTGATTTGTCATCTGATTCAACTTCTTCAAAGAAGTCTTCATCATCTGAATCTTCTTCTATGATCGCCCTTGTGAAGGAGGTTCTAGGTCTAAATTTAGTGTTCTTCTTCTGGTTGGGTTTGAGAGGTTTGTGTTGTTGCATTTGCAAACTCTTCTTGTTAGGACATTTGCATGCAAGGTGTCCTTGCTTGGAACAATTATAGCATCGACCTTCGTTATGATGTTTCTTCTTGTCTTCTGCAGTGACTGCTCGTTGTGCAGCCATTACAGTGTCCACATCCATTGGAACTGTTTCATCATTTGGATGGCGATGTGGTTGTTGTTGTTGTGGGCCTTTGTGCCATTGCATTGGCCATCTAGGCATAGAGTGATGTATTGCATCTCTGCACATGTTCTTCTTCTGTTCCTTTCGTGCTGCATCTATCCATTCAGCTAGAGTTGTTGGCTCTGTGTCTCTGTCTAGAATGCGGTCTAGCAGTGGTTGGTTTAGGCGTTTGACAAACATGTCTACTGTAGCTTCGTCGTTTTCACCATATCCTGCTTTCTTTGCTAGATTCTTGAACGTTGCAATGAAGGAATCTAAGTTCTGGCCTTGCATCTTCATGCCTTGTAGAGCAAGGTATGTGCTTTGCTTCTGTGTTGTATTGGTGTATGCCCCTTTGAAAGCAGTTTCAAATTCTGTCCACAGAACTTCTTTGTCTCGTCCTACTGGATTCTGTTGGCGTGAGACTTTTGTCTTGAGTTCTTGGAGCTGGGCATCTACCCAATTGTCGATGTTCGGTCCTCTTATAAAAGATAATGTGAAGATTACTCTTCTATAAGGGTTTGACATAGTTGTGATGCCATTGTCCATGGACTTATACATGTCAAATTGGTGGAGAAAGAGTTCACTCTTGGCTCTGTTTCCATCAAAGAGTTGTGGTGGATTTCCTGTCCATCCACTGGGGTTCGTGGCTGCTGGTGGTTGCACCATTATAACTGGTTGTACAACTGGTACAGGTGGGTTTATTACAATCTGTGAGATGGGTTGTATCACTGGAGGTGGTGCTGGAGGTTGTATGCCTTGTACTACTGCTCCAGTAACTATTGTGAGATAGTGTGGAAATCCTGGGTCTTGTGGATTTTCTGGTTCTCTGTCTGTGATATCGAGGACGTGTTCGATACCTGCTGTGACAATTCGGGTTTCTAGTTCTTGTTGTTGATCCTCAACTGATCGTTCTCTTGGATCTAATGGAGGAGTGATAGATGTATCCTTGTCCTTGTCTGATTTGTAGTCTGTAGCGAATCTAAATTTCTGTTGTGGCAATTCTTCTGAAGAGGAGTGTCTACTCTCTCTATGGCTAGCACTTGCTGGCGATGGTTCTTGGTAGTCTGGATGGTTTGGGTTTGTTATAGGCCAAAATCCAGTGTCTTGTTTGTTGTGTGCAAGTTGAAAATAGTGGGCTGTGTACCACTTATTATTCTTATTGTCTAGGTAGTACCAGTGATTATCAAAGAATTCGACTGGTTCTGGTGCGTGTGGTTTGTAGGTGGGTTCTACAAGTGTGCGGTCCTGTAGATCAGGTAGGTAGTATCCTGTCTTTGGTTGTTGTACCGACTCTGCTTCGTGGTAGTTTATCCAAATGACACTTCCTAATACTTCTGGTGGGAGATTGTCTAGTCTTCTCCTAGTAACTTTGTGCTCTTCATCTGGGTCGTCAGTGACTCGAGGAGCTAGTGATGCCATCTTGGCATCGGTTGCTTTCTATAGGGAAGCCTTTCCTTCTGAATCACGTAGATGGTAGTCTAGTGTAACTGCACTAGTCTCGGTGCTTTACTTTACTTCTAAAGCCTGTAAGAAGGGTCTCTACAACTTAGTAGATGTCTGGTATAGTACTAGCCTGGCTAAAGTACTAAAGGGTTCAGTATGTACCGGGTAGCTAATCTGGTACAGTAAGGGGTTTCGTTATACACTAGCCTAGCTATGTATAGTAAGGGGTTCTCTTTACTTAGCCTTTAAAGAGACTTTAAAAAGGGTTGGTGCTTTCTTCTTATAGAAAGACTTGGTCTTGTGTTATGCCCGGACTTTGTGTGGCGCTACAAAGTGCCCGGAAAGAAGAGAATCGGGTGCTCTGCTGTTCTATGAGCAGTGGGTCTCAATTTAACAAGAGTCTACTTTGTGGATTGTATCTTGAAGTCTGCAAGGTATGTTATGCAAAAGCTAGTTGCTGCAACTAGTTTGTTATGAGATGAGAGTTTAAGGTCTCAATTTAATGCGTATGGAAACACACGATAAAAGCAGAGGCTTTCGAGGGAATCTGAGGGGGATTGTGGTTCTATACAAGAGACCAAGTCTAAGGCTACTTGGCCTGTATCTACATCCTTATATACATGATTGGGGGCTGTGCATTGACCGTGCATTGCATAGCAATGACTGTGCAATGCGTAGTACATTACTGCAGTAAACTACGGATTACTACAGAGCTATGGAACTGCATACTACAGACTGTGGAACTGTGCAATGATCTGGGGTTGCTTTGCAGCACGAGAGAGAAGCATGGGAAAGGGTACCTTCCTATTAGAGACAGGGGGTGGCCGAGGCTGGGACTTAGACACTTGCTGAAACAACTAAGTTGCGAGTCACGTGGAGACTGCACATGATGTGTCATGTGAGGATACATGTGATGAGTGCATGTGATTAGGCGTCTATATGGCTTGGCATCTAAAGAGTTGACTTAGAGGAAAAAGCGAATTGGGGCATCTAAACAGGGCGCTTAGGCGACTCCGTAACATTGAGTGCATTGCACGATGTTTTGACTTAGAATTTTTGGGCGACTGGAATGGATGTGCCGGTGCAGCCCACATTTCCCACACTAACCAGTGTCACTGCAGACCAAGCAAATTGTTCTCATATCTTTGGAACTAAAATATTTAAAATTCTGAAAATATTTATGCTAATAGAAAAGACGAAATGTTAGGGGGTCCTCTGTCAACATTAAGTAATCTAATCAGTGGTTTCTTAGTTATTTAGAGATCTTTGTTACTTTCAACTGAGCCAATTTCAATGCTGGTCAAATAACTTAAGAACTACTGATTAGATCACTTAGTGTTGGCAGAGAACTCCCAGTATTCTACTCTTATCTATCAGCTCAAATATTTTCAGATTTTAATATATTGTATTTCCAGAGATATAAATACATTTGGCTTGGCTGGCAGCAATACCAACATTTCTGTCTTTTATGCTAAAAGTACAAAAGTGTCAATAAGTAAGATAAGTATGAAACAGAGTGAATAAGTATTAACAAAGCACAGAATCAAATGAACAAGTAAGATAAAGTATAGAAGAAAGTGAATAAGCAAAATAAGCAGGACAATATAAAATAGCTTATTCTGTACTTGTATTACTTATTCACTCTTATTTACTTTATCTTCCTTATTATCACTTATTTACTTAATATTACTTTAAGTGAGATACATAAAAAGCAGAAATAAGCAATTTCCCAACATTTTTCAATTTAAGTTGAATTAAGCTTTAAAAGTACAAAAAGTAACGAAAAAGTAATTTCGGATTTTCCTGATGAAGGCTTGGAGGGAAGTATCCACTAACTGCCCCTTGCCTTTGCCGGAGAAGCCCAGCTTTGCCTCGGCCACTCACAACCCCAAGAACTGCCGCCGCTGCATGTGCTACAAGTGCCACAAGTTTGGCCACATCTGTGCAACATGCCCCAGCAAGCCCGCCAGCAAGCGCCAAGGATACATGTAGTTTCCTTCCCCTTCCTTTCCTATTATGTTTTGATCACATTTCTTTCTGATCATGTAAATAAACTGTAGTTTCTCTTACCTCTTTTGTCTCTTTTGACTTGACTCTTACCTATCTACATTGCTATAACATTAGCTTTGAACTTTCTTTTAGTTTAACTTTCTTAGTTTTACTTCTAGAATTGTCTCGTTTCATAGTCTTGTGTAATGACTCAGAGACTTATTTACAGTTTGATATTTGACTCGTACCTATATACATACAATAGAAGTATGAACTTTTACTATAGTTAGCTAGCTTGTACGCTAACTTTAGTTATGTTTCATTTTGATTCTGATTGGAAGACTCGTTTCTTGTTTCATACTTACAGACTCATACTTATAGTTTGATATCTCATGCCCTATGACTTTAATTCGCCCCTTCTGTAGGAAATTAAAGTTGCATTTGAAATCTTTTCAATGAGTGCCTAAGTTCTATCAGAACGAAGTCAACTTGAAAATTTCAAATTGCTAAATATCTAAGACCGTGAATCTTGTACCTCGTACCTGAATTACACTTAGAAAATGCATTAGAAGCCCGATCATGATTGCTACACCAACATTAAAGTATTTACATACTTTTGCAAATGCCAATCTGATCAAACCTTCCCTGATGTCACGTACCTCAATGACATCACCGTCTCCTGCAGATGATTATTCATCATCCAAAAGAAGAAGAAGAAGACAATTATCGGAAATACCCACAGCCACCGATGTTACCATCGTCATCTAGCATCTCTGATTACTGCTTAGAGATAAGATCACCGCTGAAGACATCTTATCGCCGCTATCACCATTGATGATCACATCAACATCTGATTATCAAAGCACAACAAAGACAACCTTGTCACGTGCCTCGACTTAGGAAAACAAAAATCACAAGCTACATCATGTGACTTTTCTTCCTCCTTCTGGCTACAAGTTCCCACACCAGATAAAGTGATCGTAACCTTCACCACGACACCAACAAGTCTGACTTGTTATGACATCAAAACCTACATTAGGGTTTGAGACGCTAACAAGGGGGTAATGTTATGAAGTCGCCTAAGCGCCCTGTTTAGACACCCCAATTCGCTTTTTCCTCTAAGTCAACTCTTTAGATGCCAAGTCATATAGATGCCTAATCATGTGCACTCATCACATGTATCCTCATGTGACACATTATGTGCAGTCTCCACATGACTCGCAACTTAGTCATTTCAGCAAGTGTCTGAGTCCCAGCCTCAGCCACCCCCTGTCTCTAATAGGAAGGTACCCTTTCCCATGCTTCTCTCTCGTGCTGCAAAGCAACCCCAGATCATTGCACAGTTCCACAGTCTGTAGTATGCAGTTCTGTAGTTCCATAGTAATCCGTAGTTTACCACAGTAATGTACTATGCATTGCACAGTCATTGCTACGCAATGCATGGTCAATGCACAGCCCCCAATCATGTATATAAGGATGTAGATACAGGCCAAGTAGCCTCAGACTTGGTCTCTTGTATAGGAATACAACCTCCCCACAATCCCTTCCCAGAACCCCCTCGAAAGCCTTTGCTTTCATCATGTGTTCCCATATGTGTTAAATCGAGACCTTAAACTCTCATCTCATAACAAACTAGTTGCAGCAACTAGCTTTTGCATAACATACCTTGCAGACTTCGAGATACAATCTACAAAGTAGACTCTTGTTAAATTGAGACCCACTGTTCATAGAACAGTAGAGCACCCGATTCTCTTCTTTCCGGGCACTTCATAGTGCCACACAAAGTCTGAGCATAACAGCAAGGGTGGTGACTATCATACCACCACAGATGAGTCAGACATTCTTTTAAAATAGAATGAAACTAACAAGATTCCTTTAGGAACACTGTGGACTTCACTACTGTGGTGGTAATTTTTTTTGTCACTGGCTTTTTCTTGCTGGGAACTATTGTTGCCTTTGCTTTTTTGGGCCCAACAACAACATCTTTTGCAAGTATCAAGCATTCCAAGGCCTTCTGTTTATGCACACCATCAACAATGTCTGCAGGGTTTTCTCCAGGTCTGGTGTTGGGATGCATTGGTGTAGTAGCAGCTCAGAAGGGTTTAAGAATGCTGCGTTGATGTGGTCATCAGGGTCATAGGTCAATTTCAATATGTTACAGACAGTTGAATGTAGAATGTAGCCTAGTACATTGTGCACAACATTGCACATAATGTCGGGCATCTAAATAATATGTTAAGTCTCTGAACCCACCATACCCGGCTATCTGTGTTGAAGGGTATCGGGTTTGATGAGGGTACAATTTTTTGTACCCTTATCTGTACCCCCAGATACCCCTGGGCCAAACCCGGCCAGGTATGAAAACCTGTGCCATTCACTAGGTGAGGGTAATGGAATAAGGGTAAGGGGGATGGGGTAACCAGGTAAGGGTGGGGGTAAGGGGGTGAGGGTGGTGGGGTAAGGGTAAGGGTGAGGGTGAGGGGGTGAGGGGGTGAGGGTGAGGGGGTGAGGGGGTGAGGGTAAAGGGTGCTTAGGGTAACTTGTAAAACTCAGCATAAGTGACCTGGGTCAATACTCACAAGTACTCACAGATCCTTGCAAGTATGTTCCCACAGATCACCTGGATCTGTGGGTCAGCTGACCTGTGGGTATTCTCATGGATCTACCCACAGATACCCATGGGTTACCTGGACTTGTGCTGAGCCTTAAACAGGATGTAAGCATGACTTGCACTTGTAAGCATGTGGAATGTGTACTCAGTCTCCGAAGGTAAAGACTGTATTAATATGGATCTACCTGTAAGTGTGTGGAATGCATACTGAACAGGAGATAAGTATGATGTAATCAACTGACTAAGCGAGAGATAACTGACCTCAGTCTCCGAAGGTAAAGACTGAGGTATGGGGGAACGAACAGGGGGTTCTTATATACAGTATGGCTACTAGTAAGGAATGTTAGATGTCCATGATCAAATGTAAAATAAATTGAGTCGGGTATATTAGAGCGTACAGGGACACGTGCTAAGTGTCGGGCTAGCATGGGTCTTGCCAGCCCGATCCGGTAGTGTGGTGCCACATGGTGGCTGCACTTCCAACACGCCCCCTCAGTCCAAGCAGTGTAAGCCCATCGCTTTTGAGAAGCGTTTGTGCTTATCACAGACAAGTCCTTTGGTCAGAACATCCGCAGTTTGCTCATCGGTCAGGGTGTACTCAAGACAAATCTCCTCGCCCTCAACTTTGTGCCTCAAAAAGTGGTGTTGCACTTCAATGTGCTTGGTGCGGTCATGGAACTCGGGGTTGCACGCGATTGCGATTGCAGACTGGTTGTCGACATGGAGTACAGTTGGTGAGTTGAGATCCAAGCCCAGTTCGATGAGTAATCGTCTTAACCAGACGACTTCTTTTGTAGCATGCGCAGCTGCGATGTATTCGGCTTCAGTGCTCGAGAGAGCGACTGAAGTCTGCTTCTTTGAGCTCCAGCTCACAGCAGCGCCCCCCAACATAAAAACGAAACCGGATGTGGACTTGTGATTGTTCACATCGCTTGCCCAATCGGCGTCGACAAAACCGTGCAAGACGGTCCCACCAGGTGTTCCGTGTTGGAAGACGAGCCTCTGGTTGCTCATGGCTTTGAGGTATCGGAGTGCGCGTTCAAGAGCATGCTGGTGGTCTGCTCCGGGGGTAGCAGAGTGTCGCCCTAGGGCAGCCACTGTGTATGCAAGATCGGGGCGAGTCCCCAGCATGGGGTACATCAGCATGCCGATGGCGCTTTGGTATGCCTTGATGTCAATCTCGGCAGAGGTGAGTTTGATTAAGTGTTTGTTTGCAAGGGTCGGTGTACTGATAGGGCGCATGTCTGACATTCTGAATCTACCCAGGATCTCCTCAATGTATTTCTGTTGGGAGATGGCAATCCAGCCGGCATTGCGATCGTGCATGACGTGCATGCCGAGGATCCAGGAGATGTCTCCTAGGTCAGTCATTTCATAGCTTTCTCTCAGCGCTGCCTTATCCTTGTTGATGCCCTCCAGATCTTTTGATACCATTGTGATGTCATCAACGTAGAGTGCGATGATGGATAGGGTGCCGTGTGTGTGGACAAAGACTGCGTGGTCGGCTTCAGTGTGTTGGTAGCCCATTGTGCCGAGCTTTTCTCTGATTTCTTCATACCAGACTTGGCCACCTTGTTTGGTGCCGTACACCGCCTTAACGAGGCACAAGACCATGCCGTCAGGGACATCGAAGCTGGGGGGAGGTTCCATGAAGATCTCCTCCTTGAGTTCCCCGTTTAGATAAGCTGACTTAACGTCCATTTGTTGGACTTCTAGGTCGTGCTCGGCAGCGATGGCAAGGATTGCGTGTAGGGAAGCGAATTTGGTGACGGGTGCGAACATTTCGTCATAGTCAACACCCTCGATTTGTGTGAAGCCCTGCACGACTATGCAGGCCTTATACTTTTGTATCTCGCCATCGGGGCCTTGCTTGATGCAGAACACCCACTTGCTCCCCACAACCTTTCGACCTTTCAGATGCGGGATGACTTTGTACACGCCCATGTGCTCAAAAGCACAGCGTTTGGCTTCGCATGCGACCTCCCATTCAGCCGCATCAGGGCGTGCCATTGCTTGGGCATAGGTGCACAGATTGCCAGTGACATCGGCATGCGCCACTTTGGCCTTCTCGGCGTGGCGCTTTCGCGTGCCGTACGAGCTGACAGAGTAATGCAGGCCGTTGTCGCAGATCGGCATGTGCATGGTGCGTTTTGGGCGAGTGCTGGTGAGAGTGGGGACTAGCGACTTAGAGGGTTTTGAGGTGCTGAGTATGCCTTCGATTTTGCTTTTGCTTTCGATTTCTGATGCGCCCCCTGCCTTTCCAGTGTTTCCTGCGTCCACACCTCCTGTGTCTACATTCTGTGCTTTGGTGGCTTCAGTTTCGACACCCCCTGCTTCTGCATTAATCGTCTCGGTGTCGTTGGGTTCGATGACAACACGTTCAAACGAAGTTTGAGGGGTGGCACCCCCTTCATCGAATATGATGTTGCAAGACTCAAGGAAGTGACGGGTCGGGCGATGGACGAGGCGATACGCCTTGCAGTTCTGGGCATGGCCCAGGAACGTGCATACCAATGATTTGGCGGTGAGTTTACCTCGTTGCACATCCGGGATGTGTACAAACACACGGGATCCGAAGATGCGCAGCCTGGAGACGTCTGGCTTGTTGCTGCTCCAGGCTTCTTCTGGGGTGATATCCCCAAGGGCGCGGGTGGGTATGACATTATGGAGGAGGGCCGCATATTCGAGTGTGTCGTACCAATATGACTCGGGGAGTTTAGCATCGATTAACATCGCTCGGACCTTGTCAAGTAAGGTCCTGTTCATGTGCTCAGCTATGCTGTTATGTTGTGGTGTGTCTGGTGTCGTGAGCTCTTGCTGAATCCCCTTCTCTTCTAGGTATTTGCCCAGGTCCCCCCCCATGTATTCACCCCCTCCGTCACTGCACAGGATGTGTAGGTGTTGCCCTGTTTCGACTTCAGCACGTGCAATGAATGCCTTCAAGTGGCGTGCAACCTCGGATTTTTTGTGCAAACCCGCAACAAATACTTTGCGGGATTTGTCATCCGTGAAGGTCACGAAGTACTCGAAGCCGCGGTGCGAGCACATGCCCATCTTTCCACAGACATCAGAGAAGACACGGCCTAGGACTACATCGGCATGTGTTTCTGTGGCCTTGTGGATCTCGTCGTGTGTTTGCTTGCCCTGGAGGCAGGGCTCACAAGGGGTGGTATGCATCGCATTGCCGGTAATTTCCATCCCTTTTACCATGCCTTTTCTGACCATTTGCACGATGGTGTCAGTGCTTAGGTGGGCAAGACAGCAGTGCCAGGTTGCGGTGTCGGCCTTGGAAGTTGTGCTGTGCGTGATGAGGGCGCTTTTGGCTGCAACTGGAAGATTGTCGCCCTCGGCTGGGAAGGCTTCGACATGTGCAATACGGGCCATTTCGGAGACGACCGTTCACATATCCATGATGTAAAGCTTGCCCTGTAGCTGCCCACTACAGGTGAGTTTTCCGGCTTGGGTGTATAGCTGACACCCTTCCCCAGTGAACCGGACATCAGTGCCGCATTGGGTAAGGTGAGCGACCAATAGGAGGTTGCTATTTAGCTCAGGGACAAACAAGATGTCTTGAAGAACTGCATTGCTCCAGCAGCCGTTTGCTCGCATGCAGACTGGAATGCGGCCGATGCCTGTAGCGGGGATAGCACTGTTGTCACCTAGGGTGACTCGGATCGGGCATGCGAGGGTGGTGAATGAATAAAACCACTTGCAGTTGCAACTCATGGATCGAGATGCGCCCGAGTCGACGATCCAGCGCTGGCTGGCCTGTGCAGAGCGTGCTCCGAGGGCAAAGGCTTTGTTATCGCACGGAAATGGCTCAGCTGTGAACACAGTGAAGACATGCACCACATTGTCGCTTGGATCGGCGACAGCAACTTTTGCAGATGCTGCTGGCTTAGCAGGTGCTGCTGTGGTCCCTTTCAACTGGGCTGCTTCTTCTTTCTCGTGCTTGAGCTTCTGGCACTCTGATGCTTCGTGGCTGCGAATCTTGCAGTGAGTACATTTCTTCTTTTTGTCCCCTGGCTTATCATCTCTTCTCCCTCTTCCCTTCTTAGCGATTTTTGCGAAGAACACTGTTGCACTGGTGCCTGACTCGTGTACATGTTGCTGTTTGTCGAGGACGATCTGGGAAGTGACATGCTCTGTAGTCATGTCAGAGGGTTTGGTGTTGGATAGGATCTTCTTCAGGGTATTCATTGAGGAGGGGAGGGACAAAATGATGGCAAACACGATGAGTTTGTCATCCAGTGTGAGTCTGAGGGCCGAGATGGTGCCTGCCACGCGCACTAGGGAGTTGATTTGAGGTTGTAGGGGTTTGCTATCGGAGAGCATGCCCTGGAACACCTCATCTATCAGGTGAATGATTTGTTGTTCACCCTTCCCTTCATAGCAGACTGATAGCTTCTCCCAGTGTGTTTTAGTGGATGTACTGGTGGCAACAGTACTCAGGGGCTCATCCTTCAATGTCAGGATGATTTGAGCATGTGCCTCCCGATCCTTTTTCGCCCAATTTGACTTCTTGTCGGCTGTGGCAGAGGAATCAGGCTGTGCAATGGTGCCTGTGACTATATCCCAGAGGTCCTGGAGTTCGAGGACTGCTTGGGTTCTGATCTTCCAGAATGCATAGTTGCTCCCATCATTTTCAAGATGGGGGAGATCATATAAGCAAAGGGAACCCTTGGAAGTAGTGGTACTGGAGGTGGTGGTCATGGCTCCAGCAGTGGAAGTGTTTCCGCCTTGTGACAGGGACACAGTGCTTGCAGTACTCATTTCTAGGGTGTGTGGTGCTTAGTAAGTCTGGCAGTTGATAAATGGAGTTATTTAGAGATGGGCAGGTCTCATAATCTGTAAGCATGTGGAATGTGTACTCAGTCTCCGAAGGTAAAGACTGTATTAATATGGATCTACCTGTAAGTGTGTGGAATGCATACTGAACAGGAGATAAGTATGATGTAATCAACTGACTAAGCGAGAGATAACTGACCTCAGTCTCCGAAGGTAAAGACTGAGGTATGGGGGAACGAACAGGGGGTTCTTATATACAGTATGGCTACTAGTAAGGAATGTTAGATGTCCATGATCAAATGTAAAATAAATTGAGTCGGGTATATTAGAGCGTACAGGGACGCATGCTAAGTGTCAGGCTAGTGTGGGTCTTGCCAGCCCGATCTGGTAGTGTGGCACCACACAGTGGCTGCACTTCCAACAGCACTTTCTCAAGTAAATCCAGCCAGGGTTCCTGGGTAATGTCTGGGTCAACAGAGATGAAGACATAGTCAACAGGGTTACATTCATCACCTGGGATGATGCAAACAGGAACCAACGGTTCAAGGGGATATAGCTGGAGTGTTCCCCAAGTGTGGCATGCAAGTGCTGCACTGCTGAGTTTATGGTGCCTCATGGGAGTTTTCTCACAATGAGCTCAACTCCAGAGATGAGGGCATCTTGAGGGTCGGAGGTCTGGCGAACTGGGTGTGCCAGAGACCGCACTGCGTGGATTACATAAGGGTGCTGGAACCACGCGACACCACGCGACACCATGTGACGTGTGGGACGGGAGTACTGGGGGAGTGTGGGACTTACCATTGCTCCAACACGTTGCCATCTTCATGTCTTCCACATTCAACAATGGCATGGGATCTGGTTCTGCTTTGGACCCTGCCCTTTTACGTGTTGTGGTTGTCGCAACCATTGTTGCTACGCTTGTGTCCGCTACCTCAATATTCATGCATCTGAAGAACTACCGCAAACCTTTGTTGCAACGGTGAGTGGACCTTGAAGTGAACATGGAGCGGGTTATACTCACTTCGTTTGCATCAGGATGGTTGTTCGAATCATGCTGATGGTCCCAGTATATGCCGTCTCTTCTCTAATATCCCTATTTTCGCTGGAGGCTGCTTTTGTAATTGATGCTTTCCGGGACATTTATGAGGTATGTCGTACTTCACAGAGCTGCTCTAGGTTACGACTTTTTTTGACAGGCTTTCGTAATTTATTGCTTTTTCCAACTACTAGTCGGATATCTCGGTGGGGAACGCTCCCTACTCATTCGAGTTCATGGCCGCCAACCAAAAGTTACCCCCTTCCCCATGAATGTGTTCCAACGTGAGATCGATGTAAGCGACCCGTTCACATTTTTATTTCTCAAACGAGGAATCCTCCGTAAGCACCTTGCCTTGGCGAGATTCTCGCGTCATAACCCGAATTTTTTCAAGAATATGTTCAAGTCAAGCCAGTCCTCGCAATTACTTCGCTAGCCCTGAAGGCATCAGGAAAATACAACGAAGGCGAATTTCGTGCAGACTCTGGGTACCTCTATGTCAATATAGTCTACAATGCCAGTATCTGTTTAAGCTTGTACTGCTTAGCCATGTTCTGGCTCTCGATCAGCGAAGATCTCAAGCCATTTCGGTCAGTGTAAATTTACCTATCATCTGACAAACCTGACAATGCATGGATAGCCCGATGCCTAAATTCCTCTGTGTGAAAGGCATATTGTTTTTCTCGTTCTGGCAAGCCACCGGGGTATCCCTTCTGGTTTCTGTGGGTGTTATCAGGAGCCTTGGCCCATACACAGACAAAGAACACATATCCCTCGGTCTAACCGATACTTTAATCTGCCTCGAGATGCCCTTCTTCGCTATTGCACACTTTGCGGCGTTCTCCCAGCGAGACTATATTGACAAGAAATTGACATACGTCGGACGCATGCCGATGCGTCACGCGTTCCGGGACTCATTTGGTTTCAAAGACGTTTTTGAAGACGCCAGTGCCACGTTGAATGGTCAGGGCATGGATTATCGCGAATTTGAGCCGAGTGAGGGACAAATGCATCAAGGCCTTGGTCGTGAGCGTCGCATTCGTGCGGGACTTCGCTACTCCCACGGAGGACGGGGAAAGTACTGGTTACCCCAACCCACATCATCGAGTCGCCAGGAACGCTCACCGGAAAATGGTGTCTATGCCCCTCTCCTCTCCGATGACGCCGAGGATGTTGTTCAAGATACCAACAGCAATGCAGATGAAGCATTCGTGGCTATTGGGTTTGACCTCCCATTTGGTGGTCATGATCCTGAAGACGAAGAGCTATTTGCAAGCAGTCGGAAATACCTGTTTGGTGACTACAATTACCCTTGTATTGACGCTAGCTCCGAAGTAGCGCGCGCGGAGATGTGGGAAGAAGAGGAGCGGATTCTCAACAATGAGCGCAGCGCGTGGTTCTCTGATCATTATGGCAATCATGGGCGCAATGCCGTGGCTGTCACGGGTTACGGCGCTGTTGGCATGTCGCAACCGCAGCAGGACAAAACGAGTACCCTTGCAACACCCCTTTCTCCAAGTGCGACCATTCATTCAGAGCCAGCCCTCGGGCCAGTCGCAGACACCCAGCTCCGTTGGACAAATGTATTTTGGCCGAGAATTAGGTTAAAATCACCACCGAATCCCAGCAACTCCCATGTAACCTCTCCTTCGATATCGACAGAGATAAGCACTTCAGGGCATATAGCACGGCCTGACGCTATTGACCTCGTAACCGAGGACCGCTATACTGCGAACCTCGCTGTATCAGACGAGAATCAACAAGGCGAACGAACATCAGCGAGGCAAACCCATCATTCGTTTGGGAACCCGGGGCATGAGAGGGTGGTAGATGTGCGTAGAGGGGATAAAGGTGATGACCCAGATGCAGCTCACAGAGATGCTGAGGGGGTGGGTACGAACTCCGAAGCCATGACAACTATCAAAGTTGTTGCACTGGTAGAGCCACCACTGTCTCATGCCAGGGTGGGAGGGCTAGTAAACGTTTCAGATGACTTAGAGGGTGATGAGAATCCCTGGGCGTGATGTACTTTCATGTGCCTGCCTTGACAATTTAAATTGGTCCCTGTAATTATTTCCTCACTCAGGAGTCAGGCATTATTGCATTATTTCTAATCGAACACCGGGAATAAGGTACTACCGCGTCTTGGCGAGTTTGTGATTATTTATAGGGAATGATTACGCGGCTTGCGGCCAAGCCACGCGTAACAACGGCGCCGCGCGCATGCAGTAACACGAGTACTTGCTTCAGTCCGTCGCAACTTGTGCGAATCCCGCACACTAATTTGTTGACTTCATTCTTTTCCTTCTTCCCTTCGTTATTCGGCCTTCACGGCTTCACCACTCCTATCTTTGCGTCTATCCTATCTCCACCTTGATCCATGTCTTTCTTCAGACGACATCGTAACCCCGTCTCTGACCAAATTGCGGCCGACGATCATGATTCCAACGTTGACTATGACCTCCGCCTGCGCACCGTCCGCACAGCTGCGTCAACCATAGCCGAGTCCATCGCTTCCGAACAACGTGCCGAGCGCAGACGATCAACCAGACTTAAACGTTCCAAATTTTTTCGATCCAAGTCGGCGAAATACCCGGACCACGAGAAGACACACACTTCCTTACCAGATGTGCCTACTGTTCAAATTACTGGGAAAAGGAGAAATGTCTACGTCAATATGCCACTAACTGCCACAGAGGTGGATCGACATGGAGAACCTATTATACGCTATGCGAGGAACAAGGTGAACACGACCAGTGAGTGGCGACGGGAATTTTGTATTGCATTCTTCTTACACCTCCTAGAGTACACCATAATTACATTCGTTCCCAAAAATTTGTACGAACAATTTAGACGGTATGACACCCGCAATGCTCATCTCTGTTTTACTGAGTACTTGTAGGGTTGCAAATCTGTATTTTTTGGCACTTGTCGTTCTGCAAGGTACGTATTCGATTGTCCAAACGTTACCGTGTAAATCTCAGCTGCCTTCAGTTTTCTCCATCTTTGGCGCCGTGTCACCACAAACAGCGGCGCTGCCGCTTATGTTCATTCTCACAGTGACTGCTATCAAGGACGCAGTAGAGGACTATCGTCGAGCGATGTTGGATGAAGAAGTCAACACTTCAGCTGCAACTAAGCTTGGCAACTGGCATAACGTTAACCAGCCCAGGGATCCCCGAAACCGGCTTGAAAGGCTCTTTGGGCTCAATTCTCCTGGCCGCATAACCAAGGGAGTGCGTAAACTCCGGGAAAGGGAGGCGAGCATAAATTCAAGGGTTGTACTCCAGCGCACTGGAAATCTCGTAGGCGAAAGTGTGGCCGATTTCAGTAGCTTATCTCTGGACCGGGATGGCGGTGGAAAGCAGCTCGAAGATATCCAGAGCATCGACTCACATTCGTATCCCCCTCTTGTTAGCGACAATCCTGCCCGACCCTCAGCGTCGTCATGGAACCTAGTGAGAAGCACGTCGTCGACCACTCTTACGGCCTCCTCGTCGTCCGGAGTGTTGAATCGGTCAAAGCGGATCTCAGGTCTTGCTCGGTGGGAGCGTACGCTCTGGAAAAAGCTCGAAGTCGGCGACGTTGTCCTTCTTCGCGAGAATGAGCAGGTTCCCGCTGACATTGTCGTCCTCTCGACATCCGACCCCGATGGTGTTTGTTTTCTTGAGACCAAGAACCTTGACGGTGAAACCAATCTTAAACCGCGCAAGGCGCTCAACGCTACGTCGCGCATACTCTCCGAAGAAGATGTTGAGGGCTCAGCCTTCGTCCTGGATTCGGAGCCCCCACATCCCAACCTCTATCTTTACAACGGAGTCCTACGTTGTCAAGACCAGACCTCTGGTCAGTTGAAGGATGAGCCAGTCACGATCAGCGAGATGTTACTTCGTGGATGCTCGATTCGGAACACTGCTTGGGTCATCGGCCTGGTTGTCTTTACAGGAAAAGACACGAAGATAATGCTTAATGGAGGCGACACGCCCTCAAAACAATCAAAGATCGAGAAGGAGACTAACTTCAATGTCGTAGTCAATTTTGTCGTCCTTCTCTCGATGTGTACTGTTTCCGCGGTCATCAACGGCATTTTCGACTCTCGGAGTGGAACAAGCGCCGCGTTGTTCGAAGCAGGTTCAGATCCAAGTTCTTCGAATGTGTTGAATGCCATGGTCACCTTTGCGTACGTATAACCGTTCGTTGAACGAGCCTAAATTTAACGGGTGGTGTAGGTCCTGCCTTATCGCCTTCCAGAACATCGTCCCCATCTCTTTATACATATCCATCGAGATTGTCAAGACAATTCAAGCCTTTTTCATCTCCCAGGACCTCGATATGTATTACATGCCCTTAGACTCGTCATGCGTTCCTAAAACTTGGAACATATCTGATGACCTTGGTCAGATAGAGTATATTTTCTCGGACAAGACTGGGACGTTAACGCAAAATGTGATGGAGTTTCAAAAGTGCTCGATTCATGGAGTCACATATGGCGAAGCCATCACCGAGGCTCAGCGTGGTTCCGCACGACGGGAAGGCCGAACGGATTTACCGGCTCCTGAGGAACACTCCATTCGGATGGCCGAGCTTCGCCGAGACATGCTGCAATTGCTGAACCGGGAATTCAAGAACCGCTACGTACAGCCGGACAAACTGACACTAGTGTCTTCGAAACTTGCTGAAGACCTTACGGATCGATCAAGAGGACAGCGCACACACATTATCTCATTCTTCCGTGCACTTGCCATATGCCATACTGTCCTTGCCGATAAGCCAGATCCAGGACAGCGTCCATACTTTCTGGGATACAAGGCAGAATCCCCCGATGAGTCTGCCCTTGTTGCAGCGGCACGCGACGTCGGCTTCCCGTTTATCAGTAAGGGCCGCGAGAGGTTTGATATCGAGATGATGGGCCAACCAGAGAGCTATGTCCTTCTCAAGGTTCTTGAGTTCAATAGCACACGCAAGCGTATGAGTGTTATCGTTCGAAATCCTCAAGGCCAGATCGTACTGTATTGCAAAGGCGCGGACAGCGTTATCTACGAACGTCTCGCAGATGATCATGACACTGTACTCAAAGATCAAACGTCGAAGGACATGGAAGCTTTTGCTAACAGCGGTCTGCGTACGTTATGCATTGCATACAGGTTGATATCGGACGAAGAATACTTGGAGTGGTCCCGGGTCCATGACATCGCGACTTCGTCCGTTAAGGACCGCGACGAGGAGCTTGAAAAGGCTAATGCGTTGATAGAACATTCCCTCCACGTCCTAGGTGCGACTGCGTTGGAAGACAAGCTACAGGAAGGCGTACCTGAGGCAATCGAGAAACTCCATGCTGCAGGAATCAGACTCTGGATTCTTACGGGGGATAAAGTCCAGACTGCTATTGAAATCGGTCCGTCTTATCCCTTTTTGTTTCTGCTTTCGCTAAAGTCGGCTCAGCTTTCAGCTGTAATCTGTTGAAGAGTGACATGGAGATCATGATCTTATCTGCGGACACCGTTGACGGAGCTCGGGTACAGATAGAAGCTGGTTTGAACAAGATCGCCTCTGTTCTAGGGCCCCCGTCGTGGGATCCCAATAAGCGTGGTTTCTCGTCAAATGCGACGGCCTCCTTCGCTGTTGTCATCGATGGTGATACCCTTCGTCATGCACTCGACCCTGCTTTGAAATCTTTGTTCTTGAATCTTGGAACCCAATGCGAGTCCGTCGTTTGCTGTCGGGTATCGCCTGCGCAGAAGGCGCTCACGGTCAAACTAGTCAAGGAGGGTAGAGACGCGATGACATTGTCGATCGGTGACGGTGCGAATGATGTTGCGATGATTCAAGAGGCAAACGTCGGTGTCGGACTCTTTGGGTTAGAAGGCTCGCAAGCCGCCATGTCAGCGGACTATGCATTTGGCCAATTCCGATTCCTGACCAAGCTGCTTATCGTTCATGGTCGTTGGTCCTATCACCGTATTGCGGACATGCACAGTAACTTCTTTTATAAAGTAAGTATTCGGTTCCCGTAACCCTCCCTCAACGAACTAACATAACTTCAGAATGTTATCTGGACCTTGGCGATGTTTTGGTTTCTTATATATAACAGGTAACATTGACCCCTTGTTGGTGGATAATGCTTACTCCCCGTCCAGCTTTGATGCAACTTACCTCTATCAGTACTCGTTTATCATGCTGTACAACCTCATATTTACGTCTCTGCCCGTCATGGCGTTGGGGGGTAAGCCATCGGAGGTTATTTTGCGCTCTTTATGTGACGTTTCTCTTCAAGCTTTTGACCAAGACATCAATGCCAAGGCCGCTATGGCATTTCCCCAGCTGTACATCCGAGGAATCCGCGGACTAGAGTACACTCGGACCAAGTTTTGGTTGTACATGCTCGACGGCCTGTATCAGTCAACCGTCGTATTCTATATACCGTACCTTGTCTGGACGGCTGGACCAGCTATCTCATGGAATGGCCGAACTATTGAGTCATTATCGGACTTCGGAACAACGGTAGCCGTTGCGGCGATTATTACGGCGAATAGTTACGTGGGAATAAACACAAATTAGTGAGTTCTCTGTGCTTGTTGCCTTGGGCCCAGTCTGACCTTTTCGAGTAGTTGGACCATCATCACTTGGGTTATCATCCCTGGCTCCTCATTAGTGATGCTCTTGTGGATCGTGGTTTATTCATTTTTCGAGAGTTTCGACTTCGAACAAGAGGCGCAGAGACTCTGCGGAGGGGCCACATTTTGGGGTACTGTGGGTTTAACTGTGTCGATCGCGCTGCGTGAGTTTTCCGAATTGTCGAGCTTTGCGTACTCACCCAATTCCTTAGTTCCGCGCATCCTTGTAAAGTTTGTCTCGACTTCTTTCGCGTCCCAAGATATCGACATAGTGCGTTATATGTGGGTCAAGGGTAACCTTAAAGACCTCCTGGGCATCAGAAGTCGTCATGAGCAAATGGTTCCCGTGGACGGATCATCGTCAGTCCTCGAAGGGAGGCCGATGTTTAGAGAACCTCATGCACGTTCGACCTCCGAGGTGTCAAACTATGAGCCAGGTGGGCGAGGTGGGCCTGGAGATCGCACCCCCCCCACTCAAACTGAAAAGCTGAACGGCACACCCCTTCAAATCGGCGCGGCATTGGATTCCTCTGGCTCTAAACACCGGCCTCTCGCTCCCATTGTGAATACGAGTGAAGATGAGGATATGATGCCCAGAGCCATCTCCCCGACTGGGGCCGCAGATCCAACTGCGATGTCCACCTCTCCCCAGCCTTCCTACTATTCAGCCTCTGACATTCCTTCGCCTTCCCCCCTCCCTTCGCCGGGTTTCCACGACCCTTCGCAAGCTTATTCGAGAGTAGCGTCTATCTCATACTCGCGCCCTCTTCGCAGCCAGTATCTCTCTCCTCTCCTAGATCACGCTCGCTTGCCTCCAAATTCAAACGAAATGCCTGCGCACAACCGAAAGTTAGAGGAAAGCTCGATCTCACCGGAGCGATGGGAGTTGTCAGCACACAGTGAGGCATCCTATGAACTTGCTGCAATAGGCAAACAGGGTGATCAGCGCCGTTCACGGAGTTTAAGTCCTGCATGGCGCGCCAGCGCCTCACCAACGATCGATGGACCAGCTGCTTTATAGACATCTTTGACACCAGCACCCCGTGAATCTATGTATTGACTTGAGTTGTCTATCTTTCGTTGACTACGCCAGTGCCTCACATAGTCAAACTTACAGATAGACTTATATACATACACTTACACTGACTGACTGATGCCCCTTGGCTTTTCACTCCTTGGCTTCGAAAATGACGTGTTAGAATAGTACAGTAGAGAGGAATAGTATGTAACAGTTTCTGGTAATGATTGACATGTTGACCTTGCAAAATACCGAGTACACAACGTCGTTACGGGACGTGCGGTCAAGGCCTAGGGGCGGGCAGCGCGTCGACATGGCATCGATTGTGGCTGCGTGGCATGCTGTTAGGTCGCTCCCGCTGCCGGGGAGGGACGAGTAAGGAGAAAACGTAGGAAACTGCGCTCGGAGCAAGTCTGAGGGTATGCAAGTGAAATGAAGACGAACAACGAACATTCGACCTCAGGCTGGTCCCCACTATGGTCGTAATTTGGCCGGAACTTGACACCTCTTTTGATGGGTTTAACGATAACCTGCTACTCAGCGCTCAGCGCTCAGCTGTCAGTGCCACAGTAGGCCAGTATCAACGTAATTTTTTTTTTCATGTCAAAACCAGAAACTCAATTCCTTCACTATCTTCAGAGTGTGTCCTCTGTTGCCACGGATCGCAGCGGCAAGTCAGTCAAAGGTGCGAACTGCGAAACGAAAGTGAACAGTGGCGGTGTACAGTATACTGCTGTATGTCACGCTTTGTTTGTTCGCCAGTTTCACCCTTAAAGAATGATGCTTGCTGCGCTCGCAACTACTAGTACGTGCCCCAGACTTTCCCGAACGCACCGTGATAACTCTGAGCCGTAGCTTTCAAGTCAATGGATCAGAATTCCTCGTTTTGCCTCACTTGTGTGCAACATCCCCATGGTACCATGATACTACCATCCCAGAACTTGAAGTACTAAAGGCTTGACTAAAGGATAGTGGCACATATGATGGATATTCGATAGGCTAATCCGTACTTCTTTGCCCGATGGATTTGTAGACTTTGCTTTGGACCCTCGCGATGTCCAGAGTCCAACTTGAAAAGATTACCCATTTGCCTACTACTGTACGATGGCGTCATTATTTTCGGGTCTTGTGATGCGCTTTTTCTGTTTGAGTCAGATAACCCCACTTCGATCTTGTTTGGCCATGACATTGAATGGATCAATAAGCTCGTATCCGAGTCTTGGCGGCCAATGTTGCCATTAGCCAGCCACGCACTAAGATTATCGGTCTGCACGACCTATTACATATTCGCAATTACTAAGGTCGCTCTCACCACCCTCGGCCAGGGCGTGCCCAGTCTTGTAAGATAAGTCTCTCTTCACGCCACCCCATCTAATGCTGAACGGTATACCCATAGTCCCACTATCGACAAGCGTGACCAGAAACGAAAGTATGGTGCAGTTCTCTGAATAGGATGCGCGTACCCGGAACTGGATGGATACATATTCTAACGCTGCAAAGGCACCGTGAATTTACCACAGGGATTGTATAAGAACCTGGCACGACAGGAGAGCGGCTTATTGTAATAGACAAGGATACTGCAGAAAATGGGTGTGTCCGTGCCGACGAACGTAACGACGGGATAGGGACTTTGCAGTGCCATTGGGTTTAAATGAAGCAACGTGTCAGACAGGACTGGTGCTTCGCTTCGCTGCGGCGTGAATTACTCGCCGAACCAGCAGGCTAAAAGAGTGATATACTAAAATATGCAGATTCTCTATTACCCAGGCAGCCCTCCCAGCGTATAGGATAATGTAAAAGGAGATGATCTGTTGTACCCAGGCGCACACTACAGGCCCTCATCGACTGCATGCAAAGAGCTTGAACCTGATTTGGTGGCCTCAACCGCGAACCCCTCTAGCCGGAATGTGAACAATTTGTTGGTGCCACATCGATGGGCGTGTACCCAGTTATACTACTTGCCACTTGGTTCTTGCGACGGCAGAGTCGCAATCTCATTACGGATGACGGGAGTGTGACCACATCTGTATTAGAGACGGTGCGTGCTGAACAACTCCATTCCACAACAGGTGAGGGAGAGGCCTGGGATGTGGGCTCGCGTATAGGGCGCGCAGCGGATGTTGGTGCGATAAGACGGCATTCAGGGGATAGGGGTAGGGTCGTGCCAATATTGCCATCATAATTCATATCCTTGAGAAGTGGGTCGCCATCAACACGACAGTGATAGGAGACCGGGGACTCTGAATGAGACGGGGACAAGGGTTGCACTTGCACCGACGGTTCGGGGTGAGAAGGTGAACGAAGGCCAACAACAGTCTCAATCTCCACACGGATCTGCCCAGGTGGGCAACTTGGTTCGGCATTAATACGCAAAGACGGCGGAAGTGATTCGTTGAGCACCCGAGCAACCGCAGTAAGTTGGGGTGCGCTCATGGTGAGTAAATCGGCGTGGCAACAGAAAGGGGCAGTGGCGAGGGTGCTAACGACGATGGCATCGTCTACTGAAACCTCGCTGAGCAAGGCTATGCGATAGCTATTCGCGGGCGCCAATTGGCGTGGTGACTCGGGAGTGATAGAGGGTGCTCCGGGACGATAGACAGAAAAATAGCTACGCCTTTTGTCGACAATGGCCGCGGCGCCTCGAAGAAGACGAACGACTGGCGTACTACTAGGTGGATCGTTGGCTTTTGAGATTTTTGAGAGCATGAGCATTCGTGCTTCAAAACCACGATCAATTTCTAGAAGGGGATGGCAAACGGGTTTGGAGAAAAAGCTAGGCAAACCAGATTTATTTTAAGTTGACTCCGTCGATCTTGACTACCAGGCAATTACAAGATTGGGACTACATTGCGTCCTTGGAAAGCTTCACGTATCTGGGCCGACTGGCACCGGGATATATAAAAAAAGGCTAGCAATGCACGAATCTGTGAATCATAGTAAAGTCTGTGTGGTCACCGGTCAACCTTTATGATGAGAGTCTGACGTAGATGAACATAGGGAAGGGTAGCTACCGTAGTAGCGGCATCGGTAAATGTCGCATTTCCGGATCTCCGACGGTTAAAGTTCGCACCAGATCAAGATGTGGACGACAGACAGAATGCATTTGAACTCCGGTCACAGGGCGTGCCCAACGCCGGGCCGGGAAGGAGGTAAGGACAGTAAAACACTTGTTCTCAAGACAATTTGTTCACACCATCAGGCGCTATTTGACCTTCGGGCAGTCTGATGAGATTCAAGGAACAACTCAAGGCATCGCCTGACAAGTTATAGAGAACAGGTGATGATAGTGTACTCCGGATATGGACAGGAATTTTTGCCCGCACAAGTGGAAAGGGGACTCCCCCTATTGGATACAGGTAAAAAAAGATTGGGGTGTCGCCTACACGTCACGTCCAGCCCGAATCACGAAGGGACGATGACCGTGTCGGTGTAAAAACACAGTACAGATGATACAGAAAAAAAAGCAGCAGAAAGCAATAGAGATTGGAATCGTTGCCTCGTAAGAGCTGTACGCAGAGTCACCAGAGCAGTTGAATCGCAATGAAACTTGCGAAAGACGAACGGGGAATGTTGAGGTGGACAAGGAATGAGAGTGATGCCGGAGTCATTGTTCACTGGCCTAGTACTTGCCGAGAAAGGGGCTTGCGGCGTTAGGTGAGGGGATCCGAGACGAAGTCATGGGTTGCGAAGCCTGAAGCCTCGCTTCCGCTCGAATATTTGCACTCTGGACGACCTGATGTAGGACCTAATACAGTGTCAAGAGTGTTCGTAGGTGTTTGAAACCAAAGGACGCACCCGAAGTGTTTCTGGGCTGTGCACGTTGAGGTTTGATGTTACTTGTGCCAGTGAGGGCTTCCAATGAGAGAATAAACGGGGCTTCTCACATATGGGGGCGTCGAGGTGGCCATGGGGTATGATAGGTGCGTACATGATAAGTGGGTGTAGGAAGCGAAGGTAACGCCAACAACACAGGGTTTTGCAGAATTTATCGGAGTCAGCCAGGAATGGAGATTAGGGGCGAAACGCATCAGGTGGGTTGAGGGCTCCAACAATATCTATTCCATGGATGTATCCTTGCATGAAGCAAAGGTAACGGGTGTTTAAACCCACGGGACTAGTTACTTCATGATGGATAGTGAGTAGACTGAGAGCACCATATGATTTTGAAATTCGCTGTCTTATCGTGCAGAAGTCGGCAAATACCGGCCGCAACTGTAAAGGCCCCAGCACGTGATACGCCCTGTATAAGAACAATGGGCATTTTGCTACTTTCCTTATTCGTATTCCATAAGAGGCGTGCGGTGATCTCACCTCTCTCCGTCACCAAGCTGTCCTGGCGTTTTGACACTTCTATGAATCCATTAGGCCGAGCGGACTTTCCCCCCACACAAGTTCGCATTTACTGACTGTAGGGAGAACATAGCTCACATATGTACAACGGCTCAGGTTGATGGTGATAGCGTCATGGATGTGGAAATTGCCAGTATCACCCAGCTTACCAACTCAGTCCAACTCGCCGAGCCACCAAACTTGCACGCCCCGCCACTCGAAAACGACTCTGATGCCGGAATGGATCTTGACGGCGAAAATGACCCATCCAAGCACTTCTCAAGTACTCGCAGCTCAGGAATTGACGTTATCCTCGGTGGCATCCCGAAGTGGGGCCAAGACGCGGCTGTTGGCACACATACCCAGATGGGTGATAGTTGGAGCTCGGACTCTGAATACGAGGCCCTCGCCACTAGTGGTGAAGCAGTCCTCGCAAGTCGTATTACACTTTTACCAACAGCGCTCGTCAGCGACTCCCGTGACGTTCTCCACGCAATATTTGAGAGCATGGAAAACCATGAGGATGACGCAGATGATAGCGAGTGGCTCGACAGTGCGTCTGTGCGCGCAGACACGCAAAGTATTATTGGCGGTGATTCCGAAGATGAATACGATGGCGAAACAGGTGAGGACGACGACGAGATGCTAAGTGGAGATGAGGTTGTTCTGGCTGGTGTGCCGCACGTAACTTAGTGATTAGGTGATCTGGTCAGTACCAGATCACGTGTACTTGAACGAAGGATGTCAGTCCGTAGTATGGCACTGTACCGTACTCTGACCGAGGTACACGGATCACACGTCAATGCGAATATGCGGCAGGATGTCTCGGTTCGTTCCAAATCGGCCTCTGGTTGCTATCTATTCTATTTGTACTACTGCATCCTCCCCAATCTCTCGATGTCTGCGAACGAAACTACTAAGCTGAAATTTATTGTCTTCCACTCCATTCTTGACGGTAATCATCTCAGGATCCTGATCGACACCTCGAAATCGTTGGGACAGTGTTACTAGGGGATCCATCACCCTGGTTTTGTCCGTCTGCACACCATTCCATGTGTATAACAGACGTCAAAATGAATGCACGGACTCCAGAAATGTCTTCAGCGGCCGAAATGGACACGCGCGTTGCATTGAGCCGCTGCGTGCCTATGACATTTCACTAGTTTTTCACTTCCCATGATCGCACATACATGCCAGGAACCGAATCTCTTACCGCTCACGTCAGTGCTGTCAACAATCCGCTTAATTGGGCTGAATCAATGGAGAATAAACTCGATTTAGATAGATGTCTGTCAGTAACCTAACGCCGGTGTGCCCTGTGTGGCAAACTTCGTGCTCGGAAGCGGGCAGGATCACTCAAGGTTTCGCGTTGTGTATGACTTGTAACCAATAATCAAGAATGAACGTGATTCTGCAAAAGATCTATAAGAAGTGCTTGGCAGACGAAGAGGCGAAACAACATCGTGCACTCACCACTGTTCTAACAATCATGCGTCTCTCCGTCCTCGCTCTCTTTATCGTACTTCCTGCAGCTGCCTATGCAGCAGTTTGCCCCCAACAGCACTCAACAAATTCCGAAGACAAATGCGCCGAGCGTGGCGAGTACTGCAGCGGTGACATTCCTTGCTGTGGACGCTTGGTGTGCAACTGGAATGGCTATGGTAGCGTATGTCTCATCCTGGATTTACTCTGATTCACGTTGGTTATTGATCCAAATGCAGCAATGCGATTGAGGCACAGAACTCGATCCAAGTAGGAAGGGGGATACGGGGAAGGTCCAGGTCACGTTTATGCCGGGTTCATATGCATTAGGCGTCGCGCTCGTTGTACTCCCCCCCTAGAATGGCGTTTTATGTTTGCACCGTCTCATTCATATCAATTAAACCGTGGATCCGATGAGAGGGATAAGAAACCCCATACCACGCCAATCGCTCGACTACGAGGGTGAAACAGCGATTCAACAGAGACAAGCAGGATGGAGGACGTTGATGGTCAATCGGTCAACACTTCAGGCCTTCAAGCTTCAGGATTCAGCTTCAGGACATCTGCGAGAGTCACGCAACACAAGAAAGTGCGTGACTGGCCAGCGAAAGATAAAATAATATCGGTGTAGTGATTCTGACTAGTGAATGTGGAAACTAGAAACTGCTAGGTTATTTACAGTACGACGTGCGGCAAGGGAGCCTAGATGTCGCTACAACTGGGCACTTATGATTGCTTATGTCAAGCTGAACGACTTTTGGTTGTGGGAATGGGTGCGTGTGGGAGTTGATCTTGATTTATCATTGATGCAAGTGAACGAGTGCGCGACCGCGACCACACTCGGGTTGTCGGCCCGGCTTAGCACCTATCTTTCCAAAAAAAAAAGGAATGAAGTCAGGGTCTTCCATGGATTCACTCATCTCGAAAGCCAACACGGCAATCCCCAAATCCCTTAGGCCCACTGGTCCCGTCCCAGAAACAGCACGTAAATACAATCACATAGCCAACAAGAAGCTCCGAACGACTCTGCAACGTCAGTCTGCCAACACCGAGAGAGGGAAAGCTCTACTTCGAGATGCGGAACTTCTTCTACCGAACAAAGCTGGAAAGATGGAGGCGGAAGTGGATATGGACAGGACATGGCGAATATCTCAGGACGAGATAGTCAACTCGATAAGTGTTGAGGCGGCGCGCGGACGCAAGGAGTTCACCCTTGATGGTGGCCCTTACCGTGCCAGATACACTCGTAATGGCAGACATATGGCAGTTGTTGGACAAAAAGGCCATGTTGCTACTTTTGACTGGCAGACCGGAAATATTCTCTCCGAGCTACGGCTACGAGAAATCTGTCGAGATATCACGTATGTCCTGTCCTATCCTGTCCCCTTCCTCAAGCATGGGCTTATTGCCTCCAGTTTCTTGCTGGATCATTCACAATACGCAGTCGCGCAAAAGAAATATGTATTCATCTATGATCGTGATGGCGTCGAGCTTCACAGATTAAAATCTCACATCGAACCCACATGCCTAGAATTTCTTCCATTTCATTGGCTTCTTGCCACCGTTGTGTGTGACTTGCGGTTTATTATAATATGTGGTTGGTTCACCTCCATTGGCAGGGAAATCCGGGATATTTGAAGTATCAAGACATCTCAACAGGGCAGCTTGTCGCAGAACATCGCACGAAGCTCGGAGCATGTGTTACCATGACCCAGAACCAACATAATGCGGTCATCCATCTCGGCCATCAGAATGGTACCGTAACTCTGTGGACCCCGAACCTCCCACATCCAGCAGTGCGATTATTGGCGCATCTCGGACCAGTTTCCAGTGTCTCCGTAGACCAAAGCTCAGGAGGACGTTACATGGCCACTGCAGGCGTGGATGGCACTGTGAAGTTATGGGACTGTCGCAGTTGGAAGGACGCTCTACGATCTTGGAATAGTCGTGGTGGTGATGCTACCTTAGCGTGGAGTCAACGGGGATGCCTCGCTGTGGCGTCTGGAGGTGCGGTAAACGTGGGTACTATCTTCTGCCTACATTTATTTACATTATTAACGCTTCGAGCCTGGCAAGGTGTACTCCCCGCCATCAATACATTCTCCCAACCCTGGGCCCTCTCCACCTCCATTATACCTGACGCATCCCCAAGCTGCAAAACCCCACGCTTCCCTCGCGTTCTGCCCATTTCAAGATATCCTTGCTATTGGGCATGCCTCGGGGATTTCTTGCATACTGGTTCCAGGCGCTGGAGAGCCCAACATTGACAGCTCTGAGGCAGATCCCTTTGAGAGTTCGAAGGCACGCCGCGAGCGCGAGGTCAAATTACTATTGGATAAGGTTCCGTTCCCTGTCCCCTTACTTTCCCCCTACGGAGTGACGCATAGCGAGTGGTGCTAATTGGCGCACTAGATTCAACCAGACATGATCGCGCTTGATCCGGAATTTCTCGGCGGGTTTGCCCCGCAGAGCCAGCCTGCGGAAGGCGACCGAGGCGCTATGTCGTTCGCTCGGCAGCCGCGTCTTCACCGCTTGCATATTCAAGAAAAGGCTGATAAAACGGAGGACATGAGCGAAGACGAAGCAGTGGTGGACGGCCCAGCTGACAGTAGCAACCCATCAAAACGCGACCGCATTGGGCAGGGAAAACGTAAGATGCGCAGTAAGGACAATAGCCTTAAGCGGTTCGTGGACCATCCCTCATCTGTAACCGTACTTGCTCAATTGGGTTCACGCTAGATACTTGCGGAAGCAGAGAAAAAATGTCATCGACCCCAGAGCTGTGAGTTGAATTCCTTTATAGCATTTTTTTAAATCTGGCCTCACCTGTGGGTCGTAGGCCGCAATGCGTGAGGCACTTGCTATACGACGAGCCCAGGCACGATCGGGCTCAAACGACAGGTCGAAATCTGAAGCTGAGCGGCCATCCGCACTGGACAGGTTTCACTATAGACTTTAATTTCTCACGTGCAAATGTTATGAATCAACCCTGCTGTCTGTAGGTAGTTATCATCCTCTACATTCCAAAGTAACAGCCTGCTGTATGGACGCTGTAAACAATGTCCCAGAATGAAATGAGAGTCAAAGCTGGTTGGTCCGAATAGGTCTTCACTCTTCAGACACGGAATGTTCAAGGGAACCGTCAGATTGAAGCGGAGTGACCCGCAGGATATAAAATGGATATGGATATGACAGCGGGGCCAGGGAATAGATACAGAATAAGGCCCGTCACAACAGGTACCAAGTTTAACCTTCAACCGTCACCTGTCGTTACCCACGCCCGTCATCGAGGGGTGCTCGAGTGGGGAAGGTATGCGTCTCGATATGGATCGAACTCGGCGCTCTGAGCGAATTGCGAACTCGCCCGTGGTTCAAACTGATCACGATAGGGCGAGTGCATCAAAGCGGCATCGCTCTGATTGCTTTGCCGGAAGGGCACGAATGCACTTGAATCAGAGCTACGCATCTCGCGTCCCGCAAACCCACCAAGCCCCCCGCCAGACGCAGGATATGTCTGACCCGAGCCAGCGACGGCGGCTGAACGACGCCGCCGGGCGAGGCAAACACCAAAAACAGCGCCAACGACACCCACAGCTGCAATCCCTGCGACGACAGCACCAATGATAAGACCCGTGTGGGAGGAGCTGCCATCACTGCCACTGTTCGAGGAGCCACTGGGCGCTGATCCGGATGCCGAGCTGACACGCACGCTAGTGGGGAGTACAGAAACGGCACTGGTGGGCTGGTCACCGAACTGCCCATTTCCGATGATCACGAAAGTTCCGTTACTGGGGATACCGTTAATGGTTACGAATAGCATAGCCGGCCCTGGTTGGAATAAATTAGGATTGGCAGGAAGTTGTGCGGTATGGAGGGTAATTGTCCCGTTCGACTCCACTGTGTACGTGTGGTTCAGCTCCAGAATCCGTTGGCCCATGTTCATCGCATGTGTTGTGAATCCCGGTCGGATCAACCATATTGTCGTATTATCCGCGGCATCATTTGCAGCACCGGAATAAGAGGTCGGGGGAATAGTGATATCAAAATAGTTTCCGCCATATGATAGCGTCTCCGGGATGTTTTGCGGCACCGGTCGTGTCGCGGCAAAATAAGGCGGATAAAAATATTCTGCAGTGTATGTCGTAGGGTATATCGTGGTGAGATTGACATCGATATTCGGATTAGAACCTGCAACCATAACGGAACCATCCGGGAGCAATAGAGCTGATGAGTGATACAGCCGAGGAATGTTAGAGGAACCTAAGTTCGCTGTCGACCAGCGGCTGCCGGCGGGCGCATTGGGATTATAGATTGCAGGCTGGCCTACAGGGCCAGTGGCGAGTGATTCCCCGAAAGGCATGGCACCAGGTGCGACGGTCAGCGTGCTTTGTGCATAGCCGGCGGTACCATTTTGGCCACCATTGATAACGAGTAACGTGCCATCCGGAAGAGCAATGAATTGGCCCATAGTACGACCTATTGGAAGGTTGTCATCTTGTACGTAGGCCGGCGAGGATCCATCCGTAGGCTCCGGAGTGATACGATGGCAGTCAGAAGAGGCAGGAAGTGTCCAGGTGTCGGCGAATGGATAACTATAATTGCCCCAGTCATAATCGTCCATGTACTGACCACCACAGAAAAGGATCGTTGGAGTATAGTTGTTGGAAGGCGTCAAGGGAAGCATAGCATTCGCTCCTGACGCGGGGTATACCCGAATAATCTGCCCCGGCATGTCGGGGAGTGGGGTCTCGATATTAAGATTAGGGTCCCAGAGGACTATTAATAGTCAGAGGGGTGATCGAACGGAAAGTGCAGATTGACTTAACTGGTTGAGAAATTGGCCTGAACGAACATCTTGCCGGAGGGCATGAGGTATGTCAAGGCGTAGGAATTCAGTCCGCTAGTTTTTACCATGAAGTCCATGACTTGAGGAGCTTGCGAAGTAGGAGGGTAAAATTCATAGGTTGGCTCAGCGGCACCACCTTCGTACGCAGGGTCCGTGTTGGGGTAGTTGCGATTGATGTAACCACCGGCGACGAAGCCACCAATTATGACAACAGTTCCATTAGCTAGGGGTTCCGCTGCAGGATACCAGCGTCGCTTTTCTAGCTGAGTGCTATTGTCAACAAAAGAACATGGCGTGTTTTCGTCACACGAGTTGAAGATACGGATGGCCCGCGTGCCATCGTAGTCCTTGTAGGTTGGATCATATGTCGTAGTTGAACCAGGATCAGTGTTACCGCCACCGGGACCAACGGCAGTATTTCCACCAAAGAGAGCGTAGGAACCATTAGGAAGATGCATGCCTGCAGCGCAGAAAGCATTTGTCTCCACATCTATAGGTGTTGCCGATCGCGTAGGAATGTCCCTATAGCAGACCAATTGTGAAAACCATAGGGACTGAAAGTAAAGGATTACCAACCAGATAGATGCATATTGAGAGTGACCATTAATTTGCCGGGCATTCCCTTCCACTTTGTCGAGGATATAGACTTTGTCAGGGCTAACAACAAACATCTGGGATGTTTGGATGAGAAGACTGAGACAAGAAAGTTTATTCCTTTAACGCACCATCATAGCGCTCACTTGGGTATCACCTGCTGTTTGAAAAGAGCCCGCAAGCCCTGCGATGACCGGAGTAACTGCGGCAGACAGGGCGAGGAGTGAATGTAGAATCATTGTCAAGAAAGATGGAAAAGTTCGGTGAGGGAGCGACGAGGGAACTATGGCAAATAAAAGGAAAGTCCAAAAACGCGTATTGATCGATGGTTAAGAGTGGGTGAAAGAAGTAGAAGGGGGCAGGAGAGGGGAGAGGAGAGAGGTTGAGCGGAAGGTGGAAGGTAGAGGGTGTGGTGTGTGCCCAACGAAGAGAAACCAAAAAGTCACGTCACCGTCACGAGCGCTTTTATCTCTCTATATGTACTCGACGTTACCAGGTCGGGCGGAGCATGGCTGTGTGGGAAAGTAACCACGCGAGGTTGCTGCGGTTGCCACGCCACCAATGCCAAGGACATATCTGTTTATCACATCTATCAGAGGTCAAACAGGTGTAATGCGACCAAAGTTCAGTCTAGCTCTAACACATCCTGAAGCGCCTCGCTCAAATGCTTATCCTTGAGTCCATCAATCAGCATCTGCAGTCCGCCGCCTTCCATGATGGCCTCACAGGAAACCATGCTCCCCTTCCCCAACCGGTGGTCGGTGACACGATTCTGTTTTCGTACGGTAAATGAAGAGTACACGACACGCTGTACAGGTACATACCTGTGGGTAATTATAAGTCCGAATCTTCTCGCTGCGGTCTGCTGTCCGAACAAGGCTCTTCCGTGTGGCCCGTCGATCGGCCTGGTCCCGCATTAGTTTAAGATCCAATAGCCGTGCTCGCAAAACTTGAAACGCCCGTCTTTTATTCTATATGTAGGATAAAGCGCGAGCTTTCCAACCTCAATCTAATACGTACCTGGTGCTGACTTCGTTCGTCCTGCATTGAGACGGTGATTCCAGTGGGCACATGGGTGAGGCGTACTGCAGATTCTGTTTTGTTCACGTGCTACGATTGCACACGCTCGGCTCAGTTCTATACAGAGACGGGAGGAAAAAATCCGAAGACGCACTTGACCACCAGCGCCGCGCGAACGCATGACCTCGACTCGAACATCTTCAAGTTTTACTAGGTCGTCTGTCCAGTCGGACTGCGATTCTTCTGAGAGAGGTAACACCTGTAGAGATGAACCACGCATTCAGACGAAAGGTGTAAGTCCACTCACAACAGTTGCAACAGTACTCGTGTGTAAACGGCCGCTAGCTTCGGTCGCAGGCACCCGCTGCACACGGTGCACGCCGCTTTCCCAACGTAAAGCATCGTAAGCACTGGAACCTTTGACCTCGAGGATGATGTCCTTGTACCCCCCACCGTCACTCTCGGAGCTCGCTAACACAGTTGGTTCCCAGCCATTCAGCCGGGCAAACCGCCCATACATCCGCAAAAGCTCCGCAGCGAACAGAGAGGATTCAGAGCCACCTACACCTGCTTTGAGCTCAACAAGGGCAGAGAGCCTCTCAGTCTCGGAGGGCGGGAGAAGGGCGTTCGGAAGGTCATGCACAAGGAGCGAGCGTAGGTCCCTAAAGAGACTGTCGGCCTCAACAGTGGCAAGGTCGAGGAGCTCGGGAGAATCAAATAGCTGTACAGTATCTTCATACGTCTACTGTAGTGGATAAATAGGCGCGAAAATGATTTAAAAACTTGACTGACGGCCTTCAAGGTACGGAAATTCTCCAGTATCATCCGTAAGTTTCTGATCCCTTTGTATTTGCGCACTCCTTCTGCATCTTCACCAAAGTCGTCTGCATGAGTTCCCTTGCATACATCTCAGATGCAAATCACTAAGCCCTCGGTGAAATTCTTACCAAGGCTGGGTTATGAGCAGTTGATCTGTCCAAGAAGCGAATCAAGGATGCATTCTCAAGAAGGAGTTGCTCGTATGCGGAAATGGCCTCCGACTTCTTCGATCGACATGACAAGGAATGTGCGAGACTTCGGCGCGTCAAAACGGGCTGATAAGATGGGGGACGGAGGCACCGTCGAATAAGGAGCATTGCGCTGACGGCGCGGTCCGCGTTCGCGCTCCACGAGTGACGTGTGGCTTGTCACGCTCAACTCAAGTGAACAAGCAAGTGAACTTATCATGGTCTCCAATGGATCACAGGATATAAAGGCCGAAATGGCTACATCTGAGTGAGGCGGCTTCGGTACCGTGTGATCTACTGTATGCTTAGTTTCGTCTAGAGTCCAGCCAGACAACAAGACCCGTCGATATGATCGTCAACTTAGGTGTGCTTTATTGTCCCAAGCCGACTTTCAGGTCTGCCTGTAACTGAATGACGGTTCACAGACTCTGGGCTGCCACGGGGCAGTCTGCTTTGGAATCTGCGCGCGTTCTGGTCATTGGTGCCAGTGCCACTGCAACTTCCATCCTGAAAAATCTCGTGCTCCCAGGGATCGGACACATCACTCTTCTCGATCACTGTGTTGTCTCGCCGGCTGATGCAGGGAACAACTTTTTTTTCGAAGGATCTAGCATCGGTCGCAATCGCGCCGAGGAAGCCGTTTATCGCTTGGCAGAACTGAATGACAGTGTACAAGCCCGCGCCGATACTCGTGACGTTGCCGATGTTCTTGCCTCTGATCAATCTTACTTCTTTGGCTTTTCTCTCATTATCACCCACAATATCGCTCCCGTGCTTTTGAAACGACTGGCCGACCTTCTTTGGAGCAACCCCTCTTCTCCGCCCCTTATCCCAGTGCGTTCTGCAGGCTTCCTCGCTGAATTTTTTGTGCAGTTCCATACCCACGAAAGTGCGTAGCTCCTTTCTGACGTGGTAGCGAGGAGTGATCGAATGTGATATGTAGTCATTGAGAGTCATACGGAAGACTCAACATCACTACGCATTGACAAGCCATTCCCGGCTCTCCTCCAAGCAGCTCGGGAACTCAAATTTGATGCGATGGACACGACCGACCATGGGCATATCCCTTACGTATATATCCTCGTTCGGGCCCTCGACGATTGGAAAACAGCAGTACGTTGTCTTCGCCCACGTCGCATACCTTGTTTAAGCATATGCCCACACACAGCACGACGGTTTGCCGCCTCAGACTTACGCGGAAAAGCAAGAATTCAAGTCCCTTTTAAATGCCCAAAAACGTACCCTAGACGAAGAAAATTTTGACGAAGCGGTAGCCCAATCCTACCGCGCATGGACTCCAACAATTACTCCGCCTCATCTTGTCGAGCTTTTCGCCGACACGACAATACCCTCGACTCCCTTTGGGCACCTCCTCGCCGCGCTTCAGTCGTTCTCGAGACGGCCGCCACATGTGCTTCCGCTTAGTGTCACCTTGCCTGACATGAAGAGCGATACGGAGAGTTACGTGCGCCTGCAGAACCTCTACCGTACGCAAGCTGCAGAGGAACGTGAGCAGTTCCGCGCACTCTTGCGCGTTCCTGTCCAGAACGAGCTCGTTGATCTGTTCGTTAAAAATGCCCACGGCGTACAACTACTCAAGGGCGCGTGCTACGGCGCTCTAGACGCTACTCCAGAGAAACTCAGTAAGTTCCACACGCTGTGACTCATGTGCAGGTGGCAGCTTCTAAGATAATCTAGCCGCGCATCTCGGCAGTCTGACGAGAGAGACGGCCACGCACCTGGCATTTTTTGCGCTTGACGCTTGGCGGTCATCTCCTCCCAGGCAAAGCGGTGGGCCCACAGACAGCGAGCTACGCGAGCATATTGTATCTTTGGTCCCCAGTGTGGAGCTCGACGAAAAGGAGATTTCAGACGCTGTCGGCGAGATGTGAATTTCTCCTATTTCTCTAGACGACAGGTGCTGACTAGGGTCATAGCATCCGCGCACCAACTGCTGACCTTCCGAACGTTGCTGCGTTCCTTGGAGGGATAGTGGCACAAGAAGCAATAAAGATGATCACAAGGCAGTACATCCCCGTTAACGGGTATTGCGTTATTGACCTCGTCGATACTTGGACTGGCGTATTGCCATCATGAACGGTGAATAAGGGTTAGGTATACATCTACCGTAGGAACGTGTAGTCTATATCTATGTAGGTGATTACCTGGGGGATCACTTGAACGTGAATAAAATATAAACGATGTAACAAGCTACGTCAAGTCGATTATATCGTTGTAAACATCTCGCAGAATTGGCTGATCTCGCAAAAGCCCAACATTGGGGTTTATTCGCCTTCTCTTGCTGCATTCCCTTCCCTGTAGATCAATCGTCCTACCCTCTTTCTCAGATTTTGGGTTCACTAAACAATCGTGATGCGTGTTCCCAGTAGACACGCCATCGGGAAGGGAAAGCACTCCTGCATGTGCCTCGTGAGCGTCACCGGGAAGTCGGAGTATCCAGCCTTCGCCTTCCATGAGCTGAAAAAACGACTCCAGAAGTGGGGTCCGGGCAAGTGTTGAGCGTGAACCAAATATGACCAGTTTCGAGCGAGCCCTCGTAAAAGCGACATTCATGCGCCGCCAGTCCTTTACGAGTTCACCGGTCTTGACTCGCTATTTGTTAGCGCACCGGCTGTGAGAAGAGAGAAAAACGTACCGTGCCCTCTGCATTTGAGCGCACCATAGACATAATGATACAGTCCTTGTCTCGTCCCTGACTACGGTCGGCAGTAAGAATCTCAACATCTGGTTGATTGCTCAGTAAATGCGAAAGCAGTTTGATTTGTTGCCGGTATAGCGTAACCACGCCGATCTGTTCTGCGCAGATCCCGCTGCGGAGCAAGCATTCCGTCAATTGTTGCACGAGCACCGCTTCCGTCGCATTCTGTACAAGGTCGCCCACTTGTGACTCTGTCGCAGGGACATGGTCCGTATCCACGAAGACGGCTTTTCGGCTACACGGAAGAGATCAGAATTGGGTCACGACTTTCTCCAAGCAAGTAGGTTTTTTACTTTGGAAGCATAAGTTCTTTCATCCAACACAGATTTCCACAAGGTGAAGTTGGGGTGTGGATCCATTGGATGAACGCGTTGTTCGGCGGGATGAGGCTCTGATTCGCGACTTTCTGGTTTCCGCAGCTCAATCGATCGTTATAAATGAGCTTGTTGGAGAGGAGCATGATATCTGCGTTCATGCGATATTGCTGTGTGAGCTCGACCACCGCGTGCGGGTGAGCTTCCGAGAGCCGACGAAACAAAGATACGTCTAGGCCACCCTTTCTCGCCTCGCGGTTGCGTACCTGTAAACCGGTGTTTGTCAAACTGAGGACATCATCACAGGGCCAAAATCTTACCAACGGGGGAAGCTGATAATGATCGCCTACAAGCACGAACTTCTCCGAAAAACGTAAGGGGCCGAGGCATGTTGGCAAAGTAATTTGTGAGGCTTCGTCGACAATACAATAATCAAAAATCCGGCGCGAGAATAACTCGCTACAATTGATTGGCTAGGGCGCCTCAAAAAAGGCTTTGGACGTACTGGTCAATGGAAAGCGCAGTCGTTGCGACCACCCTTGGCGTCATAAATTGGCGTTCGAATTCCTCAATCGTGGTTGGTTGCCTGCGAGCAGAGAGGTGGTATTGTCTGGACGCAGGGTGGATCTACAATGGCCGTCAGTCAGTCTGCAATGTAAAAAATGAGAACCAGGCCCACCTTGTCTACATTTCCGAGCCGTAATATGCCAAAATCTACACCATCGAGCTTTGCAAGGATGGTGTCAACCGCAGAGTGAGTATACGCTGAGAGCAATACGGTCTTGCCCATTTCAACCAACATGCGAATTAGATGCGCCACGACTGTGGTTTTACCCGTACCAGGCATTCCTAGGATCAGTGTATAATCGCGCGAGCAGAGGACCTTCTCCACAGCTAGCATTTGGTGCGCATTGAGCGACCGGGCCAAGACTTGGCAGCGCGACGAAGCGCGCGCTCTGGTCAAAAGCTCGTTCTCCGCGTCAAAATTTGGCGGAGCGAGGTCAACGACGAGGCGCAAACGCGTCGTATCCCCGCCGACATAGAATAAGGCAGCAATATTTTCGCGTACCCGACCCATGCCAGCGGAGAACTCATCTTTGTCGATGCGGAAGGTAACTGCCGCAGTCGAATTTTTCACGTCTGGCAAGCGGTGAGGTGACTTGCTCAGGCGTTCCCGAATTGCCGGAATGTTGATCGTATGATCGACACCAAGGACCAAATGTTTAGGGCCGAGCTCCAGAATGAAACCTCGACATAATGCGAATAGATCGGGGGCAACAGAAATGGTCACCGCGTCACCAGTATTCATGTGTCCGTTGAGCAAGCTCTCAGCACCTGCATCCATGCGTCTCTGGAAGCGATACGTGAATTTATGGATCTTACTTGCGCCCTCGTGGACCGGCTCTTGAGAAGACGACGTGTCCAAGACCATATCCGCGAAACACCGGCCTAACGTCTCTCGCTCTCCTGCGTCGAGGGTCCATAGCTCTTTTTTGAAGCGCATCATGTCCTGCTCCTCGAGGGCAATCAGTCGTTCCCACGTTCTGAAAAAATCGGCGTGTAACTGGCTAAGATGCCCTGTCTTTTCGGCATAAATGTCCGCGATAGCCGAGACGTCATCGGTGACGTTTTCTACAGCCTGTCTCTATTACTATCATTCGTTCGCATCAGAACACGAGAGGCACGTACCCGGCGATACAACATACAAGCATCCAAAGCGTAACACCGCCCACATAACCGCTCATTATTTATCGTCGGTGGCAAAAATGACGTTTCACCCTCCAACCGTTGTTGTCCGAGTCCTCTGAAGCGACGAGCCATCCACTCGGCGATCGCGTTCCGCACTCCGACGAGGGCACGTAGCTCAAGTCGGGTAACGGGAACGGATATCACCTCCTCGCTTTGTGTGTAGTACAGCAATCCGAGATCCACAGAATCACCGTAGCGTTCCTGCATCAGGAGCGTATACAACAGGGTTTGTGCTCGGTGTTCGAGACCCGCAACGGCACGGCCAGTCTTGATCTCGAAAGGTGCCGGGTGCGTAAATGATGGTCCTTGGTCACGAACAACGACGGCTTGTACTGAAGCGTCGAGCTTCCCCTTGAGACCATAGGTTGGGGACCAAATATCTTCCTCAATATCGTGCAGTGCGCTGATTGCCAGTATCGCCGTCTGCCCATTAGCCGCGCGAGTGTCAGACAGTACAGCTTCAGGCTTAGAAAACAATGGTGAGCACTTAGTGCGCATTGGGTTGAGGCGAATACCTTAGGGTGGTCCCCAATATATCGTTCCCCAAATGTCTCGACCCCAGAAGCTCGACGTAATATCTCGTCCTTGGCCACAGACAGCGTGACGCCGGCACGCACAAGATCACCAAAAGCCATCGACAGTGCGGTATCCACACGGGTTTCTAGCCATGGCGCGTCCCACCGCCTTTCTTGGAGACACTTTTGAACGACGTCGTGCAATACCGTGCCGTACACAAGAGCCGGTGACGGGGGACTCAGTGCCCGCACCAGCGAAGTAACAAGGGGCCTACGCTGACAATTCGGTGCGGATGCTAGTAACGAAGGCGTGAGGAGTGTGTCGGGGTGGTGAATAAGCAAATTCTCAAGGGTTGTTACTGTGATAGCTTTCTGGCCATTTGCTGAAAGGTCAAACGGTCCGATGATGTTTACTACATCTCCTGCTCGGAAATGACAAAGACAGAAGACAAAGATAAGTCTCAAGCCCACCTTCGTGGATGTCTGTGTACACCCAATCATCCCTTAATATGATGCAACAATGTTCAAGCCCAGGCTCGGTTGTGGCTATGATTTGCTAACCGATGACTTTCATAAGCTTAGGTGCACAGTGAGCGGTGTTCTTACCTTCTCGCGTACATCATCGCTCCATGTGTCTGTCACTGCTCGTACCAAGCATCTGGTACAAGGATCTGGCGCGTATTTCGGCACAACTGGGGGTGTCGAGACCTGCCCGAATGCAGGTCGGATAGTTTTTCTGGGTGAGTCACAGGATTTCTTGGGAGTTGGGACATAGTCGGATAGAGCGTCCCAGCTCCAGCCAGAGACCTCCTCTTCAATATCAACCTGCCCGACCGAGTATAGCTGATGTGTGGGAGTGCGAGGGATCCTTTGCCCAGAATGTTGTGGTATTGGATTGAGTTTGTGGGAAGGCAACCCTCGGTGACGGGTAGGTGTCACTGGAGGATTCGCGAGTAAGTTGGCCATAAAGGCCTCCTCTTCTGTGGTAGAGGGCTTCGTTGGGGACGGCATAATGACCGTACCTCTCTTCGACGCGTCTAGTATATCACGGGAGCGCGATGATGACATAATCGACCATGCTGTCAGCCGTAACGCCGATGAGCCGCCAGCGACTGCAGCCATGTTGTCTTCCATCTTGACTTTCCCATTCCACGTCCTAGCCAGCATAATCCGATTTGTTTTCCATACTTTGCGTATCCCTCTTCCACGTGCCCCGTTCTCATTCTTGAACTTCTACCGCCCACTAATTGCGAGGTCTTCGAGTCGCTCCGACCCATATGCAGTCGCAGACCGCTGGGTCCGCAGCCTCGAGGAAGAAACAGGGGCCCATTGTTTGAGTCGTGCTAGTCCAGTTCCCGATGCTGGTCCTTCTACCTCCCAGCCTCAAACCAATGACCTTCGCAGCAGGCTAGGCGCCGGCTCACCAAGACTTCTACCAGACTTTACTCTCGGCAGCTACGACGAAATCTTACGTCTATGCCAGTCGGAGTTACGCATTGGTTGTATTGTCTTGGTAAGTGGCGAACATGACGATGTCCCAGACTTCAAGCGGTATGTCGTCGCTCCTCCTGCACAATCCCTCTCTAATTGCGATACAGATATACGTTGACCGACCCTACTCTCGTTGAACTCCTTCACAAGAATGAGTTCATCATTTGGGGTGGTGATGTTCGGGAACGGGATGCTTGGAGTGGTGTGTGCAAACCTTTTCTCTCCTTGTCCTTTGTTCACTTGTGCGATGTGACAGCGGGACAGAAGCTGCAGGCTACCACGTTCCCGTTCGTGGCGTTCGTGGCGCTGCAACCCCCCCGCGCTTCTGCCTTCATGGGCACATCGTCGCGGTCCTCCTCATCGCCCTCGCTTACCATCCTGTCTCGACATCAGGGACCCGCAACGCCAATATCGGCCCCAACAAGCGCGCGGTCACTTACCGATCACATTACACTTCAATTACTTCCTCGTGTTATGCCATTCCTGGAAACTCTTCGATTGTCTGCTGCAGAGCGCGCGCGCGACCGCGCTCTTCGTGAAGAACAGGATGCCGCCTTCCGCGAAAGTGCCCGTCGTGACCGAGAAAAGGAAGCACGCCGCATTGAAGAGGCGCGCCGGACAGCGGAACTCGAAAAGGCTGCCATGGAACGCCAGCGTGCGGCAGACGAAGCTCGGTCCCGTGTTTTGGATGCGCGAGACCGTTGGCGACGGGAGTCCCGACACTTGTTGATCCCACTCGAAGAGCCGGCAAACGTGGACCCAATTCGTATAATTATTCGCCTCCCAGATGGTCAATCCCTCGTGCGGTTGGTTGCCCGCACGTCAACAGTAACCTCTCTTTACTGTTTAGTTGATGCCCACCTTATCCCTACCGACGTAACCGGAAAAGAGATTGGGACGTCCGCCGCAGAAAACAACTTGAAAGAGCTCGTGCATTCCTCAGGTCAACCCGCCGAAATCTGGTGGGGGTTCTCTTTGTTCACTGCGTATCCCCGCAAAGCCATTCCCTGGCAGCCTATGGTTCGCTTGGCAGAAATTGGGCTTAGCAGCGGGGGACAAATTGTTGCGGAAATAGCGTTCAAGGAAGGAGAAAAACCCGACCAGGATGAGGAGGGATATGACACTGAGAAAAGCGAGTAGCCATTAGCCATTTAACCGAGACGGCTTTAGCCACTGTCAGGGACGAGTTGGTAAAAGGTTTAGAGTACAACCATTTACTGTACTGATAGACATGACATTATGGTTACGACTAGGAAAGGCAATGGCCAAGTGCTGTCGATCACTGACTGAGGATTGTGCGTACAAATGACTCATAATTCACGTTGCCATCGCTGCTGCCAGGTCAACGGGGTTCCAACGGTGGAGGAGGGAAAACACGCACGCGCCAATCTGTACGCCTTTGAGTAGCTCATCCACCTCTTCATCGGACATCTTTTCCCCAAGTTGCGTTAGCACATACCGTAGCTCCCCGGCACCAATGAATCCGTTGCCCTCCTTATCAAAGACCTGAAATCCACGGATAAACTCCTCTGTGAAGAAAGACTCTTGAGAACCACTCTCTTCTCTTGGCAGAACATTTACCAGGGGTACCCGCGGGCTTGAATCCATCTGGTCGATTGAGAATTGTCAAAAAGGTTTTGTAGTCAACTGCGAATAAGGTCAAGTGGGAACTACTGTGGGCCGGAGCTTACTTGCCTTCTCGTGGAGCGCTTGCCACGATGTCAGCGACCTCGGCCTGAGTAGGGTTTTGTCCCAAAGCACGTAAAAGGTCACCGAGCGTATCGCGAGGCACGGCACCAGTCCCTTTCTTGTCGAAGAGAGCGAATGCCTCTTTGTACTCTGTTAGATAACATATAAGCTTAGTGAAAAGACAGCAACGTAAGTGGGCCCAACCTGCGTTGTCACTCTTTCAGGAAGGTGTAAGTTGAGGCCAGAGACAGAGGGTTCACGAACACTCACCATGGTTATACGGAAGATGATGCTATAGCCTGACCAACAGTATTTTCCACATTTGGTATTCGGTCAGCTGAGATGTCTCACTCGCTGCCTTGCACGCTGCTGCTGCAAGCGGCGAAAGTTTATCAAACGCAATTCAAAGCTAGTTTCTCATTACGAGCCAGTAGATACTGAAATTTTACATGTACATCCCGCCATCACCAATGTCACCGCGCCGCTTGGTCTCTGACTGCTTTAGTAACAGTGTGTCACCCTGCCAAGGTGCAGGGGCTCGCACTCCAGAGAGCTCCACAAGACATCCGTGCACCTGTCGCATCATAGTCTCCGACCAGTTAGAACGATTCATATCGTCAGAGGCGTGTGGAGACAATGTAATGTCATTTCCACGAGGTATTGGGATGTGCTGTGAAGGCAGGAGGAGGAGTATTGCATCCATTTGAGATGTCGGGAGCGCCGCAACGGAAGCGAAAGCCGCACAAGTCGCTTGGATGAGGTTGGGAGGCACAAATGGGAGAATAAAAGTGCCCTAGTGAGAATGAATTAGAGACCTTGACACAGGGTTATCAGATGCTTACAGGCACCGTCTTGCCGCGCGTGCGGAGGTAGCGCACCGGAGCACGATAAGCCTCGAGTGGTTCAGAGCTGATATACGTGGGAGCTGAATATACATCCAGAAGCAAAAGCCTCGGCTATGCATAAGCATAGATTGGAGAGGGTCAGAAACGCGATTCACCGCTTGGGGTTGTAGATGCCGATGATCGTCTCGGCGTATGGATGCATGGCCCACGTGGGAAGCGCCTTGGACGTTTCGGATACTATAATAGCCGCATCTGACCAGGGGGGTAAGAAAACGAAACCAACCTTAGCACGCTCGATCAATTGGGTTAGCTTGTAATGAGACGAAGGCGAGTTACCGTAGAGTCATCCACCACAACCGCTGCGCGCTGTTCGCCGAGTTGGGCACCTTGAGCCCAGGCCTTCCCAGCCTCTCCTGATGCAACGATGATTGTCTCAACAGATTTTCCTGGATGTGCATCACCTTCAATGGTGACGCGCGCAGTTCTATGTACAGAGTGATCTGTGAGCGGGTTCAATTGATCTTCGTCGTCAGATTCATAAGCGTATCGATTTGCCGATGTATCGCCAAGAAAATCTACATTCTGTGGAATAAATAAGTGCTGTCAGAGGCTATGTAGATGGTGTAACAGCTACCATGGTAAGTTACGACGTCGTCGTCGTCGGGAGATGATGCGCGGGCCGGGTGACCCGATAGCTCGGATGCCTTCACGTTCACGGAAATCGCGTGCCAACGGCACCGCGAGGTCTGCAAGGACGTCCTTCATCACCACGAAGACAGCAAATCTTCCCCGTGCATATTACTATGGCGTCCGTGTATAACGTCTCCCGCACCTCATATGATGAACCTGAACTACCACCTGGCTCTCCTCCTACGAGTACGCCTCTTTCGATCTGTCCTTCGCTGCTGGTCTTATTTTTTTGGTTCTCAGTAAAGTACGAGGGTCCATGGTTATCGACTCAGATAACGATTTCGTCATTTATTGGCATGGCTTCCCTTCTTATCTTCTCATACTGTCGCACTCGATGGCCTCTCCTTTTTGCACCAAGAACTCAACTGAAGGGTACTTAACTTCGATCTCTTTCTTGACATCTTTTACGAAGAGCACCTTGCAGGGTTTTCGCCTCATGAAGCACACGCGCACGGCGCCTTTTTGGGGTGGATTCTTCCTACCCTGAGGACATCTGAGTACTCTGTACTTCAGATCGTCGGTCTCGATGCTGCTGTAGTATGTTACGTTCAAGTTGGGTCGTATGAGGTATACTATCTGATACCTTGGCCAGCTCTTAAACTTCTTCAAGATGTCGTTCTATTTGTTCTCTTTATGCTCAGCATTCGCGGTTACGATTCTAATGCCTGTTAATCTCAAGGTATGGGTGCCTCCCGTCTTTGAAAATGCCTTTTGACTGGATCAAAGAATAACATCGGCATCGGAGATGAAGACGACGACGATCCAGACTGGCGCACGCCCCAACTTCAAGACAAATCTCCTCACAAGAGACCTGACTGGTTTGACCTAGTATCAGATGCCAATTCGTATCTCTCCCTGCACCTTGTATTCACGTATCTGTTCACCCTTCTCTCCTTGCGCTTGATATTTCTGAACTACAAGCGATTCATCAAAACAAGACAGCTCTTCTCGCTCCAACTCGTGCATTCCATCGCCGCGCGCACGGTCATGGCAACTGGGCTTCCGCCTCATCTACGCTCGGAGAGGGTCCTTGCTGAACACTTCGAGAACATGAAGTTAAGTGTGGAGAGCGTCAGCATTTGTCGCGAAATTAGCTCTTTGGAACGTCTCATCGAGGCACGAACGCGTGCACTGCTCAAGCTGGAGGAAGCCTGGGTTCGATACGTTGGTAATCCAAGTACAGTGGAAACATATGACCCATCCGATCGCGCAATTATTGGAGATGGAGATCCGGCATCAACAGAGGCGCAGGCCCCCAATCGCTTTGTTGTTCCACATCACAGACGACCAACGATACGTCCCGGATGGTTTTCTGGGCGTGTGGATGCTATCGAGTTCCTTGAGAAGCGGTTTTTGGAGGCGGATGAAGCTGTCAAGCGTCATCGTCGCACAGGGAGGTTCAAACCGATGGATGTGGGGTTCATCACATTCGAAAAAATGTCCAGTGCAGTGCGTCACTTCTTGGCCTCCGACGTAAAAATGTCGCTGATCATGGCAGTAGCAAATTGCCGCCCAGACCGTGCATACATCTACACCATTTCAGTTAGAGACCCGCCTTGCGCCGGAGCCTCGTGACATTGTATGGACAAACGTTGGCCATTCAACTGGTGCACTCCGCTTCCGTGAGGCCATCGCCCTCGGCTTTCTCGCGCTTCTGTTCTTCTTTTGGTTCATCCCTATCACCGGTCTTGCGAGTTTACTGAGCTACAAAGAGATCAAGAAGGCTATGCCCTGGTTAGGGCGTCTCATCGATAGTAACGAGAAGATCCGCGCTATCGTGCAGAACTCCTTGCCATCTGTAGCAATGATCACACTCAACGCACTCCTACCATTTTTGTTAGAAGGTCTGTTACTCTCCCTTTGAAATAAGCCCGAGAGTTAACGCGATACAGGTATTACCTATGTGCAGGGAATTCACGCTAGGAGTCTGATTGAATACTCCCTCATGAAAAAGTGCGCACCCAACTTTCGTTTACGTCAGCAGAGGAAAATTCATGACCTTAGATATTTTCTATTCCTGCTTGTTAACGTTGTATTCATCTTTCTGCTGGCGAGCACCTATTGGCAACTTGTGCGAGACCTAGCCAACTCGCCGGCTAAAATTCCTGAAAAGCTTGCTCAAGCTCTGCAAATGGGGCGTGCGAGGTCAGGAGATTCAAAAACCACTGGAGCATTGATGCTCATGATGTCTGGACAGGCATTTTTTCCTCTCTTATGTGATCTTGCAAGGTAGCTCATCTGTAAATTTTTATGGTGCGAAGTTGAAGTCTGTCAGGACTCGGCATCATGCCGTTACACCTTCTCAACCTGGGAATCATAATACCCCGGGTTCTCTTTCGCCTACTGATAACACGGACGCCCAGAGGTAATTTGACCGTTGTCTGCATCGTACATTCGCCCAATCCTTCGAACAGATTTTGCAGAGCTAAACGCTCCTCCTGTGATCAACTACGGCACCGTATATCCACAGGCTATCCTGATATTTGTGATCACCCTCCTATATAGCATCGCGCAACCTCTCATCCTGATATTCGGCGCCGTTTACTTTGGTGTTGCGTACCTTGTGTACAAATACAAACTCCTTTTTGGTGAGCAAGATATGCACACTTCCCCTGTCGGTTTATAATATTAGTGCAGTTTTCTACAAACCGTACGAGTCCCAAGGGCAAGCTTGGCCCATCACCTTCACCCGCCTCATATGGGGTGTTGTTATCTTCCTCGTCTTCATGTCTGGAAACTTCGTTTTGAAGGGATATTTCGTTCTCTCGTCTCTCGTCGCGCCTCTAGTCGTTTTCACGGTGACCTGGTCAGTGTACATCAGCAGATCATTCCGCGGCCTCAATAGATATGTCAACTTGAGCGCGGTATTCGAGGTGCAACGCGGAGAAGAGACGGAAGACGTTTCACGCTTGCGCGCAGGACATCCGGTGACTTGGTCGCAAAGGTCAATCAGCCCATAACGTTACCGTTTTCCTCGCTGATTCCTCTCCAGCAATCTCAATAGACGCAGATACGCTCAGAATGACGACGTATTATACGTTGCCCCAGAGGATGATCACACAGACTATGTGTGCCCTATTTTTCACGAATGTCGAACTTCGCTGATATTTGCGTAGTCGCAGCCCCCGATGGCAAACTGGTACAACGGCGTGCTCAAGTACGTGAGATTCATGTACTGTTTATAGTTACTAAGAGCGTGCTTCAGTACGGGTAAGAAGCGCTACGGACACCCAGCGTTGACTGGTTTGCTCCCTCAGCCATGGCTGCCTCTCAAAAGAGGGGAAACTTTGGTCAACTCCCAAAATACAGATCGTACAGCACGAAACTCTGGTCAAGCAGTTGTGCTTTCACTTCGTAAACGGTACAGCGTTGTTAGAAGGGGTGGTCGGTCATCTACAACAGGAACTTCCAGGGCGAGGGGTGTTCCGATACAGGACAGTGTACGGGATTCCATTGCCAGCTCCGGAGAATTGGTCGGAGACGTGACAAACAACCCATGGCAGGAATCGACACCTGATCCATCAAACCTTTCCCAGTTGCACCACACGATTAATCACAGGTTGAGCTACGACTTCGGTTCCGGCGTTATAATACTCCCGGATGACGGAATTTGGCTCGAAGGTACGGACAGTGATTCAGAGGATGATGACGGGGATGGGGAAATTGCGGGAGGCCAGGCAACGCCGGAACGTGTTGTCGCCGAAGATGATGATCAAGGATCTGGTGGTCCAGACGGGCAGACTGTGTCTGGAGTATCGAGAACACGATACGGAACCTATTTCCATCACCCTGAGCGCCGGTGGCAGTCAGTCCCTGGCGCATTCCCTACTAGTTCATGATGCATGCACCGTACCACTTTTTCTTTGTGCTAGATTTAATTAGGTTCTTCGCTCCTCGCGACCGCTTTGGCATCAGGTTACTAAACGAAGGCATCCAGCTGTTGGATTAACTTCGGTAGATCGACTTGTCTCTTGTCTATATCAATCATTGGTATAGGGCTGGGCGTAGACAGAACCAGGGCTATATTGAGTAGTGGGCGCTGTGGGGTCCGCCGGGTCCGCAGTGCACCGAGGTAACTTACTTTAGCTATCTGGCTTACTGCACCAAACCCTGGTATGATTCATTTTTGTGCCCCCCCCTGATATTGGGGTTGGATGTTCCTGGAGGGTTTTGCGCAAGCCCACTACTAAATTAAGACCTCATGGCAGTGTAACAAATTTGACGGAAGGCAGCGGGTGCTCTTGAGGATGCTGTGTTGTGTTTGTGCCGATTTTCAAGCGGCCTTAATTTGGCCTCTAATAGGCCCGATTAGGTTGTGTTTGAATGCTACCCTTTGTTCCTCTCCGGAGGGCATGGCGATATTCCCGGTAAGGCCAATGCAAGGCCAGGCTAACGAGTTGAAGGTCACGGTCGAGGGACCGCAGGCTGTGCAGTATCCTTTACAAGGACAGGACAGGGCAACACTTCATTCAACGAGAGGACTCGGAGAAGTAATGGGGCGATGTTCTACTACAACATTTGCGTGCGCACTGTGCCAACCACGCACGAGAACTGACTTGAGAACTGAACAACCTTGCTAACGCAGACTGTAGTAGCGAGCGTGGTAGGTGGAATGCAGGATAGTATCTGTAAGCCGTGCTTTACTAGTACATATCCCATAATATATATGCTGCACAGTGACCGAGAATACACTTCTCAGTTATACTGTAAGCCAGCCCTGCTGCACAGCCTGCACAGAGTGGTCACCCCTAAGCTGTTATGCTAAAAGGCAGTATAGTGGATCATTCGGTCGACATCTCGGTAGTTGAAGCGGATTTCTCATCGCTCAACCATTGAACAGACGGGTGATGTGGGTTCTACTAGGCTATCCAGTATATTGCACTTTTCACGGCCTGGAATTATGCGCCAGCCGTCTCTGACTCGGAGTCTCAAACTACCAGACCGCTGCAACAGTCTGCTTCTTCTCGATCTATGGGCGGCTCGACCCCTTCACCTGAGCCGAGCAAAGAAATACGGGGTTTTTGAAACAGCGAAAGCCCTCGTCCTCTCCAGAAAGAGATTGAAGCCTGAAACGGTGGTCACCTATTAATAGGCTCATATTGTATTACTTTTTGTGATGGCGAAGCAGGCACGACCTTTCAAGAAATGCTGTTATAAGGTCCACGGAATGCACTCGGGACACATGATACCGCGCTGGAGCTGGATGCGGTACAATTTTGCCCTCTTGAAATGCCCGTCAGTCCCATCGTTTCCGAGTCCCTGGCGAGAATCATATAGAACAATCAAGGTCACCTTGATGGGAAGCTGCGCCACTTCAACCGAACGCGCCATCAATCCTGTCATTCGTGCGATGACCCAGGGAACAGAATGTAGAATGGAAAGCGTCCTGTGTATTTGTCTTGCAGTGATTGCTACAGTAGTGATTCGGCCATCCCCCTTCACCGGTAGGCTTCATTCGGTGGTCACAGTCAAGGTCACAGTGTCTGTTATTTTCGCAAAATTTCACTTGAAATTTCAACATTGGCCCTCGTCTTAAGTACAGAAAATCACGATTCCATCATTTATTCATGTGAACGGACGAATCACTGGTAGAAGAAAGTAGATCATAGCCCTGTAGGTAGGTAACCAAGGTTATAACTGACCGCCTGCGTTGGAGTTAATCGGTGTCTTACGTAAGGGGTGACGCTGCGGTAACGTCTGACCGATTTGAGCTCTTTGCACCTAGCTGGGCCTAGTACTCTTAATGCCAACTGCGATCATGACATTCGATTCATTCCTGTTCCACCGGCGGTGCACTATGCTATATGCACACGCACTGCCATCGTTTGTGGCCTAGGCTGAATTCGACTATGTTTGCTGTGACAGTTTCTTGGAGGCGTCTCCAGCGCAGTATAAATATCCTCGCCATCCTGGGTTATTCAGTCATATTCTCGCACCATGTCATACAACCAAGATCGTGAACGCTCTGGAACTGGCTACGGGTCTGACCCTAGGTAGGAGGTCCCCCCCCACTCACCACAAAGATGCCAACGTCTGATGACGATGATGTAGTACCAAGCCCCCTGGCAGCTACGACTCGGACAAGCCACGCGACTACGGTTCAGGCACCACCGACACCTATGGCGCCAAGCCCCCTGGAACCTACGCTGGCAAGCCGCATAAAACCTACGACTCAGACAAGCCACGCGAGTACGGTTCCGGCACCACCGACACCTATGGCGGTGATACCAAGCCCCCTGGAAGCTACGATGGCAAGCCGCATAAAACCTATGACTCAGACAAGCCACGCGAGTACGGTTCCGGCACCACCGACACCTATGGTGGTACCAAGCCCCCTGGAACCTACGATAGCAAGCCTAACACTTACGACTCGGACAATCCAAGTGGTTATGGTTCCAGCACCACCGATTCATATGGTGGCACCAAGCCTCCTGGTAGCTACGACGCAGACAAACCACGCGAATATGGTTCCGACACCACCGACACCTATGGCGGTGGTACCAAGCCTCCTGGAAGCTACGGTGGCAAGCCGCCTAACACCTACGACTCGGACAAGCCAAGTGGCTATGGTTCTGGCACCACCGATTCATACGGTAGTACGAAGCCTCCTGGTAGCTATGACTCAGACAAACCACGCGAATATGGTTCCGGCACCACCGACTCGTATGGCGATGGTACCAAGCCTCCTGGAAGCTACGGTGGCAAGCCGCCCACCTACGACACGGATAAGCCAAGTGGTTATGGTGGCACCAAGCCGCCCGCCAGCTACGACTCAGACAAGCCACGCGAGTACGGTTCCGGCACCACCGACTCTTATGGCGATGGTACCAAGCCTCCTGGAAGTTACGGTGGCAAGCCGCCCAAGACCTACGACTCAGACAAGCCAAGTGGCTATGGTTCAGGAACCACCGACTCTTACGACACCAAGCCGCCCAAGACATACGACTCAGACAAGCCAAGTGGCTATGGTTCGGGGACCACAGACTCATACGGCAGTACCAAACCGCCCAAGACCTACGACTCGGACAAGCCAAGTGGCTATGGTTCGGGAACCACCGACGCATACGGCAGTACCAAGCCACCTGGTAGCTATGACTCAGACCAGCCACGCGATTATGGTTCCGGCACTACCGGTTCCTACAGCAGTGGCACCAAGTCTGGTGGCAAATACACCTCGGGTCAACAAGATTACGCAGACAAGGATGTTAGTTACTAGCACAGAGGGCTGTGTTCATCTGGTACGTGTTGGCAGTGCATATAGACGAATCCCATTTTGATTAGTGGTTGCAGGACGAGAGCCCTGTACTGTAAAGAATATCGGTGATGGAATACGCGGCAGGATTTTCAAGCTTGGCGGATGGCAGTCTTGTGGACTTTTGAACGGAGCGCACTGTATGATTGTCTGTATTCGGTGGTGACTGGCACATAATGTAAAGATTGGACTACTGAGAAAATTGGGGTGGGAAATATTGCCACGCGAGACGATCCATGATGCAAAATATCGCAATATTGCATATTCCCCAGGCAGGTGATTACTCGATTACTACCTGATCTTCCGATAAAAGGCGGGTATAAACCCCCCCGTCTTGTTATTTTCCTCAGGGACGGTGCAATCCGTTGACATTATCTCCCAAACTATGCCATAGGCTGATAGATTGCATAAAAATCACCCTTCGCATCAAAGCACAGTAGAACACCGAGCACGTTCGCAATGACCGACGGAATATGATCACTCCGAATAAGTGCATGGACGCATAACGACCTTGCTAAGGAAATCACGTCTCGCAGGAGCAACATACAGTAGCACTTCGCAGTGTTCTCCTTAAGGAGGGTGATGAGGTACACGGCCTGCCACCATGATGACAGTCCACATAGTGTAGAGTAAACATTCTTTGTCCCGCATTGTATCAGACCTCGAATGGCTTTTTTGGCATGCTAGAATGACGCCGCTTTCCCGCCAATAGTATACACTGGAATCCATGAGCCGCCCCATGACAACGGTCTTACTTTATGTACAAAAGTGCGTAGCCACTTGCGCCGCAGGTGGCCAGTGTATGCCACGGAATGTATGACACCCGATAGGTCAAGGGGAACCGAACAGGAAAAGTACAAACGTATACGCGGGTCTTCTTATAAATGCACGAACGAACTTGAAGCAGCGGGCTGTGTGTCCGTAATCATTGCGGTGGTAAATAGACTGAGTGGACGAGTGACCTGGGGACATTTCTAATTCTCAAGGCTCATCAAACCAGCCGATACAAAGACGCGGTTCAGGGGAGGCTATGAGAGAAGAATTCATATGTAGGATGGCGGTAGAAGCGCGAAAGTTTGATCAAAGGCTTGAAATGCAAATGAATCAGACGAGGCATGGAGCGAGGCTCGCACATCGGTGCCAGTAGACCACCCTGTGCTATATGAAAAAGCTGCTACGGGCTAGATGGCGGCCCTCTTAGTTTGTGCGCGCTGGATAGAATGCGGACAGCATTCTTTGAGAACACATAAGATAGACCGCTCCAAACCGTTGTCACGGCTACGGTCCACCTAAGTTGCATAGTTAACCTTGGCTCTGCATGTAGTGCTGTAGATGACTGACTGCAAGCCTCTGAGGTAAAGGCCGAGGCCAACAGCCGCGCCGGGGAGGAGAGGACTTATCGTTGTAGAGCCTAAAAGGAGAAGCTGAAGCGCTGTATTGACTTTGCTAATCGCTGTGGGGTGCACCTCCGCAGACGGTATTGAGAAGTCCCAGTAGCGCTGGAACGTTTTCTTGAGAGTGTTCAGTGCGTAAGACACAAGGATATTATGGTAAGCCTACTGGAGGTGGGAGTGATGTGTATCGGATGTAAAATGCAGACAAAGCCAGTAACAGATCACGGCCAATAATAATGGTGGCCAGCGGAGCTGGGTAAAACATGAGGATATAGTTCTTTCTCAGGGACGAATGGCTCACAAGGAAGTAGCCCTTGCATCGTCAATGTGATGACAAGTGTTCCAACAAGTGCTTTATCTGCGGCAGGATCGAGGATGGTTCCGAGAACCGATGTCGTGTGGTACTTGCGGGCCAGGAAACCATCAAGCTGGGACACAGCACATCATGAGAATATGAGGTGGAGAGCTGTCTCGGAGTACTCACCCAGTCCGTGATTCCAGCGTAGAGCAGCAGACCGGTCGCAGCCGCATAGTTGTCGGACAGAATAGCCCACCCTAGAGCGGGACAAGCGGCAATGCGTGAGAGAGTTAAGAGGTTTGGGGTTGTGTAAATGTTTTCGCGCAGAGCGGGTCTTTGTCTTTGCGTATGTTGAAAGCGGTGGACGGATTGTAGTGAGAAAGTGATTGACCGAGAGCGGGCATGAAGAAAGAAAGAACGGCGGATGATACAAGGAGCGAGTTGCCCAGGTGTGAGCATGGGCAACGGAAAAGTCAAGTCGCGGTGTGCACTGAAAGCGCTGAGACGCTCGTCTTACAACAAACGCTCACACATGACTATCCCCCTTGGTTTATATGTTATACTCGCCTCGGTGCCAGTACTTGTTAGCCTGTTGCTCCAACCATTGCACCTAGGCCTTGTCTTCCCCCTTGACTTCAACACTACTCATAACACCCCTCCTCGCATCTTACTTCTCACAGCACATCCTGACGACGAGACCTTCTTTTTTGGGCCAACACTTACCTCTCTGATTCCTTCGTTTGCAACTCCAGCTTCTGAAAGCTCGGGGAACAATGCTCCGGATACTGTAACCCTAACATTCCCGCAAATATACTCTTTATGCCTCTCTGTCGGCAACGCAGATGGATTGGGCGACATACGAAGACGTGAGCTTGGAGATAGCCTTGATGTTCTTGGAGTGGCTGAGGAGAGACGATGGATTCTCGACAAATTGTACGTTTCCTAGCTATGTCTTGTGCTGAGTGACACAGGCAACTCACAAAGATAAAGCGAATTTCAGGATGACATGCACGCGAGGTGGGATGCCAGTCTTATAGCGGATACTGTCTACAAATATGTTGCGGATTACAACATTTCAATTGTACGTGCTCTATTCAACACCAGACGCCTTATCGCTGACGTCCCGTTCTTATCGTTCGTAGATCCTGACCTTTGATCCATATGGGGTGTCTGGTCACCCGAATCATATCTCCCTATACCATGGAATATCTCATCTTCTGGCTGCATCACCGGCGGGCATTAGACACCCTTTAGTGGCGTATTCCCTCAAATCAAAACCAGTCATCACCAAATATATAGGAATCCTGGGTCCAATGCTGATCAAGTTGAAGGTTATTTTCTCCCGAGCTCTAAATATTCTGGTAAACGGCACAAATGGTAGCAAAGTCGTCCCTGTCGGACCAGTCATTGTCGCAGGGATTAAGGAATATCGCCGAACTGTGATTGCCGCCTTGCAGCATCAATCCCAGCGCGTCTGGTTCCGCTGGTTGTATATGGCGTTCTCCCAGTACATGTGGATAAACGAGTGGGAACGTATCCATGTCATCGCATAACGATTCAAGGATCAACACATCCGTGAGTCAGCACTGACCAGCTTTTGGGCTGTGAGTTGACCTTACAGTGGGGCGGCTTTGATAAGTCTCGATCCACTTGACGGTTCAAAGACCCCAGATGTTCGCTCCTTCGAATCCCTAACATAGAACATAGAACAACAAAACCGGTTTACGTTGCCGTTTGGATCCTCGAAAGCCGTAGGCTGAGTTCACGTAATTGGAGGGTGGACGCGCGTGGTGGTGGAGCACGCTCGGCTTATGTAATCCCGTTGTTCACCATGTTCAGTGCAGTTCTTGGCGATGTACCTGCTTGTCAATGGAATATTACGATTTTACGGTGATGAGACCAGCTGCAATTATCTTCGCCTTTCGTTTCTCCAACCGTCGACAAAGCCTGGCACCACTCACCATCATCTTGCGAAATCCTACGTATTACCCATGGGGTTCAGTGTCGGAGCGAATGTTCTCCCACGGTACCCTTCCCCAGAACTCAACTTCTGGTCCCGAAGCAAGTAGACACCCCGAAAGCGCCACCCAACCGTGCCTGCGTGAAAACGAGGCCCGTTATCTATGCCGCCAGCAATGCAGGGTCACAAATATGAGTGAGGATCAAGGAGTAGGCAGATCACCATTCCTGGACGCGGCGCTCGCTGCTTTTATGGGCATCGGAATCGGTGAGCTACAATTTTAGACAACGTGCCTGTATTCTTCTGCCGCGTTATTTGGCCGGTCATTCAAGCTTATATTCAAGTCGCGTCGCTCGGCCTGTTGGGCGAAAGGTCATGATGTATGACTTGCGCTGACCTTCACACTCGTACACTTTCCGATGTGCGCGTATGACAGGGACTCGGGTTCAGGGAATCGGTCGATTTGGGGACCAACAGCCCGAAACGTCTGGTTAATCCATGCGGCCTTCGGCTTGCGAATCGTATACGCTTACGCGACGTCATTCTGCTCTCTCCCCAACGACACTGCTGATAAAGTTGGCGTCGTGAGATTTCATTTCGAGCCATTTCTCTGAGATTCGGCCCGCCCATGGCACTCATTCCCGTTTTTTCCTAGCTTTCGTGGGTGGCGCGATGTATTATGCTTGGTACAAGAAGAATGTTTTAGACAAGGTATCTGCCGTCTAGGTTGAAGCTCCAGATACTGATTGTCACGTAGATCGAACTAGCATTCCAAGGGGGTTACGATCCTGCACTGGAATTAGTCGTGCATGCGAAGAATCGGCACGTGACGGATGCCGATGACGAAGTCGACGTTAAGCATGACTCCTGGACAAAGCGTCTGCGGCGGAAGGAGCAAGACACCCTCGATCGTATTATACATGGAGACGAGACGAGCCATTACTATATGATCCTCGGATGCAAGGTCTGCCTCTCCGCCTTTGTCCCCGCATTCCTTACCAACTCTCACTTTGTACAGGGGACTGGAAAGACGACCATGATATTAGATGCAATGCAGGCCAACCAGGCAGAAGGTGTCGCCATGTGTGACGCCCATCCCGATCTCGAGGTTTTCCGCCTCCGCCTGGGAAAGGCATTGAATTATGAGTACAACGAAGATTCACAGACTGAGCTTTTCTCGCGAAGAGATCCAAGAGAAGGTGGAACTTTCTCATCATGATCACAACCCCTGACTTACTGGGGTATGACGAAGGCGGCCCTGGGCTCGATGTCGAGCGAGGTATGTACATTCGTATTCTTCAACTCGGACCCACCAACATAATTATCCACGTCATGAAGTGTTGAACAAGCTCGAAAAGGTGGCACTTCGATCTGCAAAGAGGACAGGGAAGCCGCTTATCCTGGTGCTCAATAACGTACACCTCTTCAACAACGATGGCAGTGGCAGGGAGATGTTACTTCAGCTACAACAACGGGCTGAATCTTGGGCGGCTAGCGGTCAGTGTTTTTACTCTTAGGAGGGTGCTCATACTGACTAGACACCTGATAGGTATATTAACGCTTGTGATGAGCTCGTGAGCTTTCCATGCTCCGTGTTGACGAATTTATGCTAATTTTCGTGCAACAGGGATGATCTCTGGCCGTATACTGTTCTTCGTACGTCCCTTTCGGAAGTGACAGTGTCCACCTTTTTACCTGATTTCCTGCCTAGGGAAGAACGCGAGCCGCATGAATGTGAATGCCAGTTTCCGCCCGTTTGTATTCGATTTTTGATCGTATCGAGGTTTCAGGTTTTGACTGTCTATGACTTAACCACGGAAGAAGCGCTGGATGCTTGCAGGCGCATGCGCCACTACGCGTCGCTTCCTATGCCACTCGAAGAAAACTTGACCCAGGCTATATCTATCTTGGGCGGGCGATTAGCCTACCTCAACCGTGTTTCTAGGGCATTTGATATGGTGGAGATGGCGCGCCACATGTTAGCCGTCGAGAAAGGTTGGCTCCTTGGTCGAATTGGCCTCATCCGGGACTGCGATGATGACGTTATGGACGAGGTGCGACTTGCCAACGTTGACATTGGATTGACTTGACACTATGATAGCAAAAATGGAGTTCTTGCACTTGGTTGCTCCTACGTGAATTTGTGAAGATTAGACAGGAGCAAGAGTGGCAGCTAGAAGAGGCGATATCGGGCGGCAAAGAAGTCTCACTCCACGAACTACCTCTACCTTCGATACCACTTGCAAGTTAATCCCCTATCTCACTCAGATCGTGCTTCATTTACGCACTTTTCAGTATAAATGCCGCCAAATAATGACAAGAGCGGACTTCTTAGAAGGTTTATTTCATCCATATCCGCTGTGACGCTCCACTCAACGCTATCTCAGAACTCGACAGAGCTAACATAATTTCCATAGACGTGAGTTTCTCCTGTGTAATCGCAATTCCTGGGTCTTGCTGACCCCTGTCGTAGATCAACCACGACGTCAGACCTGACTCTATGTTGATTCTCCAAGCTGCACGGGAGGTGGTCGAAGAAGAGGGATTCGACGACTTGTTAGACTCTGTCCGGGCACGTATTGATGAGATCGAGAGCTTACACAGGACAAGAGAGTTAACGGTATGCTCGCATACGTTGCCTCATAATTCAATCTCACAAGTACTTTCTTAGTTCAAGGACGTAGATAGCGGAGACCGCATCCGCCTCACTGTGGACAAAGGTGGAGTACGCTTAGTAGAAGACTAGAGGTCCGGGCAAAGGAATGTATTTATAATTCGAGCTGCTTAGTGTCACGGTGACGTTACAATGAGAATGTTGCTAAATTTACCACAGGAAAAGCCGATGCAGGTGTGATGGGGGAGTGTCAGCGACCTTATTTCTACGCGTGAACTGCTGCAAAAAGGACGAGGTTGAATTGAGAGCGCAAGCAGGTGTCATGACGGTCAAAGACACGAATGTGATGCAAATTAGGGTCTCGCGAAAATTGGACTAAAAGAATCTTTGGTTCCGTCGGGGGTGGAAGTGCGCACGGGTTGACATAGGGAATCCCGTCTAAATTTTGAAGAGAAGTTGGCGAATGAATGGTGGGGATGTGTCATGTTCCAAGACAGGGTCACAGCTCGCCAGTGATGTGTACTGTACATTTGGTTCCTGTACCTTGTTTAGCTGCGCTGACAACGACGCACCGATTAAAGGCAGGGGATTTCACTAGCGTATCGGGAGGGGAGGAAGCACCAGCCTATTAGGTACTATTCATGGGTGAAAATGTCATTGTTGCGAGAAGCGGCCATAAGTCAAGCCTGTTGACGTTCTTTATGCGGGTTTCCTGTCATGATTATGTTAGCGAATGTCTAGAGTAAGAATATCCAAGTGAGACTTGACGCCGTTAAGCAGCAAAGACAGGAAGTACCCTGCTTTGACGGATCATGGATGGCGGCGGATGGCGCCAAAATCCGGTCAACCCAGCCACTTCAAAAGCCTCCGAGACTCCGACTCTTGAGGAACACGACTTCAGCTTCGTACGTTATATGCGTGGCTGGGACCTGGGTGCAACCACGGCCACCGACCCTTCGATGTGAGTGTGTGTGTGAACTACTATTAGTTATGGGTTTAGATGAGTTGGCAGATTTTAACACCCCTGCGATAATTTGAGTTGTTGTTCCGGCTCACGGTACCTGCGTGCCTCGGAATCGGACACGGGCTAGCAATTGCAACCTGTCGCCGCTTCCACTTTTTCTTAGAATCCGCATTTTTAGCCCGCGACTGGTAAGGAGTCGGATCCTCATTGTGGGGGAAATTAGAGATGACCTTTCATGAACGGCGGGAGTTGCTGCTTCTTCCTTCAATTGTCTTCTCCCTCGCGCGGGTTGTGAGACCGAAAGGGACCGTAAACCTTCGGTTGCACGGCACGCCTCGCGCACAGATCATTCGCAATACTCACACCTTCACCCAACCCGTCTGCTCCTCACATATGCCGTCGACCATCTACACCTCTCCATCTCCTACTTTTCAACTCCCATCCGAATCTCTCTGGACTTTCATTTTTCATACCACCCGACACGATCCTAATCTCCCTGCCTTTATTGAAGCCGCGACAGGTCGCGTCCTTTCCCGCGCAGACCTTCGTAACCTCTCCTTGGAGTTTGCTCATGGCATCCACACCCACCTCCCGCAAGGCAGCCGCCTATTTAGGGGTGACACCGCCATGATATTCAGCCCCAACAGCTTCGCGTGGCCCATTGCCCTCTTCGGACTCCTCGCTGGCGGCGTGCGCTCAACCCTGGCAAACAGCGCCTACACCCCCACAGAGCTCGCATTTCAGTACAACGACAGTCGCGCCCGCGTCGTCTTTTCTCACCCGGACTTGGTTCCTACCGTGTTTTCCATGTTTAAGCATATCGGTGTTTCAGAGGATGAGGCCCGGCGTCGACTGGTGGTGCTTGATCTCGACGGAAGAGGCGCTGAAGTTGCCCGTAAGGTGGGAGTATTGGGATTAGCTGACCTCCTTGGTCATGGCACTCTCCCAGAGGAGGAGAAATTTCCTGGATCTCAAGCTGGTGAGACTCAGTTGCTCTGTTACTCTTCAGGGACAACGGGCAAACCGAAAGGGGTCGAGGTATGTGGTTTCTTTTTGTTCTCGGGTTGGCTGACGTGGCTCCAGACAACGCATAGAAACCTCACTTCTATCTTGCCTATGACCATGGCTATCCATGCGCCGCTTCTTCCTCGCCGAGATGTAGCACTTGGCGTTCTTCCGTATTATCACATTTATGGTACGCGACACCACTTTCATGTTACCTGCATGTTTGCCAATACACCACCAAGGCGTCGTAATGCTCGTGTTATATCCCCTCTTTTGCGGCTTCCCTGTGGTCATCTTGCCCAAATTCGATCCTGACCAGTTTTGCAGAGCCATTGAGCGTTACAAGGTCACTGCAGGCTACGTTGTTCCACCAATCCTTCTAGCTTTGGCCCATCATCCAGGTGGGCCTAAACTTCTCTCCACGTCCCGCTTGGGTTAATCTCCCGCACAGCCACAAACAAATACGATTTACGCTCTCTTAAATTATTGACGTCAGGCGCGGCCCCTCTCAGCGCAGGAGTTGTAGACCTAGCTGTAAAGAAACTCAGGTCTGTGGGTGCAACCGTTGCCATAAATCAGGGTCTCACACCTCCTTGATCTCTCAACTGCCTCAAATCTGACGCACTCTCTCAGGTTACGGCCTGACGGAGACCTCACCCGTAACGCATTTACTTCCGGCAGAGGACACTCTCCGCAAGATTGGAAGCATCGGCCTACTCCTTCCCAACCTTGAAGCCCGCCTCATTGCTGGTGACGAGGACAGCATCGTTGATGCTGCACCTGGCGAGCCCGGCGAGCTCTGGGTTCGTGGCCCAACAGTGATGAAAGGATACCTAAACAATCCTACAGCCACCACGAACTCGATCACTACAGACAGATGGTTCAAGACGGGTGATATTGCCATCAGAGATGGGGAAGGGTACTATAAAATTGTTGACCGTAAAGGGGAGTTGATAAAATACAAGGTAGGCATCTAACCAAAGCTTCTATTTGCCATTTAATGCCTAAGATTTAGGGTTTCCAAGGTAAATTGGGAGACCACCGCTCTTCAAAACCAACTAAAACTGGTCATCTTTGCAGTACCGCCAGCTGAGCTGGAAAGTGTTCTCCTCCAACACCCCGAAGTTGTTGACGCAGCAGTGATTGGCGTCGACGACCCTGCACAAGCTACTGAGCTTCCTCGGTGAGCCGACGTGCGACCCATTCTCTCTTTCGCTGATCATGGACCTGTAGAGCTTATATTGTCCACAAAGCTGGCGCCACGGATGCACCCAAGTCTTTCCCCAGAGACGTGCAGTTATGGATTGAAGCCAACGTCGCGAATCACAAGTTCTTACGTGGCGGTGTCGTTATTATCGATGCTATTCCGAAGAGGTTTGTCCATCTTTGAGAGTGTACGTTGCAAGTGCTGGAGGTGCATTTACAGTGCGGCGGGAAAAATCTTGCGTCGAGAGCTACGTGAGCGAGCAAAATTGGAGTTGAGGACGAATACGAGTTACAAGACAAGGCTGTAGTCTATCTGCTCCAGGTTCTGTATGCTTCCTCGCATGGATCCGCGTGAAGATACGTATCCTGCCACAGAATTGGGCTCACCGGCCTGCAGCTATGTATGCTGGGAATGCAGGGGGTTGTTGATATGATTCAGAAAAACATGGGGTCAACTGGCTGGGGAGTGAATACGCCGTACTAGTTGATGGTGTCGTGTCATGGGCACTGCCTTTAACGCCGAATTGGAGCACATGACCATAACTGGCTGTGTCATTGGCAGCGCTGTGCCCCTTCCACTTCGCAGTTATCGTCCTCGACGTGTTCAAAGGACGCTAATCACCTACCGACCATCACAAAGAGCCCCTTCCTTTTAGACAAGTTCAATCAGAACAGCCTCATAATCCCACCCGATCATCATCCATCCTTGCGCGTTCGCCATGTGCAATACGATAAGCAGTGATCGACCTTCCTGGGATTGTGATGAAGAACTTTTCGGGCCTTAGGGAATTATATCCGCTGGAGCGAGTTCCAGAAACCTTATTCATTTCAGGCGCAACTTGATATCCGCCACTGACCTTTTGAAAGCCCCGCAGCACACACACCCCCATCCCCACCCTGGTAACAGGGGGAGGCAGGCCGCCAAATAACCGACCGATGTCCTCAGCGTTGATCATCCTCGACTTGCCCACATAAGTACAGTAGCCGTGTCCCATTCGCATGCTCGCGCCTTGTGGTTCTCCCTCTCCAAGTCACCATGGCCTCGACAGCACAATACGTTAGGAAGGTAGGTTAGCAACCAAACGTCTGCGCCGCTGAAATACTAGTCTGGTATACCAGCGATGTGGGAAAGATTTGAAAGGTTGGGCGGGCATCCAAGAGGATACCTTTTGTCTGCCCATGCTACATACTCGCTTTTCATGAAGAATGTATTCACGCACGCAACAGATTCTACCCGAAAGGGGTCAAAAAAGTTGACTTTTGAAAGCCAGAATCCTGGTGAGACCTGATGCTAAAGCGCTAGTCTGCCCGCCAGTTGTCCCCATCGCGAAGAATTCCCCATAGAAAAGGTTTCCTTGGCGCTCAGCCGACTTCCCGGATGTCTACGTAGCAATATAGTAGCAGCTGAAAAGAAATGTATGCAAAGCGTAACTAGTGCCCACTGCCCGGAAGCCAAGTAGCTGAACTCTTCACGGCAATAGATGACCGCATCCTGGAGATAGCCAAATCTGACACCTTTATGACCTGGGAATACACAAAATCCCCAATGCTTTGATTGAGTAAGGCTTCCATCGCCTACAGATCACATAAATTCAAATCTATTATGGCTACTGTACGTTGCCTCCGTTCGACGCGACATGCAATAGGCAAATAACAGAGATAGCAAGAAACAACGAATGCAAAGGAAAATAGTGGGTGGTAAGTAGACGGCATGAAACGTTAATGGGACAGAAGGTGGAGGGCATATATCAATCATCGACTTCCTAGCTGTCTCTGTCCCAGCGAGAAACTGCGACTGGGTGACCGGTAGCCCGTCGCATCGCGGTAAAATGCCCAATGCCTTCCTGGACAGATCCCGATGGCTGGAGCCCCTCCAAGAAAACGTTCTGCAGAGCAGGCAACAGTCCTGTTGTTCTTCCCCCGACGAGCTCTTGCAGGGCAGGTACGATACGTCGCACAAATTCCTCGGATATATAGAGATTCTTCACAGTGGTAAATGGATTTAATAGTTCCAGCCACAACGAGTTCTCGATGTTGTCTTGTTGCCAATCTGGTTTCCGGTCCGGGTCCGGGTCCTCGTCGATGTAGAGATCCTCCAATGTAGAAAAAGGAGGCAAGCACAAGGTAAACACCTGCTCTAGAGACGAAATTTGCCAATCCAACTCTCTGCATGGGACTTCCACATAGATGAATGGAGAGTAAGATGGTGCCTGTTGTGAGAGCATGACCCTAGCGGCGTCAACGCTACAGGTAAGCCTGGCTTTTTCGAGTATTTTCAACATTTGTGCGCGACAGATGAATTGGACGAGTTGCGGTGTGTCGAATACAATTTGATTGAAAAAGTCTATATACAACCTCTCAAGTCGAGGTGTATCAATGCGGGCGGCGAGGTCGTCCAAATATTCACTGACTCCTTCGAAGATCAGCTGGGAGAGAACGGGGAGGACAGATCGTGTCAGGGGAGGCGGACGTCGGCTTGCCCGGTGAGGGCGAGATTGAGGAGATTGGAATCGAAGCTGAAATATTTCGAGGCTGGTCAACGTGGAGAGGGCAGCGACCATCGCCTCGGGTGAAAAGAACCCGGAATGAGGAATATCCGAAAGAGAAAGATCAACGAGATGAGTGGCAGACAAAATTAGTTTCGGTAAACCCGGAAGTGGAATGCGAGACAACCAGAGTTCTCGCAGACGTGGGGCAGGTCCACCCAAGAACGAATCGGGCAGGACCAGCACCGTTGCATCATTTTCATCACCCGAACGGAGCTTCAGAGATGTCAGCTCCGGGAATGGCTCCTGCATCGCTACAGAAACTTTTTCCAATTGCGAACTTGGGACGAAGTCAAGGTCGATTTGGCACACGCGATCGCTGCGCTCGAGTACGGCAATGATGTTATTCACGCCTGACGTGTCAAAGACGTTGCCCAGAATGACGAGGGGAAAGGCTGGCCAGACATCCAGCGTGTCCCTCGCGGGTGTTCTGGATGTGCAAACAAGTCGCAAATTGAGGCGACGTGGTGATCCAAAAACAACGCGTCGCCACTGCCGACACACATGCACCAGTGACTGCCACGACTCTATCGCCCTTTTTTCTGCATATGGAGGTCCATCCGCAAGGCAATCAAATATTGCTAGTAGGACTTCTTCAGGAAGCATGTCGATTGACATCACCTGGCCTACATCGCGTCAAGTCAGTCAGCAGTCATTGCAGGATGTTGCGCAAAGGACGTACGTAGACGTCGGTTGGTTAAGTACATGATTTTCTGTCGTCAATGAGCCTTCCGAATGAGAAACTATTAGGATTGGTGACCCAGGGCGGGTAGGAAATGATGGAGGGAGGAGGGCGGTGCTGGAGCTTGGTGATGGGCACGGCACAATGGTGAGCGTGGCTACTTGGTTTTGTTGGTGTGTTGAACAATGCAGCGGTCCTTTGACTTACGGCCGACTGACCGCTCATCGGCGTTTGGGAGTGAACAAGGCAACCGAAGATGCCATGATATTGCAAATTTCATTGATTTGAAGTGCATTTGTCAAATCACAAGAAGTTACAGCACCACAATGGACTTGTATCTTGCTATTGATTGTGGGGGTACCAAAACCGCTGCAGTCTTGTGCACACCAAATGGAACTATAGTCGCTCACGCATCAGGCGGAGGCTCAAATTTCACTTCCCTGGGCCTTGATGCTTTTCTCAAACGCATCGGCGAGGTGACATCCTCCGCATTGTCGACGGCACTGCAGTCCCCAGTCATTATCACACCCCCAGCTGATGCTAAAGCACGCATCAATATCACTGGAGCTGGCACGCCACCGTACAACCTCCGTGCAGCGTGGCTGGGCGTCGCAGGCGTGGATTCTCCCTCAGCAGCCTCTCTCCTACTCCCTCACGTCTCGAAGTTGCTATCCGTACCCGTTGAGCGGCTACTCATTTCCAATGACACACACCTCCTTGCCGCGCCGCTCCGCGTCTTACCAGACGTGCGAACAGCCGTCGCAGTGGTCGCGGGTACCGGAAGCAACGTTGTCAGCTTCCGCGAGGGCACGGCCGATGCACCGCTGGAGGCCCTCGCGCGCGTTGGGGGTTGGGGCTGGATCCTCGGGGACGAAGGCAGCGGATTCGACGTAGGGCGCACGGCCGTGCGTGCATTGCTCGCACAACAGGATGTGGAAACCACAGGTGTCGTCGTCGCAAATGGCCCGCTGAAAGAGAAGCTTCTCAAAAAATTCGGCGTCAATGAAGTAATGGACTTGCTGGCGGTTGTGTACGCGCCGGACTCAACCAGCGCGTTGCCGCACGAGGGACGGCTTTCATCCCTCTGCCCAATCGTATTCGAGGCAGCATTCGAGGATGGCGATCCCCTTGCCATCAACGTGGTGAGAGACTGTGCACACAAGCTCGCCATGCAGATAGCGGCGGTGTTGCACGCTTCTGAACAGGAGGTACGTACTCCCCTGATCCTTTGAGTTACTAGGGTTGACCGTCTCGATAGGAACACCCTCGCAAGATCCGCGCAGATTCAAGCGTCCTATGCCTTGGGGGTTCATTGTGTGGTATCGACCGCTACCGCGAGCTCGTCCTCTCCACCTTGAAGGAAAGCGGACATGTTTTCAGGCATGTTAAGGTTGTTGGCGACGCGGCGGAGATGGGTGCACGAGCTCTAGTTGCAGCGTGGAACGGGAAGTAGCAACTAGAAAAACCTCTCGTGGGTTTGAGAAACTTTGGATATACTGCTACTCAGGAATGGCTGAGATGTCTTCGATAGGCCATATTGCTTGTCGAATCTTGGCCTGCGAATGGCCAATCGCGTTTGGGGCGACCATTTCAAGATGCATGCCCCACTTCGCTCCTGAATGAGTTCTGGAACCCAGCCACTGTCAGGCGGTGGTTCAACCGTACGAAAAACATGATGTCTTGAAACCTCCGACAAGAATCGCCTATCGGTAGGCGCGTAACGCCACGCGTTGGACTTCGAGGCGACGATCGGACCAACCTAGGTGCCGGGACGCTTTTCCATGTCTTGCCATCCCCTTAGGCCTCAAATTCACTTGTTCCGTAACCATGATAGACGAAGGTGCGCGTATGCTCACTCCTACCGGAGCTAGTCGTACATAATAGCACACCAAGCCAATCCCCTTCAGCCCGACTCGATCGATCATCTGTATTATCTTCTCTCCTCGGGCATCTTCTACCGCGCCAGGATAGTTCAGCCCGTCAGTGGAGTAGCCCAGTGAAATCTCATTGGGATCAGCCATTGGCGTTTCAGAACAACCAGCCAGAGCGCCATAAAAGCGAGATTCCCCTGTTTTAAGGAAACCAAAGGAACAACGAGTTACGGCGCGCTTGCCCGACGTTAGACGAGTTTATCGGTGTGGACTGTCTGTCACATCTCGGACTTAGCAACTCCCTAAATACCGAACACATTGCACATTGCGTCACCGGCAAATCATGCTACGGGAAAATCCCTCCCTGCACAGCCACGCTGAAGAAATTTTAACCCGAGCACCGGGAGGTTAGTGCGACACTCGCTTCTTGTGATACAGCATTTACTGTAACATGACAGCTGAAATGTTCCCGTAAGGCAGGTGGCCGTTCCGACGAAGGTAGCACATTTTCTGGGACCCCAATGTCCGTGGTACGTTCTACGCAAATAGACGTCCATTCCAGAGGCACCACACGTCTCTGTTATTGTCTCCTGAACCAGAGAACGTTCCCTACGTTCAGGCCCGCAATTCAATCCAATTCACGCAAATTAATATACTCAGCAAGCTACATACACAAGGAATAAAAATACTCTTCCGATAAATTCCCCTTTGGCATGGTGTACAAGCCAGGGTGGGATATTTCCGTAGAAGCTCGCATTATTCGGTGTTACAGATCTGATTCTTTGACACGACGGAGGCAAAGACTTGTTCTATTGATCGTCTGCGGGCTACAAAGGCCAGCCCCTTTCTGCACGGCCACTAGGACCGATGCGTGTTGGCGTCAAGAGGCCTAGGATGGGTGCCACATATTGTATCAGTGGTGATTGCAACATCCATTTTTCCCTACCTGTCAAGAAGGAACGAAACAGCCGACGAACCCCGCAGAAGCTACTATCCTTTGGACGGGTAGCACGAAGTTCCGACCTAATTACCGACAGATGGGGAAGTGGGTCACAGAACGGGACAGTTTCACCCGGGCGTCCGGTTCATGCTGTAATTATGAACAACCTCTGGGCGTATGTTGACTCTCGTGCGACGATGCCGAGCGTCGGGAGAGTGCCACATTTCCGCTGGAAATTGCCTAGAATACCTCCAATAGTGCCAGAGCCACACAGGTTAATCGCTTTCTCGCATACGGTTATCGGTATCATCGCGAGGAGGAAAGAACACCCCCGGTCACCATTACGTTCGTTATGATGGATTTACGCCATGGAGTCGTCGCGTTGGGAGCTGGACGGCTGTTTTTTTCCGAGTCCAAGGTTTTTTCTCTGTCAGTTGCTACAGATTTCACCTCATTGTTTTGGCAAATACCTTCAAATCCCAAGGACTTGTTACTTTTCTCTGCTTTTAATAGGTTATTGTGCCTTTGCATTATTTGACTCTACTCCAGATGTTGTACTCCAGGAACCACTAGCACACCTACTTGTGAGGGACACCACATTCTGGCAGCCACAGAACCTGAATAAGTTCACTGAATAAGTTCAGTGAAAAACCTGGATAAGATTGTCATTGGCTCCCACGGCTTGCGAATGTCCGAAAGTTGTCAAAGAAGTAGATTGTCCCGTTGATCGACCTTTCAGAGTGACAGTGAATACACGTGATCATGTGACAACGTCGATGCCAACGTCAGCCCTGGCCAGGTCACATCCGCCTCTATTCGACGCCCTTGCTTCACGTTTACCTGTTTCGTGTAACATTTAGATATACAACATGGGCGGTGCAGGTATGTGTCCCCATCCGTTACCAATGATGTCTTGTTCATGTAGTTCGTTGTTCAGGCTGGCTTTTCCTCTTTGCGGTGCTCATGGCTGCAGGTTTACTGTTCACTATGGTTTTCTTCGTGTGTTTTCATTCTTCGTCACCTACAACATGTTCGACTGAGCGCCTCGGCACTCCATGCAGATCATCATGTTCTCCGACCTGGAGTGCGATTACATCAACCCCATAGACCTGTGCAATAAGCTGAATCAGGTGAGTATATCTTTTTCTGACTTGGATCGTGGGTTTAATGCGTTCTTTTTGAGTTTGTCCTCCCCGAGAACACTGCACATGCTTTTTTGACAACACTTTTCCTGCTCTGTGGGCAATGGACTGCATTCCTCTTCAATGCACCACTGCTAGCATTCAACGTCAACAAGTACGATGTGCCATCGGCTGTTCCCTGCCCCGTACCCTGATCTAACGTCCTTGCACTTTCAAGAATACGAAACAAGAACCACATGTACGACGCAACGGAGATATTCCGCACCCTCTCGGGGCATAAGAAAGAGAGTTTCATCAAGCTCGGCTTTTACCTGCTCTCTTTCTTTTATTATCTCTACCGGTATGTGTGGTTCATGTTGTTTGATGGACGGTAGCCTTACGATTATCATTTCAGGATGATTGTCGCCCTCATTTCCGAGAGCGAATAAGTGGCTTTTGTGTCATTACCGTATCTCTCACTAGGCCGACGGAGTGAGAGCGGTGCCTTCCTCATAGCGGAAGCAAACGAATCGGAATGCTGTGTCCCCGATCCGATCCTAGCAGGGGAGGCTTGACAATATGGCTTGAAATGAGATTCGGGTCTGCTATATCTACTTTTACTTGCTTGTTTTACCATCACATTCCGGAATGATTTGCATGAACAACTGCTTTCAACCTTTTTTTTCGAGAGTTGGGATCAGCAATAGCGATACAGAGAAGTACTAAAGCGAGGAATGTAAAGCAAGGTCTGAAGAAAGATGCACAACTAGACTAGTACACTGGTCAGTAGTGTCGTTAGCTAACTTAGCTCCAATAATGGGAGTAGTGAACCAAACAAAAGGGCCGCATACAGGACCAACGTCCACCAACCCTAGTCCACATCCATTTTCCCATCCCCCCCTTCTCGCCGTCCTCCGCCTGGACCACGACGCCCACTCCCCCGACCTCGACCGCGGCCTCTTCGGTTGGACGATGACGGGAGATATTCCTTCGGGTCAGCGCCTGGCGGCGCAACCAGGATATGGGCACGGGCTGCGGCCTCAGGATCCCGGGAGATGATATCATCCGAGCGCAATTTACTTCTAGTTAGGGTTTAAGTCCAATACTACTCCCTCAGAAGTTAGCATAGAAGTCACTCACGAGCTGTTATCCGCCTCCATGAGCGCATCGACACTGCCTTCTACCACACCTATGCTCAAACGCCCGCTTAAGCTGGCATTGACACCACCCACCACCCGCACGCCAAGCGTTCGCCCATCCGCGACTTGCTTGTCAAATACACGCACAGCCTCCCGCGCATCCTTTTCTTGCTTGAAAGTTAAACGCACTGTAACATCCCCATTCCCGGGCGCCTGCTTCACAGATGACTGTGTAATAGGACCACAGCGCTTGAAGATGGCCTGCATAATTAGGCTCAGTACGGGGCTTTAATGATAGGGAAGTGAAGGCTGGAGCAGAAACTATTACTAAGCTCCCAGGATAAACGATTTCGATGAATGAGAATTCCCCACGGAAGCGAACTTGCCGGGGAAGTGTCCGATTACCCCACTCCTCGCATAACAGAAAACTCAATTTCACTATTACTCACCTCCACATCCTCTGCGGTCGTCCCTTTTACGAGGCCAGTGACCTCCACAACATTTCCTCGTGTGCTCGCTCCACGAATCGATAACTCTTTGTCTGCACCCAGTCCTGTGGCCTCCTTTAAGGCCTTCACAGCCCCTCCAAAATTCATCTTGGGCGGTGTGTCCCTTGATGGGGCATCCAAACGGTCGGATAAAGACTTCCCGGGTTCACCACCTTGTTGGTACATGTCGTGCTTCCATGGGGAGTTGATGTCGCCTTTTGGTGGACGTGTGTAAGGAGCAGAACCAGCGCGTCGGGATTTTGAGCGCACGGGACCAATACCTTCACCCGGCTCTACATTCATGCGTTCCAAAAGAGAAGCCATAGCGAAAATACAGCTATAGGCAGCGTCCTGGGTGTTGAGAGGCGAGAGACAAGCGGTGATTACGCACAGAGATGAAGGAACCGTATGGCGACGGCAATGCAGGCGGAAATCCCCGAGGGCTGAATCCGCCACGGTCACATTTTATTTAAGCGGAGCATGAATATTCGTCACGATTCGCTGCGCATGTCGCACACGTCTTGAATACCAACAATCACCACCATGGCTCCTCGTCGTTCAGCACATAAAGTACCAAAGCTCACTTCCACTAGACTTCAGTTGAAAGCAAAGCACCAGGAATCCCAGGTGAAGGCCCGAGCATGCCAACGGGCCAGAAGGTCCTCCGTGTACGCGCGCGCTGCCCATCGTGCTAAATGCACACAGTGGGCCCTAATTGCCCAGCAGACTGCCCATATTGTCCTCGGTGATGGCAAGTACGTAGAGACGCGGCGTGTTCCCGTGGCTTCTGCCCTTGCTAATGCGTCTGAGACCCCACAGCCCTCGTCCATGGTCCCCATGAGGACTTGGCACATGGTGCACGATATCTCCGCGCAGGTTCGCCACTCTGTCCTTTCCACAACATTTTATCCTCCTTCCCACGATTTCCCAAAGCCTATGGCTTCCATGGACACTTCCATCTTCGAGTTCTCCAGATATCCAACCCTTTCAATCGTCCGCCGCCTATATCTTACAAGCCAGTCTTCTACCCAGGCCCCGTATCGTGTTCACAACTCGAACATTGGCGTCCTCTCCCCCCTCTCTCGACGTCCCGGGTCTGGATTCTTGAGTGGCAGCTCGACGCGCAATGCGGTTCTTGCACGCTCTACATCCCTCATTTCATCCCTCACCTCCACCCTTGCCCGTCCCTTTTTTGCTTCCCTCAGAGAACGAACAAGACTCGCCAACCCTGCTGTGGCAGCGTTGTCCACGGATGCGTTGCTTTATTCCCCTTCTGTTGTCGGCCTGCGTCGCGATGATGCAGATCACTTCGAACTTACAAATGACGATTTCGACGGTGAACTCGATGCCATACCAGCGGATCCAACTACGAAGGAATTGGAAACTCCTCCGGCTGTCAATGCCCAAAATCAACGGGCGATGGGCGAGTATGTTGCCCCATATTTTATGAACGTGATATCCGCCGCTCCTATACTTGCTGGTGCATTTCGGTCCACCTCGCAGACGTCTTCGGAGTTTGAGTCGGATCGTCTTCTGCGACAGACTGTGAAATCCCGTATCGCCAGGGTTTTACGTCTATTCGCTGCCCGTGGCGATACCACCTTGGTTCTGGGCGCTTTTGGATATGAAGAAGGTACACCGATCGCCATGGTTGCCCAGATTTATGCAGAGCTTCTCGCATGCTCTCCAAACCCCGGAGACGTTACCGATGGAGAGTTTAGAAATATCTTCCAGAAAGTCATCTTTGCGGTACCGGCAAAGCTGCACTCTTCGTTTCGGAACACTTTCGAGATGCGGATATTTGAGGACGAGCTTGTTCGTTCATTGGAAAGTTGCTGAGTTTTCGCGCGATCGTTCGGTTGTTGATGTGCCTGCATACGTCACTGTTCTATATGTGTTTCTCCCTAGATGTAATTTATCCTTTTTCCTAGAATATATATAATGAAACAAATGCTTCCGCGATGACTTGGTTTCCGACCTTTTTTTGCGAATCAACGATGACTAGTTGTCGGGTCAGTCTGACCAGTGTTCAACAATCGCTTTGTGGCTGCCACAGATACTAACGCGAAGGAGAAAGCGTGCACGATAGACGTGGCGGTATGCTCCTCGCGTTTGACGTTTGACATGCTTGACAGCTTGACAGCTTGACCTCTCGTGAATGGCTTATGATCCGACTCGTGTGATAGACTTCAGAGAACATGTCCTTTGGATCCGCGGGTGAGATGCCGTCCACGGTTGCAGGACGCAATTCCATACCACTGTCAGTCGGAACGCCACCCCATCTTTAGATAACGGGGCGTGTGAGGCCGCAGTATGGTTGTTATGGCACACGCCGACAGTGTGTACGATGACAGTAGTTGCGGGGCTGCGACAAGACCAAGAACTGGGGAGTACCTAGCACATCTGAAGCCCGCGGCTATCATCGGAAGGAATTGCCCAGTGGCGCTAGGATGTCGTACATATACCAGTGGGGAACTACTGTGCTGTAAGTGCTCTGGATAGACGCTTGTTGGGGGATCCGCGGACCAGAGGGCCCTGAAACGCGGCCCGCCGTTGGAGAACCAGAGAAAAACCCTCGTCCAAGCAAAAAGTGCAGCATCAAGCGCCCGCGAGTATCCGGTCGACTTGGGCAAAGAAGGCGAATGAAAAAAAAAAAAGTGTTGGCCAATCCGGTTTTGGAAGAGAATAACTGGATGCCGTCCATTCTGTGGGGACCAGTGCAACCATCGTGAACGGATTTGCTAGTCCACGTTTCAGTCTAGTGACTCAGATCGGTCAATTGCGACCTTCGTTAGAAGGTATCGGATCTTATGACAGACTTGGAGGGTGTTTCGCACGCGACATTCAACCGTGTACGATGAAATTGAAGCTGCATGTGCCGTCAATATGCGTGCGGATTTGTGGACACGTATCGAGCGCGCAAGTGTAAAATTTTTATACTTTGCCAACTGATCGCCGCAGGGATCCCAAGGGAACACCGTCCGACCATCGCTTTCGGTGCATTTTGAGTTTTCCAACGCAGCTGGAAACATCACCCAAAGGGTATTGTTGGGTTCCCCCGTCAGTTTGTGCCTACCTGTCTCACGAAACAATAGAAAAAGACATCGATGCGAAAGGGGCGCCAGCCGGAGCACCGATAGATCATCGTTGAAGATCTGAACAACAGGACAATACTTGCATGTTCTTAGTCTCAGCCCTGACCTAGACTTCGAGAGGGCCAGGGTGTGGTGGGGAGGGCTAGAATAGGATGCAAACCCTCCCGGTTGTAGAACGTATGAAGGCGATTCCTGGGCAACCGTTGGCTCTTTCAGTGAAGTCGGTGCCGAATCTATAGCGCCGTTTGGAAGTACAGTCCATGATCCACGGAATATCCCAACAAGGCGGCGAAACTACGGCGAATGCGGCCACTATCAACTCGGATGACGTGTGGCCCGGAGCAAGGAATCAGGGGAGAATGCTCACTCCGCGAATGGGAATCGACGCCGCGGGTACTGAGACACAGTATGGCGGCTGATGAGCTGGGATGCTATGCCAAAGCGCAGAACGGACAGGACACACCGTGCTAGTAGCAGCTATGCGACAGTTCCCAGGCTACCAGGAGAGGGAAAACATGCCCTAGTTCAGAACCTATCAGCGTATCAGACTCCATCTGGTATTGGTCCGCAGTACGTGTTGAGAGGGCTAAATTCTAAATCCAGGGCGGTCCCGCGGGGTATGCAACTATCATGCCTGTTGCGCCATCTCACCTAGCCTGAGTCAACAATCAACAATCACCGGGGGTGAGTGGTCGAGATGATTGTCCTGTCACCAGGACTCCCGTGGGAAAGTGAGCTACGGACGCAATAATTTGGTAATCAAGGTGGCCAGGGTCCATCACGGAGACTTTTGCTCCTACGTCTCTGGTTACCGAAAACCGAGAATTCGGTCCCATGGCTTTGCTGAGCCACGCCCCGCCTTTCTTCCTTCCATCCTACCGTTTTCAAATCAAATGGGGCACTGTTTATTGTCTGAGTGTTTTGAATTTCCGTATCCCTTACCTGCCGAGGACCGAACTCAAATCTGGCTCAGATGGCTATATTCCCCTCCAGGACAACGCCGAAAACAGGTGTGATCTACCCCTGCAGGCTCTTCCCCCAAATGGGCGGCTGGATCACGCTCAGAAGTACTTATGGTCGGCCACACCTTTCCGACATTTGTGTGTGCCAGCCCCCACGTCTACTTCGTTTTCTCGCAACCCAATTCCCTTGTAATTTTCTTGTGACAACCTCGTCCAGTACGTTCCTCTCACCCTCTTTCCTTCGTCTTGCCAATGATTGCATAGCACCATGACGAGAATCGTCATACCGTCGCTCACTCCTCACTACATCAACAATTCACCCTGGTCGATCTCTGTCAACTTGACCTTCAGCAGAGTAGAAGACTTTCTCCTCAAGTTCTTCTCTGCTGTCATGTATCATTTGCACACCGCCATCCTATTTACATGGACAGATTACAAGACTATTTTTCTTCCCATTGTAAGCCTCTATATCCCTTGCCTTTTCCCTTGCACCCCATGACGCCTTGCTTCATAGACTACCTTTGCTTGTGCGACGGCACCTGTACAATCATTCTCCAGTTTACTCCAATGCTGGATATGGATCTGGTTTCATCTTCTGTTGTGCAATGTATCCAACCAGGCGCGCAGCTGCGAAGAGGACAAAGTCAATCGTCCCTGGCGTCCTCTCCCGGCAGGTCGAATAACCGAGTCTCAAGCCATTGCCCTACGCTGGGCCATCGTCGTGTTATGTTTATTTTGGTCGTCAATTTACGACCAAGACCTCGTTCTGACAACGATGGGCCTCGTGGCCACGACGTTCATATATGACGAGCTTGGCGCTGCTAGCCACATTGTTGGCAAAAACTTCTGTAACATAGGTGGTTATGCTTCTTTCGAAATTGGCGCTACAACTATCATTGGTACGTCGTTGCGCGAGCTTCCTCGATTCGCGGGTGCTGATGGGGATTAGGCGCTAACCATGCAATGGACTTCGTGTCCGTCACTGCCGTCATCATAAGCGGCATTCTCATTTTTACGACAATCCAAGCACAAGACTTTCCTGATGTCGAGGGAGATAAAGCTCTCGGGCGGTTGACCTTCCCCATTTATGCTCCAGAGTTCTCGCGAGCCTTCACTCTCTTCGCTACTGTCGCTTGGTCAATGTTTCTCAGTTGGTTCTGGGGAGTTGGTCCCGTGAGCTCCGCGTTCCTCGTCATGTTCGGTGCCTATGTCGGGATACGCTACTACCACTGGCGGACTTTGGAAGCTGACAAGAAATCATATTTGATATTTAACGTGCGTCCGCAAATCTCACGAGGCCCGGTAAAGTCGAAGCTGACAGGTGCTGGCTTTTCAGATCTGGCTCATGGCCGCGCACGTCCTCCCATTGCATGCTAGGACGTCTGTTTTGGCCTTTTGATTGACCGATCGCAGCCCATTTACGCCATATTATGTATCGACACATTCTCCAATAGGCCCGGTGCATGAGTGTATTTTTATTTGCGGACTTACGGTCGTAGTTACGTCTTTACCGTTCGTATAATCCATAGGTAACCCCACTTCGAATTCTCACTATTACACTACTTGATTATTATTATCTCAATACGATGCTAGTCGTGAAAAAACGCTCCTTAAACTACTTGTCTGGGGGGGGCGAAAGTGCGCGTTCCCACCATCGTGGCAATGTCTGGGGAGTGTCCTTGTGCGACGTGTTGCGAGTTGACGCGGACAGATATTTACTTTCCTTGTTCGTCACCGGCGATGATCTCGGACAGCCAAGGGAGACCGCAACCGAGTTGCCTGTGCGAGGTATTAATGAGTTTTGTTGCCAACTAATGGGGGCGTATGCCATCTCACTTGGAACGTGTGTTGCATGAGGGTGACGATGATCCAGTGCAGCCCGCGAGCAATCGCCGAGTCGAGATGAATGCAGTGAAGCTATCGCACCGATGAGATAGCATCACTGATCCTGCCCCTAACAAGGCACTCGGGCGTCCCCGGATAGTCTTACTTATTGTCGAGGTGGATCTCGGACCACAAGGGTGTTCGTCCACTTTCTTTGCAGAACAGTCCACCAAGATGCCTGGCCGCAAGCGTTGTCGTTTATTGTTCGCTACAGCATCCACAACTAGTACACCAGAGAGCCTAAACATCTCGATCGTCACATTCTACCTAATTTAAGCAACACAATTAGCTTAATCATTTATTGCCTAATCGGATCATATCATACTCCCGGTCCAACTCAACTCAACTGCGTTTCGACACCACTGGGCTGTGGTCAAAGGTAACAATTACACAGCCTACTGGACTCCCGGACTCGGAGAGAGTTGTATCCGGCAATCGACCGGCATAATTTCTCGGACTCGTTCTTCAAGTTGTTGAAACTCGTCGTCCGGGATGACGTCCTGCATCCGATGCTAAGGCACCTGACAATAACGCGAAACAGGAATAGAGCGCTTTGTAGCTCGCACGAGTACCACGGTCCGGAAACTGGTGTTCTGTCTCGGCTAGTCCACCGATGTGTAATGGCACACGCCCAGCTGCTCAGGCGCTCAGACCCTCAGGGCTGGTCGCTGACGCAAAGGGCAAATTCGAGAATTAGACAAAACAATGCATCCAGGGGTACAACGTCATGAGTTAGACACGGGAAATTTACATTTCAAGAGCGTAATTTGAACACGCCTTGTCACAAAAGCCAAACCGGAACATACGGTTGGACTGTCACTTGGACAATTAACTTCCATGAGCTAGGTGATACTGGGGTGATTGGCGCTGTAATCATTTCTCAAATACGGACCTCTTTGCGGAGGTCGCCTTAAGGGACTTGATGAAGTACCCATTCCAGACAATTTTACTCAGTCAGGCTAGTCGGGGTGGAGGCTGTTGTTCCGGGCTATTATCCAAGAGTAGCCACCAAGTCAGGAGGTCTTTTGTCCAGTATCACCCCGGAGGATCAAATCAAAAGACATGGCGACATGGCGACGATTCGATACGGAGTCGGTGACCGTAGTGGATACTCTTAGTTATGCTCGCAGCTCGCAGTTGCGTAAGCAACAGTGAGCACGAGGGATGCGCCACAAGGCCGACTCGTACTCCAGCCCCAAGGAGGACGCCAGAGCAATATGATCCGAGTCTCTCTGACTCTCGCGCGATCTCACGAGTCATGGAGAACAGATGGCACTGTACTGTATTACTGTAACGCTACGGAAACCACGATGACCGTGCGTCCAATAAAGGATAAACACATTCCGACGCGGTGGGCAATGGGAGTTCTACATCACTGATTGGCAGTGTAATGAAACATCGAATCTGGTCCGGCAAATAGCAAGCGCCCAATTTTCGACACGGAGAGAGCACGCAGTGTCACGGCATCACATGGATCGATGAAACGCCCAAAAAAAAGCGGCGACGTCGTGAGAGAGCTCCAGGTGTATAGTCACCCATCGCTCTACCTATAGGTCAGGTCTTGGGTCAGGTATGGGGAGACGCCACTTCGCCACATGGCGAACCTTACGAGGCAGGACTCACGTGACAGCACCAGGAAAGCAATGCGCTCGGCTGGCAGCGCACGGGAAACATGGGGCAGCCAGTGACGCGTGACGGCGAAGGCGAGGCAGAAAACTGCGAGTCATTGTCTCTTGACAGTGACATCAATCCAGCGTGGGGCTGCCATCAACCAAGTCCGTTAGTTTACTACTATTCCTGTTGGGTTGGATTCCGGAGGCATTTAACGTGAGAACTTGTACCCCGGCCACTGCGCAGACTGATATTAACAAGAGCAGGACAGGCGTTTATGCATTTATAGACAACAAAAGCGGAATGCAGATGCAGACGAGACACCGAAATCGAAGATACACAGCTGTACCGCCAGCAATCACCTCCGGCCATAGAATTGTGATATTCAACATGTGATCGTTGCCCAGACTCTCATTAAAAGAGATATTTCTAAAACGAGTTACGAAGAACGGAAAAAGATCAAAGAGTCAAGTGCCTCGTCATTCCTACCCTTCACCCTCGCCCGATAGCAGACCCCATATCTTCCTCCCCACATTCCGTGCGAGGGCCCACGGCGCGCCTTCTTCGATGGATTCACGCATCCGGTGGGCAAATTTGACTTGATCACCGGACGTAAACGACTCGCGAAGTGTAGTGAGGACAATGGACGTTGGGGCAAGGTATTTGGATATGATACGCCTGAGCTCTGGAGCTGGTGTGGACAACGGGAACAACATCCTGCAATACGGGGGAGAACTGGGAGCCACCTCAACGATACTGTAGATCAAGAAAAAGCTGGAGAGGCTACGCACAGGATATCTTCATGCATGTTGGCAGTCCACTCTGCTCCAAAAAAGTGTGCCTCTGGAGTGCGGAAAAACTCTTGTTGTCTACCCTCCCGAACAGCCTGGGCCCACATTGCTTTGGAATGTTCATACGCGGATTGCTGAAAGAGGTCACGCTTCATGTGCGACATATGCTCTGAGGCCGCTTGCCTCGAGCGGGATAACCAGACGTAATAGCCTTCTTGCCAGTGCTGTTGCGAATTCTCAGGGTGTTGGGAAGTTGTTGCATGAGATGGCGATGCAGAGCTATCCGAACCCTCTGCATGCGCCGAATCGGAAATGTATTGACCCAGTGTCGTGTTGGCCTCCTGAGGGAGTGGTATATTCGCCGAGACCGTAGGCGACTTGATGATCGGGCCGTAATTGACATTGGTCAGGACACGATTAACCTCGTGATTAAATACACGTCGCAGACAGAGCGTGTAACATTTAGGCTCATTTCCATGGGCGCGTCCAAAATGAGACTGGGAACAGTACGTGAAGCAGCGCTCAGATGCGGCAGGGGAAAGGCGGCCTGCAACCATTAGACCCGTGTGTGAGAGCGAGTGATATTGGAACGCACCTCGAGGGGGAACAGACAGTCTAATTGAGGGTATGCGATCAACAAAAGACGGATCAGGGGCTTGCTGGGATGGAGGGGGCTCTACCCTCGGGCGAGGACGTGGAGGTGGATTAGGATGGGTTGAGGGGCCGGGTACAGAAGGGTCGGTGGAGTGGTGAGTAGAGGGGCGATCATCTTGCTCTGTCGGCGGAGACATTGATGACACTTTGTCCGCTAGTTCAGTTTACCTGGAAGATGTTTCCCAATAGCCTGGGCGAGATGAGTGACGAATACTATGATAGCTCTGCATGACTTTGCATCAGAGTAAGCGCCAAGCGGCAGTCTCCGGCGCACGTGACCCACCAGAAAAGGTATTTTCCCAGGATATTTTTCTCCTTTCTCACTGTTCACCGCCGCGCAAAGAATTGCTATCGCAGCTTACGCACGGGGGGGCCATTCTTCGCCCCCTTTCTTCTGCTGTGGGGAAAGTCCCCGGAGACGCAGAGTAGGTGACGCTGTATGTGTACGCCATGGAAAGCGTCTGCCCTTAAGAAGGCAGTTCCAGCCGCACGTACGGTGCCCACTCATCCTTTCTTCAGAAATGTTGAATGTGGCTTGAGCTGGGGCTCTGCGGTCCAAACACTTGGTCATATACGTGATGATATGAGCGGACCAAGCGTTGGACGGTTTTCTCTTAGGAATAGTTATGCAATTGCCAAGTCATCTTGGTAACTGAATGGGGCTCACTCTTGTGCGGCGCCTTCGTATTTTTTCCATATTCGAACAGCTCGCCTGTTCAGTGTCACTAGTGTAGAAGAGGTGAGTTGGTATGTCCGTCCCTGTCATTTCGATATCCGGTTTTGCCTCGTATGATGTTCCAAACGTAATTGGATTTCTTCAGGGAGAATATCCTTCTCTGGGCTTTCCCGGAGGGGAGCGTGCTCCACATTTTTGACACTACTGAACATTCGGTTTGCCTTTTATTCTCCGTATCTGACTTTGCTCAATCCCCGACGCTCTCATTTAGATGTCAAGTCTATGTCCCAATTTGTTGGAGTAGAGTAGATGGTGTATTCTGTAGTGCTGACCTAATAACGAACATGTCTACGTCTTTGTCTGATGAGTCAACCATCTGGGAACTGGCTGTCTCTACAAAAGGTTGTCCTTCTCTGTATATCAACCCAAGTTCACCGTAGTTGATAATTACCTGCGTAGAGGCTCCGTGCCACCAGCACTTCCCCAGTCCAATCACGGAACAAGCGTCAGAAGAGGTCAGACAACACCCTTAGTTCATCGACGTCCTCGAATGTTGCACCATCTGGTTTCCCTTCACCCGTCGGCAATGCTGTACTTCACGGGGATACAGTGGAGGCCCTTCGTTTCCTCATATATTCGCCAACACCATTTTCTCCTGATCTACCCCCCAAGGATCGTCAACCAGGCCCATACATAGCCCTCGATTGCGAAATGGTTGGCGTGGGCCCCATGGGCAGAGAGTCAACACTTGCGCGGGTTTCGGTTGTCAACTATTTCGGAGCAGTCTTGCTGGACGAGTTTGTGCGACAAAAGGAACGGGTTACGGATTGGCGGACGCAGTGGAGCGGAATACGGGCGAGAGATATGATAAATGGTGATTCTTGCTGTCTTCGCTGGTGCACGGGCTTATAGTTTCCCCTTTACTCCCAGCGAAGACTTTTGAAGAGGTTCAAGGAGTGGTGGCCGAGCTCATGAAAGATCGCATTCTCGTTGGACATGCCATTCAGAACGATCTCAAGGTCAGATTTACCTTTTTCTTAGTTGCGCATGGTGTACAATTCTTGCGCCTTAGGCCCTCATGCTCTCACATCCGCGGGCGCAAATTCGTGACACGCAAATTCTAGCTCACAGGCATGGTCAAAGCCGCTCGGCTCGGCCGGCTCTGAGGAACCTGGTGCACGATATGCTTGGCGCGAAGATCCAAGAAGGCGAACATAGCAGCGTGTGCCGCAATATCTACCTTATCCCCGAGGCATCCGCTGAACCTAATCACAGGTGATAGATGCTCGTGCTACCATGGCGATCTACAGGCTCAATCGCGGACAGTGGGAGAAGGGGTACGCTGCGATTCCCATCCGTGTGCAACGGAATGCAAAAGCAAAGGCGCAGCCAAAAGCTTCTCGGCAGCGAAAGTCCATCGGAGCCGAGGGTGTAGTAAGACGACGGACAGAGTCATCTCCGCCATCCAAGATGAAATCGAAGGGTGTCTCATCTGGTCTGTCAACTATCGTACACCGTCAGGCGAAAGACAAAAGGGGAATGGGTAGTACCAAGGCCAAATGGTGGACCGAATTAGGGGGCAGCGGAGATGGTTCAAAGGGTCATTTCAGCGTTACCGTATAGCTCGTTTACCTATCTAGCATACCACTGTACATGTAAAGTTTTACCCACTGTAGGACAAACCGTGGGATTCCTCCCTCCCTCCGTCCTTTCAGAGTCTCACTAGATCTCACTCTTGTAACGATGGGTGTTCACGGTCTCGCGACTTACCTTCGGGAAAATATCCGCGCGCTATCCACATCTCTCGTCCTGTCGCAAGAGCAATCAAGATCCAAGCCCACACTTCCTCTTGTCGTTGATGGCTGGTCGTGCGTCTAGCTAATCGACATGTTGTGTAACGTCATTGATAACGGTTCTGTAGCTTTATATATGAACTACATCACCAATCCCGTCTGCCGTGGGTGTATGGCGGCGAACTTGGGGAGTTCCGTGACCTTGTGATTCGAGTTGTTCGAGCGTGGATCTCAGTTGGTTTGAGACCGTGCTTTGTCTTTGACGGTACGATCACCCCCTCTTTTGTTCGCCTTTGACCTACCCTGAAACCACTTGGCTAGGCCCTTATCGCCCATCTAAATTTACGACTAGTGCAGCTCGCATGGCACAGTCTATCATCCAACCCTCTCTATTGTTTTTCAGGACCTCACCCCTCTCGCGTGCCACACCGCGCTTCATGCGGGAGAATTCTATCTTGCCCCCGCTTTGTTATGCGGCAACTCTGGACGCTCTACGATCGCTTAACGATGCTGTCGAAATTCACTGGGCAGACGACGAAGCTGACCCCTTCGCAGTCGAGCTCGCCGGTCGACTCAAAGGCTATGTGACCGGTCGGGACTCTGACTTTGTCATCCTAAACTCCGAGGGGTATGCTGGCTATATTCCTATGGATCAGATGTTTTGGAGTATCGAATCTCAAGGGACTGGTGAGGAAAGTCAACCCGAAGACGATGCTGGATTTGTCATGGCACGAAAAAACAAAGGCCGAGGACATGGCAACGAAGATTCTAATTCGCTTCAGGGGATCATCCCACCCGACACGAGCGGCGAGCTGTCTCTAAGTCTCGTCGTCTATACCCCGCATGGGCTTGCCTCCCACTTACAAATATCTATATCACTTCTTCCACTTCTGGCAGCCCTTATCGGGAACGACTTTACTGCAGATCGCCGCCCTATAAGCAAGCTGTTCTTCGATCGCAACATGACGGTGTCCCAGCGCATCGCTCGCGTAGCGGGTGTCTTGAAGTCGGTCTCAACTGTCGCGACAGGAACATCGGCAAAAAGGAAGGCCCGTCATCAGATTGCCAGCGTTGTTGATTTTGTGGATCTGACCATCGAGTCCCTCCTGATCCGATCGATATCCATGGGATCCGGCGAACGAGAAAGCATAGCGGAGAAGACCGTCGATGCTGCGCTGCAATATGCAATTCCCAAACATCAGGAAAGCGGCGAACGATCGACCGCTGTTTGTCCCCTTCATGACGCCGACTCTTGCCCGCTAGTAGGATGTCTTTCTCGTCCTACATCTGGTCACCCTCCTGAGGGCGAGACTGAAACTCAAAAGCAAGTCCGTCTCCTATACATTTCGGCATATCGACACGGCCGCTTTTCTCCGGGCTTGATGGACATTCTGAGTACCGGAACCGCATGGCCAGAGTCATTCTTGGAGAATCCGGATGTTGAGACTGTGTCCAGGAGCCTGGGACGGCCGATCCGGGAATGGGTCTATGCCCTCTTGGATGACGGGATTGGCCTTATTGGGCATGATGTAGACCCAGAGGGAAATGACTTGGGAGGGACTAGTGCCGATGAAGTGAGCGACGACAACGAAATCGTCGATGTTGTCGAGGAAGACTCCGATGAAGACATGGGGTCTGGCAACCCTCTGGCACCGCTACAAGGGGCGCTCGACGAACTTACCATTGGCGGAAAGCCTCCTCCATCGACGTCATCTCATACAACAACCTCGCGTGGTATGCGACCCAAGTACGTCACTGAGCACATCCGCCGTGGTACTCGGCACGCTGAAGAGCCTGTATCTGTACCGGCACTTACCACTTTGCTGTCGTCTCACGACATAAACATTGGAAATGGTCCCAACGCCCGGCCTATTCAACTTGAGGATGAGGACTTCCGCTTGACAGTCTTTTTACGTTCTCTGGGCTCCAACACGCATTTGGTCAAGGCGCTTCCATCGGAGTACCTAATGGCCGTCGTGTCATTGAGATGGACAGTAACCCGCCTCGCTAATCGAGCCGATGAAGCCCAACCTAGCGCCGAAAGAGAAAAAGAGAAATGGACAATTAGGGAGGCCCAGACCTTCTTGGCGTCCTTCTCTTGGCCAGGTGGCACGTCGGTCGAGCCAACCAGTCCTCCGTTGGAGAACCGCAGTATCCAGCTCACTGCCCAGATATTGGCTACATTCGACGCCATTGAGATGCTTTCTCAAGTCCTACTCTTGACGAACAAGGTACCCAACCCGGCGTCGTTTTTTTCTGGGAGGGCCTTCCACGATTCTCTTGCCAATGGGAACAGTCCGGACGTCCATTTCCCGCCTGGTTTGTGGGATGCTTGTGTGGGTGGCTTGGAGGGGGCGTTTGCGCACGAGAGTGATAGGAAAAGGAAGAGGGACCGCAAGACCATGGAGAGCCAGGCGAAAACAGCGCAAAAGCCGGCGGTGCGTGGAACTCGAGTCCACCAGAGCATGTTTGACGTACTGTCGGCTTTGGGTGAAAGTGCCTAACTCGTTCAGCTGACAAAGTCGTCTCGATATCTGATGCTACCCGACATACGGTAGTTCCTAGGGCCTCTCAGCCGTTGCGTTGAACCGGTGTGTAGAGATAGCCTCGTGCGCTTCAAGGTTTAAGAAGGAACGTATGGGTGCCCGTAGTATAGGACATCCGACTCGGAGTGGGCCAGTGCGAGATCGTGATTCGTGGCTATGGCCCATCTTTTAAATCGAGTCACGGCGACATCATAGTACCGTGTGTTCTAGTAGCCTGAAGCTATATACAGTAGCCGTTGCATAGCCGCCTCGAACCTCACAAGACATGGTGTCGCCACCGCCTCACACAGGATGTACTGCCCTGCAGCCACACATATGGTAGTAATGTCCGCCTTTGGCGTGGCGATGCACTCGGCGCTAACCGTGAGGCAGTGCCACTGTGAATTTCCGACTGTGGCGAATCACTGGCGATGCAAGCATTCTGCACAATCCATTTCTTGTTCACTGGTCTGTGGTGCCCAGCTGTCCCAAGCACCCATGGAAATTTGTGCGTGCAGTGCTCGTGTCTGTGTCCGACTCGTGCCTTGACACTGTATCACTCTTTTAAAAGGCCATAGTTGGCCGTGTGGGTGATCACACGTACTAGCCTCCCTCCTTAACGCTTTAACCTTCACACCTATCATGCCCTATCCTTCCAATGCGTTGACTGTCGGATCATTGTCACAAGTCGGCGCGCTGGCTCCTTCAGCGTCGAACCCAGCACAGCGAGTTCCCCCCGATGTCCTCACATACTCCTACGCCACCCGAATGGTATACGTTACCCCCGGCGAGACCTACGACGTACGTCCTACCGCTTCCGCCCGCTTCACTTGCCCCCGAGCGAAACGGCTTTGTGTTGATCGATATCTTCCTTCTACAGCATGCCATTGATATCGCCAAGGACTCCTTCGTGGAGCTCAAGGACGTCGAACGCGAGCGGATCAGCCTGGAGGTCCACGTCGTGCTCAAAAACCAGCAGGCGCGCAGGACCGCAGAGATTGGACGGACAGCCTGGCCTGTCGTCGTTGCCTCGCTCGCGCGGTTCGAGATCGTGGAAATACGCGTCGCGTCCGGGCCCCCTGTGCCCTCCAAGCATATGGGGGCACTGTCCAGTTCCCAATCTTCGATCAGCGAGCCACCTCCTTATGTTTCTGAAAAGGGTTGGTATTCGGACTATTCAAACTCGCAGACGAATCTCGTTCCATGTAGACAACAAATCTCCAGCTCACAATCCCCGTCCCTCGCGACCCGTGTTGTAGACCTTCTTACGCCCAAGTCCTCTCGAAGCCGTCTTTCTCCTCAGCCGTATCAATTCTGATTCTAAGAAACAATCCTCGTGTTTATTTTATCCCTTTTCTTGTCAAATTACTGTAGTTATAGTCCCTACCTGTCTGTTTTAATAGACGATGCCACCGACACACGAACCATTGAGTTATTGCATTTGAGTAGATGAGAAAGTACAATGTTTTTACCCGAACCAATAGTCAAATCCATTGATCGTCCAACATTACCCCGCGCCTATGGTCCTCCCGATTCTTGGCGGAGCTGGGATTCGTAAATGGGTTGTTTCAAGATAACCCTATGATCGACTGTGTCTTAGAAGTGCTTTGCTACGGAAGGTGGCATTGTATTGCAGAAGGTTGTTGATGTCTCGGACCCAGTCGTCTTCCTTGCCTGGACCAGCACCCTCTCCCTGAGCATCAAAGGCCGGGTCCGATATCGAAGACCGGTTAATACAGGGGATGGGATGCAACGATGAGCGGACTGTGACTGATTCTCCGGGGTTCAGGATATGGGAGGCTTGTCCATCCATGGATACACCTGCGGGTGCACGGCTGCGTTCACCTATCTGCAAGTAGATCGTCAGAATAAAAGGCAGGGGCCATGTGCAATGGCATGGCGTCAGTGTAACACGCACTCGAAGGGTGATGGAAGAAGAGGCTGGGAAGACCAGTGGCCTGAAAGATAGACTTCGGGGACAGATTGGTGTAAGAACCAAAGCGCTGAGCGATGGATGAACGATCGGGCCACCCGCAGAAAGGGAATAGGCCGTAGAGCCGGTTGGTGTAGAAACAATCAAACCGTCCGACTAGCGACAGAATAGTATTTGATACACGTTTTGGGACTCTGGATGGCAGTACTCACTACAGCCTCGGTGAGATGCTGACCATCGACGAACGCATCAATTGTGTTTAGATGCGGACTTGATCCTCGGTGCAAAGCAACCTCGTTCATTACTTGCCAGTCTGAAAGATGGTTGGGTCATTGTGTTGGGCTAAGAGGCATATGTAAGAGTACCTTCACCCTTATTGCCAATGCTGTTCCCATCCTTATCAGAGAATGCACAGGACAGGCGCATCCTGTATAACACTGTAGCTTTCCCCTGGAACACGCTCTCTAATGCTTTCGAAAAATCATCGACGTCTGTTTCAAAATTTCCAATTATAAGTCTGTATGGATAAGACATAGCAGGCCCGCTCACGGAATGGAAGGAGAAACCCGAGTGTCCCCATTGAGAAACTAAGCACTGGTGGCACAGCTCCGACCTTGAACAACGATGACGCATGGAGAATGGTGCCATCGCCACCAAGAGTGATAACTAGATGAATTTTTTGGGCGCCTTGGCCTGTCGTAATAGTTATAATGGCATTTGGGTCGCTGGGGGATGTACACACCAGGACGCCACATTTCTACGCCTTGTGGTATGTCCGGTCTATCTTCGTGAAACACCTTTACATGAGGGTAGTGAGTCCGAAGGTGACTGTTTGCAGTTAATGTCAGCGGGCTCATGCAAGCAAAATCAAACATGCTCACACGAGAAAGGAGTCAATGGTGTCGATGACCGGTTTCGTGCGCAGCTTGTTTACGATGAGGATTGACTTGACTTGCTCTGCATTGGTTCTGTCTTAATGAATGAGTTGGCTGCTGCTCGATTGGGGACGATGTGGACTTCTGGACTTACGTGATAGAGGAGCTGGCTGAGTGGAGAAGAAGCTAAAACAACCCGGGAGAGGTGTCGACAAAGACCGAACACGCCGGCCATCTCCATGAAGGTGGAAATCCAACATTCGTATCTTCTGGGTTCTGAGACATCGTTTCAGAATGTTGCGAGTTGGGCGCATCATCGTCGTCGTTCATCCAGTCATCAACACAGAATTTATTTATACGGAAACACGGACCGCCACCTAATAACACACTTATGTTCATCGAGTCAAACATCACGCAACGTTCACACATTCAAGACTCAGAACGCATTCCAGGACTTGGGGCTAGTCCCAGCTACTGTATTACCAGTACGGCTTGAGGACGAAATCTTGCATTGAACGTCGTCGCCAGCGAGAGTCACATGTTCGAGCCAACGCGCGTGCATTACATAATACTCAGCGCGTCACGAACATGGATTGATTCCCTCACTGGCAATTGACATCCCCCCCTCGCGTCCTTGACATTGCTCACACGTTCTCTTCTGGGCTCGCAGCGTTTGCCCCCTTTACCGACTCTTGGCCTACTGCGATGTCGGACCATTTTAAGCGGACGCGTTCCCAACTCACACTACCCGAAGAATTTGGCGACGTTCACTTCGGAGTCTCCCCGCTGAGGGCCGCGAGGCAGGAGATAAGGAGGAATCTGCACACAGATCTTCCCGCTGGCTCCTCTGAGGCTCATGCTTCTCCTGACGTTGGGGTTGATGGGGATGAGAGCGATGACGAATTGTTGCTCTCTCCTCCCAAGTCTCGACCCCCAAAGCGGCAACCCTTGTCCCAACAACCGGGATGTCCTCCAGAGATTGATGAAAGACAAAGTAAACGACTGAAGCAGGAACATAATGATGGTGGGTACCTTGAATGGGGATAACAACCCGTGACTTACCAATGACTGGTACCCAGAGCAGTCTCTCCTCGCTGCTTCTGAGACAAAGCAGCCTAACGGTCCGTTTGACTTCTCTGCTATTAACACGGATCTGCTCCTTTCTTGCACAAGCCATGGACAACCGGGGGCGTCCTTGAAACAACGGGCGCACACGGTTCCTCTTGTCTCGCCTATCCTCCGTTGTCGAGATCTTGGACGACTTATGCCCTCACCCGAGAAGGCATCTATGGTACATCCTCCGCACGAAGTGTTGCGTTTCTCAAGCTTGCCACGCTCTCTCGAGCCCTTAACTGATGCCCTAAATGTCGACAACAATGCAAAGTTAACCGAAGAGTCTGAACGCGACAAGAGTCCTGAAGGGTCGCACACTCCACCCCCTCCTCCATCAAGGGAATTAGATTCTTCTCCCTCATTCGAGACACCGACGACAGAGGTAAAGAGCACACCCACCCCCAATAACCGCCATCCTTCTGTCCCCTCTGGTCTGGAAGTTATGACGTTCTCCTTCACGCCGTTACCTGCGAAGGCTGCGATGGCACCCCGGATATCGCCCGAAGGACCAGACATTGACGTTACGCCCAAACCCATCAACCCACCCTCGACTTCCACCCTGGACGTCGTCAATCCGATCCCTTTAGCCCTTGGCGATCCTCCCTCTTTGTCTTATGACCACCCATCCCCACTATCCACCCTCTCTTCTATGTCCGAACACGATGACAGTCCGCCGCCGCCGGAATCTGAAATCCATACACCCAATGTAGCGCTTCCCAGTGGTATTCCCCGAGCGATACAACCTCCATCTTCCGCTCCGTTGCGAGACACCACAAAGAGTTCAGGCTTTGTATTATCCCAAGTACCAAGACTGACTACTTCCTCCCGCGGTAGGGGCGGAAGGGGGTTTGCGGGGGCTTCTGGTTCGGCCAGGCTAACTCGTTCCGCCTCGATAAAGAAACAGGAGGTGGGATCGGTGGATGGAGACAACTCTAGTTCGTTGCTGTGTTTCACTGTCCGCACACAATCATTCTGATATATTATTAGAACCGCAGGGCGTCCCTCCCGAGTCGTCTATCTCGTCTTCGGTTCCAGCGAAACGACCCTTGGATTCGTTAACATTAGCGCCGGATTTCTCAAAGAAAAAACCTTCTTTGGCTATTTCTCACAAGAAGGCCTTCTCATTTGCGATGCCTACTTCGTCTTCGCTGAACAAGACTAGCGAGAAAGCTCCAGCCTCCTCTCCGCTGAAGCCGTCTTCACTATCGAAGCGACAGACTCCCAAGCTGCCATTGTCGATAAAGCCTACTTCGTCGCTGGGACCAGTAGAGCTACCTCACACATCAAAGCACACAGGTCTCTCGAATCTTTCGCTTGCTTTGGAGAAACTAAAGATCCCCCCACCGTTGAGGCCCGCTACGACTCTAGGCTTTAATAGTGACACTCAATTTAACGATGCTAAAAACTCCCCCAAAGCGAAGGATGACAGCACCATTCGACTCGGCCTCGGTTTGCCCTCGAGCACCAGGGCTACTGCTACACCACTGAGAAGAGCGGTCACGGTCGGGCCTGTCGCAAGTTCCGAGTCAAATGCTCATGCATCTAGCAGTAAGCCTGCAACCTTGATTGCTCCTCGTTCTGCCGACACTGGCTCTACGGCCAAGAAGATCAACTTGCACTCCGGAGTTATTGTGGGGAAAAACGCGTTTAACAGGCCAACAGGATTCGTGTATGGAGGCGTAGGCAAGAAACGTCCATTCGAAAAGGTTAGCAAGAAATCGAGCCTCCCGGTTGTGGAAGGTAGCCCAGTGAAGGCGTGTGGGAGTGTGCAAACAATGGACTCGGATGAACCTCCTTTACCGTCCACGAGTGATATTCTTTTTGCGACGGTAGCTTCACGCAATGATGAATATAATCAAGACGTTTCTGCCATGTCGGCGGTGGTCGAGCCGATGAATTTACAAGACGTAATTGCAGAACAGGGCAATGCTCTTGGACTCGACAACTCGTCTGCTGAAGATGGCCAAGCAGAACCCGCAGACATGTGGAAGCATGCATCTCGTCGAGCATCGTTGGCTTCTCAGTTTCTCCAGCAAACTCTCGCCGTCCTCCCATCGACCCCTCCCCCGAGAGCCAGCAGTTCCAAATCGAAGGCTGCCGAACGATCACAGTCCAGCTCACAGAGGACGAGGAGTGGCCTCCGTTCGGGTAGCAATTCTGATGTCGTAAGCTCCCGAAGTACCCCAAGAACGCCGCCAAACGGCCGTACAGTCGGTGCAAAGGTTTCAAAATCAGCCGCGACATCGTCGTCTTTAAAAGTGCTCAAGTCGTGCACCATATTTGTGGATGTACGGACGGACGAAGGAGACGATGCTGGTGGTCTTTTCGTGGATATGCTGAAAGGGCTTGGTGCAAAGGTACGCCCTGCGCAAGCTGCCTTTGTCATAGAGTACGTTTCGTTGACCGAACTGGAACCATAAGATTATTGGACGTGCTGGACAATCTTGCACACACATTGTATACAAGAATGGCTTAATGAGTACTCTAACGAAGTATAGGTTTGTATAGGCCAATATCGACTGTTTTGTACGTCTAATGCTCTTTTGTGCAGACTCATGCGCGACCCGAAGCCTTTCGTTGTTGGCATCTCTTGGGTAGTTGAATGTGCGGAAAAGTGTAGGCGAGTCGGGGAAGAGAACTTTCTTGTTGACTTGGAAGGTCTAAACGTAGCAGGAAACAATAAGGTGAGCGTACCATATCGTCATATTCGAGTCCTTGGGGTTCGACCTGACATACTTCCAAACAGCGCCGGCGTTCGATGCTTCCTAAACACATCTCATCGAGTATGCAAGCTCATGCGATGGCACTCCCATCGTTTCCTAGTTCCTCACTAACTAGGACGTTAGCAAGTGACCAATCGATGGATGGGTCTTCCGGTGAGACATCTCCCTCTCTTGCAGGCTGATTAGTCATTATTTTGTTTTCTTAGTGGGTGCAGATCGCTCGCTGAATTCCAGTGATGGTCCAGCTGAGGATGAAGACGACTTACCTCCACTAGAGAGGGCAAGGCAACGCCGAAGTCTGTTCTTCAAGCCATAGCATTTGGGAGACATTGTTTTCTAATTCATGATCACTTCCACGTATATCTCATGGATATCATTAACGCAATAATTTGTGTCCTACATCCTGTATCACCTATACTGCACGTAAAAACGCATTTAAGTCTAAAGGGTCCGGTCCACAGTCAGCTGACCAGGATGACGCGATCACATGATAAAGTTCGGTGTTGTTCGCGCATTCTTCCCACGGTGTGTTCACTTTACCGTTATCGACGACGACGGCACCGCTTTCTCTGCGAAACACACCATTCATGGCTCCCCTTCGCGATCGTCCTCCTTCCAATTCCACTGAGCCTGAGTGGCCTCCTCAACCCATTACCCCCCTTCGAATCGCGAAAAGAGATACACAGCAACGGCAACATGTCTCACAACTCAGCCGCCGTAGCTCTAATACTTTTGCAAAGCTAACTCGTAGCAATCTCGTTTCCCAATCACCGTTTCGTTCTCAAACGTCTCCTATCCCCGCCCCCGCGCCGTCCCGACCTTCATCTGTTCATCATGCACCTTCACCGCGCCGTGTTAGCGGCGAGAAGAGGCCACGTCCTGATTCCATGCAGTCCCACGTGGAAAACGAGCGGCCACTTGGGTTTAAGAGACGCCAGTCCAAGGGTTTTCAAGACCTTATTGAGAAAGAACCGGTCAGAAAGAGCCCATTCCTCCACCCCACCACTCCGTTGGAGGACCCTTTCCCCCCTCCACCACCGCCCCCAAAGGTCCTACACACAAGTCACCTCCCCACTCCATCCTCATCAGCTTCTCCCGGTCGCCCATCGCTAGTCTCTAAGCGTTTGCACGGGCCAAGACTTATCGGGCACGATGACCCCAAGCGCCAGAGGAGAAAAACAGTGACGTTCGACGAGACTTGTGACGTTGTCACCTTCGAGAGGGATGACTCATTGGAGGAAGAACTCTTCTCGGATGATAATGATGGTGATTTCAGCGAGACGGTGGATTATGGTGATCCAGTCGGAGGCGTTGAGGCACATGACAGCATAACTGGCCTGGTCGATTCCATGATTCAAGATGCTCGTGGTAACTCCAGCCCTCAGACCCCCCCAATGGACAGATCCTTACCTCCTGAAATCGACAGCGAAGATGGAGTTCCGTATGGTCGCACCCATCATGCCGACAGGGCTGCTCATTCTCGCCAGTCTCACCCCCCTACTCCTCCACTGGATGTCCCTGAAATCGTCACTGCCATCGCCACGCAGAGTCCTTCGCTTACCAGTACCCCTCCACATGATCCGTCAGTTGGATCCACCATGCCACTTGGACGGTCAACGCACTCGGAAAGAGCTCGGGCTGATCGTATGCCCGATGATGTCGAAGAAGATGTCAAGATGCTCCCTCCTTCGCCCTCGCCAGCAAAGACTAAAAGGCAACCATTTAGTGATCGCAGCGAGAGTTTGGTACCGAAATTCGACCTCGATGTTCATCGGCAAGACGTGGCAGAGAGCGCAGGTAAGCGTGGTGAACCAGGTCTGCAGTCTTTACAACTCAAGGCATAATTCAGGGACCGGGCCTGCGGACCTTTTTGGTCTTCCCGAGCAAGACGATGTTCAGATTGTTGAACTATCGTTTATATCGTCAGAAAGTGCCTCGGGTTTGCCCATCGAGCAGATGGCCGCTTTACCACGACCACTGGAAGTTGTCAAGTTCGAGGAAGAGCTCGGTTTCGGTACTACCAACTCGCAGATTCAAACATCTACTCCGCCGTTGAAATTGAAATCCCCCGGGGGTTCGCTTGGAAAATCGATGGAATCACCCAGTTCAAGGGAACTTCCACGACCACCCAGAGGCCGGAGCGAGTCACCGTTACTCACCCATACGGCGTCTCCAGTTCTTGAACCGAGCGATGGTACTCCGCGTATCGCTTACTTGGACTCTCCTTCATTCCGCTCTTTATCCGGCTCGCCAGCTTTGAGCACACCGACGCGTGGAGCGTCACCATTCTCCCGAGGTCTTGAATCCATGCCTAGCATAGGCAGCCTAAATGGTGGTGGCAGTACTGGGAGCCTTTCCCGACGTAACCCCAGAATCGATCGGGAGGACATCCACAAGCGTCTACTACGTAAAAGAAATCCAGATAGTCCTATGCCGGAGGAGACTGGAGAAATTTCAACGACCGCAGACCGCCCACCAGGTGGAGACCTCACCGATATGAGTGTCCAATCGGATAATGTACCACTTGCTTTGCTCCGGGCCTCCGTCCCCCCTCCCCTGCGCAGGGAGGGAACTTATGACGGTGTCATGTCCATTGATCCGAACCCTCAACCCGCTGATCCTCCCCGTCCCTCCGTACTCATGCGTGCTCACTCAGAGATAGAGACTGATGGTACCCGCGGTACTGGTACTCCTGACTTTCAGGGTCTCGAATTAAGTTTCCCTGGTGGTAGTGCAAGCCTCGATCTTAGTCTCAACGCTTTAGAGTCGAGTAGGGTCGACATCGATGACGTCAGAAGTGCGCTGGAACGCCTGGTTCAGAATGTTGTCACAGACTCGGCTAATGGGAGCATGTCAGTGCATCCCTCCCCTGATCTCAAAACGAAGGGTAGCCGCACCTCTCTCACAGTCGCTACGGTTACAAAGGGCGCTAAACCTAGGAGGTTCGAACCCCTCAGTGACCTGGACACCACGATGGAAGAGGATGAGCCCGTCGACGACCGTGGCGACCTCCAGCATGCCACGCCGAATGATTCGGGAACGTCCTCGTCGTCACAGCGTACACCAGAACTGCTTTCCGGAGGGGGCTTTATGAGTCCGTCGTTGAGCCGCAATACCAGTGAATCATCGAATGCAGTCCAACCCATACCGATGGAAGCGATCCGTCACCGGGAACAGATAATCCTTGAGAAGCGGCGCCAAATGCGCCGGCGCGAGCAGGACGAGGACCTGGGATACGTGACTCCACCGCGAAATCCACCCTCAGTTGGCAGGCCAAGTTCCAGGCGCAGTATGAGCACCGGGGATGCGGAGGACTTGCAAGCGGTAGCTAGACTAGCCGCATTGAACCCCCCGGGATCAAGTGTACTACCCGACGTGGTGGCAACAGAAGAGAAAGACCCTCTAGCTGAAAGCATTGCTAGAGAGCTACGGAAGTTGCGCGGTTCGACGAAGAGCGTGAGTCTGGCTTCTGCCGTGTCCCGAAGAATGCTCAATCAATTCTCCAGAGATATCACGTACGGCAACCCAGTGAGACCATTTACGCCTCGTCGGATGCAGATAAAGTCTCGCACATTGACCGCGCTGGCGACGTCGATAACGGGAGAGCTTGGAGGACAGTTCGTCGCCCCTCGGACATGGTACGGAAAACATTAATTAACTGTGTACGATGATTGACGCCGAATAACAGAATGAGTACGCCAAGCAAATAAGAGAGTTTAACGCTCAAGAAAAAGCAGGCAAAAGCCACGGCAAGGTGTTTGTTAGAGGTGAGTGGCTCAAAAATTGAAGTTATTTGAGCCTAATATCAAACTTCTTACAGTGATCCGTGTGAAGGGTCTCAAACTACCTTTCCCCCAACAAACGACGGTAGTGACATGTACACTCAACAACGGCATTCATTTTGTAACGACGCCGGAATGTAACCTGGAGAAGAACTGTCAAATCGAGCAAGAATTTGAACTGTAAGCTTCAGCGGCATCACCCTAGACTCAAATTAACCCTTTTTGGTAGCATTGAGCATAGCAAACTCGAGTTCACGCTCACTTTGAAGGTTCGGCGAGATCCACACATTGTGGCCCAGTTCAAGGCCAACAATCCTGCACCACCCCTACCGCCAGCCCCTGCACCTCCTGCTTCTAAAGGGGGCATGCGAAGCTTTTTCTCTTCATCTCCCAAGAAGCCCGTGCGAGCTGTCCAGCCTACGCCAGTCGCCCCTAAGGTGCTTGAGGAAAACCTCGCGAGATATCTCAAGCCAGATGGTACACTTGCCCGTGCATTCGTATCATTCAAAGACATTGCCTCGCGTTGCGATACTCGTCTTTTTGAGACTAGCTTCCCCTTGATAGGTCAGCGTCTAGAAAGCGGGTCGAAGGTGGTTTCGATAGAGATCGGCGAGATCGTGTTGCAGTTCTTTAGACTTCCTCCGCTGCCTGGGATCCCGCCCAGTCAGCTACCTCAAAGTCTAGACGAGTGTCATCGGGGCTTGCGCCACGTCCATTGGCATAAGATGACGTACTTCGAGGGAACTTTAACACAAAATGGTGGTGACTGCTCGGTGTGTGATGTCGATGTACCCTCTCTCCTGCTCGAACTAATACTAATGGTGACACGTAGACGTGGCGCAGGAGACAATTCCGTGTCATTGGAGCAAATTTAGTTGCGTTCAATGATGTCACTAAGAGAGCCACCGCTACCATCGACCTGCGAAAAGCAATCGGAGTCGAAGACATCCCTGACCCGCGCGACCGAGCCCTCAGCCCTTCCTCGGCCCAAACGTCTACAAGCAGTTTTGACGAGTACGAAGGTCTTTACTGCGTAGAACGATCATTCTGTCTCCGCTTCGAAAGGAATCTGGAAATCCTCTTTTTCACTGACACGGACGAGGAGAAAGAGAGATGGTGAGATACCTTTTCCATTTGTTCTACAACATTTTAAACAGTGTCCCGTAGGCTCGAAGTTCTCCGTGCTCTAATTGGTCGGATCCCACCCAATCATTTGTGGGCGGAACTGTTGTGGCAACGCCAACAGGAATTGACACCAACGATGTAGTGCGATAACAGGTACCAATAACGGCTACACAAGCGATACCTTTCCCCATGCTCCGAATGAAAATTCATCCCCTGGCAGATCGTGCGAGCACATATGGCAGGACCATCATGTATACAGGACTCTACTGCACTCATATCATTGACTCCCACACGTCACAATATCTCTCATCTTGATAAACGCTCATCACTGGTCTATATCATCGTTACGGTTTTTTATCCCCAGCATCCATGTATGTTACAATTCAGGCGAAGTTGATTTATTGCGTAATTGACGGGTGTTCGGCCCGTGTGGCCGCGCTAACTCCTGCGTCAGTGGCGCTCGGTCCGGGACGGGTGACAAGCATGATACTTAGACATCCACGAGCAGAACACGATGACCAGAGTGAAACAGACTCACAAAGCCAGGTTTCCGAAGGGGCTAACACCGCGCCGCAAGCTGGCCCGCAAAAAAGAAAAGCTCGGGTGTGTATGGACAAGACGGTCAACGATCATTGAGTAAACCCCTTCACTAGCAGCCGCAGAATCGACGCCGCTTTTATTCAAGGCCCCGTTTCTTGTTTCCACTCGGCATTATACGTGACTATCATCGTATAACATTGCGTTCCGGTTCCGCGCCTGACTTGCGTTTTCAGTGGGCGTTGTTTTGGGACTCACATTCGTAGAGCCTTCTAGTTTTCCCGATATACCCGGCCATTTTGCTGTCTTTCTCGAAGACTATGATATCTCTATGTCGCTACCCCAGATCGACCTTTCGAGCGTTCAAGCCGAGTGGAAAAGGTTGATTAGCACAATTCCCGAACCCTGGAAGTTGAATACAGATGGCCGAGAATTCCAAGTTGGGGATGCGATAAAGGCGAGGGGTTTGGAAGCGAACTACCCCGTCGTTTTAATCCCAGGTGTGATCTCAACGGTGCATTTGCTTTCTGGCTCCGGACTTCAGGTTCACAACGAGCTAAGGTACTATCCCCAGAGCCTCGAGTCCTGGTCAACGTCACCGGATTATCGCGCGTTCTTCCGCCAAAAAGTGTGGGGGCTTATCCATGATTTCGCAAGTGACTTTCAATCGCGAGAAGTGGTTGTCAATGCTTGTTTTGGATCCCGTGACCGGTCTGGATCCCAAAGGAGTTAAGGTTCGAGCTTCGGAAGGGTTTGACGCAGCCAGCAGTTTTATCCAAGGGTTCTGGATCTGGTGAGGTCAAACACAGTCCGTTGGGTTTTTTCTGACTAAAATAATATGATATGTCAGGTCGAAAGTTATCGAAAACCTCGCTGTAGTCAATTATGACACCAATAACCTGGTGTTGGCACCATATGACTGGCGCCTGTCAATGTACAACCTTGAGGAGCGCGACGGGTATTTCTCAAGACTTAAGACAACTATCGAAGGTTTCAAGTAATGAACTCCTTTCTGTGTCCGATTCCCTGGTGACTGACGTATGCATTGGTTCGCAGAAAGAGGCAGAAAAAGAAGACTGTTATTGCAGCACATTCGATGGGTAGCACTGTACGTGGTCCGAAGTTCTGATTGATTGAAAGATATACGTAAATGTTTGTTGGATCAGGTCCTTTTGGTACGATTCCATCGTCACGCCTCGCTACTGACCAGGAGAAGCCAACTGAAATGTAGTATTTGTGAGCTTTTTGATAACTCATGCTGTCCTGTGCTCGAGTAATGATTCCCTCCATTACAGTATGAAATGGGTAGAATCTCCTGCACATGGGCAGGGAGGTCCCGATTGGGTTGAAGTAAATTTGACCTCAACTTTGCAGTGTATCCAAAGAGGGTTGACGATGGCTTTCAGAACCACATACAAGCGATTATATCCATTGCAGGCACACACCTTGTGGGTCCCTTGCTGATCAGCGGGAGTTTTTAAAATTTAACCGCACATACTCTAGGGTGTGGTAAGTGTATTGCGTCTCTTTGACAACGGAGGATTCAATTGTGTCTCCGATTGAAGGCCAAGGCCATGGCTGCGTTGTTATCTGGAGAGATGAAAGACACGGTAGATCTGAACCCTGCTGGTGCATATGGTCAGGGGTACACTTTTTCACCCTATTACTGTCTGATCCGCATTTGCAGTGCTTGAGAGGTTCTTTTCAAAAAAGGAACGTCAATCTCTTTTCCGCAGCTGGGCAGGCGGTGCGAGCATGTGGGTCAAAGGAGGCAATGCAGTATGGGGTGATGCCACGTTTGCACCGGATGATGAGGAAGGAGGCCATCATACACACGGACAGCTCATCTCTTTCCGCCAGACGGTCCCAATACCGCTCGATGTTAATGATACCGAGACATCAGCGTTGACGCAAGGACAAACCCAGCTTACAGAAGCACAAAGTTCGAACAACCGCAAGACACCACCTGTATCGAACATGACTGTCGACGATGCGGGCGCCTGGATTATAGGGCATACGCCTTCGACGTTTAGGGTGACCCCCTCCCTTTTCCCTCACCCCCTCTGATACTCACATGTTGCAGAAAATGATTGCCACTAATTACTCTTATGGTATTGAGCGCAACGAGGAAACTTTGAAACGCAATGACTTGGACCATACTAAATGGACAAATCCTTTAGAGATAAGGTATGTAGCTCTATTGTCCCGAAACACGGACTGCCGTCCGACTGCGTGGCTTTTAGACTACCGAGCGCTCCATCGCTACAGTTCTACTGTGTCTATGGCCATGGTAAAGAAACTGAGGTAAGCATCGGATTAGTAGAGATGCTCCGGCTTTGACGAGGAGACGGCATCCAGAGGTCATACTGGTGAGTGGGAGCTCATGGTTCTCCTGGAGTTGGCATGGACTGTCTGCGTATAGGTACGCCTCGGAACCCTATGAAGACGGGGATGTTGGCGAGGCAGTGGATATTGAAGTATGCGCGAAGGACAACACTTGTCCCGAGCAGAACCTTCACTCGCCACGGGACATACCGTTCTCCCGTAGCTGGATTGATAGGGAGCACTCACATGAAAGCTCGAATCCCAGGGTCAGCCCAACTTGAAAAAGTGGTGAATGATTTCGCGGATGATAACTTCTTTATATGACAACACAGGTTCGAAACGGCATCAAATTGGGGGAAGGAGATGGCACTGTATCCCTTCTGAGTTTGGGGGCTATGTGTGTCGAAGGCTGGAAGCGGAAGCGGTGGAACCCTGCCGGTATCAAGATCACTACGGTAGAGGTACGTGTGCAGACTGATCGTCGAAAGTCTCCGTGCCATCGTTGATCGCCTCTGAACCGACGACAGCTACCCCATAAGCCAGAGATAACCCTGCCAAGAGGCGGGGCCAACACCAGTGACCACGTCGACGTACTTGGATCCAACGCGCTGAACGAAATTATTCTGAAGGTAGCTACCGGGGCGGGTGAGGAGATCCGAGACAACTATGTATCGCGAATCCGCGAGTATGCGAAGAGAATTCGCTGGGACGGTTGACCCCCTTCAAAGATCAATCGAGACACTTTATGCAAGCACAATATTTTAGAGTCGGATTTATAGTGTGTGAGTGTTGGGAGTTGGTGCCCATAACACAATAAGTTATGGTTGTGTGCCTTGGCGACAATTGATTTGGACTTTCGGTCCTGGGCAGTGCTGGGTTCCCTCGAAATTTCAGCCCCTCGCCCCCGGGTCCACCAAAAAAAGACTTAAGAATCAAAATCAATCAGCGGTTGAATGCAAAGGCTTGAGAGTGCGGGGTTAGTAGTTCTTCAGGCCGTGCCTGTTTTTTGAAATACGTCGATTTCGGCACTATTCCACTTGCTATTCCACCAACTTGGCAGCTCAAGTGGCAGCTTGGGAATGGGAAACATCACTTGAACCGTTGAGTACGATTGCCTGACCCATGCCTTCTGAACTGAAATTGGGCTCGACTAGTATACTTGGCCAAAGATTTCTGTACCTATCGTAAGGTTGCCTTACACTTAAGTTATACCACTCGAAGTCCACAAAGTTCACACACCTGTCACTGACCGTAACTGACGACCCCAATTTCAGGAGATTGCCTCTTGAACGAAACAACTAAGAATGGAACACCACCGACAACTGTTCGCACACGTTAATTCCAATGACTTCATTACTGCCCGGTTAGCGCAGTCTGAAACAAGACGAGCGAAACACCAAACACATGCGGTGGGTCCCTACAATGAAACAATTTTACGACTGAGGGATGCAAAATTTAAAATGTGGATTAAAATGTAATAAGACAGGATGCTATGGCGACAGCCCCCTCTTTCAAACTAGGGGTGATATAATAAAAGGAAAGGGCCCCGGGACCTGCATACATGGACTGCGTTTGCTTCGAACAGTGTTTCGGGGAAAGGGAAAAAAACGGTGGTTACACGGAAGCGGTTGTATGATGTGGCGCTGCGCTTCCGAATGAGTGGCTCGCGTCACTGTAGGCGTATGAAGGGCCAGTGAGGGGAATGTGATCGTCCCCATGCACGTGCGCGTATTTCGAGCCAGCTGCATCAGGCGGTGGGGCGACACCTGGACCAGACCTCCACGCCTGCTCGTCTTGTAATTTCTTTGCATACGACGTAACGATATATGCGGCCCCTTTCAATAGATTTAACATCCACGGCGCGAAAGCCCATTTTCACAAATGGCGGGAGAGAAACAAAACTCACAAAGTTGAATAGTCAGGCCGATAACTACGCTGACAAGGAAGGTCCACTTTCCAGTGTCGAACGATTTATCGCATATGTTCTTGACCTCTTGGTCGGTTGAGCCGTCGATGCAGCGGTCAACGAGTGAAGCGCGAGATTGTGAGAAGAAGGCCCAAACGTAGGCAACATCAATGACGATTTGCACGCCAATAGAATAAGAGAGAAAATAGGCGTAAGTTCCAAGCAAGCCAGCCTTGCGCGCCAGCGTCCCGAAGACGCTGAAATTTATTTGGTGGTCAAAAAATGGACCTACAATGATATGACGGCATAAAACTCACCCAAAGAGGGCAGTAATGGAAAGGAAGCTGTAAAACAGCGCATTGGAGGCAATGGTGCCTCTCAGAAAGCTTGGAAGATGACCGCCTATCCGATGCAAAAGAAAAGAAGAACCGAGGCCGTACTCGTTAGTTTCAGAAGGAAAGAAGAGAGAATAGAGCGAACGTACGCATGCTCTCAAGGGTAACCCAACTCGCAGCGGCTATTAGCCCAGCCCCAAGTAGTTGAATGAGAGAGATGAGCAAGGCGCCGAGGCGCAGGGGTAAGCAGCACAAGAAATGACGGGCAGCCATGAGAGGATGAAATTGGGAGGGAAGGGGTCTGGAAGGGGTCGTTGGGCTGGTTGGCAGGGCACGAGGGAGACTTTATACAGTAAGGGCCGCCCTCATATTACAGCGCAATTAGGTCAACGAACATGTGGCGGTGGTTTGCGCCGTGCACTGGCACTGCGACAGTCCGAGTCTCCCGAGGTGGCGATCTCCGTACGCGGGCAGCAAGGCAGCAAGGCCGCAGCGGTGCCAGAGCACATGTGCAACGTATGCGGCCCAATGGCAACCCGAGATGTAACACTGATGCTAACGTAGCGCTCCGGGTTTTGCTGTAAAATTTACCGAGTAATAAGTGCGGCTGCTCCCAACTTATATGTCATCGCAATTCCGAGGCCGCAAATCCTACCCACGCCGCATTCATTTGCTGCTGCTGCTCCTACTTCTTGTTCTTTCTGCAGTGCTCTTGCTTTCTGTGTTTCATAACCCCCCCGGCCGCGACGGCGACGCAATTCCCCACATCAGCGCTTTTCGTCTTGTCGACGCGCTCCTGGACGAGGCTCTTCACGTATCGCTATCATTTAGTGCTCAGAATCATCAGGATGGGCGGCCGAGCGCGTCTCTCGGGGGCGCCGACTCGGACACGTATCTATCCCCATTAGCTAGTTCTTTGGATGCTCTCAGGGCACAGCTTTGCCAGATCTTGCATGGGAGGTCTATCTTCCTCGTTGGCCCGCACGAAACTTTGTACCAGCTCCACTTGTTTATCCTCGCAGTTCTGCACCCCGACCTAGTACCAGGGTCAACGATGGCCCTCACAGCGCATGCGTCATGCCCTGCCCGTCCTACTTTGTCATCTTCTTGTCCTTCCCACCCACTCTGCCATCCAATTATCAAATTACCCCCACCGTCTCGTTCCGACTCCAGCCCTGGCTTTGGCCCTGACACTGGTTACGGTTATGGTTACGAACCCCTCAGGCCCGCAGACATTCCCTCAACAAATAGCAGCAGCAGCAGTACTAGCAGCCTCCTACGATTCTTTCATTCTGGCAATCTGAATCCGTCCACGACTCAGGAAGACGCGCGACCGAGCGTGCCGTCCGTCGACCCTCGCACTGGCGTGCGCGTCGTCGACTCACGTTGGGTGCGCTACGCCGCGTCCTCCAAAGCCAGCATTCTCGTCCTCAACCGCGGACCCCTCCCCGCGCCCGGCTGGAGCTACAACAACAACCCCTCGTCTGCACGCAATCTAACCTGGCTCACTACGCTTCGCGCCCTCGAACAGGAACACGCCGAGCCTCTCTCCGATCTCTTCGCCGACGTTCTATCTCGTCTCGACGATCACGATCATGACCACCATCTCCCGTCGGAATCCGACACCAAGAAACTGGCGATCAGCGCCGCGCTGCATTCCACCATCAGCACCTTCCTGCCCTCTCTACTGTCAACCCTGAGCAAACTGCGCGAGCACGCCGGCCATCGCGCCATCCTAGGGGGGAAAAAACCAGTTCTGTGGTACGGAAGCTGGTTTCTGCCCGTATCGTGTACCCCAGATTCTCTCTCTGTTTTCTCCTCCCCCTCCTCCGAGAGCGATCCTCGGCGTCTTCTGGTGCGACTGCTCGCTCAAGCGGAGGTGATGGACAACCCGTGGAGTGCATATTACAACGCACAGGGTTTGTATTATGACAAAATGTGTGCGCTGCTTGCTAGTCCGTGCTAAAACTCGTTGCTTCAGTGTACATGCATGACCGACTCCTTGCACGGCTTCTGCCGTCATATGGTGTACTTTATATCTCTTCGCTGTCCACAGCGGTCCTGCCTGAGGCCGGGCAAACGTACCCGCAAGGTAACCGCTTTTTCTGATCACTTCCTCGATTCTCAATCCTCTATAATTGCCAAAGACTGGTCCTGTATCCAACATGTTTTCGAAACGCCTCGAGGAGTCTTTATGGGGCAAAGATTCCTACATGACCTTATTGACGCCCTCGGCTCCTGGAATTGGGGTATTGTTTAGATTATTTGGCCCGCCTTGTAACTCGTTAGTGTAATTTGCCTGTAGCAAGGCAATAAATTATAATGCTGTGTCTACAGTGTGTGTTATTAAAAAAAAGAGAGGGTAGTGCAAAGTTCTCTTTTTCTTGCGGTGCTTCGCAGATTTTTTATCCTTACGACACTTCCCCTTTTTCGTCACAATAACATCCCCTCCAGCACCGGAATGGTGACTATCCTCTGTCCGGCCATCGGAAGCCCCAGGCTCACGCTGGCTCACGATGTTTCTTTTTCGCACCCGCAGCTGGTTCCTCATCCACGGGCACGTCCACCGTCCCACGATCTACTTGCCCAGCCTCCGCTCTTTTCCTTCTCCTCTCTTCCTTTTCTCTTCGCCGCTGCTCCTTTGCACGCCTTTTCTCGCTTTTCCTACTGCCGTCGTCATGGTCAGTAGCATCATGCGTCGCAGCAAGCTCAACGCCCGCGGTCGTCGTGATATCTTCCCGGGCCTCGATCGTAGGCTGGCCCGGCATAAACATTGTCACAAGCCTTGACGACGAAGCGCCAATTCCCCCGCGCACTGGCTCCTCATCCCAACTGTCCTGTGGTGGTCCTCGCGGCGGCCCCCTACCTAAACCCAAACCGGCACGACCGTCATCGTCGTCATCTCGTGCCGAATCAGGTGGTGCAGTAGCAGCAACGACAGCGGCCAAAGTCGAACGAGGAGCTTGTCGTTCCCGGTGCGCCTTGGCGCCGAGCTTGGCTTTGAAGTAATCGCCGACCGACTGTGAGGACGTCGTCAGCTTTTGTAGCGAGTCTTGCGCTTCGGTGGTGGTGGCGGTAGTAGAGGCAGGAGCAGGAGCAGGGACGACGGGGGCAGGACTAGCGACGGCAGACGAAGAGGAGGAAGATGGAATGCCGAGGATCTCGGCGAGCGCGGTCGAGTTGGACGCGGCCATGCGCTTGGCCGCGATGAAGCGGGCGCGGTGCGTGCGCGGGCTGAAGCGGAGTGGACCGGGCGGGTGAATAGAATAGGGCAATACAGTGCAGTGCTGTACGTCAGTCTTGGATCTCGGAGCCGCGGAATGGGCATGCGACGTACGGAGCACGGACGGGAACGGGTGCGTTCACGGTAATAGCAGTGGAAGTGGCAGAGGCCATCGGTGCAGATCCAGATTCGTCCGCGGGAGGCGCTTCTCGGGGAGGGCGAGGCACCGACTCGGACTCGACACTGCCAGGCATCGCATTCGCATGTCCATCCTTCGATGATTTTTTTCGCTTTTTCTTGCGTTCTTTCCTGTCATTGTCAAGGTCTTCAAGTTCCCCTTCCTCGCCTTCAGAGGCCTTGCGCTTCTTTTTCTTTTTCTTCTTCTCTTTCTTCGTCATAACGCCTTCTTGTTCCTCGTTACCGTCATCGTCTTTGGACTCGGACTCGGACTCGCGCGCGTTATGGAACGACGCGTTCGTCGTCCCCGCCTCTGTTTCCGTTCCCCCGTTCAGTCTACGCAGCAGATCCTCAAAGTCTCGGTTCTGCCGCCATGCGATGCTGCCGTCGACGCCGTTCTGGTGCCGCATACCGATGCCGAGCATGTCCAACTTTTGCGACGCCTTGATTGCATTCGTACGTCCCTCTCCGGACGCACCGAGGCCTTTGGAGGCATCCCATCCGAATTTCTCGAGGTAGGCCTGTCCGAAGCGACTAGCATCTGTTGGCGAAAGGGACGAGGATGAAATTTATTGGGGCGATCTACGAGAGAGATACTTACCATCAGCCCATGAGAGGTTACGAGGGTCCTTGCCAATTCGTTGCTTGACTTTCCTACCTGAAAGTCCCATGAGGGTGTTCAGAGTTCAGGGAAATCGCAAAATTACTTATGCTGACTAATCAAATACCCATTCGATTTACTGTACGCTAAGCTCACAAAGACAAAAAAGCGTGAAATATCGTGAAGGTCATTAAAGTCATAAGTCATCATGAGTCTCGGAGTCGCAAAAGAGTCTGATCTGCGCGAGGTGCGGTGGGCGGGGAGCGCGCGTCCGGCAGAGAGTAAAGTTTACCATAATTCAGAGGGAAAGAAGATAGACGTGAAGGCAAGGGGGACATTCCTCCGCCCGTTCGAGGTGTGCCCTTCGAGCGAAGCCAATGTGTTGGTTCGGGGCTGAATGTATGTGTCGGGACCCCCACTTTCACATAAGCCCGACTGCGCGGGGATGGTGCGCGATCGCCGGAGAAAGCAGCCGCGTGCATGCGAGGCATAGGCAGACGATGGGTGACGGCAAATGGGGTCTGAGGGACGGGCAGCTCGCGCACGTTTGCCAGTGGACCGACATAGTGCGACCGCTCTTCTCTACGCGAGGAGGTTATGATGCGCTCGGGTTTGGAAACAGGGTTCTGTGCTGGCACAGCTGGCATCACGGGTGCAGAGATAACATCAGCCTGCGCAAGACTAGGTTGGATATGTGCCAGCTCACGACGATGCAATGACCTTCGGGGATCCTTGGGGGGAGGGGGAGGAGGCAATTCAGGACCACTTCGATCTGGCTGTACCTGCCGCTGTCGAACAGGCGGCGGGGAGATGGGGTGAACGGTTGATTCGGCATGAAGCTCCTGCACGTCATTCGTGTTCGGAGACCCAGGATGCCACGTTGCGACCTCGACAGGCCGCCTAGCATCAATATTCTGTGGTAACACTGTAGGCGCAGCATTAAAAGGAAGGTGGGTCCTGTGAGATGGCGACGATGGAGGCACGACGGAGGCACCGCCAGACAATGAGGTGTGGTCCCCATCAGATCGAAGTGAGAAAAGCCGAGCGAGGACTGTATCAGAGCGGACAATATTCGCGTTCACGGGCGAAAGAGGATATCGGTCCCGCATAGGTAAGCCAGGGATCATCTGGTTTTGGGATAATTCAGGCTCCTTTGCACCTGACGGGAGCGTCTGGCTGGCGGTTCGATTGTTGCGGTACGTCCTCAGGATCGACGGAGGTGGTTGGTCATCGTATACACGGACTGACTTTTCGGCATTCCTAGAATTACGCTGGGAACGTGATTTGCGTTTCGGCGACGACGACGACGTATGGGGCACTTCTTGATCGGGATCCCTTTGTCCGACGCGCTCATACGGGCTTCGTCTCCAGGATCGATGTCTGTGTTCATGTGTAAGGCTCTGGCGAAGATTAACATCTGGGTCCGGATCTAATAGTGTAGAGGGTTTATTTATCGGAAGGTTATCAGGTGTTTTTCACTCACTGGAACGCCCATAGCCCCTCTTGTCCAGCTCCTTTTCGAACTGTATGACCAACGCTTCGCTTCTCTCCCTTCGTGAGAGCCCATAACCATAATCATCTCCTACACCCAGCCATTGCTGCTCACCATCCACCGCAACCGTAACGTCAATTGTCTTGTCCACCCGCACAACAAGTTCCTTCGCCTCTCCAGAACACCCCCGCCGCTTTTCTGAACGGCTCTTATCAAACACATTTTCCAGCACCGCGATGCGGCGAGCAAGCGGATCAGTCTCGACACCGCGCATGCGACACCACATGTACACCAAACTGGCGTACAACTCGCGGAAAGTCTCACGAAAGTCCATAACATGGGAAAAAGATCGGAGACGGGGCGTCTGCTTGGCATTGGGTGTGAGTGGGCGATATGGCTTGTAACTAAATGCCTTGATGTGAACGAAGGCAAAGACACTGCATCGGGCTTGGTATCGAGGAAGGAATAGAAATTCAAATCTACTGACCTCATTTCAAACGTCTCAAGGATGGCACCCCAGCCGATGTTGATATCTTCAGCAGTCATATAGGGTGTCTGTGGCAGATTATCAGAAACTCAGACATCAAATCAGGTCCAACGCGATAATCATACGTCTTTGACAACTCCGGCCATGCTTAGCAAGGATAGAAAAGTGGATTGCCAGAAAGTCAGAAATACTGTCAAGATGGCGTATGTTCCGTGAGGTCAAGATGACCTAGAGTAGGTAAACCGAACCTACCAACAGCTTTGATGGAAAATATTTTCAGAACAGGGTGATGAGGAGCCAACTCCGTTGCCACGCAGAGATACAGTTGAAGAAGGCAATACATAGCTATCGTGACGCTGATTGCAATGAGCGAAGAGATCTGCCAGAATACGTTCAATAAAAGAAAAAGAACCAGGAGGCATCACGTACATAGATATGACCCCAAGCAGGAGACCAAGAACTCTCACAATACAGGCCAATGTGGTTTAAAATTACAGCTGCCAGCGTGGTCCTGCCACCAGAAATGTCAACGACATTTGAAAAAAACCCATTGATATGACGCACGTAGGCCGGATGACGCAGTACTGAAGTACACCCCACTTCATAAGCTGTAAGAAGAACAGGCCATCCTGACGATACATTCATCGTGCTTAGCATGGGCACAGAAAGAGGTAACAGAGTTTTCGCCCCCACCTGCGGTTTCCACCTGACAAATCCGAGAGGGAAGACCCACTTCCGTCGGGGCAGCCCACGCCGTCTGCGTGCTGCATCGGCTTCCCTCGACAAACCACGTTTGCGAAAGATGGCCTTCTGCACTTCGGGGTCCGGAGACAAATAGGTGAGCAGGAGATAAAAGAAGGCGGTGAGGATGATGGCCTCGTATGCGTCCCGGATGAGAAGCAAAGGCGTGGCGTTATCCTGCAACATTTTTATTACAGGAGTCAGCGCACCGCACGACAGAAAAGGCGTCCAAGACGCGGAAACAAAGACAGCGTACCCAGAAGAGGTACGACGCGAGGCTGATCCAGGAGTATATGGGGACCATCAAGAGCAGGCGGATGATGTCTGCGAATAAAATAAAGTGAGCACGCAAAACGGCGCATACCACATACAACGCGGGCAAAAATAAAAAAGACCTACAGCGTTGCTCTCGTTTCTGTGCGAACAATACAGAGATCAGAACGGGTTCTAGCTAGGGGGGCGCAACGTACATTGGTGTACCACTGTAGATGCTTGTTGATGAGCCAGAAGGAAACGACGGTGGCTACGATGGTGAAGACACCGGTTATAAGCCACCCAACATCATGCGCTACGAAGTTTGAGTCCAATCAATCTGGGTGAGAACGAACACGTGCTGATATGATCACACATACCTTGAAATACGACATGGCCATGTTGGAAGAGAGAAGGTCCCTTCTGGGGTGCCTTTGGCGTAAAGCAAGTCGCATTGTTCGACATGCTCTGCGGTTTGGTATAAATGAAAGAGAACCCCAAGTCAGAAAACGTCAGCGAAATCAAGAGATCGTGAGAGTGTCGTTAAGCCGTTAGGTAGTCGTAAAGGTGAAGGTGAGATGTGAAAAGAATGCAAATAATAATTTAGATCCGGTGCAGAGGTGTCACGGTTCGTAAACAGCCCGTGGTTGGGTATCGCGTTCGCAAAGCCGCCGCCGTGTGGAGGACCTTCGTGGTGGTCGGTCGGGAAGGGGCCCTGCTAGATCCGACCTAATTTAGCACAAATCGGTACATTACAGCATTTATTTTCTGTTATCTCCTGCTGCACCAAGACCCAATACCACAAAACAGTCCAAACCAAACGCTTCGGCAGTCCAGATGCCAATGTTACCCCCCCTCTCTTGGGAAGCTGTCATTTCTACTAATATAATTTTTTCTTTTCCTTCTTCACTGACGCCCGATGTGCGTTCCAGCCAGTTCGCGTTCGAGTTCCGCACTGGGGTCGTCGATAACCGGACTCGGAGGGCGCCGACCACCAACACCGCCACCACCCTGCTGCGGCGTCTGGCCGCTGTAATAGCTCGAGGTAGCGCCATCTAGAGGTGCACCGTCGCGAATCGGGGAGGCGACGATATCGTCACGCGATGGGATCGTCAACCTGTGTGAGGACGAACAAATCGTTTGCGTGAGGACAAAAACTGGTAAAGAAAAACCGAAACTGCAACACGCACTGCCGGTTTTGGTTCGTCCGCGCCGCAGCGCGAACCTCCGATCGGAAGAGGTTCACTTCCTCGACGATAAGCTTCTTCATACCCTCGATCGAGTCCTCCTCTTCAAAGAAAAAGTCAAATTTCTAACGACCACCCGTTAGTCGACATTTGACCCGATAGATTCTGACGGATCACGCACATCTGGGCAGAGGGGCTCGTCCGTCGGATCGTGCCAGACGGCGAGGTACGGATGCTCCAGCGCCTGTTCGCAGGTGATGCGCTTCGCAGGATCAAAGTTGAGCATCTTGGCGAGCAGATCGAGGGCGAGCGGATTCGCATGTGGAAACATTTGCGTAAACGGCACCCGCGGCCTGATAGGCAGAGAACGGATGTAATCTTGTGCCTTGGGAGGGTTCAAGCGGTAGTGAGCAACACAACGAAAATGCAGACAAGACGACCTACCCTGGGAGAGCCGACGCGGCGGAGGGTGTCCTCGGAAGGTGTACCGAGATAGTGCAAGATCTGATTCAACTGATCGACATAGCTGGGCATCGTCAGCAATTGATAAGAATGTAATACTTGGTAAGGAAAAAGTCGCGCTCACTCTCTTCCTTTAAAGATAGGCTTTCCAGCCAACAGCTCAGCCAAAATGCAGCCAACGGACCACACATCGATCGCCGAAGCCTGTTAACAAACAGGGTGGAGGAATCAGCCCCGGACCAACCATAGTCGTGTCCGACAACAACGCACGTAGTTCGCAAAGCTAAGCATGATCTCAGGCGCGCGGTACCACCGCGTCGCGACGTACTCAGTCATGAAGCCCTGCTTCTGCGCCTGGTTAAACCCGCGCGCGAGCCCAAAGTCGCAAATCTTGAGCTCGCAGTCCGCGTTCACGAGCAGGTTGCCAGGCTTGAGGTCGCGGTGCAGCACGTCGGCCGAGTGGATGTATTTCAAGCCGCAGAGTGTTTGGTAGATGAAGGACTGGAAGTGCGCGTCCGAGAGCGGCTGGCCGGATCGGATCTGAGTGTATGTATAAAAGCAAGATCGCCAGGATCAGCGGCGAAGGAGAAGACAAGAAGGATCGATGAACGCACGATGGCGTGGAGGTCGGCCTCCATGAGCTCTTCGTAGAGATACACCTCATCAAAGTTCCCGTCCGGGCCGAAGACAATGTCCATGTCGTACAAGCAAGTGATCTGACGCCCAATCAGGGGGGAAGATTTGAGGATCTTCCTATCTACTAATCATAGCAGCAAAAGACTTACGTTCTTATGTCTGCGGAAATGATGCAGCAACCTTGATGATTAGGACGTGCCAGGTTAGGAGAACGCAGTAAGTAGATCAGCCAAAAAAAATCGTCAGTATACATCAATCATGCGGGAGGAAAGAGAAGCAAGAGGGGGGATGAAACCCTCCCGCAAAAAGCGAAATCGCCTACTTGATCTCGCGCAGACATCTCTTCGTGAGGATCCTCTAAAAATCGGCAGAATGGGGTAAACGAGGATCGTCAGCAGGCGCAATAACGTAAAGGACGGGGGGGCAAGGGAGCCGTTAGTCGTCTCGTACGGTACACACCTTCGTATTGATGTTCGTTATCTTCTTGATCGCGCAGCCTTCGCCGGTGCGCCTGTGCTTCGCGGCCACGACGCAGCCATAAGCGCCCTGACCGAGTTCCTTGACGAACTGGTACTCCGCGTCGACGACAAAGGTCGAGTTCAGAGCGGTGAAACTGTGCCTTTGCATGATGCTGTGGAAGGAGACAACAACAAAGATGGAGGGACGAAGCAAGGAACGGGTCACTCTATCATATATCTATATCTTCTTCCAAGAATGCAGGGACGGAGCGCCTTAGGGTACTGGGTTTGATGACTATCGATCGCGATGAATGATACAGACTCGGCGGCCCAGTACCCACCTGACAATTGTCCGTAGGGCTGCCCGCTCACAGCGCTCACAGATGAGATACAGATGCGCTTTTGACGACCAACTTACAATACTGGTATTACTGTACTGTACTCTACAGGACAGCCCTATTGAGGCAACTTGCATCCTCGTACAGCACTAATAAACACTTTCACCTTCTCTACGTCTTTCCCCGTTCCATCTGCGATCTCGACACCTCCGCTCACATCTACGGCCCACGGACGCACGACGCTCACCGCTTTAGCAACGTTGTCCGCAGTCAAGCCACCAGCAAGTATGATCGGCAGTGGCGACGACGACGTAGCCTGGCTCTCCTTTCCCTTTCCCTCATCCCCGCCTCCGCCCTCGCCCGCCAGCACCACGCGCTTTGCAAGGTCCCAATCAAACGTCTTTCCCTTTCCCCCACTCAATCCACCAGGAGAAACGGCCGTGTCGAGCAGCACATGCTGATGCAATCCCGGCCGTGCGACATCCCTGAGGCCGTTCCCTTCCGCGTCAACATGGTATACCCGAATGACGGGCACGGGGATCTGCTTGCTCCATTCGAGCGGCTCAGAGCCATGCAGCTGGACCATGTCAAGCTGCACCACAGAGATGCAGTGCAAGATGAAGGACAGTGGTTGGTCCTGGAAGACGCCGACGAGGAGCGGGTGTACGGCAGAGACTGAGGTGCCAGCGTGCTGTGATAGTCGGCGCGCATGGAGGGTAAACCAGGGCTCGTTATGAGTACCGCTATCGGTTGATTCCGGGGGATCAGGAGGTGCGGCCTCCGCGCGGAGTCCGTGTATGGCTGAGGATATCGCCTGCGCCTGCTCCAACGTGATGCATCGTTTACTAGTGGGAACGAACATCAGGCCAAGCAAGGTCGCTCCGGCGCTGGCAGAGAAGAGTGCCTCCTCTGTTGTCCGAATCCCGCATATCTTCACCAAAGGCGGCCACAGTGCTTCGGGCTCTGGAATGTCGGTCCAGTCGAGAAGCTCGGCGATAAATGCCCGAGTGTCCTTGGCGCGCATCAAGGCCTCTCCAACGAGAACAGCGCCGACGCCCTGCTGGACGTACCGGCGGACATCTTCCGCGCCGGTGATGCCGCTGAGTGCGCACAGGATAACCTCCTGGTCCTTCACCATGTCGGCGAGACGCGATGTTGTGCCCATATCAACTTGAAAGTCATGCAAGTTGCGATTATTCACGCCGATGACACGGGCACCAAGCGCAAGCGCTGCCTCCATCTCGCGTGCGTTGTTGACCTCTACGAGAGGCTCCATGCCCAGCGAGAGCGAGTAGTGATACAAGGCGCGCAAGCGCGCGAGGGGAAGCATGGCGACGATGAGCAGCACAGTGTCCGCACCGTGGAGACGTGCCTCTGCGATCTGGTACTCGTCAAGGATAAACTCCTTGCGAAGAAGTGCTGGCCGGTTTGGTAGGGCATCCACGGCCTGTCGCGCGAGACGTAGGTCGAGTAGAGAACCCTTAAACCAGGTTGGCTCGGTAAGGACCGAGATTACCGACGCGCCGGCGAGGGCGTAGGTCAATGCCTGCTGCGCTGCGTTGGCGGAGAGCGCGATGGGTCCCTTGGAGGGGCTTGCGCGCTTTATTTCAGCCATCAGGGCAGGAGGTTTGGCTTTGAGACGGGCGACAAATGAGACAAGTGGTGGCGCGAGATGCATTGAAAGGAAGGTGGCAAGGTCGGCAGGTGTCGTGCCAGGAGTTGCCTTGGCAGCTTCGACGTCCTTGAGACGCTGGGCATAAATTTTCTCCAGCACACTCGAGATTTTTCCAGCCGTGGGAGCGGGTTGCCCATTGGGAGTCTCAATTGCGAACGGGGGAAGGGTCTGGTCGAGCACACGAGCAGTCGGATTTTCCTCCCAGAGTCCGCCGCGAAGTTGAAGAAAGTTGCGGAAAAGATCGTCACCGGACTCGGAGAGAATGCTCTCCGGATGATATTGGACGGCCTCGAGGGTGTGAACGCGGTGGCGCACACCCATTATGACGCCGCTGTCCTGAGAGAAGGCGGTGATGGCGAGGTCGGATGGGAGGGTTTTGATATTTGCGCTGAGGGAATGATACCTGGTCGACTTGAAACCCTGGGGAAGCCCGCGGAAGCACCCACGATCATCATGTCTGATTGGACTCAACTTTCCATGCATGATTTCACCTGCATAACTGAAGGATGGGGTGCGAAGAGATCAGAGCAAAACCAGGGTCTCGGGGGGAGTGACGGGTGGAGTACCTAATCTCCCCGCCATAGACATCGACGAGACACTCCAAGCCCATACAAACACCAAGGACTGGCACACGCCCTGTGAAATGGCGGATTGCATCGCGGGAGACACCAGAGTCTGTGTTGGGGTGACCTGGGCCAGGGGAGATGATGAGGGCACGGATGTTGAGGAGGGGAAGGGAGTCGGAATCGATTGCGTCATTTCGGATGACGGTCACGTCTGCACCAAGGAGTGTGAGATGTTGATACAGGTTCCAAGTGAAAGAATCAAAGTTATCGATCATAAGCACGTCCAGGGGACGAGCGAGATGTTCGGGGAGTGACATGGCTAAAGGTGAGTTGGCCGAGGGCAAATTTTACGGGCAAGGGCCGATCTTGGGCCGAGGGAGTTGATATTTTATTTTTTCAAATCCGACATCGCGGGCGACAAGCCGCGCAGTATCTTTACAGTACATATCATACGCCGATGGTGGCGGGCGCTGTGGCGCAAACTACTGCGCTATGGAAGAGAGTTGGCATGGATATCGGTCCGCACAAGATGTGCTTAAGCGTGCTTAGGGCGGTGCCGAGAAATTAAACATGCCGAGCATGTGCAGCCCACTCGTCGTCGTCTTGACGATCCTCTGGGCATCTCAAAACAGGGTGTGTGCTGCGATCCCCAGCGCTCATCATGGGAAGATTTGAGAGGCACCGCAACGGCAAAAGATGACCTTGTAAGAAGTTAAAGGCACCGTGTCAGATGGTCCGCTATGGAAGCCCGGTTCTGTTTTATTGGAAGGGCCGGGGGAGTCCCAAGCCGGTGCGGGGTAGCGAGGGGGGTGAATGGAGGGAGGGACGGGAGGAGTGGAGCGCTGGGGTGACAGGTACCGACAGACTAACAACGAAGCGATGATCAGTCTCTCTGAGAGATATAACGGACGGATCACAAGGTCGTTCACCCGTTTGCCGTCCTCTTCTTTTCTCGCGTCTGGCACGCTCTTCGCCCCTTACTTTTTTCTCTCTGTACTAAAACCTGTCCGTTCTTTCTCCACTCTCCTAAATCCCCCCCTACCCCTCCATCAACCCCTCCCCCATCCCACCCGTTCCCACCTGAGAAAATGTCCCTCAAAGCCGAACTCCAGACCTGGGCTGCCGCTCTCAAGGCCTATGACGAGGAGGATTTCCAGCAGAGTCTGGAGCTTTTCTCTGTCCGTCTTCGTTCTTTCTCCCCTCTGTCTCATCTCACATCCCTTCCCAGGGCATCGCCGACTCGTCAAAAATTCTCGCAAATATGGGTCTTATCTATGCTACTCTCGGCGAGCATGAAACTGCCGTGGAGCAGTTCATCGCCGCCACCCAGCTCGACAAATACCTTGCCGTCGCGTCAGTCCCATCCACCTCCGCTCTTTTTCTCATCCTGAACCAATTCTAGTTACTTCCAATGTGGGGTCTCGAATTTCTTACTTGGTCGTTATGAGCGCTCCTCCAGTGACTTTGAGTCGGCCTTGCTTTATTTACGGGGGAATGAATCAATGTATGTGGCATCGATGATTGCCTTGAGGTGGCTCACTAAGACAATTTATCTAGTAATTATACTCAACTTGGTCTTGCCTTCACGCTGTTTTCTGCAGAGGTTCTCTTTAATAAGGGTGAGCCGTTGTCCAACTCTTCTCTCTTTTTTCTTATAAATTCGTGTGCCAGGTCTCTCTTTGATTTATCTTGGCCAAACGCAAGAGGGAATGACCGAGTTAGAGGACGCCTCGAGGCAACAGTCGACAGAGGAGCACAGCGTGATCGATGAAGCAATTCGTGATCGTGGAGAGGGTTACACGGTCTTTAGCATCGTGCGTTTCAATGGATATCTCATTCCTCTTCAAAGCTGATTGGATTTGTAGCCTGTTGGTGTCCTCTACCGACCGTCAGAAAATAAGCTCAGGAACGCCAAGACCCGTGATTTTCTTGGCAAAGCCGTATGTAACTCCTCACCGTGTGTCTATGACGGGCTTATTCATTTGTGCATAGAAACTCGTCGCTACGGAGAATCCCAACGAGGCATACACGGCATTCACCGGCGTCACTCGCCTGAAGCAGGGTGTCAGCCCCCAAAATGTCTTCTTAGACCGGGACCGTGAAGAAGAATCAAGTCTCACGCGATCTGCGACGTTGAACCGCTTGAGTACGAATCATTCCATTCAAATTATGTTGTGGTCTGAGGTCAAATTTTTGGGATGTTTCTAGAGGGACCAGACTTAGATGTGCAACCCGTTGGTACCCTTGCCCGTGCAAAGACAACGATCAATGTTGCACCTAACGCCCGTGAACGTATCATGGGTGGAACAGTCGGCGCAGATGCTTCTCAGCCCTCATCACTCCGAGGGAATGATCCACCACCTGCTACCGTTGTGGCCCGCAGCAATACTACCGCTATAACCGGCCGTGTTGGTCAATCGGGTCTTCCTATTCGAGCACTTACCGTGCGTAAACCCGTGGCTGGTGATGTCTCTCCTGCATCTGCATCCCCCAAACCTAGTGAATTGTCACTCTCCGTGTTTCATCTTGCCCTTGTTTACACTATTGTCTTATTTTTCACAGAAACCCCTGGGGACGCCGACTTTTATGAAGGTCTTGTGGATTCGTATGCTCAGCCATCTCCGCCACCGAAAGTTCCACAAACTAACAATGACCGCATCGCAAATTGGGCACGGAATAATATGGGAGGACCTCCACTATCCCGTGCACCGAGTGCGTTCGGGGGCTCGAGCCGTTCTGGCACAATCAGGCGACGTGTCACACGACGCACGATCGCGCCGAGCATATACGACGATGAGGAGGAAGGTTACATGACCGGCTCGGGTGAATATGACGAGCTATACGAGTTGATGAAGATCCGGGTGAAGATCCACTGTGATGGAGACGTACGTGGGATGGCACTCGATCCAGCGGTGCCGTTCGCCGAGTTTAAGCAGCGCGTGGCGGCCAAGTTCGAGACGAGCCCGCAGTCGATCATGCTCAAGTTCCGCGACGAGGACGGCGGTAAGGTCACGTTGAGGGACGAGAGTGACTACGAGCTTGCGATCGAGACGGCCCGCGAGAGTGCCAAGGGTCGACCAGAGGGCAAACTCGAGGTCTGGTGTGAGATGAAGTAAGTTAGATGTTATTTTTACGTGGGTTCTGCTGCCCCTTGGGATTTCCGGTGTCTATCTATCCGCAAGTTTATTCGTGACATTGCATTATTATTAGTAGAGCTGTGTTTATTTTCCATACCCTCCCTTCACTCATTTCTCTGGCTGGTCCGGGGGCAGCTGTGTTCTCGGCAATACCAATCTTACACGTCGTCGCATGCCAAGGCGTTGATGCGCCCCACGCCAAGAGGTGATAACTGTATGAAGAACAACATCATATGTGGCAGTACAAAAAACGCGGCGTCGCGGCCGCCCTGTCCATCATTTTCACAGGTTCACTCACCCATCTCGGAATCTTTGTCCACGTCCGTTCCACCGAAACGGTTCTCAGGAACCAGGGCGGCTGTGGCATACGCGTGCAAGCTAACCGACGAGATGGGGATCGCCATCAACTGCGCTGGCTGGCGCCGCAGCGGCTGAGGCTGACGTCGGCCCTGGCTCTGCCGCCACGGCTGCCTGTGAGCGTCCTCATTCTCCTCCTCCATCGCCTCTGGCTCCAGCCACGAAGGACCCACGCCCGACGATAGGGGTATCCCTATCCCCACGTGTGACTGTTGCTGTTGCCGTTGCGATAGGGGTGGTGGGGGTGAAGAGGTTTCGAAGCGCGACCAACGTGGTGCGGATCGGGATCGGGATGGCCACTGCTGCTGCCATTGCTCGTCGTCGTCGGTATTGTCAGTCGTCAATGACGTCTCCGTGGGCGCGTAATTATTTTCGACTTCCATCTCGCTGCCCTCGTCCGGGTCCGGATCCAAGTCTGAGTCCGAGTCCGAGTCAACCACAACCACCTCGCCGCGCCCGCGTCTGCGCTCCCACTCCCTTCGCACCCGCGCGACGCGCACCTCGCATTCCTCCCTCAGCGCCCCGATACGCGCGCGCAACGCGCGCATCTCCTCTTCGAACCCGCGCACGACCTGCTCGCGCCGTATGCGGACCGCTTCGGCGAGGCGGCGCACCTCTTCGCGTTTGCGTCCTGCTTGGATCTCGTCCCATGTTTCGAGCGGGTTGTTGTTGTTGCCTTCCAGTCGCACTCGGTGATACCGGGTTGTTGCGGGTCCCCCCGGTTTGTCCGTGTGGTGGTGGGGAGTAGTGGTGCTAGAAGACATGATGTTGTGCTCCGAGTGTTGTGCAGGGACTCGTGTGTTGTGCGCGGCGGCCCTGGGCGGGTGCGGGGTTGCGGATCCCTCGGCGGCGGCACCTGACTTGTCGTGTCCTTTGCTTGTGCTACAAGTACTGGCGCTGGCATTGTATCTTGGACCCTCGACTTGGCCGTCGGGGTCATCAGTGCTCTGGTGCCCCCTACGACCCTTGGCGTTTGATCGCAGACTGTATCCATGTGTCATGAATGGGTGTGTGGTTTACCTGCTTTTGCAAAAATTGAGAAAATTACGAGTAGTAGGGGGATTTCTGGTGCCGAAGCTTCCACCTGCTTCGACGAGATGATGTTCGTCGAGCACCTCGGTTTGGCCAACTATATTATACCTGGTCGCATCTCACTTTGACTGTGGATGTGGCCTGCGTCAGTCGCGGGCGCAGCGGCCCACTGTCACGGCCTTCAAATTGTGGCATTCGCGTGTGGGGCTGGCTCAAATTTCGCTCAAAGGTCGCATTCCCTTTCATTCAACACGTGTCCTACAATCAAAAGCCACCACGATCGTCAATGCCATCCATCATCACCTTGTCGTCCACAACAATAGACTAAGTGTCCGACAGCGGGGCTTTCCACAAAATCATGATCCTTGTTGGCTTTGTTCGTGGTGAACCCTCAATCAAGAGGCACGCTCGCTGGCAGCTGCCAAAGAAATATTGGGGTGGTGTATAGTACAGTATTGTTCTACCCAGCTTTCCTCTCTCAACGAACGCACGCCGCTACCTCTTGTGTCATACGATAATGTTTTGTTCTCACAGCGTGGGTGAAACCCAAGACAACACCTGTAGGCTGTCATAAACGAACCCCAAGTTTATATTGTATGTCGGCGCGGTAGCTGGAATTCACAAGAATAAAAGAGCTTTTTTTATGCATTGATGATGGGCGCTCCGACTTGGACTCCAGTCCCTTCGTTCCGTTCCGAGCATAACAGAAGGTTATTCAACAACAGCTCTATCTCGAAAAGGCGAACCCGCAAAATTTGAAAAGAAAGCCTTTGTCAATGTCTTGTAGAGTGCCCGTAATCACAGTTTCAAATTTCTTGAGAAAATCACACCATTGCTCTAGTGTACCTTATCCATCAAAGACTCCACAACAGTAAACGGAACAACATCCTAACAAACTGCGCCTACTCCGCAGCGAGAATATTTCGCCACTGCTGTCCGCCCACTTCGCCAAGTATGCGCTCGACTTCCGCCTGCTCCAGATTAAGCACGACGCGGCGCGCACCGCGCACCTCAGACAATACAACGCGCGCAGCAAGCAACGCGTCCAGCACGCCTTCCAGTTCACGCGGCAACGGCGCGCTATCTGCAAACACGCCAGCATACAGGTGGTGCTGGTGGCTGATGTCCGCCCAGGGGATCTCGCTGACGCCCGTGCGACGCACGCATTTAAGCAGTGCCGCGAGTAGGATGCGCTCGTGTAGCGAGAGCGAGCGCAGGAATGCGGCCGTGGGCGAGTTTTGCAACTCCCGGATGACGTCTTTCACGTCGTCTGTCCGCGCCACGCGCCTGGACTGTTGTACGAGTTCTACGGTCCGTCTGAGTGTTTGAGTGTTCCTTAGCACAGCTGTTGTAAAAGGTAGATATAGATATATGGACGCACCGGCAAATGTCGAGCACGCGTCGGGCATCACCGGAGATGCTCGACACCTTCATGGCCGCAAATTTGACCGCATCCTTGGAGAGTACATCAGTAGTTCCTCCCAGCCGGGCATGCACAATTTGTTCCAGCTGAGCTGTCGTATACGGTTGAAAGTTGATTCGAATCATGCCTGTTGATATCCATCAATACCTTCTCAGGGAAAGAGGAACTTGTAAACTCACCGAGCCGGGAACGAACGCGGCCGGACATGACGCGCTCTGGAAGGTCCATAGTGTTGGCAACGGCGAGCACGACTAACTTTGCGCCAGTAAGTGTAGGCCAGTTGAAGAAATTGTATACCACGTCCTGCTTCGCCGTCATCAACTGATCTAATTCATCCATCAAGACAACACTGTATCTGATATCAGTAAACCGGCTTATTCCCCATGACAAACTCACTGACCAAGCATGACCACCAGGTCCGGTACGCCGAGGCGACCCGAAGTGACGCGACAAATGTTTCAGGGCTACCTTAGCGCTGAGGCGCAGGTGTCCATCTGTCGCCGTATCATGGCCCGAGATTGCCTCCCAGAGTAGACCATACGCTGCATTTGGCTCGGGTAACCGCAAACCGTTGATCTCGACGTATGTGAAAGGGTTCATCTCCTACCCAACCCGAGTATCGCGTCAATTCTGCTGTTCTCATCGGAGTGCGACAGAACATACATTCTGTTCCGCCATGCGTTTCAACTCTCTCACCACGGCATGCACGGTTGCCGTTTTGCCCGTTCCTGGGACCCCAGAAATGTCTGTGGATGGTGATCAGTTTATCACTTCGTCGATGACAACAGAAAGAGAAGCAATTAACTCACAGATGCATCCACCACTGCCCTCCTCAAGTAACTCCTCCACCGAACGCATGACCCGCCCATACTCCTCGGTACGACAAGGCAGAGCCTCGGGCCGCGCGCCAACATGGAGAGCCTGCATCGCATGCAACCAAGGGTCCGTCTCCGTCGACTCATCACCAAGGGAAAATGCACTAGCCATTTCGGGAGCCGGTGCTCGCATGGCTAGTCGACGCGCACGGGCGCGAAGAGCCCGCTTTGAGTGCGGTGTCGGAGCTGCCAGAGCAGGCGCCACGCGTTTACGTCGTGGCGTTGAGGTAGTGGAAGCAGGCCGTTTGCGTTTCTTAGATGGTGTCCGGGGCGCCTCAGTAGGATCCGTATCAGCAGAATCAGCGTAAGTTTCCAGAATAGAAGGTGCGCCCGCTGATTCGTCCCTGTACTCCTCATCACTGCCAGCGCCAGACTCCGTGTCAGCGTCTTCCTTGACCCGCGCCGAAGTCTTCGTCCGACGTTTTTGGACGGGCTCAACCGCGACCACCCACGGAGCACCGGAACCCCACGGTATGCCATCCCCCTCGGCACGTTCAAGAGACTGCTCCCTGTGGGCATGCCAGTCAAGCTCATAGTATAACCCACGTCGAGAATCTACTGCATTAATGCAGAAGAAACTATTCGCCATGGTTGAGACATGGGACTTATATCGCGAAGAGGCAGGCTTTTGGGATTTTGTTGGGGAGGAAGAAACGTCACAATGGGCAAGGATGGCAGAGGTGTCGATGACAGAGGTTGCATCAAGGGATAGATAAACCTCGTTCTGGTGAAGAATATCATCGGTAAATTCATAGATATAGAACGAGGGAATGTGCAGCCGTACCTCTAGGTATTCCCTCTGTGTGCGGGATCGCGCGAGCTCAGCCGGGCGGAGAAACCAATGTATGTTTGCAAACATCTGAGAGTGTGCCACAGGCCTAGAGACCTCCCACAGTGCGATAATAACACCTATGCTTGGCCTTCGAAGGTTTGTCGCGAGAAGTACAGTATCCCCAACGGAGTACTTCTCGAATGGGGACTTGCCAATCCTATCAGTTGCACGCGAGAAACGCGAAAAATTGGAATAGAAAGTCGTAGAGGCATCAAGAATAGACTGCTCATCGTCGACTAGGTCTGCGGCGATGGTGCTGCGAGCATGGAGTGGAGGAGATGCCCATTTGTCGTGGCGCGGTTTGGAGAGGGAAGAAGAATTACTTCCAGCAGCGAAGACAACGGGGTGATGGCGTTTTGATCGTCGGGGAGTCTGAGGTGTCTGAGGTGTTGTCGCGGCCATTCCTTACAGTCGTCAGACGCGCTCAGACGCGTCTGGTGCCAAGTCACGTTATTGTCACACGGTAATTACAAGTCTCGTGCCATGCATGATCTACTCTGTGATTTGTGTATGAGGGTATGCTAAGATTAAAGACAACATGAATGACTTGTAGCTGAATGTACACTGAAAGTGAAAAGAAAAGAATAAGCTCTTCTGAATCATGCGAAAATGTCTTGCTGCAATATATCCTCTGCTCTAAGTGTACCGTCCATCTGCGTGAAGAGATCAACCATGGACGAGCTAGCGTCAGCCTCCGCAGACCACGCCTGACCCCACAACTGCGCAAAACCGTCCTCCCCCTCTCCTGTACCTGTGCCCTCCGCAGTGGCATTCGACGAAGAAGCGAGAAAAGCTTCTAAAGACGACCAGAATGCATCCATCTCCTTCGCGTCCGCATCGACATTTGCCGTGCCCTTGCTGCCGTTGCCGTCATCCGCCAAACCGGTCGGCATCTGCTGTCGCGGGGAGGCCCTAGGTGGCTCAGATGTGCATGAATCTATGTAGCCAACTTCGAGGTCGAGGCCGTCTGAAAACACGTCGCTGTTGCTTAACAGCGGGCTCGAAGGTGGGAGTGGAGAAGATGGCGGGAGGGTGTCGGACCATAAACGTTGAGCGACTGTCTCATGGTCGTCCTCGTCCTCATCCTCATCGACGTCTAGCTGGTTGGCACCTCTGTGCTCGTTCTCGCGGGTGCTGCGACCTTCCAGTCCCATTTCCTCTTCATCGTCCGAGGCAGCGGGCAGTGAGCCCGCAGGCGTTTCAACCGACGCATGTCCGTCCTCCCTTGTGTTCATCCCTGCCACCACAGGCTCACTCATATCTATACCCGTGCCCACGTCACTGCTCTTGCATCGAAGTGGCGATGCAGGTCTCTCCATCCCGATCCCACGACCGCGCAGGACACTCTGAATGGGGGAAAGCACGAGCGCAGGCTTAACGAGATCAAGCGTGTTCCCGTTATCGTCATCGGCTTCGGGAGAGAATAGCGGGCTGCCGCCTGCAGAGAACGTCGTTGGGGTTGGGCTCAACGAAGTGGCAGGATCACCGCGGCGTAGCGAAGCGCCAGCGAGGCTGCGCGTCGGCGTGCATGGCACAATGATCGGCGCGGAGACTACCGTAGTGGGTGATGAGGACAAAACCTGTCGCGGAGGAGGGGATGATGTCCGAAGGATGTCGGCAGCAGTGGCCATGATAGGTGCCGCGGTACTCATACCTACGCTCGTGTTGCTGCTGCCCAACGACACGCGGCGCGGCTGTATTCCCGCTGACGAAGGACGAACAGATACAGATTGGGTGGGGGAAGGCGGCGGCTGCGGCTCGGTGGCACCCTGCCCACGCGACTTACGACGGTTCACCCGCTTCCGCTCGAGTGCCTTGGCCTCCTCACGTGCATTCTCAGCTTCCTTGCGCGCGAGGGCCTCTGCAGAGATGCGCGGCTTGGTCGCAGTTGTGGTGCGTGCCCACTCGGGGACAACGTAGGGTTTCTTAATAACAGCTGGCGCCGCGGCACGGTTTGGGGTGGACACAGATGCGGCAGCCTTGAACGATGCCTTGGTAGATGTAGCACTGGCTGTCTTTGGAGGAGAGGAGGAGGCAGCGGCAATGAGGGCGTTTCGCGCAGCGAAGAGATCCGCGTTTGGACGTGGAGTCTGCGCCCTGCTTGGGAAAGTGACAGGGTCCGAGAGCAACGGGCGCGACAAGAACGTGAGCTTGCGCTGAGCCGGCGAGCTGTCACAATGACGCTTTGAGCGTCCGCGTGCGTCAGCTACGTCGCTCAAGGTGCGTTTCCGTTTGGGTGTGCTTTCTGAAACAATCGCGCCAGAAACGTTGGCTTGGTGGCCACTGCGTCGCTTGAATGTACCCGGGTCGACGTTCTCCTTCTCAAGGACAACAATCTCATCGTCTGAATCTGTCGTCTCTGGCGCTGTGGAGGCTTGAGAAGAGTCTGGAGTCGGAGCAAAGTCGGATGACGTGTCTGCCGGTTGCTGTGCGGGCTTGGCGAAAAACTGGAGGAGGGCGTTGATTACCTTAGCGGAGCGGGGACTCGTGGGCTTCGATGATGACTGGGAATCGGGGGCCTTGGTCTGGTAAGGGGCAAGTAATGTGGAGAGAGCCGCGCGCACGCCCGAGTCGGAGAGGTCAAGGTTATCGGAAACAGCGCTAGGTGCATCGGATTGGGAGCGGTCCTTGCATTTGGGTACGTTTTCGTCGTCCTGTGGTTGCGACTTGACTGGAAGACCGCGGGCAGCCCTGATCAGTGGATGAAGATGTGAATGAGGATCCTTCTTAGAAACGTGGCTGTTAGAACTACGGGGCATAGGCTTGCGTCGTCGGTCTCGCCTCGACGAATCTGCATGGAAGTCTGCTGACTTGTGTAGTTGCTTCGTGTCTAGCGATGTGACGACCGTGGCTGGATCAGCAATATGGAAAGACTGGTTCAGGTGGATTGGGTGTGCTGTTGTTGAACATGTAGATAAACCTGAATGAAAATATCACAATATCGGCGTACGCACCTGGTGGCACATGCATAGGTGCTTGCATTGGCATCTGGGGCTGCCAAGGGTTTGCACCGTGACAACCGGGTTGAAAGACGGGAGGCTGCTGAGCATGTAGTGTCTACCCCAATGCAATCAGCTATCAGACAGACGTCAAGTGACAAAGTACTATACCCCTCTAAGAGCAAACACAACCTCCAGTGCGGATTCTCCCGAGGCCGTCTTATTTATAATGCCGGTGACGAAAGTATTGTCGTCCGGGGTGGCGAACGCCCAGGACATGAGCCCCATACCAACGGCAACACCGGCAGGAGGCTGATGAGGAGCGGACGTAGGTTGGGATGAGCCAGATCCAGAAGAAACAACTACATTATTCGGGGCAGAATCTGACTCGGAAGGGTCCAGGGCGTAGATTGAGAAGTCGCGTTGGCCGAGATGCATTAGTTCGGGACTGACTTGCAGAATAAGCAGCAACTCAAAAGTCAAGGAAGAAAATATCACCAACCTCGATCTACATATGGAGTGCAAGCATAGCTTGAGAGATGTCGTGGCATATGTTGACTGGTGGGAAGAGGAAGCACCGAGGGGGTACACTGGGAATTTGTCTGGGGAACGAGCGAGGATGTACTGAGAAGATCCATCGATGGTGTACCAGATGCGGACTAGAAAATGATTAAAATAATGAGGTTGTAATGCAAGTTGGAGATCACCTTGGAGGTACTGAGCTTGAGACTGAGTAGCCATGGTGGTCGTCAGCGTCAAGAGCAATTAAACGCGCCAGTAAACCGACACGACAAACGCGTATCCGGTTCATCCGGACCGCGACCGCGATCGCGCCTGTCACGTGTACAGTATCTTCCTCAGGCCGTGAAGGGGAGCCCTAACTTATTATTGCCTCCTGATTTTTCCTTTATAGCTGGTTCTGGCGAAGCATCCTTTGACGTGTGATTCCTTATAGTAAATGCTTTCGGACTACAGTATCGCACTGACTAACTCCCAAATTATCGAAGATTTGGACAAGTCTGGATTACTGTAACCTCGGTGGTCCCTTATTTCTACTTCGTTTTCAAGGACACAGACGAGCAGAATCGCCGTGCCTTGCTCTCTTTCTTCCTTGCTCGTCCAGTTCTGAGCTCGGTCTGACCCCTTTGGTGACATCCTTTTCCACTCACGCGATCATGGCGCGCACCAACGATTCTCTCATGCAGTGTTTGAAGGAGGAGATGCTCAATTTTCTAGGACAAGATGTCTACATCACCATGGACGTACTCGACAAGTGCCCCAACAAATTTGGCATACCATTTCAGCGCGAAGAAGTTCCGAAGGTCGTAAGCAGCTCGTTGATTTACACCTCCCGAATCCGCGTCTTTGTATCACTAGTCGGCCAGAGGCCGACGTTCGAGTTGCCTCTCAGGCAGCCTTTGACATCCCAGAGTTTCTGAATGACGAGCGTGGACAGAGGAAGGACATCATCGACTGCATCCAGTCTGTCGTTCGCTCCGAGCTCGGGTTGCGGATGGAGGAATGAGGATAAGAATCTGGTGATCACTCATTAGGTTTCGATGGGTCTTTTGCCACCGAGAAGTATGTGTCTCCTGGAGTCATTGCTGTATATCGTTGCCTCAAGTTCACATTGACTACACAAGAAAACAGAGCCAGTTGCATTCATACTTGATGTCTTTTTCAATCTTTACTCCATCTGCCGTGATTCTAAGCCAAAGCCAAAGCCCATGAATGCCCCCGTGCCTGCTGCGTCGCTCGCTCCTTTCCAAACTGCCTCCGCGTCGTCATTGCTATAACATGCGCTGGTACATGCCCTCTAGGTGAGAGTTGGATGGAGGCGATGTGGGCGAGGGCGCTTGGCATGCGGACAGCAGGAGTTACAGATGTTACTCTACTTGCAGATGATGACCATTGCGGGCACATCACCAAGGTGGTTGAAGCTGTATTGACCAGGGGGTACTTACTGTAGTATGGCGTAAATGGCTCGAGCCGCTCGCAACTCGCCCGGCTCGGCTCGGCTGTAACAATCTTGTGATATTTTAATAAAGTACATACGACGGCGACGACGGCGAGCTCATTCAAACATACAAAACACAACGCAAAAAAGCAAAAAAATTCCGCTTCTCCAAATACAATCAGCCAATGGGGCCGAACAAAAGCTCCGCCCGAATGAGGGCACCTCAGAGAATTTCCTCCTCGGCGGGATAACGATAATTTTTGTAGAACAGTTCCAGCCGTACCTTCGCCCCTGCGTATTCTTCTCTCGCACATGTAAGGGATTTCGCGATTTTCACGATAGCTTCTGCCTCGCTGATAATCGCAACACCTTCTCTCAGATGGCCGTAGTGTTGGATGTCCTCACACGAGGACTGCACCTTGAACACCCCAAGTGCCGCAGAGGACCCCTTGAGAAAGTGGCCTAAGGAAGACAGTTCCGGAAGTTTCTTCTGCGCCCTAAACAGCGATGAGTACGTCATGCGGAAGAGGCGGACGAAGTGGCGAATGCACACAGGGCGGTATCCATATCCTCGAACGTTTTCTCCGCCTGGATGAAGTATGCGTCCACCATGTCTTTCGAGAATAGATCTTCGTCGCCCTCTTCGTCGAGCTCGAGTACTTGGTTGAACACACCTAGGTCGATGTAATTACTAATGGGACCGCTCCCGACCCGCTTATAGGATGACGGTGTGCGCGTGACCAAGCAACCGTCAAAAAGGCAGGCACGGGAGGAGGGCAAAACATTCAACACACCTCCGTAGCCGCGGGTGGCGGCGGTGGAACGCTTTCAGCTCTCGGGGCAGATATTGTCTTGGCAGGTACCAGCACAGGGGATGTTTTGTGGGATGACGGAGCAGTTGTGAGAGGTGCTAGAGCCTGAGCGACGGGTAAGTCCTCAGCCAGGCGTGCGGGAATGGGAGGTGAGAGTGACGAGAATGATGGCATGTCGTAGGAGGTAGAAAAAAGATGGGTGAAATGATACGAGAATTCTGTGAGGGTACTGAGTGGAGCGAGGCTACGCTGTCATGGGCACCTCACTTGCAAAAGCGGCCTTCTGTGATTATTATCGCCCAAGCGCCGACGCCGACGGCAGAATCCGTGCAATGACGTCGTTTCATGCCGCCTATCGGTCCCGCGACCGCTTGATTATCTAATAATGTCTCACGTAGCTATCGGTTCCCTTCCTAGCGCCCCTTGCTCTTCGCTGCTCCTCGCTTCCGAGTGCTGGTCCCTCGGAACGCTCGGAGATGGATCCATTCCGTCCCCCCAGGAAGAGGCTAGTGAAGAACGAAAGTTGACACAGATTTTTTTTCCGGTATCCGGAACAACTGCCGACTGATCCGTACATGGCGTGCTCCTCGACGATGCTCGAGAAACATTTGTTTTCCAAACGGGCCCTTAATTCTCCGTGAACACTACATCATTTCCGCTGCCGGACACAACGACCCCGTGTGCACCACCGGCTCCGTTCTAAGTTTCGTCGTTGGAAAAATTCCCCGCTGTGTAACGCAAGAGCCATCCCATTCCCGGCGCCGACTGCGCTCCGGTCGAACCATGACAACTCTTCCAGTTTATCTGCCAAGCAGACAAAGCCCAACGCACTCAATTCAGCGAATGTGGTCCTTTTCTGCCACCTCGCGGTCTGCCCTTCTCTACAAAAGCAGGGAGCGTTTTACCACTCACGGTTGCCACCACATTGGAGAGAACATCCGATGACCTTGAACTTTATTGTAACGCTCGTCCATTATTGTGAAGAGCCTCAACCTAGGAACTCGTGCCACGTGTCGCGACCTTCCCCGCAAAAGGCCGCCAGGGAAAAAAACCAACAGACATGTTATCTGCGTTACGATATCTTTTATCACTGCGGTTCTCAACCATCGGAAACTGCAGTCCGCCATCACGGGACAGATCTCCGTTATCTGATGAGGAGGGTAGTAAATCAGTGGGATGAAGGCTCTCTTCTTTCTATCCAGCGCATGATATCTTGACTGTGTCGTCGCAATCTAGTCTGAGTGGCATAGGGCTTGCTCAATTACGAGGTCCTTGATCCTAGTAGGCGGGGGGGGATGGATGTACCCAAAGAAACCAGAACGACTTGACCATGCCTCAGAAGCAAATTTGTAGCGTCCCAGCAAGGTACACACCGCTGAGCATCGATCAAAACAAGAACACCACCATTTTCACAGGCAGAAAATCTATTCACAGGTAACACTGCGAGACGATGATGCGAGTGAACAGGGTTTTACAGAGCAGTTCGACGTAGGATATGAGAACCGATAATGCCCAGAATAGGTTTGTCCGTGAGACGGAACACACATCATCGTGCTCTGGTGCAGTGCACAACAGTCAAAGGTCCAATGTAAGGGCGTTTCGGATGCGGAATGCCGTATGTTGGTGTAATTGTATGCTATGAAGAAGTGAGGCGTATCGCAAACATATGAGGGGAGTAATAAATTAGATGCTTGTCTGATTCGGAGCACAGCAACTTCAGCTGATTGGAATAGACATCGTCAGGTTATGTGACCCGTTTTCTGAAAAGGCCGAGCGAATGTTGACCTCCGCACGACACGTCGATAGCGGCCCATGATCCGCCTGACCTCCGCACGACAACGGTAGGCGTCTGCACGCGCTCCTGATCGACAATGCCAACCTCGCCTTGGGCACCCTCGCCCCACGCATACATCGCCCCGCCGCGCGTCACGGCTGCATTGAATCGTGTACCCGCAGAGATGTGAACGACCGGGTCATCTTCGTGTGAGTCGGGAAAAGGCACATGCACAGGTTCCATCACATGGTCAGTGTCCGCCATTACCGGGTGGTCGAGTGGGAGCCCGAGCTGTGCACTATCTGATCGCCCACAGGCAAAGACACGGCCATCGGCAGAAAGGAAGAGGGTGTGCAGGTCACCACCGGAAATCTCGACTATTTGGATGCCATCGAGACCGAGCACGCGTCGCGGTGTCTGCACAATCGAGTCGCTGTCCGCAAGGTTGATGCCTGTGCCCGTCTGTCCTGCACTGTTAAGGCCCCAGCCCCAAACCGTGCCTTCCTCGTCGACGGCGAACGAGTGGAAGCTCCCCGCGCCGATAGCAACTGCGCGCCGCCCACGAGCCCCGAGAACGACGCGCTCAGGATTTGTGCCATGGATCTTGCGCCGCTCGAGAATTTTACGGCCAAGTTGGCCCTGCTCGCCTGCACCCCAGGAGAAAATATTGCCAGTGGTGGTTAATACGAGCAAGTGGTTGTTTCCGGTAGAAACATTGACGCATTGCTCATTCGGAAGTGTGGCTTTCGGGATGAACTCGTGTGTCAAGCCTGTCGAGAAACCAAGCGCCCCCTCGTTGGCCTGGGCATCGATTAGATAGCACCGATTGGAAGATAAGAGGAAAACCCACGCGGAACGAACCCCAAACGCGCAGCTCACCCTCGGTTCCGATGGCAGCGGATATGCTATCACCTGCAGCAATTTTGAGGGCGCGGAAACTATCATCGACAAGAGTCTGAAGAGGGTGCGGGAACGTGGTCAACAGGTCAACATTCAAGAATTGTCCAGGTTTATCAGGGTCTGGGACATCTTTGGTAATGCGCCCAAGAGCGGCATCATCATTTACACCACAGGACCAAACCTATGTACGTTGGTGAGCAGTAGGTTAGTCACAGACAAGGAAGGAACATACGGTGCCATTTTCGTCGATGAAAAGAGAATGCAGACCACCAGCAGCAACCCCAACAATTCCTGAACCCGGCCCGGAACCAAATACACCTTGTGCTATCTTTTCTTCAACCCATGTATTTCTCGTAGGCTTGGATAACTCGTCGAGGAAAGTGGGACCCATGCCAAATTGACCAAAGTTACCAGTTCCCCAGACAAAAATCTGTGCTGGTGGAACCATTTTTGCAGGGAACTCAGGGATGGCGTTGATAGGCGGTTCGGTTTCAGAGGGCGTCTTGCGGTGCTTTTTAGGCGGGGGCATTACATCAGCGATAGTTGGGGCTTTTTGTATTTTGTTGATGGTTTTTGTGGCACCATTCAGGCCATTTACCTCCTTGAGGGTGGTGGTGCTGCGAGCACGCTTGAGTGAGGGTGGGGGGGACTCTGACGTATCAGAGGCTGACAGTTTTGGCCGCGTGGTGTTGCGTGACTTTGCATTTTTGGAAGATGTCTTAGATGCTTGGGCCTTGGGCACCAGAGCGGTGCGAGACGAGGTACGAGAAGGTGCTTTAGGCTTGGGGGCGTCGATAGAAGCCTGCGAACGGGTACGGGACGGCATGTGGATGCGTAGATAAGGCGGCAATAAAGGGACTAAGGCCTGGTCCAACGGACGTCGAGGGTGTAGGAGTAAAAAGACCCGGACTTTGTGGGGTGTGGGTGAGAGGAGACAAGGGACGGGGATTTTCAAGGAGAAGAGTTGAAGGACAAGAGTCGATTTGGTCAACTGGCCATCCCCTATCACGTGTACTTCACCGCCACAACGCGTCGCGACTGCGTTTAGCGATCACCACAACCTTTCCTTTCACTTCCAGGAGTACGCATGATGTTGTGTCTGTTGTATGAGCACTTGTACGTGAGAAAAGATTACATCTTATTATTGTAAGGTATAGTAGTGCATCGCCAGTTACCTTTGCGACTAAGGTCGTAAAAAAATTCTGCTCGGACCCAATTGAACATGTCATTTTGCCCTGTGTCGCAGCTCATTTTTTGGTTGATGCCATGTGCGCTACAAAGCGTGCATCGAATGCACTCCATGGCGATCTAGGCGTCTTACTATTATCGCACTCAGAGAAATATTCAGGACGATTGCCAAGTAATGTGTCTATCATAGTCGTGCGTTCGCCAGTACTTACCCTTCTTGTTTAGGTGCGAGATCGCATAATTTATTGGCCTAGGAGCCCACGGTTCATCGTCGCACGAACCAAATGATCCAACCCCATATGATGAATGTGGTAGAATCGAGGCAGGACCGCAGTACATTGGCTACTGCGAAAAGTTCAATGTCCATCACAGAATGCCAAGGTATGGAACCCGCCGAGAATGTCACTGTGCTCGCTTGACCAGCGTATACCTGCGGTGTGCACTGGCAAGCAAAACTTGAACTCACCTATACTCCTTTCTGACTTCTTTCGCCGCTAGAGCCAAGGTTGCGCGGCGACCCACATGTCCACGTTCAAGTCACGATGCTGCATCCCATATCCGCTTCTCTCGTCGATTAGATAAAGTTCGGCGCCAGTTGAGTGATGATAAATGATCCCGAACTTTCAAGTTGGGAAGCCCATCTGTCCGCCTGCTCCCGCGCAAGTATAGAACATGTCCGAATTCAAATCCAATTCCATAGAAGAAGTTGACGATGTAAGCTTCCCTCATTCCTTCCTGCCTACCCATCATTCATAATGCTGATATGTTGGCATTGTCATCGCACAGGCATACAAGACCCTGCATGCGACCTTCCGCGCTGGGATCACACGTCCTTTCTCATGGCGCAAGCACCAACTGAACCAGGTCATTCTCATGCTCCGTGAGAACATCGATATCATCGTCCAAGCCCTGGCGACAGATCTTCGAAAGCCAAGTCAGGAAACCATCGTGGGAGAAATTGGGACAATTGTCCGACGAGCAACCCAAAGTGCGGCACAGCTCGACGAGTGGGCCAGCGATGAGATTGTCACGGTACCGGACTGGCAGCAGGGCTGGTCCCCTACCGTCTTGAAGCGACCCAAGGGCGTCGTGTTGGTCATCTCGTGCGTTTGATGGTTCCTCCCAATGCTGCAATGCAAGCGTCTGCATGCACCTACCCTTACTTAACGGCGGTACTACAGACCCTGGAACTACCCCATTGCTCTCAGCCTTCAACCAGTCGTCGGCGCCATAGCCGCCGGATGTCCTGCCCTCCTCAAACCGTCCGAGATTAGCCCTGCCACCTCGTCCGTCTTGGCTGACCTCTACCCTAAATATCTCGACCAATCTGCCTATCGCGTCATCAACGGTGGCGTCCCCGAAGTCACATATCTCCTCAAGCTAAAGTGGGATCACAGTGCGTAGAATTGAGACATACCTGCAGCCGATGCTCATCATTTGCGGTCTTTGTTTGTCATCAGTCATGTACACGGGAAATGCAGTTATAGCCCGCATCGTGGCGAAGGCCGCGGCCGAGCACCTCACTCCCGTCACCCTCGAGCTAGGCGGGAAGTCTCCCGTGGTCATCGATCCCAAAACGACGAACCTCAAAATCGCTGCAAAACGGGTCCTTTGGGGTAAGACTGTGAATGCCGGCCAGGTAAGCTCGAAAGCACCACAATAACAGGCGCCCGCCATGACGGGTGCTCCACAATGTTCTCCTACTGAAACGCTTCTCTTTCGCAGATTTGCGTGGCTCCAGATTATGTCCTTATCCCACGGTCGGCTCAGGACGACTTTGTAGAGGCGATCAAGGAGGCTGCCGTAGAGCTCCACATCGATAGCACCCTTACGTCCGACTCGTACTCGAGCATCGTTTCCGAGGGCCACTTTAAGCGTCTCCAAAACATGATGACGAAATCCTCCGGGAAGCTCGTCGTAGGTGGGAATACAGATGAGCAGAATCGACGCATCACCCCGACAGTCTACAGGGATGTCGAGAAAGATGACTCACTCCTCGAAGGGTAATATCCACGCACGGCTTTGATTCCTCTCATTTATTCACTCACGTGTTAATTCAGCGAAATTTTCGGTCCCGTCCTCCCCATTGTTCCCGTGGATGACATTCGGCAGGCCATCGAGTACATCAACGCCCAGTAAGCCAGTTCCGCACCATCACATCACGGCACAGCGCTCTCATCATCTCACTTCGCAGCCCACATCCACTCACACTCTACGCCTTTACCGAAGACCCAGAGGTCAAGCAAACACGTATGTAACCTCCACTATTCAATACACTCTCTGCGCTCGCCTCGTTTGCGTGGCTCATGGCTCATTCTTGCATGCCTGGACCAGTCCGCGACGAAACGAGGAGCGGCAGCCTAAACTTCAACGATGTGATCCAACCCTTGGCCGTCGACCAGCTGCCCTTCTCGGGCGTCGGCGAGTCGGGATGTAAGTCAGCCCATTCTCATAATTCGAGCCACCATCACGCCACGTGCGGTAGTGCGCGTGGCACGATGAAACAAGCTCTGACGACGACATCTCCAGATGGACATCAGACGCTGAAATACAGCTACGACGAATACACCTATTTGCGCAGCTCCGTCGATATTCCGCTCGCGTGAGTTCCTCATACTGTAGTCTTTAATGAAAAACGATTCTGAGTTCAGCTGCGATCCATATCCTACACAGGCTTGAACCCCACTTCTCGGCGCGGTATCCACCCTACACGCAGGCCACCACCGAGGCGCTGGCCGTCCATTCTGGTGCCATAGAAGCTCCTGCTACCGGTGCTAAGCTCTAAGGCATCAGCCTGACAAACAAGAAAAGTAAAGAGTCGGTTTATATTCTCTTTCCCTTCGTATCTTCGTCACATCAGGGAGCGGCGAGTATGAATCTTGGCTTGTAAGTCCTGCACATCGAGTACTTCAATCCTTAGTTACTAGTCAGTCCGTGCATTCATGAGGTAGTATAATGCTGTAAAGTACAGATCTAATACTGTTCGTGGGTATTAAACGATAAAGGAAAGAAACGAAAGGGCGAAGCAATCGTCAGTAGCCTGACGGTCGTGCGTGTGTTTTAGATGTGTCGTAAGCACGAATGAGCCGGGACTGGTCTTGTCGTGCTGGATTCTCTGTCTGGCTAAATGCGAAGCCACGATTTCGTCGCATCCGTTGAACCGCACGAACTTTCTTGATGGCGTTTTGGAACCTATAAAGGTGGAATGAGTCTTGAAAAAGTCAAATGTCAGAAATCGCGTACTGCGTCTGCCGTGGCCGATAGTCGGGGATGTTGTATTTTTGAATCTCCTGCGCGATGTGATATGATGCAGGCATATATGTTCGTCGATAACTGTCCGACAAATTGATCATTAGCGTTTTGAAATGCATCAACTCGGATGAAAGCTCACTATTTCCACACGAAATCTCGGCTTAGACAGATGGCAGGGACGAGAAGAACAGTGAACCAGAACACACTATCAGTGAATAACCTGGGATCTAATCCCCGGTATTCCAGAGAGAAACCGATACCGGGAGCAACTGCAATGTAGATAGGGAGGAAGAGCATGGTAAAGATAAATGATCCTGGGATTGCTAATAGCACATGGCCGATCAGCATTTAGGTGTCTTTACTCAGAAGTGTCGGTCATTACCTGCAACAGTATACTTTGTCCATATACTGCGACACGGGGAACATGAGCAGTGATATCAGCCGCACGATAACTATGTACGCACTCTGACACTAGAGCAGCCTTTCCGAGGACCGTCAATAGCACGGCGAGATAGAGCATAGTACCCCAGAACCAGTGGCCCGAGTCATAACCCTGCGATTGTTTCAAGTCGCCCCAGAACAGGATGATCGAGAAACCGAAAGCAACCTGTACCAACTGATAAATATCATCTGTCGGAATATCGGAGGAACATGTGCGTACGACGCTATGATAAAGTGCATTGCCAACCCATAACCAGAAAGCAGTTTTCGTAAAGAAGGCGTTGGACTGCCCAAGCATATACAGCTGAGGATATCGGTCGAGGATGCGCGCCGAGACAAACTGATCGAAGATGCCGATGACGAGAGGGGGAAGGAGTGTGAACAAGACGTTGTAAAATGACAACGTCCATGATTCGTAGGCAATCTGGCCGGAGAAATTGTTGAAGAAAGAATACTGGAGAGTTGGTGAGAATCGGGGCGACAGAGATCATTTCGATAGACTCACCCAGAACTGTGTCATATAAAGAACGATGTTTTTGTAAAATGAGTCTGATGAGAACAGGATGAGTCAACTTGCAAAATAAATGGGATCATACTAACAGAGAATGAGCGTTGCTAATCTGCGGTAGCTCCACGCGCCATGCACAAGCAGTAGCTTCTTTAAGTATCTGAACTGAGAGATCGCGATATCGGCGGAGCGCGCAGCCTGCAGACCCTAAAAAGGCGTTAGGTTGACCATCAGAAAAAAATAGCCCAGAGGAAACCTACCTCAACGCCAGAGATACCGATGCCAACGTGGGCTGCCTGTATCATGCTGACATCATTTGCACCATCACCAATAGCAAGAAGAATTGACTTGTGGTTTTTCTTGACCAGTTTCACGACAAGAGCCTTCTGTAATGGAGAAACGCGACCTGCGAGGCATCGTCAAAGCAAACAAAATACTTGAATGAAAGGCACCCACAACAGAGGACTGCCTTGCACATAATAGCCAGTTCCAAAAATAACTTTGAAATATCCTTCTCCAAGGCAAATGTGAGACTTTTTCCATCTATGACAAATTCAGTCATCTTCAGCGTGACACGAGTGATACACCGTACCTATAATGAGAGCAAGGTCCTCCAGCTCCCCGGAACTGCGTTGGCTCTTGACGGCTGTTAGTCGACGCTCAATGGCATCCTTCGTATCGTGCATATTTTCCTCATTTATAATAACCTGCAGAAATTTGAACATCTTTTGTGAGTTGATGGAATATAAGTGCGGACCAGATTCATCGACTCCGTAATAAGACGACACGACATCCCGATGTTAATCGCAGTCTCTTGTCGGTCGCCGGTCAGCACCCAGACCTTGATGCCCGCAAGCTGCAAGGTGTGAATCGCATCCGGCACGCCCTCTTGTAACTTGTCTTCGATTGCCGTTGCGCCTAGTAAGAACAAGTCCTTCTCAATCATCTCAGCTGCCTTGTCCAGTGCCTCGCCGCGGCCATTGATTGTGGTGGCTGCCTGGTCATAGATCGTGGACCACTGCTTATACTCCGATTCAGATATTTCACGGAAAGCGATGCAGAGCGTCCGCAGTCCCTCGGTGGCATAATCCTAAATACAATTGCTCAGTGTGAACGATTGGTGGGAAGTGGTCCGCATGCACCTCAAGATGAGTAACGGTCTTCTCCGTGTATGACTGCGAAGGAGCAAGTCGTTCAACGATAACGTTGTCCGCCCCCTTACAGTAAAGCTTGATCTTTCCATCGGGGCCTCGAACAACAGTTGACATGCGCTTGCGAGTCGAGTTGAACTCGCATACATTTAATATCTGAAACTCCTGGGAAGCACCCAAGACGTCAACGAAGACCGACTTCGGCTTCCGTGTCTATGTACGATCAGGCGGGATGTGAGATGCAACAGGAAGCTGTGAGACGTACAGTAAAGCGGAATCCAAGTCGCTCGGCACCTGCGACCAACGCTGCTTCGTCTGGGCTGCTCGCTTGATAGACCATCTTCTCGTCCTTGATATCGGGGATGACCGTATGACACACCGCAAGTAGCGTCAAAAACTCGCGGATTATTTCGCGCTCTTTCGGCGTCCCAACGACCTTCGGGCTGCTAGAGTCGACAAATGGGTTATCTGCATCAAGAAGGGCGCGCATCTCGTCAAATGTGCGCCAAGCCTCACGGCCTTCGCCCTCTTCGCGCCGCGCCTCATCCACTTCAGCCGCGTACGCGACTCCTGCGATGGAGCAACACTGAAATTCCATCTCATTGCACGTGAGGGTTCCTGTCTTGTCCGAAAAGACATATTCGATCTGCCCAAGCTCTTCGACGAGCGAGGACGTGCGACAAACAGCAGGTGTATCTGTCTTCGCGTAATACATGTCGAGATCAGAGTTAATGAGCTGTGCCTGCTGAAACTTCACGACTTCCATCGTGACAATGAGCGAAATCGGGATCAGATTGTTGTACAGGATGATGAATGTGAGAATGTCTGTATTGAGGTAAGCGGAAGTTACACATGTGTGGTATCTTCCCACGTACCCTCGATAAATTCCTTGGCTAGTGAAGACGACAATAAGAGAAAGCTCATTGTTGAACAGAGAAACACACCTCTTCCCCCCAGGGAGGTTGATTCCATAAGATACCATTGCTTTGAAGCGAAAGCCCACTAGATAACGCTGGTTACCTCGTCATGCAATGCAGCCACAAGACCGACACGCACTGAACGGATGCTAGCGCCAATTGTTGAGCCCACAGAGAGTGCCAACAACAAGATGAACAGGAACACTATCTGAGTGTTCACCTGGTTCTCGACGGCAGTCCTTTTGATTGGTGCAGCGCTACGTGAAAAGGGGCAAACGCTCAGTCCATGCTACACAAAAACTCAGGCAGTAAGTCCACCCACGTCGCGTTACGCATTAGCTTTGTTTCGTGACCGGTGAAGACGACAAGTCCATACGCCCAAGGGGTATTGCGTAGCTGTGCACCACGCAGAAGCATCTGATCAGGTCCGAGTGGTACCTGCTTCGGAAAACCGGTAGATGTGATGAGGTCAAGGGTGCCCTCGTATGTATAGAGAGAGTTATTAGGGTGTTCTGAGCGCAAAGACCCACGCAAAGCGGTGACAAGGTTCGGAGAAGTAAAATCGGATGTCTGAGGTGACGCCTGTTTGATCTTGAGGTTCGTTTCACTGAGGAGAACAAAATAAGTCACACATCGAACAAAGATAGTGGTGTGCACACCCGTCAAGATTGGAAGTTTCAACGTAGCAAAACCCTTCTGGTTCACTTGAACTGAGAAGAATAACATCTGCCGGGATAAAGTCGTCGCTCTCGAGCCGGATGACATCACCGACTTTGATGTCCTGCCATTTTGTCGAGCCGAAAAGGCCAGTCGGGGAAAGAAATTTGGCCAGACGGGAATTGAGGTCGGTGTCAGACTGGTGTCGTTTCTAACAAAATAAGGTGAGTCAGGAGTAAAGGGTGTATCCTGCAACGCACGAGATCTTCTTGGACCTCCTTGAATGCAGACGCAAGGAGGACGACGGACAGGGGAGCAATGGTGGTCCATTTGTTGGTGGGCGAGACACCAGGAATCTGTTGGATGCAAGCGGTGAAAAGGAAGAATAGATTGGCGTATTTGGAGAATTGCTCTGGAAGTGGTTAAATGCGCTCGTCAGACGTAGCGGAAGAGGACCGCCAAAACAGAGCGGCGAACCGAATAAGAACTTCGGGGCAAAGGTAGCCATGTTGTACTTTGTCGTGGAGACATAATTTGACGGAAAATCCGTATTCGCATCCGGATTGTTAAGAGCGACGACTCGTTCGGCCGTCAAGACCTGCTCTTTCTGCCATGGCCATTTCCATCTTCGACGCGAAGCCTTCTTAGGTTTCCGAGGAGATGGTGGTGCCTGAGTGGGGAAGTCCTCTTGATCAAAGGTCCAGCCTTGGGGAACGCCGTTGGTTGGAAGAGACAGCTTGGATGTACCGGCCAGCGGCGCAACCTGGCTAGGCAAGTGTAGATTGCTCTCCTTGACCTGCATAGAGTGAGCGCCTGCAAACGCAGAATCCGGGACCTCTCCTTCGTCTTCATCGTCGAAAAAAGGATCTAGCAATTGAGGCGAATCGCCCGGAGGGCCGGAAGGAGGGTAACCGTTGTTGGCGCGTTGATATTGAGAATTAAGAGAAGCTGCAGGGTTGGATTGAAAGACTAAGCGAGCAAAGTCATCTGCCATTGTGGGCAGGGACGGCAAGTGGGCCGCGAGCGATGGCGCTGCGCAGTGGGATGACGGTGGGTTTGTAAGGTGGCAGGCGTTGAGAGCATCGGGTAAAGCGCGCTGACGTAATTTGTGCACCCTGTCATGACAGAAACAGGGTCAGTTGTCGTCGATAAGACGACTTTTGTGCGATGCATCCACCAACTCAGCGGGAGCTCCTCCTCGTTGCTGTTCTCTTCATAGCCCTCTTGACTTACTCTTCGACTCGCATTTCTCATCAAGGCGTTTCTCGCATAGATCTTTCTTCCATCTGGCATGACATTCCTTCGCCCCCCAAATTTTCTGGCATACCCACCCTCCCGTCAGACATGAGGCTTTCCTGGGGAACGTCCAAGGTCCCTAGGTCAAGGATAATCGCCCACGCTCCAGGTGAGTATTTTATTATTATGTCTATCTATTGTACTCACCCCTCTTCGAGGATGGACTATCTTTGACAGAATGTACATTTACAATGGCACCGTCTATCTTGTTAGTGACGAGCCAGAAACGTTTCCCGACCGGAAATACATGACTTCAGCTGGAATAAACATCGGTAATGGCCCAGAAATGGTCGCCGCTCGCCAGCCTACCGACAAGGATATGCGTATTATTAGCACCTCGGCAGCGAAGAAGCTTTTTGGCACAGGGGCAAATCGTGTCCAGGGTGTGACGGTACGCGCATATGTCTTACTGTGATATACATCTCCCTCACGTTGCCTTTAGTGGCTCGTCAACGACCCCAGGCAATTGTCAGTACCCTCCCTTGGCGGATCCTGGTACAGCCCTACTAACTGCTCAATAGCATCACACATTATTACCATTGGTCTGCCGAGCTCTTTTTTGGCCTTTGGCGCACCTACTCCGCGCTCGACCCATTTATCCCAACCAGCGGCAAGACAGCGTTGCCACCTCCGCGACGATTACTCTTCACCCACCTTGATGCAGACCATTGGCGTGACTATGCCGCAATGAACCAATGGGTGCTCCGAACCGCCTTCCCCTCTATCTCCATGGAATTCTCTGATGACTGGAAGGACCGCGCCGCGATGGGGGTCCCCTTCGTCTTCGATCGCGTCGTCTTCGCGGACCGTGCCGCTGCCATGAGTGGTGAAGTTTTCCTGCGTTCTCAGCGCTCGGCCAGTGAAGCATTCACACTTCCCGGCTCACCGAACTGGTGGAGCACGTTCAGGGACAATGTGATTCAGCCCACAGGCCTGAACGCGAGCACGGGCGCGGGGACCCGGCACAATCCGGTGATCACGTATATCTCCCGGCAGGATTGGGGACGGCGCATGCTCATACAGAGCGACCACGAGAAGCTGGTCGAGGAACTGTACAAGCTACGTGATCAATATGGATACGAGGTCAACGTGGTGAGCATGGATCAACTATCGCGAGCCGAGCAATTGCAACTTGCAGGGCGAACCACGGTCCGTGCCTCTTGTCCTTCATCTCTCCGAAGCAAGTGGCTGACTTGCTAGCACAGATCATGATGGGGGTGCACGGGAATGGACTAACGGCACTGCTCTGGATGAAGCCCTCGCCGCGCTCGACAGTTATGGAGTTCTTCTATCCTGGTGGTTTTGCACATGACTACGAATACACCACGCGTGCCCTGGGTATGGTTCATTACGGATTCTGGGGAGACAGGTATGTCTTGTCAATCTAATAACCTCCGTCTCACTTCATGCTGCATACAGCTTCTTCACTGGTGGTGATACACCACCGCCGGCGTATCCTGAAGGCTTCCAAGGGAACGAGATTCCCATTGACGGTGAGGTAGTGGCGCGGCAGGTGCATAGCAGGCTGTCGCTGGCAGAGGAGGCGGATGATTAGACGAGTCACATCACACCCATCTATCCTATGCGGAATTAATCCGGAACAATTTCCATTGTAGCTTACATAGACCGCGTTGTTCGATAGGTCGCTATTCCTTTCCATTCCGAAATCTGGATCAAATGCACGGACGTCTTAGTTTGGAAAACTAAAATGATACACGATTAGTGCTGATAGTAAATGAACAGAACAATGCGGGGGGAGGGGGAGGAAAGGGGGAAGAAAGCTGGTATGGGGGATGAACCTACGATGGCTCCCCCCGTGCGAAGCGATGGCAAGTTTGGAAGAAGCCAAGAATCTACTTTTGTAACAGAGCAATGTGGTTTAGGGCGGGAGAGGAAAAATGGACGACTGATACTAATAAGTAAGGCACGGCCTCTCAACTGCACGCGCGACGTGCAGACGATCCATCGCGCAGTACGGTGCGAGGGCGACACGTCGCGCCACGCGGCGTTCCGCGCGGCCCTTTGCTGGTGCAGGGGTGGGCGGCGGGGCGAAAAGGGGAGTTGGAGAGCGAGAGGGGGCAGAGCGTACTCGGCACACGAGCATCGGATTCTGATCCCGATCCCGATCTTCTTCATCTGCTGCTGCTCCTCCTGAGTACCCTTCCTCCTCGCGTGCCTCGTCCGAGACGCGACAGGAGCTGGCCAGTCGCAGCGAGAGCATGAAGAGCGGATTGGGTACTGGGATCCTGATCTTGAGTCCCGTCTTCTCATTCATCGACATGTCATGGTGGATCGCGCCGGCGTGGCAATCGCCGTCACCATCGTCATCATCATCATCAGCGCCGAGGCTGCATGACCGTTCAAATGCCATCGCGACGTATGCCTCGGATTTTCCGCCTGGAACGATGATGGTAAGGCGCTCCTTATCACCGACCTGATCGGAGCCGCGCCGTGCCATCTCCGCAGGCTCAAATTCGACGTCAGCATCGGACCCCGGAGACGCGTCGCGTTCATCACCACCAAAGGAAGAGCATGCGGCGTCGAAGAAACTCGTGGTGCGTCCGGGTGTCGGTGGGCGGCGCTTGATCTTGCCAGTGGCAGTGGCAAGGACAGGAGCAGCAGCTGGCGGTGCGTCGTCAGGGGAGGACCATAAAGAAGAGGAGGCGATCTGATGCGCGTGTTCAGCAAAGGCCACACGGCGCGAGGGGGCGGTCTTGAGTGCGGCGCGCTCATCGCGTGTTAGCTTCGAGAAGTGGAGGTAATCGGCCCCGCCACGTGATGTCGGCCGCGAACGCTGGCGTCGCTCGACGCCATGGCATGCGCGTGGGATGCGGTCATGCTGCGAAGACGGTGACGGTGGTGGCACTGGTGGTGGAGTTGGTGGTGGCGACAGGGGTGGCACGGCATTAGCGGTTCTGTCTTCGAGGAAGGGCAGACGGTTCGCGACGTAGTTGCCAGTGGGGCACGCGCTTGCGGGTGGGCTTCCGATCGGACGTTCTGTGACACGAAGGTGGGGGAGGAAATCCATGCTGATGAGGTGCTCCTCGACAGGGGACGGGTTCCGAGGGCTTTCGTAGTCACTGACGCGGATGGTCGTCGGAAGTAAGCTCTGTATATGAAGGGGCGGGCAATGAACGGTTGTGTGGCACGGCTCAACAATCACAGTCCAACAACACCAGAATGGAGGAAACTCACGATTTGGGGCCCTGGTGCGATACCGCTGGGCACGGATGAAAATGCCACCGGAGTGGAGAGGAAACTGCACCGGGCAGTCATTGTGACAAGGTCTCCGAGGATCGGAATTGAGAGGGAAGTGACTCGTTGTGGTGGTTGTGGTGGTCGAAAGGAGAACAGAGGCGGGTCTGAGTCACTAGCGGCACAACCTATACTTAAAGCTATCGGTAGGGGCGTGGGCCTCGGGCCAGGGCAGGAGGGATAAGAGGGTGACACAGGGAGGGTAGTAGGTCCGGGGCGATGCCGACTCGAATTAATCGGCCGTCCACATTTCCACAACTAAGACAATGGAGAGGACCGCCACCTCACAGCCTGATAGGTTGACAGGTCAATATCATTTTGGGTGGACGATGGCGACCACATTTTGAATGATTTGCGCGTGTTGAGGAAACAATGAGTGCCGTCGTCCGGGAAGGACAATAGACTTTCTAGGACGAATTTGAAATAGTCAGCTGTGGCGAGCATCTGGATAAGGTAAGAGCGGACTGTACGCATGTCGTGATGCTGAGCCACTGACTCAGAGTGCGGCGGTCTCGGTGGTACGTGGTGAAACGAGCTACCGGATGTGGAAATCGGCAGACCGACTAGTGCGGGCCAAGAAAACTCTCTCAGGCTTGGTTCTACGTTAATGTTGCATTTAATCCGTGTACAACACAACAAACGTGACGCGGGTATGACAAGTAAAATGGTATTGATAAAAGCGAATACGAGCACTGAGAGAAACTTGATACAACCAGATTAGAAAGTGAGCAAGCCTATAACCAGAATGAAAGAGTCGTCACCACAATAGCAATGTGCAATCCCTTCTCTGGATATACCGAAACTGCAAAAGTAGATAGGGCGAAAGAGGGCAGGAAAAAAAGGGGGGGAAGGGGGGGAGCTAACAATGACGACCAGCTCGAGAGGGCGACCCAAGAAGGAAGGCGGGCACTTCAATTCCCCGCCTAGAGTCCATGTCCACCCACAACTCTTTGCGCTTTAGCATTCCCCCTGCATGGTGATACGGCGCAGCGGCGCGACGACGATGCTTGCTGCGAGATGAACGATCAGGGCCCCTTGCCGCTGGCGCAGGTGATGAAATGCAGGAAGGGGGCATGTCATCGTCGTCAATGTCACCAGCATCGGAAGACGATTCCGAAGCACCAGTATACCCGTCGAGCGACAAGATGTCAACGTCCTCGTCTTCCTCTGTTTGATCCTTCACATCTAACGAACTCAGGAGCCGAAGAGCAAGACGATCTACAATGCCCGGTATCTTGATCGTCAAGCCACTTTTTTGGGAGGCAGGGTCAACGACGTCCTCGTCTTCCTCGGGTTTTTCCGACACGTTACACGAGTTCAAGAGCTGAAGACCAAGGCGATCTACGAGGCCCGGCAAAGTGATTGTTAGATCAGTTTTTTGGGTGGCATGGTACGCGTCGTAGGGCGTGGTTGAGAGGTGCCCCACACTGGGTAGTTCGAGGTCAGCCATGTAGGGAAAGGTGCTCGGCTCAGCAGCAGGGATAAAGGAATCGTGGGGGTCATCAACGAACATCTCCTTGCGGCGATGATTCCTAATGAACGCCTGTCGCTGTTCCCGCGAATGAATCTTGTATGGGCTGTGGCGCGGGGACGACCTTGCACGACGTATAGCCCAGTGTCTCTCAGAGAACGGAGTGGAGCAATCGTCCGACAGGGGCCGAGGTGACGTGGGGTATGGTGACGTTGGAGGGGTGGATACACACTCAAGGTTCGTATCAAAAAGGGCTTTGGCACCAACGCTGCAAGCGGGGTCTGACATTGACATATAATTGTCGTCAACCTCTAGAAAATCAGATGGATCTGCTTCAGAGGTATTGTCAACCAAGGGCATGAACTCATCCTTTGTCGCGTCGGCGCGTTAGCAGTGAAGTATATAAGAGCGTAAACAGAGTATAGCTCACCGCTTCATCGTCACTGTCCTCAATCTGTGGGCGTGCATCCCGGAAGGGATGTACTAAATCAGCGAACAAATCGAACAGAAACATCTTGGCAGTTGTGTGGTCGATTAGCAGGGAAAAAGTCTGCGAAGGGGCAGGGGAGGAGGGGGGAGGAGGAACAAGGTACTAGCCAAGGGTCTTCTTTATAGCATCCCCAGGCCAATTTATCGTGGCGGTGCAGCGACATCGACGACGAGAAAGATTCCTCGCCTGCAATTGTGGCTAGATGGCCCATGCGAAGCCCCCAATCTATATACTGTAGCGGTGGCATTGAGTGCATTGGCCAGGGCGGGATGACCAATTCGCCCAAAACAGGCCAATGAGTGTTCTATCTGGGCGGAGTTGCAATTGAGAACAATGCATGCCCGCAGCTAGGCGGCCAATGTAAAGTACATTCTTGCACAAGGAGGCGCGCCAGGTCGCTCCAGACTGCGGTCATATAGTTCTGTATGCGGATGCCTCTGAAGACGCACAACGGTATGCGGCACACCGGCCCGGGCACCCGGCACTCATAAAAGTACAGTCACGTGTCTGAGCGCGGACACGTGCCAGTGATACCTTTGGTGTCTTTCTTCTCTTTCTCGTCGAGCGTCGAGCATCTGCATCAGGTCCTGTCGCCTGAGTGCTGAGCACGTATACATCAAGTTTGTATAGTGTGCATTTTTTGCACGGGTTTCCAGTGAACACTGACGCGTACTGACGCTGCGACGCGTTTTGACGCATTGGAACAAGCATTGGCAAGAGCATTGGAAGGCAGAAAGAGAGAAGGACAATTTTGCAAGAACACAGGCAACCTCTATTGAGACCATCGGAGATTCATCAAATTTGAACCCCACAAACTTCTACCGATTTAGGTAGCACATTTCCTCTCCGCTGCCTCAACAGACGTGGCCCTATGATGGGAACTTGTGAAGTCCATTAGGCGACCCGGCTATGATCGGTGGCAGCGGTGGTGGTGTACTTCACGCATATCGAGATTTCTGCAAACGAGTTTGTTGTAACGAATCTAACCAAGAATCTAACGATATACATGGCACAGTAGCAGAAGGGGGGTGGAGGGCGAGGCAAGCAGGGTGAAGTCCGGATGACGGTGGGACTGAAATGGGCCCTGACCGAGAGAAGAGGGGCGGGCCTGGCGGGGCGAGTTGTACGTACTGCCTGGATGAGCGGCGCGAGGTACTTTGCGATCGTCGTCCGCTATGGAGTCGAGGTGAATGCGTGCGAGCAGATAGTAGTCCGGCGGGAACGCCCCTTTCCTCCACGCTCCCCGTCATGAGAGCAGGAAGTTGCTTAGAAATGCGGACCGTTGACGAGCATGGGCGTGGTTTGATGAAATATCAACGGACGGCCCTTGCCAGCGGCTCGTTGACTCTCCCACTCGACTCATCAAAAAATTGGACACATTAGGTCGATACAGCACACATAAATACAGTAACAACACTTGAAAAGATATGCACCCATCCGAAATCTTTCAAAATCAACCAACCACGTTCAGAATCTCCCGTGACTCGTGACGGAAGCGCGGCTAGATTTCCTGAGATATTGTCGATAAAGTGTTAAATATCTCCACCCATGGCCCATTGAGTATAGAAGCACGTCCACCCGAGTGTCTTGCCACGTTCTTAATATTAAAATCCTTCATGACTTCGGCGCCATGGGCGAACCGGGCCCGTAGGTCTTCCGGCAGGTCAGACGCATCAAGCTCCCCAAATATCTTGTCGAAAACCTCGTTGAGTGTCTTGTCCGCATCAGTCCCAGGATTGTCATTGTCTAGCTTGAGCAGGTGGGGGAGCGATTTGGACAACAGGTTGGCAGCCACGGCGAGCTGCAGTTGGTCTCCACTTTTAAGCCACCTATCGATCTCGTCGTCGGAGGCGCCAAGTTGGCGTTCGAGAAGTGGGACGGCCTCGGATTGGGCACATTCCCACTTACGTCTTTTCCACATGACGGCCATCAGCGCCTGAATGCAATGGGCACGGATCGCCGTGAATGGGTCCGAATTCGTCGTCATGCTCGATGCCACTTTCCACGTCTCCGTTGAAAGTGGTCCCCAAGGGTCGTTCGTCGCATTATCCCACTGGTCACAGATAGCCCGAAGATGGCGATCAGTGGTGCCGGAGAAGCACCAGATAGCTTTGAGACAGGCCTTGAGACGTTGAGGCTTTTCATGGAGGCCACCGGCGGTCGTGCACGTCGCGAATAGTTTTTCGGCGACTGGTTCGATCAATTCCTCCAATCCTCCCCTGAGTCTCGTCGAATAATCAAACCCGGATCCATGGAAAAGCCCTGGGAGCCCATCAAGGAACTCCTCCAACTTGTGGTCTTCGTCGAGGGACTTCAGCGTCCGCCGAAGTAGAGTGGTGTGGACGTCGGCCAGCGAGGTGGGTTCAATTGCCTTCAATTCGAGCGTTCGGCGCATGCCCTGCCAAATGTTTCTCCGGCGCATGGAAGTGTCCTTCCTGCGTAGCCAAAGCCAGAGAAAAGATGTCGCTTCCATGATGAACCAACAGGAAGGCGATAGGGGGGTTTGGTACGGTGAGCTGGGATATAATAGCGGCGCGATGGTGACAATAAAGTATATCAGGAGTCCGATCGCAACCCACGTCACCATAATGTAGGCGACGGTGTGGTTAATTTGGATGAGAAAGTCGATGAGTCCCACGTAGAATAGAAGAAACGACGTGTGCAGGAGTGCAGGAAGCACTTCGACTGCTGCAGCAAGCGCAAATTTGTTGAAGCCGTGTGCAAAAGCTTTACGGAGCAGAGCACGCTGCTGAGGAGAGTATGGTCTATCCGCAAGCTGCATATATTTTCGGACCCATTGTTGCACAAGGGTCGCCCATAGCGCACATGCCGTGCTCGTGGCAAGACTAGTGAACCACAGAGCGTTCACGCGCACGGCAGAAGCGGGGGTTTGGAATGAAGAATTGTTAGCGGTAGGCAACGGCTGTGATGATGTCCCATTTGATGACTGCTGGTAGATTTGGGTAAGCAGGTGATTGGTGGTATCGGTTGAATTGGGCTGTAAGAGCGGATAGCTGACAACGAGAAATGTAGCCACCACCGCGGAGAAAAGACCGGTCTGATCAGCGACTCGGGGTGAGAACAATACAATCTCGTGGCATGATTCATGACGTACAAACACCAACATGCTATCTGTGTTGCCAATCCAAATGTTGGAATGCTCCTTGTCAACCTTTGCTGCGTGGGTAAGATACAGTCCCCAGATTTTGGATGACGGATCGCCGTCGTGCTGCGTTTGATCGAGATTAGTGTCCCTTCGATAAAGTTCGCTCATAGCCCTGCCAGGTGTTGGGGTCCGGGCATTCCCATACCCATAGTCTTTGGACTCGAAGTGAGAAGACGGAATATCGCATAAAAAAGGGGGAGAATCTAAATACCTTGAAAGGCCTTTTCATCGATGGCGGTTTCGGTAACATACACGGATTGAGGGGAGGTGACACCACCGGCGATTGTCGATCCACTAAACCCTGAAAGCGGACGCGCTGTCCACACGGATGTCAGCATGAGATCCCGCTCTCAATGGACACCAAGAAAGATATTACGAACTATGTAGTGAAGGCCGTGAGGGACCGAGTTCAAGATCTGGATCCATATCGTTGCGAAAGGTGAGACGAGGGAAGGACGATTTGGGTGTTTTGTTTGGTGACGAGGGTGAGCCTGAGGGGAAGCCGGGCACCCAATTGCTAAAAATATGAGACAGCCTCGCGAGATCCTCAAGGCATCAAGCTTCAAGGCCTCAAGGTTGGGAGTGATAGGAGCCCCGTCGAAGTTTCATAAGCTCGTTGGCAGTTGAATGGAAGGTACCAGCCAGCTGACTGGAACGCCTCGCTCTCTGAGTCGCCCCTCCTCATAACGCGGCCAGAGGAGTCCTCCCAAAGGCTGCCACGGCTGACTCTGTATTGGCTTCGAAGGGACCCGGCAGCCTGAGTCCCAGCAATGAGACGGCCATCGGAGGTCGAGTAACTGCTGCGGATAGGGCATTCCGAAAGTATTTGATATGTCACAACAAATGAGCGCTAGTGTACTAGGTGCAATGGATTGATGCTTCACGTGTACTACGGCAGCCTTGCAGTATGCAGGGGAATGGGGTCGAGGAATCCGATCGGGTTTAGCAAGTGATGGGCGCCGTGCGAATGTATAGACGCGGGTTGGTCAAGGGTGTGATGTGTGAATGTGCGAATGTGAAATCGTGGGTGGAGGTAGCGACACAAGGCAAAGCCCCCCTCGAAGACAGCAACTCGTGGTGGACCAACAGGTTCATCTGATGTGACTGACAGGAGGATCGGGGTAAGGGTATCCGAGGACGGCCCGCTTTGCCAATTAAGCCATTATTGTCACCCCAGGTAGCTTGGAGGCACGTGTAGATGGTATAGGCTGGGGCATATAGCTGATTCTGTATGGTCATGAACGTCCAATTTCGCCAAGTATCGTGGTACCCGTTTTGAAAGGCTCCTATCCCGCAAGAGATCATTATATCAAGCACAGACATTTACGCAAGGAAAGCAACAGAAAATTGCAACGCCAATGATGCCGAGAAAAGTGAGATCTATGGTTGATGACTTGATGTTGGTTGATGTTGCATTTACAGTAATCCTCGTACAGCCAAAAGAAACGTGACGCGGGTATGTGACAGACAAGTAACAGAACATCGATAAAAGCGAATACGAGCGCTGACAGAAAACTCGACATAACCAGAATGAAAAAGTTGTTACCGCAATAGCAATGCGCGATCCCTTCTCTGGATATACCGAAACTGCGAAAATAGAGATAGGGAGAAAGAAAGCAAGAAAAAGAGGAGGAAGGGGAGCTAACAATGACGACTAGAACGCAGAACTCGAGATGGCGACCCGAGCAGGAAGGCGGGCACCTCAATTCCCCGCCTGGAGTCCGTGTCCACCCACAACTCTTTGCGCTTTGGTATTCCTCCTGCGCGGTGATACGGCGTAGCAGTGCGACGACGATGCTTGTGGCGAGATGAACGATCAGGGCCACCCGCCGCCAGCGCAGATGATGAAAAGCAGGAAAGCATGTCATCGTCGTCAATGTCACCAGAATCGGAGGACGATTCCGAAGCACCAGTATACCCGTCGGACGACAAGATGTCAACGTCCTCGTCTTCCTCTGTTTGATCCTTCACATCTAACGAACTCAAGAGGCGAAGAGCAAGACGATCTACGAGGCCCGGTATCTTGATCGTCAGGCCACTTTTTCGGGAGGCAGGGTCAACGACGTCCTCGTCTTCCTCAGGTTTTTCCGACATGTTAAACGAGTTCAGGAGCTGAAGACCAAGGCGATCTACAAGGCCCGGCATAGTGACCGTCAGATCAGTTTTTTGGGTGGCACGGTACGCGTCGTAGGGCGTGGTTGAGAGGTGCCCCACACTGGGTAGTTCGAGGTCAGCCATGTAGGGAAAGGTGCTCGGCTCAGCAGCAGGGATAAAGGAATCGTGGGGGTCATCAACGAACATCTCCTTGCGGCGATGATTCCTAATGAACGCCTGTCGCTGTTCCCGCGAATGAATCTTGTATGGGCTGTGGCGCGGGGACGACCTTGCACGACGTATAGCCCAGTGTCTCTCAGAGAACGGGGTGGAACAATCGTCCGACAGGGGCCGAGGTGACGTGGGGTATGGCGACATTGGAGGGGTGGATACACAGTCAAGGTTCGTATCAGAAAGGGCTTTGGCACCAACGTCGCAAGCGGGGTCCGACATAAACATATAATCGTTGTCAACCTCTAAAAAATCAGATGGATCTGCTTCGGAGGTATTGTCAACCAAGGGCATGAACTCATCCTTTGTCGCGTCGGCGCGTTAGCAGTGAAGTATATAAGAGCGTAAACAGAGTATAGCTCACCGCTTCATCGTCACTGTCCTCAATCTGTGGGCGTGCATCCCGGAAGGGATGTACTAAATCAGCGAACAAATCGAACAGAAACATCTTGGCAGTTGTGTGGTCGATTAGCAGGGAAAAAGTCTGCGAAGGGGCAGGGGAGGAGGGGGGAGGAGGAACAAGGTACTAGTCAAGGGTCTTCTTTATAGCATCCCCAGGCCAATTTATCGTGGCTGTGCAGCGACATCGACGACGAGAAAGATTCCTCGCCTGCAATTGTGGCTAGATGGCCCATGCGAAGCCCCCAATCTATAAACTGTAGCGGGTGGCATTGGCGCATTGGCCAGGGCGGGATGACCAATTCGCCTACTGTAAACCGGCCAACGGTGCTTTATCTGGGCGGAGTTTCGATTGCCCGCAGCGGTTCTAGCCACAAGAGGACTCGCCAGGCACCAGACTGCGGTCGCACAGTCGGTGTGTGGACGTCGCGTCGCATGGAATTTCGATAGGAATGAGCTTTGGCCGGGAGTTACGTGCGGGTTCATGTAACCAGAATCGGTCAAAATGGCTACTGAATGAAGATGCGAGAACGAAACAAGGAACGAGAACTGCACCACTAACATTTACACGATAGGTCTGGTAGCATCCATAGCGTTTAGCTTCAAGACTTGACAAGATATGGTCACTCAAGTACTCAACATACTCAACGTTCGGCGGATTACTGTACTGCGATGATCAAGGTGAGTGGGTGTGCGACCGTAAGCTGTAAGGCCGCTCAACGCATCCGAGGCGCCTCCGGCTGTTATCTCAACTAGCATCGAATTGCCATGGATCGCGGCGACATTCCATCTCCAAGAGCCCCCAGAAACCGATGTCGCTGGCAACCCATCCAGTAAATTGAACGATAAAGTACCACCAACTTATAGTAATCACCGACCGACCGACGGCGCGTGCATTTGCAGCAATGATAAATATCTCGGACAACCTGGAACGGTAGGGTCGCACCTTGAGGACACTTTGACAAATACGGCTAGCTCTCTCGATCACTGAGCGTGAAAGTCAGCAGAGGGGGTTGCTTGCCATGTCGTCGACAGCGTTGGGTATAAGGGGCGACGAGAGACGGAATTAACTACCTCTTCGAGATCTGCTAAGCTGCTGCGCTGCGCACACTTTCATCAGATAAACACGATGCCTGCTGAGGGTACGGCGGTCACCGTCGTCTGGTGGGGTCATGGCGAGCCCTTCGTTGCTGCGCCAAATCCAACTACAGTATATCAAGCTGTTCGGATAGATGAGCGCGCTCGTCAACACATAATACGTGAATTCGACATTATTTAGATAGTCTGGAATTGGGGACTGGAGATCTCCAGACGCCAATCTCCAGTACAGTACCAATAAGTTTGTTTGAGGTTTGAAGTAAATATTTACCCATTTTTTTAAACAAAATTTTCATCCCTCTCTTTTGTTGTTGAGTTCAGCAGCGAAGGCAGCCAAATTGAACAACAATAACGGGAGTGAAGAGAGGTGTGGAAACTCAGTACTCAGTACTCAGCGGTTAGAGATGTGAGCGGCCCGGGAGCTAAAGCGCTAAAGAGGTGGCGGGTGCGAAGTCCAAGTGGAATGCCTAGACTAGCCCGTCTTCAGTTTGTCTCTCTCAAATCTTCCCTGGTAAACCTCCCAGTATCACTATTCGGACCCCTGCTCGAGCGTAATATTGCAAGTCTGTCGCTCTCTTCCTCTCCACCACACACTAACCAAGTCGTATTCCATTAGCGCCCACAACATATTGCCGTCCTTCTCACCCCTACCGCACCGCCATCCGAGTTAGATGGAAGGAAACCCTATGTATATGTCGGATGGACAGGCATGGTATCTGCCTCGTCATTGGCCCACTTCAATTCCACTTCCGACAGCTCTCTCGAGACAGTCGAGATTGATCCACAGTACGCAGAAGGTCTTGGTTTCAAGGAAGGAGATGTCGTGAGCACATGCTTTTCCTCATTCCCTTTGTTGCTCACACAGTCAAGGTCGAGGTGGGACTGCTCTATGACTTACCCATAGCCAAGTCGGTGGCCACGGAACCACTCACCCCAGATGACTGGGAAATATTGGTATGTATGCATGATATAACATCTCGACTCGTTCCTCACTTATTTTTCAGGAATTACATGCAGAACACGTAGAGTCCACCCTTTTATCTCAGGTTCGCGTCGCCGCATCTGACCAGGAGGTGGATGTTTGGGTACTCGGCCGCACTCGTATCCGTCTACGTGTTCGTATGTGGTTGCTCTTTTTCTCCATCCCCACAATGCTGAAGCCATCTCAGTTTCGTTTGAACCATCGTCTGCGAGAGCTGTCATGCTTTCCAATGATACTGAACTATCGGTCGCGCCAAAAACCCGCCGTCAGTGGAACTCGGAGAAGCATATTGTCAATGGGGAGAACCCTGTGGCTAAATCCGATCCAGCAATGACATCTCCTACTTCCAGAAAGCCTTCGTATACCACCCTGCTTCGCGTGCTACCCGCTTCTGTGTTCTCGTATCACCTGGCCATCCCGTCAGACTTGGGCTCTGTTGTTTTTGTGTCCCCACGGATGCTCAGCGTTGCGCGTTTGGAAGGCTTACTCCCACCTGACTCACATACTACCTTCATCGCCGATGTGAAGCGTCTTGACCCTCCAACAGATCCAGCAGGTGCGACCAACCCGCCCCCATCAGACGCCGCCGCAGTTGCAAAGGTGCTTAACCCCAGTGAGGCCACGAAGCGGGAAGACGACAAGGAAGAGCCATCCAAGATTGACCACGTGAGGGTTATTGGGGTGGACGGTGTACTCGACGGTCAAATGATTCTCGCTGGAGGGGTAGATGGAGTGGAAGATTGGGATGTGGTCCGGTAAGTTCTAGTGCCCAGGAATACGGAGTCCCAGCCAGATCTCATGACCGTCTGTACAGGTTAAACGTCTCTGTTGACTCGGAATCAACTAAGGCCGCTCCGGACATACCTTCACCTACATCTCCGTGCGTGTCCCAACATGGTCCGCCTGCTCGCTAATCCTAATCCTCCCAGTAAACCTCGGCGGGCTCCGCCTACTCATGAATTAGCCGGTGTGGAAGATGTGCTTACCAAATGCCATGATTTCTGCGGACGTATGTTTGCGCTCTACGAAGCTGGTGCGGTAGCTGGACGTATGTCAGCCTTTTTCCGTGTAACGACCATCCTCTGATCTGATATTATAGCCTCGGGTCTCCTCGTGACGGGCCGAGTGGGCGCAGGCAAGACCTCCGTAGTGCAGGCAACCGCAAAAGCATTGCAATGGGATCCCCAAGTGCACGCTTGTAAGTAGAGCGTTCAAGTACCAGGCCTGTTGTCTTATCTTACTCTGTAGTCATACTCTATGTCGACATTTCTCGCTATACGGAAAAGCCCATCCAGACTTTGCGCACGCTGTTTCAGTTCTGGCTAGATAAGGCGATGTGGCATCGACCAAGTATCCTCATATTCGACAATCTCGAAAAGTTGTTAAAAACAGAGCTGGAGGTGCTCGGCTCGTTCTACTCGTCTTCTACGTGCTTACACGCGATGGACAGCACGCTGACTCTTTCCGTACACGACAACTTACCGAGGTCTTCTTGTCGATGTTCTCTTCTGCTTCTGCCCACGACCTGGCTCCTGACCTGTCCAATATCATCCTTATTGCAACCGCCGAGTCGCAATCTGCCTTGCACCCGCATCTCAGCGCCTCACACCTCTTCAAACAAGTTGTGCATCTCAAGCCCCCAGACAAGAATGCGCGCAAGCAGATCCTTGCACAGGTGGTGCAGCGGAGGCTGGAGGCCGCAAGGAATCTCGAGGTCGACGCACAGCAGCCACTGAATTTCGTAGCATTGGCGACGGAAACAGAGGGATACTCTGCCACTGACCTGCAAGACCTGGTCGCGCGCGCTGTCCACCAGGCCATGGTCAGATCCTCCGGCGACAATGACAAGGTGAAATTCCCGAAAAACTACCTATGATGTTGGTGTATTGAGATGGGGTGCTAGGTTTGTCTGACTGCTGCAGACTTCAAGGCTGCTCAAGTCGACTTCGTGCCTCTTTCGTTGAGGGATGTTCCGTTGCAAAAATCTACGATGGAGTGGGCTGACATCGGAGGTGCGAGAAAGCCCAATGCAATTCGAACCGCAGGTTGACCTTGCTCTAGGTTTGGCCGAAACGCGGCGGATGCTACGCGAGACCTTAGAGTGGCCAACGAAATATGCTGCGATCTTCGCTCAGTCCCCATTACGACTGCGTTCTGGGTACGTGGACGGACCACGTTTGTCCGATAAGCTAGCTCATTATACCCAACCATCCGCCATAGGCTTTTGCTCTATGGATACCCTGGTTGCGGGAAGACGCTGCTCGCCTCGACAGCCGTGAAGGAATGTGGCTTGAATTTTATCAGCATCAAGGGCCCGGAGCTGCTGAACAAATATATTGGCGCGAGCGAAAAGTCGGTTAGGGATATCTTTGAGAGGGCTAGTGCCGCTAAACCATGCGTGCTGTTCTTCGACGAATTTGACTCAATTGCACCTAAACGGTATGAACTTCCCTCGCCTCGCCTCCTATCGCCGATTCTGATATGAATTATTTTTCTTCTTTTTTTTTTTGCAAAAAAAGTGGACATGACAGTACCGGAGTTACTGATCGAGTTGTCAATCAGCTCCTGACATTGATGGATGGTGCGGAGGGCCTCGATGGGGTTTATGTCCTTGCCGCTACCAGGTTAGGGTGTATTGATATTCTGATGTCATCCAGCGACTCACGTCATCTTCCAGTCGTCCCGACCTGATCGATTCTGCTCTTCTCCGACCAGGGCGACTCGACAAGTCATTACTGTGTAACATGCCCACGAAAGGTGAACGTAAAGAAGTAAGAGCAACCCGCCCTACGTTTTCCTTTCTGATTCCCCTTATGATATAGATTCTACAAGCGCATACGAGAAACGTCCCCATATCGCACGAAGTCGACTTTGATCACCTCGCCAACGCGACAGACGGTTTCTCAGGCGCGGACCTCCAGGCGCTCTTGTACAACGCGCACCTCGAGGTCGTGCACGAGAGCATCGGCCAAGTCTCGGCTTCCGGCAGCGAAAGAAGCAAAGACAACGGCGTCGACGATACGCCAACGACGACGGTCGAGCACACGTCATTTGGCGGGCCCGCTCAGAACAACAACAGCACGGCCAAGTCGCGCGCAGAACAGATGGCCGTGCAGCGTCGGGTAAGGGTAACATAAAAAGAAGGAAGAAAAAAAACACTTTGAACTCAAATTCAGCTCCGCTCTTTTCAGTTACGCCAGATCATGGCCTCTTCACAGCGTCGCGGTTCGCGAGCAGATTCGAACGATGCAGTCGAGGATCGTCCAAAGGTATATCTTTTCTTCCTTCTCCAACCACAGAATTATGACATCTCTTTTCTATTCCCACCTCTTTTCATCTCTTCACCTAACGGTAGCGCGAGATCCGCGACGAACATCTCCGACGCGTGCTGAAGAAGACGAAGCCATCCATTTCCGCCGAGGAGATCGCTCGCTTAACTAGAATGTAACTTTTTCCGTTCCTATATTTAATCCCCGAGGTGTGACTGACACTTAAAAAAACACATTCCTCCCTCCCCAAGATATGCCACATTCGTCTCAGATCGCAGTGGCGAACTGCCCGTTCCCCCCGATGCGGGTGGTGTGGGCCAAAGGGTATCTCTCATGTAAGATAGATATTGATGCATTGAGTGAACCCTAGATACAATGCAATGCAAGAAGAAAGCCATTGTGATAGATGCGAATAACGAATCCCATGCAAAAAAGAAATGTCGAAGGGTATGATCTGTTACTCTCCACGCGCACATACTGAGGACCCACCCCACCTCATCTCCCGCACTCTCACACGCCCCATGACCTCGCGCCTCTCGAAAGCCTGGGGGAAAGTAATGGCTATAGTTTCTGCAACGCCTTCATGGCGTTCGCGATGGCGAAACTCGACTTGGCCATCACCTGCCGACTCTCCTTGGTCACCTCAGGCAGCGCCTGCATCTCACTAAGCTTGTCCGCGTGCTCGCTCAACTCGTGCAAGATGTCGCCGCCGTGCCGCGCCTGACTTGCTGGCAGATTGTCGTGACAGACCGCGACAATGCTCGATACGATTGTGATGATCTGCGTCAGGTTCTCGTTCAGTGTCGGCGATGGCGTAGGGCTGCGCACGCCAGAGAGCACGCTTTGAATCGCGTAGATGATCGACTCGGTCTGTGCTTCTAAGTACGGCTAGATATCTCACCCGTCACGAGTCGGAAAAAAAACAATACAAGACAATCAAGAGACGCACCCTCAGTTCGGTCCACGCATCTTCTGACCCCTCGGCAGCAGTAGAGTCAGGACTCGTAATGCCCGCGGCGTTCACCGTCCTATGATCAAATATAGTTGGTGGAGCAGAGCTGTCATCCGAACTGGACTCATGCGTGAGGTGCTCCCGCTCGTCACGCACTGGTTCCCGGTCCCGCTCGCCTCGCCTCGACGACGTCTCGCTTAGGCCACGTTGGTGGGTGGCAGATGGTCGCACCTCATCAACCGTACGCAGACCGGGTGTAAAGCCACTAGTAGCAGTCCCGATAGACGACGGTGCGAACTGCTCCTGCTCGGCCTTGGTCGCGCGCCGGAGGAAGACAACGCGCCCAAGCTCGGTAACCGCCGCAGAGACATGGCTCGCTGCCGCATCGAGCAAACTCACGGGAGAGAGACCCGAGCTTGTCGCATGCGTCTTGGAAGCTGTAACAAGGTTCGACAGGGTCGCCTCCACGCGCTCTTCTAAAGCATGCACACCCTCGGGGTCGGAATACCGCCGTGAATGGGAACGCACGTCATCAAGAATATTTGTCACGGCATTGACAACGGATTTCATCGGGGTGAGCACGCGGGTTGGCGCATTGCCGCGACCCGCAGAAAGGAGCGAGTCGATGGCGGTCAGGAAGGCTGTGAGGTGCACGTCCGGAATCGCACCATCTGCTGACAGCGGTAACTGATCGTCGAATCTGGGTTTTTGCAGGAAGAGGGCTGAAGTGGCTGGGTGGAATGTGAGAACGATGCGAAGAAATGAGAAACAAACATATCTACCTTTGACTGAGCGGAGTTCGGTCTTGGCCTGCTCATACTTGCGCTTGTAGTCTTTGAGTTGAGCATCAAGATCGCGGATGAGGATGAGATCAGAATCCTTGGACGTCATGAGTTCATCATTGCGCCGAGAGAGGTCGGACACCTCGACAAGCAAGCCCTCCATGTCCGAGCGCAATTGTTCAACAACATCGGAGTCGGCCTGTAGACGAGTGAGAAGGTGCAATCGATATAGGAGAAGTAACTGAACACACGGCCGGAGTACGTTCATCTTCTAGTCGGTCGCAACGTTCACGCAGGATCTGTAACTCATCCTCGTCTTGTTGTGTGCGCCGTGCTCCCCGCTCCCGGGAACGCTGAGCGTCTTCACGCACATTCTCGAGTTCCTTCTGGATACCCAACATTGCAGCGCTCTGTTCCTCGGCCCGCTATGTAAAACTGAGCTCAGGATCGGTGCCGAAGTCATAATGAGACTTACGCGGCGAAACTTGTCAAGATCATCCTCCAATTGTTTGATCCGCCGATCGGACTGTTCGAGCTGAAGCGCGCGTACGTCGCCATCCTCAACCTCACGTTCAAGGCCAGCAATACGACTTTGCATCGTCGCGATACGGAACTCGTAATCGCGGCGCATCTTCTCGCCATCCTCGTTGGGAGCGGCGCTCGCTCTACCGCCAACAACTCTGGCTGAGCGGTCGCTTGCAACACTTGTGCGCCCGAAGGAGATCTTATCGTAGTAGTCATCGCTACGCGCACCGCCGTCAGTGTCAGGATCTTGAGCCAAGCGTCTTGCCAAAGCGCCGAGACCACTCTCAACTTCATCAGCCTCGCCATCGCCGTCTTCAGGCGCGCTTTCACTACGGCCATAAGGGACCTCGATGTCCTCTTCGGCTATCGTGCTCTTGTTGGGAATGATAATGCCGCTGGTAACGGTAGCGCTTTGCGCATTGGTGGTACTAGTCGAATCGGTACCACTGGCAATACTCGGACGGCGACCAAGATCGAGTTGCTGAGAACGACTAGTGGTAGCTGTGTCTTGTGATGGCTTGCGCCGTGACGTAAGGGGGTCACGGTCAGATAGGGGTTCACTTGGGCCGTCAGCAAATGGGTCATCGCCTCGGCGGGCCACTATGGGAGGGTTGTAATCATCTTGGCTACGGCGGGGGCGTGAACCGCCACTTGGAGGACGTTCTCGATCTTCCGACAAGCGACCGAAGCGGGCGGGCGTTGGGAGTTCTTTGTCACGATCGCGTGGGGCGGTGGGGAAATCAGGAGAAGGGAAATCATCATAGGTAGAGCCGGGAGAAGCCACATCAGAAGGCTGCAGGGGAGAATGGGGCTAAGAAGAGACCGATGAGAGGGGAAAGAATGAGACATACCTCCTCCTTGAACTCTGGGTATCGGCGAAGAAGTTCATAATAGACATCACTGGACAAATCCCTGAAGCGAGACAGTGGAAGGGTAGCAAGCTTTTGACGAGCTTGGTTTCGTTTTGGATGAAATTCATCGCGGACAGGGAGAAAAGGGACTAGAGCGGCCGGTGAGATGGATGACTGAGAAAGAGTAGAGAGAAAGAAGACAGACCTTGGTTGTTATCTGAGTTTGTCTTTCGTCTTATCAATTCATCGTAAACATCGGTAGATAATTCTTGAAACTGCTGGCGTGTAAGCCTCGTGAGTTTCTGTCGTGCTGTTGAGCGAGAGTTTGCTGGCTCTGAGGGGGAATGAACGTGAGAGAGTGAAAACGGAGATAGAGGGATAAGGAACCTTTTGCGAGGTATGAAGAAAGGTATTTGCTGAGTTCGTCAAAGTGGGAACGTGCGACTTGGTACGAGTCGATGGGTGGGGTCGAGGCGGAAGATTTGTCTCTGATGGGCTTGTAGGTGTCTGTGCGGTAATTGGAGATGCCGGAGAAGGATGTCAGGGTGGGAGAAGGGGCTCTTGTTGACCTCATCGTGGAGAGAGGAGTTGCGAGGATGGAACGGGCTGAGTGCGAGCCATAAAACGGCGTTGGCTTGGCCCACGACCCAAACACATGGATCAACGGCCGTTGCCGAGATCGCACCTCCTTTCGACCATTACATCATCGTCGCCCCCCATGGCTGACCTTCCCTTTCTTTCTCGTCTGCGCTCACACGAATACGTCGCCCTCCTCCTCGGCTTTCTCTTCATCGTCTTCGAGGGCGCTCTACACATCGTAATTTTGTCGCTCCCAAAACTCGTCATCAACTGGTTTTACCTCAAATCTCGCTCTCTCTTCCTTCACTTTGTCGGCGCCAGTTCCTCATCGCCCGAAGCTAGACGCCTCGCCGATCGCATACGCAAGGCAGATAATTTTGAAGATCTATGCGCCATATTTGGTTATCACAATGTTGAAGAGCACGTTGTCCTCACGAAGGACGGTTATCTCCTTGGAATTCACCGCATCCCTGGTCCAAGGAACGAGCCTCGTCCCGTCCCTGGCTCCTCCACTGGCAAACCAGTCGTCTATTTACACCATGGTCTTCTCATGAATTCCGAGGTATGGGTTTGTCTCACAAGCCCAGAACGTTCTGTTCCCTTTGTTCTCGCAGAGTTGGGTTATGACGTGTGGCTCGGCAACAATCGTGGCAACAAGTACTCCAAAAAGTCGATCCACCATGACCCCAACTCTCTCAAGTTTTGGGACTTCTCCATTGATGACTTTGCGTGGCATGACATCCCGGACTCGATCGAATATATTCTCCAGATTACCCGTGCATCCAGTCTCAGCTACGTCGGTTTCAGCCAGGGCACTACTCAAGCGTTTGCTGCACTGAGCATTCACCCTCAATTGAACCAGAAGGTCAACGTCTTTATCGCTCTTGCACCCGCAATGCGTCCAAAGGGTCTCTCCGCCCCTCTTGTTGATGGTCTCATGAAAGCCTCGTAAGTCGCCCCTGTCTTTCTGATCTAACCCGCGTTCATCCCCTACCAGTCCCACCCTTCTCTTCCTTATTTTTGGTCGTCGCGCCATCCTCTCCTCGGCTCTCATGTGGCAGTCCATTCTCTACCCGCCTATCTTCGTCCGCCTGATCGACGCCTCTCTCATCTTCCTCTTCTCGTGGCACTCCCGTAGTGTCACGTTCACGCAGAAACTTGCGGCTTATTCCCACCTCTACTCCTTTGCTAGCACAAAGTCCGTCGTACATTGGTTCCAAATCATGCGCTCCGGCCGTTTCGTCATGTACGATGATGAGCCCTACACACCCGCTCTCCGTTCCAGCAAACACAGCCCCCGCGCGGGGTACCGCCCAGCTAAGTTCCCCACCCGGAATATTGCGACGAACATCGTCATCTTGTATGGTGATGTCGATTCCCTTGTCGACATCGGTGCGATGCGCCACGAGCTTCCCGAACACCGTCTTGACATTCGCCGCCTGGGGGGGTACGAACATCTTGATATACTCTGGGGTAGGAACGTCCATGTGGACGTGATCCCGCAGGTTGTGAGCGCCCTACGACAGCATTGTGTGAATCCCGAGATGATCAAGAGCGACACAGATGCGTTTAGGTCGAAAGGCGGTTTACATCCAGACGCGGCGATTGATTATGGGTTGGGCGATGGTTGGGAGAATGGTGCCATTTCGGACTATGCAACTTCCACGGAGTGAAGCACTCGGACCACCCTAACATTTTATTTTAGCCAACGTTGTATGTTATAAGCATCGACTTGATATCTTTAATCGAACCAGAGGGCTGTTGAGGCTCTGTGCAGTGCAATGGCAGTGCATACGCGCCTTCGGCAGGCACGTCTATCAGTATCGTAATTGGGCCAGATCTTGACAGTAAACAACCATGCAAGTTGCCACCGTTACCGAACACATGCAAGATTTACTGTCATCGTGCTTCCGCCGCCGCTCTTCGCTTTCCCTTCCCAACAGTGGCGAATAGCACCTCGTGGACCCACGTGACCCCCTGAGGAAACCCGACTGCGACCACACAGTGACCACACGCGTCTTCTAGTACCATACTATAGTCCAGATTGCCGAACCTACCAACACTCTACCACCGAGCGGTGCATCGTGATCATCAAAAAGACACGTTTGGGTGACTTTTGATCTAACTGGAAGCTCAAACAATTACCCTAGCATAGCCTTCTTCTCGGCCATTATCCCATCGAAATGTCCGAGTCCGTTCTCTTTCGTCTCGCGAACGAGAAACTCATTGTTATCGCGATGAACTGTCCTTTCCACATTGAAGCTTCGAACATCAATATCGAAAGACGGACGGACGTTGCTCTGCCCTCTGCCTCGCCGCGGGCGGTACAATATACGAGACCACCGTGCCTTCCATTTCATTCCTTCAAGACGTGGGTCTGCCTTGACGTCTTACGGTTACAAACGGCAGAGAACACATCAATTTTTTTTCTTCGTCGCTTGGGCTCTTGATCGTTGCCCCGAGTGCATGAGGTCTTTGTTCGCACGTGAAAAAGTTACGCGAAGTGAGAATATCCTTGCCGTATCAAAGACCCCGGGGAACCAACTTTCATTTGGAATCGGGCACTTCGGCGGCTCGGCCAAGAGCTACCTCCTAGATGTTTGTAACGGCCACTGTACAAGTCGAGAATGTCTGGTGTTGAATGATTGGCACTCGCGATGGCAGCCCTCTCTCACCACCCACTCCCATCCTCCCTCTGATTGAGTCTACTGTCTCTCCCTCAGAACAACGCCAATGGGGTTTCTCGTCCTCCACTGCTAACTCTTTGAGGGAAAGACCCCTACTTGCAGGTCTACAACAGCCAAACGTGACACCCTACTCGCATTCGACCCACCTAATCTAACCCTTCACATAGGGCTACTAGTATGCCTCGATGGCCGCACAAGCAACTTGACCTGATCAATCCGATCAGTGAGTCAACAAGTGATATGGCCGTGTTCGCCGAGAACGGCTCTGCCTTCGTGAAAGATAAATGCGAGTAGGCTGAGCGTGCAAATGCTGCTGCAAACTAGCCACGTAAGATGGTATGGCAGTAGGCGATACCTTATTAGGGGTATAGGACGAAGAAGCTGAAGCAGGGGGTCTCGATTTCTCTGTTCTCTTTTTGGTATTGAACCGAATACTCGCGAAGCTGTGCATGCGGCCCGGAACTCTAAATACCCTCCGCACTATTACTGGAGTCCTTGACTCGGGGCCACTCTGGAGAACTTCACTAGTAACATGTCCCAGCTACCCCCGCTGACTGTCTCTCATCTCCCACCACGTCAACACATACCTCTGACTCACGGTACTCCATTCCTGCCGCCAACGTTGCTACTTGCCAATGGGCTCTTCTTCCTCCAGGCCCACCAGGGGCCTGTGAAACGTGAGGAGATCCAACCTACCAGCCGCTCGGGCCGTGATGATGATTTTGAAGAAGAAATAAGCTACTTTAAATTGAATAGAACTTAAATCGAGACTAATTATTCGAATGTTGGTTTGTGGTCCAAACTTTGGCAGAAACCCATGCCAACCTACAAACACTGACACAACGGTCGTGGTTATGGAGTTGCTGCAGGTCTGGAAATCAACCCCGTGCCTGTACTGAAACGGGTAGGATATCGTAGAAATAAACAGAACAGCGTCCCCGACACGTCCACCTGTGACTCGTCAGTGATGACACAGTGGCATTCTATGACAGCACTTTTAAAAAATCGGAAAGACACCTGGACGAGATAAATCGGAAACGGAATACACAAACAGACAGACAAGAATGAGAAGGTGAGTCCCCAACATGCAGCAGAAACCAGCAGGAAAGAAACGAGCCATTGAGGTTCAAGGTGTTATCGGTGAGAGGATGTTGAGTAAACATGTAGGATGTGACGAGTGAATCAAAGGGAAGGGATGGCATCCTCCGCAAATCACCTAATGGTGGGTAGAAAGATTGAGGCGGGCCAGTTGGCTGCCTCGTGGGGGATGACGACACCGATACAGTCATCGCCGTCGGTTGAGGAGCACCGTGCGTGTTGCTTAAAAGACCAGACCGAGGAGGTCGGTAGTGGCGTCGTATCTCACCGGAGCAGCATCATTAGTCGAACCTGGACGGCGACCAAGATCGAATTGCTGGGAACGATTAGTAGTAGCTGTGTCTTGATGGCTCACGGTCAGATAAGGGTTCACTTGAGCGTGTGTCAGCAAATGGGTCATCGCCTCGGCGGGTCACTATGGGAGGGTCGTGATCATCTTGGCTACGGCGGGGGCGTGCACCGCCACTTGGAGTACATTCTCGATCTTCCGACAAGCAACCAAAGCGGGCAGGTGTTACGAGTTCTTTGTCAAGGTCGCGTGGGGCAGTGGGGAAATCAGGAGAAGGGAAATCATCAAAGGTAGAGCCGAGAGAAGCCACATCAGAAGGCTGCGGGGGAGAATGGGGTTACAGTAAGAAGAGACCGATGAGAGGGGAAATAATGAGACGTACCTCTTCCTTGAACTCTGGGTATCGGCGAAGAAGTTCATGATAGACATCACTGGACAAATCCTTGAAGCGAGACATTGGAAGGGTAGCAAGCTTTTGACGAGCTTGGTTTCGCTTTGGATGAAATTCATCGCGGACAGTGAGAAAAGGGACTAGAGCGGCCGGTGAGATGGATGACTGCAGAAAGAGTAGAGAGAAGGAAGACAGACCTTGGTTGTTATCTGAGTTTGTCTTTCGTCTTATCAGTTCATCGTAAACATCGGTAGATAATTCTTGAAACTGCTGGCGTGTAAGCCTCGTGAGTTTCTGTCGTGCTGATGAGCGAGAATTTGCTGGCTCTGAAGGGAAATGAACGTGAGAGTGTGCAAACAGAGATAGATGGATATAGAACCTTTTGCGAGGTATGAAGAGAGGTATTTGCTGAGTTCATCAAAGTAGGTGCGCGCGACTTGGTACGAGTCGATGGGTGGGGTCGAGGCGGAAGATTTGTCTCTGAGGGGCTTATAAGTGTCTGTGCGATAACTGGAGATGCCCGAGAAGGATGTCAGGGTGGGAGAAGGGGCTCTTGTTGACCTCATCGTAGAGAGAGGAGTTGCGAGGATGGAGCGGTGAAGGGTGATCGATGCTGCGAGATTTGAGTAAGTCGTCCAAGTAATGGTGAGGAAAGATAATCAACGCGCTCGGAAGTGTGAGGCATTGTAGACTAGTACTTAGGTTTATATACAGGCAGAATGACACCTATAAACTATGTTACTGAGTCTGTAAGAGGGAAGTAGAAAGGAGTGTTCTTAGATGGGAAGTGACAGTTAGACAGGTGGAAACGGAGGGGACGGTGACCTAAGGTACCTAAGGTCCAAAGGTACTGCAAAAGGGGTGGTTGGCGGCACGGGGATAGCGGACGTCCGAAGCGTAATGCGTTCCGTTCCGTTCCGCGCGCACACAGACCTGGATCAACGGCCATTGCCGAGATCGCCTTTCGACCATTACATCATCTGGCTGACCTTTCTTTCTCGTCTTCGCGGCCACACGCGTCTACCATACTGTAGTCCAGATTACCGAACCTAACAACATTCTGCCACCGAGAGATGCGTTGTGATCATCAAAAAGTCACGTTTGGGTGACTTTTCATCTAGCTGGAAGCTCAAACAATTACCGTAGCGTGGTGTATGTCATTCCTGCCAGTGGGTGGCTGGCACGAAGTTGATGAATTTCGCTTTCAAGGTTCGTGTCGAACATGTGGACCAGTCGAGTCGGCTGACGACGAGAAACTTCGTTCCTAGCCTTCTTCTCCTCGACTATTACTCCATCGAAATGTCCCTCACCGTTCTCTTTCGTCTCGCGAACGAGAAACTCTCGTTGCTATCCCGATGAACGGTCCTTTCACATTGGGGCCCCGAACATCAATATCGAAAGACGGACGGACGTCGTTCTGCTCCCTACGTCCCTGCCTACGTCGCCACCCTGACGGGCGGTACAATATGCGAAACCACCGTGCTTCTATTTCATTCCTTCAAGACGCGGGTGGGTCTGCCTTGAAGTCTTACAGACAGCAGAGAACAAATTTTTTTTTTCTTCGTCGCTTGGGTTCTTGATCGTTGCCCTGAGGAACCAACTTTCATTTGGAGCACGAATCGGGCACTTCGGCCAAGAGCTACTTCCTAGCGGGAATTCGATTCTCCTGATGGTTTTGGCAACGGCCACTGTACCACTTGAGAATGTCTGGGTGTTGAATGATTCGCACTGGGGACCTCGGTCGGTTACCAGGTTGGGGGTGGAAGTGTGTGCTGCGAGGTCCAACTGTCTCTCCTTCAGAGCAATGCCAATGGGGTTTCTCGTCCTCCATTGCTGACTCTTTGAGGGAAAGACCCCTGCTTGCAGGTCCACAACAGCCAAACGCGACACCCTACTCGCATTTGACCCCTCCTCGTGTTTTCGATTCAGTAAACTCTTGCACGTTCTCTTTGCGCTTTACGATTGGCAGTGATGGGCCTTCTTGGGATTGTGAAAGAACATTTCGAGCTTCAGAAACGATGTCCACTGAAGCGTGTGCCATACAGACTCTTTTCACTTCGGGCGCAACTTGACACCCGCCACTGACCCTTTGAAACCCTTTCGGCCTGCGCAACCTAAGCACCATCGCCTGGGTAAATCTCTCACGATCGGATGGGAGAGCTGGTGGAAGAGCAAAAGACGGGCAGTAGGACTGCTTCAGTGTCTGCCTAACTGCGTACTCAGCTGCGCTCAGTACTCAAGTACTTGACGGCGACACTTTTTTGCAGTCGCACTCACGCACACACCTTACGAGGCTCAAGACAATATCTTACAGTCCCATGACCCTGTATCGTGGGAGTATCAAACTGTTAAGCTTCTGCAGAATCACGATCGCGCAACCTGAGGTGCTCACTTGAAGTCTTGAACCATGATGAAACTTGCTGTCAGGGTACACGGGCCATCATTTTTCAGGGCTCGTGCTGTAAACGTGCTCAAATTTCACAAGTCCTTGTTGCTTCCAGGCAGCCATCATTCGATTCTTGCACGAGTCGCATAAGGGAACGTCCTGTTCTGGCACTGCAGACCCTACTACATCGACGGCATGATCGACCTGCTTCTTGGGCCGGTTTCTGGGTGGCGATGCAGGGTTCTGTTCCCATACAAAAATCGTCTCGGCCATGCCACGGCATACTCCCTGAAGGGCCTGAAGTGACTTAATCAAGGCTTACGCTTGTCTGCTGGTTTCAATTTCGAGCCTTTGACGTATGCGACAAAAAGTATCGATTACTGCAGTGATCTGCGACGCGCAGCTATATAAGTACACGATCTCCTTCGCAATCAGGCCCAGTCAGACAGACACCTTTCTGCTTACTATCCAGAGAATATACGGTCATCTCGCTGTTTGTAGCCCGCTGCTTCCACACACAATCCTTCCACGAGAGTCACTGAGCTCGACTGCAAAAAGTGCTGCCCTTGAGTAAGCTTGAGCTACAGTGAGAAATAAGCTACTTTAAATGAACTGAATAGAACTTAAAACAAGACTAATTATTCGAATGTTGGTTTGTGGTCCAAACTTTGACAGAAACCTATGCCAGCCTACAAACACCGACACAACGGTCGTGGTTATGGAGTTGCTGCAGGTATGGAAATCAACCCCGTGCCTGTACCCATGAGAACTGTAAGACATTTACTGCACGTTTACTCCACCCGTGTCTCACCCTTCGCGTGATCACACCAAGTTGAAAAGGCAACAAGACATTTATTCAACAGAACACGAGACAACGCAGCAATTGAGCGAAGCAGGAGACAACCGAGTTATCGAGGTCAAAGACCGCCAGTATAAGTACAGTAGATAAGGCCGGTTCACGAGAAGACCAAATGTAAGGCTTGGTCCGGGAGATAACGAGGTTGGTGTAAAATCGTCCCACAGGGACATGGCCATGTATCAGTATTTTCGAAGTGCTCTAGTAGTACCTAGCGAATGAGGTAACAGTACTGAAACAGAAAGAATATCGTAGAAACAAGCAGAACATGCCGGAAGCGTCCCAGACATGTCCACCTGTGACTTGTTAGTTCATGACACTGACAAAGGCAATTCTACGCTTGATTCTACGACAAAAAAAGTTGGAGATGAGACATCTAGACGAGATGGATAGGAAGCAAACACAAAAGACACAAGAACGCGAAGGAGAGTCCCCAGCGTACAGCAGAAACCAGCAGGACAGAAACGAGCCCACACGAGGTTGAAATTCAAGGTGTTATCGGTGAGAGGAATTTGAGTGACCATGTAGGATGTGACGAGTGAATCAAACTCCTAAAGAGGTAAGAGAAGGGATGGCATCACCTGTAAACCACGTAATGGTGGGTAGAGATTGAGGCATACCAGTTGGCTGCGTCGTGGGGACAGATGATTCCGATGTAGTCACCGCCACCGGTTGAGGATCACCGGGCGAGTTGTTCAGAAGGCCAAGGAGGTTGGTAATGACATCGTATATCACCGGAGCAGCATCATTGGTACTCGATGTGCTGTTGGACTACAAAATTCGTTGTTCATAAGGCAATCGCTATCTTGCAGAGGTGCCAGCCCACACTCACCTCAAACCTACAGTCAGGCATCGAGCATTGACGCTTACTTATCGCTCCTTGAGGAGCAGCCGGCGCAGCATGCGCAACGGCTGCAAAAAAGTCAGAAAGGTTGTCGGTATGTACTTCGGGGATGGTAACCCACTGGAAAACAGAGCAAAGAGAGCAAAGAAGAGGGCAGTGAACGCGGTGGAGCGCATCTTGTGGGAGGATTGTGTGTGGGAGTAGCGGGTTACAAACAGTGAGATGGCCGTATATGCTCTGGATAGTAAGCTAACAGGTGTCTGACTGGCCTGATTGCGGTGGAATCGCATACTTATATAGCTGCGCGTCACACGCAGGCCAGTAATCAGCATACTGTGCCACTTTTGGTCGCCTTCCACCAGAGGCTTTGAGTCGAAACCAGCAGACAAGCGTAAGCCCTGATCAAGTCAACTCAGGGAGCATGCCGTGACATGGCCGAGATGATTTTTTGTTGGGAACATGAACCCTGCATCGCCAGCCAGAAACTAGGCCGGGAGGCAGGTCGATGTAGAAGCGTCTGCAACACCAGAACAGGGAGTCCCCTTATGCGACTCGTGCGAGCATCAGATGATGACCGCCTAGAAGGAACAAGGACTTTGAACTTTGACAACGGCACCAGTATGTACCCAGAAAATGATGGCCGTGTACCCCGACTCGGACAGCATGTTTCATCATGGTTCAAGTAAGCACCTCAGGCTGCGTGATGGTGATGCTGCTGAAGCTTAACGGTTTGACAATACGGGGTCATGGGTGTAAGAAATTCTTGAGCCTCGTAAGGTGCGCGTGTGAGTGCGACTGTAAATAAGTGTCGCCCTAGAGTACTGAGTACGTACTTTAGTGTGAGTAAGCAGTTTGGCAGTCACGTGAAGATCTATCACGTGCGTGCTGATAACTTTCGCCACGGTCTGGGATCCGCTGCCCGTATTTTGCTCTTGCACCAGCTCTCCCATCCGACCGTAAGAGATTTACCCAGGCAATGTGTTGCTTAGGCTGCACAGGCCGAGGGAGTTTCAAAGGGTCAGTGGCGGATGCCAAGTTGCGCCCGAAGTGAATAAGATCTGTCTGCCACACGCTCCAGCGGACATCATCGCTGAGGCGTAGGCCTGAGGCTCGAAAAGTTCTCTTTCATAATCCCCATCACTGCCAGTCGTGCTGCACATAGCGAATGTGCATGGGTTTACTGAATCATAGACACAAGGAGGACGCATGGATCATTGACGGACGATGATCGGGTGGCGTTGTGAGACTGTTTTAATAGAGCTCGTCCGAAATGAAAGGGGCACTTTTCGATGATCGGTATGTGATTAAGCGAACTTTGAACGCGTTGAGGACGCTGATGGCGAAGTGGATAGGGCAGAGCGCTGCCAGTGGCATGGGCATCGTATAATTTCAAATCCCGAGGCAAGCGGTTTCTTCACCCAACGCCGAATCCTCATTGATGGGCAGTCAGCTGTATGTCAAGGGAAAATTATCCACTGCATTGACCAACTACAGTAATTTACAAATCAAATAGCTCCGCTCGAAGGCGTGCCCGTCACTGGCAGTCAACAAGTCTCCCCACCATACTCCGACACCCCCCATCATTCCTACCCACTCTGGTGATCCTAATAGGTTTCCGTTCGGAAGGCTCGTTGACGGCAGAAAATCATGCAGCTCACTGGATTAGCAAGAAATTAACCAACCGACGTCGACGTACGTCCTTTGCGCAGCATCCCGCAAAGACTGGTGACCGACTGGATGCGATGTAGGCCAGGTGGTACCAACTAACAAGCTCCTTGATGACACCCAAGTATGGGTGAAGATCAAGATGGAGAAAAAAAGGAGACAGGCGTGGCAGTCACTGGTGCACGTGGCGCAGTGTTGTTTTTGAATCACCGCGTCGCCTGAAACTGCAACTTGTTTGCACCCGCGAGGGGCACGCTGGGCGTCTGGCCTGCCTTACCTGTCGTCATTCTGGGCCGCTGCTTCGACAGAGGCGTGAATAACGTCACTGCTGTACTCGAGCGCAGCGATCGCAAGTGCGTGGACTGCCCGATTCGTTCTTGGGTGGATCTGCAAGAACTCTACTTGATTTACCGAAACTACTTTCGTCTGCTACATGATGACGGATGCAACGGCTCTAGTGGACGCACTTACAGTATCGGAAAACTATCGTCGAAGAGTTGATATACGTTGATATTTCTGTGTGATAAAGCCTCAGGCCCCAGGGTTGTGTCTATTGGAAACAACCCTGGGAAGTAGTTCGACCAGTGACGTGTGCCAAGCCAAATATTATTCATTTGCTACTACAGTATTCATTTGCCACTATTCGTTACGCCTCCGCTCCTTGATTTCCCTTCCTAACAGCGGCAAATAGCACCTCATGGGCCCACGTTACTCCCTTGGGAAGCCTGCGTGAAATCATTTGACTGCGAACCCACGCGTCATCTACCGCATTATAATCCAGATTGCCGAACCTACCTACTCTACCATGACGGAGGACCGAGCGACGCATCGTGATTATCAAAAAGTCACGTTTCGGGGACTTTTGATTTTGCTGGAACTCCAACAAACAGCTAGGTTTGTGTAACCTAGCATGGCGCCGGCGTATCCTGGGTGCCACTACCGTGCCAGTGGCTGGCACGACTTTGATGAACTGCGCTTTTATCCCCACGACCATAGCCTGTCGCGTTTCATGATATCCAAGGCCAAGATGGCAATATAATATCCTTGTCGAACATGTGGACTCGTTCGAGTCGTCATTCTGGCATTCTGCCCTCTACCTCGCCGTGGGCGGTATACGAAATCACCGTCTTTCCATTTCGTTCCTTCAAGACGTGGGTCTGCCTTGACGTCAGACGTTAGAGAGAACACGTCATTTTAACATTTCTCGCTTGGGCTCTTGATCGTTGCCCCAAGCGCACGAGGCTTTTCCTCGGACGGCGCGAAAAGGTAATGCGATCAAAAACCCCGGGGACCCAACTTTCATTTGAAGCAGCCTGAGGTAATCAGGGCACTTCGGGAAAGAGCTGGAACTACTATCTTCTGGCAGGAATTTAGTCGGTCTTTTGGCGGTTCGGAGAACCCGTTACCAGGGTGGGATAGGAGCGTGTCCTGCGAGGCCTTCAAAAGGTCAGTGGCGGATGCCAAGTTGCGCCTGAGGTGAATAAGGTCTGTATGGCACGCGATCAGGCGGACATCACTCCTGAGGCTAGAAAAATTCTCCTTCACAATCCCAAGAAGGTCCATCACTGCCAATCGGACTGCACATGGGGAACGTGCAAGGGTTTACTGAATCAAACACACGAGGAGGAGGCATGGGTCATTTACGGACGATGATCGTGTGACTATTCAGATTAAATTTGTCTGAAATGAAAGGGGGCTGTTTGCGATGATTGGTATGTGATTAAGCGTCTTTTGAACGCGTTGAGGACGCTGACGGCGAAGTCCAGCGGCATGGTGGCTTTGTGCCTCGTATAAATTAAACACCGGAGGCAAGCGGTTTCTTTACCCCCCAACGCCGAGTCCTCATCAATGGGCAGTCAGCTGTATGTCAAGGGAAATTCACCTACTGCGTCGATCAACTAACAAATTTTCAAATAGCTCCGCTCGAAAGTGTGCTCGTCATCAAGTCTCCCCACCATACTCCAACACCGCCCTCCGCCCTCCATCGTTTCCTACCCTCCCTGCGTCACCGATCCTAATAGATTCCCGTTTGGGAGGCTCGTTAGCGACAGAAAATGATGCACCTCACTGTACTGGCAAGGAATTAACCAACAGAGATCGACGTACGTCCTTTGCGCAACATCCCGCAACGATTGCTGACTGACTCGATATGATGTAGGCCAGGTGGTATCAATCGACATGTTCCCTGATGAAGTCCTACTAGCAATATTTGATCTCCTTATGGAGGAAAGTCGATATGCTGGGAAAAAGGAGATAGAGGCGTGGCAGTCACTGGTCCACGTATGTCGGCAATGGCGACGCGTTGTTTTTGGGTCACCACGTCGCCTGAAACTGCGACTCGTTTGCACATCAAAAACACCCGCGAGGGACACGCTGGATATCTGGCCAGCCTTCCCTCTCTTCATTATAGCCAGCGTCTTCGACACATCGGGTGTGAATAACATCACTGCCGTACTCGAGCGCCGCGATCGTGTGCACCGAATCGACCTCGTGGACATCCCAAGTTCGCAATTGGGAAGAGTTTCGGCAGCTATGCAGGAGCCATTCCCAGAGCTGATTCGTCTGCAAGTCCTTTCGGATTATGGGATTGGTAGACCGATGCCAGCCCTGCCAGATTCATTTTTGGGTGGAATTGCCCCACGTCTGCAAGAACTCTGGTTGACTCGCATTCCATTTCCGGGTTACCGAACCTACTTTTGTCCGCCACTCACCTCGTCAGACTTACTCTTTGGGATATTCCTCACTCCGGGTACATTTCACCGGAGCCAATGGTCACTACTCTCTCCGCGCTGACCAGCCTCCGATTACTTTGGCTCGAATTCGAATCTCCTCAATCTCGTCCTTACCAGGACAGCCTACGACCGCCTCCCCGGACACGCTCGGTCCTTCCCGTTCTCACCTCGCTGAACTTTAAAGGGGTCAGCGAATACTTGGACGAGCTCGTGGCCCACATGGATACCCCTCAACTCAAGGGCTTGGAAATAACCTTCTTCAATCAAATTGTATTCGACACACCACACCTCATCCAATTCATCTATCGCACACAAATGTTGAAAACACTCGAACAAGCCAGTGTTAGCTGTGAGGTCGACGCCGCTAGGGTTCGGCTCTCACCACAGGCATCTCACTCCACATTCTTCCGTGTGAAAATCCCATGCAGAGAGTTGGATTGGCAAATTTCGTCTCTGGAGCAGGTGATTACCTCGTGTTTGCCTCCCCTTTCCGCATTGGAGGACCTATACATCGACGATCACTGGCAACCAGATTGGCAAGACAACATCGAGAACGCGTTATGGCTGGAACTATTGCATCCATTTAACACTGTGAAGAATCTCTACATAACCGAGGAATTTGCGCGACGTATCGTACCTGCCTTACAAGAGCTCGTCGGGGGCAGAACGACAGAAGTGTTGCCTGCTCTACAGAATGTTTTCTTGGAGGGGCTCCAGCCTTCGGGATCTGTTCAAGAAGGCGTTGGGCATTTCGCTGCGACGCGACAGGCCATCGGTCTCCCTATAGCAGTTTCTCGCTGGGACAGGGGCGAGGAAGATGATGATTGATAAATACCTTCTATTTCTGTCCCATTAATGCTTCGTGTCGTCTACTTACCACCCGCATTTGTTGTTTTTTGACATCACTATGATTTGCCCTATATTCAATGATGATTGCAGGTCGCGTCGAATGGAGATGAGATAGCCTACGCTTGCATTGCCCAGCCAAATTAGGTATAATGAGATTGAGTTTCATAGGATTGAACAAGACGATATGAATCGACAGTACTAGCCCTTGCTCAATGATTATTTTTCGCGAAGCTTTTTACAAAGCGCCGTAAACGTGACTGATTATTCGAATGTTGGTTTGTGGTCCAAACTTTGGCAGAAACCCATGCCAGCCTACAAACACCTGACACAACGGTCGTGGTTATGGAGTTGCTGCAGGTATGGAAATCAACCCCGTGCCTGTACCCATGAGAACTGTAAGACATTTACTGCACGTTTACTCCACCCGTGTCTCACCCTTCGCGTGATCACACCAAGTTGAAAAGGCAACAAGACATTTATTCAACAGAACACGAGACAACGCAGCAATTGAGCGAAGCAGGAGACAACCGAGGTCAAAGACCAACAGTATAAGTAGGCCGGTTCACGAGAAGACCAAACGTAAGGTTTGGTCCGGGAGATAACGAAGTTTGTATCAGTATTTTCGAAGTGTTCTAGTAGTACCTAATGAATGAAGTAACAGTACTGAAACAGAAAGAATATCGTAGAAACAAGCAGAACATGCCGGAAGCGTCCCAGACATGTCCACCTGTGACTTGTTGGTTCATGACACTGACAAAGGGAATTCTACGACAAAAAAAGTCGGAGACGAGACATCTAGACGAGATGGATAGGAAGCAAATACAAAAGGCACAAGAACGCGAAGGAGAGTCCCCAGCGTACAGCAGAAACCAGCAGGACAGAGACGAGCCCACACGAGGTTGAAATTCAAGGTGTTATCGGTGAGGAATTTGAGTGACCGTGTAGGATGTGACGAGTGAATCAAACTCCTAAAGAGGTAAGAGAAGGGATGGCATCACCTGTAAACCACGTAATGGTGGGTAGAGATTAAGGCATACCAGTTGGCTGCGTCGTGGGGGCAGATGATTCCGATGTAGTCACCGCCACCGGTTGAGGATCACCGGGCGAGTTGCTCAGAAGGCCAAGGAGGTTGGTAATAACATCGTATATCACCGGAGCAGCATCATTAGTACTCGATGTGCTGTTGGACTACAAAATTCGTTGTTCATAAGGCAATCGCTATCTTGCAGAGATGCCAACCCACACTCACCTCAAATTTACACTCACCCATCGAGCATTGACGCTTACTTATTGCTCCTTGAGGAGCAGCCGGCGCAGCATGCGCAACGGCTGCAAAAAACAGTCAGAAAGGTTGTCGGTATGTACTTCGGGGATGGTAACCCACTGGAAAACAGAGCAAAGAGAGCAAAGAAAAGAGCAGTGAACGCGGTGGAGCGCATCTTGTTGGAGGATTGTGTGTGGAAGTAGCGGGTTACAAACAGTGAGATGGCTGTATATGCTCTGGATAGTAAGCTAACAGGTGTCTGACTGGCCTGATTGCGGTGGAATCGCATACTTATATAGCAGGCCAGTAGTCAGCATACTGTGCCACTTTTGGTCGCCTTCCACCAGAGGCTCGAAGTCGAAACCAGCAGACAAGCGTAAGCCCTAATCAAGTCAACTCAGGGAGCATGCCGTGACATGGCTGAGACGATGTTTTGTTGGGAACATGAACCCTGCATCGCCAGCTAGAAACTAGGCCAAGAAGCAGGTCGATGTAGAAGCGTCTGCAACACCAGAACAGGGAGTCCCCTTATGCGACTCGTGCGAGCATCAGATGATGACCGCCTAGAAGGAACAAGGACTTTGAACTTTGACAACGGCACCAGTACCCAGAAAATGATGGCCGTGTACCCCGACAGCATATTTCATCATGGTTCAAGTAAGCACCTCAGGTTGCGTGATGGTGATGCTACAGACGTTTAACAATTAGATCCTCCCACGATACGGGGTCATGGGACTGTAAGAATTTGTCTTGAGCCTCGTAAGGTGTGTGTGTGTGACAGTGTGTGTGCGACTGTAAATAAGTTTCGCCCTTGAGTTGGGATTTCAACAAGGCAGCCGTGCTGCTATTTGACCGGTTTGGCAGTTAGTAAGTTACAAACCCTCCGGGCGGGAAGATGGGTCGTGGATTGCTTGGAGGACGAGGACCGACTTTCCAATCCCGTGGCCCTGGTGGCCCCTGTTTCACGCTTTATTTGGCAGGCACGTGAAGATCGATCACGTGCCTGCTGATAGCTTGGCTACGGTCCCGTCCGACCGTAAGAGATTTATCCAGGCGATGTGCTGCTTAGGCTGCGCAGGCAGAGGGCTTCAAAGGGTCAGTGCTCGCTGAGTGGCGGATGCCAAGTTGCGCCCGAAGTGAAAAAAGTCTGTATGGCGGTAGCTTGTCCACCTTTGCCGCCTTCATGGGTGTGAGTCCGGACTGGCGGCTGCCGCCTCCTTCACACGCGCACCACTTTGGAATTGGAGCATTTATGCTTCTTCGCAGTCTTGCGCGACGTGAACGCGTGAACTCTCGTCCACATGCCACGCATTGACACTCACGCTAGGGGAGTTTGACGACCTTGGCGGCCTCACGGTTCGCGCTTTTAGCGGCACACCTCCGCTTCCGTACAAGACGCTTCTTCTCTTTCCGGGCTTGGGGGGCTTTCGGAAGAATGCCCTAGAGACATCTCCGTTTAGGAGCTCTAAAGGCTGTTCTGATTGGGCATGTCTAAGAGAAAAGGAACTCCTTGCGATGGTCGATACGTGATTAGCGTCGTTTGAACGCGTTGTGGACCCTGACGGCGAAGTGGAAAGGGCAGAGCGCTACAGCGCTTTCGGAAAGTCTTGTCGCGCGTCGTTTTTTGAGTCGAAAATAGAAATAAATTAAAAAAATTAAAACAATTCGACAAAATAACAAATCGCCCGTTCCCTTCCACCGCGCTATCATACACCTCTAGAACACCACTAATAACGCTCTCTAAACCATGGCCAACAAATTCTGACACAATACAACCCAACATCTTCTCCTGCAGTGGCCGATGCCGACCAATTCCATTTCCGAAGAAATTTCAGTTCTGGAGGGTCAATGGGACAGATGACGAAGCGTCAACTGATCGGAGAGATGACTCGGAGGACCAACCCAGTGGTGAGGCCACAAGGTTGTGGGCCAGTTTTAATGATCACTGACACCAATTATTGTCCTCAGAACTTCCAAGTGTGCCTATGCACAACATGCCCAACACGAAACTTTGCTTGTCTGTCTCTAAAGTTTATGTCTCACTTCTTTCCTACGATGCAGACTGGTGCTGGTTGCAGACCCGCCATCCCACGTGTCTTTCCCTGAAGAGAACGAGCACTTCTCGTCCAAGTACGTCGTCGCCACCAACGACCTCCGCAAGCACTTCAATTACGAACGCCTGGCCTCCTTCTCACCCGTGCTCAAGGTCAATGACTGCGATGCCGACGTACGCTTGATGGAGATGACAACAATGACAGCGTTGTGGCGAATGTGCTGACCACGACAACACCCACTTCGACCACCACGCTGCCCAACATCGGCTGGCGATGTCCCTTGTCGCTGCACCGCCCACATGCTCGAAAGGCAAGCAGAGGGCATGCATGTACCGGTACCAAAGGGTGAATGTATTGAAACTGTATTTGCCACTGTCAATGGGGCACCCTAGTCTATACTGTATGCTATGGAAGCCCAACTTGAAGGCCAAGAAAGCAGAGTGTTGTTTGTAGTTGGCCAGCTGTGTCCCACTGTCCGACAGTCAGTGTTGAACGTTGAAGATTATTTGGTCACAGGGCCATCACCTTGCCTCGGGGGTCAGGGCAGCAGGAAAGAGGGGGGAGGAGGGGCACGACAATTGACATTAGTCGCTGCAAAACCGGCCTAAGATTTTCTGGACTCACCACCGGGTTGGTCCTCATCTCTCCAGTCAGTAGACGCTTCGTCATCTGTCCCATTGACCCCCCAGAACTGAAATTTCTTCGGAAACGGAGTTGGTCAGCATCGGCCACTGCAGGAGAAGATGTTGGGTTGTATTGTGTCTGAATTTGTTGGCCATGATTTATAGATCGTTATTAAAGGAGTTCTAGAGGTGTATGATAGCGTGGTGGAAGGGAACGGGCGATTTGTTATTTTGTCGAATTGTTTTTATTTATTTAATTTATTTCTATTTTCGACTCAAAAAACGACGCGACAGACTTCGAAATCGCTGTAAGTTACCAGTGCAGCAGTCAGTGCTTCAGCCATCGGCGTATAAATTTGCAATGTCAACATTGTCAAGGCAACTTGTTTCATCCTTGGTTTCTTCACTCCCCAACGTTGAATCCCCATCGATGGGCTCTCACCCGTATGTCAAGGGAAATTCACCCGCTGCAATCCACGAACTAACAAAATCCCAAATAGCCCTGCTCGAAGGCGTACTCGCCATCGGGTCACCCTACCATCCTCCAATATTGCCCCATCATTTCCTACCCACCGTGGGTCAGCGATCCCAATAGATTTCCATTCGGAAGGCTCGTTGATGGCAGAAAACCATGCACGTCGCCGACGTACGTCCTTGGCGCAACATCCCGCAACGACTGCTGACTGATTCGATGTGATGCAGGCCAGGTGACATCAATCGACATGCTCCCTGATGAAGTCCTACTAGCACTATTTGATTTCTATGCGGATAAACGAGTATATGCAGTACGAATCCACATAGAGGCGTGGCAGAAACTGGTGCACGTGTGTCGGCAATGGCGAAGCGTTGTTTTTGGATCACCACATCGCCTCACTCTGCGACTTGTTTGCACTTCCAGAAGACCCGTGAGGGACACGCTGGATATCTGACCAGCATTGCCTCTCGTCATTCTGGACGACGTCGTCGACACATCAGGCGTGGATAACATTATTGCTGCACTCGAACGCAGAGATCGTGTGCGTGGAATCGACCTCCAGAACGTCCCAAGATCACAATTGGAAAAGGTTTCGACAGCGATGCGAGAGCCATTCCCGGAGCTGATTGATCTGACGCTCCGTTTGCGTGATGAAAGTGGTGAAACGGCGCTATTCCTGCCCGATTCGTTCTTGGGTGGATCTGTCCCACGACTGCAACGACTCTGGTTGATTCTCATTCCATTTCCGGGTTTACCGAAACTACTTTTGTCTGCCACTCATCTCGTCGATCTTCGCCTTATTGATATTCCTCATTCCGGGTACATTTCCCCCGAGGCGATGGTCGCTGCCCTCTCCACGTTGACCAGCCTCAGACATTTTTGGCTTCATTTCCAATCCCCTTACCCTTACCAGGAAAGCCGACGTCCGCCCCCTTTGTCACGCTCGGTCCTCCCCGTTCTCACCTCGCTGAGCATCAAAGGGGTCTGCGAATACTTGGACGATCTCATGGCCCGCATTGATATCCCTCATCAAGCACTTGGAAATAATTGGTATTCTGTGCCGAAGCGAGGCACGAGTATAGACGCAGAATTTCGTCTTTGAGTGAGCGGAGAGGGCGGCACGTGACACATTCTCTTTTTCGTGCCGCCTCCCATCCGCGTCACATTTCGGGCGGTTCAGAGAACCCCCCTTCTCTTTCAAATCGCCCACCCTCCACACCCAATATTCAGATTCCGGATCGACGATGAGACCCGCGGCTCCGACAACAGTCGACTCGCCTCGGACGTGCTTCCCTCATCTTCGATCGAGAAGCACTGCGTGCTTTTGCCCATTTGCTGCACAGGCTGTTCTGCCTATTCCCCTTTCATACTCACAAGTATACTAGCATACTAGAGGTTAACTAAACTACTAACTAGAGCTTGAACCGTGACCCGCAAAGACCTTCTTCAATCAAATCGTATTCGACACACCGCAATTCGTCCGATTCATCTGTCGCACACAAATATTGAAAACACTCGAACAAGCCGGGCTTACATGTAGCGTTGATAGCGCTAGGGTCAGTTTCCCACCACAACCACCTCACTTTAGAACCTTCAGTGTTGCAATCCGATGCAGAGAGTTGGATTGGCAAGTTTCGGCCCTGGAGCAGGTGATTGCCTCGTGCTTGCCTGCCCTTTCCACATTGGAGCACCTTTACATCGAGAATGCGTTGTGGCTGGAACTATTACATCTATTTTCCACTGTGAAGAATCTCTACATATCCGAGGAATTTGCGCGACGTATTGTACCTGCCCTGCAAGAGCTCGTCAGGGGCAGAATGACAGAGGTGTTACCCGCTCTGCAGAATGTTTTCTTGGAGGGACTCCAGCCATCGGGCATTGGACATTTTGCTGCGGCGCGACAGGCCGCTGGTCACCCTATAGCAGTTTCTCGCTGGGACAGACGCACTGGCAGGTACTAGGGAGTCAATGATTGATATCTGCCCGCCGCCTTCCGTCGTGTCATCTACTTACCACTCACGATTTGCATTCGTTGTTCCTTAACCATAACTATGATTTGCCATACATGATTGCATGTCGAGGCATGATAGATTTGAATGTGATCTTGATTCTTGAGCTGTGTAAGATAGTTATTATAGTAACTGTACGCGGTGGAAATGAGAAAAGTATCCGATTAGGATATCTCGGGGATGTGGAACCGGCACCCCTTACACTTTACTCACGGTTCTTTTCAGAGCTGCTACTCTTGCTGCTACTACCTGACGTGAACACGTGAACATCGAGGAGGCCGAATAAGCGCCCGGGGGAGAACTGGCGGAGACTGTCCCATTCCTCCTCCAGACTACTATTGGTTCAACGATGACATGTAAGAAGAGATTTGGCGCATTACCCCAAGTGGTCCTCCAGGGGCGCTGAGCTTCAGGGCCCGCTTTTCTAAAGCATTGTGCTGTCGCGGCCACGATAGCTCGGAGAGAGTGAATCACAAGGCGCGACGATGGAAGGCCTTCGACTTTACAGGCTCGACCTCCATTTATGCGCCACCTAAACCTAGTAGCGGGGGAACCTGTCGCTCCCAGAACTACGCCAAAACCCTGTGTTTTGCGTGGTACTGCAAGGGGCCGCGTGTGGTGCCCCCCATCTCAACGCCAGTGGTACAAATAGTGGATACATTCCCGCGGCCTACAACCGAGTTTGGTCGATGAAAGGATAGGCGAGGAGAGCATCCGAGTCGAAGGCAGGCCACCGCTCCATAGAGCGAGCTGCCATGATAACGAATGCTTCATGTGCAGGGACCCGTTTCATCAACGGCAGGCTAATGCTGTAGAAGCGCGTACAGTATCGAAGAGTTGATGTTGGGATTGCACAAACAACCCTGGGTTAGGGTGAAGTGCGACCAATGACATGTGCCCAAAGATGTGCAGTGAGATAACATTGGATTCTCACGCTTTGTTTATTTTTGGTCACTGCTCGCTTTCCATCAGTCTGACCCGACACCGCCGACTGTTCCCCGCCGTTCAATTGCTCTCCTCGTTTCCTATCCTACACTATGTGGAACAACCCCCCTGGAAATTGGCCGAGATCTTCTCAGCTCGAGTTTCTCATCACACGTGCCACTACCGCTGCGCAGCCAGAGAATAACTATGCCCTTCACATCGAAATCGCAGAGTATATCAACAAGAAGAAGGCAAACACGTATGTTTCCTCGTATTAATCCGTTTGACTTGGTCTTAGTGGGGCCGCCCAGTCCGCGAGAAGCTGCAATGCTCATCGTCCAAGCAGTAAATCACCGCAATCCGCACGTCTCGCTCCTCGCCCTTGGATTACTCGATACCCTTGTCCAGATGTGCGGATATCCCTTTCACCTTCAGGTTTCTACAAAAGAGTTCCTCAACGAGCTCGTCCGACGGTTCCCGGAACGCCCACCACCGTTCCCTGGTCCCGTCATGTCTCGCATTCTCGAGCTCATTCACAGCTGGAAGGAGGGTATCTGCGTAGATTCACGATGGCGCGACGACTTGGGAAACATCCGGGATATGCATCGTTTGCTGTCGTTCAAAGGCTACCGTTTTCGTGACATGCCTCGCACTGCGCCCGGCCCAACTACGTCCGTACGTCTTACCGCCCAGCACCGACGTATCCTGTGCTTACTGTTCCCTCAGAACCTCAAGTCGGCGGAGGAACTCGAGAGCGAGGATCGGGAAGCGCAGTCTGCCAAGCTCCAGGAGCTCATTCGAAGGGGGACCCCACGGGACCTCGCCGCTGCTCAAGAGCTCATGAAGTCCTTGGCGGGAGCAAATCCGGATGCCAAGCCAGACTATCGCTCGCAGGCGCTGACCGAACTGAACAAATTAGAACAAAAGGTCATCCTGCTCCACGAGATGCTTGACAACGTGGACACCGAGCGGGGAGAGGCCTTTGCCAAGGGAGATGTCTATGATGTATGATCTACCATTCAACCCTCCGATGTGACGACTGATCATCGATCATGCCCTGTAGCAAGTGGCAACGATCTTACTCAATTCCAGACCGAGGATCCAGAAGTGGATCTCAGACGCAGAATCGGACGATCCCGAGTCTCTTGGTACTTTCATATTTCTGCTTCGCGACCATCTCTCATACTTTATCTTAGATACATACCTCCAGACGAATGACCAGATTAACAGTGTTCTTACCCGATACGAGGCATTCAAACGAGGCGAGACTCCTCCCGCTTCGATTCCGGCAGAATTTCTTCCGGGCAAAAATGAACCACTCTCGCTCATCGATTTCGACGATGCCACATCGCAGCCAGGTTCAGGCAGCGGTGCCGGGTCGAGTAGCAAGCCAGCGGATGATCTCGCAAGTCTTTTCGAGTCTTCAGCATCTTTAACCTACACCCCTGCAACGTCAACTCCGGTAGCAAGACCCTCTGGCGGCCCTCTAGTGCCAAATGTTAACAACCAACAAGCCGCTGCAATCCCTCCGCAATTGTCGTCCCCATTTCCTGGAACGTCTACGCCTTCGTCACGTCCGCAGTCTCAATTTGGGCAAATCAAGTTACCGAGTACTCCGCCGCTGCAAAATCAACTACAAGGGTCAGGGCGTGGAGGATCGCCTAGTACAATCTCTCCAATGGCGCCCGCAAGGGCGTCTCCGTCAAGCAACCTAGCCGCCACAAGCATCCCACAGCAGCCTTTAGTCCCCCAATCCACATCCCTGCCACCTATTTCGCAGGTCTCCACGCTGCAGGGAAAAGATCCGTTCGCGGATCTTGCGGGGCTATTTTGAGTGGCTCAGGGACTTGTGGATACTGCATTACGCCCCAGAGCTGTTTTAGTTGCGGGGTATGGTTGTACGGTCACTTGCTGCTTTTGTCATCTGGAAAACTCGAAGGGTACAATATCAAGTGGGCTTCGATAAAGCCTGTGTAGGTTGCATGGACTGATTATCTGTCATTGAAGTTATTGCCTGCGGACTGGGTGGCGCCCAAGGTGGTACTTGGGTCCATCATTTGTAAGTTGAGAGCCTTACATACCTTGAAGGACGAATCTTCAAAACGTCGACTCTCTTTCCAAATCCGGGCGAGATTCGTTGTGCGATCATGTGAATCCGAGTATGGTATACCTTCGCTTGCAGAATTGCTATTTCTGCTCCGATGTCGATAGTAAGTCATATTGGGTCGGATGACTGTCGGATGGCTGCCATGTCATGGGCGCTCACAGCCATCCGCTTTGTTCTTCGATTCAACTCGGCGCGTGCGCCACCGTGCCACCGAGACAGCACCTCGTGCCATTGACACACATCCCGAACGGGGCGTGTCTTCCTTTGTTACAACAAGCATCCTCTTTGAACTCAGCATTGATGCCTGTCGTGTGTCCTGCTGACAGGTAATACGTCCCCTGGTCCACAATGACACAGCATCTCCGAGTATCTCGCTTTGGTTCAGATTCCGTCTAGCAACAAAACGCATGCGTTGCCCAGGCGTGGCAGCTCACATAAATCTGCTCCTGCGAAGGTGGTTTGACCGCTGACGGTTTTCCCTGACTCCTTTTGACCTGCGTCCAATTACTCGCTTTGTCATCCTGTGGATCTTTGCTTTCTATCGCTCCCTCTTTTTTATTAGGAAAAGCAGATGTTCCTTATGTTCCCGGAGAAAGAAAACAAGGTCATGGTGAGCATGACCGTCTACACTGGTAGGGGACTTTGTCGCTCACAGATCGGTGGCATATTCAGCCCTTGAGGCCAGTCAACACGCTTGCAATCTGTGACGTTTGTGGCAAGCAGCTGGCACGCCAGTCTGACATGCCGCGACACAAACGACTTCACGACCCCAAGCCTGACCGATGGTGAGGAAAGAAATCTCGTATATGTCGCACCGCTGAAGACTCACCCGTAGGATGCATTGGTGCCCTGAACCGGGCTGTGACTATGGGAGCATGCAGCGTTCGAATCTTAGGAATCATATTCGAAAGCAGTAGGCAGCCGTTTCCCGATATCGATGGCGCTCACCGCTCACATTCTGCATGCAGCACTGGACAGCGGCTTCACTGCCCAGACGACTCGAAATGCAATTACTCTTCATCTGACAAAAGTGCATTGCTACGTCATCGGCAGAGGAAGCACGGTTATCAGGCGAAACCGACTGCCTCAAAAGACCGGTATATGAAAGTAACCAAGAATAGGATAGCCTCTTCGGAAAAACTGAACAATCCGAGTATTGACAGTTCGTCGAGTTCCCCTTCGGAGCATGTCACAAATTCGTCTTTTCCATGTTGCGCGCCACCGGTGTCGAGTCGCCAGGCCTTTGGCGCAATTGACGAAACGGATATATGGCAAGGTGATCATGCTTCTCCTCAGGCCACTATGACAAAGCAGCCAGTCGAATCGATCGAGCGGTCGCTCGAAGGACACGTCACGTCTCGGTTTCCAGTCTCGTTTGCACGTACCCGTCTTCTCCATGGCCCCGAAAATGCTCCACTGTCGGCTTCGAAGCACTGCCGATGTCATACGTGCACCTTGCGTTCAATTCCAGCGCTGGTGGCACATTCCAACAGCACCGGGTCAGGCCCAGTATCACGAACCCACCGAGGGGTGAAAGTTAAAGAAGTCGTTATATATAGACGGGTTACCTCGTCCAGGAGTCTGTTTCTGGCCACATGCCAGACATAGGCCGTCATCACCAATCTAGGACTGGGAGGGGAATGACTGGTTATTCCCGCGTTTCGAGCTTGATATGCCGATGAAGGAACATTACATTAGGAATCGGTTGGATGATTGGGGTGGCAGTAGCTGTCGATCAGAGTACTGTATCATACGTATAAGGGTCACCGTCACATGGTGTGACCAAACGCGAAATGCGAAATGCGCGAGTGCGTGACAGCATCAGTCTCGGCTCGAGTCGAGTGGTCGCTGGCACTGCCCAGTTGAAGCGCTCTAACCCAACGCTTTGGACGCCTGCCACCTTCCCTTCTTCTCGCCACCCTCTACGGCACCCTGACAGGCTGGGCACATAACTTGTAGCCGTGATCTATGTCTCCTATCAACCTGTCATCCTCCAAGTCCCGAGACTATCATGCTCGGGCTATCCTCGGCCCCAAGTTACACGACCGACTACCCAACGTGAAGGTCCTCATAGTAGGAGCCGGCGGTATCGGCTGCGAGCTTCGTATGCGTATCCCGTGTTCCACCGAATGCATTTTTCCTGACGAGAGGTGATTGGTGCTTTTCAAGTCAAGAACGTCGTACTTGCCGGATTCGGGCATATCACCCTGCTTGATCTTGACACCATCGACCTTTCCAACCTGAACCGTCAGTTTCTATTCCGAAAGAAGGACGTGAAGCAGAGTAAAGCCCTGGTATGCCCCCCTGCTACGTGGTTCAGTAACTGCGCCAACGCGTTTCCTCCAGGTGGCCGCGCGCACGGCATCCGCATTTAATCCTAATGTTCATATCGTGCCCATTCACGGAAACATTAAGGACATGCAGTTTGATCTGGCGTGGTTTCAAGGCTTTGACATCGTTTTGAACGCACTGGATAATTTAGGTGTGTTGTATGCATTCGTGGCGTTTGCGGCGGAAACTCACACTCTTCCCCGTCAGATGCCCGACGACACGTGAATAAAATGTGCATGGCTGGAAATATTCCTTTGGTAGAGTCCGGGACAGCAGGTTATCTTGGCCAAGTCCAGCCATTGCTCAAGGTATGCACTACCGTATGATTGAGCTTGAATCGTCCCATGACCCAACCTCCCCCGGCAGGATCGTACTGAATGCTTCGATTGCATCCCTAAACCGACGCCCAAAACGTATCCCGTATGCACCATTCGATCTACGCCCACTCAGCCAATACACTGCATCGTTTGGGCGAAAAGCTACTTGATGCCGTAAGCATACCATCCTCCATTCTTCTTCCGGGCCACTTATTGGGTGGCGTGATCAACCGGGCTGACCCGAGACAGGCAGCTTTTCGGCGAAGATGAGGACTCGACAGATGAATTGGATGAGGCTGAAAAACAGGGCGAAAACGGTGAGTCGTCCTCTGACCCATGTGTCCCGCTCAATGCACCTTTTCTTTGGACATTGACTCTGGCACCCGCTCTTCTCCTAGCCCAGGAAATTGAAAATCTGCGGAGGGAAGCACAGGCATTCAAGTCCGTCCGCGCCGCGCTGCGTTCCAAGGACACCAGTTCCAGCGCCGCAAAAATGGCGTTTCAGAAGGTACGGCGCCTTCTTCCACTGTGGGAAATCACCAATCTTATTGCTCGACGCTCAGGTATTCCACAACGACATCCTCAACCTCCTCTCTATGGAGGACATGTGGCGCTTCCGAGATAAACCAGTGCCACTAGACTTTGACCTCATCAAAAACGATCAGTTCATTTTACGTGGGCAGGTGGTCAGCGCTGTTAATCCCCCTGCTGATGGTATTTTACGCCCTGCGAATGGGGATAGTGGCATCGAGGGGCATCCGAATGGCAGTATTACGAGCCATAATGGTGGCAGCGCAACCCCAGCCTCTGTGGGCAGGTCCGGTCATGGCTTGAGAGATCAGCGCTCCCTGTCGCTTCGGGAGAATTTAACTTTGTTTGTTTCAAGGTTGGTGTCCTCTCTCTCCCTCAATTGTTTGCTAACGTTACCGATTTAAAGTTCGGAGCGTCTCGCAGCGCGCCTCATGACGGGCGAAGACACAATCTCGTTTGATAAGGATGATGACGACACGCTGGATTTCGTCACGGCCGCGGCGAATCTGCGCTCTGCGGCTTACGGCATTTTAGGGAAGAGCCGTTGGGAGGTCAAAGGTACGCGACCAGCGGCTCTCATCTTGACAAGTTCATTAAAACATTGTTTCTAGAAATGGCAGGGAACATAATACCTGCAATTGCAACAACCAATGCAATTATTTCGGGTTTGATTGTGCTCCAGGCCCTGCATCTGTTGCGTGCAGCCTTTGATTCCTTGCGCAACGTACACGCGCAATTCAAGCCCTCCGCCCCTCTGAGCTCCATTAAGCTCTCATTGCCAAATCCTCATTGCGGTGTTTGCCGTGATGCCTATGCTTTACTCCAGTGTGATCCATCACGTGTTACCCTCGCTGAAGTGCTCAAGGGTATCTTGGACGGATCGGACCGAGAAGTAAGTACGTACGAGGATAAGCGCATGCTCAGCGACCCCGACTTTGATGACAACCTTGATCGCACGCTCGAGAGCCTCAATGTGACCAAGGGGAAATTCCTCAACATTGCGGATGAATATGGCGAACTAGAGACAATCTCCCTCGCCATCTGCACTCTCCCGTGAGTTCCAAATATATACATACATTCCGATCTCGCTCGCTCAAGTGCTATCGGTAATGCTTCAGACCCAATCACCCGGTTGATGGCCCTGCCATGATACTCCCCAGTCCCCTGCCAAACCCAGCGAAAAGAGCGAAGCCAGTCATCTCTCAAGCTTCATCACCTCCTCCATCAACGCCATTACGTGTACAGAAGCGGCCAGCCCCAGACAATGTGGACGAGGCGCAACCGGCAAAGCGTGCACGAGTCGACACCTCACCTTCCAAGCTTTCTCGGAGCACAACGCGGCGTCTTGAAGAGGACGGTTTGATTTTGCTGGATGGAAATAGAACGATGGACGAAGATCTCGATATCGTCGTGATCGACTGACCAGTTGTTTTCCCCTTGTCCTCATCCTTACATTATTCACATCTCTATTGGGTATTGTCTTTTGGTTCTGAATAATTCCGACCGTAGGCTGAAGGCCGAAGGGAGGCTTACTATGCGTTTCCTTCTCTATTCCTAATATGGTGCGTGACGTGGGCCGTGGGTCGATCTTATGTCATACAACTCCGCCCATAGCACTGTTTGTTCTCACTCGCTTCGCCTCCCAATGTACTCTCTCACTTCAACAGCACCAATAAAGCTTCGTGTATCACAAAGCTCTCCAATGAAGCTCTGTATGAACTCCGCATGCAACACATGCGGAGAGTGTGACAAACTTCAGAACTGTTCGCTGTCAATCTCACCCTCCATGCTGTCGCCCGAACCGTCCCCTGATGCTGCACTGTTTCTCCGGGTTTCACCGGTCGGACCCTGCCACGCGCTCGTGGCACCCTAGTAATTAATTATTATACTAGGGTGCCATGCCTTGAGTTCATAGCATTGCCAGATTCAATACAGATATTGTTACGAGAAAGAAACCGTTTCAGACGGACCATCATCCCTCTGCTGTGACTTGGTTGGGGAGTCCGGGGGAAATCTGCTCAATATAGACCGACCGGAGGCCGACCTACGGCCGAAATAATGTCAGGGGGTCATGTGCGCGCTTCACGTCGACAGCGCGTCATCCCGATTCTCGACAGGACGCAAGGATGCCCCTTAAACCCCCTTCGTTTGCCAGAGTCAAGCACAAGAGCACACTCACGCCTGACCCTCTTCCTCCTCCAAAAAAGAAATTAAAGGCTGAAAAGGGTGTCTCGATTCTTTCCGTGAGACACCTCATGTATCAACTTAGAAGCATTTGATCTAACCTAGGTTACCCCATAAGCTTTCTCCGTGCTTACCTCCCAGTCCTTCGAAACAACCTTCCTCTGCTCCTAAGCGAAGAAAAACTGTCACTGTGGTCGCCAAGGACGCCAAGGGAAAAGGAAAGGCTACCAACGATGATGCACACGAGGAATCTATCGGCATGTCGCATTTGCTTATTGCTGCGCTTGAGGCTGATTGTGTTCTCTTCAAGACGGCCGCCTCTGGGTAGATAAATATGAGCCACATTCACTGCAGGACCTGGCGGTACACAAGCGCAAAGTCGACGACGTTCGTAAGTGGTTAGTGGAGGCATTTGATGAGAAAGGTCGCTCGAAGCACCGCGTGGGTCTTTCTTTCGCCTTCCTGTGCTCAAAACATGGCTAGATGGTGGATAACGCAGCGCCTGCTCGTCCTCACTGGTCCCGCCGGTTCTGCAAAGACAACAACCCTACGCGTGCTCGCACGAGAAATGGACTTTGACATCGTCGAATACAAAGAAAACATGAATACCACCCGCTTTTCTACTTTTTCAGACGAGCCTTCAACATGTACATTCAGCAATTTTGTTTGTTCTTGTCTCAGGTGCTGAATTGGCATAGCCGATACTCCAGATGCCTTTTCGACTTTTTTAATGCGTACCGGCGCGTACACGTCAGTATTCACATTTACGCGTCGGAAGCTCGTGCTCGTCGAGGACCTCCCCAATATCCTGCATCCTGCTGTCCGCTCGCGGTTCCACGATGCGCTCAGAGCTCACGTGGAGTGCGCACGGGACGTTGCACCTCTTGTGCTTGTTATTAGCGATGCTGGTGTATCTGTCGAAGGAGGTTCCAACGGTGGCCGAGGTCGTGATCTCGTCATCGACGTACGCACGATCGTCCCACCTGGGCTGTCATCCACGTCTCCCTTTACGGAAATTAGGTTCGTTCATCTCCACGATTTTGCGTTTTTTCTTATTTGGCCGACAGATGTGTGGTAGATTCAACCCCATCGCATCTACGCTACTCGCTTCCGCGGTGAAGCGCGTAACTGTGCTAGCCAAAGTGCGCCCCTCACCAAATACATTACATTCGATCTTGGAAGGTGCTGGAGGGGATGTGCGGAACGCGATCATGACGTTGGAATTTACCTGTGCACATCTCAAGTCTCGGAAGCAGTCAGGTAAAAACACGTGAGTAAATGATAGCCGGATAACATGGTAGATCCTGACGTAGTTCCCCAGTGCTGGCTCTATAGTGTCCGTGACCCAGAAGGAAAATGCGTTAATGCTCTTTCATTTAATGGGCAAGATAATGTATAACAAGCGTTCGTTCGCTTCCATGTTTCATATCTTCCGAAGTTTAATGCAGAGTCGTCACAGGGAAGGGTGATCCCGACGCCCGGTCTGCTTCTGCAAAAGACATCGCACGAGACCGTGCGCTTGACCGGTCGCTGGAGGATCCACCACCGTTACCCCCTTGGCTTGCTGCTGAGGAGCGACGAACTAGTCGGGTAGACGTCGATGTACGTGATTTTTCCTATGACGACGATTCCACCCATTTCTCTGAACCTGTTCCTTTCAGATGCTATATGCATCCACCCCGATTGATGCGTCCCTTTTTGGGCTTTATATTCACCAAAATTATACACAATTCTGTTCTGGCTTTGAACAATGCAGCTCGCTGATCGAAAACCTCAGTTGGGCAGATTCCAATGGATCGGAGAATGTGGGCACAATTTCCTTCTAGAACGCTTTTCGTGAATGTTGACAGTGGAAAACAGTGGTACGACGCGAACCCCCATACTTTCCACGTACTGGCGCTTGGGGCACTTCACTCTCTACCCAGCCCTGTTCTGCGCACAGGACAGCTTATCCGGAAGCCAGAATTTTTCGGCGCCTTGCAGCGAGAACATGGAGCGCGGGATGCTTTGGAACGTACCTCGTCTTGGCTTTCCAATGTACGTAACATGCATTATCCAGGGAGTTCCGATGCTCAGGTCATACAGACTGGACTATTGTCACGAGTTGCAATCACGACGGAGCTCGGAGGTATGCTTCGCGCGATGGGGCGCCACGCTCCACACGGACACGGTGCTTTCTCGGAGCTTGTCTTCGGGCAGGATTCCGTGGGTGCGGAGGTTATCAATGAAGGAGATTGCGAGGGAGGAGACGTTGGCCATGAGGAAGGCGAGCGTAGCCAGTCACATATGATCCATGAACAGGCTGTAGGTTGTGGATACTTGGAGGACGATGATATCGAGGACTGGTAACCGTACGGGAGTGGCCAATTTCATCATCTGACCTAAGATTGTCACAATAGTCGGTTGACCTGCTTAGAGATACTCATTACTCATTGACCACTGACCATGACCATCCCATCACCACTCGACCTTCCTCGTTGGCTAAAAGAAAATTCTGATCGCTTGCGACCACCAGTAAACAACTTCTGCCTCTACTCCGGTGCAGATTTTGTGATAATGGTTCTCGGTGGGCCAAACACTCGCACTGACTATCACATCAACGAAACGGAGGTACGTAAACGCCCAAGATGACTCGTCCAAGGGTGTCTCTTTGGAGGCTCACCTCTACATTACCGACAGGAATGGTTCTATCAACACAAGGGCGACATGCTCCTTCGTATCGTAGACGATGGGATATTTCGCGACATCGAGATCAAAGAAGGCCAGATGTTTTTGCTCCCAGGTGCGTTTGCGCCACGCTTCTCACTCTAATAGTAATAATTTTCCGCCGGATTGGCATTTTTACATCACTTATGTTATTATACGCATACGGTTATGTGCGTTGTCGATCCACCAGGTAACACCCCTCACAATCCGGTGCGCTTCGCGGACACAGTAGGAATTGTGGTGGAGCGAGCGCGGCCCGAAGCGTCCATCGGTAAGTCGTACCACTTTCGGGCGTGGCGTGCTGATTAGACAATCATCGCTTGTGTGACTAAAAGATCGCTTGCGCTGGTACTGCCGTGCTCCTGGACACGAGAAACCAACCGTCATCCGCGAGGCGTCTTTCCATCTCACGGACCTTGACACGGAACTCAAACCGGTCATTGAACATTGGATTACTAACGAGGAGAGTCGCCGTTGCCCTGCTTGTGGAACGATCGCCGAGGCGAAGTAAACACGAACGCGGTGAGAGACCTGCACGATGCATTCCTTGATAAATCTTGTGCTGATTTGTTTTCTTTTTGCAACAGACGTTTCTTGAAAGTAGCGCAGAAGAGAGGGGAGTAGAAGCTTGATTGCAATTCGGAAGATACTTATCGGCGTAAGCTATTGTTGGAGGTCAGACCTCAATGCGTTTCGGTGTGGTACTGTATGTATGTCACTCGGAGAACTGTAGAATGGAAGAAGCCGAGAGAATCGGAGAGATGCAGTGGTGAAGTTAGCTTTTTGGCTTAGCCAGCGCCTGATTTTGAGGTACATTTGCGCCCCAAGGCCGTGACTTGTAGAATGGAGATGGCTGCGAATGGCAGGACGCGGAAGCAATAGCAGCGCATCTTTTGACGTGTCTCGGGTGCTTTCATTTGTACAGTAGGGACGCGGATGGTGACAGTGACCGGTCGAAGGTCCGGTGTGCGCGAGTAAGCAAGCAGAGCTGAGGAATCTACACTACGGTGCTGCTTAAGATCCGGGATATGAAACTAAAATAAGGAACGACTAATGCGTGGGCGTGCTAGCATGATGCGGGTATCTTATCATAGATCCCGTATCTGTGTGGACTGCGCGCGTGCCAGTGCGCTGTACCTATGTTCTGGTTCGGTTCACAGCTGGTGGCAAACCGGTTTCTCAGACCAGACCCTTGAACACGTGACGAAGACCCATGTGTGTGACATGCAACTCGAACTAGACTGGCAACTATTCTTCGATATCCTATGGCCCGCTTCACCGCTCTCCCCAGTGACACTAGCGAAGATGAGAAATACGTGGCCTCTCCACCCAGAAAGCCCCCGCAGCCACGGTCCCGCCACCCTTTTATTCCCCCCCGCGTCCAGCGTGTAGACGAGGATGCAGACATGGCCTCCGACTCCGGTTCGTCGCATGCAGACGAAGAGGAAGAGGACGAACTTCCCAGCGACTCATCACGTTTGAGTCCCGATATCCAACGTGTCTCTGCGCGAGCAGACGGAGACACGTACGCAACTGAAGATCAAGGGGATGGAGAGGGATCCAGCGAGTCGTCCCGTTCGAGCTTGGAGGTGCTACTTCCAGAACACCGGCGCGGAGATCCCAGCATCATCCCATGGGCACAACGGATAGGCATCGACCCTCAAAAAATGCACGTCATGCACGCGTCGTTTTTCCCGGGACCAGAATCAGCCGAGACTGCAAAACAATTAAACGCAGAAAAGCCCGATCGTGCCCGTTGGACCCCAAACGGGCTGCACAGAAAACACAGTCGGGAATCGGAGGGAGACGGCTTGAGGGCCGCTACGACTCAGGAGGTATGTCGCCCTTTTACATTCTCTTTTCCGAGTCGCATCATCACACGTGTATGTGTCAGCGGGCCTCCTTTGCCCATGATGTCGAACCCGTCACTTTTCGACCCTCTCGCAAATACGCCAGAGTGGAGTGCTCCGCCTCCATTGTGAACGGTGTGGAGGACGCCTTGGTCGATGCGGGTCTCGCGTTTGGGCGGTCATTCCGAGTGGGTTGGGGTCCGTCCGGGTCTTTGGTGCACCTAGGACAGTTATGTAGTCCATCATCAACGCGGTAAGGCCCCCTGTTTACGTACTCTGAGATGGCTGTGCTGAGTAGTAGTCCTTTAGAAAGCATACCGCCAACTCCTCTATAGTCACCAAATCCCCGGTGCCGTTCTCCGAGCCCGGAACAGATACCAGCCTTTCCACGAAGCTTCTTTCTCATCATCTCTCCAATTCACCCATTCAACTGGATGCCGAGGGCATCCCCTTTGCCAATCCATCTCCTGACTTGTCCTTTGGATCTTTTGCATCTCTATTCCCCCCAACAGACCAATCATTTGCTGCTCGTCTTTTCCGCCTCGGAAACGCCTTGTTTGACGAAATAGAACTCCGACTGGATGATTCTATCAGCATAGATGTCCGCAACCGAGTCCATGCAGTGCGCCGAAAAGAAGCCCTCTCGAAGTGGCTCGAAGGGGTTGTTGCCTCCACGGTGGACGCTGAAGTGAAAGGCAACTTTTCTGGGAGTTCTGCCTCTACAACCTTCAGCCTCCTCACCGGACATCAAATCGACAAAGCCTGCGAGGTCGCTGTAGAGGGCGGAAACTTGAAGCTCGCCACCTTGATATCCCAAGCTGGGAGCGACCTGGAGTTTCGAAGGGACATTCGAGCTCAGCTGCAGATATGGCGCGAACAACGTATTGATGCGCACATCGACGAAAACGTGCGCAAGGCTTATGCCCTGCTCGGTGGCATTGTAGACATACTAGAAGGCTCGAATGGCACCGGAGTAGAACGGTGTCCGGACCTTCTGGTGTCACAAAAGCTGGACTGGAAACGTGTCTTCGGATTACACCTTTGGTTCGGACGGCCGATGGATGCATCAATAGCAGAAGTGTTTGATGCGTACGACAACCACTGGAGGAACGCTGGAGACCGTACTGCGGCTCCCATTCCATGGTACTTTGAAGATAAATCCTCCGAGTTCAAACATTGGCGCTTGACTCGAGACGAACACCCTCCGGACGCCTTCTACTCTCTCATCAAATTGTATGCGGATGCAGCCTGCTCCCTAGAAACGATATGCTCCCCACTTTCTTTCGGCCCTTCGCCAGCCGACTATTCTATTTTATGGCACCTGTACATCGTTCTTTCCCGGACAATGCGGATAAGAGATTTCTCAGACCGCGATGACCCTGGCGTGTCGAGAGGATCTCATGAAGGTGATGAAGGAGACGCTCAAATCGAAGGCCATAGCCCAAACGCAGACGTGCTGGCTAGCACGTACGCACTGCAGTTGGAACAGCAAGACTTGATACAAGAAGCAGTGTTTGTCTTACTCCATCTAGAGGGCTCCTCTGGGTGCGTCCATGTCTCTATACCCGAAGACAACTCTTTGACACCTTTTTGAAGGAGAGAGAAGGCCATCAGGGACCTGTTGTTGCGGTCCGCTCCCAAGCTCGATGATTGGATGACGCGAGGAATGGCGGGGAGCTTGAAGATTCCACTATCGTGGATCAACGAGGCAAAGGTGATTGAGTCGAACACATTTAGTGGCATACTGACAGCAAGGGCCAGGCAATCTATGCCTTAAACAGGGGTGACGTTTTCGAAGCGTATCATCTATATCTCCAAGCAGGGATGCACAGTGCAGCGCATGAGCTTGCTGTATTCGAGCTTGCGCCGGAAGCGGTTATCAGGAACGACCTTGAGCTACTCAAGATATTATTTGAGAGGTTGGTTGGTCATGCCGTGGACGGCTGGCACGTGCGGGGAAAGGTATGTGAAATTGCACGCAATCGACCCACATACTATCTGACATTAAGCGTCGCAGGCCTTCCTTGATTACGCACATGCAATGACGCGGTTACCCGAGCTTATCCAAGATCTGAGGGCTTCTCAAAACACTTCTCACGTCGCGGAGCTTGAGGAACTCACACGGACTATTCCTAAACTGATCGGACTCCTGCCCGCGTTGGTCCGTGACCAAGTGGACGTGAGGCAAAACGTCGCGGTGGCGAATATGATCTCAGGACTGACACGTCAACTCGATAATGCGTTCCCCCTGACTCTGGTAAGTTCGCGAGCTCTTTGACTTCCCCTCGCCGAAAGTGCCCGAGTTTGAGCTCGTTGCTGAAACACATACCAGAGCCCCAAACAGCTTCGGGACTTACCGGTAGACGAGACAACCAAGTTACACCATGCACGGTCTATAGTGTATTCTCAATTCCTGAAGACGCTGGAAGCTACATAACATGATGGTTGTTACCACGATCTATCGAATACAAAAAAATCTATAAAAAGTGAATTGACATGCACGGTCAGTCCACTGGCAGAAAGCGTCGAAAGAGCCCCTCTATGTGTTGGGGCAATACGTGATTTGTGAACTGAGTGTGGACAACATACAAGAATACGGATACAGTGTTTGGCGACGGCAATTTGTCAACTCAGTGATCAGTCAATTTTGAATCCCGAGAGGAATACGGATGCGCTCAGTATGCAGACTTCGGCTAAGCGCGCCTCCATGGCATGCTGACTGAGCTCAATGCGGACTGCATCACGAGTGAGGCAAATGCGCCCGAGACGCTGGGAATTCGAGTGATTGGCGTAATAGAGCTACACGATATATTCCGTTAACTCCTCTGGGTAAGCCAAGACGGTCCGAGGTATACAACTTACGCATATGTATTCCCCATCGGGAACCCAGATGTGGGGAATGCCCCTGATCTCCATGATCCTAGATCTAGATATTTCAAAAACATCGGGATCAGAAACAGACGACGAGAGTCGGAGGACGGACGTACGCGCGGTCTGGACCAGTGCGGAGCCAGCTGCGCAAGGCCTGGCGCGGCAGCAGACCAGGCATTTCCACGCTGGGCCGCCCGCCAGCCCAGTCGATGAGGGCGACGGTGCGACGGTGCATATCATAGTACACCGTGCGCTGGGGCTGTTGCGGCGCGTCAGTCACGATCTTGTACACTTGGCGCCCTCGGGCATCGACGACCGACGCGTTCAGCACGTTCGGGCGGAAGTCCGTGATATGAAAGATGGTCGCGTTGGGGTCTGCGACAGCGCCAGCGCTGGCTGCGCTGGCGCCACCACCGCGAGCACCACTTCCATATCCACTGGCAGCAGGAAGGGCCCCGAATATCGAGGGCTGCTCTCCGACGCCAGTGCTTGAGGAGGTGCCGTTGCCTACGCGCCAGCCTTGCACGTACGGGTTGAAGTTTGCGGACGACATTTTTTTTCCGTAGCTGGGGGGAGATGTGAGAAGTAGAAGTGGTGGTAGTTGTTGCTGTTGCTGTTTGTGCTGCTCTGCTCGCTGTTAGCGTTTGCGGTTGGGGTTTTCGTCTGCAAACGAAACCATCTTTTATACAGGCCGATATCAATATGAGACCAGAAGCGCGCGGGGGCGCGTAAATGGATCCATTGACGAGTAGTACAGTATATTCATTGGTAATCCGGAGACCAAAGATGAGAAACAGAGCAAAACGGTTATCTCGGGCTAGGCTTCTTGGAGAAATCATCGGTACTGAAGGCATCGCGGGAAAGGGGCAGAGAGACCACGGCGGCGAATAAGTTACTGTAGTGGCGGTGCACGAATAGCCATGCGCGGGTGTGCGGAAACATTTGGTTGATCGAGGCCATTCAATAGCCTGATAACCGAGAGCGGTAAGCGTAAATCGAATGGGAATTAGAGATCCTATTCGATCAAACCAACATTTCTCCACAAGGTTAGTCCTGCGACCTGCGTCCCCGATCCGTAGACGGGGAGAAGCAGCAGTAAGTTCGTGTTTCAGAACTGCTGGTCCTAATTGTTCGAAAGTGGCGGGCAGGGCAGGGCAGGGTTTGGGAGCTCTGTATCTGTACCTTCAGACCCGAAGAAAATGCAACGTTCGCTGAGCTAAAACGGGATTGCGCCACGCGTAAACGACCACGTGACTTGGTGGCTGTGAGACATAGCCCCTCCAATTATCTCAAATTGCAAACTGTATCCGGTGTGCCAGCAGACAATAAGCTGCTATGCATCGATCAAAAATAATCAATTTCGGAAATCGCCCGAGGATGCTGACCTGCACGGTAGTTTTCATACCCGCGGACCATGTCATATAACACCGGCTCGCGGCCTGTGGCAGCACCCGTTTGGTTCTGCACCCATGTCAGCATCCGTTCGTCTCAGTCTTTGACCGAATTGTCAATCAGAAGTCATGGCTCGCTCTCGTCTTCTCCACCGGTGCATCCGGTCAATTACGCCATTTGTGGCGTTCGTCGAGGCACCCATGCCCTAAACGTCACTGGGAGATTTGGTACGTACAAAATCCCACCCTAGCCGGTAGAGACGTCTCATCTCTGGGGACGAAGTGGATCAACGAAGAGAGGACAGGAAAGGTATCCTAAAAGGATGAGCCCAAGGTATGATAGGTCCAAGTCGAAGCCTCGAGGGGGATCGGCAGAAGGGGCTTCCATCTGATTGGATGTGTGCAGTACCTTAGTTACGAAGCGCTAGTGTGGGTCAGCTATGCAACGTTTTCAAGATACAGCACGTCTCGGTATCCACCTTCCTCCGCAGTTTTGCGGTGTAGTCACGGTGTAGCGGATCATTGTTGGGTAAAATCGGAGCGCTTGTAATATAAAGTTATCAACATCTATTCCGACGTCGCTACGTACCGTGGTTAAAGCAGTAGCCTTTTCAAGTCGATTCCGTCTCCGTCTGAGACTGCTGCGGTACAGACAGTATTACTCACCAGAGCATGGATAATGGGTTCTTCCAAGGGTTCTTCAAGCGGGCCCCGTTGAGAATGTAGAAACCGATTACTGTATCTGACTAACTGCTCAGCAGTGGTACAGGTAGCATTCGCTCACCGATTCTTTAGTTGCCGGCTACTAGTGGGCGGGGGGCCCCAGAGAGCTCTAGTGCAGGGGTAGGCACGCGACTCGAATGAGCCCATCAGCATGATTACGGCATCACTCCTGCTGACGTCCAGGTGGCTGACTCCGAGTCGGGATCTACATTGAGTCCAAGAACAAGTATTACTACTGTACTCGATGAGCCGCTGCTGCGCATTGTTCTGTCTCCATTGAATTAATCCTACCTGGGCCGGGCGACGAGCGACGACTTGTCTTGCATAATCGCTAATCGCCAAGATGATTGTATTTGATTTGTAGTGGACTACGTACACAGGTATTCGTGGCATCAATCCTGTTTCGGTCTCAATATTATACTCCCTGAAGCCCGAATACTCTTAGTTGTATTGACAAGCAATGCACGTCCTGTCGGCTTTCTACTTCCTCTCACTTGATAGTCCCTCCTGTAGATATGGTACGTGCCTCTAGTGACGACTCCGTCCCTCTGCCGGACAGGGCGCTCCTCAGCTGACTGCGGATCCTGACTGTGACAGAGCGAACGCTGCCAGTGTTGAACAGGGACGTCCGTGTCAGGCTGTCAGCTGGTTTTCATAGCAGCTCGGGACGTCTCATCAGCTGCAGTACTGTATACTCTGACAGTGGGTCAGATTCGGGTCTATCCTACGAACCCGGTGGTACGTATGCCGGAGCTGCTCGTCTCGTCTGATATATTGCAAGATAAGGTAGAGGGCACAAAAGAAGGACGGACGACTGGCTAGGTTCTGGAATGATCTCGTGGAACCTGTCGAAGGTTTGTCGGAGGTTCTGCTCGTCTCTGGAGAAGCATCTCTCTGTCATGTCCATAACACCCGGACATGACAGTGGAAGTTGGTAGTGCGTTCGAGTACGTATGTGATCCCATCGTGGCCACAAAAGGCGATTAGAGGTAGAAAATACATGAATGAAGACAAGTCCAAAGCTGCCAAAGTACCAAAATAGTCTGAGAATAAAAAGAAAGCGTTAAGACGTAAAGCAAAACAGGTGGTCCAGACTCCAGAGCTTCATGTTGGGTCTAACGCGCGCTCCTTGCCTTTCCTTGTTGGGGTTGTCACGAGGTCCATTTTTCGGGTATGTGGTGAATACCCGAGGGCCGTGTGTGTAGGTGTCGCAGGTGGGGATGACGGGTCTCCTGATGCTGCTTCTTGCAGAAGAAACTCTACCCAGAGACGGGAGAATGACTAAAATAACCCGTTAGCACCGTCCTTCGTGGGTAGAGCTGTAACGCGTACCTCTGTCTCGTCCGTCTTCTCGAGTTCCAACGCACGCGGTCGCGCGGGTGAATTAGCTGAAGCAGGATTGTTGCCCATACGCTGCAGTCCAGCACGCACGCGTTCCTCGTCTGACCAGGAGAGGATGGAGGCAAGAAGTCCAAGCATCTCAAATCGCTTCGTATCCTCCCGCGGTGTGCAGAGGAAAGTAAGCAATACGTTGGTCACCAGTCTGCGATCGACACTTGTATTTGCTGATCCACGCCGCAGACGCCGCAGAGCCTCCATTAAATGCTCGTTGATAATTACCGCTAATGAGAAACGATGCGTGAATAAGCTTTGTGCAAGGTCCAGATAGTGAACGTGAATGCCTACCTTCGTGGCGAAGTTTACCGATAAGAAGCGTTTTCTCTTTCACCTCCTGCTCTAGAGCCTGTCTCCGTGCATTGTCTGTAGAATTTTCTTCCAATTGAAGCTATCAAATAAATGGGTCACTTCGAGTCATAACACATGTATAGGAGAAGCAGACCTCCGCCTGCAACGCGCGGTGCTTATATTCGGCAAGAGACTGCGTGATATCAGCCAACTGTGCTTCGCGCTCGCCCACCGCCTGCAGTAATTCGTGGTCCTTCGCTAAAACAAAAAAATTCAGGCCAAATTCAGGGTGCCCGACATGCATACACACCACTCTGGAAATCCTCAAGGACGGCCTGCAAGTTATTCGCGCGCTCGGCCTCAGCATCCCTGGCAGCCGCATCGCGCTCGCCCGCCTCCTTTGCCCCCGCCAGCTCGCGATAGGTCGCTTCAAGCGTCGAGCGCGCCTCGTCCACACGCACACGCTGTGCCATAGCCTCGGCCTCCCAGTCGTCGCGCGCAGTACGGGCACGTTCAAGCTCGGCGCGTGCCTCTCGGAGCGCCTGCTCTCGCTGCAGCGACTCGCCCGAGATCTCCTGACGCATAGCGTCGAGCTCCCGCGACGCGCGTTCCGACTCGGCGTTCGAGGCTAGGACCTCCGATTGTAGCGCCTCGACCGTCGACAGGAGATCTTCGTTTTGCGCTGTCAGTTGGGCGATTTGTTGCTCGCGCACGTCGAGCTCTGCCTGGGGGTGCGCGCGTGGGTACATAATCTAGGGGCTCGAGGACTGGGTGCACACATACCGCATCCTGCTTCAACTTGTTGCCTAACGTGTTGCGCATGTTGTGGAGCTTTCCAAGTAGATTTCGATATTGTGATGCGAGTTCATCTCTTTCTGCGCGGGTGCGTTCGAGCTCTTGTTGGAGTTTACTCGTTGGGTCGAGGCCTTCCTGAGCGCCGTTGTGGTGTTGGTGTAAACCGTTGACTGACGCTTTGAATCCATTCAACATTGGCGGTGGAGATGAGGCTGGCGATGGGTTGCCCTCTAAGGATAGGTGAAGGTCTGCGAGGGTCTGAGATGGAGAGTTAGGGGAATGAGCGTCTGCCGCCATGATGCTTGGCAACGTTGTGCGCTGCAGTGACGATCAAAGAGTGCTCTCATAGGGTTCAACCCTAATTTCAAATACCAAGCACGTGTTTCCATAAATGTCTTCAATCCCTCGGAGATATAACATATCCTTCAACCTTTTCATGGTTTTCCTTTCAGGTTAACTACCGGCGGTAGAGTCGGTTCCGACCCTGGAATAACACCGGGCTCGTCGACAGGTGCCATTGATGATTTACAGAGGTTACAGTACGGATTTTCGGATGCTCGGCATGTCTGCTCCTGACCTTCTCACCAAGCTTGTCACTGCCGCATGCCGCAAAAATGCCCAATAGATTCCAGCCAGAGAGACGACATGCTCCTTAGTGAATAGAATTTATCCATCACTCAGGAGTTGTCCCCTTCTTTCTCCGCAACTCTTGCACAGCGACCCGTAGAGCCCTTCCGACTGCTGGCCAGAGGATCAATCATTGGTCTTCCCACATGATGAATATGCTTACGAGAGTGCGCGAGCAGGTTGTCTATCCGCCATCACCTTCCATCGCGCCGATCACGCTGTGGAATCCAGACTACAGCGTGGGAGTAGCCAGGAGCAAGACTTTGTCGAAATTCTTTGCATCTACATCTGTCGGTTCCGTGGTATGACAAGGTGGGTGGAAAGGTACACCGTCCGCATGGGTTATCGGGAGCGCACGATCGAGAAAAAAAAGGGGGGGGATCCATTTCATGGAACTGCAGTTCAACGTTCAACCCCCACGTCGAATGGCATCCCCTGCCTTCAAAGTCCCACGCGTTAAGGGGTCTGAGAATCACCGGTTTTCTGATAGAATTGGTCGTATAGCATGCAAAGGAAGAGAACAAAAGGCCAACGTTTGGTCACCGCCGCACTAGTGACTGCATTTGGCATGTGCAGCTCTCGGCTCGGAGGTCGTCGAAAACCGGTCGACCGTCAAACCCGAACAGACGTCACCACGCGATTGCGATTGCACATCGATTCTGGTGCGTACTTTTTAGGCGCACCCATCGGAAACGGGACTTCCTCTGAGGCTGAGGGCGTGGAATGGATCTGCTTTCGAAACCTGTTCGAAGTTTCCGGTGCACCTTCAGCGTCCGAGTTAAACGCATCTATTTCATTCCATGACCTGATGTCGCGTGTCGAGTAGGTCATCGCTTCTTCGTGTGATGGCAACGGCGAAATTGATGTGGCTATTATTTTGAGATCTTTGTGAAAGAAAGGCCAGGAACGTCTTCGAGGGTAGGGTTAATTCCACGCCACTGGTCTGCCGGGGTACGAAGGGTCCTGCACGTCACGCCAGAGTACGGGTCTTCCTTGCTCAAATGCCTCGACGGCCAGTCCTAGTTGTCCTCCTTCAATGCGAGGATACGTGGTCTATGGCATCCGCAATTACACTCCTAGCTTTTTTTTCTTCTGATGGTGACATGCTCCATTTCGACAGTAGGCCCTACAGCGAAGGACCCTTGCATCACTGACAGAGTAATCTGGTATGTCGTCAACGTTGGATGATGTTTGGGATGTCGTGTATTATTTGACGACGTGTAACGGGTGTCCAAGGGTATGCGATGACCGGTCAAATCTGCCCGACGGGTCTAATTGCATTGGCCAAGCTTCTCACCCTTCGCGAAGATATCCCGCCACTCTGATTGCCCCGTCAGGACAAGCCCATCACCCATGTTCTTTTGAGGGATCCTAGGAAGGTAGCTGAGATAGAGTTTGAACATCTCGTCGATGATCACTCGGTAGCCATTTGATTAATGCATTTGTGAACTATCGGATTGATTCCTGTGCTCCTGAGCGGCACATACAGCACAGAAGGTGGCGGAAAACACCTGATCCCATTTTCAGGGTGCCGCGAGTGATCGAAGGAGGCGTCAGCGAATAGAGTGCCACAATAAAAATTAAGAGGGACGCTGCCAACAATACGGAATGGAAGGGGGGATGGATAGTCTGTTCTGCAAGGGCTTCAAACTGAGCCGACTGAGCCTTCCCTCTCGTCTGCCAAGCATTTAGGAACAAGACGCGAGATAGGCCAAGGTAGAGACGTCTGTTCTTGAGGAGCCGTCTGCGGGCTAATTCTGGGGTAGATGCATCCTCTGATATAGCAGGAGGGGGCTCTATTTGCATGCCTCTGACACGTCATGGCAATACGGTATACCTTCTCATTGGCTAGCGACAGAGAAGATGGCGACGAGGGTGACACCGACGTTTTCGATTGAGGTGAGGTGTTCGGAGGACGTCAACAGCCTCGTATAAGAATAGCTTCAATAACGGGACGCTTGGTAACGTTGTCAGATGGCATGAAGTGCCACTCAACTTTCATTTTGGAATGGAGAATCACTCACAGTCAAGCACGCGAGAGAATATGCTCAACAATGAACGCAAGAGTTTGCGCGCTTTGCGGCGCAATCCGAACACTTACAGTAATACTTGAAGCTCGAAGCAAAGATACGCCTTCCAGATTTCCAAGCAGTATTCGAAACCACTTAGTGGAGATCACGCTACGTACGCAAAGCATAGGGTATCGAAATGAGGCAGCTTCGAAGTGGGTGGTCAAGAGTAACTCCGGAACTTAGCGTAATACGATTATCCCACAGAATAATAACGTGGACAAGTCCACCTCATCCGTCAATACGGGAGCCCTCCTACAATACAACAGAAATACAAACGAGAAGAGAACAATAGAGATAGGTAGGTCTACTTCGCTCCGGCACTCGAAAACTGTGGCAATAAATAAGTTAAGAATCGCGTGATAGACCAGAATACATACCTTGGTTACCGACTTGGTACCTTCAGAGATAGCATGCTTCGACAATTCACCAGGCAAAATGAGGCGGACTGCAGTCTGGATCTCGCGAGAAGATATGGTAGATTTCTTAGAGTATGCGGCGAGTTCTTGATGACGTAAATTAAACGACGCCATCCACTGATACTGCATGTGACTCACTCGACGCTTCCGTAGCAATACGTTCGAAAATATCATTGACGAACGAGTTCAGGATAGCCATCGCCTTGTTCGAGATACCCGTATCAGGATGTACTTGCTTAAGTACTGTTCCATCTTCAGTAAGTTTGACTCCAAGTAAATGTGATCACACGCACCCTTATAAATGTAAGAAGAGTATGTCTCCTTGCGGACCTTGCGACGCTTCTTCTTAGTTTCATCGCCAGTGGATGCCGTCGCTGCCGTCTTGGAGGTCTTCTTTGCGGCCTTGGATCCCTCAGTTGTCTTTGCTGGTGCTTTCGAGGCAGTACCAGATGACGCTGGGGCCTTGCCGGCAGTGGAAGCGGGTTTGGGTGCCATTACGATGGATAATGAAGGGCAAAGGGTAGCAAGAGACGGTCGTAGGGAGAAGAGATAATGCCTTCTGACGGCGACACAACAGTCCCCTATATATAGGTACACGTGACTTTGTGACTGTTTGTCTCTGTCAACAACGCGTGACATACGCGTTCAGCCTGTTGATTGCTGAACTCTAATTTGTACCCTCCACAATTTAAATCCTCAGGACTCATCTTTCTTTCCTTTCATCGTCCATCATCTCCCTACACTTTGCTGCTGCTCAACTTATCCCATCGTCTCCCCTCACCAACTCATCAACTTTTGAATCATGTCCGGCAAAGGTGGAAAATCTGGCAAATCTGGCTCTGGCAAGGCCTCCTCTAGTGAAACAAAATCGCAGTCGCGTTCGGCCAAGGCAGGCCTTCAGTTCCCTGTCGGCCGTGTGCACCGTCTCCTCAAGCGTGGAAACTATGCGCAGCGTGTTGGTGCTGGTGCTCCCGGTAAGTCTGTTCCAACTCTATTGGGCTATTGTCATCTGACTCTCCTTCAGTTTATCTCGCAGCCGTCCTTGAGTATCTAGCTGCAGAAATCCTCGAGCTTGCTGGTAATGCCGCTCGTGATAACAAGAAGCAACGTATTGTCCCTCGTCATTTGCAACTCGCGATCCGGAACGATGAAGAGTACGTCAGACTTCTGGCTTTTGGATCCTAAGATTAACGAATTCTCCTGGTAGATTGAACAAACTGCTCGGTGATGTTGTGATTTCACAGGGTGGTGTCGTTCCCTTCATCAACCCTGAAGTGAGTCATGTCGTGAATGGATTGGGCCACTTGCTGACGGATTCCTTCAGCTCCTGCCCAGCAAAACGCAAAAGGGTAAGAAGGAGAGTCAGGAGGTTTAGACACCGTTTCTTTGTATCATTACTGTACTACTATACGTACCCCTTATCCTATCCTATTGTTTCTCTTTGCTCTGGGTTTGCTATCTCTGGTCGTTAGGATGAGAATGACATTGCTTTCTCTGTCTTTTGGCACGTCGCTGGAATGGTTGTGGGAAACCGTCATCTCCTAGGTATTGTAGCAGGCCTCAGCTATCTGAGAATGGTGTTACAATAAATAAATACATAGTGCAGGTGCGTCTGATGGCGATATCTAAATAGGTATGGGTACTGTAATGGATGCTAGAATAACGTCCTCATGCCCGCATAAGCCACCCTACATCAAGTCTTGTCATTGATCGCAATCCCTCCGGATAGCACGCATTGCTCTCTCTGAGCAGCAACGCGATCTGCGTGCATGTGTTCTTTGGGTACATCAACTGCTCGGCCTGTGGGAAACCAGGATAACGTTCCAGCAAACTGCCTAGGTCCATGCTCGACATCGATGGGCCAAGGACCTTGAACAACACCTTGGCGGCTTGGATCGTACCCTGTTCAGGGAGGAGGTAGTTTTTGCTAGCCCTGTACGACAGAAGCATTTTTGGTTTGAAGAGCCACATCTATAGTTGAACATTTTTGGGGGGGGAGGGATGAGTAAATCTGGTATTCGCAAGGAGACCTAACTGGAAGCACATACAAGGATCCTCGGAAGCTCTTCCTCCTCATCCAAAATGACAAACCTATACGTCGCATGAGCGCGTGCGAGTTCTGCCATATCTTCGACAATGAATGCAGAGAGCGGGATCCTGCTCGGCCTAGGTGGTACGCACCAATCAGCCAGGAACCAGAAGGCCGTGCAACATAAGATACGTACTCGGCAGATGGACTAACGGGTCGTATTGCATACTTAACGAGCCTATACACAGTGGTCGCCTCTCCAGATTCTGTGACGTGGTCCTGACAGCGCCCACTCAATGCCCCGCACATACACCGGACCGAACGCCACTCCTCTCCCTGCTGCGAGAGTATAGCATTAGCATACTCTGATCCTCTAGACAAGAAAACATAGAAGAAGGGTGATGTGTCCTCGCGCGTAGCTCCCGCAGACGTGTACCTCAGCAACACGGGAGTTGTTAGACGAGCAACCAGCAGGCGATAACCTGCATTCCTCTTGGACGGGTTGTATCAGCCGGAAGCAGTGCTTGTCACCCCCGCGACCCCAACGGTTCCCTCACCACCAGTAGCATCTAAAACCTTCAAGGGCTTTGAATGCACGGGCAAGCAAAGGTCGTCAGGGCTGCGGAGGTGACCGCTGGTAGGAGATTCGCCAGCGCCAACCTTCTTTACGTCCACCAACAAAGCACACAGAATAACCAGAGATTGTACTCGACGGGAAGACGTACCTTGGGCTTCTCCACTAGCCGCAAGTTAGCGCCCACTGCCGCAGATTTATCAAACAGGATATAACTCCCGCCCACTAAAGCCTGTCCACTTTGCGGCCAAAACCCCTTTGCGTGCCGCGCCAGCTGCGCGTTGAGCGTTTGATCGGTGTGGCACATCCATGCATCCACAAGCTCCGCCCAGTGTTCGCTCGGCAGATCGTCATATCGCGTGATCCGTGCCCCATGTATAAGAGGCAACGAACACGAGGCGCAGATGAAAGTCGTCGGCGCGCGTGATTGGAGTTGCTCAGCATCGAGCAGCGGAAGGGGTTCTGCCCTGGGAGACTGCAAGTCTAGCGTAGCGACCTTAACCTCGTAGTGCAGTCCTTGCACGCGCACTTCCTGGGCACCAGGTTGCGTGCGGACGGGCAACGCGAGTGGAAGGGACTCGACTGAGCCACTACGCAAGACGAGAGCAGACTCCACCGCGTCTGAAACACCGTTGGGACCGGCGACGGACGCCTCGAGGTTGACACCGGGGGGGATGCCAGAGACATTAAGAAAGGCGAGGACGTGGCGCAAACCCTCGTGGTGCTCCGCTACGTACGACACTTGCAGTTTCAAAGGTGCTAGGAAACACATGTCAGGTAGGACAGATGCGCGAACCGAAAGAAAAACAAACGCACTGCCTTTATCAGCAGAACTGCACCGACGCGACGATGACCCCTTGATTGGACGTGCTGCATTCTCTGCATAAACTGACTTCGAGCTGGAAGGCAACAGCCAGCTAAGCGCAGGTGCGGACATGCTACGATTGCGCAGGCCCTTTGATGACTTGGCCAGTTGAAGTGGCCGCGGGCCTGGCGTTGACGGACGGTTGGGATGCTCTCTCGCAGCCTCATCCAGGGTAAGAAGTGTATTCGGGTCTGGCGGAGGCTGAAGTGTACTGGGAACAGCTTCACGAATAAACTCCGGGAGAGTTAGCAATGCATCGGGGTCTTTGAGCTTGACAGAAGAAAAAACCGCATCCTGTGCATGAATGCGGCGAGAACCGGAATGCTCTGCGAGCTTGTCAACAAATTCATTTCGCTAATAAAAAGAAAGAAGCGTTCAGAGAACGGTGGTCCGGAGGATGGGAAGAATCAGTTGAAATGCACCTTCTGGAGGTCACGCTGACGCAAGCGCTCACTGCGGGCATCCATGTCGCCCAAATTGACTGTTTGTTGCACTAGCCTTCGTTCAGATGCACGTCCAATCATGTCGACAATGCGTTCCAGCTCGCGCTCCTTCTGCTTCCTTGAAGTGGGGGCTGCCTGTGCCACACGAGCAATTTCGAGCTCTTCGAGTTTGGATCTTTTGAGCTCGACACGCTGATTGTGTAGTTGAGGCGCTACGCGGTATAAACGGTCGATTGCCGTTGTCACCTCGTCCAAGTCTAGCCGCATCTTTTCATCTATAGACATACGATACGAGAAACTCGCTACCGTCTTGGTATCAGACCCGAAGAATTCCGGGTCAGGATCATAGTTCGGTGGAAGCTCCCCATCATGGCTTAGAAGGTCATATTGTGGCGGATCAGAGGGGCTATGTTGCGGTGGGTTCTCTTCGCGGTAATGGCAGAGATTAAGCACCGTTTCAAGATTCTCATCGATACGGACCCAGAGCAGCGCCTTTTCTACAGCGACGACAGGAGGTAAGGATCCTTCCAGATCCGATTGATCGTGGTGCTGCGACTGAAACTCGCTTAGTTGACGAGCGAGGGAGTCGAGGTTTCCTGTGTTGGGGATAGATTCATCATGGTTCCAAACAGGCACGTCTTTGGAAAACGGACAGATGCCAAGCACTGACAGTCGGTTGAGATCGGCGAGGAGAGAGACGAGTGCGTGTACGAGCTGGGCATCCTGGGTGTGCAAAGACGGTGTTAGGGCGTCGACGTAGCCAAAAAGCTCCCGCACGAGGGCGGTGTCATCGTCCGATGGGGAGACCTGAATCATTTCGGAATTAAGGGACTCGGAGTGGCGCAAATTAGCGACGAGGCTACGCAAAGCCGCGGACGGGCTGGAGGAAGTAGATGATACGGCACGGGACGAAGAGGGTTGTGTAAGAACGGAATGCGCATGGCCTAGGATAACTGGGTGTTGTTGTGAGGAAAATGGAGAGAGAAGGTCCGTGAGGGTGGTTAGAACAGATGCTTGGACGCGTGTTATTGACGGCATAACATCTTGATTCTGGGTTGAAAGTCCCATATGAGACAAGGCCGAAGATTGAGTAAACTACTCACCTGGGTTGCAGTAGGCGACACTCTGTCCGCATTTAGGAGTACCTCTCCGAAAACCTGGTTTTCTTGGGCGTGCGGTGGGTGTTCATGTGCTATTGGAGACGGCGTGAAGGGATGTCGTAGACCAACTGCGTGTGAAGACTGAAGGATGTAATCGCGGTCGGCAGAGGAGAAAGGAGCTGGGATTGAAGAGGATAGAGAAATTCTGTTATCGTCAAGGGGTGCAGGTTGGGATTTTGTGAGGGTAGCCATAGCTCGGAGTTGTGGTATAATACGGTAGCCAAGGGAGAGAAATGACAGTCCTCATCTTAGCGCGGCAATATATCCGTTTTCATTTCCATTTCCATTTCGGCGCTTCCTCCGCCTCACCAAGACATGTTGGCATATATCTGTACTGCATATATCGTGCTCCCTCCACTGCGAGTATATTACATAAAACGTAGCGGACCTCGGCAATGCCTCTTTTTACGTTTGGTGTTCCCCATTTCACCCCGTTTTCTCCACTCACCCTCTCACCATCGCAGAAAACAATTATATTTCCTCGTCGAAATCGTATTTTGCTGCTCCGTTGCATGAACTTTATGACACCAAGATCACCTCATTATCATCATGCCTACCCGTAGGACACATGTACCATTGGGCCTTTATTCCCTCTCATTTCTCATAGCAATACCAGTCTCGAGTGTAATGCCAAGCTATATACCCGACCTGAATGCCGTACCGACCCCTGGTTCAAAAACGGCGCTCTCTGGAGATTCCAGGCGAAGACAAGCATTAATGATGCTCCTGGATGTCCTTGGTGGGCTCACCACAGATGAAGTTCCCCTTACTGGTACGTACTTCCTTGCTTTATGCCACTGTTCTAAGGACAAGCGCTGCAGGTGGTCGAGGCCACCGAACGGGCCCTGAGGATGAGCGAGAAGTCCGTATGTATCAACAGATATCATGGATTTCTCATGCTAATTGTTTCTTGCGCAGCCAGTGCCGACGAACATGTTCATCAACTTGGTGCAGAGTCATTTGGCCGATTTCAGAGGTGCGTCTGCTGGACGGTCACGGTCACGTGTCATTTAATTGCTTGGCAGGAGGGTGAACAACTTCGACAAAGAGGTACAGTGCCAAGTTATACGTCAGTTTGCAATGCGATTCAATATTCTTGCTGCAGCTCCGCAACTTTTCCTACGCCGCCCGCCAGCTTGGCAGCTCTGTTGCTATCCTGTCCTCTGCGTTCCATTTACGGGAACGCGTTGCCCAAATTACATGGCTGTTTCGTGAAAACGCAGCGGACCTCTTCCCTCGAAAAGTTTCTCACCAATCTTTGGAGCCAGGTGTAAAACCCGACGTTCTTCCCAAGCGGAAACGAGCTCGCTCCAAAGCGCCGCCCCACGTGCGCAGGCCACTTGTCCTTGAAAAACTGGACCCCGAGGAATTTCCTGGCCAACTTGGACTCTTCGCCAGAGACGTTATTACCTTCCTGCATTGCCTAAACGAGTTCCCGGAATTTACAGACGAAGCTCTTAACGCCTCTATCCTTGCATTCGAGGGGGATCTCAAGGCTTGTGCTGTTCATGATCTACTTGGTAGCTATGCCATTGACTGTAATTCCTAGTACTGGGCTTCTTGCTTGAAGGCATATGAGGGCTAGTTCTTCCCTCATTTTCCGCAATTTTTTTGGCTCAACTTCCACAGGCCAATTCAGGTATCCATCTGTCCAGCGGTATCTACACGATCTTGTATCAGAAATTGGCGAACACATAGAGTCCATCACATCATCCCTCTCTATATTCGTCGAGATCGGTTTGTTCTGCCTTGCTTTTACTCGAGCGAAACTGAGCCTTTCTAAATGCAGGCGTCCCAACCATCCGGTTTGCACAAGAGCACGGCGCAGCCAACCTCCTCAATCTGTCGACTGTTGCCACATTCTTCTCTGCTGTCACTGCGAGCACGTTGCAATACACGTTCGATAGTCATGGTACACGGCTTCAAGATGCCGTCAATGCCTTCTGGTTCACTTCAATGGTATTCAGCATCGCCGCCGCCGTCAACAGTCTTTTGGGTTTAACATGGAAGCAGGCCATGTAGTATGATATACTTTACATATACCTCCTTGGCCATCCATTGACGCACTACTTTAGTCGCTCACCAGGTCATCGAGTTCCTTGGTGGGTCCTGATCTGGATAAAGCGCTCCCCCCTCGTGTTTCTTGTGCTTTCAGTGGCTTGCTTTTCAGTTGGATTTGTGTTGTTTGCATATTCGTCCCAGCAGGCAGGCATCTCTCCTCGTAATATGCACATCCGCACTCACACATTTTCTACCTCAGAACCCCATCGTATCCTTAATCACTACCGTCTTCACTGCATTCAGCTCCTTCGGTTTAGCTGCTGTATCTGCCTGGTTCGCATCTGAGCGTTGGATCTTTTCTCGACACAAAGGCAAGAAGTGGCTTCAAGATTCACTCGACGATTGGTGGGATGCGGTGATGTCCATCCCGCCGTTTCACCAGTCCCTTGATTGTCTACATGTCCTTGGACATTGGATTGCATCAATACCACGCCATATGCGCGCCGCGGCGACACGCGTGGGCTCAGCTGTAACCCCAGTCCTTCACCATCGTCCCACCGGGTTATTAGACTCGTCATCTTCGGAGAATTCCCTTCCCAACGCGCCGTCACCAGGGCCTGTTGTTGCGATCCCACAAGGCTCGCGGCGCGACTCTGAGATCACTTTCTCTGCACCGCCAGTTTGCCTGACTCCCGAGCCTAAATCCATACAAGACTCCAGCGTCTCCACTCTTCCCTCGGAAAAGTCACGGGGAGCAACTGGTACCTCTACTGCGCCGTCGCCTTCTCGAGGTCGGTTTGTTCAGGCTGTACGGAACGTAATCAAGATGCAACAAACCACAGCGCCTTTCTCTCAACTTACACGTTCGTTATCTCCCACCCTTCTAATACCGGATGGAATGCGGCGGCAAGTTACGCAGCCCCTGCCCGTGCAGAGCTCTAGAGTGGCAGGTCTCGTACCAAAGTTGCGTGGCCTCATGCCAACGCAGGCTCTCGAGGCACATCAGGCATTGGTCCGCCACTTGCAGTTCTCACCTAACGGCAAGTTCTTGGCCACGTCAAGGTTTGTTTTCTTGTGCTCAGGTAGGGAGAATGACATGTGGGGAACTGATGATGCTGGGTGATACAGTTGGGACCACACGTCCATTATATTCCAAACAGGGGTAAGCACGTGTCTATCCTCGAGGCTGGTGTGTGGCAGATCCTGGGTTTGATAGGATCCTTTTACCCACCATCGGACGCTTGCTCACCCCTCAGGATTCGTCAGTCAAGTCACATGGTAGGGCCTCCGATTACTGTCTTCTGTATTGTTGTTTACCTGTGCGGGTGCAGGTCACCGAGTGGAAACCTCGTTCTGACGAAGCTTACTCGCTCGATCAAGGTTTGGACGGAGGTTAGTCCGACATTACATCCCTCGTTACGTCCACCGACCTTTCCTGCGCTTAGGAAGGCGTGTGTAGCAAAACTATCGATCGATATCGCTCTGTGCAATCTATCTGCTGGATGCCAGGTGGTGAGGGTAAGCCTCCGAGGTTCTCGCAGGTACACTTCTCGAACTGTCTCGTGCCCTAGCGTTCATGTCCGTGGAAGGCGGTGACGTCACCAAACTGGTAACCCAACCTTTTTTATACTCACCTTCTTTTCCTTACTCGTTTTCAATTTTACTAGGACTTAACTGGCAAGGTGCTAGACTCATATCAATTTGACCGCCTTATGATACATGACGTCGTTGTAACACCGGATGGGGAACGATTAATTGGCGTAGGGACGCTCCTCTCTTCCAGTGATGGCCTGCAACCTAGCAGGTGTCGAGCGGAAAAACGTATCATTGGTAAGCGTCCCCAGGCACTTGGGCATTCCGTTCCGTTGAAATAAGGACAGCATATAATTTGGACAGGAAGGAAATCGAAAAGTAAGACTTTGAGAGTATCACCACTGTCAGCAGTGCTGACAACATACAATAACACTAATGACGCAGCCAAGCGCCAGTACTTCATGATATCCGACACATTGCGTTGACACGGTGTGGGCACTTTGCATTGGTCAGCTGCGAGTCCAAGGTGACCAAATTCTGAGAAGGGATGTCAAACGGAGGGACTTGACATGCTTTATAGGCTCTGCCCCAACTTTGGAGGCTGGAAATGCTGAAGGATAGAAACAAGCCCGAGGCACCAGCAGCAAGTCGGCTGTCCCTTCGACATACTTACGTATCCAAATCTCCTGTGGACGTCGCCGGACGTAGTAATTTTGGAGGCAAGGATGATCAACTCGTGCTTTGCGCTGGTAAAGGTGCGCTTACCACCACATCTCCTGTCACTTATTGTTAATACGCCTTTCTACAGCTGGAGATATTCACATTTGGGACCGTGAATCAGGAACACTGCTGCATCATGTCCGCGCACAGTCTCTCGGGGGTGGCGACCTGACATGCGTCGCTTGGAACCCTGCAGCTGACCCGTTCATGTTCGCCACAGGCTCACACGATGGTGCAGTCTGCATTTGGAGTACTGTTTCAGTACCAGCACCGTCGCGGGACAGACGCGGCAGATCAGGCAGCGTGACGCCTCTCAGCGACACCTCATCCCAGTTGCACCTTGACCTCGAATCCCGCACTGAGTACTCTGCTGGGCAGCAGCGGTTCGGACAACTACTTCGCGTCGAAATCCCACACGTGACCGAGTCTAGCGAAGACGTTGCCGGCTCATCTTCGCGACGTACAATTGCGTTCTCCACCCCGCAAGCATTGGGCATCTCGTGCCGACCCCCGACACCGTTGTGATGCATGTTATATACACGGACTGTACCTGGAAACCGGCGGTATATACTTAGCTGGCTGTCGCACGGAATACATATGGGCACGTTGACGCGATGGCCCCCGTGAATCACGCGCTTTGTGATTCGCGTTTCGACATGGACGTTACTGATTGTGTGCGAACCGAGTGACAAGGAAAATCAGTTGAGCGCCCATAACCTTGTCTGTGACGACGATAAGCGACTCGACTTTACAGCATCACGGTCTCAGGCTATCTCATTTGAAACCGTAATCCGTTATCTTCAACTCTCTCATTGGCTACTGCTCTCAGCGCGTTAAAGAATGACCTAGTTGATGACTTCTTTATTAACCCCGTTCTCCAGCGTTCTCGGCCTCGAGTTCCTCGTTTCGGAGAGTGTCTCTCACGACCAAAAAAATTATCGACTACAAATCCTTCCCTTGCGTCAGAGGACGTAACTTGAGCAACATGAAGTGACCTCATGCATGTTCCCGCATAGCACATCCCTTTACGAAGGGGTGAACGTGCCTGTTACATATACCCTTTGCATGAGTGCGCTTGCACTGTGCTAACCCCGTCCACGCTCGAGATCCCCTCCACGAGTCATACCCCGCCACCCGACATCGATTACCACGAGACCACGCACGCTCTTACACAAAATAGAAACCTGGATACTTCGCTTATACCTCTGGTCATCGGCAGAACACGTAGATTTGGGGGAAGGCTTTCTTTTTTTCACATCAAGAAACCCAATTACTGTAACGCAGGCAAAAATGATATCCAGCCATCGCTCGGAGCCCATTCACATCGACATGGGTAACGTCTTTGAGCCACCTGGAGAGCGGAATATTCGAAGGGAGCGGACGCTGTCGAAGCTTCTGGATGCGTTCAATGAGCTGGGTAGGCATAATCCCGACGAAGTTGATCCCATAGGTTCGTACTATCCCGTTTCCCAGCGCAGTACTCAACTCATAGACTGCTCGCAAGCCGTAGACGTCGTACAAGATGCGAGTTTTGAGGATGATGGCGACGTCCGTAAGTTGAATGTTCAAGTACTAGTCTGCATGCAGTCCTGTAAAACAATATATTTGGGACAGCTGGCGTGAATGAGCAGCTCCAGCAAGCGGGCGCAGATGCGTTCAATCGATTCCAAAGGTACGCTCGTACAATTATGACGTCGTCAACGTCCCATGATCACTCTTCTGAATCCGTAGGAGAATCAATAACTTTGACAAAGAGGTATGTGTCGTAGTTACTCTTCACCAACCATTTCACGCCTGCGTCACTCACATGATCATGACGTCCTGACCAGCTGCGGACCTGCGTCAACGCTGCCCGGCAACTTGGAAGTTCTGTCGCCATCCTCGCCTCCGTATTCCAACTCCGCGATCGCCTCACTCAAATTTCTTTTCTTTTCCGTGAGAACGCGGCGGACTTGTACCCACGCAAGGTTTTGCGTTTGCAGAGGGAGTCTCTGGTGGGCCGGAGCAAGTTTCACAGGCGCCGGCTCGCCAGATTGCGCACATCGATGGAACGTGGTAGACGTTCTGGGCGCATCGACCTTGATAAGCTCGACCTTGAGGACTTCCCACAACAGCTCGAGTTGTTCGCGTCGGACCTCTCCACATTTTTGTGTAGCCTCAATGAATTTCCGGAATTTACAGACAAGGCAGTAGATGCACCCATCATCGCGTTCGAAGACGACCTCAGAGTAAGGCTATCTACTTGTTTTGCTTTAGTAATTTCCTGAATTCCTTTTTAGTATTGGGCTTCATGCTTGACAGCATACGAAGGTGGGTAATTTTCATCTCCTTGAGGACGCGATGCTTACGTTCACTGCCACAAAGGCAAACTCAAGTCCCTTGTGGTTCGAAGATACATGCATGAGTTGATGGCAGATGTGGGGGAACATCTTCACTCAGTCAGCACAGCGCTGTCCATGTTCATTGACGTTGGTTGGTCGCCATAGCTGCAGGCTCGTTGCGTTGGGTATGACAGTTGATCCTTGATCTGCGATGCAGGTATTCCAACCATCCGTTTCGCACAGCAGCATGGGGCGAGCAATTTCCTAAATCTCTCAACGATTGCAACGTTTTTCTCTGCCGTCACGGCGACGACCTTACAATACTCGTACCAAAATGTCGGCACAGCAGCCGCAGATGCTGTCAATGCGTTCTGGTTTACATCACTGGTGTTTAGCATTGCAGCGGCCGTCAATAGCCTCCTCGGGCTGACGTGGAAGCAATCTGTATAGTATGTTGAGACGGAGAGCGACTTTCTCTTCTGACTAGTTTTTCGTAGTCGTTCGCCAGGGCACCACGTCCCTTGGTGGGTTCTGATCTGGCTCAAACGCTCGCCCCTAGTGTTCCTCGTGCTCTCAGTATCATGCTTCTCCATCGGTCTAGTCTTCTTTAGCCACTCTTCACGGCAGGTATGTTTAATTCTCCAAAGTTTCACTTCCTGTAGCACCGACTACGATGCTACTTCAGAGTTCTTTTGTCTCTACGGTCACGACGGTTTTCACCGCATTCAGCAGCTTTGGCCTCATCGCCGTTTCCACGTGGTTCATATTTGAGCGCTGGGTCTTTGATCGACACCGGGGCTCAAAATGGCTTCGTGATTCATTGGATGATTCCTGGGTCGTGATCACCGATGTCGTTTCTCGTCGTCGACTACTGTCAGCCATGCGTCGCGCAGGTGACGCTTTGACCAGGGCGAAAGCCTCTCTATTCCAGTTTGGTCGACCTCGTCCCACCACCGAAATATTAGCACCATCTGACTCATGGAGCTCATTGACCCACGCTCCCTCCTCTACCATGAGAACATCACAGTACAATCCTTCTGAATCTCTCAGAACTCGTTCCCCATCACCAACGGCCCCTCCGAACCCAGAGGCACCACTTCCGGGCCATAATTATCCCGAAGAACCAACCAGCGGGGCATTACAGGCGACTGCCATGCCAGCCAGGCGGGCACGCTTTGTACAAGCTATCCGTTCCGTAATCATAGCGCAACAGGGCCCATTAGGTATACCACGTGCATCGCAGAGCATATTCAGTCCCGAAGGCATGCGTCAGGAGGAGCTGCGGGGGCTTATACGGAGCTCGCGTGTGGCTAGGCTCGTCCCACAGTTGAGGGACTTTGCACCCACTCAGGAATTTGCTGCGCATCAAGCTTTGGTGCGTCATCTGCAATTCTCGCCCAACGGAAATTTTTTGGCCACATCGAGGTTAGTGTTTAGTTTGGGTTGCCTGGGAGCCTTCCTTAACAGAAATGCACGCTCCTCCGAAGCTGGGACAACACCTCGGCCATTTTCCGTACAGGAGTAGGTTTTGGCTCGATTCCGAAGTCATTGGCCTCTTGACACATTGATTTCTAGGACCCATTCTCTCCACATCGGACGCTCGCCCACTCGAGCTATGTGAGCCAAGTCGCATGGTCAAGCCGAATGTTTTACTTCTGTTACTTCCTGCTGATTCACTATTATAGGTCGCCGTCGGGTTGCCTTCTCTTGACAAAGTTGGCACGTTCGATTAAACTCTGGACAGATGTTCGTTCGTCTATTCTCTGAAAGTGTTCAGTTGACATATAGATTTGTAGGTGGGTGTATGTCGTCAAACTATGGATCGGAATAATCCAGTACATTCCGTTCTCTGGTTACCGGGCAGCGAAGGTCAGTCAATCCATTATCAGGACATTACCTCAGAAGTCATCACACTATCACGTAGCCTTTATGTCTGTGGAAGGTACTCAAATTGTGAAGCTGGTGAGCAGGTTCTATTGGAAATGTACCCTGCTCTTCTGACGAATGCCCTCAGGACCTGACCGGAAAAGTAAGTTTCTGACTGACGTTAAAACCCTGTCTTATGTGTTTAGGTACTGGACACTTATCATTTTGAACGCCTTGCAATTCATGACGTGTGTATCACACCCGATGGCCAGCGTCTCATCGGATTTGGAATTCTCATGTCCTCTGGAGCCGGCTTAAAGCCATGTAAATGCCGTGCAGAAAAACAAATTATTGGTGCGTGTGCCGTCCGAACCACATCTGTCTATCCCTTGACGTGCTTGTGATGTCAGTCTACAACATGGACCGTAGGACTATCGAGACGTAAGTATTGCTTTGTTCTCGGAACTTGCCCCTCTGCTTCATGGCCACCACAGTCACATCCCACTGCTTCATATGATTCGAGGCATTACCCTTTCGAGAAGTGGGCAGTTCGCCCTAATCAGCCATGAGCTGAAGGTTGGTACTTCATTGTTGAATCGCATTGAGCCGACGTCCTGTATTATGGGCAGGCCCCGCCTCAATTATGGAAACTGGTGGCGTTCTATGACTGGGAAAAGGTCGATCCAATCCAAACTATGACACTGTCGCTTCGTCATACGTACATCCCGAAGACTGCGGTCGACTTCGCCGGGACCAGCTCCTTCGGGGGAAGAGACGATGAACTCGTTCTCTGTGCAGGGAAAGGTGAGCCATGATTCGGCCGGTCATTCACTCGCCGTGCTGAGAGCAATTGCCAGCTGGGGACATTCATATATGGGACCGCGAATCCGCATCCTACCTACACCACATCCGCGCGCCCGCTTTGGGGGGCGACATGACTTGCATCGCCTGGAATCCCGCTGCCGACCCATTCATGTTCGCGACGGGCAGCCACGACGGTTCGGTGCAGATCTGGACAACACCAGGGATATTGCCGGGCAATTCGCGTCCAGCTTTCCCTACGCCACGTACAGGGGTGTCGGCATCCCATCGCGTTGAGCCGAGCGTTGCCAACCTTGCTGTTCCGGATCCGCCAGAACCTAGTCACCGGTATACACGCATGCGCGAGCAGAATTCTAGCGATACCACCGTAAACCTTGCCCCGCCGCGCGAGGCACTTACAGTGTTATCTGAGCCGCTGGCGACGAGGCGCCATTCGTGGGTCTAACATACAATGTACAACTTAGTGCACAATCAGAGAATCGCATGTCATAGAACCGAAGGGCATGAAATATTGTAAAGTACATCTGCGGGCAAGTACAGTTAACGTTATGCCAAGCGCCTAGAGGCCTGAGGCCTAAAATGGGGATTTTTCTATCATTTCATCAGGATGGTGCGAATATTATCGCCATCGTCGTCGAGATTTCAACGATCACTTGCTTTGACTCGCTGCTTTCCTCTTATTCGACTCACCCATACGACCATGTCCTCTAAAATTCCCAAAACTGTCTCCGTCGCCGTCGTAGGCGTCGGCCTCGTCGGCTCCGAGTTCGTGCGCCAGCTCCAGGCGCTCCAGCCACCGCACCCCTTCCGCCTCATCTCGCTCTCCTCCTCCAAAGCAACCGTCTTCAACCCAGACGGCATCCCGCCCTCCACCGACTGGCGCGCCCTCCTCCGTGCCTCCTCGGACCCCGTGGCCGACCTCCAGCGCCAACTCGCGCCGCTCGTACGCAGCGACAATGCCGTCGTATTCGTCGACAATACGGCTGCCGTGTCTGTGGCGGAGACATACCCGGCGCTGCTTCGCGCGGGCGTGCACGTCGTCACGCCGAATAAGAAGGCGTTCTCGGGCTCGCAGAAACTTTATGATCAGATTGTTGCTGCGAGTCGTGAGGGCGGCGCTAAGTTTTTGCATGAGGCTACTGTTGGTGCTGGGCTGCCTGTCCTCTCGACGCTCAAGGACCTCGTCGCGACGGGTGACAAGGTGCGTGCGTGCATATGTGCGTACGTACGTACGTGCGGACCGGTGCGGTGTGTTGCTCGCAGCTCGCATACCGCGTGCTCGCGACGCGTTCCTTCCACTTCTGTTTTCCTTTTCGTTCACTTTCTTTGGCTGATCGAATGAATGCACATTAAAAGGTCACTCGGATCGAGGGTGTCTTCTCTGGCACGCTCAGCTACATCTTCAACGAATTCTCTACAGGCTCCGCCGACGGACCCTCGTTCTCCACCGTCGTACGCATCGCACGCGACAAGGGGTACACCGTACGTTCAGTTCCTTCCCCGATCTCGATTATACCATCCGCATCCGCCCAACCCTGACATACCATGTGCTGTTCATTCATTCATTCATTAGGAACCTCACCCAGCTGATGACCTAAACGGCGCCGACGTCGCGCGCAAACTGACCATCCTCACCCGTCTCGTCCCAACTCCGAATCAGCAGCAGCAACTCCCAGATGGCTACGCTTCCGTGCCCACGTTGTCCCTGATCCCTCCGACCCTCGCACTCTCTTCCGTCCCCACAGGCGACGCGTTCCTCAATGCCCTCCAAGCGCACGACTCACACTTTGGTACCCTCCGTGCCGAAGCAGCGCATGGCGGCGGCGCGGTACTTCGCTACGTCGGCGTGATTGACATCGACTCTGAGAACGGTAGCATCTCCGTCAAGGCCAGCCTCGAGAGGTGCGCCCCTGTCTTTCCCCTCGGACGTCTATCCCTGTAATTGACGAGGAGAATTACAGGTACCCGAACACGCACCCGTTTGCGACGTCACTTGGTGGGTCGGACAATGTCATCATGTTTCACACGAAGCGCTACGGCCCGCGTCCATTGATTGTTCAGGGTGCAGGAGCGGGAGCAGCAGTGACGGCCATGGGTGTGCTGAGCGATGTGCTCAAGCTCGCGTAAGCCCCAATAAATGACAAATGTAGTTGTCCTTAATGTAAGCTTTCTGAAATGGAGTGAAGTAGAGTGTAGCAAACTCGGGTTCGGGTGAACTAACTTTTGTTTGCTGAACCACAACGCAACACGGCTATACAAATACTGTCAACGATCGTAACTACGTCCCGCAATATCCTATCTTCCCCTTCGTCTTCTACCAGAGCACTGCACCGAAGCAATACACACTAAAGGTGAACGCATATAAACACAATAACCATGTCGAGCAAGAAGAAGAGTGGGATGTAGGGGCGACGTGGAGGAATGATTAACCGGACAGTAGTGAAACGACCGAGAGATCTAATAATGGGGGAAAATGTGGAAAGGAGTGTCTATGGACAACGGAGGATCCGGAGGGAGAGATAAAGAACAGGGCTTGAGAGAGGGTTGGGAACGCCGAGTAGAGAGTGACTCTGCTCTGAACGCGAGAGGAGCTAAAGGGTAGGAGAGGACGGAGAAAAATAGAGGTGGAATAGGTGGTCGTGAGTACGGGTGTACGCTTTGCTATGGAGTGGGGGGACGGGGGGTGGGACTGAAAACGATATTCAGTACAATGGTTAATGGTTAGAGGTAAGAAAACAGATGACGCACAATAACCGCCAATAAATACATGACCATCTGAAGAAAATAAAACATGCAAGCCAAATACTGGAGGGAGACCACCAAAAAAACAAAGCACGGCTACCCTCGTCCCAATAGAGAAATCACTAATACACACAAGAAACAAGAAAATAACTTGGTGAAAAGGATAACAATGCTAATGATAGGACGAGGATTGGGGGCTATGCCTTGGTTTGGTGATAGAAAAGGATATCGATAGATGGTTGATACACGGAAAAGGAATAAAATGAGGGCACGTATAGTAAATGAAGTCCCGCCCCACATGAAAAGGCGGGAGAAAGAGTTCGGGTGGAAGAATATATATACTAACTTGAGCTGGGATCATCGAGGATAACGTCCCAGGAACCAAGAACACGGCCCATGGGGGGCAACGAGAAATAACCCTGTGCATTGCCCAAGACAGAAGGCAAGAAGGCAATAAAAGGGAGGATAAATAAGCAGGGTTTGCCGACGATGGCCGACCGATGTAGAGTATAGATGCGAGGACGGTAGGAAAGATAGGCATTTGGGTTTTCATAGATATGTCAACCGACCGTGGTCGCTCTTTTGTACAACTTTGAACTTCGCCTTTCTAATTTGTACGGAGTTCGAGAGAGAGAGAATGCCAGTGCGAGATGCGAAAGCATGCGATGTGTCATTGGTGGAACAATGGAGAGCCGATAGACGAGGAAGAATAAACGGGGGAAAAAGACGCGCAATCTTGAGCAGGGGATAGCGGCGGTCTTGATCGACAACTTGGAATGAATATGGATGTCGACCGCGAAATAAGAGCTGTGGAAGAAATAAAGAAAAAAAGACAATACGTTGACCGACGGGAGGGAAAGTTGCCACTTGAAATTAAACTTGAAATCTAATCGGTTGCGATTGAGGCCCAGGAGTGAACGTCATAACCACGGGAAGTCGAGAGCACAAGATCCAAAACGTCGAGGAAATAATGATATCGGGAAGAAATTCTGGCGCGTCAACGCCAAGGTCGATATGAACAAATAAATTGATCGACGCCAGGTCAGGCTTTTTGAAGAAAAGATACCCCCCTCGGAGTGGAGCTCAAGACAACCGACAAAGACTTCAAACTGCATTGTGGTGGATGAGACGATGCGCAAATTAGGTAACGTAATCAACCAACCTTAAATGGTGACGCCGCTCAGAGTAAGGCAACCTGGGCCTTAAAGGCCGGGATAGGCAGGACGTCTGGACTAGGCGAGTTCTGGAACTTGGAGCTAGCCCAGAAGTCCCTCTTCATGCCCATCGGAGTTGAGGCTGCCGAAGCAATGCGGCGACGAGGAGGGGGGTTGTCAGCTTTGGCTTTGAGCTCGCCAGAGGCATCAGGAGAAAAGAATGAGCTATCCTCATCCATGGAGAGATTGAACACTCCGTCGCTCGGGGAACGGGCATGCTCACGCTTGCGCTCCGGGGTGTGAGTTGATGCCAGGTTGGCATTGAATAGGAAACCAGAGCGAGGGTTAGTCAGCGGCGCCGTGCGTGGACCATCATCGAAGACACCCTTAGAATGAACGGGAGTAGAGGGCGCAAACATGTCGTCATCCTCGGCATCTGTAAGATCATCACAGATGGGGAACACATCCCTGGTCATCTCGCTCGGCATGCTCGAGAGCGAGGGAACTGAACGGGAGAGGTTCATCGGGCGACTTTCCCAGGTTGGGAGCTGTCCGTGAGGGCGAGGGACAGACACGGCTTTGGAAGGTGTCGGGGTGGAAGGAGCATCACCAATATTCTGACGACGTCGAGCGAGCTTGCCAGTGGGACGAGACGCCATCTTAGGAGCGGGGCGCACAGGAGGATTAGCCTTGGTGGGGGTCGGAGGGGGGTTGTCGGATTCGCTCTCCGAGGAAACTAGGAAGGGATCAAAAGAGTTGTGCTGACGAGGCTGAAGAGAATGAGAATTTGGAAGAGAATTGCGTTTGTTGGTAACCTCTGCCTGCGAGGGAAGGTTTGGGGGAGAACCCTGGTGGTGTTGAGCATGGCCTCGCCGATTGTTGTTCTTTCCCGCGGCGGACTGAGAGTTGCTCCTAATAACGAACATGATAAGATATCGCCTCTAACGGTCATAACCTGGAACGAGGCTTACCTCGGCTTTGACTTGTCTTTGCTGTGCTTGGAGCCCTGACGGCCACGTGGAGGCTTGTCGGGGGTAACAGACGAAGTCAGAGGGAGAGGGTGCGGCTTAGTTGTGGGACGACCAGTCGTAGAAAGCTTGTTGAGGTCCTCGGAAAGTGGAGGCTGTACAGCGGAGGCAGCAGGCGTTGGTTGCGATGGACGGGTAGTGCTCGTTGGCTTTGGCCTGTTGTGCGATAAGCGGGATTGACGATTATGATGGTTCTGGTGTTGTTGCTGAGAGCGAGGCGGTGTGACTGGATGAGGCTTGGATAACGAGAGCAGGCCGGGGATGTGAGTTGGCTGGACGGTTACGACTGCGGGAGCCGACGGAAGCCGACGATGATAAGTGGAGGGGGAAGAGAAGTGATGGACTGGTTTCTGGACCATGATCATTGCGAGCGAAGAGTGGAAATGAGGTGGCAAAGGGATAGAGTACGGAGGAGGACGAGGAGGGGGAAGGGTGGTTTGTATATGCGTTGGGGCGAGAGGGACGGTAAAGAGGGAATGCTCGGGGGCACAAGAGACGATTACTAAAGAGGCGAGAAAAAAAAATAATAGGAAAAGAAAAAGGTGGGCTGACAACTTATCGGCACGCTACCCGCCGTCGACCAGTGCATCAGAAGGTGGCGCATTTCACACTCCGACTTCCTCTCACTTTACGCCCAACGCCAATTCGGGCTGTTTGCCGCCATGATCGCATCCCGTGCTCGCCATTCTCGGTATCTCCGTTCGTAATTGCGCCCCGGCCCCCTTATTTCCCCCCTTACCCACCGTCGCCCTTCCCTCGGACCTCACCGCGTTCCGTTATCGCAACCCCACAAATCTCTCCGTCACTTGCCCTAGGGACAGGACGACGATCTCCCTTCCGGCCCTAAGCCCTCTTGTCCTCGTGTCTCAGGTCCACAGCCTCAGGCCATTACACTCTTTCTAGAACGTCCCTTTGCTTCTAGCGCCGGTAGCGACATCCTTTCTCTTGCTGTCGAATTTTAAAACGCTATTTTGTTTTACTATTGCACCCCTATTCTATACCCTATTAGAGCAGTACAGACGGTGTGGTACATCCTCTCCTCTCCGTCACCTAAAACTGTTTATTTCACCTCTTCGGGTCGAGTGTTGGGCAATGCCCGGCAACTGCGAGGACACTATCATACACTTCGATCAATTCTTTTTCGTAAACATGAGAGAAACCCAGAACAAGCAGTCTGTCCCAACTTGCACAACGTCTATGAATGGCGTCGCGAATCTGCATAAGTGCACATGCTCGCTTGCAACAGCCGATCGCTGAAACCAACCCTGCAATGATATTACTGCATCTCTATTATTGTTCCCACTCACTGATCATTGTATGCGGATTGATGAACGAAATGGAAACAAGGATACCTGTAGTATGTCCGTCGCCAGAGCTCGAGCGAAGAACAAAGTACGCTAAGAGAAGAACCAGGTCTGACAATTACTATCGAAGACATGCCTCCAACACGCCCTTTTGCACAACCCAGCTTCTCAATTACGCGTTGTTACCCTTCCTGAACAACATAATCCAAAAGCTGTGGAGCGCACGCTTCGTTATGCCAATAGCATCTTGCGAGGGTCCTCGATGTATTCCTTCACTCTCACTGTATGTTCCCACGACAACAAGAACAGTCCCATCAGCAGGTTGTTCGGGAAAATGCACCAAGACAACAAATGGGTCACACGCACCGAGGAATGTTACAGCCTCTCGCCCGTCCAGTAACCGGTGGTCGTATGTCAAAGCGACAATCATTATCGGCCTTATCACGATTTGTCCATCTACGACAACAGGTCGATCTTTGGTTGCATGCATCCCTATCATTTACACGCATGTCGCTAAGATTGTGGGGTTCCCTCGAGGCACAACATAATCACGCACCAAGCACCGCCGATTGAGGCAGATTGATGATGGGCGTGCCGTACAACGACCCAAACACACCCCCGTTCGAGCTATCAATAAACCCTATCAACAACGCGTCAATTGCTACCCGAAACACAATGCACGCACATGGTGAACGACCCTCCTGCCATGTCCTCGAGTGTCAACTTATTATCTTTTGCCTATTGATTGCGGGAAAGAACATGTGAATTTCTCGTAAAGCCTGACAATGCGCAGGCCATGCCTTTTTCCCGAGGGCCGTAAGCTCCCGTTCGAATTCAACGAAAGAAAGCGATTCTGCGTTCCTGATCACCGGCGTGACCAGGCCCTTTGGGGTCGCGACCGCAACGCTGAGGTCCACGTAGTCGCGATAAACAATCTCGTCACCCTGCGCAGCGCGTTAAATTAGATCACACAAACCCTCTGAGGGGGTTCGAAAGAACAAAGGACCCTGACCTCGATCGACGCGTTCGCTGCCGGAATCTCCTTGAGGGCCAGCGTGCATGCGCGCGAAAACGCGCTCATGAAGCCAAGCTTGACCTCACGCTGTTTCAGCACCTCGTCCTTGTACCGCTTGCGCATCTCCATCAAAGACGACATATCGATCTCGTTGAACGTCGTTAGGAACGCAGCCGTGTTCTGCGACTCCTTCAACCGCTCCGCAATGCGCAGTCGCATCCTGCTCATCTTCACTCGGTTCTCATTCCGCGTTGGGCCCTTAGCAGCAGCGGGAGTGGCCTGCGCAGAGGCAGATGTGGACACCTTGCCCCCGTCCTTCGACGCTGGCACAGGTTTGCTCTTCTCCTTCACTTCCACCTTGCTGCTTCCCTGTGCTGCGGCCGGTGATGGCTCCTGTTTGGGTGAGGGAGCTTTTGGCTCGACCGCTTCCTTCGTCTCTGCCTGCGGCGTAGCCTCGGGTGATGCTGCGGCGGAACCAGAGGATTCGTCGGCCTCGCCCGGCGCGAAACGGAAGAGGTCCTGCCCAACCGTCACCGTATCTTCCTCGTTCACAAGTAATTCGGTGATCTTGCCTGCCGCCGGCGAGTTGACGGACACGTCAATCTGCGGGGGTAAACGGATGACTCCATGTCAGCTACGAGCTGTATACTTCTGATGTGTCAAGAGAGAAAGTGGGAATCCGAAAAACTGGCGACAATGGGAGGGGGCAAAAAAAAAGTGACATTAGGGAATTGGTGGGACGATACTTACCTTGTCGGTCTCAATAGTGGCGACCTCCTCATCGACCGCAACAGTGTCACCGACCTTCTTCTGCCACGTCTTCAGCGTGCCCTCTGAAATGGACTCGGCCATTTGGGGCACCTTGACCGTCTCATCTGCGCAAGCACCCCAAACACGATGTTAGTCACGACGAACACCCCGCCTTCTACGCAAGACACAGTCCAAAAACTCCGCACCCTTTAGAAGTTTCGTCGTGTGGAATTGGGCACGGCGGGTGAGCTCCCTAGAACGTGTATTCGGTCAGACAACACGCTTGGGATCTTGGTGAACGAGCAAATGAAGAGGGCTGAGGGGAGGCGATGGAAGCAGGTAATGAAATGATATGATGCGGCATGGTACGGTGAGAACAGACGGAACCAGATACACACCAATATTGAGGCGTGGCAAGAATCCCGACTGTGCTACGCGGGATCATGCCCCGGTTGCGGGCGAGAGCGACGACGCGTTTTGAGAGCATAGCTAATCAGCGCCGTAGAATATGTGACAGGTCGAGTAGGCCAATAGGAGTTGAAGGAGAGAGTGGAAAAAATAAAAAACCGGCAAGGAGTGGTGTTGTCAGGGATTGTTACTTGCTCTTCCGGGCTCACCCTATATTTCGCCGCTGATTGGTCCGTGGCACAACACTCATGCGCTTATGATCCGACGGGCGTTCAAACGTTCGATGTTTGACGTTCAACGTTCCGCGTTCAGCATCCGTCGGAGTGCCTCGTCACCGCTATTATTACAGACTAATGAGCGATACAGTAGCAATGTGTGGATTACAGATGTGAGTACAGTGCAGTTAATGTGACGACTAGAGTGCGGCGCGATAAAGTAAAAGCTTGCGAAAAGTCAGGAACCAGGGCGTCAAGGGAATGTAAGGATGTACGCCTTCATCGTCTTTTCCCAGCTACACTTGGGCAGGGCAGTTTCGTCCTCTGATGGATGTCCACCACATGCCTGTTCCAACAGATTCGGTGCCTGCCTCATGATTTTCTCGAATCGCTTCTTCACGCCCTCCTCCCGCTTCCGCGTGTACGAAAAAATCCTCCCGTCCGACAGCTCTCCTCTCGCTCGTGTAACCGCGTACTCAAACCACGGCACGCGGCGGCGCTCGCCTTCACGCCCACGGGGTCCAGCCGCGGCCTGTACGATGGAGCGTTCAGTTCGTTCGTATGCATCGTTGCCAGGCGAGCACAACCGCTGCAGCGTGCCACGCGTATAATTATACGCAATGAACCGTAACGTCGGGAAGAAGTGCACGAGAGATCCTGGAGTGCCACATACAACCGGGCAGTCTGGGTTCGGGCAGCCCGGGGGGTCGATCCCGTCGCGCTGGCACTTGCCATGGAAGTAGTTGGGAAAAATTGCGGTTCGCATGCCGTCGTATGAGCTGTCTTTGTAGGCTGACGTGATGGGGTACAGGTATTGCAATGAATCATGGTGACCTCCAGCGGGGAGCAGATCTCGTGAAATTTGCTGGGCCTGCGAAGCATCAGCAAAAGTGTGCGAGCGGCAGCCCGACATCTCACAATATACTGGAACACGGTATCGATAAGTGAGGTGTAGTTCCCCAGCCAAGCGTCAGTAATCCGGATTATGCACTCTCCCTCGCACGCGAGGACAGAAATTGGGCTTGCCAAAAGAAGAATAGGAAAAGTGAACAGAAGCATTTGTATAAGCTGGTCGTAATGATGGGATGTATGCTGAACAGAGAAGGTCACGTTCAAGTGTGACCGCGCGATACCACTGGAATGCAAACATAAACAGTTCCAGGTTGGTATGCAAAAATCTCTACTCGTATTCAAATCCTGTCAGAAAAAGTCAATTAGTACTCAAATACCTATGAAGGACACCAAACGCACCACCACCAGATGGATCGCCGCCGCCGCCGCCGCCGCCACCACCAGCCCCCAACTCATCAAGGTCATCACCCTCTCCATTGTCAAAGTAATCATCTGCGTAGTCATTATCATATTCTTCGTCTACATCGTAGTCTTCTTCTGCAGCTTGTGAGCCAGCTTCCGATGCTTCCGATTTATTCTGCGAGGCAAGAAAGAACAAGAAAAACATCAAGGTCAAAACACGTAAGGGCAGCATGAAGGTATGGCAAACCTCTTCTTCACCGTCATCCTCCAAGTCATCCAGATTAACACGTTTTGCGTGCTTTTTCTCCACTGCCAATTCAATTGAGAGCTAGGCTACAAGGGCGCTCAAGACACCTACATATTCGCTTCTTTCTCGGATCAAAGTATGCTTCAAATACCTCTTGAGGGAAGAAAGGCTGATGAAGATCTCTTCGCTCTAGCTTGGGCTGTGTGGCAGCTGCAGGACGATACTTGTCCGCATATCGTTCTAGCTCTGTGGTGAAATAAGTTAGACGAACAATCCCCGGCATAGGAAGACGTACCTGTGGACTTGTTCGCTTGCGTCACATAATAGGCCGACCTACGCAATCGAGCTGCAAAGCGGCGCTGTAGGTCGCATATGCGCCTCTCCTCTTCGGAGTACTCTGTTAGTGCCGGAAGAGGCTCAAGAGGCTATGGAAGATGATTCTTAACACTGTCAGGATGAATGTACAGGATGCAAAATGAAGACGTACTGGATAGATTGCGCTCTGCTCTCTTGAGATGGCTTGTATATCTGCAAAAGTGAGGCCCATCGGAGGAAGGTTGTTTGATCCAAAGGTATTTCTACCGCCGAAACCTCCGCGACCACCCCCACGACCTGCTCTAGACATGGTGTACACAAGGCATTGTTTAGACAAAGAAGCGAGTCAGGTAATTTCCAACTCCGACGACGTCAAAACAAAACAAAACAAAATCCACTGGACCCAAGTTGACGCGCCGCGTCTTTCACTTCACCCCTACGACCAACCAACCAAGCCCTTTCCTCAGTTCTCCTCTCTTAGACAAACAGTACTTCTACACTCATAAAAATGGACAAATCTCTCGATGAAGTGCGTTTCATCCTCCTATTTGTCACCCGGACCTCGTCTGAAGTTTTTTTTCTATTCTCTGTAGATTGTTGCGGTTTCCCGTGCGGCTAAGCAGACAAGGCGTCCCCGTCGTGGTAACAATGCACGTGCTCAGGTTCTTGGAACCACCGGTACATCCCCCGCGGCCAAGGCTCGGATAGTAACTGCCACCAAAACAACTGGTGCCGCCCCTCAACCTATTGAGAAAATTGTCGTATCCAATCTCCCACCTGACGTGAATGAAGCCCAAGTGAAGGTCCGATGAGCTTCCTTTATGCAAACTTGGACAAATCCTAACCGCGATCCTCCCATATAGGAACTTTTCCAAACTACCGTCGGCCCTCTGCGTGAGGTCAATCTGCACTATGACGCAAATGGCCGCTCGAAAGGCGCGGCCTCAGTCATTTTCCAGAAAAAGGGGGATGGCAACAAGGCATATCAACAGTATAACAACCGCCTCATCGATGGGAGTTAGTATCCGCCGCTTTCTCTCCTTTGAGCTCGTCTTCTAGTTCCGCGACGCCAAGTCGGCTGCGGTCTCGTTTGATTCACCTTCGTGCAAGGGCCAAGCCGTAACCGTGACAGGATATCACGGCCTCACCTCCTGGTCTACCCCCCAAGCAGCGCTTAAGGTTGAGTCCTGGGTGCCTTGGGAATCTGATACGCGTTCGCTTGTGAGCGATGTATTGGGCGAACCCGATGAGCCGCCCCGTCGTGCCTTCTCCTTCATGCGAAGTTCCCGCAGATCACAGGTCTCATGTGCCTCGTGTGTTGTGTCGCAGAAGGGGTTGGTTGTATACTGTCGAGGGCGCTGACAGGAGTTCTTCCGTCAGGGCGGTTAGGGGTCGAGGGTGGTCAGGTCGTTGGGGGTATCGGACTGAGAGAGGTTCCAGTCTGGAGTGCCGTTGAACGTGTAGACGTTCGCTGTCGCTTCAAGACCGGTCCTGTTGAAGAAGTCCGGTTCGAAGGATTGCAAGGAGGGCCTTGACATGCCCCGTTCAATCCGTTGCGCAAGGTTAAGGCTGATTAAGGCTGAATATCAACGATGTTCGAAGGAAGGACCCGCGAATTGCCCGCAACTGTCTCTTTGCTTGGCTCGTTTTCGTCTTTCGTTTGCCTTGCGCACCGCAGAACACCCAACTGACCAATTAACCCCTCCCCTCCCCGCCGTTCTTGTCCTCCTGTTATTTCCGCTATCTATCGCTTCCAGAGCGCCCCATGAAGATCGAGGTTGTTGTCGACCCCTCTCGCCTCGCTCCCACCCCAAGTCTCGCTTCTCGCGTCGCCCCGGTGGAAACCACTGCTGTTGTCACTAATGGCACTCAAACTGCCAGGTCGGTTGCTGTGACATTATAGGTTTCCAAGATAACTTGATAGACTCAATCATCCGTGTAACAGGAGCCGTGGTGGTGTACCCCGAGGTCGCGGCAGAAGAACGGCCACTCGCAAGGTTGAGCGGCCACAAAAGACAGTCGAAGATCTCGATGCCGAAATGGAGGTTGGTGTCAAGGTTGGCAAATTTTGTTTGAGCTCTACTAATTCGGGTTTCCTAAGGATTACACTGCAAGTAATGCAGCTCCAGCAGCTGCCGCTGTCGCTTGACGTAGTCTTCTATACCCGCCTCTGGTTTCCAACGATAGTGTACAATGATTGCTGTTTCTCGTGCTTATCTTCTATTGTCTGTCCAATATCACCGAGTTCTGTGTTCCTATTATGCATGGGATACGTGATTTAGCCAATTGTTTTGATTCCGTCGCTATTTCTGGTGGCACATTTTGCTCAAGACATTTTGCTCAAGACTTTAACTCGACCACCATGTCTGCACCGATGGCTGATGACACCACGGAGCACGTCCTGTACGCAGAACGACCTGAGTGGTCGGACGTTGTTCCCATTCCTCAGTACGAAAACATCCAGCCACTTGCCCCAATATTCTACACCCCCGAATGTGTGCATCGTTATGCCTATCTTCTTGGCTGTTGTACTGATTAATCTGCGATATATTTTGCTCTTCCATCCGTGACGCAGATAAGGATGCCACTGACTATTTTCGTGGTATCGTAAAGACGGGGGAGAAGAGCCTACGCGTTCTCCAACTCACGGAGACAATTATAAGACTCAATCCCGCACATTATTCCGCCTGGTATGTGCCTTTCCGTCTCCATTTACATCATTGTTTCTTTACCACGTAGAAAGGCAATACCGCTACGAAACCCTGATCGTCATCTCAGCCCCTCTCGAGCCCGAGCTCGTCCTCACCAATGCTCTCACTAAAGCCTCTCCAAAGACATACCAGGTCTGGCACCACAGGCAGCTTCTCCTCACAGCTCTGCGCGACCCCATGCCAGAATTAGCATTCAACGAGGAGGTACTCAAAGCAGACGCAAAGAACTATCACACTTGGAGCCACCGGCAGTGGGTGCTCGCTCACTTTGATCAAGCGGAGCTGTGGGCCGGTGAGCTACCGTTCGTCGAGCGACTCCTCAATGAGGATGTTCGCAACAACTCGGCCTGGCATCACCGCTTTTTCGTGTCGTTCGAGAATGGAAGCAAGGGAGGCACAGGCGAGGGCGCAGACGAGGCGGTGCGGCGTGAGTTGGCGTAAGTTTCCTTTTTGAGTCGGGCCGCGTAGCCCTGCCACCATGGCGATGTCCTTGGACCCTGACCCGCCCATGTCATCCCTCTAAAGATTTGTCAAGGGAAAGATTGCGCTTGCGCCGAACAATGCCTCCGCATGGAATTACCTCCGCGGAGCCCTTAACCATACGCACTTGCCCTACTCAACGCAGGCCGCTTTCGTAGAACTGTATGTCGTCGATGCGGTCGACGCAGATGCCGACCGCGTGCTGGATCTTGAGAATCCACCCCCGTCCCAGGGCGCACAGTTACCCTGCCTGGCGGCGATTGAATTCATGGCAGACGTACACGAGGCAAGGGGTAAAGAGGGGATATCAGAGGCTGTGAAGGTACGCCGTGTCTGACTCGAACCAGCATTGTTTGCCCACGGAAGCATGTATTTCCAGCTTTGGCGTTCCCTCGCTCACACACACGATACTATACGAAAAAGGTACGTGGTCAATTTGCGGCGCCGCCCATGGAGTAAACTTGTCACGAGGACAGGTATTGGGAATTCCGCATTCGAGACGCAGTTGCGAACACTAGTGTGGCCTGAAGCAGCGACGATTTGGGTGCTCGAGAAGTGAAGATTGTATTTATAACCCTAGTACGACGACGAAAACCGCCATCTTTTCGAATTAAATCGCTTGGCCCAGGTCGTTAAATGAAGTTATTGCCACGCACTGCCGAACTTCGCGTGATAAATCATTCGAATCACATACAGCAGCGCCTTTGCGCCCGCTTATTATTGTACCGCCTCGCCTAATTCTCACAATTCGGCGAAAGTAGCATCAACACGCGGAATTCGCTTGCGACGACCTACAATCGTGGTAAAAAATCGAGTCCGTATTCGATAACTAATAAATACTCTCCTGACAGGTGACTTTGCTCTATACAGGACCCCCATGAGTTATCCCCACAACGACCCGTATCAACAGGACAATGCCCACGGTGTGATACCTTCATCTCTCGATAATTCGAACTCTAATGCAGTACAGGCGGCCAACCTTTTGGCTATGATAATCGAAGGAATTCCCGTTCACACTCGCTTCAGCCAACCGTTCAAGGTGGCGACAATCCACTGGTGAACCGCTCGTTGTCAAACACCCGGACACCAGCTACCGGCCAGGCACAGCCCTTTGGTACCTATGGAACGGGGCAAAACAGGGAACGTAAGCAATCCCAGCGATTAATTTGTACCATGACTGGGATGCTCATAATGACGCTCGGATCTGCCAGAGGGCCTACCATATGTCTCATCCGCACAAACTCCACAGTACCCCCAAGCTCAGGGTCATAGCGCTTCATTTCAAAACCAGATATATCAGTCGGGAGATCCATATATGATCCAAGCACTTGACGCTCAATCTCCGCACCTAGTTTCCCCAGTATCCCCACATAACCGGACTCCCTACTTAACAACACCACAACAGCCATCTGTGCCACAGAGTGCATCACACTCTGCTCAGGCCCAGTATCAGTACCAGCGCGGGGATCCAAATTATTCAGTAGGAAATCCTCAACATCAGCGGACTTCTTCTACCTCCCGATACCCGCAGCAACAACAGTCTTCACACCAAGCTGTGTTTGCTGTACCCCCCGACGATGCTGCGGCATCCTTTGGGCCAAATGTCCCTGGTGAACTTCACGGAGAAGTGACACGTCAGTCGCGTAGCATGCGCCGCGATACAAGTAAGCCTTTGTGTGTAGCGACGATGCACAGTTTTGACTATTAGCAGTGCCCGCAGGTCCTCCTTGTCGCTATCCAAACTGTCACCGCCCTGCGGCCAGGGACGGGGGAACGCATGAGCTTACTGAGTACTGCTCATTGGATCACATGCGGTTCGTGGTCGTCTTGTAGGCTCCGGTCGTACTCTGGTACTGAATGTCGCCCTCTGGGTATTCAGGGACGATCTACGGCGCGGTGTTCCCCCGTGCCCAGCCTGTAATAAGTGTCCTCGCCGCTTAAACGGCAATTACTGCGGATCCTCCTGCGAAAGGTGGGACATGGAACGGCGACAACAGCCACAGCGGCAGCAATCCTATCCACCATCGGGAGTGAGGCCGCATTCACAACCCACTTCTGGAATAACCGCTTGGAGTACGTCTACGAACACGTCGTTGTCCACCAGCAGCCTCGAGGCCAATAATCAATACCTCTCGCCGGGAGGACTTGTACGTTGCCAGAACTGCGGTACGACGTACTCGGTGCGAGGTAGGAGTCGGCCTCGGTATGAGACAGAACCAGGAAGTCCGGTCGGATACCTGACCTTGCCGCCTTGTCCACAATGCGGCCATTCTCGACGGACATAGGTCCCGCGTTCAGGGCGACCAGTCAGTCGAGTACAACAACCCAGAACGCGGGGGTTGGATTGCTTTGCGGTATCGTGACAGTTCTCCCTACTTGCGCCAATGACTGCGTGATGGTCTGCTTGGCCACCTCTATCCGCACCGTGTCCACTATCAAAATCCTTCCTTGACACGGTATTATCAACACTCCGCCGTGCCCTCCTCTAACGACCATACCCTTCCCCTCCGTCTACTTGCGACGTCTGCTCACGTTGCCCAGATGCCCCCAGCTTACAACTTCTGGGCTGATCACTCTCCCTTGCACTGCTTCCCTCAGTATGGGCATCATGACCCGATGATATCCTTCTCCGAGGCATCGTACTGACTGGTTCAGTCCGGCTATTCTCATACTAACCATTGTGAGGAAGGCATCATCAAGGTCGCCTGCGAAAACAACCTGAATTATGAATATACGCCACCATGCCTCTTACCGCTATGACCTGTACACTAGAAATTCACCACAATCGACCAGCACTCATGATGCTTAGGCCATCGTCTTGCGCTCGGTTTGATAGTCCCCTGCTCTTCATCTTGTAATGAATCCTTGACTGTCGTATATACTGTGTACTTCTTTGCCTTTGTCGTAGACCTGTATATAAAAGTCCCTGACTACCTTGTGGGTCACATGTTATTACAGTAAGAGCGATCCCGAGATCATATCCAAACCCTTGCCCCTCCCTGCCTCGCGAACACTCCAACTCTCTAGACATCCACCATGGATCGTCTTCCCCCCGGCGCCGAGGTATACATTCTCACAAGCAATGCCGTCGTCAGCTTTCTGACCAGTCGCGCACTTTAACAATGAAGGACCCATTCTATGCCCTCCAACCACAGCAGCCGACCAGAGCGCAACATCCTCCTCCGAATCAAATCCTACCACAACAGCCGACCAGAGTGCAGCATCCTCCTCCTACTCAAATCCAACCACAACAGCCGACCAGAGCGCAACATCCTCCTCCGACTCAAATTCAACCACAACAGCCGACCAGAGTGCAACATCCACCCCCTCCCCAAATCCAAACCGTGCCATCCTATCGGCCCTCCCTCCCTAGTGGGAGTGAGATGCCTGACGAGTGGGGATACCCCCCTCCGAGCGCGCCACAATTCCCAAGTGCGCCTTTTTCTCAAAGTGCATGGCGGACATATTCTTACGATTTTTGGCATTGGCAGACATACCGAGGAACGTACAGGGCGCTGTTATTCACCCGACCGGGTCCGTTCCTCGCGGGGCGCCACAGTCGCATCCCACAGCCGCCGCTGCACCGACGGTCCCTACTTGTCGCATCCCGAATTGCCACCGTCCTGTGGGCAGGGATGAGAAAACGCATGAGCTTACCGAGTTCTGCTCACTGGAACATATGTGGTTCGTGGTCTCGTTTGTAGGGCCCTGTTCGTGCTGAACGTAGCCCATCGGGTTACTCAGCGATGCTGCACGTTCTGGTTTCCCCCTGTGCCCTGCGTGTGAGAGGTGTCCTCGCCGCTCTGACAACAAGTTCTGTGGATCTCGCTGTGAAGAGTGGGCAGTGCAAAAGCACCGGCAACAGCAACAACAGCAGCAGCAGCAGCAGCAATTGCAATCACAGGAACTACGGCAACGTCAGCAACAAGAACACCATCAACGACACCAGCATCCCCAGCACTGGCAATCGTCGACTATGGTTCCACCCTCAACAGCCCCTAGTCACAGTGCCGGTATAACTTGGAGCGACGCCACACGTGGGTCACCCTCCGCCAACAATGGAAATCAGGATAACTGGCAAGGTCGATACCCGCAGTAGGCATGTATTAGACAGACATTTGCAATACACCCTGATTGATTCCTGATGAACTGATGCTTGACCCAGTTACGATGATCCGTGTTATGCTGGCACGACTAAACGGCGACGGACATCCAATTTGATTTTCTGTGCCGCCGTTGCTGATCGATGGCAGATGTTTTTGTGGTCAGTTCAATATGGTTTACAGTGACAAAAGGCGGAAAGGAACTCTCGTCCCCGTTGCTTGGTACCCAGTTCTCTCCCCAACCCACACTTGGCTGTGCTGATGAGTTGGCCAATCTCTCTCACGCCGACTTCTAGCGGGAATACTGCCGTTGGCCCTGGCAACGATAACATAGCTCTGCTTTCGGTTTAACAACAGTGTTTGGCGAACCCTACCAATACTATGATGAGTATCTGTATTGTTACCCCATGCCCACCTAACGGGGACTCTGAGGCGGTTCCACCATTCTTGGGCTATGGAATGATGTTCCAAATGGACTTGAGGTGCTCGAATATCGCTGGTGTCCTGCTAGTACCGAACCCTTGGACCATTGAACAATCGTTTTTATCGATGGTTTCAGCGCTGCGGGGATTTTTCCCTGTCTGTCCAATGTTCTATGCATGCACTGCGGTTCAAACTGCGGTTCAAACCTACTATACGAAAAATTCCCACCCCGGCCAAAAGCCCTCAGACCATGAATGTTACGATGAAACACAATTCGGATGCCGTGGTCTACAGGCAAGAAGGTGCCCATCCGGGCCAATTGTCCAATCTATCTACATCCTCTCCTTGATCGCTTCTACTAACTGCCTTTGGGCCCACAATACTTTCGCCGAGGCTCCGCTCCCTGACTGGCCGGAGATTGTTCGAGTATACCCTATGTCAGGAGCAAATACCACGTCGTCCTTGACGCAATTGAATGGCTACAGTTCAATAATATTTTCTTGGCGGCCTGGCTATGGGCGACACCACCTGGCACGGCTTCAGATCACCACCTGCCCCGTTCGAGGTGATGACCTTCTGATCTACCACACTATGGTGCCAATTCATTGCACTTCCTGATGGCATATCTTCATGCCGTACACCGAATCACTACGGTGTATTTTTCATCCTGCCAACTTTTACGTTAAGATATGGTCCCATGGCCACAAAAAACTTCCCCACGAGCCGGTCTTATGGTGGGTATCCCTTCGAAAGTTTCACGACGCATGCTACAAGACATGGACCGACGAACGATACATGCAACACAGCTACTTGTGAGTATCCTCAGTTAAAACGACAGATCTTATTGCCTCGATCGAAAGCGCTTTTCATTCACTTCGTCCTTCTCTTACTTTCCTATGCCTTTGCATACTGTATGTCGATCATCTAACACACATACTCCTTTTCGCCATTCTTTCTTATTTCGATCGCCTCTAAGGTCGTACCAAAACTCCGATATCGAAATATACCCGAGTCATCGTTACAGTCTGAATCAGTATGAAAAAGGCTTTCACAGCGGAGCTCTAAGTTCGTGGCGCACTCCACGGGTTCGAACACCATTGCAAGAACTTTCTCATGCCAAGGGTGGTATTACGGACAAACAGAAGGTCGCGGTGCCGCCTTTTCGGAAGGATTACCGACTGGATATCGTGCAAGTGATCCACCCCTCGACCTGGATTCATGAAGGTGTTCTGGATCCAGTTCATTGGGACCAGTCTTTCATCTGTAAACCAGAAGCCATTCTTTGAACTCCGAGGGTGAAAGGGTTGGTGCCATAGCCGCTCCAGACTGCGTCAAGTATGACGTCCTCCATTACGTTTTCTCCGGGTCTCCTAGACAGGAGGAATCCAGGCAAAATTTAGGATCCCGACAGTAGCAGGACGCGTTTCGAATCTATTTAGTAACGCGTAAATGTGAGAGCTGTTTGAACTAAGAGAGGTACAGTAAGAAGAAAAGGAGGAAGGAAGGTCTGCCCCCTGGCTGGGCCCGGGCTTATTAAGTATGAGCGCTATATGAGCCTTTGAATATCGTGTTAGACGGGTAACTTTACTCGCAATAGGCTCACACAGTCACTCTTCTAGCCTGGACCTGCGTTCCTATTTGTGATTATCAGTGGCTCCAGCGGACCAGAACGATGAGAAGCTGATGGCCCCAGTGAACGTACTACCTGCAAGTATCCGCTCTGGGCAGAGTGATGAAAGTAGATCCACGAACGGCGGGACCAAGAATGCATAACGGCCCGATAAGCGCCATCCCCGCCCCGCTGCTGGACATACTGTGCACGCGTCCAGATCGTGTGGTTGCGGTGACGCTATCTCTCTCGTGATGTCTGTTAGGCTCGCGAAGGACTTCCGGGACGCATGGGGACTTGGAGAGAAACGGCACATCGGACAATCGGTCCGGACAATGCCATCATGAAACCGAAACAACCCATCTTTGTAGGTAAAATTGTGCCAGCAAACAAGAGATAGGTACGGAAGCGCTTCACCTGGCGTGCGCAAGGTGTGTGTGCCATGCATACACGACCGGAAATTCATGTGGGTTATGCTGTATCCCTGTTGTTGAACTTCTGAAGCGACCTGCGAGCACTGGGCGTACGATGACGGTGTACTGTAAGAATGATTCAGGTCAAAAAGAACGCAGAAGAGGGCGCGCATTTGCAGAAGGAACCGCCTGACCTATGACTAATACGGATAACTCAGCCAACAACCAGGCGATCGGTCAAAATGAAGCTGACTGGGGGCCACTGAAAGGGTCGAGGAAGAGGCTCGTTTCTAAACATGCGCAATTGTTGTGTCGTTACTATGTTCCCTTCACAGAAGCTTTCCAGTGAGAAACGAGTCTCATGGGGTATGAACTTTCCGTGATTCGCGCCATTTCCGTCACGGTACCGGTATCCCTGCCGATGTGCACCCTTGCCACCTTCGTTGATCGGCAATCAGGTGCGGTGGGAACGGTCTGAGGAGTCCAATTTGTTCAATCGTACGTGAATAGCCGGCGCAGCAGCGACGCGAGGGAAGGGCAATAAAAATCGCGCGGGGAGGGAATAACGTAGATTGACAGTATTTCTGGGATGACAGACACGACGCCGCCTTTGGGTTGGCCCGAAGGTTCACAGAGGTTCACACGTCCGACTGTGGAGGCAGTGCGCTATTAATACTCTGTGGGTGCGCCTTGCGGTCACATCGGAGCGCCAGACGAGAGGAGTGACTGCAGCGTGCACAACCGCATTTTGCATTTGTTTGGTTTCATTTCCATTAGCAGGGTGTGACGTGAAAGAAATTGAGTCAATACAGGCCCCCGTTTATGGCAGCTTTGTCATCGGCTTATTGGTCACTATCACGATTCCGCCACAAATTTACTAAATTGAGCATCCAGTGTGTCAACTCGATTACGCCATGCTTATAATTCAGCGTCCGTTTGATTATGTCAGTTCATAACAACAAGAACGTCCTTGTCACATATAAAGGCGGCACCATGTCCTTCGATTCCCAGCATAACCCTCCCCAACGCCGACCCCCTACTCTTCTCTCCTCTTTCTGTCCATACCATGTCCAAGTCCGGCCGCAAAAGCATCGTAGTCGTTGGTGGTGGCGCAGCCGGCGCGACCATCACTCGCATCCTCTCCTCCAAGATCGATGCTAGTACCACTTCCCTCACCCTCGTAACTGCCCGTCCCTTCGCCCTTCATCTCCCTGCCACCATCCGCATGACCACCACCTCCGAGGGCAAACTCGAGGACTCCGTTCTCATCCCCTACGAAAGTCTCCTTGTCAAGGACAATGGCACCATCAAGATCGGCCGTGTCACTGCCATTGAGCAGGGCAAAGAGGGCCGTGACGGCACCGTCATTCTGTCGACGAATGAACGCATTCATTACGACTTCCTTGTCCTTGCACCTGGTTCCGAGTGGGAGGGTCCCCTTGCCTTCCCTGACGACCGTGCTGCCGTCCTCGAGCACATCCGCTCTTGGCGTCGCAAGTTTGAGAACGCCAAAACTGGTATCATCCTCGCTGGTGGTGGCGCTGTTGGCATTGGTACGGTCTTCTGCCTGAGTTGTCGTATCCTAATTCTTATGTCTTCCCTGCGCAGAATATGCTGGCGAGATTAAAGATGCATTCCCCAACAAGAAGGTTACCATCGTCCACTCGGACTCTCAGCTTCTCAATTCCGTCTACCCTGACAAGTACCGCAAGCGGATCGAGAAGGATATTACCTCCCGTGGAGTTAACATTGTCTTCAATGACTATGTCGACGACTTCGATTCGGCCCCCGTGAAAACGCGTTCCGGACGTCTGCTCGAAGGCGATGTCGTTGTGCGTCCCTTTCCGAGTTCACGAATCAAAAATTTTCCCCCTAATTCCCGATCATCGGTATATAGGTGCCCACGTTCGGTAGCCGCCCAGGAACTGGCTTTGTCAAGTCACTCAGCTCCAGTGCGCTCAATCCGCGGGGACAGATCAAGATCGAGAACACGTTCCAGCTCAAGTCGTATACCAACATTTATGCGATTGGTGACGTGACAGACTGGACAGAGCAAAAGCAGGCTGCCAAGGCCCCCAAGCATGCGGAGATCGCTGCTGCGAACATTCTTGCGCAGATCAACGGTGGCGAACCCAAGAAGACCTACTCGGGCCAGACCGAGCTCATCATCGTCACGAACGGCAAGGTTCGTTGTTTATCGCTGTTCGGTCCATCACTTCTTTCTGACTTGTGTCGTGTCTTGCAGAAACAGGGCGTCTCGTACGTCGGCATGCTCTGGGGTATCACGCTAGGCAACTGGTTCTCCAGTTCGATGAAGGGCAAAGAGCTGATGGTCAGTATGATGCGGAAGGCTTATGGTCTTGCCAAGTAAAATGCCACCTTTCCACTAGCCTTCTTGAGACTCTGGATATCTATACCGCTCTTAATATGTGTAGCATACCCTCCCTCCCTTATTTTCAATTCCCTGTTGTTGTTTGGTTACTTACTCCGTTACCTGACACGCTAAACCGGTCGCTAACTATTCGAATGAATAGACAATTTTGTGCGATAGGTTTACCCCAGTTCGACGGCATGGTGATCTTTGTTTCAGTAGTGTAGAAAAATACATTTAATATTCGACAAATCACAAGATTCTCTCGACTTCCCTCCCCAATACGTCATGCAGGTCTGTCAGTCAGCGGCACATACTGAAAAGCCAGAAAAAGCGGAGAGGCCAACATCAGCATTTCCGCAATGTCTGTCGCGCGAAAAGGACAAGAAAAACGGACCACGACGCCAAACAAATCCCTCTGCGTGATCGTTCCCTGCGCATCCTTATCGACCTGCATAAGCCTCTGCGAATACGTCCCGACAGGAATGATCATCCGTCCCGGACTCGCGAGCTGCTCCACCAACGCAGGCGGTATCGTCCGCGCCGCCGCGCCAACGTGGATCGCGTCGTACGGCCCTTTCTGCGTGTATCCTACAGTACCTCCATTTTTTTCAGATGATTTTCATTCAGGGAAGGGGGAGAGGGGACGCACCGAGTCGCCCGTCGCTCGTGATGAGCATGATTGCTTGCGAGTCGATTGCGCTGCTTAGCCCGTCCGCGCGGATGTTCTGTTCTGCGAGCGCGGTGAGCGCTGGTATGTGCTCGATGCCGACGACGACAGTTCCGGTGCTATCACCACCACTACCACCCTGTTGTTGTTGTTGTTGCTGTGCGCTGCTGCGGACGAGGTGGTAGCATACGCTTGTGAAATAGCCTGAGCCGGCGCCGACGTCGAGCACGCGCGGGGCGGGACGGTCGAGGAGGTAAGGGAGGAGGAGCTCGGCTGCGTGCGCGTGCTGTTCTTTTTTTTGTGGCAGTTGTAGTCTTTATAGCTTTAGAGCTAAGGGGGAGAGAGAGATACGTGCCATGTGTGGGGCTGAGATGGTCGCATCGTGGCCGATCGATCTTTACAGTACAGTACAGGATAAGATCCACGGTTACCGTGTGTGTGTGTGTGAGGGCAACGCACTGGGGCGAGTCTTCGTATGCATGCCGCTTGTCGAGGACGTAGTTTGCGCGGTCGACGGCTTGCATCGCCTGGAGAGCATAATGGGAAGGAAGGGTTAGCGTGCGGAAAAGATGCGGCGGTTTAGGCGGGGAGGTGCGCGCACGGCGGCGACAGAGTCCGAGTTGATTAGCCTATTGCGCAGTAAATTGGATATGAGTTCAGCATTGGTAGTGCCAGTGCAGGACCAGGCCATGATCACTATCCAGTTACTGCAATCCCCTGAACCGTCTGAGCAGGTTGCTTATCTCCGAACGGGGCTCATGACGTAACCACTGTATGTACACCACCAATCGCACAAAAACGTCGTCATATTTCGCAAGATACAGTACACCAGATGTAGAACAGGCAACTTCTTACGAGTCAGTATCGAACACTAAGTTACGTGATACAGACGAAATGTCCACGTGTGGGACAAGGAGTCACCTATGTGGACATTGTGGAGTGGGGTGATGAGTCAATCTCCAACAGCCAGAGTCACTCACCGCGTTCATTCGAGTACAGCACCGCTTTGGTTTGTCCACCGCGCTCCCGTGGGGCCGTGGTGCAAACGCAGGCTTATCTCTTGGCACCTAAACATTCTTACACACTCAGGCTCGCCCTCGGCCCCAGCCTCGATCAACCAAATATCTTGAGACGACGGGCTGTGCTCTGAGCGCAAGCGACGGGCGGGTATCAGTCCTACATTGCCCGCGCCCGGACTTGCGTGCTACGAGTCAGGCACTGACAAGACGGTGCGCCGAGCATCAGCGCTGATATCAGTTGAGCCCTCTCTACAGTACGATAAGGAGACATGAGCGATTTGACAGGATTTGCAAAACAAGGAAACAACAACCAACCGCTGACGCGCAGCAGCAAAAATGGAGTTCTGTTTTAGGTGGTGCACAGGCACCAGCGCAGTTCCGCTTCGCGCAAGCTCCGGTGCCGAGGCGAGGAGAGTCACGGTCCAGGCCTTTTGATAGTCAAATCAAAACGCTGTAGGTCGCCTAGTCAATGCGGCCTTCCTCGAGGTATCCTGCATGCACATAGATCGTATTCTGAAAGAGCGCCAGAATGGGCGTGTTGCAGGGAAGACCACCAGACGGGAAGGTGGGTGACCCGAGGCTGATATAGTATTATGGTTGCGAATCTTGAGGGCGGGGCTTTGATTTCCGCTGCCAATTTGGCGCGGCGTCCTGGGCGCCAAGCGACACCGCCACATTTCTGTTGTAGTAGGGCTTATCGACGCCACCGTGCCCAGGCAGCCAAGAGATAAAGGAAGTCGCTGGGGCCGTCGAAAGTGCGGCGTTCGTGGCCCACCTAAGACCGCCCGGAGCAGAAGCGTCGGATAGGTTGAGGCTGTGGACGGAGCTGCCGAGTGAGGGATTTGCGTAGACGGGAACTATCGGAAGTCTAAAGATAAATGCACGGCCAGTGGGAGTAGCCGGGAGGCGATGACCAGGCCAGGGGAAGGGGAAGGTTATCATATCGAGACAGGAGAGGTCGAGCGAGCGACAGGTGGAATGTAATGTAACCCCAGATGAAGAGAAGTTCTACAGATAGGCATTTTTTTTCTTTTTTCACACGAGAGAACCCGAGAAGAGAAGTGGAACGAACATAGACGATTCAACATAGAGTGTGCTTGGCTCCTACGGCAGTTTCCGGTGACAGCCGCGGGCGGTGTATATCACAGTCGGTCAAGCTGATCGCTATTGCCAACACTTCACCCCATGTCACTTTCAACTCCCGAGGGGGATTCGCCAGTATGGCCCCTCTTTCAGACTGTCCTCGGTGTATGCACCCTTCCTCGTCGTCTGTTTGCGTTTCTCACACCCCCTCATTTTCCTAGTCCATTGTCCAAGTCACGCTTGTCTGTATTTCCGGCTACGTCCTCGCGAGGCGAGGCATCCTTGATAAACCAACGCAGAAGGTCATCACCTTTATCTGCTATCTTGTGCTCTCACGCTCACCTTAGTCACAGCAATTGAACTTCATAAACGTCAACTTCTTCACTCCTTGTCTGCTCTTCTCCAAAGTCGCGTTCTTCCTCTCCCCAGGTCCGTTACTATCCCTATCGACTTGGCCAATAGCTCACTTTTCTTTCCAGAGAAGTTGCGGGAACTATGGATTATCCCCATCTTCTTCTTGCTTGTCACCGGCGTTTCATTAGGGGTGGCCTGGCTCCTTGGTAACCTTTTCCGACTGAGACCTTCACAAAGGTATCTTCGTTCTTGTCTCGGCAGACAAATTTCTCACTCTTCTCACAGAAACTTTGCAATGGCTGCTGCCACATTCATGAACTCGAATTCCCTTCCGGTCGCTCTTTTGCAAGTCCCTCGCTGCTACCGTTCCGGGTCTCAAGTGGGGCGAAGACGACACAAAGGACGCCATCATCGGCCGTGCTCTCACCTACTTGCTCCTATGCAGTACCCTGGGGCAGTTTGTATGCACGTTTCTGCTTCGTTGTCCCTGCGATTTCACTGAGGGGGGCATAGATTCGTTGGAGTTATGGCGTTCACCTGCTCTCCAAGGCTGTTTCACTGGAGGTGGTGGAGAATGCACCCGAGCTTCGGGATGAATCGGGCCTGACAAGCGACGCTGACGAGGAGGACCCCGAGCGGACACGGCGCTCTTTGGGAATCTTCAGTGATAACTTTGATCGGCTGTCACCATCACCGACCATGGGCAAGCCTGGACCGACCCGCAGGCATTCGGCGCACATCTTCTATTCCTTTCCCAGTACACCCTACTTTCCCAGCATACAACTACCCCCCGACGCTGAAACTAATTCCGTGTTTGAGTCCGATTCGGACTCTGATTCGGAGGAGCTTCGCATGCCAGGCGTGGTCTCGTCCTCCCCCGACATTTTTGCACCGTGTCGGGCGATCAGCGCGCTCCATCTGGAAAAAGGTCACGGGTTTCTTGACACCACCGCTCTGGGCATCAATCATATCACTTATTGTGGCACTTTGCCAACCCTTACAACATCTACTTGAAGTACACTTGCATCCCGTTCAAGGTGCCATAACGCAGGCAGGCAACTGCTCCATCCCTATCACCCTCGTCGTCCTTGGCGCATATTTCTATCGGCCTCCAGTAAAACCCGTGACACCCCCCTCTGGTGCTCGCACCAAGCGGAAGGCCTCATTCGCGAGTAGTGTGCGCGAGATCTTCCGCCTCAAGGGTCGGGAGGGGGACAGCCCGTCGGGGACCCTGCATCCTACGAGAAAGGGCGAAGGGAAGACGATCTTCGTGTCGATACTTGCCCGGATGGTTGTCGTGCCTCTCTTATTTCTCCCATTAATGGCCATCGGTGCGCTCCGAAACCATCCACCTGTGTTTCAAGAGTGAGTCCTCGTCAAACAACATGGTATGCATCCCTAACCATGCATTGGCAGTCCCGTTTTTATCCTTAGCAACGTGCTTCTACTTGCGTCGCCACCCGCTTTGACCCTGGCCCAGGTATTCCATTGTACTATTCTTGGTCATTCTCAGTTACTGAACGTTATCTACAGATTACACAAGCCGTATCTAGTGACGCCTTTGAGCGGCTTTTAAGTCGGACTATTTTCTGGTCTTATTGTTTTGTTGCACCTCCGGCCATGGTTACATACGCAGTGATCGCCATGCTAATCACCAAGCTCTGAAGTTCTATTCTTGTTGTATTCATATCGACTGACCAATTTTGACTCGTGTTCGCGTTGAAATATTACTAACGTAGATTTGTTACGCCTTCATCATAGACTAGATCTGACCCAGTTATACATCTGCTGTATTCTCAGTGGTGCCCTCAGCGGTGCCTAAGCTCCTCTTTGTTGACCTGGCGTCCAGATCTTTTAAAGTCATTGGACTCGTAGTTTTCTTCATACTCAGGGCCCGTCTGGCCACAGTCTTTACTTTTTTCATTCTCACTTGCATACTATACATTATATTGCATCAGCGCGCATGATCCTCATCCACTGCCGCGCATGTCTCAACCAACGCTTGCGCTCAAGTGTCCTCGTTGCGCAGACACCACATGCAATCCTCCGCCGGCTCGGTCGTCGGTGGAGAGCGCCACGCGTCCCAGAAGATGAGCAGCATGAACACCTTGAGTGACAGCAGCACGCCGATGGCGAGAGGGTGCGAGGCTAGTGGGAGCGCGAGGAAGCACACGAGTAGCGTGAGTCTGCCTTACTGTCCCCGGGCGCGGACACGGAGGTACTGACTCTGCAGAACAGAAGGGGAGGTTATTGTTATTGTTGGAGGGGGAGGGGGAGGGGGGGCGTGATGGACGAAGAGAGGCGCGTCGGTGGTGTCGCCAGACATGGTGTACGCCGATGACCACGGAGAGCGTGGAAAGGAAAACGGAGCAGAGCAAGGCGGGGTGATGATGTTCTGCATGGCACGGCTGTCTCGATTTTGATCATGACGCGCGAAATGTTTATTTTGTTTGGACAGAATAGAACCTTTTTGGGGGTGTTTGTTTTACGGGAAACGGCTTACATTCGAGATGGCGACGGACTTGAATGAACTGATGCGCCTGCCGCTGGTCCGTGTAGGGGAACATTGACTTGCACGTCATCAAGGATGTGCCCTATGGATAAATATAAGTTCGGCATTAGTGGATTTGAGTTGATGATTTGTAATGAATCCCCCCCCCAATGGGAAGAAATGGGGGGAGGGGGGGAGCACAATTTACGCCTTCCGTCGGAGCCTTGAGAAAACCAGCCTTTCGAGTGTCGAGGCAATGCGGTAATGTGCGTGGGGTATGAGGCCAAGTACATCCCAAAAGCGAATCCCTGGCGTCTTCTCCAATCCTGAAAAACGCAACCCATGAAAATCACTGGCAGTGCGAGGGGAAAGATGGAAAAAAAAAGGGCATGGTAACGTTCGGGCTTGAGCCCTATGCGTACGTAGTTCATGACCCCCCGGCCTCAGACTGAAATCGAAATACCTCCCGAGATCCATACGCTCAGCGACGGTTTCAAAGTCCCCCGGCAAGCTGTTGAGGAGGTTTTGTTCACTCAAAGTGGACATGGTCAAGGATAAACAGTCGTTCAGAGGCATCCTCTCATTCGCGGCTGAGTGACATCGTCGGTAGTAAGAAGCCGGCCGCTTATGTGGCGACAGACAATACGTACGTCCGTCCGTCCAGGTGAACGTATTTCACCCATCCCGGGTGGTCGTCTGCGTCCCTGAAACTAAAAAGGGGAAAAAGTGAGAGTTTGGATATGATAATGCTTCCCGAGGACGTACTCGAAGAGACGATTTTGCGGTTCTTCGGCGCTTGGTGCGGGAAGCTATAGTGGGCGATGTACTAATGTCGATAGCCGAAGGTCCCGACGAGACCTGGTTGGACTGCGTTCGGAGAGCAACTGGTGGAGGTGCTGGTGAGGATTCCGCGGGGTAACCTTGAAGCAAGGACCGACAGTGGACGGAGATTGCAAGTTTGAGGTAGAATCGCCGCGAGGTGGATCCGCTCTGTGGGATGAGCTATGCGCCTATGGATCCGGTTATTCGCCGGTAGGCACGCTACCAAGGCCACCGGGAATGCGACTAGGAATAAATGGATCAATTTACCAACTTAACATCGGCACAAAAAGTCACTAATATGATGAGTTAGAAGCGTTGACAGAAGGGCGATCCTGCGAAGCCGTGCCAGTCAAGGTTCCTTTGACTTTCACACAGAACAATAAGACAGTCAGAGCCTCAGTGGCAGTTTCAACATGTCCGTTGGGTATCATTTGTCTAAGGAGATTAAGACAGCTCAGTAACGTACAGTAGATAGCGAGACCCGATAGCGGATCTCGCGCCACACCGCTGGAGTCCAGCGATCCACATGCCCATGGATCGACATACCGCACAAATTACAAACGCCAGACATATGACAGTCTGAAAAGCGCTGTAATCCGAGGCATGCTTGCAGGACTCTCGTCATCCAACTCACTTCCCTCCAGATCATGCGGTCCGACTTGACACGGGACCTTCAATGCGAGGGATCACAATGAGGGCAGTTGTGAGTGACGAAATGGCCAGCACGACGGCACAGGTTGTGAGCACCACTTCACGGGCGGACGATACCCCCGTCAGCAGCGACACGACGACAAACACGTTCAGCGGTACGCGAAATAGAGCGGAAAGCTGCCCGCCATAATCTTAGCACCTGTCCAAATGTCCCAAAGGCAAAGGGGCTCACCGTTGCGCGGTGTTCATTTGCAATCAATGACCCACGAAGCATGCCTTGCACTGGGTAGTACATCCCAACACATGCCTCAAATAGACAAAAGGCCCAGAACTTGAGGTGTTCCCCTTGTTCGCCTTTCCCTTTCCCGACCCGAACACACGCAGCAAATGTGACTGCAGACGCCGCACAAACAAGGGAGGATAGTTGCGCATGCAGCACCAGCGTAGAATCCCCCTGTGAAGACAGTGAGGCGGTGGATGCCGAGCGCGCATGTTTTTGCAAATTAGATGAGGTTGATGGGGGGCACCAATGGGCGGTGATGTATGTATAGAGCAGAGATCCGAGCATCATTGAAACCATGAAGGCCGAAAAAATGTAGCCCAGTGGAAGGGAAGCCGGATTAAGAGACGATTCTTGCAGTGTTGGGACCCAGATGAAGACAAAAAGATACATAGAACCTTCAAAAATCGTCTGTGTCAGGCCAAGAACGAGAAGGATGGGGTCTATATTGGGATTAGGTCCAAACACATGGATAAATGAAACCTTTGTACACACCAGCTGCAACAATCCTCCACGCCGCCCCCAGTCGTCGAATTTGAAAAACGTCAGCGGAGGCTTGCGCTGTGCCTGCACCCGCTCCACCGCCGTAGTTTTCGGACCAACTCCCGGAGATTACGACCCACGCCAGAAGAAGCAGGCACCCACTCGCAACGAATGGTGAACGGAACCCCCCATCATTCCATTCCACTAATTGGTTCGAGACGATCTACATCAAGAATTCTCAGCGCCCACAGCGACACGTAGCTGGCTAAAGTGCCACGTACTCCTGCAGTTGTGGCAACAAAGCCATTGACTAGAGTCGCGCGGCCCATAATATTGCTCAAGTCTTCGCTGTGCAATGCAGCATTTGAGCTTGAGGATACGAGCCAGCTCTCAAATCCAGAAAACAGAATGGACGTTGATATTCCGCCAAAAACGCGGCCCAAGAGAAGCAGGGGGAAGAATGGGAAGAGCAGAAGGCCACATGTCGTAGCATAAAGGATGCAGAACAGAAGGCAAATACGCTTGCGCCCGCTGCATCGAGAATGAGTAAGAGTTACCCTACATCAGGCCGAGTACGTACTATGTGTCCGCCCAGACACCGACGAGGGGCGCAAAGATGGCAGCACTAATAAAGCCCGTCACAAAAAGAACAGCAACTAGCCGTTCGGGGAAGTCATATTGTTCGCGATAGAGGGAATACACGTATGGGCCTTGGAGCCAATCGGCACCTTTGGGGATAGATTAACACCTGGGACGCATTATAGCCGAGTGGACTGACCCATTACGATAGCATAAACCAAAATATACTTGCGCATTAAAGTGTTAAGCGCTCCAGCACGGGACGTATTACTCGTCAGAACCGCGGTTCCATTAGTCTGCAGGACTGGATGTCCCACTTCGAGACTATCTTCTATTTTGAGATCTTTTAAATGGTCGGGCGGTGTTTTTTTGGACTTGAGGTAACGCTCGAAGCCGATGAAGATGGCGCAGATAAAGCCAAGAAGGCCGAGCTGGTATTTATAAAAACTTGAATCCATGGAGAAAGGTCTAGACAGAAGTTGAAAGAGAATCTAGAAAGAGTGGCTGGTTTGGGACTGTGGATGGATCATATAGTGAGCTGGAGAGGGATGGAGGGAGTCCACAGGCTGGTTTCCAGGCAGATGACAGCAGCAATTGAGATGAAGCCGAGACAGGCGTTTAACGAGGCTAGTCTGAACCTGGGAGACATTCCTGTGCCTCGCTCGCTAGCGAACCCCCTATGGACGACTCTCATCCCGACGAACAGCCTGGCCCGAAAATTCCCCCTTTCACTTCAACACCTGTAGACCAGATCCCTGTCGTATGTTAGCACCAACGTATATCTCCCTCGTTGCTCATATATGCTTTACAGATTCGAACAGGTCTGAAGAATGCGTTCAGGACAGGTAGAACCAAGTCTGTCCAGTTCCGCAAGCAACAGCTACTTTCCCTTGCATACCTCGTCAAGGATAATTTGGCTCTTTTCCACCAAGCGTTGGCTTCTGACCTAGGAAGGTCCGAAACGGAATCCATCGTGTAAGCACTTACCCGAGCTCCAGTCTTTCTGTCCCTGAGTTGACATGTCATCTCTCCAGCATTGAAATCAACGGCACGATCTCGGAAGCAGTGTCTGCCTTTCACAATGTCGCAAAATGGAGCAAGCCCGAGCGCGCCCCCTGGTCTTTCAACTTCTTTGCCATGAAGCCAACCATTCGCAAGGAACCCAAGGGTGTGGTCTTGATAATCAGTCCATTCAACTACCCCATGTGGTTATTACTTGGTCCTTTGGTACGTAGTTGTCGAGTATCAACCCGGCAGACATCCAACGCGCTTCAATACAGGCAGGGGCCATCGCAGCAGGCAATGCTTGCGCCCTCAAACCCTCTGAGATGACTCCCGCTTTCTCCGCCTTGGTCGCGGACCTTTTGCCGAAGTACCTCGACCCTGAATTATATACGGTCATAAATGGTGCCATTCCGGAAACCACAAAGGTAAGCTACCTGCGTCTGCGCGGCGTAAACAAGCCAGTCACCATTGTTGTAGGTGTTAGAGCTTCAGTGGGATCATAGTTCGTTGACAAACTTCCTTCTACCTTCGAATCTACACTTATCCTTTACAAAGTTTTATACACAGGGGGCTCCCGTGTTGGGTCTATCGTGCTTACTGCGGCTGCTAAAACACTAAGCCCTGTTACAACTGAGGTAAGTTGTGGAATCCACGCATTGGACTGATCTAGTGACGTTCCCTGCAGCTTGGTGGCAAGAGTCCCGTGGTCATAGACCCCGATTGTGACCTAAAATTGACCGCCAGGAGATTGCTTTGGGGCAAAGTTGCAAATGCGGGTCAAGTATGTGTTCTCATCCTACCCCCACTAATGAGTTCTTACATAGCATTTAGACGTGCGTTGCCCCGGATTATGCCCTGGTCCCAAAGAAAATCGCGGATCAGTTTATTCAAGCATGCAAAGAAGTGTAGGCGTTCCTTCTGTCTCAAATAAGCTTGTCATGCTTCCCTGTTGGTAGATTGAAGGACTTTTATCCCGAGGGTGCCGAATCATCCGATTCGTATTCTCGTATAATCTCTCCATCACACTTTGCTCGAATCAAGACATTGCTTGATCGCACAGAGGGGAAGATCGCATGCGGCGGCTCGACAAATTCAGAGACAAAATTCATTGAACCCACAATTGTCACTGGTGTCAAGGCCCATGACTCTTTGATGGGAGAGTGAGTATTCTATCTCTGAGCACGGGACGGGCGCTGGTTGACCGCATCGTCCAAAGAGAAATATTCGGACCAATCCTACCGGTCATCGAGGTTGAAAACGAAGATGAAGCGATTGAGTTCATCAATGCCCGGTATGTCTGTTACGCAGGGTCATCAGACGTCATATTTAATGAAACCTAAGTGATTACCCCCTCGCATTATATGTGTTCTCCCCAAACTCTTCATTTAAAGAGAAAGGTATGCCGGAAGTCTGCCGAGCTCCCGTACAATGGCATTGTATTGACGAATTGACGGTGGTCATCCGTAGTTGCTGAGAACACCCAAAGTGGGGCCGTGGTCATGAATGACACCCTCCTTCATAGTGTTGGTTCGTTGGCCTCTTTGCCTCTTGTCGATTCACGGTTCAATTTTCTCCCAGTTGAGGGTTTGCCGTTTGGAGGCATTGGTCCTAGTGGATGTGTGTTGATGTTTATCACTGAGATCCCCTCGACCGATTACTTATACGTCCCTTCCCTAGCCGGTTATCATACAGGGAAATTCTCGTTCGACATGTTCACGCACCTCCGCTCAACACTCGACAATCCCAGTTTGTTCGTTCTTTTTTTCACTGGCAGGCGGACACTACCTAATTCTTCTTTATTAAGCACGGAACGCCTCTTGTGGTCACGGTACCCACCATATGACGTGAGTTATTACACGACGGATGAGGGATAGACTGATTTACTCATCCGCACTAACTAGGAGAAGAAGAGGAAATCATTCGTTTCGCTTTCTTTCCCAACATTGCCATCCCGGACGGCCGCCGGTGGACATGCGGGGCCTAAGAGGTGGGGCCCCCTGCTTGTAGCGGGCGTCGTTGTCACGTCGTCCCTCGCCCTGCTGATTGGGCGATGGCGTTTGAACAGGCCCTGAAAGATCTCGCCCGCGATTGGAAAAGCAATGTTTCCCGTATCAGCTCCGTTGCCTCGTCATAGGACTTCCCAGTATTATCTACTCTCCACTTTACAATAAAAGACCAAAAGCCATGACTAGGACATATATGTGCCTTTGATATTATCAGAAATATATGTGTTTTATCGTGACGTCTCTGTTCCATGATACCGCCTGAAGCACATTGCGTCCAATGGGTCTGATGGCCGCAGTATTTAATTATGCGACATTATGTATCTGATATAATCGACCCTGCATGTCATTCTGATGGTCGCACGTTATACAAATGATGTAATGCACAATCTAACCAATATCCTACTCTTCCTCTCCCAATACTACGGCATATCAAAGTTATTATGGCGGGCATCTCTGTGACTTGGTATCAAACCGGCGGTATCTGTTTTTATACATACAGGACGGCATATTACAAGAAAGGACGCCTTACGCATGCTCAAGAAACTCCTGCAGTTACCTGATGTACAACATACCCCTTCAAACCGGGATTCGACTCATGATTCGACAAGGCCATGGTGTCACTGACCCTACATCCGGTCCCGGTCACCAACTCGATGCCACCTTCAAGGTCGCCTTCGCTCGCACGACACGAGTCTCTGGTGCGCGCAATCGTGACACTGACCGTGCGAGCATATGTGGATTGTGAAGCATTGTTCGAATTGAACTTTAATCCCGTGTCGATCGCAGGTCCCTGAACACGGTCCTGCTGGCCCAAATTCAGCGATACTAGCACGATGATCAGCGTCGGGTATATTCCCTGCGCCCGGTCAGCAAAAAAACATCCGGGATCAGCGGTTCCTATCGGTGGCTTGGAATCCAGGAGGTGGCGCACCGTTAGTTGGCCAATGATGCTGAGGAAGACATGCGAGGCCTTGGAACCGCTCAGGATGAGGCAGAGCAGAATCAGCCATGTTAGGCAGTACATTCCTCCCGATTCGATGAGGACCTTTAGCAAGCGACGGTAGCGCACTCCTCCTTGGCCGATGATGGAACTGAGGCCGTCAAGATGCTCCGCTTTTCTCATGGCGATATGGAGTGCGCTGACACATGTCAATCAGACGGGTCCGCATTAGACCAGCACAGATAAGGAAGGCGCACAATATGCGAGCCAGTACAAGGGCTGTAGCAGCGACATTTGTCGCCAGTGTAAGACAAGGCATTGCAATCAAGGAATTTTGGAACGCAGTTGCATAGTTTGACTCATGTGAGGCCCGAGCCTGTGCAAAGGCCATGGCAAAGAACGAAACTATGCAGCAGTCAGTAGAGAACTCGTAGAGACGAACGGTTCTGATCCATACGGCCAACGCCTACGAGGAGGACAAGTGGAACAATCACTACAGAGAGCCGGCGCCCCCATACAGTATAGGCTCTCCAAATGACAATGGAGTCACCTAGGATAGACTGAAGAAATGCTCTTTAACTTTGTGTGCTAGAGACCACGTATGACGTACGTTAATTCCTTGAAGAATGATTTGTGTAGTCATCTCGGGTCCAAAACGATTAACAACGGTCTTGGGGTATCTTTGTGGATGAAGCAGTCCATCTGAGACAAGATATATGTCCAAGGAAAGGAAGGCGGCAGAGATGCCAAACATGACGACTGTCAATACCATCATCACGACGGTCGTGACTGTCCTCTCTCTCTGGCAGCTGTAGCGAAGGCAGATGGGTCGCTGTGTTTAGACCTGAGAAGGGTCCAAAGCAACGTACAGCAAATAGAGAGCAGTGAACGCTAGAACAACATACGCGCCTAGTACATGAATGGGCTGTGAACACAGTAAAATGTAGCACGAAGAAAGGTCTCACCGAAAAATGCTGCACCGGCGACGGAGCATGCGAAATACACTGATGCGAGGGAAGACATCATAAACTGCTCAAGGGGCTACCTGCCAGTCCTGCCCTACCCGTAGGGGATTATATACGCCGTCATGTGTGGCTACATGACTGGGGGCCAGAGCGGTGGTCAGAATTTACTTGCCGTTGTTCCTTGGTACAGGACTCTTACTGCACTGTGGGGGATTTTCCAATGCAAATTTGCAAATCTAGCTTGGCGTTGGCTTAGTCATGGTGATAGGCGCCCACTGTTGGTATCAACCTTGGTCGGCCTAGGGCTGATCTGGAAGTTTCCATCGCCTAGAGAGATACGAACAGGGAGCCAGGCAGCTTTAATTGAATTCATGAAATGTTTTATAATTCAGTATCACCCAGGAAGTTTAAGTCGATCGGGCGAAGCCCCAGAAGAACAGGCTTAGCCAATATGACGCGTTGATAAGCTGTGCGGACTGCGTGTCCAAAACTATTGAACCTACGGTTGAGAGCCCGGAGTAAAGCGAGAGTCAGGATCTCCGAAAGGTTATGGTTTTCACGGGAAATTTACCGGTGTGTCTATCGCGGGCGCAAGGGACACGATTTGATTGCAGTGGAACCCAGTGCCGAACCCGAACCACTGGCAGCTGGCTGGTGTGAAATAGTGACTTCTGGTGGATGTTCCAAACGTTTTGATGTTTTGTTTACTATCGAGAAACATCGTGAGGGAATAAAACCTACGAATGACATCGTATCGTAAAGCGTTTGGGTGAGCACATGGTAGCAAGGTAGGGTCGAATGCGAAACATCTGGAACATGTGTTGCATGAGACCGTGAGAGGTTTGTATAGAATATCCAGACACTTGGAAAGCAGAGTGCCCCAGATTGAGGGAATTTGTCAACTGATACCGTACAGCCTCAGCCACGAGACCGTGATGGACTGATGGACAGTAGAACGACTGAAGCCTCGAGGGAGTGTCATCTTGGGTTTGGCTGTTTCACCAGTCAACCAGGAAATGTGTACCTGTTCTGGGCGTGAGCTATAACGCACATGAGTCTAGGATTGACGTTTAAGCGTGAATTTATGAGCGCAAGGAAGAGTTTACAGCAACATGCGGACTCTACGGTGCCTGGTCACAAGAATCGGAAGGGATTTATGGACGCATGCTGGCCCATTATTGGGTGCAGCCCGCTACGCTGGGATGTACAGTACAGTGAGCACATGTCTTGTTGTGCCTGGCTTGGGTGCCTGTACTGTCATTACTGTAGTCTGTTTCACTAAATGTTCGAGAGTTCGAGGCCAGACTGATACTGACTGCTAGCGACACTGACAGGAGAACTAGGACGAACCGGACTGTCTCCGCGTATGTACTGTGATTTCGCCGGTCGGACGTGTCTGGGAATACTACTGTAAGGGGTAATTGAGCAGTTCGACGTTTATGTGAGCGTTTGGGCCAACCCCAACTCCACATGACGCATGGTGCTGTGCGCCAGCGTGGTTAACACCACACACCCCACACACCTTGGACTGTCCGACTGTCTTCAGAGTCTGTCGCGCTCGTTGACAGTGCAGTTACTGCAGTACCGCCATTCCCAACACCCGTTGCTTGACTCATTCGCTGGGCGCTTTTCACGTTCACACGCAATACACAATACGTTTCCCTACAGTGGGAGCCCCGACAACGTTGCTTCTCCGAACTGCGCCAGCACCACAGTTACCCACCATTACTTTCATGCAGCCGCAATTAAGAACTCACTCGGCGTTGGACCCCTTAAACCCAACATTACCACCATCTCCTGCTTCCGTACGTTTCTTCCCGGCTCTCTATTATGCTCCCGTCTGCTCACCACGGTCCTAGACCAAATCCAGCATTATACCTAGAGGGCTTGGTAATGCTTATCGTCGGATTGGCGCAAAACTTAGGCAATCACGATCCATGGACATGACACAACAACTGGCGGTGTTGTCCCTCACCCATACCGAAGGACGCACTCTCGGAAACCATCATACTCCACGCTCCAACTCTCCCGCGTCTACACATTCCGGGAGCTCTCCCGGAGCCAGTCAAGGGAAGGCGAGCATGGATATCGAACGGAACGCCCGACCTTTTCCGGATAAGTTTACGCGATCCTTCCTGACTTCGCCGAGCCGGCGAATGGCATCAATGCCTCTCCCCTTCCCATCACATTTAGACATGGACCGACCTATATCCTCGACTTTTCCGGACAGCTCTGATTCGTATGCTTCCATTGCTAGCTTTCAAGCGAGTGCGCGGAACACCGAATCTGCCAGTGGCTCTTTCTCTAGCACGTCATGTGCGGCAACAATTGCCGCCCGCACTGCGGCAGCTTACTCAACTCCGCAATCGACACCTGCTGCATTAACCCTCTCACATCTCTTGCCCACTTCTACACATCTCTCTTCTCACCAGAGAGCCTATACGACACCCCAACAACTTTCGTCGAGAGAAGAATCCGTGGGCGCGAGTTCCTTAGATGTCTTGTCAGACGGACAAGACGTTCCTCTCCCTCCCATCGAACGAGTCTCGAATCATCCAGCTTCTTTGACACCCGGATTCCCCCCCATCCGTATGACTGCCTCTCGCCCTGGACCAACCCCACTCCCTACCAAGTTCTCCATCGAGGGTGTATCTGCACGCCTATCCCCTGCCATTATAACGCGACAGCCTCAACACCCCATACTGTCGCTTCCTCCTATATCCCCTACGTTGCCCCCGGCGAATGACTCTCGCCGTCTGCGTTCAGGGTCGTTGAGAAGCGTGCCCGCCCTGCCTATGGAGGGATCGGACGACCGAGAGCCTGCGGAACATGACAACGCGGATTTGGATGATCTTGACGAAGAAGACGAGGGCGTGGTTGATGGGGACGAAGACGCGGAGGAAGAATCCCCGGAGGCCGAGCACCCAGATACGGCTAGTGAAGATGGTGAAAGCAGCTCTGGCCCACATTCGTCTGAGGCGTCCCGCCCAGGCAACCTCCCAGCGATCGACGTTTCTCCATTGGACTTATCCTTATCATTCCAAAACGCCAATATGAGCGGCACTATTCGACAAGACGACAACAAGACACCAAAAGTCCACCAAATGAGTGACTACTTTAATTCGAAACGTGCCGAGCCGGCGAGTCATATACTGGCGGCCGATTCCCAGCGGTCACCAACAGCCTGGGCGTCTGCGTGGGTTACTCCAGGGTTCCCTACCTCGGCCCACAGCTTTAACGGGTTTGCCCCCACACGGGCACCTTCAACGTCGCGGGCTTTGCCTACGCCGACAACTCCCATCCTTAATTCACGCTCTGGCATGTATCACCAAGCCTCGCGCAGCATGAGTGACATGGCCGAGATTCTGAGACAGCACCGCACACCGGAGGTACCCGCTGCGACACCCAAAAGCCCTTTACGCCACCCGGTCCACGAGGCCGAGCCTGTGGTTTTGGATACGGAGGAGCCAGACACCGACACCCAACTAGGGCCATCCCTCCACCGGCGGCTCTCGATGCCAACATTCGGGCCCTCAACTGAACCACCACCCTATCCGGCTTTCCGATTCGGCGAGCCTAGTTCAACGATCCAGATCGAGCCACCCGACGAGGAAGGGTATGAGCATCTCCCGCATTACACGAACCATATCTACTTGCGCGCAATCATGCCGCGTAAGATGGAATTTACTGCGCCAGGTGTGCAAGCGCGCGACCGAAAGTGGCGGCGCACGCTTTGCATTCTAGAAGGGACCGCGTTCCGCGTGTACAGTTGCCCACCCACTGCCACCGGGAAGGGCCTCATTGGGAACCTGTGGGAAAAGACGGTTGGCGTCGGTGACATTGCCGCCACCCCATCCACTGAAACGAGCTCTACCTCCGCCAAGGTGAAAGAGAGAGAAGTTAGAGAACGCGAACGCGAGGCAAGGCAGACAAAGTTAGATAGCGCGGATGGCACAATAACGCAGTCTCCCACGTCATCGCCGACGTTGCCGTCCACCAGCGGCCCGTCGCAACCGTCAAACGACTCGGAGGACCAGCCTTCGCCATCGTCCACCCGCTCACGGCTGCTCCCATCCAACTTCCGCAGGAAGAACCGCGCCGCGAGTGACGCTCCCTCCACGTCGCGCCTCTCTTCCTCCCCCCTGCACCAGATCGCACTGGACTCAATTTCGAGCCAGGGCCCATCCCCGCCGACGTACTTGAGGCCTCCAACACCAAGAACACCCTCCGACCAGGCCACGCCCGTGCTCGGCGGCGCATCGCGCACGCATACGCATACGCCTCGCACGACGCCGCGTGCCAAGCGGCGGCACCTGTGGGTCGATGACCCCGCCGTTCCGCTCCCTCAGGAGGAGGACTTGCTGTACGCGTACCAGCTGCACAATGCGGAGAGCGGGCTGGGGAGCGACTACCTGAAGCGGCGGAACGTGATCCGCATCCGCATGGAGGGACAGCAGTTTCTGCTGCAAGCCCGCGACGTCGCCAGTGTAGTGGATTGGATCGAGGTACGTGGCAGGAAATAGCCCCAAACAATGTTGAACTCGCTGATTGATTGTCTTTGTGTGTGCCTGCGTCATTCGCGTGTGCAGGGTTTCCAGGCTGCTGCGAATATCGCGCAGGATTTAGATGAGCGAGCCATGCCGAAAGGCCCCTTGTTTCCACGGTGGGTCCCCTCTTACCTGCTTTACTTGTCTGCTCACTGGTTTTGACCTCGTTTCAGACGTCGGCGGCGCCGCACTCGTGCTCAGACAACTGCATAGTTCGCTGCTTCGAGAGGATTTTCATCCCCCCCACGTCTCCTCGTATATTTTCCCATTCCTACGACTCACATCATTACAACATACGTAGAACTGTTGTATTGCCGCATGGAGCATCCCCGCCTACGTGGAAATCGTTTGACAGCTGACTTATACACGCGAGGAACGAGCAGCTCCATTCAGCTGTTATTCCCGATTATCCGGTTGGAAATGTGCTGGCGGGCGAACTTTGTATCTTTAGTCTCTGATGCTTTATCACTGTACTCTACCAATAACATCATCTCTTGTTGCGTGCCACGCTCACAACAACCCATCAACTCGCTTCGACAAGCAGTTATTTGTCGCCATCGTGACACATTGTTCTCTTCTCACAAGTTTGGTGCACGCCATACCACTGTATCATTCGTTCAGTTTGTGGGTCACTTCGTTCACATTACTTGTCCGTGTTACAGGTTCTTGACAGAACTGACGACATTTGGAATCGCTGCTTCAAATTCTTGATTAGTGGTTGAATCCTACGCGCAGACTATGGATCCTGAGATCCTGAAAAGTATATTAGCCAGGCCCCTATTATGTCGAAGGAAGGATGGTTGTCGACTGACCCGGTTAGTATTTAGCCCGTCGCCCCGGTCGCGTTGCGGCGCAGGTTGCATCTTCGCACCATTCCCCGCGCGAAGCGCCTCTTCACCTGTGGTTAGCATGCGGTGCTGCGAGCGGTCCAGATCATGATTGGGCGAATCGGGCGGTGGTAGCGTGCGGGGCTCGACGGCAGCCGCAGGGCGCGTGTTCTGATCCGTCGTGACCGAGCCAGAGCTAGAAAGAGCACGGCGTGGGGGGTCTACAGTATGCTTAATTCGGTATTCCCCTGCGCACGAGAAGGAAGGGGCCGTGTGTTGGGCGGCGGCGGCGGCGGAGACGATGACCCGCGAGAGTCGGTTTAACAAATGCAGGACCGGAAAAAGGGGGTCGTGGGGTTGTACTCAACAGCTTGGAAGTGCCCCCTTTTCGCCGGGCTCGCTTTGTGCTCATGTAGAACCATGTCCCTGTAAAGACCCAGCCGATGATGGCGGCACCGCCTAGGAGTATCTGTCTGTAGCACATGATGTGTGCGTGTGAACTCAGCGGCGACTTGGCGTAGAGGAAGGACCACAAGGACGGCTCACTCTCCCAGGCCGGGAGGGAAGACGTGGGCTATTGTGAATTGTAGACATGGCGACGATGCGAGAAGCCGAGAAGACGAAAGTTCAATTCTGCCCTGCCCAGTCTAAGCCAAACTTGACCTTTCCTTGGAAACACAGGGGTCGAAAATGACGTCAGGGATGATCACTCGTGAATGCTCTTATTGTACTCGAGAAGAAAGACGAAATGGAAAAGGAAGGCTCAAGGCGAAATGGAAGAGGGCGTGAAAATCGAGTCTTAGCGATTGACACGCTCGCTGATCCCGGGAATCAGGCATCAATCAGGTCGCGTCGTCTTTCGAGCCAGAGAACCCGGAGCCAGCGACGAGATTCGGGTGCTCTTCTCTGGGTGCCTGTGGAGTTCGCGCCTCGTCTCGGGCACTCCGTTCCCTCCCTGAAGCGAAATAGTCAAATTTAATTTCACGAAAAGACCATCGACCATCACTCACCGTCTAACCTGGCACTCGGCCTCTCACCCGTAATAATATCCTGTTGCCGTCGCCGCTCATTGATGCTCTGTTTTGCGAAATAGAAACTCGCACCGGCTACGGCAATAAGACTGACCCAGCCGAGCACCTGGAAAGACAGTATATGTGGTCAGCGCTTGACAAGTGACTGTATGTCTTGTGGATGGTTCACTACCATACTCCTGGGATTATTCATCGTGGAGGAATCAGACAAAATAATAAAAGCCGAGTTTGTCACGCTTCCGCAGTCTTGCGAGGGGTGTCAGTGCCCTAAGACGAAGAAGTGAACGCGCGTGGATGGAGGTGCAAATTAAATTCTTGCGCCGCGATCACGTGGGCCCAAATGTCGTATAGCTGTCTTGTCATCATGCCACTCCTCATAACACTTGGACCTAGTGGCAACACGACAATTTCCAATGTCTCTATCTGACATGACGTGAAGTTCCGCCACGTGCTAGCAACCCGTCGTGAACGCAACCACAGTCGCTTGTGGTTGCGTTAGAAAACTCGGTTCTGGCCAAGTTACTCTTTGTTTCACATATGCTCGCAACAGTAGCCTTTGTCGCGCTAAAAGCCGACAAACGTTTCATTGCGCCTCCGTCTGATTATCATGCCTCGTTCCAGCGTCTTCTCACACAAATTTTCAATCACATGCCCCAGCTCCATGCCCGGCTCCTGGTCCTCGGCTTCATTCCATAGAACCTCCCAATTGTTTTCACCCAATTCTCTACGCGCCTAGTGCTGTATGTGATTTGGCGCACAGGGCCCAAGGGAGCGTCGATGTTCGATCATCACCGTCAAGACTCAAAGTACTCAAAAGTCAAGGTTTTTTTTTTCACATCACTCGCCCACGCTCGTCAACATTCCGAACAGGGTTGGCGTCGCCCTCGTCCTTTTGGGGCCTTATCACATCGATGTATGCTGACCCACGCCGAATACGGTCCACCGATGGAGATCTTATAACTGAGTTGAAGAAACTTGCACAACAGACTTGGTGGTGGTCCGATCTACTCGCAAACATTGTCCGCCTCTATTGCTAAAACATGGATATGAACGATTTCCTGGCTTTGTTACATCTTGCTTTTGTATCCTGACACGGTATGAGCTTTCGACGATACGACGTTTCGGTATTCTCACGTAAGCCTGTGAACCTGACTACAGTACCCTCTACCCTGGTCTTCGTCGATCCGCCCACCAAGGAACAGCAGTTGCGCATGCCTGTCATCTTCCGGCTTATGGTACATTCCGCTTCTTGGAAGCGAACTGTCTTGCGCCTGCTTGACAGCGTCTCTGTTTGCATTCCACGTACTCACACGCTTCAAGCGCTACAGGGGTTTCCCTACCGCAGGAGCAAGCGCAGGAGTCATGACATGAGCCCCAGCCTAGAAGACCCAATTTTAACCTCCATGGGTATAGTACTCTATTATATCATTGATTCCTATTTTCAGTCTAAATCTTTCTACCATTGACTATGTCCAAGTTATGAATGAATCACACATTTCGCATTTCGCATACCACCGTGCGGCCATTGCCACCATCCTCGAGAAGCCGCCAGTTTACAGTTCGGTTCAGTTGAAGCATGCGGTTTGCGAGACAAATTATGCAGAGTCAATTGAACCTTGAGTCCTTACACACTTTGTACCACCTGCGGACTACAGCCGGCCTTATCGGTGTCAATCCTTCCTATGTAGGGCGTACTGTGGCACACGAAATATACCTTTTTCCACTCCACACTTTCGACAGTTCAGCGCCTGAATCGACAACGGTCACCCGTTTTTTTTTTCGCCCCAGGCCAATTCGTATAATGGTATTCTATCTTATCAAACGCCACTAATGACATGACCCCCACGTTTCTGATCCCCCATGACCGTTCGGGAGGAAAAAGTCCATCTAATCCACGATACCTGCATCACATCGGACATGCCGCTTCGCCGCCCCAAAGCGCAGCGAAGGCACGAAACAGACCCTCAAAATCATTAACTCCAACGAGATAGCGCGCACATGTGATGCACCACTGTACCGCCATACGCGCGCCTATCTCTGCGCCGCCGCCGCAGTAGCTGCCACTTAAGTACTGTACTCTCATTTTTGATTGCGCATCCTCTTTTTGCTTTGCCGGGTCCTTGGCGCCGTAGATGGAGGGTCAAAAATGCGAACTATAAGACGGTCGATTTATCCCGTCCGCGTCATCCTCGTATCACCACGTGTAGATTGTTCACTCCACTGTGTACCTGTGGTTCCAGTGGAGTCCTTGCGTTGACGTCGAGGGAGGGAAGACCTGTGCAGGGGACGGTGCTCATACAGGAAGTCGGATCCTGGGGGATGGATGGATGTGGGGGCCAGGTTGCCGTACGCGGTCTGTTGCTTCTGAAAAAAAATGCGCGCAAGTGCCATTCGCACCCCGCCCTATCGTGGGTGATCGGGTGCGCTTGTGCTGTACGGCATGGCGTATACGTTGCTGGAGGTGTAGGGGTACTACTGTATGTATTATATGGACCTACCCCCGGATCGCGCCGCGCTTCCCTTCAGTCGTGGTGATTCAGTTCTCGTTCCTCTTTTGCTTAGCTTGATCTAGATTCTCACACCCCTTACCCCGAGTGGTATAGTTGCGCAGTAAGGGGTACCATGCGTTAATGACAGCAATCATTGGCCTTGGCCCTCGGCCAGCAGTGCATTGACTGAGAAAAGAGGATTCTCTACCATTTTCAACGCGATGACGTCCACCACGATGTCACCCCATTTATAAATCATACGCACGGCGCCCGACTCATTTCGACGATACTTTTACCTTCGCGGCACCAATGCCAGCGGTCTCGCCATCATAACAGACCAAATCTCTTACAGGCCAGAAACTCAATCGCCAGTGGAGACACGCACATAATATTATATGGAATATACATAAATAGATGCCTCTGGAATTACGCCATCTAGTGATAGGTACAGTAGAGTGCTATGAATAAACATAAAATGAACGCTCGTGATGATTGAGAAGAACGTGTAGTATGCACCCAGAGATGTGGTGGGGGAGGGGAAGTGATCGGGGGGATATGAAGCGATAACTTGGATGGAAAAACCGTGTACATGTTTGCAGATGTGAAGACGAAAACAGCCCCAAAATAGTGAAACCAAGATGGATCGGTAAACATTACCAAACACATACATAGACCGGGGACAGCGTAGCGAGGCGAAAGACGATGGCTAAACATTTGCAAATGCAGTAACTGTGATGTGGGAACGAGGGCTGGTAGCGAGCCACAGAAGTAGCCGCCAGTTTTAGTCGAGCCGATAGTGTCGAGGTCCCCAATTTATTACTGAGTTGATTGCGACCGCTGCTTTGTGATTTGATGGTTACGAATATTGCGGCGTTCCAAAATGTCACAAAAGTAAGGGTGCAGCTTTGGGAGGAGACATAAAACTTGAGGTAGATGATAATCGTCCAATTTGGTCTCGCGTTAACCCAGCGGAAAGGCGAAGGGGAGGGTGGCGGGACGAGGATTTCACGGCGATAAAGGTGACTTGTTTGATTGCATGATCCGCACCATCAAATTGGCATTTCTTTTCCCAAACGGGTTCAGGGCGCATAATCACGTGGATTTCGGGGTTACAGGGACTCGGGACAAATGGATGGTCTGGCTGCGGGGCTGTACTTGACGACGGAAAACTATCGCCGCGCGACATAACGCCAATATGCACCATTTGGTGGCTAAGCGGAAGAAAAAAAATATCAGCGACAGTACTACGAGGTGATGGTGTGATGACTGACCTGAGTGCCAGGAGTGGATTGGTCTGTGTGGCACTGAATGAGCGGACGTGCGAACAAAGGACAGGACACTAGAACGTACGGGCGCGAATGCATTCCCATATATCAACACCTCTTCCTTTCGGATCCCAGACGCCACACTGGGAGTGCAGGGACCAGTAGATGTTGAGCTCCCAAATACGTGTTGCATTGCTGACGACGGCAGGCATGATGGATGGGGATCGATTGAGAAAGGGGAGGGGACGAGTGAAGGCAGGGCGCGTTGAGGGGGAGTGGTGCACTGAGGGGAGGGGGTGTTGTCAACTCAGGGATGGCGATGGGAAGAATATAAGGGATATTTATAAGGCTGTGGAACGGAAGGGCCGGAAAGACGCCGGTTAAGGTCAAAGGGCTTGGAGATGGAGAAAGTGGCTTGGTTTTGCGTATTCTGCCTTAATCCCGGTGTAGGATGTCTGACATCAATTCGTCGCCATGCCCCCGGATCTGACTACTTTAGAGGCTCTAGCTTGCCTCATGTCAGCATCCCAGTAGAGCAGGCCACTGGGATCTGGTCCATCACATCTCGAAGAGAACTTTTGAAATTACTCACCGGCGCCAGCAAAACTCGAGGCCGACGTGCTCGGCGGCGTCTGGTCCCTAAAAACACTGAACGGCAACGCGATCTGGTTGTGCGATCGGTTCATGAGTCCGCGGATCTCGCCATTTTCTTCCCAGGATAGCTACCTGCCTCTTACGGCTTGATATCGCACACGTATGGACACTTGGCCCTGCCATATCGCACAAAGCGTGATCCACGTCTCCCTCCATGATCATCGATTCCGACAACCATTCCATTCTCGCCCCTTTCAGTTCACCTGTTGCCTCTTCGGTGCATTCCCAAACCCCCTTTCCTCCTCTCTTCCTCGGCCCGAGCCCTTTCGGATGCCGTTGTGGTCATGAGAGCTTGGCGGGTTCTGAAATCCCCCCGATAGAGCAAATTGTCTTTGTGATCACTATCGATGAAACCATCTTCGCGTACTTCATATGTTTTTCGCCGCGAGGTTTCGCAACCATTTCACTCGATCAGGTTGCTATGCCACGCTCGCCACGTGACTCACTCTCGCACTCAAGTCTGTCGCGGTCACTTCTCCCCAGTGTATCCAGGGGCATTCCGCGCTCTGCGGTATGAATTCATCCCAAATTTCGCAAAGCAAACACAAATACGCTCAATTCGGACTCGGAACTTTCATGCCGGCCCAACCAAACCCTGCGGATACACATTTGAACCCTTCTAGCCCCTGTTCGGCCGACGATTCATTTTTGTGCATATGGTGACTCGCTTCGACCCGTGCCGGAGTCAGCGTTTGCCCGATGACTAACGTCGGAAGTGCGAAAACATCCATCTCGCTCGGGTCGTCTGTCGGCTGTCACAACCCATTTGTCAAAACGTGGGCGGGGTCTGTCGCTGGGCTTGCGAACGACGCGCATTCCCGGTCTCTTCCTTACCTTTTGCCAGTCTCGACCCTCTCGTTTCAAATATTTGTCCCGGCCGCCTTGATCGTGCACACATTTGTACACCCGCCAGGTCTTAGCATTTGCTTCGCGCAACACAGGGCGGTCCCGTGCTTTGCAATACATCCTTCTGATGCGAAACACCAGACTGAACCCCTGTAGCCTAACGCGGACGCGCTCTGGACGACGTAGCTCGTATGCCCGCGTTGCGATAGCCCAGCGCCTATCATTTGTATCATATGTATCCGCATGGCCCTTCAGCTAGTCAGCCCATTTCAAAGACACGTTCCTTATATGCTCAAATTCCCTCGAGCGCCTGGATTCCGAATAAGCAGCCGCCAGGGCAGATCGAGGGTCTCGACCGGGCGTCTCGCCGTTTCGACCATTGATCGCCCGTGCTACCCAATGCCCACTGGTCACTCATTGGCAGCTGATGTCTGTTAGGCGCTGGCTCACGGACATATGGAATTCCAAGCCGAATCAGGTCACAAGCCACAAGTTGGCTGGCCTAACCAATCGAAGCATCCTGATCCAGCTGTTCGTTCTTTGGATCGGAAACGGTGCGAACCCGATCTTATGATGTTTGAAGGGCGTGGGTATCGAGGCCTCGTCCGCACTATCCACCTCAGGCAGGCACTCCCATCAACAGAACTCTCGTCGCTCCACGTCGCATCTAACTGGGGGCGTTTCGCAATAATTCGCCACGAAGGTGAGCCCTGTCTGGTCCACGTGTACGGTCCGCGCTTGGACTGCTGTATGACTTGATTCGCCCGGGGTGGGCTGTGTGTGCAAGCGAGGCGGCTTTATTACGCGAAATTCACAAAATCCAGCACAAAGGAATTCGGTGCAGGAAACCGGCTGTTATGGGCGTGTCGTGTTATAGGGTTCCTTTGCTTGGCGGCCAGCTGAAACCACACAGCCGTGGAGCATCGCCCCGTGAATTTGACATGTTTTATTTAGAAGAACGGTCTCGAGGCCTTTGGATGTTTACGAATCCACGTAATGCACAGAACAATTGTTGATCTGCCCCTGTTCCCAAACCGCGCGCTCTGAATCCGCAAGGAAATATCGAAGTCACCGAGCGTAGGAGGTCGGGTCGGTAGCAAATTCCTAGCGCCGGTGCCAGGTCATCTCCCATTATTCTTGCCGCTGGCTCACTCCCCTCGTGATTTTAGGACACATCGAGCGCAGTCGCATGTGCTGTAGGGAATGTCATCCTCTGCCTGGCTTCTCTCGAAAAATTTTCATTTGCACGACTGTCCTTCTACCGGTGTTTGCTAATTCCTCCGTGAGTCGAGTTCTATCACATTGCTCTAGAAGATTAGGGGTAGCCACTGGCTAGCCATTCCCCAGACCGTTCGGGTTCGGCGGACACGAGCCGCGGCTAGTCGGTACAAAGATGTGGAACGGGAGCAGAACGCACTGAATATCCACTCATCAATCGCCCTTTGGAGCCTTTTCCGATCCCATGTCGGGATCATGGGGTCATAGTCTAGAACTCACTCCAGGTAGCGCCAATGCAATCAAAGTCTTAATTTTTAGTCTACATTCTATGCGCTGACCCATCCACTAAACCAAAGTAAGGCGTTCATCTCGTAATTTGGCAAGTTGAATAGCACAGCGCTTAAGTTCGCCTTGGCCACGGGGAGCAGCAGGTGGGATAAAATTAATAAGTACAGTAGGCGGAAGAAGGCGCCACGCAGGGTCGCGCGCGTCAGCCTCGAGTCGCAGTTGCGGAATCAAACCGTGGCATCCATCCAGCAGGCTGCCAGGCTGCAGGTTAAACCCTCCATCCGCATCCTTGGGCCGATGGTTTTTACACCCGCGGGGATTTAATATGAAAAGAAAGTCAGATCTGAATCTGAGATGGATGGTTAGGCTTGTTGCTTGTTGCCTGTTGCAGCTGGCTGGCTGCGGGGAAAGAGATGAAAAAACAGTCTGCCTGCTGCGGAATCCGGTGCCTGTTTCCAGAGCGGAAACCTAAGTCAGTTGGTTTACGAGAGCATCGAGGCAAGTTGCCAGCTTCTCCTACACGGCATGTGAGCACACTTCCAGTCTTCCAGTTCTCTGGGACGGAAAGAAGGACAGGATCCGGATGGATCCTTATCGCCAAGTATACCGATTCTTGGGGGTTGGAGGCCCGACCGGGACGAACCAGAACGAGGTTGACAGGAGAAGCGGAGAGAGAAGGAAAGGGGTTTGTATTTGCAGGCACGGTAGACACGCTCGCTGGGGACGCAATTGAGATGTAGCTTCGCGAGACAGGAGAAGGAACCATGATAGACGCAAAAGGGCAGGACGCCTTTGCACTGCGCCCAACCACCACGGCCCGAGGTCATGAGACCCTTTGCGAAAGATAAGAAACTCGTGACAGGGCCGTGCGAAGTGAGATGGGTAGAATCATCACGATTACGTCTTGGGTCTTATTGTGTTGCGAGTTCTCACATGGGGTAATTATGTTCTGTTCTGCAGCGGTCGCCGCACAAATGCTGGCGTCTGTTTTTCAGTTATGGTTATACTATGCGCAATACAGGTCGAGCGCCCGCATACGTTACTATAAGCTTGCACATTATGTACGAGATCTTTGAGAATGTCAGCCAAAGATAATACTCCGGATCCGAGCAGGCGAGCGAGCGCGATCGACTTTCACCGAACGGTAGTTGAGCGATCCGGTGCCGGTAAGTCCCCCAGTTTTTTGTGAAACAGGCCAACGCTGACAGTCGACTGATGACTGATGGGTTCTCAATCCGACAATCTGATAAGTCCAGCGTTCATCAAGTCCCCCTCACTAGTAAGCCCTGTCGCGTAAGGTTCGGGGGGTAGCACAGCCTGTAGCATGAGATCACCATCGCCAAGACGTGTGACCTGCGCACGCCGACACCTTGCCAAATGGGTAAGTCTCCTGCGGAAAATATGAAACGATATAAAAAAAACTGCACACTTTGAAAATTCGTGCCAACCCCCCACGGGGAGGGGGGAGCGAAGACCGCGGGCCTAATGAAAATGCACCCGTGCAGGGAGAGTGGATAAGAAGCACTTACAGTGGCAAGCCAAGCACACAAATCACACCGTGAGCGGTGGTAGGTAGCAAGCAAAGCGCGGCAAAGGTGGCCGTCGGACGGACGAGATGATGATGACTGACAGTACTGACATCTGACTGACCTCTGTCAGGTCTGAGTTCATCATGTCGTAACCCGCACTTCTCGGACGACGCAATCCAAGCCTCGGACATCCGAAGTACATACATTGTGACTCGATTTACGGCCTGGCTGGGCGAGCGAAGCCTAGAATCGTCAAGTTCCGTCTTTGACTAACCAAATAGCAAGGGGTCTTTCCCCAACAAGTGAGTTGGCACAGGCTGGCGGCGCGGACTAAAGTGGCACCGGTCTCATCATCATCGAGTCACCAGGACCTCGTTCTCCCGCGACATGATGCGTTTCGTTCTTGCGCCCAGTTCCCCTCCAGCTGGATTTGGGCCGTTTCTTGCTTCCAGACCGCTCCAGTGACTGACACTGACACTGATCCTTTTCACCCAACGGCATTGCGGGGTTTTCACTATTACCCGAGTAACCGTGGGTTGCGCCCCCGCCGCATTGCCTCCAGCCAAACACTAACCTTCCACATGAGCCTCACACTGTCCGCAATTCCCATACACCCAGCCTCCTCCTCCGCATAATTCCCCTTTCGGACGGCGAGCCATAGCCATGCACGGACGCACGGACGCACGGACGCGAGCAACCACTGGATGGCACCCTACTACTGTATGCGCACCATTCATAAGTCACACAATCTCCTAGAAGCTATCTGCCTTGCACTGGCACGATGTCTTTACAGTACAGTAACGGACTTCTGTCACGTTTACGAGAGAGGGCCGTGCAGTGCCAAGGCTGATTTCATTTCTCTCGCGCGCGTCTATTGGTCCGGTGGGAACACTCACCGGCCGGGCAGCAGCGTGTGGCCAACGCAAGATGAGGTCTTCCCCCGCTATTGTCGCGATGTCAGTGCCCGGCTTCTCTTCTCTATGCTAGCTATCTATAGTCTCGACTCGTCGTCCTTGGCCGCCCCCCTCTTGTGGTTCATCCAATGCATCTATCTACCCATCTATACCATTCTCTATTTCACGGTCGCATCCTTTGCACTTGCCCGGGTCACTGGTAGCACCGGTAGCAGCTTATCTGGCGCGGCACACACATAGAACCTAGGCCTATATCCACCAGCCCTTACCATACATACACACACACACCCTAACCCTCCGGCGCTCGACTCCAACCTTCTTGCTCTCGACAGAGACACAAGCCAGCGTCACCCCCTGGTTTTGCCGAACATACACCTTAGGTACCGACCTCTCTCCACTCCCCTCCGACGCCACACGGACCTGACGACTTTTATTGCGTGCTTCGCGCCTACCTCACGCAAGCAAGCGACTGCGGGTTCCCCGAGAACACCCGCATCAAAGACAGAGAATTTACGACATATATATATGCGTTCTTGCGGCAACCCGGGTGCGCCCTCGCGACTTTTATTCCTTTTTGTGCTCGGCTCGGCCTGTACAGGCTGTGCTTTCAGGGCCCCGCCATCTTCTTTCATTCCCCCGCTGAGCCCCGCTTTCGCCCGTGGGGGGTTAAGGCGGGGGGGGCACGCGATGCAAAGCCTCCTTCCTGTTGACGCCTCAGGCTCTCGCCGCAGCCCTCAAGTGAGATCTCACCCATATCACCTAATGGGCTTGGGCTCGGGTGTCATGGTTAAAACCTAGGAAGATTACGGGTCGGAATAATCTCAAAGGAAAAAAAGGTTATTTCCTCCTTTTATCATTTCGTTTTTTCGGCATGATGGATTGCCGATGGGGGTTAACACATAAACGTACAGCAGACCATCCACATCATGATCTGGTGCATATGCTGTGGGTGATTGTGCCACGTCGTTGTCAGTCGAGCACTGGCAGCCGAACGATGCTTCCATCCATCCATCCATCCATCCATCCGGGCCATCCACCATCCATCAAACGAAAGAAGACGCGTTTTGCCGGCGGCGTTGCGCCCCCTCCATCAGTGATCAGCCTCCTCTTTCGCCTTGGGGTGCTTCTTTGACCGCCTGTGCAACACGATATCTATTCGGGATCAGCTTATGCAGCCTGGGTCTGTGCTGCTGTATCTGGCCAGGAGGAACTATTTTTAGGTGCCAGGTAGTCTCTTCCCTCGGGGCTTACCGAGGCTATTCGGTGTCAACGACTACACATCCCCTCGTCTCAAGTTCCATGCACAAATTGACATTACGGCGGAGTTCGATAAAGCAAATGTATAAATTACTGTACACAAGACTTCAGAATTGGCAGGATCTAATGCTGAAAAAGGTTACATTCTCGTGTCTACATGTTTACGAGGACGTTATCGTAAGCCGCAAACCTCGCTGGTGTAACTTGATGGTCGTTTGATATATCATTATTTTTTCGACATGCTATCATGTTGAGTCTACGGGAAATATGATGCAGAAGTTGCCCAAGGGAATATACAGTATATGGTCCTCACTCAAGGAGTTAGAAACGTACATTTGTGCGTAAAAGTGGGAAGAACATAAGAAACAGCGCCTCATCGTGGATGGAATATAGATTCTTGGAGCTTTCTGTGGTGGCGGCGGCGGCGACAAGACAGATGGCGAGTAAATTAAAACAACATGGCTTTTGGGCTGTGAACTAAATCCAACCCGACGTCAACGTGTTATTGGTGTTTCCGTAGGCCGCTTCCAGAATTTCAGTCGCCATGGTTGCTGATTCCACGCTTCCTTGATAGGGAGGGCACGACGGTACCATGCTCCCTCCTCTGAATCAGGTGGCGTCGGTAGCGTATTGATACCGCGATGATTGAGAGCAGGATATGGTGCTCTGGAGGACGACACTGTACTGGGTTCGACGCGTCCTTTGGGCCGTTTTAATTGCGACTGCTTCGACTGCGGCAGCGCTGCGACGACAATGTCCGAAGCGCCAGAGAACCACGCACGGGGTGTTGGTTGGTCATCAAGGCAATTGCTTAGCAATATATCCGCCATGGTCCAGTTAATGCTTAGACTCGGGGGCGTCCCAACGGGTTCTGCAAATGTAGCCGACTCGAGGAGACATTGGTGGGCGTGCTCAATCACCTCTGCGTTTCGTATTCCCAACGTTGGCGGAAATGAAAACGAAAGGAGGAATGTTTCAATGCTGTCCACGAGGCGATTTGCGACCGAATGGCGTGGGCGAGCGGGTAACACGTGTACAAGGTGGGCTTTGATCGGTGAACCCTGCAAGAAACGCGAGTCGGTATGGAGAGTGTTGAGTGATTCCACAGAGCCAGAGGGCGTTGACAAATGCATAGGCTTGGGCGTTAAAGTGGAGTTACTGCGGGAAAGCGTTGGTCGGGCAATGGATGGAGGAGCAGCAGCGACGAGAAAGGGTCGCGTGATAGTCGTCACAAGAATGACGTGCTTGAGGAGGGACTTGTCGGAAATGCCAGAAGGAAGGTAGTTGACAAGCGCATCAAATGGACGCTGCGATGGGTCCGACGGTGGAAGAACCTCTTCAACGCGGCGACCACGCCTTCCCTGCAAGCGAAGCCTGTCCAAGGAAAAAATTGTGCGTGCCGAAGAGTACAAGACGGCGGACGGCGCGGGACTTTTTGAACACTGGTGATTGAAATTTTGGGGAAGCGTAAGGGTGCCGAAGTCCTCTTGATCACTCTCGGTCATCTCTCTGACGCCGATTCCGCCAACTTTGCGCCACGTTCGTGCGACACGTTCGGCCCATTCCAAGACGTTTACGAAACGAACGGCGCCTGCCTGCTCCAAGGCGAGCGGCTCTGCTAGACGGAGAATGCGAATCGTAGGTTGTACCTTTGAGGGTATAGGTGGAGGCTGATGAGATGCTAAGATGAGAAGGGAGAATGCGAGGCGCTCCGAATTGAGTAGCGGGGATAGGTCTTCAGGACTTGGGTCTGGGGATAGGTTGAAAATGGAGGGGGAATGAGGGAGGTGGATGTGAAACCTACTGACCACCGAGGACAAGGATGACATCCCGCGTAGGATGCGAATTGAAGGCGGAGTGATAGAGACGTTCAGAGTTTAGAACAATGGGGTTTCGTTGGACGAAAGCGCCAGAAGAGAAGGGGTCGGCGGGGAGTCTGGATCGAAAGAGACTAGATTGACGAGAGTTTCGTCTGGAATGGGTGGATATCGGCCTGAAAGCGGTGGGCCGCGGACGACGTTGGGGTTGGGATGACGTGCCAGCAGATGAATCCATTGATGAGGGCAGGTAAAAGGGAGAGCAGAAGATCCAGGGGACAGGAGAGTGGGTAATCACGGTCCAGGCAGAGGCAGCGGACCAAGACGAAACGCATACATTCGATGTGCTGAGCACCGCGGGGGCATGCCCTTCTTAAATGACTGGCGACTCGGCAGATGGGAGAGCACAGCTGCCTTCTCGGCTTGGCGATGCTCATCTCCATCCATGGAAATATTGAACACGTGTCGGGTTTATTCCCATACCTGGCATATCTTCTCGCCAATAATTGGTCACCGTTTTACCTTTGTGGCGTGATATGCTCATTTGGGGTCAAATCGCAACCCAATAGGTCTTTGACGATGGCCATTTCCCCAAAGAAGGTCTTGGCTGCTCTTGGCTAAGGCGCTTCCCTGCAACGAAGCATCGGCATTATTTGTTGTTCTGCGCCCAGGCAGTAATGCCCCAGCGTTGACATCCCCGTCTCACGTATTCAAGTCCAGGTAGCCTTCTTCCATTGGTCCGTCCCTCCGCCCACGACGGAGGGACGAGAGCTCATCAGCGCTCACCACCTGACCTTCTCTGGGCGTGCGATCTTGTACCAGCCCTGCATGCACCCTCGGGCTTCGGGTGCAGCCGCCGATCGTCAATGTTCATTCATAATTCCCATCGTTCTCTCGGTGCTCTTGCTGTACGACCACGGATCCACAATACCCTATTACCCATCAGTTTGAATCCTCATTTGAGAAGCATCATCCGCGGGCGGTGTCGTGGGTCGTTGGCATCAAGTGCACATACCTCTGATCAATGCCGGCGATACCCTATCATCGCTCTCCGTGTGCACCGAGGTGCCCAGGTATGTGTCTGATGTTGCCTTCGGCGGTCCTTGGGTCTACGACCCTTGATCGATAAAGCAGGACAGTGCCAGACTGTCATCCATCCTAGACAAGGTTCCTAGAGCGACTAAGAATAAGTGACTACAAATGTCCACAGAGTCCAGTTTCGAGTACAGATAAAATTATTCCCAGTCCTGTCGCAAGCTGGCCAACTTACTCTGCCTCAACCTCACAAACCCACTTACCAATCTCCCTCCATACACCCTCACGGACTCGCTCGTCCCACGTGGCCATGATTAATACGTCATGAACTGCGTCCTTTGCCCATACCATCCGCACCCGAACCCCATCATACTCTAGCGCTCGTTCTAGCGCTACTACCTCACGCTCGAGCCGCTCCGCATCACCCACTACGACTAGCACTCTGGGGAAACCCGTGAACAGACCCATGCCTTGGGGTACACGGATGTACGGATTATTCGCCGCAGAACGGCCATCCGGGCACGTGGGGGTGCCGTTGACGGCGCAGTCGTATGTTTTGATGCCCTCGTCATGGTAATCGCGCGAGTCTTTGTGAGGACCAAGAGGCTCTAGATCTACCATACCCTCCTCCCTTCCATGAAACACCGAGAGTACCCACTCACTCGCCGGGGAGATGTACGGTGAGTAAACCATATCGTTTGGGTGATGGCCCAGGAATGTGCGAGAGAGTAAAGCACGTGGCTCTGGGGTGTCCAACAGGTAATCTGTATCGGCATGTGGCCTAGGACGACGCGAGGCGGGTACTTGCGGAAGTGTATGTGCTGGATAACAAAATCGTATCATGTTAACGAAAGCTTCAAGTCGCCATGAGACAGTGCATACAGGGATCGCAAGAAGGTGATAGCAGGACCATCCCATCAGGGAGGGGGAGTACGCCCTCATCCCTGATCCAACGTGCAAGTGCCAATACAAGATTTCCACCTGCACTGTCACCAATAAGGATGATACGCGGTCGACGGACTTCGGCAACGCGGTCAGTGTTCGCCTGTGTCGAATTGACAGGGTTGACCTGCGAATGTAGGGTGGCATCATTTCCACTAATTTGGGGCTCTACCAAATCACATTGGTCAACATGACCTTGGGTAGCCTGACGGTGTCCGGCTTCAGCCGAAGAAGAAACCACCTCCTGACTAATGCTCGGAACGGATGCGGATGTTGGGTATGGTGTTGGAGAGTTGTCAGCGTGATAGGGGATGGGCGAATTTGGATAATGATATTTGCCATCTGGGCCCTTCAGTGCGCCAAGCTGGTGCGTAACGAGGTGTGCATAGACAGCAGCGGCATCCTGGATGGCTCCTGGTACAGGGGCGTGTTGCAAGAGCCTATATTCGACAGCTGGGGATAGTTAACGTTAATGAACGGCCTTGTATCATAAACCGCACCATGTATTTCTTGGAAGAGATTGTCCTGTATAGCAAATCAGCGTGACGCGTATGCGATCAAACTGTGACGCATACTTTCATGAGTCTGCGGGGAATCCGAGAGGTACCAGACTTCTCGTGGGCGGACATATGACAATATCCGCCCCCATGAAGGTAGAGACCGATCACGTGAGGGGGAGAATCGGCCGCATTAGCCTCAAGATCCAACTTCTTGGCTGCATCAGAGTGAAGTGCTTCTTGGTGTACGTCTATCTTGGGTAGTTTATAATTGCAAGCGGGTGTGTTAGTGGCGGTTATGTCATAATCAGGTTCGAATGGCGGAACCACGGTGTGCACGTCGTCGGAAGTGTTTTGTTGGAAGTAGAGACGTTCGGGTAATCTACCATCTCCACCATTGACGAGGCAGCGCGTGCGTACGCTTAGAGGAGAGTGTCTGGGCCAGATAAATGTGCCGACCTTCTGAGGTAGCACTTGGTCATCGTTAACGATGCCTGTGCAAAGCTCGTGTGGGAGGGGAGGCACCCAGACAAAGCGTGTCTCCTTGAGTGATTTTTCATCTGGGTCATGAGAAGGATCACGGGTTCCCCAGGTAACACCAGCTACTTCGGTAACCTTGTATATGCGCTTGGTAAATTTGACGACGACAATCTGCGTAACTGACCATGAAGAACGAGGTCGGAAAGAGCGGGGAAGGATTGAATAATAGATGGCCCATAGTGGTACGAGGAGGAGGGTTGTCAAGAGGCGTTGAAAGACATAAATAGATTTTAAAGGCTCATGAGCCCAAGGAAGGTGCTGTTGATGAGGGAATACGGGAGTTTTGTCATACATAGAGCGTGCAGGGGGTAGGAAGGCAGAAAAGGAGCTGTGATAGAAAATTAATTATGTTTAAGGAACATAGAGAATGCGCAGCAGGGGCCAAAGAAAGGCAGGTGTCGTGTCATCAGTGGTGCGATTATGCCTCACACGTGACCATAGCCCTGCTGGAGTAATCGCCGCATGTCATCACTTTCGGATTTCGGATTCTCGTCATCAAAGCTTGAAAGAAAGACGACTCGGTCCCAGGTCCCAGGTCCACCGACACAAAGATAACCCAGATTACCTAAGCTATTCGTGCTCGAAAGCGTATGTTACGTGATCCGCATGGCCCTTCTGCGTTCCACGTTTACTGGCATCAGCACAATGAGGTGAATTGTCCTCATGCCAGGGCTGGGTACGGGTCATTCGACCATGCAACCATCATGCAACACCGAGATGACCCGATACATTTTCAAACTCATCAGAATTCGTTGACGTTAACATAGGAAATGGGTGCTATCGTATTGCCATCCCTGGATTCTGTGTCCGGGTCACTTCGGGACCGACAAGGCGAGTGATGTTGTGTAATACAATCAATGAGTAATCTCCTCGCTTAGATTCCGTCCCTTCACCCGGTCTTCGCCACACTGCGCCGCATTGTAGGCTTGGCGGGTCTAGGGTCTCCCCAGACTTATAAAGCCTCTATCCATTCCAGCAATGCCCCATCCTCATTCAGCATCTCTTCTCATCGCCTTTTGTCTCTCCCCTTGAGTCTAACTCTATAACACTCACCCTCAACCGCAATGGCCACCCTCTTGTCTCGCATCCCCTTCGACACTTCTGTTTTCAACGCTCGACTCTCAAAACTCAATGACTACTGGCGTCCTTCGGAGCCGACTACAGAACCTACCCCCGATGTGGCTACAACCAGCACTACCACCACCACCACCACCTACGCTGCATAGAGCGAACCTTCTGCCCCCCAGTCTGCAGGCCATGATTCCCCTCGCCCCGAGTCACAGGGTCCGGCGGACACAGAAGAGTTCGATTTCCAGCAGTCCTCTTCGTCTTCTCAACAAGCCGCCGATATAGAGGCAGACAAAGCTACCGGTGAGAAGGCTGGTATCGCCGAACTGATTGCTCAGTACGGTTCCTCTTCTGCCACTTCGTGGCTCGAGTTCGCTCGTTACAAGATCTGGCGTCCTTCTGTTCCTATCCCTCAATCATCCTTCCCTCCCATCCAAGGCTACCTCCGCTCCGATCCTTTTGTCTTCGCCTGGGGTAACCCGATCGTGTCCGATCCCGCCGCTTTGGAGGCAACGTGCGCCGCCTTCATTGATTGGGCCAAATCTCAAAAGCTCCGCCCGATCTGGCTTTGCGTTGACGGTCGGATGGAGCAGGTCCTTGGTGCCGAAGGATCCAAGTTTGGATGGAGTACGCTCAGCTGTATCGTTGAGGACTTCCTCGATCCGCGCTCGGTCGTTGAGCTCGCTCACTCTCACGGTGGAGGATCTGAGGTCAAGGATTTCAAGAAGAACCTTCGCCGTGCTGAGCGCGAGAACGTTCAAGTCCGTGAGATGCAGCCTGACCAGTGGACCGACGCGATGAAGAGACAAGTTGAGGAAGGCATCGCGGGCTGGAAGAAGAGCAAGACTGGCATCCAGATTGCTTCCGTAAGTCGTTCCCGCGGCTTCCGCCTCTTGCATGTCTCTGATGTTTATTTTTTTCCTCTTAGACGTCTTTCCAGCCATGGCTCGACTTTGAGCATCGTCGGTACTGGGTCGCCGAGAAGGATTCCACCATTGTTGCCATCCTCGTTCTCACCAGCATTCACCACAAGCAGTATCAGATCAAGAACGCTGTCTCTTTCCCGAATGCGCCTCGGGGCACTTCGGAGACGATAATCTACCGGGCCATGTCGGACATCCAGGACGAGGGCGCTTCAACTGATGAGTCGGATCGCAAGTCGGAAGATGATGGTGCTTATGTGTGGACGAAGAGGGACATTGAAGTCGCTCACAAGCTCAAGGAGGACTCGAGCCACTCACGATCGCAAAGCATCGACTCTCACGACTCTGACTCTTCGCATCAATCTAGCAGCTCCTCTGGCAAGTCGACACCCTCCAGTCTCCGACAGGGCGGTGTCGCCGTCACATTCGGCATTACTGCATCGGACACGCTTACGCCCGTCGACAACCTGAGTGGCTGGAAAATCACCTGGCTTAGCAAGACGTACAACAAGGTCGTTGGTCTCACAGGCTTGACGCGTCGCGGGGACTTCCGGGTAAGCTTCATTTCTTCTAATCTTCGTTTCGCACGGGAGATTGACTTTATTGCTTCTGCAGAATAAGTTCCACTCGCAGCACATACCGATGTATGTGTGCTACCCCGCTGATGATGGCTTCGGCCTTGATGGTGTTAACAAGCTCATCAAATGCTTGCGGCAATGAGTTCGCTCCATCCCGTCATCTGTGTATATTTTGTATACCTATATATAATACTTCCATATAATGGTTCTCATAACGATACGTACGTTCACTCATCGCACACCTGTCTTACACTGGCAGTCACTTTCATGTCTCTTGCATAATGTATGTATGTCGTGGTAGTAGACACCTTGTTCTTTGCTGTAATGTAATTGGTAGAGAAGTCTGAGTTGACGTTGTTTAGTAAATAAAAGACACGTTCACTAGATTATGATCGATGATCGATGCCAAGCCGAATATTCATCAGCCTTGCTTACCGTACAGTGCTGTATGTTGCGCCTTTCCATTCTCACCTAGTAATTTCGGCTATATACCGAGCCCTCTCCCCGATGTATTCATCATCATCGTCATCATCCATTCATCCGAACCCATATGGGCTCAGCTTTGCCGACGTCAGCGGGAAGAACGGTTGGTGGGATCGGCGCTGGATGCTGTGCTGTACAGTACTGTACTAGCTCGTGCGGGACCGAAGGTGAGCATAACAAGGTCGCGTGACGAAGGGGCTTTCGGAGTTGGATACCCCCGATGGTTGAATGTGTCCTCATGTCTTATTCACGTCAAAAAGGCATTTGAATTTGCATTACTGTATTTGAGACGAGTGTCTTTGGAGAGCGATACGGACTCTATAAGCGCGTAGACGTATCGTCCTCCGTGCACATGTCACCACACGACTCGGGGCAGTGGGTGGGCTGGGAAGGTCGCGTGGAGCGGCTGGCTTTGCTTCCATCCAAGCCGAACCCCCTTGCTTATTTATTTGCAGGGCAAGACGGTTGAAACGCGCTTTATCTTGAATGGAAATAGCGTAGAATCACATGTCCATCTGGAGTCATCTGGAGTCATCAAACTATAGCGCATTACTGATCAAATTACGGATGGGGAGATGTCACTAAGTTATACGATAATAGAACGGAGCTATGAGAGTTGCGAGCGAGTCTAGATGGTCCATATACTGGTGGACCAGTGTCGAAGGAGGTCTATGGACGATGCCACCAGGCTAGTCCACTCCATCCGCAGGCAAGTCGCTATTGCCAGCCCCATTGGTCGCACCGTTGGTCGTACGAGGCCCGCTCTGGGCATGGGCATGGGCATGGGGCTGCTGCGCCTCATCTGGGACGAGTTCTATCACCACGCACCACAAAACACGGCCCCAGGGTACGTCTGATTCTCCCTCGCCCTCCCCGCCCCCATCGGCCTGTCGTTTGCGCTCGCAGCACATGAAGCGGACAGGCTGACCGTCCCAATAGTTCATGAGGTCAAACGAAATGCCCCCAGGGAGATTCAGCGACAGTGTTGGGGTGAACTGAAGAAAGCCGTAGCAGAAGTCGGTCGTAAATACGTCCTAAAGGGGAACGAACAGTCAATGATCGAAATTTGGGTCGGGTGCGGGGGCCGGAGGGAAACGGGAGGATTTTTGGAGGATGAATATATATTCGTTGTACGTACATCAGGTCCGAAAATGAGTTCTTGTCGATGTGAGGCATCACGAAAATATGCGCGCCGACGGTCTGCCGTGCGCAGTTCCTGGATAGCCTGTTCGTGCTTCGCAAACTTCTCTGTGCGCTTGCGCTCCTTGCGCTCCCTCCTCTCGTCATGGCCCGCAGACAACAGCGATCCAAGTGACGCGGCGGATATACGATTATTACTATTCTTCTTCGACCGATACTTGTCCGTCGTCGAAGGCGACTCAGTACCCCCGTTGCCAGGGTCGAAAGACTCTGTTGTGGCCCAGGTCGGCACAGCAGAGCCGTCAGAGTCAGGGGTGGCGGCGCGCCCTGAGAATGACGGACGACGTGAGAGAAGGGGGGTTTGCAGGGGTGAGGGCGAGGGCGAATGTGAGGACGATGGGCTTCGCAGCGTGAGGTGCAGCTGCGCCGTGTCGTCGGACAGCGACTGCGGCGGCGGAAAGGCCGGCCAGGCGCTGCGATTGATCGCGCCACGCTTTGACGATTGCGACTGCGGTGTGTATTGTCCAAGCTGAGGAGTTGCGGGCGAGGGGGAGGGCGATCGAGAGGCGAGAGGCACACGCCTGTGGCCGATGTGCGGCATCGTCGAAATGAGGGGGGAGAGTGCCCATGGCTTTGTGCTCGAAGCAAGGTCATGTTCTAATGTCGGGTCAACGAAACTGAGATGGAGGAGGGGGAACGATGGCGTCAATCATATCATTCATTACGATCAGTTGGAAAAGGGGTTTTGCAAAAAATGGTGCGTACTTCATAAACTTAAGCGCCGCACTGGACCCCCAGGGTAATTTCAGGGGACGGTCGAACGTGTTACCAAAGAGTACGTCATCTGCAGAGGTGGAGCGAAGAAAACGTCCTGGTACCTCGCTCGTTAATATAGCCTGGCGAGGGTAATGGGACAGGGGATTAAGTCAAACAATGTACCTTGGGTCTGTATGCTCCAAGTGATGCCCTTCCGTTCCTCCCGTTGAAAGTACTCGTTCTGTAAGACGTTTCCTTCATCGTCTGCGAAGCCTTTGATATATGCGAGGACCTGCCCCTCAAAGGCGTCGGAAACGATGTCGTGTGGTATGCCAGTATTGACTGAGATGGGCACGAGCGCATCCAAGGACGGCCCGGCTAGAACAGAGAGACGAGGCATTATGAACTGAGGTAGATTACTGTAGTATTGGGTTGTTAGGGTAGGATGCAAGTGTGGAATGCAGTGTCGCGGATCTGTCAGGCGCCGAATCCGCTCAGTTGCGAGGGTTTTAAATCGGCCCACGCAGAGTAGTCAAGACGGCTGCTGAATCACATCTCTTGAGTGCGAGCGCCCCGCTCAGCTCACGGCCTCACGTCATCCAACTCTCACAAATTAGGGGTCAAGGGCGTCTAAATGCCATAGTGAAGCATAAATGATGCGTGAAAACAAAAAGTCCCTAAAGGGTATCCACAACCAGTATTGATACATGGAAAAAATTGAGCAATCCACTAAATAAAAAAGATCACACTAGCCCCATTAAAACAGCGCCCAATGTAAACACAACCGTCCATACAGATGGTGGCTTATCCCCAACCCATGGCAGCGCAGATGACGACGCGATGGCCGAGTGAGTGTAAACATAGTCCGAGCCACATTTAGAGGATGCCAGAATTGCCGCATTGTTGTACGTCTTCTCCAAGCCGCCGGTTTGGTTTAGCTGCGCACCGAATAAAGCCATCACGTTCTTGGTGCAACTAGAACATGACAGATTGGTATTGTTCGGAAGGGGGATCCCAGAAGGCAGAGAATAGAAATATAGATCCGACGGGTTTTGGTTGCTGGTGGCCTCAACGTAGCAGTAGGTGGACGTATTCTGATCTGGTAGGCAGGCCACCTGTCGCATTAGGGTGTACGACTGCAAACCTACAAGACGACGGCATCGGGATGAGTACCAGAATCGCCCGATCAAACGATGAACAGAAGCTTACCGGCGAGCGACTGCGATATTAGTACATTGCCCTGACTCTTCTCTTCGGAGCATGCGGACAGCAGCTCAGATTCGAACCATCCCATATTAGCCGCGCACTGATCCGCATCCACGGGAGTGTTACAGGTACCCCAAATATCAACGTTGAGTGCCGTGATGTTCGACTGTGCCTGAAGAACGTGTCAACAAGCGAATTGAGATGGGATGGTCCGCAGAGGGAAAAAAAACAAGACTACTGACCTGCAAGAAAGAGGTGGACGTCTGGGATAAGAAGGAGAACGGCCGACATTCTCGAAAGGGGAGAGATTGAGTCATGTTTAGGAAAAAGTTCTCACATGAGTTTGTCGTAAAGTTGGTACCGAGCGTCGTGTCGAACGGCTGAGGGAACGGCGTGGGAAGCACGGGAGGCTCTGATGGAATCGTAGGCACTGGCTCAGGAGGAGGAGGCGGAGGAGGCGGGGTGCTGTTGGAAGTCTTCGATGGGGTTGGGAAGACGATCCCCGCGGCACCAGATGTGGATGGCTCTGATGGCATCGTGCTCGCGCCGGTCTGCCTCCGATGTAGCGCATGTGTATGTGCATGTGCTGAGTAGACGGCCCGGTCAGTCCCAGTGGCCAAATGGACACGAGTCCCTGGGGAAAGGCCAGCTAACAAGCCCAGGAAAAGAGGACGCGATGTAAAGCGCGTCAAAAGCGCAGCGAGGGCGAGCAGGAGCGGAAGAGTAATGACAGTCAATCCTGTTCGCCATGCCGTCCGACGTTTATGATCCAGCATGCTCGCCTCTGCCGCCCCTCTGCGAGCGCGATTCTTCAGTGGAGGCTGCGAGAGGGCTAGAGGCGGTTTCAGAGACTGGTGGGGAGATGGTGGGGGAGAAACGGAGGAGGACGGCACGGGAGATGTGCGATGAAAGGATTGGATGGGCTTAGGATGGGGTGAGGGAGGGGGGGTAAACATGAAAGGACAGGAAGATTTTTGTCTGGATCGACCCAGGAGTAAGGAGTGTGATTGAAAGGAACGCGAGAGGCCGGGGAGTTCAGAGGGCCTCGGAAATAGAAGCTGAGGAGATGAGGGCAATAAGAAAAAAAATGAAAGCAGACCTATACGGGGACTTGTGACGCCGCCAAAAAGCGGGTGGACGAGCCAGCGCCCTTTTGAGAGAGAGGGCGCCGAACGGAGCTATGCCAATCAAGACGAATCGACAGGCACGCCAATCAACCACCGCGGACCGGTCTCGACCCTGACTGTGCACATCCGCGTGTGCCAGCGTCGCACCCACGCCGGTGCATGTGCTCGGTGAAACAGGACACCATGCATAGGACAAAGAGTAGCCATAGTTTGCAGTACTGTGAGGACCGAGAGACGAAAGAATGCGGCCGAGTCGGATTGAAGCGGAGAGTGTGGCCAACTGTGGCGGAAGAACTCTCTTCTCTTTTCTCCGCTTATCCAAGAAAATACCCTCCATCCTCCGAGCGACTCATAGCCCGTATATCTACAAATGTCTCAATCAACGCGCTCATCCTCCACAGCACCGTGAGTATCTCTCCCATCTCTTTTTATCCCGCATCCCTCTCACCCTTTTCCCGTCAAAGTCCTCCCGATAACTGGCGCAGCGGGCTCCGCGCACCCCCACGCGACGACCGTCCACAAACAGAAGATGTGAAAGGAACACTGGGTCTGGAGTTTGAGGACATGTTCCTCCGTCGCGAGCTTCTCATGGGCATTTTCGAAGCCGGTTTTGAAAAGCCTTCGCCCATCCAGGAAGAAGCCATCCCAGTCGCTCTAACCAAACGTGACATCCTCGCCCGCGCAAAGAATGGCACCGGCAAGACCGCCGCCTTCGTCATACCTGCTTTACAACAGATCGACATCACCAAGAACAAAATTCAGTCCCTCCTCCTCGTCCCCACCCGTGAGTTGGCCTTGCAAACGAGCCAGGTCTGCAAAACTCTCGGCAAACATATGGGTGTCCAAGTCATGGTTACCACTGGCGGTACAACGTTAAAAGACGACATTCTCCGACTATCTGAGACCGTGCATGTACTTGTTGGCACGCCCGGTCGCATTCTCGATCTCGCAGGCAAGAGTATTGCAGATCTCAATGAATGTCCCGTTTTTGTCATGGATGAAGCCGATAAACTGCTTTCACCCGAGTTTTCTCCCGTCATGGAACAGCTCCTCTCATACCTTCCCAAGACCCGTCAAGTCATGCTTTTTTCTGCTACATTTCCCCTTATTGTAAAAGATTTCAAGGTGCGCCCTCGTCTAGCATGCCATCTCCAACAACCAACTGAGTGCCAAATAGGACAAACATATGAACACTCCACATGAAATTAATCTCATGGATGAACTTACACTGCGCGGCGTCACTCAATACTATGCTTATGTCGAGGAGCGGCAGAAGGTTCATTGCCTCAACACCCTCTTCTCTAAGGTTCGGTCTACGTCCACTAGTCCCCCTGCACTAGTCTAATCTTTTTTTGCCCCAAAGTTGCAAATCAATCAGTCTATAATATTCTGTAACTCAACAAATCGCGTCGAGCTCCTGGCTAAGAAAGTCACCGAGCTAGGTTACTCATGTTTCTATTCCCATGCAAAGATGCTTCAGGCACACCGCAACCGCGTCTTCCACGATTTCCGCAATGGCGTCTGTCGGAACCTCGTTTGTTCAGATCTGCTCACCCGTGGTATCGACATTCAAGCCGTCAATGTCGTCATCAACTTTGATTTCCCCAAGAACTCTGAGACCTATCTTCACCGAATTGGTCGTTCCGGACGCTTTGGACACCTGGGTCTTGCCATTAACCTTGTGACCTACGAGGACCGTTTCAATGTCTACAGGATTGAACAAGAGCTGGGCACTGAGATACAACCGATCCCTCAGCACATTGACAAGGGTCTATACGTCGCACCGAGCACCATCGACGAGCCAACAGAGCAAAAGGTCCCTCAGCAGCCGCAACAGCCAGAACAACAGCCACAACCACAACCTGCCCCTGCACCACGCAATCCTCAGGCCGCTCCCTCGCGTCAGCCACCGCCCCAACAGCCCGTCTATCAAACTAATGGGCAACCTCCCGCGAGGCAAAATGGAGGGACGCCTTCGCGACAATACTCCGCCCCTGTCCCATCAGCTAGCCAGCGGGGGCAGGTTCCTGTCCCCCAACGATGAGCTTCAGCGTAATTGAACGACCCGGATCTCGTCTTGCCACTCCTTCGTCACACTTGCTCGTACCATGACGCAATCGTAATCATAAGGCTATTTCTCTGTGTACTTCCCCCTTTGGCTTTTCAATTTCTTCGGTGCAATAACTCGTCTTCATTGAGGTAGGCGGCGTATCACACCCTTATCTATATTCTCCGATGTTTAACTATCGTGCCGTCAACCGCACAGGGGACCAATCCCACTTTCGTTTTACCCTTCCCCCCGATATTTCCATTTCCTCCCGCCTTCTCTGTGCCTTACTTTTATTGCGATTGCCTCAGATACCAGTTAGGAGACAAGGAGGGGCCACTGCCGTTTTTGCGATGGAGCTCATACGTGTCGACTAGATCATTATGAATGCTGTTCAACCACAATACATTCAATTGTCGACGCTTTGTCGTGGGCGCACTGCGTTTGATAGCGACGGTGCATGAGAGCGATGAGTGACGCTATGGTGATGCTGACATCCATTGACACCTTGCTGCCAGTAAAAGTTGATTTGGCATGACGTCGTGACAGCTACATCTATGGATCCTGCTACGAAATCGTAGGCAGTTCCTCGTTACTATTTTTGTTGTCAGATTCACTTTCTCCTACGCGTCATTGTCAGAGAACGTTCCTTGGCTTATTATGGTTGTGATTCGTGCTCGCCCTTCCGCTTCATCTCGCCGTTCCTCACATGACCAGCGTACCTAACACAGTCACGGTGGAGCTGATCCACTCAAACCACTATGTTTACTCTGGGCCCTTCCTACCTGTGGTAACAATGCTGACTCTCCTGCCATCACCTTGGGGCCATTTACTGTGTCACAGTCTGTGTGATGGGTTCATGGGACCTGTGACAGTTTGTTTGTTGTCCCCAAAGAGACATGGTGGAAAACACCTGTACCTGCCATCTTTCTGACACCCTGGAGATCTTGTGGCATCATTCTAGGGCTGCCCCTCTCCCTATGGGTGCTAGCCACCTCACCTAGGAGGCTAGGACCTGTTTACAGGCTTTACAGTCTATCTCACCTTCACAGTGACAAGATATAGGACCAACATAAGGGTAACACTGCTGGTCAATCACTTTAATCAGTTTGGTCCAGTCCAGTCCAGTTGATCCAGTTATAATGCTTTGATCCAGTCTTGTAGGTTGTGAAGGGGCAACACGGGGTCATGACACATATCCCCTGCAAGGTGGACAGTGCATGGGAGCCTGGTGGACCCAACACCATGGCTCATCAAATGCAAGGCACATCCCATTCTATGCATTCTCCGGAGCTTGCACTTCTGCTCCTATTGCCCAAATTTGGCCAAATTTCAAATGACCCTAGTATCTGATCAGCTGCGTGTCCTACTTGTCTCCTATGGAACCTTCCCAGCTAAGGTATGCCATGCAGTCCTCCTCGCTGAAAACCCATCGTAGGCAGCCCTCCCCTGTCACCTGAACCCTCTTGAGTTTGCCCTCGCCCTCCTTCACATCAGGTCCCAGAATCCCAGATTGCCAATGCATTCAGACACTTCTTTGCGATTGCAACAAGCACCCTATTCACATACTCAGTGCTGGAAGCCTGAGCAGAAGTCTCCTCTCCCCTGCACTAGAATGTGTGTCTCTCAGTGCCCCCTATCTCGAGCTAGACATAATCATGGCCTAGTAGCCACTGTGTCTACATAGTTTGTGTACATAATCGCCGTCAATACATGCAGGTTTTTTTCAACATTGTGCCTTGCCGTCTTCCTCATCACGGTCACCATCATCCCGCGCGGGTGCACACCATATAAGAGATTCCCAAACCAGCGGGTGACCTCCCTCTCGCGCCCATGCCGTCGCCAGTGCTTCTACCGGGCCCTCACTCTTCCGATACTCTCATGAGCAACGCTGCAATTCACTGTAAAGCGTCTCAGCGTCCTTCACGCTCAGACGTCCACGCTGGCATGCTACTATGATCCCTCCACTCCTCTGGCGCCACGAATTTACCGTCCACCGTTACGAGTAGCGGGCGCTTGAGCCCCGAGTAGCACACCGCACCGCACCGCTCGCATCCCCATGCGCGGGCCCCCTCGGGATCAACGGCGTTTTTTTCTTAATTGCTATTGTATTCGTATCGGCAGGCAGAGAGCGCTAGCGCCGCTTTGACTTCAGTGGCGGTAAGAGGAGGCTATGTTCACATAACTTAAGTCGCTCGGTCCTCGGCGACATTGCCGCGTGTTGTGAGGGCGCGGGCGCGGGCGCTACCCTCGTTCTGTGATCCGGTAGTAAGGAGGGTCGTATCGTATCGTGTCGTGTCGGCTAGCAGGCAGGCTTACGGCGTCGCGCTGTACGGCAGCATCGCCCGGTGCCGGTGATGTTGGGTTGGCGGTGGGAAGTCGATCGGGCTGCGCGCGTGTCGTGTTGTCGTGGTCTAGGCTTGGACATGCTACTGCTCGCGCGGAGGACCCGGACAGGGGTGTGATCGTGAAGCCAGCGGCGGATTTACGCGGTGATCGTCCTTGCTCGCTCATGTTACTGTATGGTTGGGAAGTATCACGGTACGTGGATTGTTTTCAAGCGAATCCTTTCCCCACTTACCCCTCCCCCCCTCTCCCGGTCTGGCTGCGCAAGGAGAGACCCGTCCGGGTTCCTTTCATTGTTCATATCATATAAAGAACCGTCCCGATGACGACACTTTTTATCAGCACTCCACCCGTCGCCCTACTCGCCCGCGGACTGACGACAGTCAGTTTGACCGGCACCCATTAAAATCTTGTCCTTCTACTTCTTCCGACTATCGCTCGTGCGTCGACGTCGACCCTGAAACTCGATCACCGCGGCCGGACCCTACTGGGCCATAAATGAATCCTGACGGGAATGGGGAGGGGGGGCTTTAGATGTGGGTGTGCACGATCGTAGCAAGGAGGTATTTCGGGGCGGGCAGATGGGTGCTGATCAAAAGATATGGTCGGAAGCCTTCTTGTGCTGCATACAGTGTCGCCGTGCTGTAAACTCTAGATACATTTGCGAACTCAATACAAGTGTTTACACGTGATGACGATTTGTCAGCGCTGCTCTCTCCGTTCGCGTCTCACGTCTGTCTGTCGGTGGAACTGCAGACGACACCCTAATGTCCCAATCTCTTCGTGCGGTCAAGCGGTTCTGCATACGCGAACTTGCCCCGCAACAAAAATCCCGAATACCCCCAGCGGCGACCGCCGCTTCAATTTTACATGCACCCGAGGTGTCTTCTCCTGCTTCTCGGAGTGGTACCGCCCTCAACCCATTCGTCCCGCACAAGAATGACAAGTCCGGGCGGTGGGCGCCACCCAAGTACTCCCTTCGTCGCCAGGCGGAACTCATCAAGCATGCACGCGCGAGCGGGACGTTGCATCTCCTGCCTCCAGGACCGAAAATGAGCTCTGCGCAGCTGCTGGCAGCCACCACCACCAGCACCACTCCGTCTTCGTCTTCTTCTTCTGCTGTCCCTGGGGAGGCTGTGGAGGCGGCTGTCATGGCCAGAAATGGACTGGTGAGCTTGCGCCGAGGGCAAGTTCAGGGGCAGGGGCAGAGACAAGAACTAGGACAGGAGGGCGTGAAGGCAGAGGCACAAGGGGAGACGCAGGCGCGGGTGCGGGCGCCGGGGCTGGAGGATTTACAGGATGCTCTAGGTGAGTGGACGAGACCTGTGGAGTGGGTTGGGACCGTGCGGGAACGCAGCGTTGCGGGTGCGGACGTCGGGAACCGTCTGTATGCGGGGAAAAAGAGGATGTTCAAGGGACACAAATGGGAACGTACGCGCGAGCGGCGCGTCGCCCGCACGAAGGTGATGTTGCGCGACATGGATAAACGCGTCGAGCGTTTCAAAGGGGTGCGTTTACTCTTCTCTTTTCACTGCCCCCCTCCATTCTCTGCCTTCTGGTCTCTTCGCTGACGGGGTTCTTTTTCTTTCTACGCTTTAGTACCGTGCCAAGGGCAAAGCATTGCCGCTGGCAAGGAGGTCCAGCGTGTTGAAGAAGACGCAGAAGCTGCCGTTCTAAGTGCCTAGACCAATTTTTTATTTGCCATTCCATTACTATTTCACCTCCTAAACTTCGCTTATCGCGCTATGTGACCATGCGTTGCGTGATACGGTGCAACGACACATCCAATCGAGTAATGTGATATTATTCTGCACGAAAAGAACTGTCTCGGCATGCTCGCCGTGAATTCTGTACTGCAATGTGTATATTCCGCCACGCAACTGAATGATACGGCCCCCACTCCGAAAGTCTACGTCGGTGCTACCTGAGACCGACGATTTCAGTAGCCCCTAAGCTTGAATGTCATGAGCGCGTGGCAACCTTAATGCGTAGCGAATCCTTCTCGCTTACAGATGGGCTGGACCGTCGGATATTCCGCTGGAAGTGGAACGCCGCCGCCGTGCATCTCGCCTGCCAGTGCATCGATGTTGTTGTCGCGCCCGCCGACACCTGTCCGATCGTGCCCCGTGGACTGCGTCGTGGCATTCTCGAACTGGGGAATGCGATTATGACCCTGGGGAGCGGAATTGCCCATCGGGGCGCTGGGGTACCCGGCGCCGCGGTAATAGCCCGCCTGTCTGTCAATTGTGGACGATCCGGCTGCCGCGCTGTTGTTCTGGACTGGCCCTAGGCCCGCCTCGGATGCGTGGCGCACAGCATTTTCAAAAGACGCCAGGTGCTGATCGCTGTCGTGTTTGATTGGTACGTGAGAACGTCCTGATTGAAAACGGTCGTTTAATGGCCCAGCCATATGGTGAGACAGAGGGGTGTGGGATGAAGGGTTTCGAAGGAAGGTTTGGTGTCGTCCATGTACACGATGTGCCCCACCTTGAAAGGTTGATGGTGTGAAAGCGGAGATCGGACTGGAGAGTGAGAATGAACCGCCTGGGGAAAGGATGCGCCGCCAATATGTAGGGTGGGGAGGCTGTAGAAGGGCCATCGATAAGTACATTATACTCATTCTAGCTAGTTGGTCGAGACGATGTTGGGACTTGGAACAGAGTACTCACTGCATTGGATTTGTTGCTGACGTCTGTGCGATGACCGACCGTTATTAGCACGGCCGATCGTCGGACTCAAGGACAGGGGAATAACACACGGGTCGCGATACAACCAAATACCTCAAAATTATTGCCGACTCTGGCCCCTGCGTGCGATCCTTGATGAAATAATATTCCCGTATCCCAAAACAGCGTCGTGAGCTGCAGGCCGCCAGGGGTGAGCGTAGATTCCGGAAACACTTCCTGCGGCGGTGGACGGATGTGGTATGTTGATCGTCGTGCCGTCATGGAGAGCAAATGTAGGATTGTTCCCGCGGGGAAGATGAGATGGGGGGGAGGGGGGGGAAGAGGGGGGAAGAGAGGGGAAGAATACGCAGTGGGAGTGGACGGGGACAAAGGCTAGTGAGGGTTTAGAGCGAGAAAGGCGATGGACACGAAAAGTAATAACAGTGGCCGCAAGCCACGAATTAGGAATCGTGAGGCAGCCCAGCCCTACGAACGCAGGCACCTGTCAAGGCGAGAACGCCGGCGACGGAGATAAGAGCCAGCCAGCCCAGTCCAGAAGTCACAGTTTAGGGTTTTATAAAATTAGAAAAAAGGGAGCGCCGGTGATGCGTGGAAGAGGAAGGGTCTGCCAGGCAGGCAGGCAGAAAGCACTGCAGACGTCGTTTGGTGCGCGGGCATGCCCATTGGCTGGAGATGGCGGATTCAATTCAATCGCGTCACGCCAGTCCAGAAAATACGAGGGGGGCTAGGGCCAACAAAGGCGATTGGGCGATGCGTTTATGGCGGGGCCTGGAACGAACGGATGATGAGAGAGATGGATCATGACGAAAGGGCTGGCTTCTCTCACTTATGTCGTACACGAACCTTGGGGATGGTTGCCTCCACATTCGGTGCCCAGAGAAGGCCGTCTGATGGTTACAAACATCCGATCTGCCAATGGTGGGCACACAGGAAATCGGAGATCAAGTCGGGTCGGTAGCATAAGCCATGAGGGGACCTAGAACACGCCCCATCATCTTACATACCCGTTCCATTACCTTCCAAGTAACCGGCCGACTGGCGTCTCCATTTGTACCCAGATCGGTCCGTTAAAAAGCCAAATATGAAGCTAAAGTCCTGACAGCCGATCCCCGTTCAAGCGGAGCACAAATGCCGGCGGGCGGACAGTACAGATTCATTCCGTATTCAACTGTTCCACGTGCCACACTGATCATCACTGCTCCCGAACCGCGACCGCAACTGCAATCCCCTCTGATCATCATCATACGTCTCTACAAGGAATTTACGTACAAACTAAGACAGGCATGGTCAAGTGCAGCTAATGAACTTAATGCATTGGCGCCCTGCTCGAAACATGGAAAGCCACGAAACCGAGAGTGCCCTCCAAAATGGACACGTTCTTACCTTGAGGAAATCCTCGAGCCATCCCAGATAGGCATTTTTTGACCAATCCAATTCTATAGCACAAACGGCCGTACGGAAACCGATAGCAAACGACAATATATAGTATTCATTGAGATAAACAACATGTGTCCAATAGGGGACCTGCGGTGTGAATGTGTGATCGATGAAGCCAACCAGGCGCCCTCGAGGCGCTGACACATCGAAGACAGCGTGGTGCATATATGATAGTGATCCCATTATGTGTTGTTGAGTGATCCCCAGGAACGAGCAGGCACAGTAAATGATACAGTACAGTATAGGCCCACACTGAGTGGAATAAATAGCTAAATAGTCATGTGGAGACGGGTGATTGCCGATCATGTGGAATAAAGGAATTAAACTCAGTATAGACGGCGATTGAGCTGTATGATGGGCATCCAGCTGCCTGAGGACACATGCACGACGCCGGCTAAAATGATATCGTTACGCGTGATACCATTGTGCCCAATCCGCCATCGAGGGTCACCTTGATGCAGTTCCGAAACTGCCCCCTAAAGCGATTATGCTGTTAGCGAACTAGACGAATTAAAAAACAGAGAGACCACTCACACTCATGAACTTGTCGATGGAGCGACCGATATGCCTCACGAATTTCTCGAATGTAATTGGATTCCGATTGGGCGTCTCGTCCCTCGTTTGAAATTGGCGTTTCCATTCATTATAACCCGGCCACTGTCGAGATGGTCACATAATTGAATAAAAGCATGCACCCCGACACCTTACTCACATTAATCCGAACATGAACAGACGTCCTTCCACCCACATTGACCTGCTGTACAGAGTCAACAAGCCGTCGAAAGTTTCCGTGGATCACGTCCGAAAGCGACATTCCGATCGTCCCGTCGTCCTGGCGGAGGAAAATGGGCAGTTGCAAGACGGCATCCGTCACATATTTGCGCATGTCCCGGGGAGTCTGGGGAAACCAGGGAACCTGAGGAACGATAGTGCCCCTCGCGAGGTCGGCTCTGTAGTCCAGAACTATCATGAGGTAACCCCGCGATGACATCGCGTTGGCGGGGACGTTAGGGTTATTGATAGGAGCGATGAAGAATGCTGCTGGCCATCCTGGCGCCGAGAAACCCACTTGGAGGGCTCTGGGAGAGGTCTTGAGAACTGAGGAGAAGAATGACTCCGTGTGGAGTCCGAATGTAAGCCCGATGTAACCATGCATGAACATGTTATCTGCGCCTGTGGCTGGGGGCGTGTAGTGTGCGGTCGGAGGGTAATCCATATCTGGACAGAGGATTGGGTGTGTATGTGTGTAGATCGAGGTGTACGTGTCTGCAAGAGTTTGTTGGTGAGATCACCAAGAGAATGAAATGGGAGGAGCAATTAACAGCAAAGAACTGGATACCACGTTCTATTATACTTGGATGCTACGTACTATTATATTGGGAGAGAGGCGGTGTGAAACGAGTGGAAGGACGCTTATTGGCGTCACGAAAAGGGTACGAAGCCAGCGACCTGGTAGGGAAACCTCCGGAGAATGATACCGGTGAAGAGATGGTGCCCAAAACGAGTCAGCGGCGGAGCATGCCACGCCGCAACGACATATCATATCGCCAGACCACTGATCGCAGGGGCAGCCAAACGCATTGAGACGGGGCGCTCAAGCGTGATGAAACGCTTCGGTGGAGAGATGGCGAGTAGTAAGCCAGCGGGGTTGTGTCAGTTGTTGTGTCCCGACGAGCGGTGCCGAGAGGGTGGAAACAGTGGGAACGTGTCGTGTCAGGCGTGTTCTGCGCATTGGTGCTTGTCTGATCCAGGTAATCGAGAAGTCTGTTGAGGCTGAGCGGCCGATGATGGAAAGATGACTAGAGCAGTGAGCGTTAGCACGGAAGATGGACGCGCGTGCTCGCTCGATCGAGTGCTTGTCAAGTAAGGGACGGGCGCGTGCACAGCATTGCGCACAACCGTTCTCCGGATGCCGGAATGACTGTCCCTTGCGAGTTACACCTACGTGTTCTCCATCCATCCATCCTACCCCACGGCGGCAGTAAGTTACCACCTACGCGCCCCTTTTTATCACCTATCACCGTCTTCATCTGTCCGAAGTTTCGTCTACTATCACCATCACTCACAGGACGTCCCCTGCGACGTCCTCATTGGTTACACTACTACTCTAAGGATTTACAGTACAGCACAGCACGTCGAATCAGCTTCTTTGACAAATACTGTAGGCCACTATGCGCTCAGAGCCGAGGTGCCGCGGTTAGGTTGATATTGAAAAATTCACGCGTGAGAGTCATGCTCATTGACATTGATGGGGTCGGAGAGAGTCGAGGGTCACCGAGTCATTTCAACGCGATTGATCATCGCTGCGTGCGTGCCTGGGCCTATGTAATGGGTGGCCCTGCGCGTTCATTGATCTACTACGACAGCGCCATGGGCGTTATGTCCAGGTAGCCCAAAAAGGCCAAGCGTACTCAGACCGCGTCAACTGCGTACTGCGCGTGCGCTAGCTGCACCGTTCCTCTGAGCTGAAACTTCCGGTTGGCGATGGGTGCTTTCTTGTGACCAATGATGCAGGAACCCCCGGTCATGCCGTACCAGCCAGCTTCCGATCTCGACGCGATAGGCGTGGTAGTGCAAGGTATAGTGCGGTAGCCTTGGGGATAAAACATCCATAGCCTTTGGATGATGGCCGTGGGAAGTGTGCGCCCGTTGTCGTGTGTCTATTCTCCGCACATTGATCAATCAGCGCAGCTCGTCCAGTGTATGCGGAGAGCTCGGGGAACAGCCGTACGACTCGAGAGATTTAGAGGCTCTGAATCCCTAGATTTAGTCGATTAAAATCCGACGCTAACTACCCCATCAAGCGTGAAGTGAGGACATCACTGTATGAGGACGAGTAAGCGCACGTCATCGCAACATAGAAGAACCGTCTGCACCCGAGCCTTTGATTGCAGATAAACGCATGTGTTAATTTCACGTACACAGACATTCAAAACATATATCAGATAACAGCACAGGTTACAGCTAATGGGGTTCATGCCAGTTCTATATACAAGGAGCCTCCAGACATGCGGATAAGGTAGACAGTCTCCCTTCCCAATGAAGTTCCGCGTGGTCGAACCGTCACCATGTGATGTCCATCCGGTGATGAAACCACAACACGGGAGCCTGATGTTTTCTCTTGCAAAATGATAGCCGAGGCGAACGTCAGTGGAACATTCGAGCGAGTGTTCAGCGTCTTGAGTCGTATCTAGCATCCGACTGCTTAGTAGTGCGAGCACTGGATTAGTAAAACACCCCATTCCTTCGCGCTCGTGGCACTGCTGAGTGATGAGGTATCTTTTCTTGAGTATGTAATTACTGTATACATGCGGCATTGATCACGACGTTTCTGATCTGACGCGTCTCCCTCGTTCGAGGCATTGTCTCCGAAAAAAAAAGTATGGAACCATACAAGAAATTCGGAGATGTCGGCTTGGAGGGCGCCACGTCCATGGCGTGATGAAAGATTTGCAATCACATGGGCGACAGAGTCATGTAGCAAGACGGCCATCAAGATATGAATACCTTCTTCAATTTTGAGA